>CM041212.1:24848499-26101356 GCA_023065735.1 Coffea humblotiana | reverse complement strand
AGGCCAAGGCATCAGAAAATTAGACAACCTTAGAAATTTTTATAACTTTAAAAGTTCAATATCATCTTTTTTATTTTATTTTAAAGGCTGACATAGCAAATGCCCCTCTGTATAACATTTCATTACAGAACTCATGGAGAAGCATTAAGCAGTCCAATTAAGTGTCTTTTCCTGTGTGTGCAGCACAATGCATCAGCCATTTGAATAAGCTGGTTTTTTGGGAGAAACTTTATACCATCACGATCACCACCCATCCAAGAAGAGAATTGAATGAGAGGGGCATTGTAAGGAACACGTTCATTAATCCCAATGTTTTTAAGAGCCGTGTCAACACGTCGTAGAAATTTTGGAACACCCTTCCAAATTGTTTCATGAAAGTAGCTCATTCCGCCTCTCATCTCATCTTGTGGTGTTGGAGGAGTCCTTCGGATCTCATCTGTCCCGGAAAGCAGCTTGAATCTGTTTGAAAACATTGCACAGAAACAAATGTGAGTGGTCAACCATTCTCTCCGATCAATTATCAGTTTTCAGTGATCACAATGGAGTCTACCTTAAGACTGCAAAGAAAAGAAGCTTAGATCATTTTCAGAGCAAGTATGAAAACGAGGTTCGAGTCTTTGACAAAAAGAAAAAACATGGAAACCAGAATATTTGAGTCTCAGAGTAAATATACTGGAACAGCTCTCATATACGTGACCATCTGAAGGTTTGTTGAAATCAGACGAAGAAAAAGTAAGTTAAATGTGAAGGGCTTTATATACAGGATGCTTGCGTCATGATATTATTGAATGTCACAGGATAATAGAGGATTGAGTGAGCATCTGATCCTAATCGTTGATGAGAAACGATATAAAGTTGCAATAGTACAAGCAGAGAAATCAGTGACAGATTAATAGAAGAAAATAAGTAAGCTGTAACCAGTTCAGAAACAAGAAACAGAAGGGAAAGAAGCTGTGAAGTCGATTTGACAACATCAAAGTTACTATTCTGAAGATCAATCTATATCCAGTACAGACCTTTTCTTGCTAATCACCCAAGGAATTTGAATGCTTTTAGCTACGTCAGATCTAGTAACTAATGGGTTGCATAATTTTGGCAGAAAAATGGATATGAAAGATACACTGGACGATGCAAAACCAGAGGAATTTGTTCTTGACTGAGAAGATGCAGTAATGTTGTCAGATAGTTTGGAAAATGTCTAGTGCAGAGCATGGATGTCAAAACTCCATCAGGCACAAAATAAGAGCTAACATTACCTCCCTCTGCAAGGCCTCATCAAGCTCCTGCTTATCATCTGGCGTGATGTCTTTGGCATATAACTGAGCCAAACAATTGCGTATCCTGACATAAGAGTATTAGAGTAGGAAAAGGAAAAGAAACTAAGAGAATTATACTCGTAAGCTTGTGGATAGAAAATAACAAGAGAGCAGTTATAGGACAAACCTTCCATGCTTTTGAAGCAATGACCTCCGAACAGATTGAGTAGGGTGAGCAGTAAGGACAAGATCCACAGTCTGATTTTTCAATGCATCAAAGACCTCATGAGGAGACTTCTTCAAATCCAATACAAGTCTTTTCAGAGTTTCCTCTATGTCTGATTCAGTAATTGCTGAGTTTTCATCAGCAAAATCACCTTTCTTCAACTTGTTCCTCCTTCGATGTGCTATCTGAACCTCCTCAGCCAAATTGGCTAAGTTAAGCATGTGAGAAAAAGCTTTCGCGATGACAATGGAATCCCCAGGATCCAAGCTGGTTAAAACATGACCAAGCTCTTCCAGCTTCTTTGGATCCTTTCTGCCTTCATATTCGGCGGAAAGTTCATAACATTCTTGAACCTATAATAATGAGATTAAAAGAACAGAACAAATTACACTGAGCAGACCTTGCAGACTCTGCAGATTATTTAAGCTAATGAACAGAGCAATTCACTACGAGCTACAAATATGCACAAAGGCTTAAAGGATCTAAACATTACGGAAGCCAAATTACTGAAGGGCCATACGCTTGACACTTCAAGTGATAATGACTCACTGGTGAATGACCGAATGGTATACTAAGATTGAAATCGGAACTTCTCGTTTAATTTCTATAGCACTTTTCTTCCGAGGAACAGATTAAACAACCAAAATTGCCATAAAAACACAATCTTGATCATTAAACATAACCTGGGTTTTTCAAAATTCGGATATTACTTCCCTCACATTGGAATCATCGAAAACAAACAATGCCCCGTCTAAAAACTGAAAAAAGACCAAAAAAAAAATTCCAACTGACTTATTATATGGATTGTCAATATAAAGATCAGATTTTTTTCATCATAACCAAAATTGGATCTTGATCAAAATCATCTAAATACAAGCTGGAAAAATAAAATCTATATGCATACCGTTTCTTTAAGGTCCTCGCCGTGTAAGTCCTGAAGAATGTCGAGGAACCGGTCTAAAAGCAAAGCATCATATTCAACAAGCTTGTCATCATCAGACACTTTGGCAGGCACCAAAAGCCTTAACTGGGCATCAATCGATGCCAACTTCTCTAAATTCCTATCAGGAGCCATAATCTCACTCCCAGGTCTCAACCACTCTCAATTTGATAAGTACAAATGGCAGTCCCTGCAGTGAAGTGAGCAGAAAAGTAAATTGATTTGGATAGCATGAAGTTGACCACAAAAATCTGGTCATGACTCATGAACGCAGATTGTAGGGGCCATATGAAAACAAATGCCAGTCAGCTAACTTTCGGCTATTCGTCACCGTCCAATTAGGAAACAAACAAAATGCAGCCAAAATATACTAATGGTTGATACATCAATGGCTCTGTGTGCGTGAGTATGTGTATATGTGTGTGTGGATCCAGCATCTCATTTTTGGTTAAGCCCAGAAACTGAAATGGAGTGTCAGAGTAAGGTAAGAGGTACCTGAATAAAAGAAGACGTGAGAATTTGGAAGAGGACTTTGGGGAAGAGCTCAGAGATGGAGGGCAAGAGAGTTGATGTACAAAGCTGCTTTTGCAAATGTTAGCTATTTATAGACTGAGAACCGAGAAGGAATTAAAAAAGGAAGATGCAGTGAAATAGTTCTTCTATTTCCTTGAAATTTTTCGAACATTTTGTTTTTTAATAATGTCCCCTTATTTATAGACTGAGAAGGAATAAAAACAGGAAAATGCAGCGAAATAGAACTTCTATTTCCTTAACTTTTTGTTTGAGTTTTTAATAAAATGTCCCCTTCAAATTTCAGCCAACTTGTTGGCTGGATCTTTAAGTTTAAGTGCAGCCTCCACCAAAGCCAGCAAGCAAATTGGCTCACTCTCCGCCTGAACTCAGAAGAAGAATTTCCATCAGACCCGCAAAGTCAAATACACGTCTGTCTATTTGCTTGCTTCACTCTTTTTCTTCTCTCTGGTGGCTTTTGTACCGTCTAGTTTGCTGTTCAATGTTCCAATACTCCTAACGAGGAATATGCCTTCCTCGGCCACCTAAGATTCTTGATTTTTTCTCCATAGATGGTACTGCTAGTTAGTTATACGTAGGTAGTATGTATATCTTTCATTTCTTGGCCACAGCATTCCTCAATCACGAATGAGATCCTCTAGACTAGAAAATAGTAATAGTGAAAACCGTAATTGTTGTCCAATTTTCTTCTATAAATTTGATGAATAGTAGACCCCACTGGTTTCGTGATTGGTTCAAAGTCCACATTTCAAGGTCTACAATTACGACCTGTAGCTTTCGAACAGTATGACCTGCCAAATACGTTTTCTTCAAAATAAATCACCCCATTCTTTCAAAAATAAATCAATCAATCAATCACCCCATTTCCCTACTCATCAATAAATAAATCAAGAACCTTTCGTGTCATCTACTAGCACATTATACAATCTGAGCTGTAATTGCAAAGAACCACTCAAGTGAAAGTGGCTACAAAGAGGGATTTTAGTAATAGTGAAAAATTTTTTAAAAAAAGTGACAGAAAGTTTCTTTGATCTATTAGGTTTTTATATCTATTAATCCTTTATACATAACCTCTTTAGACTTCCTTCCCTCCTAGATTATGATAGATTAAATTATAGAAATGTTATCGTTGTTAGAAAAAAAAAGTAATTGCAAAGAGGATGACTGTCTAAGTTTAGAGGCATAATATTTATCCTCAAGCAAACCTGAACTTTTGCTTTAGCATCAGCGCGATGAGAACTTTCCCAGTTAACAATTCATGTTATTGGTTCGAAGACGTGGAGGTGGAGTTGTCGACCTTATATACCTTTTTGTTACGACATTTTTTAATTGGAATTGCATCAAATTTCCTTTTCAGGGGTCTCCTCCTTGTGGGCAAATTATCTGAACGGCCATCAAATTTTTGGAATCGTTGAGTTATGATTATTGAACTATTAAAGTTTAATTTTGAACATTGAACTATTTAAAATTTAGATTTCGAGTTATTCAGTTAGATTTTATTGTTAAATATGACAGATCTGAATGCTCGCACAATTCACGAAACAATAGAAAAGAGCATAGTTAACTATTAAATTCGATAGAATAATTCAGAATCTAAACTTTAAATAGTTCAATGGTCAAAATCAAACTTTTAATAGTTTGATGACCAAAACTCGACGATTCCAAAAGTTGAGTGACCATCCGGCTAATTTGCTCTACCTATTCATGTTTGAGCTTGTCTAACCATTGGAGTTTCAAACTCAGCTGAAACTCTGTCAAATGCAAGGTGGAGCTCGAACTCCAACCACGTAAGCTCCCAAATAACTTTATGTAGTTGGACTCAATTGTAGTCTTAATCTCGTATAATTGACACTAATAGTTGCTAAAACCCTGAATTTTGTTGGTAAAAAATGGAGACGATTGCCCCATGGCTATTCACTTAATTAATTATTATGATAGATCCCTGGGGAGTGGGGACCATGCTGACCACCTATTGCACGGCAGACCTGGCCCTCTTCTTTTTCATATAATTTAACATTTTGTACGTTCTAAATAAGGGATAATATGGACATTTTACATTAATAAATATAAAAAAAAACAAATATATATCTATGTTCGCGTAGTCGAGGTTAAAGGTCCCACCATTTGAGATTACAATAGATTATAAAGGAGATGCAAATAAAAATACTTTTAGATTATCAAAAATTGAGCTCCTTAAATTACGAAAACACCCTAAAATAATTTTTTAATATTGAAAAGTATTTTTTTTAAACAAAAACATAATATGAAAACAAGTCATTGTCAGATTAGTAACTCGAAGAAGTCGAGTTCCCCAGTTAAAGCTCCTCAATGAAAAACAATTGCAAACATCATCTTGATTCATGACCGCACGCTTCACTCAAGCTACAAATAATCTAACACACTCCATCGATCGAGTTGCCTGTTCGATTAGCTATGATTTTGAAAATCGCATCCTACTCCTAGTATAGGTTCTGTTGGGCATCTGCCCTGCACTGTGGATTTATATAAGTTTTCTGGAATTTGTTGAAATTTTGCGCAAAAGTTCGAGAAGGAAAGGAAGACACGCGAGTGCCAATTTTAGTCATGTCATGTCACATGTAAATTCAACATGTAGGATTGGATCATGTCATGCAATAATTTTGTTAGTCACGTAAACTCATATTAGTGATTTATTTTTATTTTTCTGGATATCCATTAATACGTTTAAATTATATCCGATATATCATATATATATATATATATACACGCTAATATTTATTATTATACTCCACATTTATATATCTGAAATGTATTTTAACGAGTGAGTGCTTGTCCATTAAATAAACACATTTATTTTTTATAAATATTCTGTCAACCTTTGTTTCAACCGGAGTATTGTTTTCCTTGTTGGCCTAGTAAGGTGAAAACACCACACCTTTGCTGTCAATGTGAGAAATATTGTAGTGGTTTTATCACGCTCAAACTTCCATCATCAGATTTCTAGATTTGGACCACCTTGATTTTGGGCATTCTTGACTCTTTGATCCCCGAACCCAATACAATAATTCAGTTTTAGGCTTAAGCTTTTAACTCTTACCCCCTTGTAAAAAAAAAAAAAGGGTAAAAAATGCCGGCTAAAGCTTTTTTTATTTAATTTATTTTTTCAATAATTAAAGGTCTCGTTGCTTCATTTTATTGACACTAAACGAGTCTATGATCTTTTTAATTCACAATTTTTTAACAACCTGTTGAACTAGGAGTTAGGGTGGTTGATAAGTAGAGTGAATTGTTCTGACGGCCGGTTATGAAATTAGTTCTAGGACGGCTCTACAGTCTAGTATCAAAACTGTACCAGTGGTGTGGGAATTAATAAAATATAGAAAAGTAAAACTTGTCAACTAATACAATCAAAAATTGAGCAATAGGCCACCGGGTTAAAAGGTAAAAGAAGCGTACTTGCTGTTCAATAAAATAAAGTGCACCTCGGGGATATCAAGAGCACTTGAGCTGTAATTGAGCGGTTCTTTGAAATATATCAATAACACTCCGTGTGGGCATTATCAAGAATGAACAAAACAAAACAGATCACAGTTCCGAGTGAATTTTTTGGTACAATAGAAATCTTGATATGGGTAAATGTTTTATATTTTTTGCAAAAAATTCACTATACTTTACTTTGTTCTGTTAACTATGATACTTCAAATTAAAGCAGCAAATACAAAGTAGCCGTAATATATTGTATTTTTGCCAAATTCTTTTTTGTTCATTTTTTGATTACATATATTAATATTATATTTACAAAAAATATAGATTTAATGAGCTGAATCAACTCAATTTTCTCAACTTCCAGTACGATTAGGGGTGGTAATCGGGTCCAAATCGAGGTGACGGGTGGGGTTGAGACCCTGAGTGTAACTAAAAACCCGCAGAGCTGAACTTGACCCACCAAACCGAAATAGGTCAAGATACTTGACACGAACTCGAAAATTTCTGAGGCGATCCGAAATGATCCGAAACTTAATTTTAATTTATTAATTTATCATTGTAATTTCTAATAAAATCAATTTCGCACAAAACTAATTACATAATCAAGTAATAAAAATTTAAATAAATAATCCCAATCCAAATCTAAAATAAATCAAACATCGTAAAGGTGTTTTATCCCAAACCAAATATAAAATAAATTAAAATAGTATAAAAGTAAAAAATAATATAATACATTATTTGTTCAAATATAATAACTTTAACTTCACACGAGTTAAATAAATTCATTTAGGATTAAGTGATTAATGCCTTTGGAAAAAAATAATTTAGTTTAGTTAGGTAAAATAATTTTTATGTTTATTAAATTATTATTAATTCGCAGACGGGTTATCGAGTATATCGGATTGCAAGACTCCATTTTTTATTCATTTTTTGATTAATGTATTAATATTGAATTTACAAAAAGTACATAGATTTAATAACAAGGCTCCATAACATATAGGATTGCAAAATGAGCTGAATTGGCTCAATTTTCACAACTTCCAGTACGATCTTGAGCTCCATCAGCTTTCATTCTAAACCTCGAGTTCAACATTAATCTCGAGCTTGAGCTTGAGAAAAATAATAACGAGTGATCATTATTTTATTTATTTAAAAAAAGACATTTATAACATAAATGAATAGTCATTTATAACAAGTAATAGAAGTAAATAACTTCAAATTATCATATGATCAAATGGAGCAAACGAACTCTACATGAAATGAGAGACGAATAATCTTGTTATCTAGCATTTGGTAGGCAGTGTCATGTTAGATGTTTGGTTTAACCAAAAAAATAATAGGGGTAAATTAGTCCAAAAAATTAAGTGTAATTGTCATACCCAAATTAGTCCAATACATAAATTTTGTGCAAATTGGGGCGGGTTTTTTTCCCCAAAAATGTTATTTATTTCTTTAATATGGGTAAATGCGTAAATAGCAGCGGTTTGTTAACTGTATGACCATATCGGTCAAAAATCATGGTGTATGATTAATTTAAACAAATTAGTCCAAAACTTAATTTTTTATTAGTTATGGTAAATAAAGCCAAAATTCTGCAATTTTATTAATATCTAGTTAACATAGTTTATACAATTGTTTGAATAAATTATTATATAGAAGGTGTTGCATTAATGTTTGTAGATTGTAATAAAAGTAATATAAGACGGCACAAAGAGTCATTTATAAAAGAAGAATAAAATAGTCATTTATACCATCAATTTGTTAAAATATATTCACCCAATGGAGCAAATGAACTCTGCATGAAATGAGAGGCAGTTACTCATCTTTGGATGAGTAATCTTGTTATCTAGCGTTTGGTTGGTTTTGCGTTAGACGTTTAGTTTAACAAATAAACATCAATATTTATTCTATCAATAATAGCATGAGATGGAATTACTTACTTGAGGATTGCAAAATTGCTTTTTGGTACAATGCAAATCTTGACAACGATCTTGAGCTCTATCAATTTTCATTTTAAAACTCGAGTTCAACATTAATCTATGATAGTTTGAGCCTAGTTGAGATCGAGAAAAATAATAGCAAGTGATCATTATTTTATTTGTTTAAAAAAATAGTTATTTACTTCTATTATTTTAATATGGGTGACTATTCATTTATAACATAAATGAATAGTCACTTATAACAAGTAATAGAAGTAAATAACTTCAAATTATCACATGATCCAATGGAGCAAACGAGCTCTCCATGAAATGAGAGACGATTACTCATCTTTGGATGAGTAATCCTGTTGTCCAGCATTTGGTTGGCAGTGTCAAGTTAGATGTTTGATTTAACAAAAAAAAAAACTAGGAGTAAATTAGTCCAAAAAATTAATTTTAATTGTCATACCCAAATTACTCCAATACATAAATTTTGTACAAATTGGGGTGGGTTTTTGCCCAAAATGTTAATTATTTCTTTAATATGGGTAAATGCGTAAACAGTAGCGGTTTGCTAATTGTATGACCATATCGGTCCAATATCATGGTGTATGATTAATTTAGACCAAATTAGTCCAAAAATTAATTATTTATTAGCTATCATAAATAAAGCCAAAATGTTGCAATTTTATTAATATGCAACAAACATAGTTAACTACATATTAATTATACGATCTTGTATTAATGTTTGTAGATTGTAATTAAAGTAATATACGACCATATCGGATTGATCAACATGGACGGAATCCAAACGTGTACAATTCATCAGGAGGAAAAAATTGGCGCAAATGCACGAGATGGAATTCTATTTCAAACAAGGAAAGTTTTCACAATTGCCCGCACTTTCACTTCCCGCCAACATGCCGATATGTGGTGGGAACCGTGAATTTGAGGGACAGTAGTTAATCTCTTATAGGCTTGTGCTTGGTGCGGCCTCCGTTTTCAACGCCGATACCACCATCCCTATACTCAAAGTCTAATGTATTAGAACAAAATTGTAAAAGTCAATGCCGTTAATCTCCTATAGGCTTGTACTTTATCCGAAAACAAGCTTCGCAATTTGTTCTAAAGTCGTGTTTTGCCTCCCTCTGTCTATTTGAAGATTTTTCCATTTTGGATTGCGCTCTCCTTCACACGAAGCACACCCATTTTCTGTATTTCACAATCTCACTGTCAAACATCTTGAAATCACTTTTGCAAATGCTAAAACCCAATTGCTCTTCCGTATGTGTTATAAAATAGCTCGGCATGTGACTCGGACGGAAATGTCATTTTCATCACTTCATCGCTCTCAATGTCATCCACGCAAAATTGATTGAAGCGATCTCAATTGCAGTGTTCTCATCTCGACATTTCCTTCGCCCCCAGTCTCGCTACTGCCATTTTCTTCCACATTTACATATGGGTCTTCTGGATATTCCATTTAAATTTAACATTGATTGTCTTCCACACATGCCTCCGCTATCTTCCCATTTTTATTCTACCAAAACAAAAGATTGACGTTATTTATATACCATTCATGTACTGCCAGAATTGGTAATCAATACTCACATCCTTTTTATTACATTTCATTCCCATGTAACCATACTTATATGAATTCAATGATATAAACACGCCACTTTTTAAACTTCACTTCTTCTACAAAATTCATAATTAAATTAATTATACAAAGAATGTAATACATGTCATTACTTGTTTTTTTCCTTTCAAAAAAATTATTTAAATCTTTAAAACTTAGTCCTACCAAAGAAAAAACAATGGAGTAGCAGGAAAAAAACATTGACTAATTTACGACTCTAGAATCAATAATAGGATTTAAAGTCTTAAAAGAGGATTTTATGTTAATTATCCACCATTATCTCCCACTACCTTACTTACAATAAAAGTCATAAGTGGACGAAAATAGTTTACTATTTCATCTGAACACAAACTCATTCACAATTTGGTTGGTTAATTTCTTCCAATGCTTTCTCCCTGATAATTTATTCCGATTCTTTCTTCCAAATTTACATACATGAAAACTATGTCCTTACATAGTTTTTATTGTCTATCACATTTTCTCTGTTAATATTTTAAATTATTATTATGACATCAAATCCATGTCCTTAACGGAACCAATAGTCAAATAGTGACCCAAAACTTAGGTGAAATAATTAAACAAAAAATAAGTTGCATAAAAATTGACTATTTGTACTTCGTAAAAATTAATCAAACAAAGAGATGCATATCCCACCGCATAATGCAAGACCCACAGATAACATTTTCCTCTAACATTAGTGATTTATCTAATTATTTAAAAACATAAACGTGGTCTTTTATCAAAATTTAATAAATATTACTTACCTTCTTTTCAATTTTGGGAGGTTTTCTTTGTTGATTTTCCACCTAGTTTTCTTCCATATACATGTGATGGATCCTTGCAATTCTTGAACAATTTATAGTATAGGTTCAAAGTAATTTAATTCATTAAATTTTTAATAACTCATTTCCAAACGCTTGAGTGGCTGTTGGTGAAACCATTGAATGCAAACTTGGACAGCAAACCTTGGAACTAATCCTCGGACAATCTAGTTGTGGTACAACTAAATTGAATTTTGTCTGATACAAATTCGTTGGGAAGACCATAAATTCTTATGACGTGGACGGTAGAATACAAGAATATGCTGTTTTGTTTCTTTAAGCCAGGCCCCACTTCTCTCATTTTTTAATACACAAGTTACCGGTTATGCATCTACAGAAACCGGTCATGACCCAAGGCAGAAGTAGGACATTTTATATGAACACTTATTTTCATCGATCATTGCAATTATCGTTTGTTGAGGTGTCACTCCCACATTGGACAAGGATGAATACTACACGTCTAGTATTTCTCTCAATACTAGATTGCAGATGGATCCATTAGTTCTAACTACGTGTGGGTTATGACATATGACAAGATATATGAACACTGATTCAAGCCAAAGACTTGGGATCCCTGACATGGAAGTTGACTTCCAACGTTCCACGAGGTTATTCTAAAACTGCAAATTTTCAACCCTAAAACAAATTTTATAAGAAAAATCATACTCTAAAAGTCTTGCTTGACTATATAGTAAAGAAGGGGAGGATTGATTGAATGGATGATAAGACAGAGATTTTACGTTTATGATTTGTCATTTAAAAAAAAAAAGAAAAGCTTGAACACTAATTCAAGCTAGAGACTTGGAATCCCTAACATGGAAGTTGACTTCCAACGTTCCATGTGATTATTCTGAAACTGCAAATTTTCAACTCTAAGAGGTGTTGTAGGAAAAATCATATTCTAAAAGTGTTGCTCGACTATAATAGTACAAGAAGAGAGAGGATTGGTCGGATGGATGGAAAGGTGGAGGAAATAATATGTTGAAAATACTGCATCGTCCATAATCTTTTACTTAAAAAAAAAAGAAAAAGAATAAGAAGACGGCGATGATGACTATAAAATAAAGAAAGATCGTATTCTACAAGTCGAATAATTTTCAAGCTTCAAGTCTAAGATTGCCGTATGTATGGTGGTGTTTGAGCATATTCGAACCTGTCCATCGGATAATTAGCCTGCAAAAAATTGACCTGAGGAAAGAACTCACAGTCGAAAACGAGCCAGCAGAAACATGATGAATTCCTTATTTTGGCACCCAACAATAAATGAACATTTTTTATTCCATTAATGCACTTCAGTTTGACCAATAAATAATAAATAATAAATAAATTGGTCATAGCAAGTAGTAGTATAACTTATAAGAAGTAAAATAAGACAATAATGAGGAGAAATGAATTAATAGATTAACCAAATTATTGGGACAAAGAAAAGAAAGGTGACTAGGTAATTTGATGTTTCGTTTCTTTAATTCTTTTGTTTGGAATTGACTTTTTCTTGCTGGGCAGCAGCGGAGAAAATGATCGACGGTGACACATCGGAAACTTCCATGGTGGGTGGCGTGTACGAATTCCAGCTTTTGTCAGTATACCACATGGCATGGAGAAGAGGAAAGATGATAAGCTGTCTCAGTTATTGACTGCATTTTGCTCGTTTACTTCATGATCAGTCGTACAACTGATATTTGTGAGTTTTGACCAGACTTATCAATTCGAAAACCTTTTTTTCTTTTGCATCCCTTCTTGGCACATTTTTCCTCCCCCTTTAAACTTAGTAGTCTACGTATTTTTTTTCCCTTCTTAAATTCAAAGCCTTTATAGGTTATTTGACCAAGAGTACTAAAGCAGAGTTGAAAAGTAATAAACCGTCGTAAAAGAATGAGAGGAATGTGCCGATCCTGTTGCGTGTTGGGTGGAGGGAATCCCATCACTAGCTCTCTTTCAAGCTGTCGGCTGAGGGTGTTTGAATTGCTAGCTCTGTGAGACTTTTTTTTTTTTTTACTTTTTGAAAATATTTTTCTAATAAAATTTTCAATCATTTTTTTGCGCAAGATAAAAGAAAAGGAACCTTATATTCATCGCATCTCAAATAAGTTGCTTTTTAATGCTATTTTCTTGTAAAACCTGCCCAAATTTTTCCAAAAAAAAAAAAAAAAAGTCCAGTCCGAACGTGCTCTTATCAAGCTAATGCACATATTTTCACACGAAAGCTAAACTGTGCTCTCAATTATGGCACGAACATAAGACGCTTTTTTTTGTATTTGAATTACACATTATTTTCACCTTATTTACACACACTAACTTGCTTGTATTATCAATACATTTTTCAATCATCTTTTTATTTAACATACATCATATCAAAATAGTGCTACAATATTTTTTCACAAAATTATCTCAAATAATTTATTATCCAAACACATTTGTTTTTCAACCTCCGGCCAAGACAGTTGGTAGGCATGAAACAGATCTTTTGTCTTCTCTTTTTCTGGGCATAGGCAAGTAGGAAGCATGAAATTACACACCTTTTTACTACTTTTTTTTTTTTTGGCCCCTCCGGGGAAGACAGTTGATAGGCATGGCATGAAGGCATGAAAAATACACACTCTTTGATTCTTCTTTCTTTTTTCTTGTGGTGAACAAAACAAAGAATTCTTTCCAAAAAAAAAAAAACATAGAATTGTTTTACCCAATCACAATCTTCCTATGGTCAAAGTTTTCTCTTGATTCAAGGATATTCAGGAGAAATATATAAAACTAGCTAAAGTGTCGGATCCGCGGCAAACTAGGAAACCTGACATGTTTGGGTCGGCCCATGGTTGTCAGCATCAATAAATTACCGATTGTTGCTTTGATCACGATGATATCAACTTTCTTTTTCTTTTTCTTTTATTTCTTCAAGATGAATAAACCTTTGGACACAAATTATTTGTCCAAATTTATTTGCTGATATCACCATTACAATTTCCAATACACCTTTTTATATTCCCAACCACCTTTTTTATCTCACATACATCACATCACAAAAAGTGCTACAGTAATTATTCCAAATAATATTTCAAATAATACCCTATCCAAACAAACCCCTTATTTATTGGGGTCTTATTAGTAGTAGCGTTGACCTGGATTTTCCAAATTTGGAGAAGAAAAACAAGGAAAACAAGTTGAGCTGATATCTACCTCAAGTTAAAAAAAAAAAGGAAATATTTTCAGTCAACTCTGAGACAAACAAAATATAAAAAATAGATGGTTTCGTTAGACTGACTTAAAAATGTGGGATTTCCCTATAATTTGAATCCAATTAGATCCCAGGGAATTGATGCAAAACAAAAGAAAAACCTATCTAATGAGTGATTGAAGCATGACAATGGAGATTGTCAAAGTGCAATAAGTTTGAGGGTTAGGTTTGATTGTAAACTAAGTACTAGTAAATTATGGACCTGTTTGGGACAGCTACGTTTTCCGCGAACACATTTCTCTATCACCTTTTTACCTCACATATATCAAATCGTACAGTAATTTTTCTACAAAAAATCTAGAAAAATGCAATCCAAACAAGGCTATATGACTTGTACCGCATTGTGATTTCTTAAACCCTCCTTAGCGGGCTGGACTGCCCAGTCCAAATGAGACAGGTCTAACAAGCCTCAGAGACACAAATCCGCCATTGGGCTTTTGGTACATTCTGCTTGGGCTAATAAGTCAGCACATATCACCCAGATTGGCTCTAAGAAGACTAATCGAAGCTGCAAAGGGCACTAAAAGCCCATTTTAAAACAATTTTGTTGACCATATTAGTAGCTTTTATTGAGCTTATTGGCTTCTTTCTATATTTGTGCGGATAGTATTCGGATTGACCAGTAAAAACCTTAAAATTCACGAATTACAAATTCCCGCTCCTCTCGCTTAGCGCTGCAAACCTTTCCCCCGAAGGCAATTTGTTGAGGTAATACAATTGATATATCCTGGCCATTTGTTGTTTTACTTTACTATGTTCTTAAATTGTGCAGATTTATGAGTTTTCAAGAGCTGAATTTGGGATTTTCTACTGACGTTTGTTTATCGTTTATCTTTAATTCTGGGCCTTTTGCCTTTCCCCCAGTCCCCAGTCCAACTTGTTTCAGGTTTTTTTTTTAATTTGTGTTTGGGTTTGATTTTAATTCTAGGTTTTTGTTTTATTTATTTGCTAGCTGAACGGAAAATAAAAAGAAAAAAATGGATGAATATCAAGAAATGGAGAAGTTTGGGATGGAGAATGATTTTTGAGGATGGGCAATGGATCGGTGGAGAGTTTTATTATAGAAAACGTAGAGAAAAGCACACACAGACGAAAAGATGATGTCTTTGTATGGTGTTTTTTGCTTCTGGGGATAGTGATTCTGATGATTATGGGGGTTTAGGGTCTTCGAGAAAAAGGAGGAAGGATAAGGGGCTTTCCTCGAAAGCTGACTTTAGTAAGCCTGTCAATTTTGTGTCTACTGGTACTGTTATGCCCAATCAGGAAATTGATCGAAATTTAGAGGAGGAGAAGCTAGATGATGAGGGGGAAGTTGATCGAGTCCCAGCTGGGCTTGGTTTTGGTGCGAGTTCTTCTTCATCGAAGGAAACAACTATGTTGATGGAGGGATGGTAGTAAAAATGATGATGACGACTTTTTACCAAGTGCGTTTGGGAAAAAGATCAAAGAAGGAGCTCAATTGAGACGCGAGAGGGAAAAGGAGAAATCGATGTTAGCTAAGAAGTCTTCTCGATTGGGGAGGAAGGAACTCGAGCCAGGCGATGTGGGTTCCTTTGAGAAGCACACGAAGGGTATTGGGTTGAGATTGTTGGAGAAGATGGGTTACAAAGGTGGGGGGTTGGGTAAAAAATGAGCAAGGTATTGTGGCTCCAATTCAGGCTAAATTGCGACCAAAGAATATGGGGATGGGTTTTAATGACTACAAAGAGACTAATCTGCCAGTGCTGAAGGAACTAGAAGAGAAGGTTGTGACTTCTTCTGTTCAGCCTGGTGTGGTTCAGTTGAAAGAGAAGCTCTGGTCCAAGCAAAGCCCGGATTAAGAAGAAGGTTTATGTTACAGCTGAGGAGTTGTTGGCGAAGAAGCAAGAGCAGAGCCTTGAAGTTGTGCAGAAAGTTTTCGACATGAGGGGCCCTCAAGTTCGTGTCTTGACCAACTTGGAAAATCTAAATGCTGAAGAGAAAGCAAGAGAGAATGACGTACCAATGCCTGAGCTTCAGCACAATATTAAACTGATTGTGGATTTAGCTGAATTAGATATACAGAAGATAGATCGAGACTTAAGAAACGAGCGGGAGGACAGTTGTAAGTTTGCAGAAAGAGAGGGAGAAAACTCCAAAACCAAGCATCTAAGGAGAAGCAGGAGCTTGATAACATGGGAGATATACTTAACATATTGGAGCAGATAGGGGAGCAGAGCTCTTCGGGAACACTGACCCTAGATTCTTTGGCTAAGTTGTTTGTGGACATGCAGAAACGACACAGAGAAGAATATAAACTTTGCAATTTATCATGCATTGCATGTTCATATGCCCAGCCCTTGTTTATCAGAGTATTTCAGGGTTGGGACCCTCTTCAGAATCCAACACATGGGAGAGAAATGGTATCCCAATGGAAGTCTCTTTTTGCAAGAAGACTCGTTAGATTTCTCTAACAGTTCATCTCCTTACACGCAACTGATTATGGAAGTTGTGTTTCCTGCTGTTAGAATATCTGGCACCAATACTTGGCAGGCAAGAGATCCCGAGCCAATGCTTCGATTTCTGGATTCTTGGGAAAAATTGCTGCCAACTCCTGTTGTTCAGAAAATTCTGGACGAAATTGTCATGCCAAAATTATCAGCTGCTGTGGGACTCTTGGGATCCACGTCGAGAAACCATTCCTATCCATTCTTGGGTTCATCCATGGCTTCCTTTATTGGGACACAGGTTAGAGGCCTGCTACCACACAATTCGTGATAGATTGGAAAGTGTTTTGCATGCTTGGCATCCCAGTGATATGTCAGCATACTACATTCTTTCACCTTGGAAGACAGTGTTTGATTCAGCCAGTTGGGAAAAACTGATGGTTCGCCATATAATTCCAAATTGTTGACTGTCATGCATGAGTTCCAAATAAACCCTGCAAACCAGAATCTTGATCAGTTCTATTGGGTTCGGACCTGGGCGGCGACCATCCCCATCCATCACATGATTCACATGATGGATATTTTTTTCAACAAGTGGCAAGAAGTTTTGTATCACTGGTTATGTTCCAGTCCAAATTTTGAGGAAGTGACAAACTGGTACTTAGGCTGGAAGGATCTATTCCCACCTGAACTTTTAGCTAATGAGCACATTCGTCATAGACTGAGTGTTGGCCTTGGACATGATGAACAAAGCTGCTGAAGGCATGGAAGTGGTTCAACCTGGTTTGAGAGAGAATATATCCTATCTTAGGGTGCGTGAGCAAAGGCAGTTTGAGAAAGCTGCTGCTCAGGCTCAAGAAAGAGCTTCTCAGCTGCAAGGAAGTAGTGGACTTGAGTTGAGTTTGAAAGAAGTTATTGAAGTGCATGCACAGCAGAATGGTTTGCTCTTCAAGCCAAAACCAGGAAGAATGCAAGATGGTCACCAAATATATGGTTTTGGTAACATTAACGTTATCATTGACTCCCTCAATCAGAAAGTCTTTGCTCAGATAGATGATAGGTGGTCTTTGGCATCTTTGGAGCAGCTCTTGGAGTTGCACAGCCGTTCTGGTTTAAAGCGGCGCTAAGCAGCAATAGTATTCCTATTGTAGGATAATTTTGTTGTGGTTTAGGCAGGGAACCAGTGGATTTTTGTTTGCTGTTGTGTGAATAGGTTGGTATGATTGTATCACTCATTAAATTTCTGAACAAAGTTGAATTGGCCAATTGCAAAGTTTCAAGATCATTTTGTAGTTCTTGATTGTCTTATTTAATTTCTTTTGCTGCCATTCTGCCTTTTTAGCTTCTAGGATCAGTTGCTGGAATTACCATAACATCTATCTGTATATTTTTTGTTTTTCAGCAGGATATTGCTTTAAATAGCTGCTCTTTATAATACAAATTGTAATCAATTAAATTCTCTGCATCTTTTGATTTCATCTTAGTGAAGGTGTGACTAGACAAGCTGATTATACTGGATTCAGAATATCTCATCGAGTTGTCTAGTCATGATTCTTCTATGATTAGTGCTCTCTCTCTCTCTCTCCATAAATCTGGCTGGAGGTCACACCCTAGAAAGAGATATTCTACTGGAAATTATGAAATATCATCAGATGAACAATCAGAGGATGTTGACATGGAAAAGCTTAAAGCATCACCAGCCAAAATTATATTAACCTTTTCAAAATGAGATCGCCTTCCATCAGAGAAAAATTTGAGTAAAATGTTGAGGAGGTTTGGGCTGCTGAAAGAATCTGAGACTGAAGTCTGTCCTGATTTCATCGAGCCAGGGTAATTTTTAAGAGGCAGAAGTTGCTCGTAGTAGATCAGGAAGGATCAATGTTTTTGGGTCAATGGTTGTCACTTACAGCATGGCTACTCTCTATCAATTACTCATGTTGCAAAGATCAGAAGACGCACCCTGATGTCACTGCCTTAGACAAGGGAGTAACAGGTGCTTAGATAATTAATCTTCTTTCAGTGTTGACTTTTTTTCAAAAATTTTCTGCTTTATTACGTCCAGTGGATTCTAGGGAGTGCTAAGTTTCAGGTACTTTATTTTTTATTGCAATTTGGAGGTGGATTATTGTTTCTCATTGATTATGGATGGGATTCTGGGTTCTTTTAATATTTGAGCTTGAGTGATGGTTAAATTCGGAGAAAAAGAAGTAATGTGTGTGTTGGTTATGTCTAGAATCATTAACTAAGGTCTAGAAAGGACTCTACAGGGTCAATCCATTTGTACTCATTGCCTCCCTAAACTATATAAATTTGCTGCAGAAAGTAAATGAGACATGGGTTATCTAGGAGATATCATAACACTGAAATTATCAATGAGCTTTGTGTCTTCTCATGCCGCTGATTTGTACTTGATTGCTAGATGACGAACGTCATTCTATATTGTTACTTGCCTAGAACACGAAGTTTCTCATTTAGGTCTATATCTGTACATTTTTTTTGGTCCCATTTATTTCTTTGCGTATAGTTGAAAGCCCAGACAGAGTGCTGCAGATTCAGTGAAGTTTTTTTTTGAAGAGCCAACTGATGGAGGAGGTAACCAGATTAGCTTTTCTGGTTATTTCTTCTAATTGCTTTATATATGTACAATAAATTAAGATGCATGGTCTGGTGCTACCTTTTGATTCTGAATGCTAGTGCTGTCTTGCTTTGCTTGAAATTGACCTTCGTGTCGTTTCTTTGTTGCCATGTAAATCATTCATATTGGTCTTTTTAAGTTTTTTGTCTTTCATTGTTGTATATAGTAGTTATACATATTGTTGGTGGAATGGGGATCGGGGATAATTTTGCATGCTACAGTGGGATTGAAATCTGGTCAAGTTCTGTGTGGGTAAAATTTGCATCGTTGCATTCTAAGAACCTTATGCCATGCTGGAGCCCTACCTTGTTGAGCAAAATGCAAGGCCGTAATCCTTTTTGCTTGTGCTTTTTCTTAGCATTTCCTCTTAATTTCAATGCGGATTGTCTCATTTTTACTGTATTCTTATTTGTTTGTTTGTTCTTTTATTTACTCATTGAGAAAGTAAATGTTTACATGCTACCTGTGAATGGATCCCTTGTTAAGTTCTGCTGGTGTCTTGATCATGGACTACAAAATTATATGTTCAGAGACTATATTATAAGCAACTAGACTTGCGAGAGCCATGATCGGTGTTAATATCTCCTGCCTTCTTTCAAGGGAGCCATGATATGGATGAGAGGAGTCTGAAATGCGTGCTCAAATATCCACAACTTGGCGTCTTGAACTCTCTTGGATATTAGCTCATACATTTGAGCAATCCAGGATAATAGATGTGAGACAACCTACTTATCCACGCAAAATATGAGTGGGTTGCTGATTACCGGATGCCCTGAAATTATTTTGGTTCTAACTTCTTAACTCTAGAAATTTAAAGAACTCGCAGAAGTTTGATAGAAACCAGTGTGTTTGGACAGGAGATTATTTGCCCAAATATATTTATTTACATCACCATTATAATTTTTAATACATCTTTTTATCTTCTCAATTACTTTTTTATTTCATATACATCACATCACAAAAAGTGTTACAGTAAAAATATCTCAAATAATTTATTAATCCAAACACACTCGGCCCGTGTCACAATAATGTTTTGTTGAATAAATTCAGGTGGATTACCATTGGTTTTTTTTTTTTTTTTTTAAATCAAGAATCACTTGCAAGGGAATGGGAGGGTAGTCAAATCCCAGTGGATTTGTGGACTCTTTGGAATCGAACTCCAAGCCTACTTATAGTGACAGATAGGGAGATCCTCCCTCACCATCTGCATTAAGTGAACTGGTTAGAGCCGTGTAACGCTTTTATCATAGTAAGATAAAGTATATTCTGTTATGGCGTACTTCATCTATGCTTGATGATATAAGATGATGTGGACTGCAGACGATAAATCTTTATCATTGATCACTTCCAATTTGCCAAAAAAATTTAGTGCTTAGGCCCTTGATATCATTTCTGACGCAGGGTACATGTCAATTGTCATGAATGGATATGTTATTTTTCGTTTTGTACACTACTTTTGTGCAAGTAAACGAATCTATTCTGGGAGCCAATCATAAAGCCATCGGGGCAGTCAATTCAAGCATAGACGACGGTCTTAGGAGGTAGGCTGCTGCATTGCATGTGCTGTAAGGCACTTAGGCTGGAGGAGGGGCAGGAACAGTTGCAAAAGCAACCGTCTTCGAAGATTTATGGTCAAGATTTGGTTAAAAAAAGAAGTAAAGATTATATTACATTTTGTACATCGTTTTTTACATCATACGTGAGATTTATAAAATTTTATTTTATAATTACACGTTGTTAAAAGTGAATTAGACCGTGTGCAATATAAGTTACATATTGGAAAAATATACAAAATTGGCTCGAATAATTTTCCTAACAACCGTTCAGCTCATGTCCACTTAGGCCACTAAAGCTACGATTTTTTTTCAATCTATAAGGAAGATACTCAAACTTCAGGTGCATTTAAAAATTTTAGAAAGGACATGAAAACCTGATCAATCTGAAGTTTTAATTATTGTGTTGTTAATTGTTTAAATTAGAAGCTGGAGAAGTAAGCTTTAACAGTAGTCTCTTTTACCACGGGGAAGTGCAGGATTTATTGTTGCTGTTGTGAAGAGGGGAAGGGTGAAAACTCTCAACCAAGGAGCCTCCCCAGCATAACTATCAACCTGCTAGGATAATTGGTCTAAAACCGTGATCTTATCCAGTTGTTAAACTTTATCAACTTCATCACGATTGCTAGAAATGTTACTGATTATTCTACAGCCCAAAAGTGCAAAGACAGTAGACGCGTTTTCACATCTTCTAATCCGAAAGGCAGAAGAGGAAAGATTAGTCTGCAAGTTAAGGGGGCCTCACTCACTCAAGACGAGGTGGATCCCGGACCAAAGAGGGTGACAGCACATGATGTGATTGGCTGCTCTCTGGAACTTCAAACTTGTAAAACTGGACTTTCAGTTCTAAACGTATACTTGGGTTAATTCCAATAAATCCCCTTGAACTTACTTCTTTTCTCACCTCGCCCCCCTTAAAAGTTCAATTGAATTAATGCATCCTTTATTCTATCATAGTATTCCCAATCAAATGCAACTGATTGAATCATGTGCATCTCAATGATCATGTCAATTGACCAAATTATTTCAAAGAAGTCTATGCCATTTTGTATGCCTAAAATACCTCTTGGTCGAATAGAAACGCACACAAAAACTAGACGATATGGAGCTGTCATATTCCTTAGGCAAACTCTTAAATTTCTCTATTGACTTAAAAAATCTAGGCTCCGTTTGGATTAACTATTTTTGAACGTATTTTTGAAATATTTTTCTGTAATAATGTATATGAAAATTTTTACTATAACCATTTTTAGTGGTATTTTTGGAGGTGTTTTTTGAGATATATTTTAGGATATTTTTAAAGTTTAAAAATTTTTTAAGATAATTTTTAAAAATTACACTCCACCCACCATCGCTACCATCTGCTCTTCTCCCTCTTGTCTTTTTTTCCCCATCCCTCTTCCTCCTCCTTCCCTTCTCCTCTCTCTATCCCCTCCCACTATTCCCTTTCCCTCCCCTTTTTCACCACACCCTGCCTCTCCCCTTCCTTCCCCTCCCCGATCTAACCTCGTTGAGACTAGATCGTGGCCTTTGGGAGGAGGAAAGAGAGGAGAAGGAAGAGGAAGGGAGAGCAATGAGGAGGAAAGAGAGGGAGGAGGAAGATGGTGGAGGGGGTGATGTAGTGGTGATAGATGGAAGAAGAAGGATAGTGTAGATTTTATTTTTTATTTTTTTATATATTTGGAGTAGTATTTGATATATTGTATGGATATAGTATTTTTGGAGTTATTTTTGTTCATGTATTACTGTAGTATTGTGTATGAAAAACTTATTTTTCAAAAAATGGAGAATCCAAACAGAGCACTAGAAATCCAACTACTTGTAACTAAAATCAATCAAAACCAAAGCCCGCCTATTATGTACCATAAATAGACCTTTGGCCATTCTTGTTTTAGGTAGTTGGATTTTTAGGGGTTTTTAAGGTCTTTAAATTTGTCATTATAAAATTTAGGAAGTTTACTTGAGGAGATGACATCTCTAGATCACCTAGTATTTGCATGTGTTTTCTATTTGGTCGAGGAATATTTTTAGCATACAAAATAGTAGAGACTTTTTTTTTGAATATGTATTGGTTAATTCACTTAATCACGTGGAGTGCACATAATTCAATCAAACACAAAATGGGTTATCCGATCAAATTACAGATGATTGAGAATATTGTGAAAGAATAGGAGGTATATTGGTTCAATTGATCAACTTCAAGGGGACAAAGCGAGAAAAGAAAGAAGTTCGAGGGGATTTTCTAGAATTAACCCTATATACTTATAGGAAATGACAGATAGTTTGGAATCCGATCTCAAATATGAAACAAAGTAAACATAAATCTTAAGAGTGAGAAAATTATGCAGAGCTGATATATCTAACATCCTTACATAAACATGAAATTCAACAAACACAAACCTATCTAAAGTTTAAATTTGTCTTCGCCCTGATTTCCAGTAACCTACGTGTATTAGTTAAAACTTGCTGCGATTACACTTCCGAGATTGAGATGTATCTTACTACCGGAATTTCCTGAGTTGTACACTGCAAAAACTTATGGGGCATAGAACGTAGGGTATATGCAGTACCATGTTACTGGATGCACATTCTCGATTGCATGCAGGTTACCAACTTTGACTTTGAAATTCAATTTTCAAGTTTCAATAATTGAATACAACAAAATAAATAGATAAAGAACCAACTCTTAGTTGATCATTCAATGCATCAAAAAACTTCTTGAGAAAAGCAGAGCTTTAAAAAAATCTATAAATACCAAACGGTTACAACCCTGTCGGTATCTCTCATTCCATTTCCAATTTATTCTTATTACACAAAAAGAATTCCAATGGCTCGTCGTACCTTTCCATTTTCACCCTGTCTTAGCATTCTCCTCCTCCTCTGTTTCTTGGCCATTAGCACCAGAGCTCAAGTGCCAGCTAACAATACCTTCAAAATTGTCAACACAGGTCCACTGGGAGAATTCCAAAATTTCGTACCCACAGCTGAATATGGGGCAACTTATCGCATCATAACCAATGGATGTCTATGATTTCTTCACATTCCCCTTTAGACTTTGTTTCTAAACACCACAACTTCTTTCGTACTGGGCATTCGTGTTGGCATCCCAGATGACGAGGGCCTAATGCGGTGGGTTTGGGATGCCAACCGCAACCACCCCGTGAAAGAAAACGCCACTCTTTCTTTCGGCCGGGATGGAAACTTGGTCCTAGCCGACTCTGACGGCAGCCTAGTGTGGCAAACCAACACGGCTAACAAGGGTGTCACGGGCATCAAATTACTCCAGAATGGCAATCTTGTGCTGTATGATACAAAGGGAAAGTTCATTTGGCAAAGCTTTGATTATCCAGTTGATTCGTTACTAGTTGGGCAGTCCCTTCGCGAGAGTGGCGTAAACAAGCTTGTCAGTCGAACTTCTGATGTTGATGGCTCCGATGGAAAGTACAGCTTAGTGCTTGGAGATGATGGCCTCCTCTTGTATCTAAACAACGCTGGCCAACAAGTTCGCTACAATGGTTGGCCGGGGAATTTTGGAAGTACTGTAAGGTTTAACACCAACCTTCGACGTGGGAGCCTACTCCAACAGCTTGGAACCTTATCTTTGAAATATTCGAATCGCCAGCACCAAAACCACAGGTTGATGGGATTCAACAACTCAGTAAAATAAATTACAATGCAACGTACTCTTTTCTGAGGCTTGAAACTGATGGCAATGTCAAGGCTTATACTTACAATGACAAAGTCAGATTTGATAGATGGATGCAGACCTATACTTTCTTTCCAAGTAATTTTGCAACAGAATGTGCTTTGCCAACAAAATGTGGTAATTTTGGATTGTGCCAAAATGGGATGTGTGTGGCATGTCCTACACCAAAAGGGCTCTTGGCATGGACAGAAAATTGTCAACCACCAAAGTTGGGCTCGTGTGGGAAGAAACCTAAGGCAAAATATTTCAGGCTTGATGGGGTGCAATCCTTCTTGAACCACCAGTGGTCTTCTGATAGTCAAGAAGTCGAAATGGAATTTGGAGCATGCAGAGACAAGTGCACCAATGATTGCAATTGCAAGGGATTTGTCTACAAGCAAGATACTTCGAAGTGCTTGCTTATGCCGGTGCTTTTGACTCTCGCCAAAGATGTCAACACCACTAGTGCATATGTCAAGTATTGATTTTGTGGAAATCCTTAACTTAAGAGAAAAAAAAATAAAACAATTAAAAGTTAAAACTTGGTTTGGGTAATTGTGAGCATAGCATTAAGTATGATTTGAGAGTTTTATGCACCGAATAAAGAAGCTTCGTGTTGAGCTTCTGCAATATTGTATTGATTCTGGCTCTTCTGGTTTGATCGTAAGACTTGTATCGTGTTTGCAATAAATCCAAGCTGCCCAGATTGGTATTTTGCTTTTTCTTTCCTTATTCTATGAGGGCCTTTTGATAGATTAAACCGGAATGCACCCATGCCTACTTTTATGTCTTATCCAACATTTTCTAGATCAATAATGCTTGTCTAATACGAATCGAGCATTGTAGCTCTTCCTACATATGATATTCTTATTTTTCTCAATTAAAGCTGACAAAAAAACATCTTTTCCTATAATAATTTTCTGCAAACTTACATTATCTTGCATGTTTATGAATATTTTAGTTCGTTTTTGCTGAGCAATTTTTTAAAATCTGGGACTTCATTTTGTGTAAAGGTAACACTTGCCTCTCCTAACGTATCTTTCATAGAAATTTCTTTAATAATATATTCTCTTTCTTGGATCATCCTCCCAAATATCACTGCACAAGTTGGTCTTGCCAAATTTAACTAAAGGATGAGTCCTCTCACAAATTCTATTTCTCACAAGTTTATCCTTGAGCTGGAAAGATAATATAATTAAAGTTTAGATATGATCCGATTGCATTAAAATATGGTACTATAACAAAAGTTAAAAAAGATCATTTTATTCCGAAATGGAATGAAATGAAACTTGTGTGGCCACAAATCCATTTAAAGTGAAGCCGGCTAAACCCATATAGAGACGAACTAGGTACATGGCTTTGAGGCGATTTTGAGGGGACAAAGGGAAGGGGAACAGAAGGTGGTGAGAGAGATACGTGTCCCCTTAATTCATTTACTAATTTTTTTTGCTTCTGTTTTGATTTTGTTTCATTAAAAAAATTAGGATAAAGGGATAATCAAGTTGAATAACTAGCAAAATAGCTAATGATGAAACCCTCAGATTCGGCTTTTCATACCATTGATTCATTCAGACAGGTCTTAAACAAATATTGTATATGAGTATCATTTAGGGTCCATTTGTTTCAGGCGAAAATCTTTTCCAAAATATTTTCCTAATTTCCTGTGTTTCGTTGCACAAAAGTTAATGTGTAAAATATTTTCATTCATCCTGTGAAAAACAACTTCCCTTCCAGACTTACCGAAATTGTTTTTATAAATGCATGCATCCCGCCTATTAAAGTTATTTGTCAAACTTTCAAAGCTTGTAGTATATTCAAAATAAAAAAAAAGGTCTCACCCTGCTCACTCCGATCTCTTTGATATTGTGCCTTTGATGCTGATGAATTTACTGGTGACGCAAACACTACGAATTTGTTAACAATTTGGATTATTATCAATTCTCACTGTCTTTCTTCAGTCATTTTAATTTTCTTTACAATGTTTTCTTAATCAAAATTATGTATCTTTAGCTCAAATTTGCCTTGATTTTAATGCCTTTGAGGTTGTGGTTTGAGCGCTGGTATATGATCTTTAAACCAAATTTCATAAACGAGTCAATGAGAGCACTAATCATATGAAAAAGAACAAAGTCTATTTCTTCAACTTGAGAAGATATTCATGCCTGTTCTTCCACTTTCATTGATTGACCTCAATCACCAGCATTTCATAGTCTTGATATGTCTAGCTTGGTAATGTCTTTTATGGCGCGAATAGTTATGAGTCAACGAATTGTCCTTATGCTTGATCTGGATTCTTCCATTTTGAGCGGTTCTGCTATGTTTAGTGGGAGGAACTAGGAAGAGTAGTAGAAGAGAAAAGCGGGTGGCGGAAGGAGTTGAATTTTGATAATAAAAATGTAGTTAAAAATTTCAACCAAACATCAGAAAATATTGAAAAAGGTGAATATTTTCCTGAAAAAGAACTTACATGAAAAATATTTTCTTAAGGAAATACTTTACATCATACCAAACAGAGCCTTAGCCTGAACTATGTTCCTCTCCTTTAAAATCAAACTTTTATTTACCAAAAATAAATAAGTAAATCAAAATCGTGCACCTAACAATGATAGTTTCTCCAACCGCACGCAAACTTGTCGACGTTGATCATTCTTGTGCGCATAACAAAAAGAGATAGGAAAGAAAGATTATACATGCCATTACTGGGACAAGGGGCACAAACGGTTGCAGGTGTAATCGTTCCTGGCGATTTTGGTCATTTTCAACAGCGCGTAACTTTGGTTGCACACGGCGTAACTTTGTTTGCACAACGTGTAACTTTAGTACAAAAATTTGCGGGCCTCACACACGATGTGAAAATCGATGTACAACTTGTTATCTGGACCGCACATTTTTTTTGGCCAAAATCTGGCCGTGAACAGTTCAGGAGCGGTTATTCTGATGACCGCTCCTGCCCCTCGTCCGCCATTACTGATAAGCACACAATTATGTTCAAAGAACACATATCGAAATGGTCCAAGACATCAAAGAGGAACCCACAAGTCTTCTGCAAGGACTATTTGACATTGATTGCTAATGAATTTATATCATGCATGCATGTATTCAATATTTATCCATTCGCCCGACTTTTCCAATCACTCAAAGCTAGCTATACGCGCAGGTCCACTCCACAGGACCACAACCAATCTTCAAATTCTGGCGCATTCCCACTTTCCCAGCCCACAAAGCTACCACACAATTCTTGACTGACTTGATAAATTAAAAATCATGCGCGGTTTGAGGTGATGAATCTCTTGGTTTTGATGTGATCAATCTCTCAACAAATAAAGAAAGCCGTGCATGGCTTTTCTCATTGCCAAGCAGGTAGACATGAAACAAAGCCATAAGGATATATTAATACTTTGATCACAATTCATCCAATATGGAATTGGAAGCATCCATCTGCTGATCTGCATCAGCATCTATTGCTACAGATTGCGCCCATGCAAAAGAGAACCAAAATGGATCCAAACAAAAAAAAATAGAAGGATACAAAATGGACTGTCAGCATTTAATGCTGGTTTTCAATTTAACCGTGCCAAACGTTCTTCGCCAATCTTTGAGCCCAGCGCACTCAAACCGGGAGCCAAAGATGTAAAAGTCCTTCATGGTTAAGGCAATTGGAAAGTTTGAATCTAGGATAATTTGTCTAAAACCTTGATGTTATCCTTTTGTTAAACTTTATTAACTTCATTACAGTTGCTAAATGCTGCTGCGTTACAGCCCAAAAGTATAGAAGAAGCGAACGCGTTTTCCCATCTTCTAACCCCAAAGGCAAAGAGGAAAGATTTCTCTGCAATGTGCTCAAGTTGCTAATTGGTGAAGAGTGAAGACGACACGGAGCCCGGTTCTAAGGGGATTACAGCACATCTACAGGCTGCTATATTGAATTTTTTTTTTTGACTCAGCTGCTATATTGACTTCAAACTTCCAAAAGTGGACTTTCTCTTTCTACCATTTATCTGTAGTAGCTTAATACTTGCCATTTTTTGCATATTATGACCCACTGTATCCTACCTCTCTTATCGTATGTCACATCTTTAATTATTTTGTCATTTCTCCTTTACAAATATTTTATTTTATTTCCTAAAGTTTCAATGACTACTAAAGGGTAAAACACAAAATTCAACATATTAAAAAAGTAAATATAATAGAAAAACAAAAAGTACAACAAAAAATTCATAAAAATCTCATTTTTTAGTGTTATTTTGTTTTTTTTTGGTATGTTGAAATTTGTGTTTTGCAATGTTAGTAGTTATTGGAACTTAAGGAAACAAAAAAAGAAGTAGAATAAGATGTTTGTGAAAAAAAAAATGACACTATAATAAAAGCTGAGATATGGAGTGAGATAAAAAGCGGGACAGATGATGTGTTGCGATATTGTAAAAAAAAAAAATACAAGTAATCGCATTTGTAGTTATTTAATCGCTCATTATCAAAATAATGCAAATTCATTCCTGACATATACGAATCGCACCACAATCTAATGTATTTGTTTAAGCACTATTAGAATTGCATGATCGAATGATTAATATTATTCCTTTTTCAGAAAACAAAAAGAAAATTAATTAGCATACAAATCCTCTATTCTGTATGCTTATCAAACTATAGCGGCGGTGGTCTTGTTATAGCGGCAGCAATGAGGCTTTTGTAGCAAAATCTCCGTAGTTTACAATTTCTGGATATTAAACAATATTTGATAGTGTTTGTTATCTGGAAATTGCGGACTGTCGTGTTAGATCTAGGATTTGCTGTTTGAATGTTGGTGAAGCAAAAACAGAGGAGGAAAAAAAGAAAAAAAAATGGATAAATCATGAGTATGTTATGTCTTTTTTATCTTTGAAATATTATCATTTGGTAGCCACATGGCATTTTCAGGTGAAGAAAAAATCTCCTAAAATGATTTTCAGACAAACATGATGCAATTTATATATTGGGATAATTTCAGAAACCTCCCTTGAGGTCTCTAACAATTTCAGGTAGCTCCCCTTAAGTTTCAAAAATTACACTACCTCTTTTACTTTCACTATTTATGCTTCAAAATAGGCCCAATAGGCTACTAATTCCTTCAAATATCCTAAACTACCCTTTTGTTGAAAAGATAAAAAGGAAAAATAAAAGAGCTTTGTTGATTGCCTTTCTTCCCATACCAAAGCCAATAAACTCTTTCTACCAAAAATAAAGTTTGGAAAAAAATTCAACCATGATGATTGCCTTCTTCCAAGCAACTCCACCCCAAAAGCCAAGCAAACACCCCAATTTAAATCAAAATAAATTCCAATAATTCTAGTACTCAAAACACTATAATCTAATTTATGTCCAGTAACCCCAACCCCTACATTTACTACACAAGTCAATTAAATCCGTCACTTGGTGCTAAACTGGATAAAACTCAATCTCAAAATTTTACCCAAAACTAAAACTTCATCAACAATCAATACCACAGATCTTTCGTTTTTCTCTTTTTGCAGCCTCCTTTTTTTTCAAGCACCCATTTCTAAAGCATATCCATCCCTCAAATTCTTGACTTTTGACATCACTAAGTTTTATCACCCATAATCAACCAAAATTGGATAAAATAAATAGACGCAGAAAAATCAAACCCATTACACTTAGAATTAAAAGGATAAGAAGGATGAACTTGATCATATTTGCAAAAAAGAGATAAGAATAGAGATAGAAGGGAAGGAGGGGGATAAATACGGGCAAGAGATAATAGATAGAATTTGGTCGGGAATTGAAGGAAGAATATTAGGTAGAGAGGAATGAGTGGTAGGAATTTAGCAAAAAAGGAAATCGAAGAAAGCGTAAAGGTAGAGAGAGAGAGAAAAATCATTAAGTATCCTATATAGGGGTAGTAGAGTACTTTTGCAACAATAGGGGAGGTATCTCTTTGGTTGAAATATTAAGGGGAGCTTTGTGAAATTGTTAGAAATCTCAGGGGAAGTTTCTGAAATTATCCCTGATATATTTAAAGCATGAATTTGCATTTTTATGTAAGTGAATGATTAAATAAGTAATTTTTTTTTGAAGAATGATTAAATAAGTAATAGATTATTTGTTTCGTTTTTCCTCATAAAAATTGTGTTGTACATTATAATCATTTGACAGCCAATACGACATAGAACAAAATTATATAATACTATGTTACTAGATGGATGCTCAATCTTGTTTGCAGGTTACCAACTTTGACGTTGAAATTGAAATTGAAATTTTCAATATTTTTTTGATCAGTTTTCAAATTTCAACAATTGTATGCAGAAAAACTAGAAAACCGTCGAGTTGATTTTCCTATCCGCAAACCAACTCACTGAGAAAAGCCAATAAAAAAATCTATAATACCAAATGGTTACAACCCACATCATATCTCTCATTCCATTTCCAACTGATTAGCTTTCCCTTTATTCCTTATTGCACAAAAAGAATTCCAATGGCTCGTCGTACCTTTCCATTTTCACCTTGTCTTAGCATTCTCCTCCTCCTCTGTTTCTTGGCCATTGGCACCAGAGCTCAAGTGCCAACAAACAATACCTTCAAAATTGTCAACACAGGTCCACTGGGAGAATTCCAAAATTTCGTACCCACAGCTGAATATGGGGCAACTTATCGCATCATAACCAATGATGTCTATGATTTCTACACATTCCCCTTCAGATTGTGTTTCTACAACACCACCCCAACTTCTTTCGTGCTTGGCATTCGTGCTGGCATCCCAGATGACAATGGCCTAATGCGATGGGTTTGGGACGCCAACCGCAACCACGCCGTCAAAGAAAACGCCACCCTTTCTTTTGGCCGGGATGGAAACTTGGTCCTAGCCGACTCTGACGGCAGCCTAGTGTGGCAAACCAACCACGGCTAACAAGGGTGTCACGGGCATCAAATTACTCCAGAATGGCAACCTTGTGCTGTATGATACAAAGGGAAAGTTCATTTGGCAAAGCTTTGATTATCCAGTTGATTCGTTACTAGTTGGGCAGTCCCTTCGCGAGAGTGGCGTAAACAAGCTTGTCAGTCGAACTTCTGATGTTGATGGCTCCGATGGAAAGTACAGCTTAGTGCTTGGAGATGATGGCCTCCTCTTGTATCTAAACAACGCTGGCCAACAAGTTCGCTACAATGGTTGGCCGGGGAATTTTGGAAGTACTGTAAGGTTTAACACCCAACCTTCGACGTGGGAGCCTACTCCAACAGCTTGGAACCTTATCTTTGAAATATTCGAATCGCCAGCACCAAAACCACAGGTTGATGGGATTCAACAACTCAGTAAAATAAATTACAATGCAACGTACTCTTTTCTGAGGCTTGAAACTGATGGCAATGTCAAGGCTTATACTTACAATGACAAAGTCAGATTTGATAGATGGATGCAGACCTATACTTTCTTTCCAAGTAATTTTGCAACAGAATGTGCTTTGCCAACAAAATGTGGTAATTTTGGATTGTGCCAAAATGGGATGTGTGTGGCATGTCCTACACCAAAAGGGCTCTTGGCATGGACAGAAAATTGTCAACCACCAAAGTTGGGCTCGTGTGGGAAGAAACCTAAGGCAAAATATTTCAGGCTTGATGGGGTGCAATCCTTCTTGAACCACCAGTGGTCTTCTGATAGTCAAGAAGTCGAAATGGAATTTGGAGCATGCAGAGACAAGTGCACCAATGATTGCAATTGCAAGGGATTTGTCTACAAGCAAGATACTTCGAAGTGCTTGCTTATGCCGGTGCTTTTGACTCTCGCCAAAGATGTCAACACCACTAGTGCATATGTCAAGTATTGATTTTGTGGAAATCCTTAACTTAAGAGAAAAAAAAATAAAAACTATTAAAAGTTAAAACTTGGTTTGGGTAATTGTGAGCATAGCATTAAGTATGATTTGAGAGTTTTATGCACCGAATAAAGAAGCTTCGTGTTGAGCTTCTGCAATATTGTATTGATTATGGTTCTTCTGGTTTGATCGTAAGACTTGTATCGTATTTACAATAAATCCAAGCTGCCCAGATTGTATTTTGCCTTCCTTTTCTTATTCTATGAGGGCCCTTTTGATAGATTAAACCGGAATGCACGCATGTCTACTTTATATGTCTTATCTAATATTTTCTAGATCAATAATGCTTACCTATACCAATCGAGCATTGTAGCTCTTCCTACACATGATATTCTTATTTTTCTCAATTAAAGTTGATAAAAAACATTTTTTTCCTATAATAATTTTTTGCAAACCTACATTAAGTTGCATATATGATGTGATTAAATTAAAATATGGTGTAACAAAAGTTGTGTCACAACTTGAGTTCAAGAACTGGCTCAAGTAACTTTTGACCGAGATCCACTGGTCTAAAATGGTTAATCCAATTTACTGAATAGCCGATGAGTCCAAGTTTATAAACCATTCATTTTGCTTTCCTCAAACCAAAGTTGGATACCTCAAGTTGAAAAGACCATTTTACTCTAACATGGAGGGGGAAAGAGATGGGTTGGAGATAGGAGGGAAAAAATTTAAATGAGAAATCCCGAAACCTCCCACTTATTAAAAAAAAAACTGCGAAATGAATTTAAATGAAATTTGTGAGGCTGCAGATCCATTTAACTAAAACCTGCTAAGCCCATTTGAAGATGGACTAGCTACATAGCTTTGTTGGGGCTGTCAGAAATTGTTAGAGTTATTAAGCAGTTCTTTGGTTGGGATTCCACAGTCACAATGACCAGGATATGATATGCCACTTAATAGGAATGGACTTTTGTGAAAACCCATGCAGCTCAAGAACTCAGTACAATAAATTACAATGCAACATACTCTTTTCTGAGGATTGAATCTGATGGCAATGTGAAGGCTTATACCTACTATGACAGAGTCAGATTTGATAGATGGATGGAGACCTACACTTTCTTTCGGAGTATAATTTTGAAACAGAAAAATGTGCTTTGCCATCAAAATGTGGTAATTTTGGCTTGTGCCAAAATGGGATGTGTGTGGCATGTCCTACACCAAAAGGGCTCTTGGGATGGACAGAAAACTGTCAACCACTAAAGTTGACCTCGTGTGGGAACAAACCTAAGGCAAAATATTACAAGCTCGATGGGGTGCGATCCTCCTTGAATTACCAGTGGTCTCCGGATAGTCAAGAAGTTGTGATGGAATTTGGAGCATGCAGAGACAAGTGCACCAATGATCGCAATTGCAAAGGATATGTCTACAAGCAAGATACTTCAAAGTGTGTGCTTGTGCCAGTAATTTTGACTCTCGTTAAAGATGTCAACACCACTAGCGCATACGTCAAATATTGAGTTTATGAAAAACTTTACCTTAAAAAAAAAAGAAAAATCTATTAAACGTTAAAACATGGTTTAAATTATTGTTAGCATGGTTTTGTTTCTCCCAGAAGGCTAGAGGAAGTATGATTTATGGGAGTTTTATGTGCCTGAAGAAAGAAGCTTCATGTTGAGCTTTTGCAATATTGTATTGTGTTCTGTTTTGATTGTAAGACTTGGATGGTGTATTCACTATAAATCCAAGCTGCCCAGACTAGTATTTTGTTTTTTTTTTGAGGGCCTTCTGATAGATTAAACCGGAACGCATGCATGTGTACTTGTATGCCTTATTTATATACTATTTTCTGGATCAATAATGCTTTCTATACGAATCTAATTAAAATCGCAATGCTCTTCCAAAGATATGATATTGCTGTTTTTCTCCGTTAAAGTTGTCAAAAACATTTTTTTTTTTCTTCGCAATAATAGTTTTCCGGAAACCTACGTTTCATGTTTATAAATACTATTGTTCATTTCTACTGAGCAATTCTCTAAAAAAAATAATAAAAAAAATAATGGCCCCAAAAAAGAAGTAGCTGGCAAGTAAATCTTGTAATTTACCCCATTTCATACTAACGTGAAAAGTGGTGTGCTCTTTAGTACCCTCATATTTATTTACTTAGTTGTTGGATCTCTTCTATTTAAATGACACTACTAGGGATGGCAATGGGGCGGGGGTGGGCGGGGGTTCCTTCCCCCATCCCCCGCCTCGTTGTCAAATAACTCCTCCCGTCTCCCGCCTCATCCTCCGCACCTTGCCCCCCCACCCCCCGCCCCGCCCCCGCCCCGTTTCCCCTGCGGTCCCCCGCGAAAAAATAATTAACTTATCATAAAATGTTCATTACAATAATATAATTGTAAATAACGGTAAATAAAATTAAAAAGCTGTCAAAATGAAAATAAAATATAAAATGTCAAGTTACATAAAAAGTCAAGTTACCAGAAATGCAAGTAAACATTATAGTCGATAATCATACTACATTCAAAAAATGCAAGTAAACGACCTCTACTCACATTTGTAGAGAAATAAAGATCTTGCAAACACAGAACTACCCAGAAGTCAATCAAGTCACAAACAAAACTTGTCAAAATTATCAATTTATATATTTTGTTCCAGAAACCCAATAACACTAATAAAAGAAACCAAGGACTTTCCCACCAACATTTTTCCTCCTAACTTTTTCGTGATCCATGATGCCAGCGGAAGTAGTCAGCACAATGTACCCAAACTGTGAGTTCAAGACAAACAAATGCTCAGAACCGATATAAATTGTAAGCAGAGAAGAAAATTGATAACTTCTACTGGCAATTAACTCATGAGCACAACAGGAAGTAACAAAATGTGACATAGCAAAGCATATGTTGTATGACACTGATCATAAAAAGAATGAATATTTCAGTTTTCCTAAGGTGAAAAAAATATACTTGTATACTTAAAATAAAAATATTTCAGTTTTTTTTTTAAGGCGGGGGACGGGGCGGGGGTATGTTGCCCCATCCCCCGCCCCGTTTTAAGGTGGGGGTAAATATTCTACCCCCGCCCCATTCCCCGCCCCATTTGTACCCCCGCGGGCACCCGCTCCCATTGCCATCCCTAGACACTACTCTATTTTAAATTCATATGTTCTATATATTTTTTTTTGTCAAACAGTAGTTTTATATTTCATCGTAAGAACTTTACAATAATTGAATAAGGGTCCAAACAAAAAGGATAACAGTCCTACAATGTTCATCGATGCATTAGCATTTAAGATTGGGATTTACCTATTCTTCGTCTAACCAGATGTTAAGAGTATAAATGCTCAGCTTAATACTATCTAACTTCCCTATGTTAGCAAAAGAGAAAAAGCACTGATGAAACAAATTACAAATGGATTGAATATTCTCGATTAATGTACGTAGCAACCCGCCAGTTGTTGTGTCTTGATTCCAATATGTATCCCAAAAGTTTACTGTTATCCAGCTCGACTTTCCTCCAGCCTTGGTTGACTCCTTTCAACAGAGCTAGCTTCACAGCTTCTGTTTGATCTTGTAGTGGATCTCCTGACATTCTTTCTCAGTGCCAACGGTACTGGTACAAGTCATTGGTGCATTAAAATTTATAGAGTCAAAGAGGAGTGAAAATTTAACCCCACCCTTTAAGGAAAATAACATTTAAAATCATGCTTATAATGATTTCCTGTTGATCACTGGTTAGACAAATATCACTTCATTTTTTACTTGCAGCCGACAAACTCATCAGACATGGGTCATAACTGTGGATATCCAGACATCAGATTTGGGTTTCAGCCTTAGAAGAGAGGTTGGTTTGGTTCATTATGAGAGCTTCAATGCCCTGCAATACTTTACTTTGATGCATCAATGACTCCTCCGGCCTCCACCACCACTTAAAGTCGTTCATGATTGATGCAATATAGCAGCACTCGGGATGGGTCTCTCTTCTACTTCTTCTTCTTTAATACAAATGATGGAGTAAGGCCAAGTCTAATTTTTATAATCGAAATTTATACTACCATTCATATCTCTTAGTATAATTTAATAAAAAAGGAAAAAAAGTATTTACAAATTCACGAGGTTACTATATATCATACATACATATATATATATAATATATTAAAATATGACATGCTGTTAATTGGCAAATTTCTCAATATATTGTGAAAACAAGAAAATATCATAAAAGTGGTGTTGATTCGGATTGGTTTCTAGTTTAAGAGTCGCCGCAAATGATAAAAGAGACTTCATTAAAAAATTATTTTAAATTTCCTTTTTTTTTTTGCTGAGGAGGTAAATGGAGAGATTTTTTTTTTTTTTTTTGCGGCAAAACCTTTTTTTAAGAAAGGGATCGCCGCTGATTGAAGGTGCAACCAACCTTTAAATTTTTTTTAATTCCTAAAAAATGACAAACATCTAACCAATTGTAGCTCCTTTCCCCTAGTTTTTTAATAAATTAGATAGGTCCATCCCCTTCCTCTCGTATCGGATCAATTGTAACAATGTTGTTTTTTGGGAAAAAAAAAAACAAAAACAAAAAAAAAGACAAGTATCTAACTCTTCTTGGCCAGGCCTAACTACTTAACACGCTCGTATTCAGACATTTTGAAGACGTGTACCGCCTACCACGCCCGTCTAATGTGGCCATATGCTTATCAGACGTAATTAACTTAAAAAGTTTCCAAGCGCTCCTCTATTCCGAGGTAGTATTAACGTTTTCAGCAATGCCTCAAATCTTTTTGACGTTTGATATTTTAAGTACTGAGCGTGGCGCTTTAATGGGATTTAAAGACGTTAATTAATTAGCAGATGCCAATTAATATGTCACAACGCTATATTCAGAGACTCCTCCTTTCATAGTTTTAATATGCAATAATCAGAGACTTTTTATTATCCGTATGATGCTGACATTTTCCTTCTTTATTCATCCATCGTTGAGGAATGGCCGACAATTTTCTTTGACAAAGAAACCAGGAAAAGGCTCAACCCCAAGTCATTCTGTTAATAATTACAAGTAACTAATTATTAGTCCCAACATATTTCATTTCCCCCACAATTCCACGCTACGCCAAACAACCTTGGGCTGTGACCTTCGCAGCACACAATTTTGCTTGCCGTTGCTTTCCTATACTTTGACGGTTTGGTTTTTCTCAGAATCACGAATGTGTTGATTTTTCTTACACTGCATTCCCCTGGAAAGTCTTGTGTACGTATTTCCTTGCCGTACATCAGAAGTTCGTTTTCAAAAAATAATAAAATTTTCAAATCGCCGCACATTAGATGTGCGGTTTCCGAAACAAACAAAATCAGATCGAATCTGCGGCAATTTTCCAGCCGTTGCACAAATTTCGTCGCAAATTTAACGTGCAGCTTTTAGAAAAAAAAATTTGTTCGCCGCAAATTTTGTGTGCGACAATAGAATTTAAAAAATATTTTTTTGCACCTTCAAATCATGACCGTTGATCAACGGTCCATCTATGGTTAAAATAAAATATTCAACCGAAAATTTTAACTTAAAAAATTCTTAAGCTGTTGAAAAAATTTTCAAAAATAAATTGATTTTTTGTGTGTCGATATTGGCAGCTGTAACGACCCTTATTTCACACACAAATCCTACAAAACACTATATTTGTGATGTTTTCGTATATCAATATTATTTTGAGAAAATTCGCCGCTGTTAATGTCACACTCCAATTCTTATTTCTACAATAATTTTCTCTAAGACATCCCTGCTTGGATTGCATTTTCCACCGAAAAATGCTATTTTTTGCAGGATGGGCCCCACAAATTTTTCACTAAAAATCTTCTACGTTTTTCACAGCTTCAGAAATTACCCACCAAAAATTATCCGACCTGTAGCTGACAAGACATATACCTGTTAATGGCCCTCACTTTATTACTTTCTTGTAAACGGTCAGGAATCTTGCATCAATGCTTTTTTGTTGAAATTTTGTTTCAAAACATATCCTTGGAATTGTTTTCCTTCTCCGCCATTACTAACATCTCCTCTTTGGAGATTCCAGGGATCATTCACATCCCAAGCTTTGTGTAGCATCTTGCAGCAGATCGGCAACCGTATTCTCGTTAGGAGAAAAGTTTGTGCCAGGGGAGAGTTATCGTCGTGCTGCCATAGATTGCTGCGAAGAGGCTCAAACGTTGCTACTTGTCAGCGGTTAGAGGAGGCCAATTTTTGCGCCGAAGATACAACATTCCAGGTTCGTCCCCTTTTACTTCCTTTAGATCGAAAAGCAGGGAAATATCTAGCAGAGAAGAAACGATACTGCTTAACTTGTGCATTCAAGAACTGGTTCTGTTCAATGGGGTTTGTAAATTGGGGTTAGCCGTACGGATTTTAGGGCTAGCCATGCAAGCCGTGGTTAGTTGGCTATGTAATTGACTTTCTGTTTAAGCAGTGCAATGATCGTAAGCGTTGTATTTACGGGTAATTTGGAGTGCACATTGTACTGAATGCATCTAACTTTAATGCTATTTCCGGGTTCGTGAAACATAGCTCCCTATCCCGCTTAATCCCCCAAAATTTTTTGAATTGTTTGTCGATTTTTTGGGTGTACTTGTCAATCTGTTGATGGGAAATGTGCACGTTTTCTCTCTTTACATCACGATAATATTCTGGCTACATTTTTTAATGGGCATGGACTCCAACATACAAGTACCCCTTACGCGAGTGTGGTTACGGGTAGCAAGTTCGATTGTTTGCCAATATGAATCTGTTCATTTCAAAACACATCCATAGCTTTGGGTGTTAAAATTTGATTGCCATTGCAGAAGAATATTCCTGCATCTGTACACGCCCCTGCTGAGGTCAATTTTCTTGTGTGTTATCTATTATGGGTACCAAATTGGCCATTATTAGTATCGGAAGATGTCAGCAATTGTAAAATAAGCAACAGTTTCTGATTGGAATTGTATAACTGAACGTAATTTGATTTATTGAAATGGGGGCCTATCAGCTCGAAGTCTTTTAGAATGTTTTGGCCTTGCTATAGGAACCACTCTTTAATGCACTCGAAACAGGGCAGATTTTTGGGCAATATTATCAATGACGTCTTATGTTCTGAACCTTTCATTTAGAGGACTCTTCTTTGCAACATCTCTGTTTGGTTGCATTCCTTCCAGGCATTGGCATACCCTTTGATCTGTGCTGTATCTATTTCGATCGCGGTCACACCGTTTGATGTCTTCGAGTCCCCATAAATTAAAAGGTGAATTACTTACGTTTGCCTTGTATTCATGGGTGCATACTAAATTGTGCTAGCAATATATATGTAACTGCTTTGGATTACATTTACACGTACAACACCTTATTTTTCCTAAGAATAGGCTTATCGTTTAGGAACCTCCCCTACGCCGTGTTCTAGTACCAGCAACTATTGTCAATCAGAGAGTGGCTCAAACGACCTTGCGGTGTGCTTGAAGTACTACCATAATCGTACTTCAGCGCAGGTTATTCAAAGAATACCCTATATGTTGTCTGATTTTTAATGCCTTGGAATATTGCCATTAATGGTCGACTGATACTACTTTTTTTGGAATTTGCCTCTAAGATGGCTCGAGGCAAGACTAATGACAGTGGGGGTTCTAGTGCCATTGCCAAGTGGGAATACGAAATAGAGTGCTATTACGTGCAGCTGTTGCAGGAACATAAAGAAGTGGGCAACTTGTCTAAAAATAACATAAATGCCTGTGTGTTTGGGGATGTGCAGAATAGGCTGAATTTGAGGTTTAGCCATAAGTCATACGATTATGACCAAGTGAAAAGGAAGTACTATAGTTTCATGAGGGTTGCACGCCTATTCAAGGAAGTTGGGGGCCAAACTGGCGTAGGGTGGAATGAAACATTAAAGTGCTTTGCTGCACCAGATTATGTTTGGAGATACTACGGCCAGGTTAGGCACTTCCTTTTAGTGAATCCAATTAAGTTATACTCTTGACGTTTGTCCTGTCATTTGCTGATACTTTTACCATTGAATTCTGCCGTTGCGTATTCTGTGTAGGACAAAGACACAAGTCTTATCAAGAATCGGCCCAGCGACCATTACTGGAATTTGATTGAGCTTTTTGAAGATATTGGCGCCCTAGGAACTTATGGCCAGTCTTCTAATGACCCACCTCTAACTGGGGATGAAGCCCGATCAAGGCAAATGAACTATGGTCGAAATGGGGGTAACTGTACAATAGGTACAGAGGGGTCTGCGCCAGTACATGAAACGCCAGTACATGACGTAGATACTGAGAACTGTGAGGCAGTCTCTGATGAGGAGCCACAAGTTCGAGCAGCCAAGAAGGGGAAGCGTAAGAATAGTCAAGGTACCTCTTCTTTGCAAGAGGGTTCAAGGTCTTTGTCTGAAAAGAGAAAGCGTGATGAAATATATGATCGTGCTTATGAGGAGTTCGGCCTTGCAGCTAAGGCAAAGCGTGAATACTACTCCAGTAAGTCAGGATCATATAATTCTCCAGACCCCAATCCTCAGTACTCCGCCGGCAACTGTGTACAAGAAGTGGACAAATTGGAAACATTCCTCCTTCCCGGTCAAGCCAATAAGGCATACGCTTTCTTTAAGGAAGATGTATGGAGGCAGATGTTTATAGCAATGTCCGCTGCGCAGAGGATTTCATGGATTAATAGCCTGTAACGTGATAGGTTGTTGATCTAAACAGTCATGTTAGTTTTCGTTGGCCCGTTAACCTTGTAATTGAGAGCACTTGGTCAATGTTAACTTAGGATGTTGTACAATTGAGTTGAATGAATTTTCAGTTATGTAAGCGATTAGTTCGTACGTAGATGTTGCCCGAACTTGTACTTCATTGCTTTCTGTGGCAAAAGTGGTGTTGCATTTTTAATTTGAGCATCGTGTTTTGAACAGCTGCCTGTTTTTCACGGATTAGGCCCTGTTTTATGAACTTGTTTTCCGTTGGCGCCTTTTTTGTTCACCAAAATATATCTTTTTTTCTCTCTCTCGGTCGGATGTCTTTTAATTCTTCAAACTTGCAACTGTCAAGTACCATATTTGTATCCTTAACTGGAGACCATATCGTTTGTAGGTAAAAGCCATAATGCAGAATGCCCCTCGAACCACATAATGGTTCTTCATCGTCAGATGACGATGATGAACTTGAGTTCTTAGCTTTGTTTGGTGTGAATGCACCTTTGCATGAACGCTACACAGTAACTGGTATGGTTGGCGGAAAGCAGCGTTGTCATGACTCTAAACAAACTGGAAAAGACTGGATCGATGAACTTAAAGCAGGACATCATGATAGAATGCTGCAAAACATGAGGATGGATGTTCCTTCTTTCTTAAAGCTATGTGAAATCTTACAAGCAGGGAATTTCATTAAACAAGATTATCGCAAAAGGGTTCAAGCTGAAGAGGCTATAGGCATGGCTTTACATTGTGTTAGCCATGATGAACGGCATCGAAATCTTGCCGAGAGATTTCAGCACTCAACTGAAACGATCCACAGGAATATTAAGGAGGCATTGCAAGCTATTGTGCGGTTAGCCCCGATTCTGATAAGGCCGAGGAACGAGACTGCCTGTGCATCCCAAAATATACAACAGCAACACCTTCTATCCGTGGTTTAAGGTTTGCTCTACAAATCGTCCCATCATATTTTACCTGTTCTCATGTTGGTTAATTTCAAATTAAAGCGGCTTGATTGGTAATTGTTAGCGTTTACTACTAACATATACTTAACTCTGCGTTCATGATAGGATTGTGTTGGTGCTATAGATGGCACTCTGATTTCCGCTTCGGCACCACTGACTAGGCACGTGCTTTTTCGTAGTAGAAAGGGCGAAATTTCACAGAATGTGCTAGCTGCTTGTGACCACGACATGCGCTTCACTTATATTTATGCTGGCATTGAAGGTAGTGCACATGACGCTAGAGTTTTTCAACATGCTGTCCTGTCCCCTGATTCTTCATTTCCAATGCCGCCTGCAGGTTAAGTTAGCCCACCTCAACTTTCTTCATGTTTCCAAGTTTAAAACTCGTTCATACCGCTGGCTTTTGTGAATGCTCTGCTATTAATTAACCTTGGGAGCTTACTCTATATCCTCTTCTAGGTAAAATACTATCTTGTGGACTCTGCATATAAGAACATGCCCGGTTTTTTGGCACCGCATAAGGGCCACAGATACCAACGAGATCAGTTCGGCGGCGGAGCAGGAGGACCAAGAGGCAAGTACGAGCTATTCAATCATCGGCACTCGCAACTGCGCAATGTCATTGAGCGGACCTTCGGAGTGCTAAAGGCCAGATTTCCCGATCTTGAAAGGGCCAATGCCAAACTATTTGATGAGTAGACAAGTAGAATTGGTAATTGCCTGTTGTGTATTACATAATTTCATTAGAATGAGCATCCACATGATGAATTGTTTGCAAGGGAGTCCTGCGAAGATGAAGACTTAAATGCGGATCCTGATGCACAACCTCAGCAAATTGACTTATCTGCTGCGGCACAGCGCGATTGGAATGCTTTCCGGATGGCCATAACTGATCATATGTACGACCACCGGAATGGAAGACTGTAGTGCCGATCAAGGCGAACTTTTTTTTCCTTGAAGGCTGTGCCTAAAATGTAGTATAGCTTTGTTATTGTTGTTGTTACCCACAACAAATAGTGCTAGCTTTATCATGTTGTGGATGATAATCCAACATTTGTTGGTGCTTATTGTAATGTGTGTAGGCCTAGTCCATTTTTGTATTATCAATACTGTCTAAACACGCAGTTACGGCCACACCTGTTGTATGAACAACATTTATGAATGCCTATGTTATTAAACAGTGACTGGGGATGTATTGTGCTCTATTGTTAAAACGTCTAGAACGGTTAAACAAGAATTGTGTTTGAAATCGTGTTTGCGAAACGGGAAAAGCCTATTTCGTCAATTGGCTTTTATTCGAGATCATTCACATCACAATTTGGATGATGATTTTTAATTCCAGGCCTCCATACCCTTCATCCCAGTACGTATGAAAAAGTTTTATGTGCTTTGCCTTATTATGGAATCGGACGAGAAAGCGACCGCAGATATTAACAAATTGCATATGTTGGACTAGTACATTTTCGTTGGCCCTGTATTACATCAAAAATTCCACAATTGGTTGCCTAACTAACAATCAAAAAAGTTGGCGCCAAATTATCCGATGAAAAATCCAGCAATCCAAACAACATATTTGAAACAAGTGCAATCCAAACATGTTTCCATATTTTCCGTCGGAAAACTACAGTGATTTTCCGTTGAAAAATTGCAAACCAAACGCAACCCAAATCTGTCATTTCTTAAGTCCAAATGCAACTTGTACTTAAAAGGGTTAATTTTGTCATCATTTGCTGTGGAAATAAAATTTGAGTTGGGGGCAAAACATCATTTGTTGCAGATATCAGATAGTAGTAACTAGTAAGTAGTGTATCGTTGAGAAGCCATCGTCAATCATGTATGCAGAAACAAGGGTGTGGATAAGTGGATCAGGCCAGAGTCAGAGTCCATGCATGCATTATCCCATTTCGTTATCGTAATCATAATTGATCTCAAAGACCATTCACGGTTGCCCGACTGGGTCCTCATCTGAATTGTTGTGCTCAAGGCTCAATCAATATTTCCTCCTTTCCTTGTTATATTACAGCTCATTGGTGGTCCATTTAGACTATGCATTGCAGTTTTTGTACGCTGGTTTGCTAGAAAAGCATATAAGAATGGGAACATAATGGGATGATGTATATATTAAACTTCCAAAAGAAATGCATCCACAAAGAACCAAAAAAAAAAAAAGACCTTAATGCAATAGGATGTCAAGAGAACTCGACATTATGAGAATTGAATTTGCACGTGTAGATTTTTATTTACATTGCAACACCTGCGATCATAAGATTTGAAAAGAGAAGGTCGTAATTAAATGTGTGTTTGTATTAGAGGTGGCAAAATGAGCGGGATTTGCTTGGATTTGAGATGGAATCGAGTCATATGGGTTTAGGCCCAACCTTACCCATATGTGTTTTTGGGACTAACTTGGACGGGATCACTTTGGGATGGGTTTAGATTGATCCCGCCCAATACCCAAATCTATTTTCTACATATTTTTTTTCCTTTAATTCATTTTTAATTTTTTATATAATTTTAATATTTTTATTTATTAAATAAACATGCAAGTGCTTTATACTCAGGATTCCCATCAAAAATTGGATTAACAAATAAAGGAAAAGATAGATATACAGCCATATTCCAACATATATCAAGATGGTCAAGACACTTAGGTTGTTGAATATTTATGCTCATCATTGTCCAAGAATGACAGGTCTAAAATGATTGAAATGCTGGAAATTCTTATAGATAATGACTAGGAAGACTGCTAGATTATATTCGCTGGTATGACTATAAAAATTGTTAAAGATAATTTTTGAATCTAAGACTCCGTTTGGATTGGCTATTTTTTCAAAAAAAATAATTTTTTTCAAATACAATGTTATAGTAATATATAATAACTCAAAAAACATCCCATCCATATTAGTATATCAAATATTTCAAAAAAAATTTATAGTAAAAATTTTCATATATCTGCTACAATACAATATTTCAAAATACCCCAAAAAATAATTAATCCAAACGGAGCCCTTGCTATTTGAGCCCAATGAACACCCAAGTATTTCTCAAAATTTCCCATCAATTAATGGGTACAATTGAGATTTGTCCCATTTTAAACCCAATATCAAATTCCAGTACCCATCCTGCCCAAAGTTCCCATGGGCAATGGGTAACCCATTGGGACTTGGGACCAAATTGCCACCTCTAGTTTGTATATATATATATATATATATATATGCTGTTAATCAACATCTCTAGAAACTTGTTGAACTAAGGACGAGCTTACCTTAGTTTTTCAGTCCATATTTAATTAGTTGACAAAATGTACAATCCAACCCTATTTAATTGCCAAAGGGGCACAGCTATTCAGCTAGAAAGAGACCAAGGTTAGATTGAACACTAATTAAATACTCAGATTTTAGTTCCCCGTATCTGTGTTGACTAGGGCTGCGGAAGAAATTTCGTCGTTCTACACACTTTAGCGGTACAGAGTCTACAGACAACAACTGTAGAGGATGTATAATAGAACTTAAGTGATCTGGCTTGCGCTTGGCAGTTGTCAACATTGACTATTCAAATCTTAACCTTCAATTTGACTTTTCAACGCGCCAATAGGTTCTGATAAAGGTAAAACTTTCTGGAGAAGAACTATATAAATACCAAAACATGAGACTACTTTTGTCCCACAAATCTCAATCCTTTTCTTTTCCTCTCCATTGGCATTCTACACAAAAAGAATCCCAATGACTTCTTGGAGCTTTTCATTTTCAGTCTGCTTAAGCAGTCTTCTCATTCTCTACTTCTTCACTGCTAGCACTGTAGCTCAAGTGCCAGCTAATGCAACCTTCAAGATTATAAACGAAGGCGAATTCGGAGATTACATAACCGAATACGATGCAGGGTATCGTGTTATTTCCAACGACGTCTACGACTTCTTTGCATTCCCATTCAGGCTATGTTTCTACAACACCACCCCAGGGGAATTCATCTTGGGCATGCGTGCCGGCATCCCACGCGACGAAGACCTAATGCGCTGGGTTTGGGATGCCAACCGCAACCACCCCGTTAAAGAAAATGCCACTCTTTCCTTCGGCCGCGATGGAAACTTAGTCCTCGCGGACGTTGATGGCACTGTCGCGTGGCAGACCAATACCGCTAACAAGGGCGTCACGGGCATTAAAATGTTGCCCAATGGCAACCTTGTGCTGTATGATAAAAAGGGAAAGTTCATTTGGCAAAGCTTTGATCATCCAGTCGATACATTACTGGTCGGCATGTCTGTCAAGAAAAATGGCCGGCTTGTTAGCCGTACTTCTGAAGCTGATGGAAGGGATGGAAAGTATAGCCTTGTGCTTGATAATTCAGGGTTCAGCTTGTATTTAAACAACTCTGGCCAGCTTGTTAACTATAATGGCTGGCAAGGAAGCACATATAGTTCTGTAAGATTTAATACAACCCCCATAGATGAAGACCCTAAATCTGCAGGCTGGGAGCTGCTTCTTCAAACATTTGAGGATTCAAAATCACCACCAACTCCAAGTCCAACGCCGAGCGGGCGGCGGCTGCTTCAGTCATTCCCTGTTGGTTCTGCTAACACAGTAATTCTCCGTAAGGTGAATTATAATGCAACACTCTCATTCTTGAGGCTTCAATCTGATGGCAACGTGAAAGTGTTTACTTATTTTGATAAAGTCCCGTATCTGAAATGGTCAGAGACATTTGCATATTTCTCGAGTTACTACGTTAGAGAATGCGGGTTGCCATCAAAATGTGGTTCCTTCGGTTTGTGCCAAATGGGAATGTGTGTGGCGTGTCCTAGTCCAAATGGTCTTCTGGGGTGGAGCGAAGATTGTCAACCACCAAAACTGAAGCCGTGTGCGGCCAAGGCTAAGGTGGATTATTACAAGATTGCTGCGGCGGAGCATTTCTTGAATAGGGAATCTACTGGTGATGGAGAAGGTCCGATTAAAGTTGAAGCTTGCAGAGATAAGTGCAGCAAGGATTGCAGATGTAAAGGGTTTGTTTACAAGGAAGATACCAAGAAGTGTTTGCTCGTGCCGGTGCTTGGGACTTTCATCAGAGACGTGAACACTTCTACTGCATACGTTAAATATTCACTCTGAATTAGTTAACTCTGCATTTATTAAATATTCACTCTGAATAAGTCAACTTTGTTGCTTTTTAAAGAAAAGCCAACAGGGGGAGTTGCTGCAGATTTTTGTGGTTTTATATTGTAATTGGGGTTAGTGGGATAATGCATGCTCTTCCATTGTTGAACAATTGAGGAGTTTAGTGTTATGCATGACCCATTAACAAAGGAATAAGAATAGAAAAAAAATGTTAATTGCCCTCTGCAATTATTAATAATCTCAACTAGTACATGTATTATGTAGGACTCGAAGGTCTGTTGTGAAAAACTTTTGATTTGCTAAGTCTGATTTCTTGGATGATTAATTAAACCGAAATGAATACCTTGTATCGATACAGGTCCAGTTTCTTGATGGCTCCGTACTTACTAATTTTGGGAGGCATTTGTACAGTAATCAAAGGAATATGTTTTGCTAATCAATGCTTTATCAAAAAGCGATTGCAGTGGAAATAAATAGGGTAGTTGTCTTCAACCAACTTGCAGTTGCAGCTAATGCTAGATATTTCTGTTTTTGGCAAGAGATATCTAAGGGTTGATCTGCCTTGAAATCTTGTGGTTGAATCAAACCTTCCGTAGCAATTTGTCAAGGCTCGATTCTTTGTTTCCCATTACAATACATTACATTATTTCATTATCTCCGGTTCCTCTTTAAAATAGTGATTGATCATTGATATGCTAAATCGAAAAAAAAAGAAGCTTGATCTGGAATTAATCTGGTTTTCAGTTCTTAAGATATTGGTTTGTTAAACCCAAACAAAAAAAAAAAAAGAAGTTGTGCTCTTTTGTTTACTATTTTCATATAAAAAACTCGACAATTTCTTTTTTAAATAGTAATGGGTTACAAGGTACAAATTCTGTATTATAAGATAATATTGTGTTGCATCTTAGAACAAAATGGATGGAATATTAAAAAATCAGACTTCTCTCAGTTTTGCTTGGAGTCTTGGACTTGGCTCAAACAAGGTTTCGTTCCTCATGGACCTCAAGAGCCTTTAGTGAACAAGCACTTGTAGTGATTGGGACTAATTGAGAATCTCATAATTGGGCTTCATATACAGTATTAGGCGGATTAGAAATCGTCAACATGCCAATTTTCATGACCATCATACTCGGGCTAAGAAACAAGTGTATTCATCCTCAATGTGCTGTATTCCCTTCAATTCATAAACTTTCATTGACAACTGTTATTGGTCGCGTCCGTTATTGAATTTTGATTGTGACCTATAGGTTTTACCAAGATTTTATTTTTGTCTACCCGATGAATTTTAGATGGGAGTTCAATTTCAATGAAATCTTTCAATTTTTTATTTTACTATGTTCAACTCTATGTATTCCTCTATCCGTAGAGTACATTGAATGTACAGACACGTAAAATTCAAATAGGGATTTTAAACCCCTCTAGTAGCCGAATTGTCTTTCACAAATGGATTCTATACGTTTATTAGAAAACCCCACTATTAGTTCATTCTTTGCCGAATTATATAGATGATCTAGCAATACGATGGAATTTATATTATGTTTACCGAATTGCATGAAATTTACCCATCGAATTAATTAAATTAACTGATTGACGCGCTATTGGATATTTGTTTTGAATTCAATAATTTAATTTTCGCAAAAAAATTGACATATTTTCTTTATTAATTATTGTGAAAATAAATCCTACCACTTCTGGTTTTGAGGTTGCCACGCTTGGGAAAAAAAAACATGGGGCAAGTACTAGCAAGCCGCATTCGCTTTTTGTAAGGGAGATTAGCCTACAGTCCCCCTCAAATTTAATTTGTTTTAAAATATTAATGAAATAATGACTGGCATCTCATTCGAGGTTTTTACCCAAAAAAAGAAAGAAAGAAAGAAAGAAAAAAAGTACTAGGAGGTACTATTTTCTTTGACACACAAACAGAGTGACACTCTAAGCTGAGTTGGCCACTAGCTAAGAGGGCCATAATTTAAGGTCCTTTTAGGTGCAAAGTTAGGGGTTTACAACCCCTTGCTTGCAATCGTACCAAGTTTTCCTGGTAAAAGTTCAGCCCGATGTCTGTTACAGTTGGATTTCTTCCCTTCCATTTTCCTAGTAATTCCCATGAGATAATCTTTCATCTTAACAAATAAAGATGACAAAATTTCATACTTAGTTGAAGGTTTGTCTTCTTCAGCGGTTTCTGTTGATCAATAGCGGAGTATTGTTTAAGTGAAGTGAACCAAAAACTTGAAAGAAAAGATGTGGACTTGAGATCAAATCAGGTTGACTACTCAGGTTAAAGCAAAATAAAGTATGATTCGTTTCGTGATTGTGGTTCTTTACCAAAGATCCTCCCAGGTGCTTTTGCTGGTAATCTAGAAGTTACTCCGAATTCACCTCGTCCAAAACTATTTGTGATAGCGTGGTGTGATGTGATGAAAAGTTTGAAACATGTTCCTTAACCCCAACTGTTTCAAAGTAAGCATAATGAAGACCACAATGTTGTATATGCTATTAATTCCTTATGCCTTATATCTTGCCAAAAAAAGAAAAGAAAAGAAAAAAGAATATATGGGAAAATTCAACACATGGTTTATGTACTTTTGCATATGTGCGTAAAGCTCATATGCGAAACATGTTCATAAGATGTGTAAACCATTTTAAAGATGCTAAATTATGTGATTTTTGTCCTTCATTTTTCATTATACACATCGAACAAACTGCAAAAACTCACGCTAACATGTATAACTATCTCTCTTACTCATGTAGAAAAGGGTTAACAATGTATTTTACTTATTTAATTGCATAACTAACATAGGCAATAATGAATTAAAAATTACTATGTTGAAGGCTAAATTTTACTTTGGATCTTTAAACCATAGATGCACTTCTACTTTAGTTATTAAATTTCAAATTTGGACACCTTCTCTTTTAAAGTACAAAATCTATCACACTTTAGTTTTTAAACTTTGATCATCACTTGTTTACTATTCCGTCAGTTATGATAAATCCATAGGATGAATTTCATATCCTTATACTATATAAATGAATTGTGGTTAAAGAGGATTTGAATTTTAATCATATGGATAGGTGCTTTTTGAGAATATGGAACGTTGTGTAGTTTTTAAAACTTTTGGTACAACTGAGGGCAACATGTGTTTAGGTATGTTTACCAAAATGCCCTCATTTTGGTACATTTAAAGCTTTGATTTCCAAAAGACATCTGAGTACTTTTGGAATATGAAATTATTTTACAGCCGTTTTTGCATCGAGTACAATTCATATAATCTTATGTGTTGGTGTAATTAATGAAACAGTGTTACAAACACATTTATTTGAAGTGTTGCTTTTGTTGTTCAATTAACACAAAAACATATTAACACGTTGTACAATTAACACATTGCTATAACTAGCCATTGGAGGGTATTCCTTTGTCTGAAACAACTTATGTCTTCTCTCGAACGATTTTCAATTGACATTTGTAGGGGTCTTTTGGGAATAATAAAATTGTAAAAGCATTAATAAAGTGAAGTGTATAAGTGTGTGCTACAATTAGAATGTACTGTTATTAACTTTGTCATATTTGATGACTATTTTTTCTCCAAAATATACTATTATTTGTCTAATGAAAAATCTTTTTTAATCACAAGCACCAAACACCTACGTGATGCGCGGGCACTCCCCCTAATTGTAGAGAGTAAAGTATCTACGATCCTTCAAGCAGTTTACGGGGATGTGATGAGTGGTCAAAGCTCGTATTTAAACATGCAAGAGGGATGCCCGGCCCAAAGCCCGGTTACAACAACCCGGGCACTCTTTTTTTTTTTTTTTCACCAATTTGATCCCTTGGAAAAAAAGAGAGAGAGAGAGTAAAGTATCAAAAGTTGAAGTTTAAGAATTAAAGTGGATGAATTTCATACTTTTGAGGATAAAGTATCCAAAAACCAAATTTAAGAACTAAAGTAGGAATGCATCTATAATTTAAGGGATCAAGGTGGAATTTAGCCCCATTTTGAATACCACTAGGAAAAGACTTTAAGTTTTTCGCCCTTTAATTACTCTCCACCAAGTTTTAGAATGTTAATTGTCCTCCTAGACCGATTAAGTGAACCTTTACTTTTCCCTGTTCTAATGCAAATTAAAAGTTTGTCAAATTTGGCCAAAGACTTCCTTGGTTTATTAGTGTTTTGTTAAAATCTTAAGATCTAGTAATCATCAAATGGGAAACTAACACACGATAAAGATGAACTAATATATAGTAATTACCAAAATTCATTCAACGGTGAACCTGGAACCTCAGATAATTTACTCTTTCATATTTCCGTTCTATCAGTTTCTTTTACTATTGATCTACGTGTGATGACCGGATGATATGACTTTCGACAATTGATACTTGGGATGATGTAGTTGAGAATATGAATGCTTCCAAATGTTAACGTGTCTGGCAGTGACAGATCCTTGTTTTCTCATTTGTGAAGGATTAGTTTGCTTTCAAGTTTCAACCACCTCTCTCTCTTTTTCTCTCTCTCCCCTCCTTTTTTTTTTTTTTTTTTTTTTTTGGGTTAGGGCATCTGCATTTTGCCATGGCTGTAGTTAGGGTGCTTTAGAGTTAGACATAATAGGTAAGCATTTTTGTAAAGTTGATAAGATTTTGAACCCCTAATTTTAGATCAATTGTCTCTCTCGAAAATATTCTATCAATTGATATCTCTCAATGATGATGATGATAATCTAAAATTAAAACCACTTATTCTACAATTCAACAGAAAATTTAAGACGAGGGTATGATACATAAAAAAGACGATAGAATCTCCTACAAATAAATCCTTGCTCTTTTGTTTGTCTCAACCCCTCAAAAAATACCTTCCTATAACATCAGTATTCAGTGGTGATCGCTACATATGTAAATACATTGAGAGACTGTGTGAAAGAGTAGTCCAGAAAATACGCAATAGTAGTAACATGTTTATGCGGTTCAAAAGATGGAAGTAATTACCAAAATCAGCAAAATGAACAAGACTCAAACAGTCCCGTAACCAGTGGATCTTTGAAGTGGACATCAACAAATTAACACACTTTTTCAATTTTCACTGATTCTCTAATTAATTAAGGCACCAGTGGTTAAGTTGATTGAAGCTCCTTAACTCCTAATCTTTTCCGCATTTGGGTGGTTGTTAAGAAAGCTAGACAGGGGAGGTTTCTTTTCACATCTTGCCTATTAGTGTACAGATACAGTAGTGACTGGCAAATGGTGGTGTATAGCATCAGACGGAAATTTTGAAGATATACAAAAAAACAAGGAATAAGGACCTATGTTGAAGCGCTGATGCATATAAAACCAAAATCTTAGTCGAGTTTGAACTTGTTAGAGAGCGAAGATTGTACTCTACAAAAAAATTGTGAATCTCATTTTGTGTACATTTTATTTTTGTTATAACGATAGGATTCTTATAACCTAATCTAGCCTAATTTAGGAAGAGGAGGGACTCGATGTGAATAGAGATTCAATCGAAAAAGGGTTGAACCTTGACCTCCCACGCTATCAAAAACTTTGATCACCAGACCAAAGGCCTAGTGGCTTCATTTTGTGTACATGATAGGTTGATTTTTGAGAAGTGAGGTAATACTTTGTACCATCGTTTTTCATATTGTATTGACATATGATTCACATTAAGACTTGTTTTTTCAATTGTGCTAAATTTGTTGACAGCGTAATTATAATGAAATTTTGGGTAGATCAGCTTTACCAATTAATTATTCACTCGTACGTAGTGGGTAGGCGAATTCATACAAAACTCAAACTTCTCAAATATCATACTATTGAGTCTCGTACACGTGCATCAAGAAAAGTTTACTAACTGACAGAGGTGGTCGAGCTAGTGACCTGTTCATAACTGAAGTAAATTGCTAAATGCTTTTGTTTTACATATTACCTTGTGAAACTGAAACTAATCCTGTTTGAGGAAAGAAGTTCAATTTTATAACTCGAATCTGCAATATCATATTCACATCTCAGATTTTGTTCTAATCTTGCTATTTTAGAAATTGCCAATTGATCCAAGAGAAAAATAAGATGAGCAAGGGAAGAATTTTTCTTGTTCAAGAAAAAAATGGGGAAAAGAAAATGGACCCTATGAGGTACTGTGAAAGGTCATTATACAAATGCATGCATGCACCCAAAATGGAATTGACAAGCAATTAGCTTGAATTCAGGGGACAGCTAGTAAGGGTACGCAAGAAATTTCAAATCTTATGTGTTCCTTTCCAGACAGAAACTCCAAAAAGCAAACTAATCAGAAAGCAGAAAGCCGTCAAGCAACAACAAAACGTCACTAACAACGGTACGTACCATTGGATTACATTATCTCTTAGCATTATCGCCAGTGTTGGTGATGGCAACGACTATGTTGACAATTGATACATAGGAAAAATTGCTAGGGTAACAGTCCTACTAATAACTTTTAAGACTGGGATCGATCCTTGTTTAAACAAGTGGCATCAATTTGGCTTGTTACTTTTGTGTGTTCTACTGTGATAGGGGGTGCTAATGATGTTCGTTTAGCTTAGTGATTTTTATAGAGTGGGATCTCCTTATTATATAGGCAAAATCTTTGAGAGTCAACCAAATCAGCTAAGATTATGAAATATGCCTACCATTTAACCCATAGCGTCAAATTCCAAAAGGGTTTTAACTAAAATGGTTAAAAACAAGAGTGACATTCAAGAAAGTGTTTTAGACCCCTTTTCTTTCCCCCTCTGCTGGCCAAAGCACACCCAAAAAGAAAATGCGAAGGACGCCAATGCCAAATCAACTGCCGCACGGATGAAAGTTTTTTATATATATATATATATAGATAGATGTGAGTGTCTGCAAGAGTATATAATAATCTAACCAAGTTGACACTTCTACAGAATACTAACATTTTTAAGCTCAACCTTCCAAGTAGGACAAATCTTCAGTGAAATCATCAAACCTTGTTATTATTCCAGCTACTGTTCATCTTATCACAAGGTTTACTATAAATATTATCATCGTTTGTTCCATCTAAACAACTATTGTATATGATCGCTAAAATACAACAAAAGCAGTCACAGCTATATTACAATTGCCTGTTTAGTCTTTTTCCCTTCTTTCATTTTCCGTGCATCATTTGAGAAGAACGCAGAATTTCATTTTGTAAATTGAACAATAGAAGAAAAACTGCAATTTTCTCAACTTGTTAAAGGTTCTAGATACTTTTCCATACTATTTCGTGCGGGCAATGGTACTCCCATGTCAATCGTGCAATTCTCTTTCTAATAATGTAACTAGCTACTGACCTCCAAAACAGAAAAAAAAACTTTTCATTTTTCACGTTTCGACCTACTAATGGAGGTCTTGGATTTTCAATCGAACCAAATCTTATATCACAACTATAATCACTACTCCAGCAATTAAAAACTAATAGGAAGCCAGTTGGAAATTGAATTACTCGATGACTGAACCTTAAAATCTTAGTTAATTAACAAGATGACGACTTTTTTCACCACTTTAAACATTTGCCACTAACGAATAATTATGTACTTTTGATTTTGTGACACGATCTCAATCACCACTTGTAGTATAATTAACCATCTAGAATTAACCATGGCAAGCTCTAAATCTAATCCGCTAACTTGAGTTACGTGCGGTGGCCACCTAGTCACAAAGGGTTCAAATCATAGTGCCAAATTTTGCTAATTTGCTTGACAATGATTGCTCTGATGATGCCAGTACAACTATAAAAATAATGGAAAATATAAAAAATCATTCTTAATGCTAATAGTACCATTAAAGGAAGAAATAATGCGATGTAGGAAGAAAAAGAAGGGCTAAAGCACTTTCCTTGGTCCCATACCATGTCTCCTCAGTAGTCCCATGATTTGATCTGCATCTAACTCCACTTGCATTTCTCTCTTTAGTCTTTCCCATACACAAAACCTTCTCAAATTAAGCTCCTTAATTCCCAAAAAAAAAAAAATTTGTGCATCAAACATGATGTCTAGCAGCCATGGTCACCAAGGAATTATAGAATTAGGAGAAGGATCATCATCATCATCATCAAGATCATCAGCTTCAGCGGTGCAAGTACCAGCAACTCATGATCATCCTGATCAACAGCAGCAACCAGCTCAAGGCCAATTGAGCAGGTACGAGTCTCAAAAACGTCGCGATTGGAACACTTTTGGGCAGTATTTGAGGAATCAGAGGCCTCCAGTTCCGTTGTCGCAGTGCAACTTCAACCATGTGCTAGATTTTCTGAGGTATCTCGACCAGTTTGGGAAGACTAAGGTGCACTTGCAAGGTTGCGTGTTTTTCGGCCATCCTGAGCCAGCAGGGCCGTGCACTTGTCCACTCAGGCAAGCTTGGGGAAGCCTTGATGCACTCATTGGACGCCTCAGAGCTGCCTACGAAGAAAATGGTGGTTTACCTGATAAAAACCCTTTTGCTAGTGGTGCCATTCGTGTTTATCTTCGCGAGGTAAGAGATTCCCAAGCTAAGGCTCGTGGTATCCCGTACAAGAAGAAGAAGAAGAGGAAAAGTATTCCCATGAAGCCAAACAATGAAAGCTCCAATTTTCAGATGCAGTCTTCTTGATTGCTATTTGTGGTAAAGTAAATTCATATAAGTTTTGCTGCTTTAAGAGATTGAGTATGCTATTTTCTTGTGATAATATAGAGATGGGCTAGTACTATATTCCCAGATCTTTATCTACATAATTAATGTGTTTAAGTGTCACATATACTTTTATTCCAGTATTATGTCTTATACTGCCTGGTAATGCAACTATTTTGAGCAGAATTTCTCTGGATTATTGTGTGAAAGAGCCCAAAAATGAATGAGGTTCGAACTAGTTAGGCTAATTCGATTTCTTTCTTGAAAATCTGGGATTCATTGCCTCATTACAAAACCCTAATTTGCATACTAGCTCGTTGGACTTGGGAGCAAGGCAGGGTTGTATGCTAGAATAACCAACAAATTAAAGGGCTATCAGCATTTACATTCAAATTAACAAGAATTTAGGCTTCTTCTTGTTTTACCTCTTTCCCAGGCAAACACGAATAGGCACTCATGCAACGCTTCCATGTTTTATTTTGTTCCTTTAATTCCCACACTCTTTTCTTTTTGGTGGTTTTCTAAAATTAAATCTTTTCCTTTTGTCAGCCTTGTCTCTTCTATGATTCTGCACTATCCTGTGCTTGCCATTAATTATGATAGGGCTAACTATTAATATAATTAATGTGCACACTGTACGTAGGTTTATGTTTTTCTTAAAAAAAAGATACATTTACAAATATATCAAGTGCTTCTATTACATGCATGTTTGATGGTGTAGATCAGAAGTTTGCAAAAAAAAAAAAATGAATGAAGATGAAATCCAGTTCTTCTACTTGTCTCCCTGTTTAACAATCTTCCATTCTAAGTTCAAAATTAGCAGGAAGTGTCATTTTCTTTGGTTTTTGCTGTACATCATTATAATCTAGACCTGAATCATATTGTCCTTTTTATCTTTTTAAGAAGAGAACGAAAATTCTATTACTCAACAACTCAATACCTATAGCTATGGAGTCTATGAAGTTATTGCCAAAAGTCCTGAAGAAATGATGAAATTTTGTGGTTAAGAACTATGCTCAGCCCATTTAGCTCGAAGCTGTAGTTAAAAAACTATGTTCAGCCTATTTAGCTCGAAGCTGTAATATCTAATATAGTGGAAACTCCAAGCAATTCTCGTACTATTACTCTTACAATCCCACGTTTCAAGTCATATCCGATGTTCAATTGTGCATCCTTTTCAACATTTTAGGTCCTTTTTTTTTCTTTTTTTTTGGAGCAAAAGAGATGAATTTTATTGATAGAGCATTTAAGTTTGTACAGCTTAGGCAAAGAAGCCTGAATAGATGCAAAAGTATACCTCCATAGCTAACTACAAGAGACTACAATTATACACTACATGAGCTAAACACTATCAAAGCATTCATGGGAAATCCTCCATTCCATCACCAAGTCCCACTTAGTTCTTGGGTCTAGCCACACTTGTCCAAGTCCCAGGCACTCCTCAAACCTTAGTAATGATATTAGATATAATTTGTACAGCAGACTAAGAGTTTTGAGATATCCATTCAGAATTTCTTGCCCTCCATAAATGATACACTGTGCATGCAAGAGCTAACATTTTGAGTTGATCATCAAAGGATGTAGACTTCCGGTGTTTGACATATCCATTCAAGTTCAACAACTCAGGGTTAAGTACCCCTATACGCAAGACATAAGGCCTTTCGGTCTTTTTCTCTCTCATGTTTTCTTTGTTGATTTTATTTTGAGGGGGACTTTCGTTCTTAAACACGAGATTGTTGCCTTGAAATGCATGAGAGGGACTTTTTCTCGTCCTTGAAATGCATGACATAAGGAATGAAGTATTTTCCTTTGTTTGTATGTTTTCAGCTAGTAGTAACCTAAATCCAGCTAAACTCCACTTGAAGAGTTGCTTTGGCCTGTTTACCTTGGGGTTTTGGGTTGGGGATTTGAAGTTTGCAACTGTCAAGAATGGAATAAAGGTACCAATAATCATTATTTAAATCTTTTACTGATCGAAATCTGAGTAGTTTCTGTTGAAGAAATGATTATGCGAATTCTGAGAGTTTCTTGAAACAATGGCGAGGGAATGATACTCATTGTGATTTTAGCATATAGAGAATAAAACTGGTCTTGATTCTTAAAGGAATTGTTGTGCAGAATTTTGTTACTTATGGTGAATCCATTCTACTTAGACAAGAACTCACTCCAATTGTGTTTTGTGCGGATTCGTTCGGTCGTTATATATGTATATTTAAATTTTTATATACAAATACATTATAATGTTATACTGAATATGTCAAATATTTTATTCATATACATCACTTTTATCCTAATATAATAATGAACAATTAGAGCGAATAGTACCAGACCCTAGCCGCACTGGCCCCTCTTCCATTCTACTTGCTGTATATATTATTCTCTCTCTCACGATTACGATTCCCAGTTAAATCAAACAATCCCTTATTTGTTAGCTTACTTGGCTAGAATTTTGGGTTTTAGTAGGTGGTTTACAAGGGTATAATCATTTGAACTAGCAACTCCTGTTTCATTATTTATTCCATCTAGTAATTTCTGGCACGTATTCCTTTTCTTGAATGGCTCACTTCATAATATTAGTTCACATTCCTCACGTATGTAGTAGAGCAAAAAGTAAAAACGCTTATCACAGATACAAGCTGTTTTTTTATAACTAGACGTGGTAGATATGAATTTCAAGGTGAGTAATGAAGGAATGTCATATTGAAAAAAAAATCAAATAAGACGTTTTTGTGGCTCAATTATACATAGTATTCCTCTAGTGTCATGAATTTTTCTTTTTTTATTTTGTCACAAAATTGTAATTAGCAAGAATATAGGGAATGGACCTTCAGAAGCCTAGAAAATCTTTTGAGAGAGGGAAAAGAAAAGCTAATATTTTCTTTGGAATCATGATTTTCATAACAATTTGTCAGGTTCAACCGTGGTCTTCCACGGTTTAAAAAAACTTGCTTCAACTCCATAAGCTACATGAAACTTTCTCTTCTGAGGCAAGAAACCTATGCCACGCATTAACCTCTTCTCATAGTTTATGGTATGCAATCGCAGATAAAATTCTAAGACTCCTTGTAGCAAAATCATAAGACAGCAGCAATAATTAGAAAAGCTTTTGCTTGGTTGTTATGGATAGCCTGTCATATCACGTACGTTGTATCATGATCTGGGATCATTTGGCATTCTTCGTACCAGACGACATATTCCTACTATTTTTAATTTTTCCTCGTGACCATACTCTCAAGCCCTTGATCTACCATCAAAATCAGCAAAAAAATTGTTAACACCTTCAGCATTAAAATCAAGCCGGAAATCGGGAAGTTCTGCTTGAGTTAACAAATTTCCAGTTTCCGGAATGCACGACAGAATGGCCTTTCCTCCCCCCTCTACACCCAGCTGTCAGGTACAGAATTTAAATCTCGAACCTGACAATGGAAAGAATGTTTTGTTTCAAATTATTTACACTAAAAATTGTAATATCACTACAGTTTTCCTAGCTTGGAGCTGTATTGCACTCAAAGCACACACAATTGGATAGAGTGTTTGGACTTTTGTCATGAGTAATTATAGCAAGTCCTCAATATCTGGTATCAGGTTGTCATAATAATTGGAACTTTCATATTTTCTAATGGGACATAAATGATGACATGTTTCTCTGGTATGGCAAATATTATCCAAAAATATATCAGCCAGGTCCACTGGGAACTGTTTAAATTCGTACACTAATTAATTCTCCACACAGTTTAAATTCTATCCAATTATGTTTATCTGTACGGCTTGGTAACCCCAAAAAATTTATGTTTCGATTTCTTCATCTCATTTTTTTTTTAAACTTTGAGAATGGCTACTCTGTCTCGTTTTGGAATGCGCTCACTTATAAAAAACACTTTTGACACAAGTTTGTTTAACAAAAATGCTTTTAAGTTATCAAAAATTAGGTTCCTTGAGTTACGAAAAAATTAGTTACTGATCATCCTAAAAGTATTTTTAGTATTTAAAAGTACATTTTTTTGGTAAATCCACGGCGACCCTAAATGGGGCATTAATTAGGTAGAATTGGAGTGAAAGAAAGAAAATATTAAACCTCTCAAAATATTGAAAAAAAAAACGATGTCATGAATTTTATTCCACTGTGAAAGCTAGTAAAAGAAGAAAGCAATGTAGTCTTGAATTTTTTTTCGTTGTGATTGCAGAGAATTCAAATCCTACTTACCTTAGTAAAAGAAGAAAAAGTAAAATGAAGATTACAGCAAGAGTAAAAAGTCCACTAATAAGTTGGGGGGATTGGACTTGGAGTCTCCACGAGTTTCTTTTCTTTCGACTCGTAAAATCTTGTATTAGCCATTACTTGACCCATAAGGAAGGGAGTACTTAATTTTGTTCTGAATCTGTTTTACAATCATAAACTATATATCAGCTCTTTAAAAATTACTGTCCACTGAATTAGATAAATGTTACTGTGCAACAAAATAGTTTCTTGAAAGCCAAGTAAAAAGTTCGTCTCTCCTGCTAATTGGTAAATAAAGTTAGGGATTTCCCATAATGGCTGTTTTCGAAATCCATTATTGTCTGTGTTTATAGGCTTGTAAATGTAAGTTTACATCATTAGAAAACACTGAATTTCCATTCAAATTATAAGCTATGCATTCATTCTTACTTGCTACCTAATTCAAAGATTTGTTCCTTTTTTAAGAGAAAATCATAATGTCTTTTTTATTTGGGCAAATTTCACTTTATCCCCTTGTGGTTTAGCGTTTTTTCACACAACCCTCCTATGGTTTCAAAAGTTATATATAACCCCCTCATGGTTTGGATTAAAATGTCAAAGTGACGGGAATAATCATTCGTAACGGAGTCACCTCAAATGTCAAAAATACCCTTATGTAAAGTTGAAAATTATTTATTAACCAAGGGGGGTTATGCGTATATTTTGAAAACCATAAGGGGGTTATATGGTAAAGTATTAAACCATAAGGGGGTTATATAGTAAAATATAAAAATCATACGGGATTAGTGTGTTATTTATTTATAAGAGTAATTTCGACATTTCTAGAAGTTTCGTTACGAATGACTATTTCTGTCACTTTGACACTTTAATCCAAACCATGAGGGGGTTATGTATAGCTTTTGAAACTATGAGGGGGTTATGCAAAAAAGCACTAAACCACAGGGGGGTAAAATGTAATTTGCCCTTTTTATTTTAGAAGATTTGTACTAATAGCAGCAAACATAACAAAACATGCAACAGATACAAATAGATTTGGAAGAGTTAACAAAAATCATAATAAATCTGAAAATTTAACAAGATTACACTTCAAAGCTACAAATATATATTTATATATATATTTAAAAAAATCAGATAAAATGAACTGCAGCCCAATCACTAGTTAACTATTCCAAGATCAGATATCAAGTTGAAATTTGACAAAACAAATCAAAGAAATTCAAAATTTGGTAAAACATTTAGGAAAAAACTCAAACCTAACAAATAAAATACCATAAAATAACTACTAAAAAACCACTCACAAGAAGATGCTAATAGAGAAGAAAATCATCACTAAAAGATCCTAATAGAGAAAAAAAAAACTCTCACTAAAATATCTTAAAAGAGACTTTACTACATGCAAAAGAGAAAAAGAAAGCCATAAGAGATCTCCCTCCTATATAAGAAGTAGATAGTCTTAATAAGGAGAGAATTTGGTTCAGAGAGAAGCAATTGAAGCTAAATTTCAACTAACTGAAAAATTATTCTTTTTAATATATTTCTTCACCAATGACATTATAAAAACTAGCAAACTGTTAATAAGATGTTATCAATTCAAACTTTCCAAATCTCAAAAAAAGAACTCATTACATAAGTAAAAACAGTTCTCTTGAAGTATTACATGATAACCAAGTCTACTGTTCTCTTCAAGCGAAATAATTGTAAGGAAGCTCGCCATAAAACATCCTATTGGCCCTAAGTAGATTTTAACTTTAGAGAATCTTTTACCTGTTTTATGATATAGACCAAAGTGGGGATGAGTTTGTTGGGGGGGGGGGGTGGGTGGGAAGGGGCTTTATAGACCATAGAACCTTATGATTTGTGATATAGACCATAGAACTTTATGATTTGTTTTCATTTTAGCTGGGGTTTGTTGGTAAGCTAAGGGCTTTATAAGTTCGTGGTGTTTCGGTGCAGGATATAAGCAGTATTCAGCGGAACAGAACTCCCAATACGATACCGACACATGATTTGCAAGTGAACCTATTTTAGATATGACTCAATATGACTCGTTCGATATTGACTGAGTTAACTCAAATCATCATATATTAATTGAAACCCTTAAAATTATACATGATTTTGAATAAAAAATCAATCAAAAAAAGTTTTGTTGTTAGTATTGTTTTGGATATTCATTGTTATTATTCACCGATAGACCTGTTTCGGATGTTTATTATTGTTATTTATTATTATTTTTTTTGGTTTTAAGGAAGTTGAGGTCATTCATTTGGCCAGTAGAGTTGATCAAAATATGGTGAAAATTCTTGCTTTTTTTTTTTTGCCTTTGCATTCTGTAATATTATTTGATGATTATCTGTTTCTTTTGTTGTATTGAATTATACGGTATTACTTCTTTCGTGTATTAGAATTCTTATTATATTATCATCAGACTAGGATTCTTATTGTGTTATATAAGATATAATGATTTTAACCTTATATTTAAGCTTTGATGTCTCATAAAATAGAAACAGAAGATGCTTTTGATACTAAAATCATGTACTTTTAATGCTTTTGATTCATGACTACAACAGTATCACTTTATGTAAATAATTATTGAGTACATACATGATAATGTAGGTATTTAGCAAATCTAATTTGATAATTGTACTTCTTGTTGTATTTTCTATTTTTATTAATTTTTTTAAAAATTTTGAAAACTCTTATATGCTATAATGTACGTATGAGTGTGAAACAATAATGATCACGACACAACAACGACCATGATGGCAAACCATGGATATAAGAGCACAAATGCTTATGCACACAGGTGCTAAGTCAACTAATCCTGTTGGTGTGGATAATTTTTTCAGCTTTTTCTACGCTATGGACCACCAAAAGAAAAAAAAAAAGACTTAGAAAATGAGTTTAATATAGATATTAAAGCAAATGAAAATTTCAATTTAAGAGCAATGTTGATTTTGAAGTGGTAAAAATCTCACCACTTTAATCAATCCTCTTAAGATGATGGAAATAATATGACCTAATCTTCTTTTTGTCTTGTTCTAGAGAACGCTCCTGTCCATGTCACCCGTATTTTATTTTTTTTCAAAAAGCGTAGATAATATTATTGAAATTTGATAAACTATACAATTGTTGAGCAAAGGCGCAATTTGACTATACAAGTGCATCTTGGCACTAAGAGTGGAGCCACTCCTCATCAAAAGATATGGTTAGAGCATGCTTACTAACATAATCAACTCTTTCCTCCATTTTACTAGTTGACAAAACGAATGAGCATTCCGCAAACATTGAGCACAAATTTTTTATATCCTCCAGATGAGAGTACATTATCATGTCCTTGGATTTGCTGGTCTATATCATCTTCAGCAATCTTCTCCCAGCGCTGCTCACTTGCCTTACATAATGCTAGCTTGATGGCCACTACATGATTCCTGAGAGTGTTGCCTTCATTAGTTTCTTTTATGGCCCATTCAACTAGTATCTGTTTGTTATCATCCTCTGCTACTATACCAATTCCCATCTCCCATCCTCCCGTCTTCTGTTTTGATGCAATTCTTAGATGAATGGCACCAGTACCCTACTTCCTCTGTTGCTGCTGTTCTTTCTGCTCCTGATATTTCCAGCATGCTCACCCTTTTCTCTTGGTTCTTAGCTTCCTTATATTCCAACCATTCATTCTGTGCCTTTTGTACAATCTTGAATGGATGTTCCTGTGTGTGGTTGAACGTGACTATCTGACTTTACTATTTGACTCGCTTCCTTATATTCCAACCATCCATGCCACCCGTATTCAAGCATAGGTAAAATTACTATCTGACTTTAACTTTTGAAAAGTACCTTAGCTATTAAAGTTGGCTTTGGCCCCCTAATTGGGTGTAAAGGTGGGTTAGAATTGGGTGTAAAGATGGATTAGAAGATGATTAGAATAATCTCTCTTTTCTGCCACATTATGATGACATTCATTATGCTTGCAAAAGGATCAGCTTTAATATTGAACCCATAACCTTTTCATCAAATGAAAATAGAGTTGAAGGCGTTCCAGGGAAATCTACTACCATTAAATTGGGCAGCTGATTCTTTCCACTATATTGTATCGACAACATTGACCACCCAAAATGATCCCCATTTGGATCGTGAGACAAAACCACAAGTAGAGATGCCGAATGTTTAGATTCGAAGCGAAAATTTTCCGATACTACAAGCTAAAAAGAGTATTATCAGGATAGCACAAGAACCAATCCGAAGAATTGTCTCCTAAACATCATCTAACATAACATATTAGCTGAAACCTGCACGCATGGCACCGCTTCTACAAGGAAAGGCAGGCAAAAGTTAAAAGGCTGGTGCTCTTCTACGCTGCTTCACAGAATTTCTATCTTCCTACTACAGTTTTAGGTGCGTTATTTTCATGCTCCACAGTTTTCTCATCAATCTTTAAGCTCCTTGCAACATTGAAAAAGTGGGCAACAGCTTCCTCAGGTGTCCCAACAAGAACACCATGGCCCAAATTAAGAATGTGATGCCTAGGCCCTGCAGACTTAACAACCCTGTCGAAGTAACAGAACCAGCTTAGTAATCAGTTTTAAAAGGAAACCAATCTGCTTAATTTTCTAAAATGCCTTGGCCCCATTTGAGACATCTGTTTTTTCACCATTTTATTTAGTCTCACCTTTTTGCCCCAGATGCAAGTTTAGGTCAAGCCCTCTTCAACCATATATAATTGAGATGCTTAATACAGCAACAGAAAGTTCTATAATAGGCTAACCAATTTATTAACTGCAGTTGGAGGAGAATTTATTCCCCAACTGATCAGCGGCTAAATTAACTTGTGTAGATCTAATTTAAGGTACATTACGTACCTGTTAATTTCATCAGTCACAGCAGAAGGAGGACTTACATTACGTACCTTTTAATTTCATCAGCCACAGCAGAAAGAGGACTAAACAATACTGCAGGATCTACATTTCCCTGTATACCAATATCATTTCCTAGCCGTTTCCTTCCATCTTCCATATCAACAGTCCAGTCAAGCCCAATAACATCAACGCCAGTTAGTTTCATTCGTTCAAGAATTCCACCATTCCCGTTAATGTAGAGCACTAGCGGTGTTTGAGGGCATCTTGTTCTCACTGTGCTTACTATCTGCATGCAGGAATAAAAGATGTTTTAAAGGGAAAAAAGAAAGAATCTGTTCTGAACTGGCTCCCAAACCCCTCCCAAAGAAAAGTAAAAAGGAAAATTCAGCCGACGGTAATTCATAATTTTGCCATTATAAAAGTGTTTTTGAAATTTGACGAACTTATCACTAATGCTGACCTGCATTGCATACTCCCGTTAATCATATAAAAATGAACCAAACCAGGAAATGCATATCAGTTTTAAACTTACTGATACATTCTTAGTCCAAGAGATCTCAAGCACAACTTTATCAAGGCTATTACACAGCAAAAATATGAAGCTTTATTGGAGGCTGTACATTAATATGTTGAATTAAATAAGTCTCACAAAATGAGACCGTATGTTTATCAAAAACGTCAATGAGATCATGAATCAACAACCACCTTTGTGGTTTAGAGGAAAGACTCTGTGGCTAGATAACAGAATAATTGGATAACAAGTACATTTACTAGAAAAATCATCAAAGTTACCTTGTCAATATAAGGTTTTGACCAACTATCCCACATATGAGGTGGCAATTGTCCACCCCAGGAATCAAATATCTGAACACAATGAGCTCCAGACTGAACCTGGAAAACAATGTATTCAGCTATTGCTACAGTCAAATGAGAGAGAAGAGCCCTCAATACATGTGGTGCTGTATGGCACATGCTCTTTATCTTTGTATAAGTCCGAGTTGTGCCCCCCTCCACAATATATGTAGCAATTGTCCAAGGAGCTCCCACAAAACCTAAAACTGCAGCTTGCTCCCCGACCTAATTCAAAAAGATTGATAAAGTCTTGAAAACAAATAGAAGATAAAAGCATTGCATGCTATGCTAAAAGGAGCAAGCTGAAAGCTACTAAGAACAGCATTCTTATGATACATTTGGTGAAATATAAGAGTACCTCTCTGCGCAAAATTTTTAAGGACTCCCCGACAAACTGTAGTTTGTCCAAGTCAATTGGATGTAATGCTTTCAAATCCTCCTCATAATGAAGAGGAGAGTGAATAACTGGACCGCGCACCTCTTCTATGTCAAATGGGACACCAAAAGCAGGTAGCGGGGTAAGTATGTCAGAGAAAATAATTACTCCATCTGGATGGAAAGCTTCCCAAGGCTGCAAAGAAATTTCCACAATGAGATCAGTTGTCTCTGACCTCTCTCTGAAAGATGGGTGTTTCTCAGCAAGCTTCCTGTAAGCAGCCATATACCTTCCAGCTTGCCGCATCATCCATGCAGGAGGACGATTTACAGGGTCTCCTCTTGCAGCCTTTACCAAAAGAGGATCTGGATCGCAATATTCATATTAATTTAGCGACGCAATAGTCTGCTGAATAGATTCACAGATGGGAGACATCATGTGTATGTATAGGTGTGTGAAAATCTCTCAGTATGCCGAGACATAAAACCTTCATCATCCAAAAGAAGAAATCCTCCGCATATGCTGATCTCAGGAAATTGAAAACAACCATATGCAAATGAATAAGAGGAAGGAAATGAAAAAGATCTAGTGGTCACCATATCAATAAAGGGCTCAACATCAACAGACAGGCGAAGCAAAACCACTAAGCCAACAATTCAATACGTATCTGTCAATTGTAATCCTAGGATAAGAAACAGAATTTCAAGTCACCTTCGAAGCATAAAAGCAAATTAATGGCCATTTTCAACACAACACAAGGAAAAGGCAGCACAAAATCCAAAACTACCTTATGCAACCACCAGAACATTGTTAAAAATTTACACTTCCATCAATAACCTAATCATGAGGTCTATATCCAGCATACACATTTCGCATCGACGAATCTGATGAATCTAAGAAACTAACTTCCACAAATTTCCAATTTTCAAGATCGATCAGATAAATATTTATGATGCAGGATGTGGAAGAAATCAGCCTCAGCTTCAGCTTGGGCTAAAGCATCAGAAAGGGTAACATTTTTGTGTTCAATAATCCAATAATCAATTTCTTGAGATTTCTACCAGCCATATAATATTGCAATAGGCCAGTTCTTAGGGAAACTCCAATATTTTCGAACTTCCATAAAAGGAGAACTATAGACAAATTCGGATGCAAAAACTGTTCACTTTTTAGCACAAATCCTCCTAGTTCACAACCAGAAAGTGAACAACATAATCCCCCATCCCTATTGTATCTTTACTAACTCGTTCTTCCAAGCCCCAAATGCCCAAAAGTTATAATTTTTGACCCCAATTATGCTGCATCCATCAGCTAAAAGGTCCTCATAAGATTTTAAGTCCTTAAATTGTTCGCCAATACACATTAGTCTGTCACCCCTCCTCCAAAAAACGAGAAGAAAAAAATCTTTTATCCAGAAAACTTCCAACAAAAGCTAAATTCAAAATGCAATGACAGAATGCCAGTATCTTAGCAATGTGATAGTCCATCAACAACATCTAACAACAAATACATAGCATAAACAGTTCTAGACTAGTAGGCAAGGTAAAAAGAAAGTATACCTGAAGAAGGGGAAGAAAGGCATGCCCGAGGGAATTTACAGGGAGAAATTTTTGTGGGTTTGACTGAACCATTTGGAATGAAACCCAACTGAACAAACAAGCTAGAAGATTTCCAGGCAAGACCCAGATTGCAATAGCGACTAAAATAGAAACTGCAGCAAAGAGAAACTGCAAATTGTCACAATTGGTAGTATAAATTAGTACATGTAAAAGCGGTAAATGAAAGAGAAGATAAGAGGGAAAGAGAGAACTGGCCTTGTTGATGTAGAGAATCCCATTCAGGAAGGAAGCGAAAAAAGACGTTCTTTTTAGTTCCTTCCCTCGCTCTTCCTCTCCTCCTTATCCGTCTTTGTTGCACTGGGTCAAATCTGAGTACTGATAAATGAGGCGCATAGAGATAGGCTGCACCTCGTTGTACTGGATAATGGTTGTGAAAATTGGAGCCTTCAATTTTCCATCCCTTCTTTTAGTCTTTTATTGAGTAATTATAAATTTATAAATCCTCTTTTTTTTATTAATTACAATTGGCACTTCTATATTTGTTATTCAACTTATGTGAAAAGACAAGCATGCCCTTTTTGTTTTATAAACAACATAACTTCATTAGGATAAATTTATATTCATAACATAAAGTACATCCAACATATAAGGCCAAAATGTTCCAATGACCATCACACTATTACGAAATTTAATTTTTGACTCTCAAACTATTAACTAATAAATTGTAACCTTCCAACTAATTAAAACATATAATTCTAACCCTTCTGTCAACGAAAATAAAGAATCATGAGATGCTAGTGGCCCTCAAACTATTACAAAGTTCAACTTTTGATCTTTCAATTATTAACTGATAAGTTCTAACCTTCCAACTAATTAAAATGTATAATTCTACCATTTTCTTCAACTTGAGTCATTATATCGAATAGAAACATCTATTGATAAAAATTTTGGGATGTGCCAAACCGAGTGTTTGACAAATCAAGAAGATTTAGATAGCGATGTAAAGTTTGGAGGAATCTCATCAGATAATTGATTAGTTGAGATATTTAGAAAGTTCAAATTTGGAAGGGAACTAAAATTTGTTGGAATTTCTTAGAAAATGAATTGTATGCATGATTTATTTCACTAAGACAAGTACATTAATCCAATGAATTTGGAATAATACTAAAAGATGAGTTAAATTCCAAATGAAGGCAACTCAATTAATTCAAGTTACCTATCCTTGCTGGAATTTCTCTATTCGGGGGTTTAGGTTTTAGGTTTTCAATTGATTTTGTTCAAATTCCACAATTGCAGATTTGGTAAATTAGTTTATAAGTTAAAAAGGGATATAACAATTTTACTTTAACACATGTCCTGTGAAGATGAAAACACCCCTCGATTATGCCCTTATCGCGTACGTGGTGATGTTTTTGTTCGACATAACGATTTAAATTGACAGAAGAGTTAGAATTATATATTTTAATTAGTTGGAAGGGTAAAATTTATCAGTTAATAGTTAGAGGGTCAAAAGTTGAACTTTACGATAGTTTGACAGCCACTGCTGCACATGTCATGCTATTTTTGTTAAACATAACGGTTTAAGTTAACGAAAGAGTTAAAATTATAGGTTTTAATTAATTGAAGGACTAAAACTTATCAGTTAATAGTTAGAAGATCAAAAGTTAAATTTGATAATAGTTAGAGGATCAAAAGTTAAATTTTGTAATAGTTTGAGGACCATTGGGACATTTTGCTTAACTTATAATAAATATACCTCTTCCGTTTTATAAGCAACGTAATTCTATTGCAATAAATTTACATTAATAGCAAAAAAATACACCAAATATATAATAAACATACATTTATTCTGAATTCTAATTAAATGAAGAAGGACGTCTTCTAACGTGACCCAAAAAAATAATTTTTGTTGGTATCGCGATACTAGACCACAAGATAAACACATAACAAAATGGGATGAATGCATTATAAAATTTTAATACTATCAACTATCCACCGAATTTAGAAAGAAAAATAACTTTAGCTTTAAAATTTCAAACATGTGCAGACATTATTAAATTCAAACCTAACCCACCTCTTATAAATAGAAGAATCGAAATCCCAAAAAAAAAAAAATTCAACAACAGTATCTTTAACCGCTAATTGGAAACAACGTTATATTTTTAATCCTCGTTGTACCACATCGGGTATCAATATTTTAGCTTTTAATCCCTGAAATATTCAATTTTGATTGAATTAGTCTCTGATGTTTCGATCTATCTAAATAAATGTAGTCCCTAAAGCTTGTTAGTTGACAAAATTGGTCCCTAATGGTTTATAAAATCTAAGAAAATTTAGTTATATTTATAAAAATACAAACAAAAGATATAAAAATAATTTAAAAGTAGAAAATTCATAAAAAATTTTAAAAAATAAGTATAAAGTAATCTAAGCAATTCAATTTAACACCCAAATAAGACATGCGTTACATGTTATATATTTGTTTTTCTTGTGTACTTTTTTAAGTAAAATAAATTAAGCATTAAAATTGTACATGCACTTTTGTATACTTTTATGCACTAAAATACAAATTTACATATCTACCAATTGTACTTGATCAAAAGTGAATATCTCACACTTATTTTATATTTCTTGAAATTTTTAAAATTTTTGTGATTTTTCTATAAATTCTCTATAATTCTTATAGGTTAGGTTCTACAAAACATTAGAAACCAATATTGGTCAATAAATATACTTTTGGAGCTATATTTATTTGGATCAAAACATTAAAAATTAACTTAATTGATATTGAATACTTTAGGGATTAGTTTTGTTTTGGCTGAATTAACGAAGATCAATTTGGTCTAACCCCAACCTTTTGAGGACAAAAAATGCTTTTTCTCCAACTGCTAATTGTTTTATATAAGTTTACACTTATAGGTGCAATTGGAAATAATCCACCACAATAATGACTCCTTTCTTTCTTTTACATGAGCGTGTATTTACAATCTCTTCTATCTTATCACCCAATTCAACCTGCTCCACCTGGAGGCCAGTCTTTTACTTCTACGAAAGGGACCAGTCTTTTACTTCTACGAAAGGGACCAAAAAAGAAAAAAAAAAGGTTTTTCCGATTCTAAACACCCCTGCTCCACGCAACGCAAAAACCAAGAACTCGAGGCAGGGAGGTAGATCCTTGTTCTTGTGATCTTTTCCTGCCTGGTCAGTGTGTACTAGTGTTCAGTCAATGCCCTTTTGAAGTTGGGCAATTGAATCCTACCTGCAACTCTTTTTCTACTCTGTCCTTTTTCTTAACCACCACGGTTAATCTTCCCTTACAAGGCTGAGCTTGCCCATCTTTATACCTTCCACTCTTCAATTCTCGCCAGTAGCATTTAAAGACAAAAACATGAGCCAAATCAGACTCTCAAAGCAGTTGTACTCTCACAAAAGTAGAATACTTGTATTCTCTTCCAAGCTCAGTGTCTCCAATCCCTGCCTTCCTAATTCTCCTGTTACTTCTCCCAAAATCAACATTTCTTCTAATTCTACCGCTAATCCAAAGCCTAATCTCAAGAAAACCAACGAAGTTGATACTTTGATGACTTTTCAGAAACGGGAAGGAGAATGCATTCACAACACTCTTCAGTTCTTGAGTCCATCCCAACTCCTTCAAGTCCTTGAGGTGGCTGCCGTTCTCCACCCCTTTATCCTCCATACCATCCTCTCTATCCTCGATTGCAACCCATCCCTTCGGCCTAAAACCACCTCTGAAAATCTCCAGAAATTCTTCTCAAAAAATGGAGATAGCGAAGAAGGTAAAGTCGTGATCTCTGACGAAGTCACCACTGGAAAGAGTAAAGTTTGCGGTTTTGTCAGTTTCAAGAATGGTATGGTTGGTGGGCGTGGCGGACAACGTGGGACCCGGATTAAGGAAAATGCATCATCAATTTTTGGTCCCATTCCTTAAATGGGTGATGATTCTGGGGCTTCGTCTTGTGCAAGAAAATAGAATTACAATTTGCATTGCTGACATTATTGGATGTCGGTCTCTTTTGTAAATTTTTTTTTATTTTTATTTTCTAGCAGATCAAGTGAAGAACCCTCTATTTGTTTTGGCGTCTGGGATAGAGGTTTCTGCCGTTTAGGATATTGCACATACAAGTCACTGGATTTTAGTCGCTTCAAAATGCTTATCGGTGGATATTTTAGTTATAAATTCTATGTTTCATCTGTGCTTGTATAGACCTTTTCCTTTTTAATTTTTTGTGATCTTTTTTTTTTTAAGTTGTTTTTCATAATCAGATGCTAATGGGGCCACGGTTAACTGACTTGTCTGGCTTAAATTGCTAAAAGAACGAAGGATCATGCTTGAAATTCTAAAAATGCAAAATGGCCGGCCTACGGTTTGTTTGGATAGTGTATTATTTGAAATATTATTTGGAATAATTACTGTAGTATTTGTTTGGATAGTGTATTATTTGAAATATTATTTGGAATAATTACTGTAGTATTTTTTGTGATGGGATGTATGTGAGATAAAAAGGTGATTGAGAATATAAAAAGGTGAATCGAGAAATGTGTTTATGATGCAAGCGAAATATTATTATTTGAGATAAAATTACTATCCAAACAAACCCAAAGAAGAGCAAGAATTGGCTGTCTAAAGCATCCGGGTAGCCATCAAGATTAGCAGCAGCAAATGACAGCATGTGAAAACTAGCCAGCCATGAACCAGCATCTAGAATTGCTCAGAGATGTAAACTAATCAAGGAACCGATCAGACAATGAAAATAGCAACCCTCATCTTCAACTTTCAGTGAGAGATACCTCTCGAGAAGAAATGCCTTCTAAATCACCATCTACGAAGGCAAGAACCTATTAAACAAATGATGCTTTTGTCTGTTACTGCAAATGTTGCTCACTTTGTCGTAAAGAATGGTGTAATTTGAGCTGCCTACATTCCTGAGATAGCAGAATTCGTTATCCTTGTAGCTGTAGGCTTGCTTTGTAGTACCCAATCCGCTAATTACCAAATTCCCCTTTACAAGCATGCTACTGTTTCCCTTCTGTATGTTTTTGAGACAGCTGACGGACAATCCCCGGTCAGATTTCTCAATCTTCTTCTCGTCAAAACCCAGAGCTACATTTGACACAGAAACATATGTTCCATTTGCTCGATCCGTAACATCTGTATACAAGTAAAAAGGAAAATGTTTCAGGGATTTGATCGACTTTAGTGAAGACGGCGTCCTAGCAGAAACCTTGTCATTGAACTCAATTGTCTGATTTACAATCTGCCTATTAACCTCGTTTCCCAGAACCATGAAGTTCCTGTACTTCAAGTCTTGAGTTGCCTCGGTGGTGATAGTACCGTATGATGACTTCACCCATCCTTCTGATGTTATAGTCCTACTGGCATTTATGAAGAATGATCCATCCAAACCTGTGAAATTCGCTAAGAAGGAAAAGGTTAGGGGCGGGCTATCGTGACTTAACAGCTCGCCTTCTGTCTTCGCACTCTTTTTGTCCAACCAAAGATGCAAATTTGCATCTATGTACCAGACATTCAAAGCATTCGCAACACTAAAGCCAAGTTTATGAGTCTTTCCATCCAATATCTTGCCCAAAAAAGGAGTAATCTCAATGTCATAGGTAGGCAGATCAAACGATCCAATTCCGGTAATAGGTCTCCACAACAGGGGATCAATACCCCCAGTATAAACCACTGTAAATGGCCAGATAGAACCAGCCAAAACATCATCTAAACTCACAAGAACCTCTCTAAAAGGACCATTTCCTGCGTAACCTGTAAGGTTATTGGCAGCAATGTACTCATTTGGAAAATTTCCGTACCAAAATTCATCATTTTCATGAAATGAAACATAAACTTCCAAGACAGCCCTGTACACATTTGGTGGAATACGAAACTCCTTAGACTCCACATCGGTAGAATTCTGAATTTCAAACCATAACCCATCATTCAATGGCAAATTTCTTGATATGGGCAATATCAGATCAGCCCCAGAATTAGCAGAATCATCTATATTCAGCCCACTAAAACCATAATTTTCCTCAGCGGGATAAAAATGCACACTAATATTCACATGGTAAATACCAGTATAAGTCTTATCAACAAGATTGCCCAGATAAACAGCAAGGGTCTGATTAGTCATAAGCAAAGAATAATACCTAGTGATATCCTTCTCAACAGTCCAAATAATCCCAGTAGCTCTTGGTTCAGCAGTACAACTCCTCAAAATCTCCACACCACCAAGCCAAACTCCAAAAATTCTATCGAATTGCCTCCCTTTGCTGGAGGCCTTCCATTCAAAAACAATTTTTGAAAATTTCTGAGAAGGGCAGTTGGAGGGTGGAGTGTAATTTGCAAAAACTGGTGGCTTGCCATAGGTGAAGCCAAAATCATGTTGAAGAATCAAATAGGAGCAAGGCTTAGTCTTGGGAAGTTGTATAGGCTTTGTGACTTCAAAATAGGTTGTTGGAGCAGTCCCGTTGTCTTCAGAGAAGATTTGTGAATTGAAAAGAGGCTTTGTTTTGTGGAGATTGTTTGCAAAGGAGAAGATAGGCTGGTTGAGGAGGAAGAAAAGAGAGACGATAAGGTGAAAGAGGAAAGAGCATTTAAAAGCCATGATTGACGGAATGGTCGTTGGAGGATTGGAGCTCTACTCTTAAAGGAAAATTTACGGGGGTAGTTAATCACAGATACATGATTACTACGTTGCAGCAGCTACATGGTAGTATCTTACTTGCCTTAGTACTAAATCTCGAACGTTGTTTTGAATTGGGAAACAAAGTTCTGGTCTTTGCTCCAAAATAAATCTTGTAATCAATGGGGAAACAGCCCTGAGTAGGATTCAATCGTTCAAATCATGGATAAAGAAGATGACGAAAATCCATTCATCTCCGGATGGCTCTTTCTAGCAAATCAGTCAATTTCTTAATACATCAAACGCCAATAGATTCTTTTCTATTTTATCTTGTTCACCCTGGAAAGCAGAATCAACGGACTACCAAGCGCTGTGTGGAGGCATTTGCCTAGAGGATTATGAGGTCTTTTTGTTACATATGTGGCATTTAATTCCTAGTCAAACATGCTTTCCTAAGCTGGAATTATGTGCTTCGAATCTGCTGTTCTCAAATTAGATTTTGTTTCCTCTGTCCCTTTTTTATATAGCTGTCACATTTCCTCTAATTTTTTGATAATTCAAAATCAAACAAACCGATAATAATCGATTGATAAGTTTACTCAAAACCAATTCATCCAATAATTCAAAACTTTTTTTTTCTTTGGATAAATAAAGCGATTCCGATAACTCAAAACTGTTTTTTTTTTTTTTTGGATAAATTAAGTGATGGTTCCCTAATCAGAATTCCTTCAATCCTAGTTTACATGAAAAAGAAGACTGCAAGTCTGCAACATTACATCCATCAATTAATTCTCGAACTATTTATTCTTTTGATTCAATTGCTCACCAAATCCCTACGATATCATTGCCTTTAACTCTGTCTACCATGTTGAATTATGCCATTTGCACCCGCAATTACTCACGAAAATCGTAAGGGCTCGTTATTTTGTTGCAGGATTAAACATATAATGAGTGAATCAAAGTCCTTGTTAGGGTTTAAGAAAAAGATGATTTGGGGTAAAAAATAAAAAAGAGTTTTAGTTGATTTTTATGTTTACGACCAACAAGATTTCTTTTTTGGTTAAAAAAGAAAATAAAAAAAGTTTATAATTATCTGTTTTAATTGATTTTGAGTAAACTCGTCAACCGATTATTATCAGTTTGTTTAAGTTTAGATTATAAAAAAGTTAACAACTGTTCAAAGAAGGGACAAAGGAGAGGAGTAATTTGGGGATAGAAAATTGGAAGCTGGAATTATGACAGTAGTGGATTTTCTGTCGCAATGCGATTCCATTTTTCTAAAAATAATGGGGAAAAAAGAAACACGCACTAACACACCAACAACAAGAAGTCGACAACCACAAACGAGCGGTCATCAGCAGGGACTTGCACGGCCAGTTTCGTTTTCCTGTTCCTTTAGAAGGTTCAGTGTACAACAACTCGAGTGTTGGTGTCGGAGGAAAAACAGACTATCAATTACTAAAGGGTTAAGATTGTAATGGCTGTTCAATGGGATACAGTAATAATGGTTTAATGTGTAGATATTAGCGTTGCGTGGCCAGGGGCCCAGTTGGTTGCTCGCTGTCTTAAAGTGGAATAATAAATGGAATAGTTCCATCAAGCTTCTGGATGAACCAAGATATTGGGAAGTATGACCAAAGTAGTAAAATAATAACCCTCACACCTATCCAAAACGGTTCTAAGAATGGTCATCAACTTGAGTGAATAAAGTTCAACTTTATTGTTCATGTCGCCTTGTATGGACGACTGCCACTTTGTCAAGGCATTGTTTCGTTGAAGGATTGAAAGCCCGGAATAAAAGCAGGAAGAGTACATGTACATATAAAGCAGTTTGGCATCTCAGTCTTCACCTATTCGATGAATAAGACGAGGCATTTTTTTTTTTCATTTTCTTTAGGCCCCTGATCAGATCCAGTATGCTTTCTTTTCTATAGGGTGAAGAATACTGATCTGTCGGGTTGGACCATTATGTTCAACAGCCTTTCTTCTTATTATAATCTTTTTTTCCTTCCTGCATTTCTGTTCTTGCTTTGTTGGCGGCTTAGAAGTCCAAATCATCTAGCAATTCACCCAGTTTTCATCATAAGGTCACAAGTCCCAAGCAGATAATGAAGTATTAAACTATACTACCTTTAGAAGTGTCGTCCTAGATAAACCAAACAAAAAGAAGCCATGGTGGAAGTCACAAGCCGTTTACATCAAAACCAGTAAAAAAGATTTTTCAAATGCATGATAGACTTCCCCCCCTGAAATTGTAGACACCCACAAAAGATTTCGGTTGTGGTTTCTGACGAGAGCAAGGATACCCAAAGAAGCGTCTGCTTATACCCGGATTGTAATCTACTGATGTAACATTGAATCTTAGCAGTACCCAAAAAAAAGGGCCTGTTTGTATGCACCAAATTTAAAAACATTTGGTGTTGTCAGACATATTGCAATGAATTCCATACAATGAGCTTATGATATAAATAATCAAGAGGGGGGGGGGGGGGATTGCATTAAGACTCAGTTAAGGGATCGGTTCAATACAGATAATTGACCAGAGTCTCCGTTCAAAAAGAAAACTTCCAATGGTACGTAAGATGATGATGAAATTGATGAAACAAATCTATAGGTAGGTTGCAAAATCTTGCTACCTTTGGCGCATGGAATGGTTAAAAGACGAGGTCCAGTTCTCATCTGCCAAACCTACAACAAGCAAGAATTCAAATGACTTAATCACAAAATTTACCTATTTCTATGCAAGTCACATTATTTTTGAGAAAAAAAAAAGACAACCATCAAACTTAGCTGACTGGGAAAACAACATTTGTTCTGCCTATTATGACGAGCACTTAAACAAACCTTGGCTAATTTATTAATCTTCAACTATTAAAATAGCAAAAGGTAAGCCCCACATGGTAATTCATGACAATGTCCAGATAGTTAAACCACAATATGAGGAAATTGTTAACAGTGCGTATGATCCTGGAAAGAAAGGTCAGACTAAAATGACAAGCGTGCAGTGCAAAGGACCTAGAAAACTGCTGCGTAAAATGAAAGAAAGCCTAGTACGTTTAGATTACAAAGAATGATGAGTACAGAGAATCATTGACATAATCTGAAGAGTATACACCAGAAATTACCTCGACTATCCCTTTACGTGGTGCATGGATGGCTAAACAAAGGCAATAATCACTCTTCTCATATTGATACCCAGCAGATCCTACAGTTGCGGAATTCTTCTTGACAAGCATCTCAACAAACAAGCAGCTCGCATCTCGATATCCCTGAAAGATGTCAAAGTAAATCACCAGAAACGGCATGTCATTAAAGATAAAATAGCTCGTTGCTAGAAGCAAACCTTCCATAGTCGCACAACAACAAGTGCCTGCGTGTCCAAAAGCAATATACGACCAAGTGAATCAGTTATTGCAGCCAGAGTACCACTAGGTGATAATGTGAGTTTTTCTCCCTTCCTTGGGTAATCCTTCAAACAAGTAAGAGGAGAAGCTGCCAAATTGAATGAATTCAAGATACGAGTCATGCAGAGTTCAACTCAGATAGAAAATGGAAGCAGACCAATACCTTAGTGAAAACATCGATAACATCAGTCTAGAAAGCCCTCCACTGAGGGTTTTGTAATAAAACATATACTAGTATGCAGTAACTGTAAAATTGCATCCCATGATGTGAACTAAATGATATTACTTCAGAAACACTTTTGCAGGAATAGCAAAGGAAGCCATAAAAAATCAGAAAAACTTTTGTCAGAATGCCAAGTGAAAAGCTGAAAGGTAATGAAAACAATAGCCTAAATCCAATATGAGCATGATATAAGACAACGTTCAACAACTAAAAGCACTATACAACCTCGAGCAAGTGGTTGGGGTTTTTCCTCTTGTTTCTTTGTTGTTGTATCACTTCGCCAAATCATTTTTGAGATAGAAGATATAGTTGAAAATGTTGCAGGCACAACTTTTGACAGAATAGCTCCAACTATTGATCTGCTTCTGTCCTCCGAAAGTCTTGACAAAGTATATTCAACAGTGAGAAGACATCAAGAGGCATAAAACATCACAGCAAACCAAGGATTAAAAAAAAAAAATTGAAGACCAAAAGCAATATTACAAGAATCTTATAACCAATCTTCAAGCAGTCTAACCTGTATGCTGAAATCACCGCATCATCTCCAACTGTGACTGCACAATAATAACGTTGACTTGACTGTCCAACAATAAAAGCAGCTGAATTCAAAAACCAGATTAACATTCAGAAAGTTGCCAAAAGTCAACCTATACAAAAGAATAGCACTAAGCTACACAGGCACTTCCACTAAAGAAAGCAAACTATGTCAAGATAGAGCATACAAAGCTCCAAAGGTGATGATATCCCTCAGTTCACTAAGATATAGCACACTCGATTTCTTGTACAAAAAGTCTTACTCAACCAGAATGGCTAATTGCAAAGAGGAACTAAAGAGGTTTCAGATGACAAGTGTAAGTACCTGAGGTTCCATTAGAGGAGGGGGCATGATGCCAGTGATAGCAGCATCAGCACACAATCCATACTTGCTAACATTCCATAGCTGATAAGGAAGCCTTCCAAATGAAGCTCCAGAATATTCTTGATCTCTCCTCATGTAACTCTGATCCCAGAAATTCAACTGTCTTTCTCGAAACCACCGATGCAGCATACTCTGCAGATATTCATCATCAAGGTGTAAAACAGCGTGTTAGATTCAAAAACATTAAAAGTTTCATTTAAGGACTCAACGATAAGAAAAAGGTCAGCACGGAAATTGTTAAATATTTATACAAGGCAAAAGGACTTGTAGCAACTTTGAAGACCTCAATGATAACTCCACCAGTTCAAACCAAGCAGCAGACTGGAAACTGCTATTAAGTTTACTAGTTTACTTGATGACTCTTTCTCATCATGCAAATGCTATTCCTCCTAATTCTTTTGAGATTTTCTTTAATTTCCTCTCAGCTCTCAAGGGAAGAATTAACTACATATTTACTATTTTTAACATTTAAAAAGTATAAAGCATTTTAGCAGATCTATCCTTTCTTCTACAAAACAGGTTTTTTGTGATAACAGATGACGTCCAATAAACTAGATGTGAGCAAAATGCTGACTTATTTGCATATACCTGAATGTCAGATCCATCAAATCGAGCAATTGTTGCTTGCATAACAACACAAACCTCCTCGGAAGATGTATCTTCCGACAGGTCCTTGTTAGTTCCACGAACTCTTAACTTGATAATCTTGGCATTGTTTACAAGCTGAAGAACAGTTATGTGATCGTTAATAAACTTTTAACCGACTTAAATTCCACTGACACAAAAGAAATCAGTACATTCTCCTGATCAGGAAACTTTTAAGTGTCAATAGAAAAAAAATGAAATAACTGAAAAGGAAGACATCTATCTTGTAACTATAATCTCTCTGCGATGAGCTCTCTAAAATAAAAAAGAAAAAAGAACATGCCAGCTAAATGTACCTCGCACTATTGTCTAAACTCAATATCTTCCCATGTTTTCACCCAAGTTTTGTTAATTCAACAATCCATTTTGTTCAACTCACTACAAAGTTCCAAACTTTACTCCATTTCAATAGAATCCCACAACAATTTTGCGTCAAATAAGCTAATTCAACAATTCCTTGACTCATCTACCAAATAAATTTAAAGGGGCCACTCGCATAAAAAAAAATGGTTGGAAACTTTACTCATTTCCACTTTTCTGCACAAAATAATACTACATAAAGCTCCCAACTTTGCTCATTTTCCTCCATTGTTTCCACAAACTAATACACATAGTTCCAACCCTCACTCAATTTCGATAATCCCACAACGATTCCTCGCCAATCAGCTCCAAACCCATAATTGCATTGGTTCATAAATGAATTCATACCAAAAAGTAAAGTAAGAATTTAACCTGTTTGTGAATGAGATCGCCTTGGAGAGAATAGATTAAAAGAAAACCTGAAGAAGTTCCAATAGCAAGCACCCTAACGTCATCAAACACCAGCCACTCAACAGCGGAGATGTACTCGGCCGCGATCGGGGAGAGATCAGGGACAATTTTGAGGCGGTAAGAAGAGGGATCGGCGTCGTCGGACCAGTGGAGAACGAGGACAATTGAGCGGTTGGCAAGGGCTAAAGAATGGGTGTCAAGAGCAGTTAAAAGATTGGGATCGCTCACTAGCCAGCCTTCTTTACCTGCCCCAACATCCGATAAGTCTTCGCAGGCTATGCTGCCCAGCTCCGTAGTGTGGTAGCGTCGCGACATCGGTCGTTTGGAAAGGAGCGGAGCGGAGCGGTGAATTTGATCGGAAGATGGTGAAAATTGACAGCTGGGATGTGAGGCAATCGACCGGGGAAGGAGGAAGAATATTAGAAAGCGTGGCAACGGAAGAAACGTCTTTACATACCGAAACTCCTGCAGTTAGTAGGCAGCTACGGATGTGAACATCAAAATACATACATTTTGTGAAGAAGCCACCCATTCATAGCAAGTGAGTCAACATTTATTGATATTATCGTTTCGAAAAAAAAAAGAAAAAAAAGTCAACATTTATTGATATCAAACACTCTCTAATCTTCATGAAGAAAGAGAAATAGATGAACTAAATTCTAATATTCATCGTCGTTTGATTATTTCAATGAAGTTAAAATTGTGTTTAAATTTAGTTTGTCTATTTATTGAGTCAAACTCGGGCAAATTTTATCAAGTCAAAAGTGTCAAGTTAGAGTAATTTAAATTTTTTATATGTAAATTTCAAAAGAGAAAATGACATGTTTCATCCCTCATATTTCGTAAAAATATTCTTTTCGTCCCTCACATTTAAAACGAAGCAAATTGGTTCTTCACATTTAAAAACTCAAGCTTTTACATTCTAGAAATGAACTCTCAGTTGTGAATCAAACCATCTAATAATCCGGTTACAAATTTTGGGGATAGAATTGATAGATCACTCGCAAAAACATATTTCCAACAAATAAAGTAAAACAATTAAAAAATCTTAATTAAAACTCATTTGCTTCTTCAAAAGAACGAAATAATGCTAAAACTCTCAAGCACTAAACCCTTAGCCATATTCCTCAGTTTTGTTGCACTAAGAGTTTAGTGCTTGAGAGCGTTAGCACTATTTCGTTTTTTTTGAAGAAACAAATGGATTTTAATTAAGATTTTTTAATTGCTTTAATTTATTTGTTGGAAATATGTTTTTGCGAGTGATCTACCAATTCTACCCCCCAAATTTATAATCGGGTTGTTAGATGGTTTGATTCACAACTGAGAGTTTATTTCTAGAATGTAAAAGCTTAGGTTTTTAAATGTGAAGGACCAATTTACTTCGTTTTAAATGTGAGGGACGAAAAGAATATTTTTACGAAATATGAGGGATAAAACAGGTCATTTTCCCATTTCAAAATTGATGCTAATTGAACTGAGTTAAAAAGATGTACCGAATATAAAATATTGTTCATGTTCAATTTGATTAGATAGGATCAAGTTCCAATGAGTTCTTAATGCACTTTTATTTTATTTTATTTTATTTTATTTTTTTTGAAGGAATGCACATTTATTGTTCAAATATCATTAACCACTTCCAAGTGGTACTATGATATTGTCATAAAGTTCATAAAAGAAAGTATAATTTGGACTAAAAATCAAAGGATATGGGAGCAATAAAAGCATACAATTACGATGTTTTGTGGATTTACGAAATTCCCCTTATGGGCAAGACCAATTTAGTGTGCAATTAGATCCTAAATAACCTCATAACCAAAAAAATTTTAGCATATAATTATATCATAAGAATCTGAGATTGATGAATATATTTGTACCAAATATTCAAGAGGTAAAGCATTCACTCAATATATAAAACATTTTGAATTAATCTTTTTTTTGACTCAGTTAATGTATTCAATTTAAATTTTAATATCAAATTTTACATATGCAATGTTCATTTAAATCCATTAGTATATACGGTATGAAAAATTTACTCGATCCTATAGTTTTTCAAATATTATAAAATTTTTAAAAAGTATTTTAAAAGGCATTCTAAAAAGTAGTCTAATTTTTTTATATTTAAAAAATATTTTAAAATATATTTTAAAAACTCTACTATTCTTAAATATTTTAAAATATTTTTTAAAAATATCTCAAAATATACTTGAAAAACTCTGCTACAACAAAATTTTTTAAAAATACCTAAAAAACAACTGATCCAAAACGAAAAGTTGTAACAAGAAAAGTCGAATACATTATTCACATTCCTCCAAAATTTACTTGAGAAGTCAAGCGTTTTAACCGGTAAACTTGTTAACCTTATCCAACCTGCCTCACTCACACCGGATCCTGAAAATGCAGACCCAAAACCTCCCTTTTGCTAAAGCCCTAAACCCTCCCCTCTTCAACTTTCAACCCCCATCATCAATTTTCAAGTTCTTAAACCCTCTTCACAGAAGCATTGTTCCAATTCACCCCTCTTCTGGAACCTCAAAATCCCTTAAAATCCATTGCCAAAACCCCACCCCACAATTTTCCCGCCAAAATGCCACCCACCAGAGGGACGTCCGGTCCTTTGCCGGACGGAGCAAAGGGAAGCCCGGAGGTACCTCCACTGGGCGCATCGAGGGTAACGCTGAAGTCCGTCGACAGGCTAAGCGAAACGCTCGCCGGAAAAGCAGGAAATTGGCAGAGAGCTTGTTTTACAGACTGAAGAACCCTAACAAGAATTACCCGGACAATTTATCCGAAGAGCAGCTTGAGATGATTGGTCTAGGATATGATAGAATGGTTAGGTTTATGGAAAAAGATGATCCAAATCTTAGGCACCCGTACGATTGGTACAAGTATGGTGAATTTGGACCTTATTCTTGGCGTGGGGTGGTTTTAGGTGAGCCAATTCATGGACGGATTACCGATGAGTGTGTAACTTTGATTGGTGAAGTTCGCAATCAAGAAGAGTGGGAGAAGATCGAGCAGTTTGAAATGGCTCGAGAATTTCAAACTAGATTAGATGCAATGGATAAAAATGTTAAGTTCAGGAATTTTTGGGTGTTTGTCAGGCATCCTAGGTGGAGGGTTTCGGAGTTGCCTTGGCAACAGTGGACTTTGGTAAGCGAGGTGGTTCTTGAAGCTGGGGATCAGAGGTTGGATAAGTGGAATTTGATGGGAAGGCTCGGAAATAAGGCAAGGTCCATGATTACCCAGTGTGCAGCGTGGATGAGGCCTGATATAATTTATGTGAAGAGGCCAGTATATCAGTGTAGATTTGAGCCTCAAGATGATTTTTTTAAGAAATTGACACCGTTGCTTGATCCACAGACTGAGGGGGATTTTTTGTTCGAGTTGGTGAATGATGATGGGAGGGAGGAATTCTGTACTTATTTTGGTGGATTATGTAGAATAGTGAAGGCGAATCCAAAGGCGTTTGTAGATGATGTTGTGAATGCTTATGAGAAGTTGAGTGATGAGAAGAAGTCGAAGTGCTTGGAGTTTTTATTGAACAACCATCCAGTGCCTCTGCTGCATCCATATACTAAGGAGTGGAAGGTGAAATTGGAGGAAATGGAGTTGGGTTGTGACGCCCCAGATGATGAGAATGGCGATCATGGTGATAATGATGAGGAAGGTCAGATAATGGACTGGATTGAGGATGATGGCGATGAAAATGATGGGAGGAGTGAAGTGGAGGACGGTGAAGATGATGATGCAATATTGGATGTAGAGGATGCTGGAGATGATGAGTTGGGAATCAAGGAGGAAGAAGAGGATTTCGGTCCTGAAGAGGATCCAAACTACTGGGATGCGGAATTTAAGAAGGCATTGAGCAGTAACGAAGCAATGGAAAAGCTTGCAAAACGAGGCTTAGAGATATCTAACAAAATCTATGAAAAGCAGATTAGAGCAATGGAAAGGAGGGGGAAAGGGACAGTTGAAGGAGATGGGGATGAATTGGCAATGAGGCGAACAAGAGCAAAGGTCAGCCCAGCAGAATGGAAGAATCTCGGTTATGGTCCTTTCAGGAAAAGGATAAAAAAGAGTAAAGTACCGCCTGGTTTGTTCTTACGAGCCGCTGTTAGACCATTCACTTATAGAAACCTAGTCAAAGAGATTGTTTTGACAAGACATGCCATCATAGAAGGAGAGATTGGTAGGAAGAAGTGATATGTAGGTATTTTGACGGGTCTGGGAGTATGAATATCGCCAAAACATCAATGGCTATTTTTGCAGCTTCAGTCAGCCGCTAGTTCGTCATGCTTGCATGATTTCTTACTTCTGCAGAGCTTGACTCGAAGCCTCAATACTTTGAGCTGTCCTCGCAAAATTTTACACCAATTATGCCTTTCTTAATCTTTACTTTGAATCACATCTGAAGAAACCTCTGGATAGGGATGTATCAACTATTGTCCGAGTATATGGTCCATACTGTAATCGAGCAGTGGCAATTCAAACCCTCTGCTCAAGATTTCGTCTATCCTAGGCTAGTGAAGCATATAAAAAAAAATGTATCACTGTTTACCGTTTAGTTTGTCCGTTGATGTTTTGCAATTATTCCATTATGGATGATTGGATATAGTATCGATAAGACACCTTCACGCTGCATTATTATGAAACCAAAATAAGGGATCAGAAACTTTCACCTTCCTCCCCCCCCCCCCCTCCTCTCTCTCTCTTTTTTACAGTTCATGGACACTAATGTACGAGAGGATTTCAGTTTAGCAAGCAATCTCCTATCATGTAACTGTTGATTTGCAGGGCTTCAAATGGATTGAGTTGTGAGCACGGAAAATATTACAATAAGCTAAAAATTGCTTGCTAATCCTTCAGAAACTATGCTGTTATTCCTGCTTACTGGTGTTCCTAAAGGGATGCTCAGAACCATTGCTAGGACGAATCTTTCAGTGCTACGTATCCAAAGGAAGGCGAAACACGACTCCAAAAGGACGAAAATTAGATGCAACATAATCACAATAAAGGTCAGAATAAACTGTTCACAATGAGGTCAATAACTACAATGTTCTCCCATTGGACCATCGGCTCTTCACTATCTACAGAATGAGTTACTGGAATTATGTCCTTCAGTTGCGTAAAGTCACAAGTACACTGTTAGATGCCAGATTTTAACTGTTGAAGTACTGCTCCGGTAGATAGAATTTTAATCCAATGGCCTGCAATATACATAAAACCAGCCCATCAATCCAATTTTCATAAACCTTACCAAATCACAAAAGAGGGTGAAGAGGAAATGACTTTACCCGAGAGTACCACAGGTGAAGTAATGAAGACACTAGCATTAAAATAAGGATATTATGTTTGTTAAATAAAGAGTGATAAAATTATGCATGTCAAACAAGGAATCAGTAATGACTAAAGACAACTGAAAGATCATCCAGCCGCAAAACAATGTGCGATTTCAACTGTACTTTGGATAGACAAGGTTGAATGACTGATCGAGCAATCAAGCAAGAAATCATAAGTAGCGCAACAGATCATCTTAATAATAAGTAGCATCTAGTTATGAGCTATCTAGCTGCTTGGAAGTTCAAAAGTCAAATACGCTCACTACCTCTGCAAATTTGATATCAGCATCACTATGATCATTTGGTCTTCCAGCAGCATCACCGACATAAAAGGAGCTATAAAAAAATAAAAAATAAAATTCAACAAACCAATTATGCAAGTTCTTGCAGTAAATATAATTTAGACTATCAAGTCACTCAATGCAAAGCCATATGGACAATAAATCCAGAATTGGCAGGATAGAGTGGAAGGACAATAACTGATCCATGTCAATTTGAAGACCGGAATTGAAGTGCTTCTCCATGATATGCCACATCCCAGTTTTTGGTTTGCGATAGGCATCCTCTGGTTGACAGTTACTTAGTCCACAAGCAATAAAAACCTGCATATGGATTTGTGCAATGAAGAATTGATAGGTTTCCACAAGAAAAGGAATTACTCTTTAGTAGACACAGCAGATTCAAAAAGTTTATCATGGTGGTAGTCTACAATATCGACTTTTTTGTTTAGTTCTTTTTCCAGAAAACTAAACAAACAATAAACCATTACAAAAAGGAAATACTGGATGACAAACATTAGCATGAAATTTGTTGGTAAATGTCTTCACAAGTCGAATTCCAGCCATTTTTCATAAGAATACAGTCATGTTGAACACCTCATGCATCCTTCTATTACAAATGTTTGGCATTCCAGGCATACAGTTGATTTTGGAATTTATTTTACTACTCGATTGTAAAAGAAGCTAAGTTTCAAGTAGAAAATAACCACATGCCTCCTCGCAATCAATGATGGTCTACCAAGAAAAAAAGTAACAATCCATTTAATTTACTCCTTTGATAGATTTGACACCAAGACAAACCAACCTGAATTGGAACTTTTACAAGCTTTATGAAGCTTTCAATTCGCCCAATTTTCGAGTCCACTGCAACCTGCCTCTTCTTCTTCCAGCGCTCAATATTAGATTCATTAGTGAAAATAACCTAGTAAAAATGAAGATAATTCAGTAAGAGAGGAAAACGAAATAGTCAAAGACAGAAACTATAGTCAACTTGATCAGCAGCACCACGAATTTCATAATTCACAAACTAGTAAAGAAAGATTATAGATGAAACAAGAAAAAGAGTCACACCAGCTTGTAGCCTTCATCATATAATCTCTGCAGCTTCTCTGGTATTGAAGGATACATAAGAGACCATGCATCTGCACCTATTCTAAAAGAAAAAGTAAATGTCAAGTTCTTCCAATTACGCTTCAAATAAAGATCCCCTGTAATACACAGAAAATTTATGGTTCCGAACAAGTTTGACGCATATGACAAATCCAATCCAAACAACAACCAAAAGCTCCAAAACATGTTCCTAACTTTACTATAGTATATTCACTACCTCTGATATAAGAGCAATCCAGATTTCTCAGTTGTTGTTTCCATTCCAGTAGCACCACTTACTGCTGAGCCACTTAGGTAGATGTCATATTCACTTACAGAGCATCTATGTTCCAAGCTTTATTTTAATTTGAGCTTGATGTTTTAGAAGTTTAATGAAAGAAAATGGTCTAGCTTGCAGATTAGAAAACTTAAATATGTCCATGTAGTCCTGATTGTAAGCACTAAAAATGCTAACCACCAAGTCAATAGATTTTAAAACATCTTCACACTATTATTCATGAATATCACAACAATAATACCTTGTTAGAAGGCAATGGTTCCTCACGCAATATACAGCACAAAGTTTGACTATTATACTAATCTAGACTTTTTATTTCATGTGACATCTTTAGTTCAAGAAAATGCAATAGTCAAAATATGGGAATCTAAATAGATATATTACTTGTGGATTTGATACTTTTAGAAGACAATAAATCAGAAACAAAAAGAAATTTCATTCAGAAAGGTTAGCTTCACCCAACAAAGTTTAATTATGGAGTTGTTGCTATTTTAGCAGGCCAAATTCAGCTTCCTAACTTTATTGCACAAGAGTTCTAATGAAATTTTTTGATGCATATAAAAGATGGGAAGACATACTTGTTCACTGCTGTCTTGGCAAGACAACCATCAAAATCAAATGCAGCAATCTTCATTGAATCATGAAGACCATCAACCTAAGAATTTAATATGAGATTTATCAAATGATGTAGTGCAGTAAGGAACTCCAGAACAAACAAGGACTTCCAATATAACAGAAAGTTTAATTTCACAAAGTGGAGCAACAGAGATGTACTTTAAAGATGAATGTGTAGCACGAATAAAATCTTAATAATTATCTATGTAAAATAAGCCAGCTATAGCATGAATAAGTCTTACAGGATTCTGTCATCTTCACAAGTGATATTCCATGATTCGTACTCACCCGTTCAAGAAATATGATAGTTTGGAATGCTTTCCACTGGGGCAGCAATGCAGCATCCTGAATTTCAAAACGATATGAATAGGGAGGATGCATGATAAGAAAAAAGAAGACCAGTTGCTGGAACAGAGGTAATTCTACTTATCATTCCCTAAATCTAGAATAATTCAGCAGCTCCGAACCAGTTGCCTAAAATTTGAGCATACCTTGTACTTTTCCTTGATCTCAGTAGCAGAAAATGTGATCTCCAGCTTGCTGCCCTTGTCAGACTCAGATAGCTAATGGGAATTGGACGCAAGCGGTAGTTAAAAAAAGCAAAAAAAATAAATGTGGGCAAATACTACTGAAAAGTACATCTTTGGTGCACAAGTAAGTAAATATATCGAGGACAAGTAGCAGAATGAATCGCATGGTGTAACACTGAAGGCCCGTGCGTGATATAAGGAGAACCAGAAAGCAGCATATATCAATGTTATTTTAAATGTGGTGCTGAATAAGTCATGAATGTGGTGTCAGTGGTTGGAAGGTATAAAATATGCTAGTACAATCAAATGAAACCAACAATACCACTGTCACCATAACTACAACAAGCACAAAATTAAAGAGCCTCCAGTTCATCTGAGAAGGTACCTTTTTCTTCTTCACTTTTTGTTTCTCCATCTCATAACTCTCATCTTCATCATCTCGTCTGAGAACCTATTGAAAGTGGAGGGCATTAAGGCCTTTACGATTATTAACATATGGTAAGAGATTAACATTAGTAATCTTACCTTGAATTCCTTGGTTTCAGTAATAGAATCTTTTTCTCCATCCAAAACCTGAAATGTCAAACAGCTATTATGAGTTATATAGAGAGCTCATACTGAGGACCACATGTTAAATACAATTGAATACCTGCACCGATAAGCTTAAATAGTTTCTAAATACAAGTTTATAACATGCAAGTTGCTTCATTAACACGGTAGCATATTGCCTTACAGTTTTATAGCACATAGTTGCATTAGCCATGACTTGGTAACATTGCTAGAAGCTAAATGTTTGAATTTCAGGAGTACTTCACAATGTCACAGGGCAGTTTCACTGTCCAAAGCAAGAACTCAAAAGACCTGTGAAGAATGTAATGAACAATACCAAAAAACCATGAAGGATCCACACAACAAATGCTTGACTAAGAAGCGTCCTAACAGGCTCATGAAGCATTATCTCAAGTTGCAGAATATTCTAACTAGATGTGAGAGAAGTCATTGTCCACCACAAGTCGTAACGAAGACGGACTCCACTTAAGGCATTAGTAGAGGAGATCACGCATAATCCTCTCCATCTTATGCTGAATTTCGCATTGCATATTGAACAGATGACCATAGCATCAAGGTGCAAAGAGGAGCTTATAAGAGTAAAAGACTATCTGTGGTGCAACATTTCACAAATAATATACCTTGTCTAGAGCCTGAACACTTTCCTTCATCAATTTCTTTAGTTCTTCTTGATCACTGCTCTGCATAGCCACAACCACAAAAATAACCAAATAAAATGAAGTTGACCCCACAGATTCTCTCAACTTCAAATCCAGCAGCCCAAAAAAAAAAAAAGCTATCTTTTTAAAAAGAAAATTTCTAATTTCACGGTAACAAGATTCTACTAATACTCGGTTTTCTAATATTCAAAAGTATAACTGTTAGTTTCAAACAGTAATTTCCACTTCCCAGTATAGCCTACTATTTTGCTACTAAACTAAAATCTTCTTAAATAAAAAAAAAATGGAGAATACTTCGGAAGAAATTAAAATGCTGTACTGCCTTGAGCGATGAAAATCCTTTGATGGACTCCGGCGATGCATCGGAATGGGAACTCAAAGGCAGACAATGCAAATGATGCCATTTGGTCATGTCGAAGCCTCGAGCGTCTCTGGTAACTAAACCAAGCCTTAAGGCACTTGCGGAGATTGTTTTCGAGCATTTCTTGCACGACGATCGTCCGGACTTGGCGTACTCCGCTATCATCTTCGCCGACGAAGAAGACGCCATTTTTGAGGAAAATAATGGGGAAATTGTTGTGGAGCTAGGGCTTTTAGTAACTGTGAGGAAGTGAAAGAAATTGAGGACGACGGGCATCAATATACTGGCGGACTGGGACGGCACGCCCGAAACTATTTTCCCGGAAAAATGCTTAGGAAACCGGGAAAGACCAATGATGTTTTTGGTAAACCGGCTGGTCCTGTGGCCGAACAGTCCCGGTTCATTTTGGTCTTATAAGCAAGTAATTTTCCTTTAAACCATCCCATTTGGTTTCTAAATTAATTAATTAGTAATTTTAGTCTTATTATTAGAGTTCTTTTTGACTCTGTAAATTTCGAATAATGCATATTGATATGAAATTATGAAGAGTTTATTTGTGAAATGAATCACAGAAGCTCGCTTGTTTTTTTTTTTTTTTGGGATCTTCTTTGTTTAATTTACTTTTAATTGCAATTATCCATTTCTAGTATGAATGTATTATGTACTAGAATTTTTCATGTGACATATGAACACTTTTCAGGATTTACTATTGTCATTTCAAAGTTCAAACACTAAGACAAAATCTCGTAATTTACCAAAATGTTCTCAAAATTTTGTTAGTGCTTGATTGATTGAGCATGTTTGGATAACCACGACTTGGAAAAAAATATATTTTCTTGCATTACAAATACAATTTTTAACACATTTTTTTTAATTTTTTTTATTATTTTTTTATATCACATATATTATATCATAAAAATATTACAGTAATTATTTCAAGTAATCTCCTATTCAAATAAAAAGTGCTATAGTAATTTTTTATTTTAATTGTATCTCACAAGGTCAAAAGATTGGCGAATTGTGTGTTCAGTAGCATTTTAACATTAGTTTTTTTTTTCTTTTTAAAATCCTACTCGGGCTTTAAGGTCAATCCAAGCATCAATCAAGCAAATATTGGTTTAAAAAAAAAAGAAAGTATCAATCAAGCAAAAAAATTGAACGATAAAGATTAAAACAAAAATGACATGGATAGAAAGAACTAAACAATTGAATAAGGAATAAAACCAGAAAAACGTGAATTGCTAAACTCCCTAAACTCTATGGCCTATGCCATGTCTGTCAGAGTGTGGTGCTTCGGCTTCCTGTAACCGCCGTTCCACCGAACATCGCTTCACATCCGCCCATTTGGAAATCGATTAAAATCCTAGTTTTTTCATCAACAATTCCAATTTTCAGACCTTCATGTTCTGCAAGCAATGGATCCAGATTATGAAAGAAGATTGATAGACGAGGTGATTTACCTCCACTCGTTATGGCACCAGGGGCCGCCTACTAGACCAACCCAACAACCCACACCATCTGGCCTTCTCCATCACCCCTACAATCCCATACAATTCAAGAGGCAAGAAAGATTTAAACCCGCAAGCAGAAAAGGCAGAAAGAACTCCGATGGAAAACAATTGCAAGAATCCCAGAACCCAACTCTATTGCCTTCTCCAGCTTCCGGAAAAGAATGGCCTTGCAATCCCACTTCTAATTCACCTCCGGCCACCACCTCCGGCTGGGGAACAAGCTGGCCGCAGTCGAGTCCGCAGACCCTTCTACCCTCCTCTGCAGAAAAAGCCAAACTTGCAGCCAGTCAGGCTCAATTTAAGGCTTTGCAGATAACTGAAGAATTTTTTAAGTCTGGCGATGATGATGATAAGGAGGATAGTGAGGATGATGATGATGATGATTCGCTGGAGGAGGAAGAGTATAGGTTTTTCTTTAAAGTATTTGCAGAGGATAGGGAGTTGAGGGAGTATTACGAGAAGAATTATTATAATGGGGAATTTAATTGCTTAGTTTGCGGTGGTTTGGGGAAAAAGTTAGCTGGAAAGAAGTTTAAGGATTGTGTTGCTCTTGTTCAGCATTCGATTTCAATAGCCAAGACGAAGAAGAGGAGAGCTCATAGGGCTTATGGGCAGGTAATTTGCAAGGTTCTTGGATGGGACCTTGCTAGGCTTCCCACCATTGTCTCAGCATTGAGCGAAAAGCGTGAACTATGTCTGCAGAATTCACGCCAGGGTGAGGTTGAGGGCCAGGACAAATGCAAAGCGCAGGTAAATTTTGTTTCGTTGTCATGCATAATGATGCCCTGTTGGATATTAGTTGAACTCTGTACCCTTGTGAACATGTTTCAGGAAAAAGTTTGTGAAGGAACTGAGGGTGGTTCTGTCGTCCATGAAAATCAGGACAGTCAAATGGATGCTAGTAACTCAGGGCAGGTTGAGTGCGAGACGTGTAATTTATGCTGTGTTGTCCTGGAATTTGTATGTGAAAGAGTCCTGGTGGACATCAGCTTATTGATAAATTTTTTTGGAATGTTTAACAGGCAAATGTTGGCAAAGGAACTAATGATGTTTCAGTTTCTCTGGAAACTAAGGAAGCCCTTGTGAATGTTAGCAAAGGTGGAGAATATCCACCAAAGGAGTGTGTTAGCAGTGAAATTTTGCCAAATAATGGTGGTGAATCAGCAGATGCTAAGGTTTGTTAAACATTGTTGGTTTCTTAGCAATGTCGATGCTGTCCAGACAACAGATGAACTTTTTATTGAATTAAGGTGTTGTATGCCGCAGATTTCTTCCGCTGGAGCTGAGGCATCTAATAGTCCTGAAGTTTTCTGCCAGACAGTTCCGGAGACTCTAGAAAATACAGAAGCTGGACTGGTCAATGATGGATGAGTTCTCTACTGCATGCTGGCATCCACTGTTATGTCCAAGGTCGGTCTGGCTCTTTTAAGTTTGTTAAATATTTGCATTGTGAACTATTTTGCAGATGAGGAATGTACTGGGGAGAATTTTTCAGTAATTGATAATGGATAGGTTAAAGTTAGGCTTCCTTAGATGTCAAACCAGATTAACTAATAATCATGTTCTTCAGAATTCTGACTATTGTTGTAGTGGATAGCCTGTAAGTTGGCTACTTTATGTTTCACTCTGAAGCATGTAGCATTTAGCATGGATTATCTGGTTCCAGGTTGACCTTGTGAATGTTGATGTGTCTCCATGTTTGTGTTTCATGTTGCACATGAATGGAACTTCTCGATGTTTTCTTTGCCAAATAAAGTTTTTATTTTCAAAAGAAGCAGCAAAGATAATGCAATCAGACAAGGATATGATCATCCTTTATACAAAAAATTATCCTTTTAAATTGCTAGCCCACTTTTACGTAGCTACTTAGAAAAGCATAAATCAGGATATAGAGAGAGAGAGAGAGTGCATCATTCCTAGAGACTAATGAAGCTACTTTTTTAGATGTCTAGAAGTTTTAGCAGTACTTTAGCTGGAGCACCAACAAGCCAGAGAAATTGTCCCTTGTTGGACAATTTATTCAGGTTGAAAGTTGCAATGCATGCTACCTATCTATTCAAGCCACCATCAGTTTCTTTGGCCATCAAAAGAAAGTTTGTCAATTCCAGTTTATAATACAGCTGACATGCTAATTTCTGGAGTTTTTTTTGAAGATTCAGTTCATCTACTTGCTTGCTTGCAATTCATCTTGGTTTCTGTTATTTAATAGAGTGCATATGGTCAATTATAAGATCATAAGATGCTCTGTAGTGACATGAAACTACATTTTCCCCAATTTTTAACTTCCCAAATTTCTAGCGCAGAGCTCTTATTGATTGCCTGTTCCTCTTCATCTCCCCTGTTTTTCATTGTAATCCGAAATGGGAATGGTTTAAAAATATTTATAGGACAACTATCTCCTTCCCCTCTTCGTTTGATTCGTACTATCTTAATTAAGTTAGCAAAGGAAACCCTCGAGTTCATAATCATGACAGCAAAATGGAGAGTGCAGCAGGCTATTGAACTGCCAATATACAGTTCAGTATGCATTTCCTTCAAAAAGGATTCAACTGCTTCTTTCACCATCAGGTGTGAGGCTCGTATGCATTTCCTCAGCAATCAATTAAAACAAGATGGACTACTCTCCCTTCCCTTCCTTTCCTTTCCTTTCGTAATCCAAACAAGATGGATGGATTCTGATTTTCTCTACTCTCCTGTCCTTTATTTTTCACTAGAGTTCTCTCCTTTCCTTTCCACCTCATTCCTTTCCTTTTCTTCAATCCAAACGCTGCCTTAGTTCAAGATTTATACCTCCTTTGTCCCATTGTTACTGTCATATTTTTATTTTATTGATATCTCAAAATAAGAATCGTCATTCCAAATTTAATACATGCTTTCCAATCTTACCATTTGAAAAAGTAACTTTTAAAATACCAATACATAGAGCTGTAAACGAACCGAATCGAACCGAATATCTCATGTTTGAACTCTATTCGTTAAGCGATTCGAACAACGTTCGTGTTCGTTCGTTAATTTTCGAACTCCAAACATGTGTTCGTGTTCGGCTCGTTAAGCAAAGTTCGTGTTCGACTCGTTTAACATAAACGAGCCGTTCGCGAACATGCTCGAAATGCTCGAATCCAAATTATTTTAAGCCTTAAATATGCCATGCAAATTATTAATCATTTTCAAAAACAATTAAAGCACTAAGTGACTAAATTCTATTATTCATTAACTATATAACTAACATTAACATAAAAATAACAAATAAAACAAAGCAATTTGCCCTCCAAATATAAAAGTCTAGCCATAAAATTAACCTTAAAATTTGTCAAATGATAATTATGTTCATGTTCGCGAACGTTCGTTAAAACTCGCGAACATGTTCGTGTTCGCTCGATTATTAATCGAACAAAAAAATTCGTTCGAACTCGGTTCGTTTAAGGTTTCGAACGAGTCGAAACGAACCGAACTAACGAACAGTTCGATTCGTTTAACAGCTCTACCAATACACATCTATCAAGAGATTATTTTAAATTCAAAGGATAAATATCTAAATTCACCAATGCCATCTCATCTAGATATAATGATTACTATGTCTTTATAAAAAATTGAATTCCCAAAAAATGGCCATAATATTGGGACAGAGGGCGTAATAAACTTGTTAAAGTCATTTTTTAAAAATTTTTTTTGGTAACTCTAAAAGCACCAATTTTGATTTTATACCAAAAATACTTTATTGGCCAAAAGTTTTACCATTAAATTCAAAAAATGATGCTCACCAAACGCGTTAGCATTGCTTTTGTCTCCAAAAGTGTTTTTGAAAAGTAAACTATCTGTCAAAGCACCACCGCGATCCCAAAAAGTCTTTAAAGTTTTAGCTCATAGGTTAAGATTATGTTATATAAGATTATGTTATATGAGATTCGGCGTTACCAAAATATCTACGTAAGCAGACAATCCCTAAATTGGACGCGATATTCCATTCCTGCTGATAGGTACCCAAATATCTCCGCAACCAAACACTCCATCTATATAAACCAATAAGAAGCGGATAGTCACCCCTCTCGCACAGTCATTGACGCTCAGAAACACGCACTAAACAATCGCATAATCCTCGAAAAAGTCTCCGACATAAAGTTTTGAGAGCGAAGATGGCCGGAATCACACAAGACTGGGAGCCGGTGGTGATCCGCAAGAAAGCCCCTACCGCAGCCGCACGCAAGGATGAGAAAGCCGTCAACGCCGCCCGTCGATCCGGCGCCGAGGTCGAAACCATCAAGAAAGGTATTATCAAATACGCTAGTGTCTTTTATTCTGCCTATTCTTCTTTTATGATTTGTATTTTCTGCATGCGGATATGGTTTGGCATCTCATCTAGGGTTTTGATTTTTTTTTATTCTACAAATTGTTTTTCCATTTTTCCCCCGTCTGTCTAACTTTGAGCTTCGATTACTGGTGAATCGGGAATTTGTATGAGTATTAGTTTGTTGTTAAGATGGATGCTTGATTTCTATACATTGATTTATCGATGTTTAATCCATATTTTTGTGTTAATTCCATTTATTGTTCTATTAGGGTTTATTCATGTAAGTGTTTATGCTTTTTTCTTGTGTGGAATTTTGTTTCTGAAATGGTAATCAACATTCGGCTGATAGCTGATTGCTGATTGTATTATGTAGTTCACGGATGTGTATGGTTGAGCATTCGTGGACGTTGTGTTTTGTGTTGATGTGGCTTGGACTTCTGAAATATGTAATAATTAAATGTATTGATGAAGTATCTTCTTTAGTGAATGGTAGGGCTCTTCTAGATGTTAAGGCCAGATAATGCAGATTAGGAGTTTTGATAGTGAACGTATGTGTTTACTGGGGTACTATCAACTTTTCGTAATTTTGGTGCTTATTTATCATATAATGAAGCTTTGGCAGTTGTTAAATTTTTTATTTGTGTAGCAAATTTGTTATACATGCGCTCAATAGCTTTATTTTGTATTGCAGCTAGTGCAGGGACAAACAAGTCTGCCTCTAGCAGCACATCTTTGAATACAAGGAAACTGGATGAAGACACTGAAAATTTGGCTCGTGAGTAGGATCTTATCTCACTTTTTTAAGCACGCTACAGGTTTTTTTATATGCTTCAGAGCTGAACATACTGCTGGGGACTACTAGATTTTAATTTTCTCTTCATTTTACTGTATGAAGGTGTTATTAGTTTTGCATAAGATATAGGAACCTTCATTAAGATGTGTATGAGATCCTGTGAAGTAAAATTGTTGGGCTTGGTGTTAAAGGGACTTTGGGAGATTATTGTTTTCATTTCTCTTCTCCTTTCTTATCTGTTTTTTTTTTCCCCTTTTGGGGGAAATTTGTTACAGCATTGAGGCACAATGTAGGTAGTCCTGCACAAGCTTTTGTTTTGTAGAAATTGATGTATGCTGATATGCTAATACTGTGTTTCGGAAAACCATTTGTCATCTTGATGTGATTTTACGATATCATTTTTTTTTCAGATCAGAAGGTACCAACTGAATTGAAGAAAGCAATCATGCAAGCTCGACAGGAGAAGAAACTTAATCAAGCTCAACTTGCACAGGTATCTCTTTTGTTTACACAGATTGACTTAAGATTATCACACCACTTAGATAGATGGCAACCAGATGTAAACATTTATTACCCTGAGTCAATTATGTGATGTGGTGATGAATGAGAAGCAGTCATTTTAATCTATTGTTTCCTGTCTACAGCTGATAAATGAGAAGCCACAAATCATCCAGGAGTACGAATCAGGGAAGGCAATTCCAAATCAGCAGATTATCTCTAAACTGGAGAGGGCTCTGGGTGTGAAACTTCGAGGAAAGAAATAAAACAATGGGAATGGAAGAAGCCAGTGTTCTGCAATGTCATTGTCGTTTGAGGCCTAAGAATAGTGGTGTAAATGAAACCTCCCCACCCCTTTCCGTTTTTACTTGGGCAGCCCTTTTAACTACTGTTGTGACTTGTGTCTCTTGAAACTATGGCTAATGGATGTGGCTCTTCCTTGTCAAATGTGAATCTTTGTCTTGTATTTGCTATATTTGCCTATTTTTCACAGTTATGATGCTTTTCATGAGTATTGGTCACGGATATGATTCTACTAGCATTTTTACCTGTGCTATGCACGGGCTTATATGTTAAATGCAAAGGTAAAAACTGTGTTACGACCAATTAGCTATGATAAACTGATAAAGGTTTTACCAAGTATTTAGTATTTTGAATGCTGGCCAAAAAGTTTTCTTCACTTTAGGGGTTTCTATTGGGAGTCGCACCGTGTTTGGTTTCCAGGTGGAATATGTTAAAAAGTATTGGAAACACAAACAATGCAAGAGTGAAATTAATAGAAATGTAAAGTAACTATTTGTATGACAAGTTGGTTGAAGAGAACCTTTTTACCTCTAGAGAAATGTAGTAGTACTTACTTTATAAAACTGAATGTCATTACATGTTTCTTTTTTCGAATACATGCGTGATTTGTAAATATAGATGATTGAATGAAAAATAAACATGAAGAATGTTGATAGACGAAATTGTAGGGGCTTTAACAAAAGGTTGAAGATGCTACTAAATGATGGCATTTCACACTTTAAAAAAGATTGGTATAGGTAAAATCCATAACAGAATCGTCATGCCCAACGAAAAGAATTGTTCTAGGTGTGTATATTCGAGCAATACGGTAGTCACAATTTAGATCTCCTCAACTTTAATTTGGAAATAAATGTAGCTTTACTAACATATATGGCAAATGAAATCAATAAAAAAAAAAAGGGGTCAATTTCATACAGTTGTAGGAAACTTGGGACCACTAAGATGAGTCTACAATTCGAGGACAAAAACACTTTTCTTAGCCACAAACAATTGAAAAAGTCGCGAATAATTGTGTACATACTTAAATTCAGTAAAGTTGGAGTGTTATTCAAGCAATAATGGAAGGGTAAGATGAAAATCATTCTTCTCCACTCCATGTAGTCATTTTATTTGCATATAACATTGTAATCATCCACATCTCATCCCTCAAAATGAATCAAGAAACAAGTGCAATAACTAAGAAACCAAAAAACTGAAAATCTTCCAATTTCGAGCTCAGGCAATCCCTCCCCTTGAGCCTCTATATACGTGTGTGAGTGGGCGTGCTCGCATGCATGTGCATGGTGCGTGCGTATGTGTAGAATAAAATATGATTCAAATTCGCTTGGATGATGTATTTTTTAAGATTTTATTTAAAAACTTACTATAATTTATTGTAAAATTTTTATAAAATTTTTTTATGTATTTAAAGTGTGTGAGAAGATTTATAAAACTCCATCACCCATCACCCATCACGCGTCACACACCTTAGTCACCATAGTCACAAGCAACCACCACCACCCCGTTGTCCGCGCACGTCACCCCTTCCGCTCTCTCCCCCATACCACCATCTGCCACCTTCCCCCACTCCCTCCACAGCACCATCCCCCCTTTCCCCTTCCTGTCTTCCCCTCTCCCCCTCCTCCACCTTTCCTCTCCACCGTTTCCCCCACCCCCCATAAAACCTATATCCCACCTCATGCGGTTGGGCAACATTTTTAGTCCAAATATACAAGTAGGGCGAGCTTAAGGATGAAGGCAAGCGGGTATATAGCATCGCAACAAAGCCATTCTACAATTTGCATATAAGAAACATTAAAGCTTTGAAATTTCAAATAGTTATTAAGATCAGTACATGATGATCATCAGATACTAAAAATTCCACCTTTGACTAACTTATCTATACAATATTATGACGTGCATTGACTTAGGAAAGGCAAATCAGAATTATCTGAAGATACTTTAAAGACGAAGCACATCAAAAGAGCCTCCTCATAAACGGCAACGGAAATTAGTCTCGTGGATATAGCGGCCGCCATTCTTACTCGCAGGCCAGTTTAGTGCCAAAACTGGTAAGGCAAATAGCAAATGCCTGGAAGGCTGACAAAGGCTGCCTATAGTCCATGGTGAAACTATCATCTCCCACCTTGCCAAACTGGAGAAGAACTGTCTCCTCGTCCCCTTTTCCATCTGGCTGGCTTTGATCCACTGTTGCAACGAGTTGAAAATTCTTAACTGATGCAACTGTTACCCTACCATGAAAATTCAAACACCAACATTGCAAGTGCTCGTGCCATCTGGGAGCTTTGTTTCTCAAAACAGTATAGCTCGAAATAGCAGACAAAGAACTCTTTGTTTCTGAATCACCATTTACTTTGTCGACAGAAATGTCCTCTGACCAAGGGCACTTCAGTGCACATACCATCCTTCTTGGACCTCTTGATTTCAGGAGGTTGAACTTATATGATACTTCTCCAATTTCAAAATTACCCGCTGGTACTTGGGGGCTTATCTGCTTGCTGGCAAAACGACGGCCAGCCCTGCTGCTTGATGGTTTAGCTCCATTGTGTGGAGGTTGGCTATCATAAATGGTAAAATTGGTGCCTAGGAAATCTGACCTGCACATAGAATCTTGGTGAATATTTTGCTCTGATCAAAGAAAGACCCTCTCAGCCTCACCGGTCAGTTTTAGATATAAATAATTTCTTTGATGCACACAGTCTCTGACTTCATTCTAATCTATGATACCCAAAAATTGGATTAGAGCATCATAAAAAAGGATATGAAAGGGAAAAATAGATCTGGTCCTAGGAATATCTGACATGCAAACAAACAAGAATACCCAGTATAGAGTAAGAAATGCAAATGCAAGACCTACAGACTTCACCAAAAAGGAAACAAATGTCTCAACTTCACCCAAAAGTTTTTGAAGATCGAACAAAAAAGCTAACCTCAGTTTTCCAACATAGGCATTACTTCCTTGAGAAAAATCATCAGGATCAAGAGATATTATGTACTCAGAGTGGGTACCCTTTCCATATCGTCTTGCTGCTAAGAGAAACTTTCCCTCATCTATGAATGCTGCCAAATAGCAAATTAATATAAAGATCAGATGCTAATATGACTTTGGAAACCCGCAAAGCGAAATCTGGTCAACTTAATGCTCAAAAAACTCACAAAACTTGGGAACTACTAACACAAATTGAACGACAAACAACCTCTAAATCCGTTTGGATTAGCTGTTTTTGGTAGTGTGTTTGAAAAATTTTACTGTAGCAATGTATATGAAAAACTTTTACTATAAATAGTTTTTGAAATATTTGATATATTGTAAGAATGAAATGTTTTTGAGTCATTTTTATTTGTGTATTACTGTAACATTGTATTTGAAAAACTTGTTTTTTGAAAAAATGGCCAATCCAAACAGACGTCAAAACAGTAAATACCCATTCTTAACTACTTATAACCTTTTGGTTAAAAGCAAGTTAAGGCCATTTAACAAATCTTCTGTATAATCACAGTTCTCTTATCCTTAGACATAAACCACTTTACTCAGCAGCTTTACCAGTACTATTTCTGCAAAAACTCAAAATTTTGAAAAGAAAGCATGAACCAGTAGTCTGATGAAGAACCGAAATGCAAATAATTCCTATTTACAAGAAGACAGTAAGGTAATCTCGAACGCAATCATAGTAAAGTTCTACCAGTTATTTGGTACAGCATCACCATTAAGGAATGTGTACTAGACATGAAACCTGATAAAGGTAAATCAAAGTGAAGAACTGTAAGCTCTAATATGATGCGGCTCCAGTAAACAATAGAAGCAAATTGTTGACAATCAGGATAAAGTCATTTCCTAATGAAAATCACAAAGCAAAAGTCCATTCCATTAAACAAATGTTGCCACAGAATCAAAATCTAAACTTTTCAATCAAAATCAAGTCCTCCCAAATCAAACCTCCTTCATCCAGCAAAACAGGCAGGAGATAAAAAATGCCAAGTTGACTTGTCTAATAACAAAGGTATGTTCCACTGCAATAGAGTTAATTCTGCATTACAGAATATAACCTCAAAATTCAAGCTTTTACTAGTTAAACAAGTTTGACAACAACCTTGCTATGAAAGAGTCAATCAAGAACAAGCAAGAGCATCAGAAAATATTTTGCATAATTGTACATGCATCGCTTACATGGTGAAAGAGCAAGGTAAAGGCGAAATGTCCCATTCTTCTTGTCGCGTTTTATAAAACATTGAAGTGGAGCATCACGCGGCCCCGGCTGCACAAGAAATAGCACTACATAGGATTGGTAACCAAGAAAAAAAAAACACTCTTTTTTAGAAACATTGACTCCAACCGACAGTAATGAATGGAAAGCATTCTAGCTCCCAAGTCTCCTTCAAAAACCAACATCATGAGAAAGGCTTGAGACATCAAAAGCTCAGAACGCACAACCATAGATGTTCAGAGAAGCCTAATCGAGCCAAATACTATTTCGTTCAAGCTTGAATGAATTTTTTAACAAGCTTAAATTTGAGATCATGCTTGGCTTGATCACCATACATGCCAAACTCACACTTTATTTTATCGATTTGAATCCAATTGAGCTCAAGCAACTTAGTTGATCTATCTTTAATTATCAAGTTTTATGCTTATTGGGCCAATCTTGAAGTTGACGGACACTAAACCTTCTTCTAGATTGGTTTAACAAAAGAAGTTCGTACAAGCTCAATTTCAGCTCATATTTAGCACCTACTCCCTAAACAAAAGAAGGCAGCACAAGAAAGTAATAACTCGGCTCGAACCATTAACCCGCATATTCTTTTTGAGTTGACCTCATCCATTGCAAATAATATACTAAAAGATGCAAATTTTGGCTCTGACGAACGAAATTCCCAAAAAACCAGAACTAGTTCCAATAAATTCTACACTAAGAACCTTAAAAACTCATCTAAAAGGCAAGGAAATTGCAACATTAAAAGATAAAAAAAAAATTCCAACAAAATCATATCAAGAGTTTGGACCTTTTTGAGGCAGGAAGGAAAGGTAATTTTGGCAGGGCCGTCAGGCTGACGAGAGGATGACGCCACAACATCTTTTGTAATCTCTCTCCAGCCCTTACAAACGCATCCACAAGCGACGACGTTTTGGCGGCGCGGCCACACATCTTCACTAGCCTCCACCCGCTGTATAATCTCACCTAACAGCTCCGGCAGCATACTCGACCACCGAGACGGCGTCGGAGCCATCTCTGCACTACCCCAAACGGCAGCGCTTTGAAGATCCTCCCCTTCACCATCTCCACTTCTCATAACATTGTTACTATTATTGACGTCATAAATACGATCGCGATTTACACTATCAAAATTCTTCAGCTCTTTCACTGATTTAGAAGAAAGCGAGAAGGATCGATTCGAAATGCGTCGGGACAGAAAATTTCTTCGCAGTGACATCTCTCCTCCTCTTCTCTTTAACTATTGATGGATTCGTCGAATCGAAAAAGGAGAAAAAGCGCGTGTTTTATTTATTTGTGAAATAAAAAAAGGGGGAAATTGGTCGGGAAGTTACTCTAGAGTGACGGTGATGGTGATTCTGTTCGAGTGTGACGCCCGAGTAACCAGACAATTATTAGCCTATTGGACACGAATTTCATTGGACGGCGATTTGGGTGAGTGGAATTCGATGTGAGGTTAGAATGAGGATTATTTGTTTATTTATTGCGGGGACAAAGAAAAAGCGTGCTGTTCTACTTTGACTGAGTATTTTAAAGAGTAAGTTGAGTCCAAATCTAAAATTGCAGCAAGTTATTTAACCACTGGTACTGGCAGTTGTATTTAATTCGACGTTTCTTTGCGGAAAAGGCAACTCGAGAATTTATTCAGTTTACTTGATTAAAAAGTCTTTTTAAAAAAAAAATTCTCTTGTATTTATTCTTTTTTTTTTTTTTGCAATAATGAATTATTAATTTGTCTTGTCTTGTGTTATGTTCTTTTACTTTCAATTTTTTGTTTTTTGGCTCTTATAGGTGGGATGAAGTGAAAAGATTCAGTTTAAATGGATTAAAAAATGTACCAACTACTTGATATTTGAATTGACGTCGATTTGGCTTGGTAAAAATTTATCCAAATTGATTCGCTGACTAGTCAAGTTAAATTTAAAGAGTTTAAACTTGATAAAAAGTTTGTTTAAATTCGATTTCGACAACTACAAGATTCGTTAAAACAATTGAACAAATTTGAACACTAAAATATTCGATTTGATTAGGTTCGTTTGCACTCGTTAGTTTAAGTGATGATTTGTCATCCAATAAAATTAGCCTGGAGTGGATGCGAGAAGAAAGTTAAATAAATAAATTGCATGTGCACACTATAAAGGGAAACAAAAATAGGTAAAAGAGCCAAGGGAAATAATTTCTGAATTTAAGTAGTTGGAACTTGGAAGTTGAAATAATCGGCTGAAAACTACTCAGTGTGATTGAAGAAGTTGACCGGCATGTGTATACTGTATACCGAGAGTGAATACTTTTCAAACTACAAAGTCGTATACAGAAAACTGGCGGTTCTGAGATTTGCGTATAGAAACTAGAAAGTCAAAGCCTCAAAATATCTCAAGGTACAAGTCTAGTCCAACTGATTCATTGTTCAAACCTGCATATGAACAAATTTCTGAATTCTCTCCTCTTTTCTGGTAGTAAAATCATACCATAAACTTGCTCAATTTAACCCCGTTTCTTCAACACACACATAAACCCCAGCACCCCCCACCCCCCCCCCCCCCCCCCGGGTGCGGGAGGATTCTCCCGGGAAAAAAACACATGGGAAACGAGAAAGCTACAAAATCCAAAAGCAATGAACATAGAAATAGAGAGTTTTGTCCATTTATAGGTTGTGATTTTTTGGAGAAAAATGCTATGAAAGTGTACCGTTGTGCGCTAATGTTGTGCTGAGAAGTGAGAACTACAGAAATGCATGCAAGCAATAATGACTTCACTGGCTCGTTACTGTTATGCTACTATGTGTCTTTTTGGTCGAAAACTACATCGCAGGCTGTGGTTTGGGAAAATGCATATTCTCCTGTGTTTTAAAATTCGGACCGGATAGGTCGATTCGAGTGGAAACCGGCCAACTGTTCGGTTCGAGTTATCCCTAAAAACTGGACAATAAAAACTCTATCAAACTTAATCAAAAATCGGGTTTGACCGAAAAAAACTGAAGAATCAGGAAAAATCGGTGGCTATCAAAGTTCTTTTTTTTTTAAAAGGTCAAAGCATTTTTAATATTACTTTTTGACCCCTAGGTTGTTAAAAATTATTAATATACCTCAAATATTTCATACTTTATAAATGTTGTCTTAAATTTTGGTGCTATTTTTCAATTAAGTCCATAATTTTAATTCTAAACTTGTTAATGTTCATTAAATAATATAAATTGCTACTTGATTGTTCTAATTTCTTTGTATTTTTCTTGTTAAATATATTTGAAACATCAAATATATATGAATATACCTTTATTAATATTAACATGCTCTTAAGTATTTTATATAAAATATTTTAATTTTTAAATAATTTTTATTTATAGCATCATCCGGTTCAACCCCCGATCGAACCTGATCAAATCCATTGACCCCTGAGCTCGATCGAGTCGATACCTGATCCGAATTTGAAAACATAGATATTCTCCTTTCTGACCATGCTTCTGTTCCCTATTTCTGGTATGAATTGTTAATTGCATCAGCAGATAAAAAACTAATTTCACATTCGCAAAACGATCTAGGTCATATGGTTTCATTGTCATATGATCATGGATGAATGGTTGAATATTTGAGGTACTCTTAATTTTCTTTAAGCAAGAATGTGCAGAGATGTGTATATACCGTTTGAGGGGTTAAAATTCTTTCAATGTTATGATGAACTAGTGCCATAAGCATTGCCAATCAATTAATATCTCGTTAGATTTACTGATTTAGTAAATATATAGTTGTCCAAGGGCGAAATTGATGCAATTATTAAGTCAAAAATCTTGGAATCGCAGCATAGCTAAAGAGAATACATCTACATACGTTAGCATTATTTTCTAGGGACATCTATGCACACTTGCATGTTTGTGCTCATGCGTACACATTTATTTCCATTATTGCTACTTATGTCTTCATATATTTACAAGTCTGCACATTTATAGATGGAGAAATTTTATATTACACTTTTGAATTTATACACCATTCTCACCTTGCATCTTAAATTTTAATTGTAATCTAACCCTTCAAATTTGTGTCACTCAAATCCAATCAGTAATAGCATTAGCAAAACACTAATAGCTAGTTTGGGAATTCGGATTTGATAAGAAAAGAAAGAAAAGTGAAACAAAAGACCTTCTTTCTGATGTTTGGGACTCTTTGAGAGATAGAAAATAAAGGAAACCAAATGATTTGGATGGATGGTCTCTTGCTGCTTTAGTTGATAAAATTTTCTGCCCAAATGTGGTCAGAAAATGAAGGACAGTTGAGAGAGCCTAACAAAAATTTTCAAAATGTCCAGTTTATCTTCAAATGTGTATCAAACAAATTTTTATTGACGTGTATATATATATATTTCAAATCATACCATTTCTTACCTAACTCTCAAATAGTATTAAAATATTTTTCCTTCTTTTCTTTTCTTGCATCACTTAACATCTTTCTCTCTTTTTTTTTGTGTGATAAAATCAGAACCTTTCTTGAGATTTCTCTTAATATCACTTGGTACTCTTAAAGTTTTAGAAATATCACTTACCTCCCCTAGTAACTATTACACAAACCAAAATATCTTTTTTATTTTTCAAATTTATATTTTGATGGGGTATAACATTGTGATGTGGTAGTACTATAAGAAATTGTTTTTGAGGTGATAGTTTTCTTAAAGTGAACAAAGTAGTTTAAAAATATTTTTATTTAGCAAGTGAAAGAGTAGTTTAAGATTTTTAAAAATTTTGTTACATAAATAACAAAAGTAAGAAAGGTAAGTGATATTTTGAAAATCTTAGGAGTGCCAAGTGATATTAAGAAAAATCTCAGAGAAGGTTTAGGATATTATCCTTTTTTTTTCCTTCCCATCCTAAACTCCTAAACTAGCCACAAGAGATGCGAAGACTGTAGCCAAAATGTACTTTTTCACATGATCAATGCACTAGCACCTAGTAGAGTAGTTGAGACTACATTGTATGAGCGATCCTTTATTTCGTTAGTTTTACTACCGGTTGGACATAAATGGAATAAAGCTCAGAGGTTTGTATAAAAATATCCAAAATTAAAGTTTATGATGTGAAATAAAGATGAGATACAAGTTTGAAGGGGCAAAATACAATTAATACAAAAGAATCGATCTTTTTTTAGTTGTTGAATCTCTCTCATCTATATAAATGCACATACGGTAATACATTTATGTACTGATCTATAAACGCACAATTAAAGTTCATACATATATATCTCAAAAAGGTTTAGGCACTGCTTCAGGGAATATATAAGAATGCACGGAATACTGTAAAACCATGCGCGTTTGCTTTTATGGGGTTTCAAGTTTATGCCCCGAGAAGGAGAAGAAATAGATTTGATGATACGACGGAAAGAAAAGAAGTCCGAATTCGAGACTTCTCACTTACTCTTGAAAAAAAGCCGGCTATGGGGGATTGGGCTTTGCATATGATAACTATGTGAAATAAAATACTGCTGCATCGTCTTGGGAAGGACCAAGTGGTTGTGTGCATAAGTATGGGCAAATTGATATGCCACACAACAATGTCTTTCTCGAGATTCTTTATATACAATTGACACAAAAATCTTCTGGGGATTATAGTGTTAATCTGCTAATTGATGCATCATGTATCTAACAATAGATTTCTACGTGTTAGAAAAAGCATCTGCCATTTCTAACCATATCAAGATGGTCTTTTCACAAACCATAAGTAGAATCCAGATATGCGTCGGAACGTTAACCTTTCTAATCAGGAATGTGCTGCCAGAATTCACAATATTCAATTCAAGACTGAGATATTTCGTTCAAAGGAAAGAAAAAAGTTGAAAATGCCAGACATCCTACCCTGATATTTCTGGTGCTTTCTTTTTATATATGAGATGAAGCAGCAGAACCTGATTACCAGAGCCATCTCAGCCGCAAAAATTCGGGCGAGACAAGTTAATCCTGTCAAGTGGGAACTGGCAAGTTGAGTAATTAAGCTGACCTCTGAGTCGGTGGTTCGTGTCATCTGCAGAATTTTCTGTTGGCAAATGGCGAATGAGCACTCATCAGCACACAGGTGTTGACATGCATGCATGCATGAAACCTCTACGTGACACGTCACCCCAACTATAGAAAAAGAGCGAAAAAAAAAAGAAGTTCCTAAGACCGCAAATTTCAAAGAAAAGTATTGAATTAGAGCTCACAAAGCTAACTAAAATATCAAAAAGAATGGAATTAGACCAACAAATATTCAACAACAATTTTATTAATTTAAAGCTTAACAATAACAATATCAAGTCATAACTTTTTGTTTATGATAACTCACAAATAACGATTCTTAGAAGCTTTTCCTCTCTTTCACAACTCAACTCAATAAATTTTCAAAACTTTTCTCAATCCACTCTTCAAAATTCAGCTCAATTCTTCAAAACACAATGTAGGAACCGAAAACACGTCAAATTCAGACTTCAACGGTTACACTTAAGGAAACTAAATTCTAGCACAATTAGGATTTCAATGACCAATTTAGACATAAATAAAAGAAATAAATAACAGCTAGAGGTTACACTATGACTTTCAAATCTAAACCAACTAAAACATATCTACCAAAACCAACATAAGCACGCGCGAACTTGGACACAAGCAAAAAGCCAACCATATTATGGTTTAGCAATTACTTATTTAATAAAGTTTGGTTTAATTCCCTTCATTACCTCCCTTAAACCAAACTCATCATGTGGTCACCTCCAATTCCATTTTGAGTTTGAATCTCTGGGGATGATTCGATCGGTATATAAACAGCGTGAAATACCAAATTATATTTGATTTTCAATTTCATTTTTACACGTGGCAGTAGAGAAACCTGTACTTCTCGAATAATTTCTTGATTTAATCACCGTTATCAAAAAATTCAAACATATTTACCCATGTCTGATTGAATGTTTCAAAACTTAATTCATCATTATCGCTAATAAAATCTTCCAAAATCACAAAATCATAGTTACCATCACTAAATTTTTCAAGACCCCTAATTTTGTTTTGTTTGGTTCACATTGACAACCATATCAATCTTAGCACTGCCACAATCGTCAACTAAATCGTTCATTCTATAATTGTTTTCTACAAACTCAATTAGTTGATTTTCTTTTTCAAATAATTCCGTCAACTCCCACAAAATCAAGAATTTCTACTTCATCACAATCTTCAATCATATCATTAATTTCACTAATAATTTCACTTTCTTTTTCAATCACTTGCAATTTTTTTTTTAACACGCTTTCTTTATCTTCAAGTGTACTTCAATTAGAATTCATCAAAAATTTTCAAATCTCCCTTGCCATTTTTGTATGCATTATTATTTTTTAAATACATGCAACTAGACTTTGGTAGTGAGATAATGAAGTGTCTTGTGGTCTAATTGTCAATTTCCTCCAACTATTTAATTGTATTGTTGGATAATTCTATGCTTTCTGCAAGTTTCATGAACTCTTTTTGAACAATATCCCAAATTCTTATAGTTTGGAAAAAACACCTTTATTGTCATACTCTAAATTTCAAATTCATTTTTATCATCAAAGTTAAAAATAGCATAATATTGTAAATAATATAGATCCATATTTCAAAATTTTAAACATTACTCAATTAGAACCAGTTTTGTGTCCTAATTTTCAACAATGAATCTTCTATTTTTGTACGTTAATTTCGCAAATAAGCCCCATACCACTTATTAGCACAAAAAATCACGAACAATGGAAGTCATTTTAACATATATAAAAAATATGTGAAAAGAAGAGGAAAATAAACACACAAACAAATACTCAATAATAATTTTATTAACTCTAACACTTAACAATAACAATATCAAATCGTAACATTTCGCTTACAAGAACTCACAAATAACATTTTTGAGAGGTTTTCCCCTATCTCATAACTCAACTCAACAAGTTCTCAAGGCTTTCTTCAATTCACTTTTTAAGATTCAACTCATCTCTTCAAAAAATCTCGAATTCAGACTTCAACTATTGGACTTAAAGGAAACTAAGGCCCTGTTTGGCAAATGAACTTTTTGGATGTTTATCTAAAATTTTATTTTAACTTACTATAGAAGTTGTAAGAAAAATTTTTAAGATGGAAAACCCTTTTTGTCTTTTTCTTTTTTTTTTCCTTTCCTCTTTTCTTCTTCTCCCTTCGCTCTCCCTCTCTCCCTTCCCCGCCACCTCTCCCTCAGACGCTAGAACAAGCAGCAGAAACAAATTTTTTTTTGCTTGCTTTTTATCTCCCCCTCTTCTCGCTCTCCCTCTCCCTCTCCCCCTTCCCCGCAGCCTCTCTCCCCATCTTCTCCCTCTGGAGAGGGGAGAAGAGGAAGGGAGTAGAAGAGGGAGAGGGAGAAGAGAAAGAGAGGGAGAGAAAAAAAAAAAAGAGGTGGCTGGCCCCGGAAGAGATTGTTGGCACCGGTTCCGCTGGTCTTGGTTGGCGGCGGAAATGGTGATGGATTGAGGTGGAAGAAAAAAGGAGGAAGGGAAATTTTTTTTTGTGTGTTTTGGGTATTTTAAAATGTGTAGTTTAAAAAATTTGGAAAGTTTTTTGAGATTATTGTAGATAAAATTGTTAAAAAACTTATAGGAGACAAACTTGACAAAAAAACTCCCTTGCCAAACAGATCCTAAATTCTGGTACAGTCAAGATTTCAATTGCCAATTTAATTAGACACAACGAAAGGAAACAAATAATAACTACTGGTTAAACTAGGACTTCCAATCTAAACTAACTAAAAGGTAACTATCAAAACCAATATAAACACGCACGGACTCGGACACAAGCAAAAAACCATACTGCGGTTTGGCAATTACTAAATAAAGTTTGGTTTTGATTTCCTTCAATATTGTCAAGAGATAGATAGATGCTTCAAATTTATTGATAGATAGGACTAATTTTATTGATGCAAAACTTCTGCAACAATAACATTAGAGTCGACGATCATAAGTGGCACCCAATGCTCGGACACCAAACTGGAGGTGGGCGGCCGCAATCAAGAACTCTGCAGCTTGTCGTGGGGTGAACAGCTCAACCAATTTCTCAATAGTCTTCAGCCGCAGCTGATCAGCCTTTTCCACCACTCTCATCAGCACTTCCATCTTTCCACCATCACCATCGCTACGCATTCCCACGAAATCACTTGCCCCATCCTAACACCAGTCCACACATCTATCCATTAATACGTCTATAAAGTCCTTTTCTAGAAGTTTAAGGGAAAGGAAAATAAAACTAATTTCACCTATGAAGAAGGTATGGATTTTTTTCTTTTTGGAACAGAAAATAGGGAGATGAAACAGGCAATTTTAAAGGATGATGCTTTCAAAATAGAAAACTAACCAATATAAGTTGCCTTCAAGATAAGGAATTTAATTCTACCAATGCAGAAAATGTAAGGAATAAAGCATCTAAACAACAAAATAAAGCTGAATATAAGACAAGCTGCCTTCAAATGTAAATCAATTGGGGGAGAATTTATTTGATATATCATGATTAACAAACTAATGCCCATTCAGTATTCTCGAGCATTGAAATTTACAGTGAAATATCGAAGCTATATGTGGGATGCATTTATTGGTAGCATACATGATTAAAGTGGATTACTCAAGGTTGCTCAACTGATGCATGAATCATCAAAATTCTTCTCATGGGAAATGTTACAAGTCAATGCTGAAAAAAGTAAATTAGAGATAGTTTTGAGTAAAATCTTAAAAAATTGCAACTACTTCACCCGAAAGAAAGTACGTGAAAGTGGGGAAAGAAAAGAATTTTATTTTTTTTGGGCAGGAAAGAAAATAATCGAACCATTAAAAAAGAAGGAAAGAAAGAAAGAAAACTCATCAGTTGCATGCCTGCCATTCAGAGAGTTCATCAGTGATAGCATTTTCTTCCCGGACAGTTTCGCATTGAAGCTCACTTACACGGCGGAACTGGGCTGGGGAGAGGTCACCGAGGTCCCCATTACGAAGCCCACGTAGGATGTCAAAGATTTGTGACTCGAAACGGATGCTGGCCTCAGTATAAATAAGGTGGAAGGCGGTGGTGGGCCGCCACCCGGCAATCCAATGGAGGGATCGCTCAAGGGTTGTGGCCCACGGTGCAGTGAAGACTGACAGGATATCTTGCTTGGCAACGATCGATTTAACTCGGTAATACTCGGAGTAGTGGGACATAACCTTCTGAACCAGCGGGTAGAGCTGGTGGTTCTCTTCCTCCGCCGTTGGCTGCCGCGGTGCTTGGTTGAGTTGGTTCATAAGCTGGTGGAGCTGCTCGAACCAGGTCTCATAAAACCGTTGGAAGCTCATTTGATTCGGCGTTTTGTTATTTTCTTTTCTGTAGTTTTAGCTACGGAAATAAGGTGCCTGGAGGAAAAAGATAAAGGGGAGGTTTTATTGTGGAGTAATGGGGGGTGGAAACGGTGGTGGGTTGATGATTGCTGAAGGGGAGGAGCGTGCATGGGGGTTACCTGGAAGAATATGAGTGGTTGGTTCTGCAGTCTTCATGGCAGCTACAGCCCACAGCTAGCTTCACATCCTGCCAAGCTTTCATCATGTAATGCTTGAGATTTTTAATCACTTTTTTTTTTTTTGACTTCATATACTCACGTTCAAAAAAGTGCTAAAATAATTTTTCTCCAAAAAAAAAAATTCCTAAAAAATCCAATCCGAACGGGCTCTTCTGAAGTTGCAGTGAATATTTAGGGTAAAACGAAGTGAAACGATGGGCTCTAGTGGCACATGAAATGAATATGAGAAGTTGAAGTCAAAAGGTCAATAAAGCTGGCTCAGACTAATTAAATGTCTTGCATCTAGTGGCCCGATTTTGTGCTCACTGGCTGCTCAGTCCACCAACTATGACGAAACTCCAGCCTCTCAAGTGAAATTCCCTCGCTTAATCCTACACCTACTTTGACATTTTCCATTTTTGGTAAAAACAGGGATCCTAAAACATAAATTCCCTCAAATCTTCCTGAATATCAGAAACTAAATCATGAGGACAAACATCAAAAACCACAAAACTTTAAGAGTCTAGATTGCCTCACATTCTGGCTAGTCTATCGGCACTTGTATTTGCCTTCTGAAAGATGTAGGGAAGTTTTGAGTTCCTGGAACTATGAAAAGAGGAACCTGCTATCAGCAATACTAGGATCACTTTTATTATTTTTGATGAGATAGATAAGATCAGAGCAATCAACTTCCACTTCTAAGCATGTTGGATTGACAGAAAAGGCAACTTCAAGGCCATCCCTGATTCCCCAAAGTTCGGCTAAGATGCTTGAAGCAAGGCCTAATCTTCTGCTGCACTATTTTTTGATCCACAAACAAGTCCAAGCAACAAAATAGCACAAACCTGCAAACTTCATGTGAACAAGGCGGTCGCTTTTCCAACTTGGGGAGCAAAACAAAGAAGAATAATAAGTCCATTCACAATATATGCATCACTAGACGTCATAAGTATTGTACATTGTCTCGCATGACCTTCGAAAGGCCAAGGACAAAAGCACAACGCTTGGAAGCTGGGATTTGTTGATGGACTCCACGAGAATTTTAGTGCAATTTAGGCACTGCTGTCTTTGTTGGAACAAGTTGCTACAATTTGAACTCATACTTTTAACTTTCTATTAGGCGTTTAATGAAGTACCAAGGTTCTTCAAAGAAAAATCTTGTTCAAAGACAGTACTTATTGTTACACAGTCGATAGATGGCCTACCCTCTTTTAGAGTACTTTAGATAGAATGCTAAATGTCATTTAGCATTGCTTCAAAACTGATATAATCCATGTTCAGCTCATTTATGTTTTCTGCAATCTTGAACATCTTTTTATGAAGTCAAGCTTGTTCGGTTTGAGATTTGCTGTAATATTTGACGCTTGCTAGCTATTCCAGCTCAACTTTAGCAAATCTTACAAAAGTTATATGTCTGTCTTCCCATTGTCATCAATACAAAAGGAGCTTAAGTGATCATTCCAGCTATGCAAAATCCTTGCTCAGCCAAAAGAACATCAATTAGATGCACTTCGAAGTCCTTCAGCAGTAATAAGCATCCTAACCCATTCCAATTGCCTAACCACAGTCCTAAAAAAGAGTTGGGTTTACTTAAACACCCAAAATACTTGTAGATTCTAGTATCATGTCATGTTATCCATTAATGCAGTAAATGAATCCATACTCACAGGAAAATCAGTACATAATCGATGACCAAGAAAACAGGAATCCTATTAAGAATGAGCAAGTCCAAAGAAACCCCATTTAAAGCCAACTACCATTGCTCTTACACGTAAAGCCCTGCCCTACCATATGAATAGCTATATTCAGTAAAATGATCCAATCTTATTTTGACATGACAATTTATGTTACAACTATTTCCTTAACCTTCTTAAGGAGCTAATTCTGTCAAATAGGTTAACCAGGTAAGCTCTGTGTTAGTCTACTATTCTCCCATCCCATGACAATAGTTTTATTTACAAGGTTGTTTAAACCAAGGGAAATGCAGAGAATCGATGACGAGTAACATTGACCATCCACATCTAAACATAAATGCATATACAACAGATAATCATGTGGATTAAAAAAAAAAAGGTGAGCACAGCTGCCCTACAATATGTGATCAACACCCATGGTAATCATGGAAATAAGTTTTTCAACAAGACACAAGTGGAAGGACAAACAGTGGCTACTTAAGATAATTCTAGCCCCTGATCAAAGACGGCACCTTTGCAGGGTAAAACCAGAGGAATTATAGTATAACACTTTAAAAGAATGATGAAGAAATAAGTTACACTCCTGCTGCCACAGAGAATAAAAAGGATTTTATACTAGTCTGAACGTTTTCTTGTCCATCATTATTGTCAATCAGGCTTAAACTTCAATTCAATTCTTAACATTAAACGTCCTTTAATTTAGTAAATAACTAAGTAGTCAAAAGATCAAATTTTTGGCCCAGTCTATATCTGTAGGAGTAAGATACGAAGCTTCCTAATGCAGTATAGCTTTACATTCGCATTCTCATTGTCCAACTTTTTAGTTGAAGCTATCATGATTCCCTAGCCTCTGGTAGCCACTAATCCTTCTAGTTACGATAAGAACCTTAAATGATAGTTCGTCAAATGTTCATTGGTCCTACAGATAAGAATGCTCCTTCTAAAAGGGATTACATAAACCAAAAAGAGTGGGCAAAGCTCCAAAACTGCAAGGCAACAGACTAACAGGGAAGCAAAGGAAAATACGATGAAAAGAAATAAAACTATACCACAACAAATGGAGACCTGAAGCAGCAACACGACATTCTATTGATTAATTATATTCCTGAGTTATAATTCAAGGGCATTTCTTTCGACTGAATCATCAAAGCACCGTCTTAGATTTGAAGAATACAACTCACAGGAAAGGAAACTAAAGATGTTCAGTGTCCATATTATTTATGTGATGACCTCTGTGACTACTGCAAGAATATAATTCGACAAATTATCCCCATAGAATCACATCCTTATATTACCCGATATTCTAATAATACTCGATCACCAAAAAGTTATATCATCCAATTCATAAAGCAAAATCACCTAGATTTCTCCAATTCAATACATATGACAAAGATCCAATTGTTATGATAAAAGGGTCCTCAAGAACCTTGAAGAGCATGTATTATTTGATTCCTAAGTCTACTCCACAGCATTTTGTACTCCATGTGAATTTGGTGATGCATTTTCCAACAGCTCTTTTTGCTGTTTCTGAATATTAGCCTTCCTTTCCAAATCCCTCCACTTGTTAATAGCTGCAGTGCATACAACTGAACCAAAACAATGAAAGCAAAACATAAAATTTCTTTCTTGAATTTAGTAAAAAAAAAAAAAAGAAAAAAAAAACGAATTACACAAAATCAAAATATTTTATAGAAGCACAGGGAAGTGCATGTACTTACATCCAGCGCCAATGAAGTAAAGAAATCGAACCAGCTTGGGCCCCACTTCTTCTCCCACTGGTACTGGTATAGTCATCTTCTTCTTCTGTAATTCTTCGTTTCTTTCAATACTTCTATCTACCATCAGGCTCTCAGTTCTCACTCCTCACAGTCTAGGCATGAGTGACCAGTGACCGGTGTATCCAAAATGGGCCTGTAAGGAGTTTCAATCTTTTCTTGTCCAGTGGTCCTAACGAGAAAGAGTTAGCCCAAGCCTATGAGGCATTAAAAATGGGCTTGTAAGGCTCTTCAATCCCTTAGCCCAAGCCTATTGAAGTTAGATTAAAATGACTATCTCACCCCTCTCGTGGATGGTCAGATGACCACGCCTCTGTTCTACGTTCAGGCTTGTTGCTCAGCTATCATGATTCTCGATCACGCCTCCAGATTCCTCATATTTTCTAAGTGTAGGGCTTTTCTCCCAAAAACAGAAAAAGAAAAGAAGAAAAAGGAAAACAAATTTTCACTCCAAAATTAGGTGGGTGCGATCTCTCTCTTCCTCCTCTTGCTCTGTTGCTTTGTTCTTCGTCGTCTTCTCGTCTTACCAGCATGTATGCATATACATGTGTGTGGTGACTGACTCCAAATAGCAGTTTTGAACCAGCAAAACAGATTCAATTTCAGGTACTTGCATTTTGCACTAACTATTTTCTTTTGGTTTGACTTTTCCTTGTCCGGACTTCTGTCTGATTGTAAGGTCGAATTTTTATCATCTTATGATGCTTAAGTGTGTAAAATTTTTCTTGTTATTTTTCTTTCCAATTTGGTAGATTTTTAGCTATCCTTGATGCTTATTGTTCTGCTTTTCTTTTTCCTTTTTGTTGCTTTATGGTGGTCTGAAAGCTTGATGTATATACATGTTCTCAATCTTTCCCGAATTAGAAGTGCGGGGGATTGTTTGTTTGCTGTTATAGGCTTCAGACACCTAACCCATTAAAGATGTTAATTCTTCTGAGCCCTTTTTGTGAATTTACTTTCATTCGGTCATTTGGGAGAATATTCACGTATAATGTGGGGTATTTTTGAGTCTAGAAAAGCTTAGAATTGACTTGTTTTCCATCCACATTTCATTTCACAGGCTGCTGTTAGATTGTTTAGGAACGAAACAGACTGGACAAAATTCAATCTTTAGGTGTCATGAACATGCGTACAAAGCATCTTAACCCCTTCTAATACCCATCCATAATTGTATTTATGGCTGTGATTTCTTGCTTTGGTGAGATGAGGAAATTAGCGATGCTATATCCGATTTATTTAATCTTCTAAAGAAGTTACTTATGACATGCTCTTTTGGGAATGTGAAGGGTATTCTTTTGATAGCAGCAAGAAATGGAATTTTAAGGACACCAAAATGCTGCGAGATAGGGCTTAGCTTGGATTGTATTGCTTGTCCTGATGGATGCATCCATTTTTTTATGACCCGTTCTTTGGTTTCATTTGTGTAGTCTGGATAAATAGAGATGGAGAAATCAGGGAGCTCAAAGTTGAATGTGGCTATCATCCACCCTGATCTTGGAATTGGTAACTATATTGAAATGACTTTCTGCTTATGTATGTAATTCTCATCTAACTTATGATCAAGTGGTTTGTTTAGCGCTTATTGGTTGTTAAAATCGGCAATAGTACAATGACCTCTTTTTTGGCTTTTCTCATTGGTTTTCACATGTTGTATAATGATTTTTTTTCCATCTCTAGCTTGTCTGCAGACCTAGGATGGTAATTTTCTTTGTTTAGCAGTGGCATCTAGGTAAGAATTCATGAATGTCTTAGATCCTGAAATTGGATGACATGTAAGTCTGAATGGATGCATCTGTTGATAAACCAAGAAAAAAGTCCACTATTTCATTTAATTTGAACAGTTGACACTTTATGTGAGATATACTTTAGAGAAATACTGGTGGTTTTAGTGAGAGAATAAATCTGTAGCATTTGTATAGAATGGGTTCACAAACAAAGGGTTGACGTACTTCTTATTTTGAATGTTTTGCACTTAATCCATGGTGAAACTTTCTCCAGTGGGTCATAATTAGGCAGAGATAGTGCTCCTGGAATGTGCACATATGGATGCATTTACACCTTCAAAGACTTGAAAAGATACATAAAATTTCTAGTCTGGTTTTTTTTACGTGTTTATGGTGCTGGACTGCAATTTCGCCTTCTAATTCTGCCTTCCTTAATATATTTTTTCCCTTGAACTTTTTATAATAACCATTTTCTTGGTTTTTAGGAGGAGCTGAAAGATTAATTGTTGATGCAGCTGTGGAGCTTGCATCTCATGGGCATAAAGTTCATGTTTTTACGTCACATCATGATAAAACACGCTGTTTTGAGGAGACTTTGTCTGGTAAAATGGGGAATTGTTCTAATATTCGTATTGCTGATATTTCCTTGGTCCTGGGCATAGACTTTATGAATATTTTTGATAAATATAAAGGCTAAGAGTGCAGTAATTACTTTCCAGGGATCTTCTCAGTTACTGTATATGGTTCTTTTCTCCCCCGGCATATTTTCTATCGTCTTCATGCAGTATGTGCATATATCCGTTGCATTTTTGTTGCTGTTTGTATGATGCTGTTCTGGCGATCGTTCGATGTTATACTTGTAGATCAGGTATCTGTTGTCATTCCAGTGTTGAAGTTGAAGAAATCAACAAAGGTAAAATTTTGTTTTCACTGATATTATTTTGGGATATCTCAGAAGGAAATAAAGTTAGTTGGTTTTTTTGTATTTCCTCTTCGTTTTTTCCCTTCTAGGTTGTATTTTACTGCCATTTTCCTGATCTCTTGCTAGCCCAACACACTACTCCTCTTAGGAGGATATATCGGATACCTATTGACCTTATAGAAGAAAAAACAACTGGTAATCCATCCTCCCTGTCTCTCTTGCTCTCTCTATCCATTCCATTTATATTTATGTCACCTCTTTTGCATTGATAGTCTGTGCTTCGTTTTCTTTACCCCAATGTGGAAGTATATTGAGTCTCCACTGATTACCTTGTGGAACTGTAGGTATCGCGGACCTAATTCTTGTTAACAGCAAATTTACTGCATCTACATTTGCGAGGACATTCAAGAGGCTTAATGCATTCGGAATTAGACCAGCTGTACTTTACCCTGCAGTCAATTTGGATCAGTTTAAGGAGCCTAATGCTATTAAGTAACAACAATGCTTCCTCTCTTGGTATCTTTTATTTCTAGGTTCTACAACATGAATGCCATATTATAATTTCTACTTTTACTCTCTCATAGTTTTATTTGCATTTCTGCTTTCCTTATTAAAATATCTCTGGGATTTGGGAACCTAAGGTTTTCGTTTCTCTAGGTTGAATTTTCTCTCGATCAATCGGTTTGAAAGGAAGAAGAACATAGAATTAGCAATATCTGCCTTTGCTATGCTTCAGAACCTTGCATGTGATGAACCACAAGGTGCCATTCTGGATGGTGCTTCATTGACTATTGCAGGCAAGTCATCTTTTCTTCTTTATTGGTCTAAACTTAAATGTGGTGCTTTTTGTAGCTTTTTCGGCTATTCAGTTAAGTAATGTTTTATACTTGGGTTCATGAAGCAATTTTGTGTTTGTGGCAATGATGAACCAATAATTGCAATATGGCATTGATTTTGGTCATATACTTGCATTTTATTTTGTATTGATGTCATACGTTTCGTTGATGTTCTAGAAGATAAGCTATTATGACCTCTCTGTCTCAGCCAAGCTAATATATAAACCTTTGGCCGAGAATATGTAGTTGGTGGCATTATTTGTAATGAAATCAAGCCCTCCAGAAGATTCTAAAGGCAAAAGATGAAGGTCAATGTCCCTTACCATTTACAAGTGTAAAACAAAGGGATGGTAAATGAGAGGCAGTCAGGAATTGTTTTGCATCATAGTAGCTCCTTTTTATGTGTGTGTCATGCAAAACCAATTATTGACTGTTGACAGCTGGCAAATTTATCATGCTTCGACTTTTGTGGAAGCATATTGTGTCATGATTATTGGCAGATTAACCTATTAGATCTCACTGTCTATTTGCTGAAGTAGACAATTTTATTTCCCTGTGATCCACCCTTGCACACAAGGAAGCTAGAAAAATTTGCGTGGCAGGTTCCCTAAAAAGCTGTGGTATATTTGAGAGCTTGTTATTAAATTGATTATTATTTCGATAGGCAATTATGGTACATGGTGTCCATTCAAAGGACATACTTTAAAGTTTTCTATAAGAAATAATACAATTTAATGTCCAAGATGCAAATTAATGGGAGGTCTGGAAGGGTTTCACTATGAAAGACCATGGCAAGCTGCTGGCATCAACCCTGCGTCATATATAGTGCGCAAGCATGTCTAAGATTTATAAAAGTGACAAAATACTGAATTTTCTGTGTGCACAACCCATTCATATGGATTCTATGCAACGTCTTTCTGCAGGTGGCTATGATAAACGCCTTAGAGAGAATGTTGATTATTTGGAGGAACTTAAAGACTTAGCTCAAAGGGAAGGTATCTCTGATCGAGTCAACTTCATCACATCTTGTTCCACATCAGAAAGAAATGCACTTTTGTCTGAGTGTTTGTGCGTTCTTTATACACCAAAGGTAAGGCAACATCTAGGCTCTTGTAAAAGGGACTGGATTTGAATAGAACTTCTTGACCAGAGATAACATAATGATGCAGGATGAACATTTTGGCATTGTTCCTCTGGAAGCAATGGCATCCTGTAAACCTGTTATTGCTTGCAACAGTGGTGGTCCTGTTGAGACAATCAAGAATGATGTGACAGGCTTCCTTTGTGACCCCAGTCCACGAGATTTCTCTTTGGCTATGGCAAAACTCATTCAGAAACCTGAGATGGCAGAGAGAATGGGTGGAGAAGCTCGGCTTCACATTGCTCAATCATTCTCCACAAAAACATTTGGCAACCATCTGCATCAGTATCTTGTTGATGTAGCAAGGGGAAAGAAAGAATGAATTGATTTTTCGCCCATATAATTTAGAAATTTGTTGAAACAGTGATATGAAATGTAATCTACATGCCAGAAGTTAACTTTCTACATGATTGGTGTGGATCTCCAGTTTTGCGTACTAATCTTATTTAAGTTGGACCATTTTTTGGCTTTGACCTAATTTTGGTGCAAATACAATGGCCATGAATTGGAAAGAAGACCAGGAGCGGGGGGTACTCTTTGAGAGATGAAATGGAGAATTGGCTTGGAAGATTCTCAGCCAACATCTGGATAGCCAGCAACACAGCAGCGGAACTCTGGGCACATTGCATTGGCATGGAATCAGCGTGAGAAGCAGGGTACAAGAAGGTCATCATATTGGAAGCAGTTGCAGCACTTCATTCAGTGAAGCAGAACGCTACCGCTAGCCCATATTCTCAAAGCGAGATAAGAGACCTCAGACATGTCCGATACAATGAACACAGAGAGTTAATAATTACCATGGGAAAGGAAAATTATCTGTTCTACCAAACGCTATAAATAACTCCATTATTAACAACAACTTCTGCAGGCAATAACAGTCCCCACATCTTTTACTCCATTTATATGTTGTCTGACATATGCAAAATATTCAACGTTGCCCGGTCAAGAAATTAATATGTGAGAAGTTAACATCCATGCACTTTTTCTTCTTTTTTTTTTTTTGAGAAGCAACATTTCCACTCTTCAGATTTGAGCCACATCTCAATCTTTCTTTCTGGTCCCATGCACTGAAATTTATTGGTCCTTGATCTTCATTCCCATCCTTATATTTGACGAAGATCGTCGTCTGAGTACCAACAACCTCTATTCTTGAAATTATCAGAGTCTATCCTTAAGCCCATAGAAGCCATACAAGGCTATAGCTCGTGGGATTTTTTTTTTTCTTATTTCTTCTTTTAGCTTTTTTATGGGTTGAATGTATTTGAATCAGTTTCTTGTCCTTTTCACTATGATCTTAGCTCTTTTTTCAGATGGACTTGAAAATCCACCAAATCAAAGCCATGTATAATAATGTTGTCTTTGATCAAAGAGGCAATCTTGTAGGTTGATGGTGGAATTGGAACTATCAACGAGCGGTATACATATAGTATTGCTGAATCTGTTGCATAGAATTAATACAGCCTTTTAGGATATTCGTCAAAAGATTCTTAATTAGGTTTCGGGCAAACTATTTCCACCATTGATTGTGATATGATGCACTATAAATGAATTAAGTACCTTTCCTTCGTGCTGCAGAAACAGTCTAATGAAAAAAGAAAAAGGTATATCATGACGAGTATATTCCATCATGCATATGCATATGATACCTTAAAGGGATAATAGTAGAAACCACCCCTGAGGTTTCTCTTAATATCACCTAGCACCGCTAAAGTTTTAAAATATCACTTACTTCCCTTATTTTTGTTATTTGTATAACAAAATTTTTAAAAACCCTAAACTACCCTTCTACTGGCTAAATAAAAATACTCCTTAATCGCTTTGTTTATTTCAAGAAAACTATCATATAAAAAAAATATCTAATAGTACTATCATATCATAATGCTATAGTCCATAAAAAAATACATTTGAAAAATAAAAAAGATATTTGCAAGGAACTGTACTTGACTAATTTAACTATGTATGGTCAAAATCGATTTCTTATGAACTTTATATTTTTTTTCAACTTCTTCTCAATCCTTGCCCAGACCTTTAAATTGTATTGATCATTATAAAAATCAACCCAAAATAAGCAAATAAATCATACCCTACGCTATCATAATAATAAAAATAAAAAGATAAAAAAATTCAATTTCTTATAATTTACAAATAAAAATCGCATAATTATGCAAAAAATGAGTAAGAGAGAATGTTGAAGAAAAGGAAAAGAGAAGAAAGTGACATTTATTTTTTAAAATGTTTTTGCTCCATTTATTTGATATGTGAATTATGTACCAAGTGATGGTTAATATAGACTTTTACAATTATTAGAGGAGGTAAGTGATACTTTTAAAACTTTACGGGTGCGAAGTGATATTTGGAAAAATCTCAAGAGAGGTTTATGATATTATCCCTACCTTAAAATTCATTTGACAGGTTCCAACTCTATAATATATTGAGGGATTTGATAAAATATTTAAAAATTTTTAAAATTTCTCTAGATTGTTTTCATTACTTAGGAGGTGTTTGAGTTTATAATTCATCAATTATTTAAAAGTTAAAACAATTTATAGATTAAGAATCCAAATACCTCCGAAATTATCCATACTAGTCTAAAAATCCGTGCTACGCACAGTCATAAAGAATGTTATGAAAAAATAAATTTAATACAAAATAATTTAATCTATGAAATGTCAAACAATTTTTAGCTGTTCCTTCCCCTTTCTAGCTTTATAAATCGCATCCCTTCCTTACTGAAAAAAAAAATTAGCTACCGTCTATCTAGTACAAACATGCATTAAAAAAAACGATATAACACATAAAACATATCATATTAAATTGTAATAGATCTAAAACCAAATTCTATTTGCTAATTGGCAATTCATTTCTCAACCATCATGTCCAACATTCAAAAAAAATTTTAATGTAATTGCCAATATGTTAAATTCAGTTCTCAATCATAATATTGAATATATTTGGCATAAAATTCATATAATATCAAATTCTTTCGAGAAGGATAAAAAATGATTATGAAGGCTTAATATAATTTTAATTTTTAAATTTCAAAAAAATTGTTTGTTTATTTGGCCTAAAAATGTTAAATAGTACATCATTTTACAATTTTCAACCTGGCCTCATATTTGTAAACCAAAAATGTAATGCTTTAAATATATGCAACTTAAGTAGTAGAACACTGATGAATAGAGATGAGTAAACTTTTTAATCAAGATATAGAGTATGACAAATGGAAGTATGCACAGTATATAGAAAATTGATAAAAGTACTTTTACAGTTTAATTTTCATAAAAATAAAACAACATGTGTCATCAATTCACTATAATGTATAAAAAATAAATTTATCACAACTTTTTTTTTACTCTCCCACCCCTTCTCACACCTTTCCCATCAGCTAAATTTATCAAAATTAATTACATATATAAACTTGAAGATTGCAGCAAATTCTTAATAAAAAATACTATACAATCTTGTATTGGTATTTCACTTGATGTAAGAATAAGAATTAAGTTTTTCTTCCAGTGAAGAACTCTTTTTTTTTAAATTTATTGTACTCTATCACAAAAAACCTTTTTAGATAAAAGTGGTAAAAAGTTCGATCTATTTTTTATGCAACCAAATTTAGACCATTGGTTGACTATATTTTATATTTTTATTTTGAATGGAAATTGCATATGTTACTTCCCATAACAAAATCAAAAAATTGTATATTAGTTGTTTCATTTACTAAATTTATAGCCATTTTTAACCTAATAATTGGATAAGTTGCTTCAATCATAATGGTTTAAATGTTGTTTTATTTTTAATTTTTATTATTTCATGTACTTTTTTTAGTATAAGTAGAAGGTCTCAAATCTAAAACCCTATTCTCCTATACCACCAATGCATTCCTTTTCCGCCATTATTTCATGTGCTTGTTAGGTTTTTAGATTGTAAATTGTTTTTTTTATTATTTTTGGATAGCATATTTCTAGAGAAAGAGAGTACTTTTTAGGAGCTTTTCCAAAGAGTCTATAATAAAAACTAGATGAAGAATTTGTAAATGTATAGGGATAGAGATGATCATCTGTAAAATCCAGCATTTGTCTAGACAATCTCATAATCTGAAAACACAAATAATAGATATAGAAACCAAAGTAGATTTTGGAGATAAAGAAAAAAGAATTCACAATAATAATTTAGATTAAGATAATACATAACCAAAAATGTATGTGGACCAGAATGCTCCTTTTCTTGTCAAATGTTAAAAGTTGCGTGTATCATCAAGGTGTTAGGATATGGAATAATTTAAATTTAGAAATGATAAGAATATAGTTTATAATCAATATTTTGAAATCAACTCATTACATTTTAAGAATTAAAATAAATAAAAAATCTACAAAAAAGGAATTGAGTGTTTAGAAATAATTTAAATTTGGAAATGACAAGAATATAGTCTACAGTCAAGATTTTGAAATAAATTCATTACATTTTAAGAATTAAAATAAATAGAAAATCTACGAAAAAGGAATCGAGAGTTTGGAAATAATTTAAATTTTGAAATGATGAGAATATAGTCTACAATCAAGATTTTGAATCAACTCATTACATTTTAGGAATTAAAATAAATTTAAAAAATCTACGAAAAAGGAATCGAGAGTTTGGAAATAATTTTAAATTTTGAAATGATGAGAATATAGTCTACAATCAAGATTTTGAAATCAACTCATTATATTTTAGGAATTAAAATAAATTTAAAAAATCTACGAAAAAGGAATCGAGAGTTTGGAAATAATTTAAATTTTGAAATAATGAGAATATAGTCTACAATCAAGATTTTGAAATCAACTCATTACATTTTAGGAATTAAAATAAATTTAAAAAATCTACGAAAAAGAAATCGAGAGTTTGGAAATAATTTAAATTTTGAAATGATGAGAATATAGTATACAATCAAGATTTTGAACAACTAATTACATTTTAGGAATTAAAATAAATTTAAAAAATCTACGAAAAAGGAATCGAGAGTTTGGAAATAATTTAAATTTTGAAATGATGAGAATATAGTCTACAATCAAGATTTTGAAATCAACTCATTACATTTTAGGAATTAAAATAAATAGAAAATTTATATAAAAAAAAGGAATTAAGAGTTTGGAAGTCTAGAATGGTTTCTAATCGGACCCCTCCTGTGTAATTTATATAGATATAGATAACTTAGACAAAGTAGAAAAGATTTTAAATTCTTCATTGAATCTCCCAATTCAAAGACAACCTAATTTTTGGTAATCTTATCCTTCGAACCAGCATTTCTAGGAATGGGAATAAACCAAAAAAGAATTTCTAGGAAAACCAGCAAATATTTTCTGAAATTACTAACTAATGGACTGTATCTACTTCTCGTCATATTCATTCATAATGTTCTATACATGTTGATTTATCTGTAATGCATGACTACTAATTTAATTTGTTTGAATCTTCTCAAAAGGCTTCCATGACATTGAATTGATAACTGCCACATTTTGGTGTGTTGTTATCTATATCTATATGTATTACATGGGGATTTTTAGCGGAGAGCCTCTCAATTTCAAACTTCTTATTCTTTTTTTATAGATTTTTTTATTTATTTTAATATATAAAAAGTAGTGGGTTATAGCCAATCCTATTATCAGTCAAATTTAAAACTTTCCCACTATCTACTTCATAATCCGTTTATAATTTGTTATTTATACTTTAAGTCCTTTTTACTCCTTAATTAAAGACAAATGCTCATTTGTGTGCTATTTTAATACAATTTACATTTTTATAATTAAGAAATGTTTATCACAAAACTAATCTTATAACCACCCCTACAAATGAGCTTTGCAAAATACAATCACGTTTCAAAAAAACCACCATATCACCACCACGTTTCTCATTCCAATTAAGACTCCTCTAATTTAAGAATTTCACTCTAATTAAAACTTCTCAAAGACATAGGTTCATTCTTTCAACCAAATTACCCCCATATGCTCATTTGTCATTTTTTAGTTAATGAAAACAAGAACAACAATTCTATTGGTACGTAATTTTTATTTGATTACAATACAATTTTATATCTGACTGCTGATACTATTTCTTCTTTAACAATTGTATTTCTTTTGTTAACAATTCTCATAAAATATATTACATTATTACACTTAAAACAAATACAAAAACTATTGATTCCTAATTTAATATATATTTTAATGCATTTCTAGATCAAAGAAATGAAAACTCTATCGACAGCCATCAACATCACCAGTGATTCTGCATGATCATGATAAATATAAACTTTCTTATATCGTCAAACTCATCTTGCAATTATACTTTTTTCCTGCACTATCTTGCTAAATCAACTATTTATATGACATAATATTAGATGGAATACATAATGACTCAACAATTATTAAAGTTCCCCTCATACCAACGTCACCATCTAATGGCCATGACGATGGTAAGATCTAGCCTTCTTCATTATTTTTAACACATAATTAACAATTACCTTTGCATTTTCAACTCTATTAATGTAGCTTATAACTCTTATTTCTATATTTACTATTCATGATATAATATTCATTTTTTATTAAAATTATGCAGACTCATCTGAAAAATCTATTCCTGCTATGCAAGACGCTGTGCCTGTTAATATAGTTACAGCAGAACAAATTGGTAATGTTCCCATACTTTTCCCATGTAATTATATTTAATACTTTTCTGAATACGATCTTAAGTATACAAATTAAAGGTGTTCATGGATCAAATAATCAATTCATTTGCAATTTTTCTAACCATAACTAGATGTTCTGATTCGACCAAACTATACTCCATACCTTATCTTAATTCAAACGGTTAATCAATATTCAAATGGTTAATCAACGGTTAACCTACAACATAGGGTTAGATTTATAAGGTAGCATATTCTTCTTCCAAGAAAAAGAAAAGGACTTACACTTGCAAATCGAAAAATACAACATTTTTCAAATCAACAATATTATTTAATTTTACAACTCTAAAAAATCATTAATACAAAATAGACTTGCAAATCGAAAAATACAACATTTTTCAAATCAATAATATTATTTAATCTTACAACTCTAAAAAATCATGAATGCAAAATAGAATAAAAACACATTAAAATACTGAATATTTAAAAGATTTGTTTTTATTCTCTCTATTTCGTGGAACCTATCATTTTTTTCAAATAACGATGGTAGGTTACTCCACAACTAAATACTTAAGACTTAAAAGATTAAAAATAAAATAGTTATTACAATTATAAGTGGATAGAATTTATGAAAAATAAGTTATTAAATTATATGAATCATAAATATCACATAGAATAAAAACACATAAAAATACTGAATATTTTAAAGATTTATTTTTATTTTGTTCATTTCTTGAAACCTATCATTTTTTTTAATAATGATGGTAGGTTACTCCATAATCAAATATTTAAGACTTAAAAGATTAAAAACAAAATAGTTATTACAATTATAAGCGGATAGAATTTATGAAAATTGAAAAATAAGTTATGACAATATATAAAAAATTAGACTTATAGAATAAGTAAAATTAGTGATGATGTATATAGAAAGTGAAAATGGTAGATGTTAGTTAAGATTAGCAGCAAATGAAACAAAATTTATAAATAGAAAAGAAATAAAGTAGTATAGTAAATAAAAATGACAATGACAAATGTGAATTGTACAAAATGTAGATGGGAGTAAATGTTAGTACATTAGTATCGATTCCACTAACTAACCTTATATGATAAATAATTATGTACGTAGATTGGGGTGAATGCAGTTTCTTAAAATTAAAAATGATATTCAATTTATCAATTTTGACCATTTCATTGGTTGCCTTATTTATTAATTTTGAGCAATTCAATTTTCTCAATTACCCATTTTTTCGATTCCTATAGAACACCCTTTACACAAACACTGCTTCCATTGTTTCGACATAACAAATTTATATTACATTATCAACACATTGATAGTTATACGCATATAATATACAATACTCATTTCACTAACCAATTACATTAAATAGGCCTAAGACGACGCCCATGTCGTGTCAGAAGAAGATATAGACATTTGGTCCAAGAATAGATATCTGTCAAAAATGTCAATCTCTAATATGAATGGAAGAAAGAGTTAAAAATAGTACAAAACAACATCCGAAATTCAATTTGTGTTGTCAAGAGGGAGACGTTACTTTATCTTTACTACCTGGTACTCATCAGTTTCTTTCTGAAACGAGTACTTGCTACTCCAAATTTAAAAGAAAAGGTTTGATTGTTGAACTTTCTATTTGAATTTACATCTATGGGAGGCAAAATAGATCATTCAATAGTCAATTTTGTCGGATCGTATTCATTTCGAATTAGTGAAGAGTGTTCGCACCTTCATGCAAGATTATCAAATTGAATGCATAATATTTGTAAGCATTTCATTTTGATAACATTCATTTTAATTTATATATCATTCATTTTCTAATATAAATTTCTATTATTCTTTCAAGATCTATCTTTCAAAAAAAGGCAATTCTTGAATGATATACATATTTTATCATATTTCAAGTTATTGTTAGACAAATCTTACATTTTAATTCTATTGGTACAAATTTTTAAAATTTTTTTATTCATCCTTTATTTTCATTTTTTTCAATAATGCCCGTACCGTGCATAGCACAGGTATTCACATTGGTGTTTGAGTATTATAAATGTCAGTCGATCCTTCTATTGTACGGTCATACTTAAAAGAATGGCTTGTGATTTAGGCGCTCCTTTTGTGGGTTCAAAGACATAGGATAGGAGTATCTTCAAGGCTCAGGCCGTGCCTTCTCCAGTCCTTGAAGAGAATATAAAATGCTTTTGTGAAATTTTCTTGAATGAATAAAAAGGAAAAGAAGACTCCCAAAAGGAAGTATGGTCACCTCAAATTATCAAGAGATAGTAGTTTGTTTGACGCTATTCCTAATTGGTGCGTCTGCGTGAGTTTTATGATTTGTCAAAAAGAAAAAAGAGTACTTAATAATTGTTCAAAGAAAATTATCTTTTATCTGATCTGTAATGGTATTTAAATTACATTTACACACAAAACAGTATGCATATTATACTTACATTTTGTTCATATCGTCTTCACAATAGTTTCTCTAGATTATGATGAGACGATAATTTTGAAGTTAAAAACTCATGTACAAACATCAATTGACAACGGAAATAAAGAAGTGATGTTAGCAGCTAACATGCAAACACTTTTATAATGAGGGAAAAAAAGAAGGTTAGCAATAGATTATGTTGACAAATTCTTGGTGCAAATAATTGAATAAGATTAAGATGTACACATCTTAAGTTGAACAAAAATATGGAGTTTTCCCATATTGAAATAAACATTTCCTCCAACGCTCCAAAGTCTGGTGTCTATCTTTCTTTCACGTACTGTGTCTAAGGAGTTAAGAAAGGGGAAATGAAGGTGGCACTAACATAGTAAAATCGTGAGTGCTCTAATCAACTAGGGTAGCTTATTTGCTTCCCCCCTGTAAGGACAACTGTTCAACTTCTACCAGTAGGGTAAAAGCATCTTTTTTTTTTTTTTTTTAAAAAAAAACGGGGGTAAAAGCAGGGATAATTGTATTTTAGCAAGTGAACAAAGTAGGAGGAGAATAAGAGATTAAGGAGTCACGTGCGCACGTGACATGGCAGTGAGTCGGTGCATCGTTAGTCATAAAGAACTCGGAGCGCACGAATTGCGGATCACTGTGTCCTTTCTCTTCAACGTCCTTTCTCTTCAACGTCTACCTCATCAGCCCCCACGCGCAGAGACAGACACGCACCACGGGCAGCCAGGTGAGAGTCCGCATCTAGTTTGTTGTATTCTACACAGAGACAGAATGGAATTTCTATATTTTGTTTTTGGTTGGTTCGTACATTCAATTGCAGAAGAAGTCGGTGTACGGCTAGCTGAACAGTGAACACAACCTGCGGTAGAATTACCCCAAAATATACTAAAACTCATCACCCGAAGTAGAATTTTTTTTTTTTGGCTATCGTTATTCATGGAAAACAATTACTATGACTGATTATATCGAATTCATGATTCATCTCGAGGTTAACAAGATATGATCACTACATCAGTTTCTTGCCACCTTTTTAATTTACACACACTATTGGTAAGCCAGTTCCAAGAAAGTAAACGGCCCTCGGTAAAACCAGCATTACATTTAATTTGCAGATTAGTACGTGACTAACTAATTGCGATAAGAACAAGAATAAGAAGGAAAGTCATCAAAGCAATCTCCTCAATTAATTGCCTATTTATACCAAACCCCACCGTGCCATTTTATATGAATTCTGTGAAGCAGTCCTATAGCTACAGGCATATAGTATCAGGCAGTAAAATCTGTGCTCCAAGAACTTCTTCCCATGGCCACCGACAAAGCAGTTGCAGCTGATAAGTATAGGTCTTTCTTACACGAAGAAGGACAAAACTTTGAGTGGAGACACGGTGGCCCTCCAATTTACGATTCTGTCAACAAGGTTTTTGAAGAAGGCCGAACTAAGGTGCTTCGAATTTCTCATCTTTTCAAACCCCGCTTTTTCTCTTTTATGTATTATCTGCTGGTATCAAAATGAGTAAACCCTGGTCCAACGTTTACATGTTTATCAACATGGCTTGCAGGAATGGCCAAAAGGGTCCCTAGAAGAGGTAGTTCAAAAATGCTATAAAGTATGGGAGATGGAGCTGTCTCACAAGACTCGTATACAAAGATTTCAGGACCATAATCCTGAGAAATTCAAGCTTATCGTCAATGGTAGGACAAATTATCACATAAACAACACTAAGGTCAACCTTAGATGATTTTTTTTTTCCTCATCTGGATGCTGTATGTTTCAGCATTCATTTATCACCATCATGAATCATGAGAGATGTCGATCAGCTAATGTTTTCCACGCAGCACACAGTTCACATGTTTTTGTATCCAGTCTTTTCTTGAATGGGGGACTTAAAAAACAAGGGATTGTGATTATGTGAGTTAACCACGTCTTAAACACCAAAGGCTACTTTCTTGTCTATTTGGATATTCAAAAAAAAAAAAAAAAGTCCAAAGAATATATAGTAGTACACCTCTTTGGTTTGGATGGATCTTTCCTTTTTAACTCCTCATAAAGCTGAGTGATCCCTTTCTTCTTTCCGTTAGAGTAGAATAAAATAGGTTATAAGCGTTATCGCTAATATCCCGCCAATCTCTATATGAAGTTGATCAAACTAATTAGTATTTCTATTATCCATTTGTTAAAGCTAGTCGTCGAGAATCTTACTTACAACCTGACCGCTAAGCGCTCAGGACTAAGATCCCCGTACAATCTAAATAATCCTGAGTTTTTTACTGTAACATGAAAGTAGTGGTATTATCATATGGGCTGATAATTTGGTTTGGGAGGGCAGGAAAAGAGGGATTATCAGGGGAAGAAAACACTAAAGCTGGGGAGCTACAATGCGTTGTTTAAAGAGTTCAATGCCAGAGGAATTCAAGTATTACAAAGCAGAAGAAGAGAGCTTTGAATCTTCTCATGATGCTTCCGCTCAGCCTTTCCTCGTGGATTTGCATGGGGAAGTCATCAGTGTTTATTCAGGACCCCCAGTGGTCACCTTCAAATTCAGGCACTGGGGCTACTTTGAAGGACCATTCAAAGGCCATGCCCCCTACTGGGGAGATAGTCCAGTTCTATGGCCCTCGCAGTCATGAAGGTAAGCAAAGCGCCTCGCGCGTTACCCCTCCCACATCATTTTCCATTTGTTTTGCCAATAACAGTAACAACTGGACAAATAGATTGTCTCCATGCCAATTAATATTGCACGAAATTAATTAGTGAAAAAAGTGATGTAATATCAACAATTGATTTGGTAATTTTTCTTGGAATATTTATGGCAGGTTGCTGAATCGTTGAGGGCAGAAGACGTGGAAGTTTACTATTGATCCTGCGGAGCTATTCGCCGGGTTGCTTAAGGGATCAGATGTCTCTGACTCCGCCAACATCTCAGCGTCTTCAGGTCATGGGCTGTCCTTTTCACAATTAGATGATGTTGAAATCGTTCCATCCTTTCTGGACCAAAGGCAGAAGTCCAACAATTTCCTTTTCCAAGAAGCGGACATTTGTCTTTCCATAAATTTTAAAGGGGAAAAAAAAAAAGGAGGACCGTCAGTGTATCTTTTAATTTACTTGGAAAGGGGCTATCCGTGTTGTTCATCAAGACTGCTGTTGATCTATTCAACTTTTGTCATTATTGCTACGCTGCTTTAATACGAAATCGAACGCTAATTGAAGCTCTAAAAATATCATCATAAGCATGGATGCTTATAAAAGCCGAATACAAATCAACTCTGTCGTTTTGACAGCCACCTGCAGTATAATAGAAAGGGTTTACTCCACCAGAAACTACGTCTGTGTAGGATCGAAATTTGGCCCTTGAAGTTCCCGTGGCATATTCCTGGAGGCCAACGTAGAAAAGCTTACCCCTGCAGCATGTAGAAACTGCTGATTGATTACGTCCTATTTCAGCTCCGTAGATATCAAAAGAATTCAGACTGTTGAGATTCGGCAAGAAACAAATTCTACAAAGATTTTTAAGTGAAATTATTGTAGTAACAGTTGAATGCTTAGAGAGGGAAAATGGGGAAAAAAAAAGAAAAGAAAGTAAACTACATCTAATTCGGTACAACAACAACAGAATTACTTAAAAGGAGTGTTTGACCTATTCAAATACCGGTGTTACCAATGAGATTGACAACTACATACAAACTACAGCAGAAAAAAATATCCCTATTCCTAAAAGGGCAGCTCGCTGCGGTGAAAATTCAGAATTGTTGGTTAAACCAAGGTGGCTTTCGTCACAAGGGCCAGAGTCAACATTTCTGTGCAGAATTGGTCGTCTGGTTTTTAGCCTTAACGCCTGTTTGAGAAAAGTGAGGAGGTGAGACTGAATGAGAACCAGGGAAACAGAAATAATCAAAATGGTCGACACCATCTTTTTCAGTGGCCTCTCCATGGATTTTATTATGACTAAAGAACAATGCGTTTGTAAAATTCAGGGAAATATAGTCATGTTTTGATTGTCATTCTAATGATTCTTGCAAGCCAGCGCTAGAGCAAAAATAGTATACCTTGTGATAATAGGCAATTGCAGCAGTAAAGTTGTTCTGGCAGAAAGATTGCATTATCAGCGAAATATTTAAAACATGCTTGTTCTATAGATACAACAGGAGGCAAACCAAACCTCAGCGGAAGTTAATTACCTGCAGGTGGTAAGTATATGCAAGACCAGCATACGTACTCAAACTTCTTGTCGACAAAGCAAGAGCTTTTTCATAGTATGTTACTGCTTTCATTATACCTCCTGATACAGAATAGGTTACATTAGTTAGTTTAAACAAGGCTTTTGCTTTTCGTTCAGTCTTCAATAAAATATATTTAATTTCTAAGAGTACTCAAAGATGCACCTAGTAAAGTCAAAATAAAAAAGACATACTTTAGTTTTCTTAGTGCATGAGCAAGATTGACAAGGGTTGGTTCCATGTTCTCACTTAAAGAGGATGCAATGAGACCCAATGTCCTCTCAACCACCACACAGCCTTGTCGTACCTGAAGGACAATGGGATAGAAAGTAGGTAGACTTAGTAAGATTCAAAGATATGATTAGCAAATTGACAAGTCAAAGAAATTTATAAACCAGGACATACCGAATATTTTAGGTCCAAGTTAAATGGATGTAAAGAAGCTAAATAATTCCCTTAATATGAAATTGGATATCTTGCTAGTTATTCTTTTCCCAAAATATTATACTATCATCACACTGTTGTATCTAAACTCCACCTAGCTTGGGATCCTCATCTTCCCTTTCTCCTCGAATTTCGCAATTAGCAAATGTGCTCAAACTAAGATGATTGTACCAAATTAAACTGTATTAATCTGTCAGGGAGATTCCAGTATCAAATTTTAGGCCAGATAACATCTAAAACCAACTGAAATGTGTAGCAGTGACCAAATCACCATGTTTAAAAAAACCTAGACAAACTAATATTGCTTTTCAGTAGCTAATGTTTCTATATCCTAATACTGTGACTAGTAATAAACAAACAGGCTAACAATTTTTATAAAAAGTGCACCCAACTACAACCATCAGAGGGAAAGAGGTACTACAGCAAAAATACTCATTAGCAGAAAACAATTTTCCAGGGAATTGCTTCTTACTCCTTCATATTATAGGCAACAACTCCAAGTTCATTGTAGACAAGTGGATCTGAAGGCCATATTGCCCTAGCCTGCATAAAAAACTGAAAACAAAATCCTATCAGAATACTGAATATAAAGATTGCCTGCCAAAACATTATGAAGTTGGATTTGTCTTTTCCCTTAAAAAATTGCAAAATGGGCAAAGAGATGTGATACACACTCTCCAACTCAGCAAGAACTCGTGATCACCTGCTCAGCCAGTTTGAAAACTGTGAGTTCGCATGTATTCCATCCCAATATACATAGTAGGCAGATGGCACCTGGAATAAGAGAATATCAACATTCAACCTGTAAAAGACAATTTATACTCCATAAGTAATAAGAGGGCCCTCGAAATGCACAGCTTCAAAGTATTTTCATCAGGGTCAAAAATGTGAAGTGCACTTGTAACTACTGAATCATTTTCATACAACTCTATGGAACAACCAATAAAGCTTGTGAAAATTGAAATGACAGAAGCTACTCTTAGGAGTAATTAGAGAAGATTAGCTCCTCTAAGAAAAGACTCAACATCAAAATAACTTCTACAAATGAATTGTGCTGCAAACAGGTTCAGCTAACATAGACTCCACATTGAAAAAAACTCCTCCAAATGATCTGGCAAAAAAATTCAGTTAACATACAGATCACAAATATTTTGGCAGACAGGTCATATTGAAACTTAAGAAAGAGAGATTTACCCAGGAAATAAACGTGCAGCAGTGCGATAAGCAGACATTGCTTGGTCTCCCTCTTCTTGAGCAGCATAAGCATTCCATAACCTATCCAAGCAGGGGCAAAAGACCCATCTAAACTTGTTGCCTTGCTGCAAAAATGACAGAGCTGAATAGGAATCAAACAAAAATTTCATACAGTGCAACCAATTTGATCTGCTGCATAAGCTAAGCAAATAAATGGTTTGGGCAGCTTCAGTTGCAGCCAACTAGTTTCTCTTCTACTTCAAAAATAAAAAGATAAAAAAAGAAAGAAGAGGAAGAACAAAGTAGACCGTTAGTCTTACAAGTTAAGGATGTTGAGCAACTCCTGCCACATCAGTTTAAACAGTGACATACCAAGGTGCTACATGGGTTTAAACAGTGACATACCATGCTTATTCAATAGTAGAGTTACTTGTATAATATTCCAGGAGATATATTATGCATTAGAATCTATTCCAAGTATTCATCCATTATACACTGAAACCACTGAACACTAGCCTCTATAGCATACATCAGTTACTTTAAAAAATAATAATAATAAGAACCACTACCTAAGTCTTCTACTACTGGTCAGTACCTGAAATAGCGACGTGACTGATCAAACTTCTTGATGCAATAGTAGTAGCAACCTACTGCAAACCATGACAGGGCCCTACAGAAAGGTATCCAAATTAGTCAATCAGCTGTAAAGATGAAGTGGAAATGAACATCAAAGGAAGACAAAAAGGTTCATACAATGATTTTCAACCAAATGGTCTCAAATACAAAAAAGAGAAAAATAATTTCTCTGAATAGAAGATAATTACAAGCCATCAAATGCTGATTGCTGCCATTATTCATATACTTAGCCTCTACCTAATTATATCAGATTCAAATTAGGAAAATGTTCCAGTCCCGTCTATGATGAATAGATCAAATTCAGAAAATGAACCACTGGAAAGAATTCTCAAAAATACTCTCCTTGACACACAAACAGCAATATGCACTTCATTTAGTCACAATCGAAAAATTTGGGACCTCAAAATATATGGGAATGATTTAGCACCTATCATCGTTAAGTATAAATCATGAATATGTGCTTTTATTTATCCAGGGAGGTGAACATGAGGACCCCAAGAAAACTGAGATCTTCAAACATTTTATAACTCTCTGAATGCTCTTCTATTCAAGCATAAATGCCTAAGTATGTGCTAAAGTCGGAAGATTCAATGATGCATCAATCATTTATCCGTTCTATTCTCAGTTGTCCACTAGCAGAATAGACCAAATTCAAATCACAGGTTATAAAGGGAGATATATTTAACGTTAGTCTTAAGTCTTACATTTCACAGGAAAAAACAGATAACAAGGTTTTCAAACAAATGAAAGAAGTTCTGAATTCTCACTTCTGAGGATAGTCCTTGACTAAATTGCATGCCATAAGATATAGCTCATTTGAATGCCCAAGCTCCATAGCTGCTGCTAAGTGTATTTGCGTACACTTCATATGGAAAGGGTCCTTTTCAAGCAATCTGGTTTTACATCATACGGAACAAAACAAAATCTCAATCCAGCAGTTTGGTTGTAAAGAGTTTGAACAATTCAGTTTTCAACAAAAATGCAAACTTACACTGATGTAAGCTGGAAGCACTTCTTGGTATTCACCACACTGATGGTAGTACTCAGCTTTACAGGCCAAAAGGTCGGTATTGTTTCTCAGTGTACACAAGAAGGTTTTCTCTGAGGAGTTTGTATCAGCGTCTTCCTGTTCTAGTTCTCTAAATTTGGTTTCTATTACGTTTTTTCTTATCATACTGAACAACAACATGAAAAGGAATATATGTTTAATTCACAAAAGAGGACACTAGGAAGATACATGCATCTAGAACAAGTAGAAGACATAAAAAAAGTTGGGTAGCTTGATAAAAATGAATATGAAGAAGCAATCACCACATCAATATAATCCTGTCCACTGGGACATTATTACCTTCTTCATCAAACATGTGTAGAATGAAGAAAGCCAGCCATCTTCAGAACCACAATTCAGTGATGACAGTAATCTTGTCTCTGCAATTTAAACGTGAAAAAATATCATTGTTTATTTTTATCACAACCAGGGAAATCCAGAGGGTTTAGACACAGAAGAAGAGATTCTACAGTAAATCAACCAAATATTCAACAAAACTATTACAAGATAGACAACAAATGTCTGAAATTCTTTTGGTCCCTGAAAAGCACAAAAAGTTCCATCACTTCTCACCTTCGTCACAAGTGAGCATATGATTTCTGTAAGACATTCCAATGCCTGAATGCAGAAAAACCTGAGTGAGGAGAGACGGATGAGAGTAAAAGGAGATACATAAAGATGAGGAGGAGGTATAACCTAGTCAGATTAATGGGGAACCTGCTCTATTGTAAATCTACCACTTGGAAATGTTACAATTCAATCCTTGATAAGGTTCTAAATCAAATGTATCACCCATTGTAAAACACATACTTGCAAAACCCTCTCCTTTAGTATCCTCCCGTGTCTTCATCTTTGACAAAGCATGCATTAAGGACCTCAGAGCTACAAAGTTTTAGTTGTTTATTATCTGACACTTGTAGCCATATCACAGTCTACAAGGTTCCAAGACAATCAACAACCATGAAAACTGATCGAATTTTAGGATCCCAGCTTCCTACTACTCCAAAGGCCCACTAAAGGAGCTTAATATAATTTTTGACATCCTCAAGGAAAAATTTCAGATAATATTGACAAGAATAACTAGGTCAAATGTCAAAAAAATATATATATCAGTCTTACCTCGTAGCACAGAGGATCAGCCTTGATAGCTGCTTTGTACCTTTAAGCATCAACACCACAGTACAACAATGTGATTGACCCACAGAGTACCAATAGTTAAATAAACTCAAGAGAGTGGGAGTGGAAATACCAGGAAAGGGAACAAGACACATGAAAGAAAATAGGAAGGCAGAAGTTACACATGTAAAAACATCGTACCATTCTCAAACCAATAATCTAAATTAACATAAGACATTAATGAAAGCTACTCTCTCAATACAAATGCAGCAGTCAAAAATAGTGCAACAACTATGGCATCAATACTAACTCACCACAAGCGAGCCTGTGCACGATTTTCCAATGCTTCATATGCTTTACCTCTTAAAAAGCAAATTGCTGCTAAAATCTGCCACCATATGTAAGTTCTGTAAATATATTGAGCACATACCAATAGAGGTTTCTATTTATGTCAAGTTTCATTTATGGATTAAAAGTAGCAGGAAACAGTGAGGGATAACTTGAAAAGACTCACACTCCCTCCTGGAAGATTTGGTAGGAATTTTTTTTTTCACATGTTTTGTTGGAGTGGGCAACTTACATTGATTTCCCGATCTTCTCCATCCTTGTCCAAATACATAATGTTGAGATCTCTTGTGTCTGTAATATTTCCATGCTCATCAACTTTTGGGCATCGCCAAGCATCAGCAGGCACTGGTCCCACTCTTTCAGTTCTTCCTGATCAAATATGATTGAAAGAAATTCCGACAAGAATCTAAAATTAGAAAAATATATACATTCCAGAGGATCCTGCATATAATAATCCTGGACAAACAAAAGGATGTAACACAATGTCGAAATATGAATCCAGTTTTTGGCCTTTTACTGCTTGCCAGTTCTTACATATTCGATCTTGACAACAGCTGAGGCCTAAGGCCAATACTGGACTAAGCAATTCAGTTGTGCTATCAACAAAACGACTACACAGATTGGTAATTTGCTAAAACTTTCTAAATCTCGTTAAACTTCAATTATTCATGTTCTGCAGGACAAATTGACTTCAGATATGCTGTTCTTTCTACCTATCAGGTGATTTTTTTTTTTTTAACTTCAAATACTACAGTTGAGCTGTTTGAGCTATCTAAATCCAATACAAAAGCTGCAATAACCCACTACATACGTGGGTGCAATTGATTTACAAACCAAAAACTCCCAACCCTTAGTATAGAAAGATCAAAGCTCACCAAAAGCTGGCATAGATCCACCAAGAATCACATTCTGTAGAAACAATAGATTATCCTTTCATTTATATAGCATGATAATCATTTGCTCGCCTAAGTAATACTATCTAACATTTCGTAATCCCACTCAGCTCTCAACGTAAATTAAGGCATGTGTGAATCAACAGCGAGCTCAAAATCTCTACCTATCAGACGATACATCTGAAATTCTCCATTACAAAAAGCTTAAAAAATGGAGAATTTCGCTACACTGAAATGATTTTTAAGAAAAATCCCAATTATCAGAAAATCCCAAAAACCAATTCATAAGAACCTATTTAGCAGCAGAAAAGAATCATACAATTGGTGTGGGAGGAGAGAGACGGATAACTCACGAGGCATTTGGCGGCGAGGTATCGGAAGCGGAGGTCACGGAGGACGATTTGAGAGGCGTTGAGGAGATGAAAAGCACGTCGATAATGGCGACCGAGGTAAAGGGCCTGAGCCTGCATATAAATGTCGCGGGGTCGGCGGTAAAGGCGGCGACTTTATCGGCGAAAAAGATCGCCGATGAGTACAAATGCTTGCTGACGCAGTCCCGAACTACTCCCCTCAGCTTCTCAATTTCTTCTTCCTTCATTTTAACCAGTAAAGATTTTAAATAATTTGTGGGAAACCAAATTGAATTTGGGATTTTGAGGTTTTTGAAGTTGATTGAAGTGGTTAGGGGTTTAAGCGGTGAGAGTTAAAAGAGCGGGGAGGTTGGTTTTGATTGATTGTCTGACGGCGGGAAAATGGGGCTAGTTTTTGGGTTTACTTTGGGCCTAAACTTTGGATCCAAGGGTGAAACTATTATTCTCAAGATTTGCCCATGAGACTCCCAAATGTTGCATAGGGCCTCCCCAAAAAAAGGGAAAAAAAATAACGCATTTCTATATTCAACGACGTTTGTAAGTTGTCATTCGTCTAATGTTGATAGTGTATACACTGTCAGTGTAGGAAAGATTAATTCTTTTATATTCCAAAACAATCATTTTCCATCAATTTGACGAATGTATATTACTGTATAAATGTGTTTATCGGTAATATCGTTTTGCTTTTGCGATTATGTATTGGTTATTGGTTAATTTTAGATAATACGAGTTTGTGATACATTTTAATAGTATTATCAGATTTTCTATGAAAAAAAATGTGAAATTCTAATCCGTTTGGATTGGCAGTTTTTTTCAAAAACAAGGTCTTTTTAAATACAATGTTATAGTAATATACAATAACTCAAAAAATATCTCATTCCATACAATATATCAAATATTTCAAAAAAAATTTTGTAGTAAAATTTTTTCATATACACTGCTACAGTAAAGTTCTTTTAAAATACCCCCAAAAACAGCTAATTCAAACGGATATTCATGTGCGGGCAGAAAACAGATTGGGGCTTTAAGGGGTATAATTGTAGAGTATCCAGCAATTTATGGTTAAAATTCTTCAGAGCTAATAAGCAAACTTTTATTTGAAATGCAAACCAATTTCTTTTGCATATATCAAAAGGTTCTACCCATATGAACATTAGCCCCCAAGGATATTATCCCAACCCAAAGAAAAAAGGTATCTTGCCCTGAAGTCCCTGAAAGTTTATCAGCAACTTGAGAAGCAAAGTTTTCAACCACTCAAAGTTCTGAATTACAAACGCCCCACCCGTAACACTCATTATTCCTGTGATTTTGCATTTTCTCTTTTCAAAAACCTTTCTTGAATCCTAGAGACCATTTCGGCTCCACCATCGTTTCTCCACATCATAGTATATCAACTTTATGGCCATTTCTGAAGAGCCATCATCATCATCCTCATTTAGACTCGCCCCAGGAATTGGTACAAACTTCTTCCCGGATGGTGGTAGTTCAGAAGTCTACATCCAAATGGTTTCCAAAAGCTTATCAGACAGGCTTTTGGGGGAAGTACTTTGATGCTTCAGAATTCGACTTTGATTATGAGCAGAGTGGTTTATGGTTCTCCATTGATTCCCACAAGGGCCTTCTTTTTATCTTCTCCACCCTACAACAATCACTTCTCCAAGATTGAATCGCTGGGGAAAGTTAAAGAAACTGAAGAAAGCCCCGATGGCACGTTGGTTCAGAAACTGCATTAGTGCTTGTTTCAAGGTATATCCCGTGCAGTTCTGATTTTTCCATTGCTTAGGAAAGTCAGATATACACACTTGCATTGCTAGTTATTACTGAAGGGAAGTCCAGCCATGATTAACCAGTGAGGTAGATTTCTTGTTGCTTTTGCAGGCTATTTGGCGTTCTTGAATTATAAACATTCGGATATCTAGCAACACGATGAGTTATTTTTAAGAGAGGTTATCAATGGTTCACCACCTGATGCTGGTATCGAACCTTCAGCGAATGCAGAAATCTGGTTCCACTTCCAGCCAATCATCAAGAAGTTGGAGGTGGGAAAAGAGTTTTTGAGATCTTAACTTGTACAACCTGTGCGTTCTTTCAGAATTAACAAAAGTTTTCCGACATTGAACAATGTGCTGTGTTGCTCACCTCCTTATTGAACAAGTGAACTGCAATGATGCATGAATGAGAAGCCCTCCGTTCGATGATCTCTTTATCCATAATAAACATCCACATTGATCATATGGGCTAGTTAATTACAACATAAGCTGTCTAAATCTCATCTGGCAACCCTTTTCTTTGGCTGCTTAGTTTCATTATTTGTGAATCACATTAATTCTAAACGGGATTGGATGGTTGTAATTCCCATCTGCTTTTGGGGTTTTTAAACTTTTTTTTTTTCGTGACAAGGGAAGTGAATGAACCAAAGACGAACATATCACATATGAATTATGATTTTCGTGTGAAATTGATGTACATTTGATAAGTACAGGGTGCACTAGAAATATTTAATAGACCAAAGCGAGAACTGCAGTCTCATTATCGCTAGGGCTCACCGCATGAAACACTCTCAAATTTCTGATTCAAATGCCAAGAACCATTTTCGTGTATTTTTTAACATTTTATATAAGCTATAGATTAATGTTAATCAGTATATCAATGTACACTGATATAACAAAGAACGTGCTATACGAATTAATAGAATTGCAAGCGAATCAAGTCGCTCACGAAAGTTCACGAGACGAGTCAGTCAAAATTTAACTTGAAATCGAATCGATCAAGGCGAACTATTGAACGAATTCATATCAAATTGAACATAAAAAAATTCAATTTATTAGCTCACAAACCGACTTGAATATATAATGAAATTACATGTATATCTCTAATACTTTTATTATTTATTAAGGGAAAATGACCGACTATTGGTGGTCTAATTCACTTTCTTTTTTCTTTTCTTTTTTTTGGGGTGACAGTCTAGTGCAGTTCACTGATCTTGGCAAAATTTGAATAGTAAACAACGACAATTCAGCAACAGCCACTGTTTTATATAACAGAGAGAATTTCAGTCTGGAGGTCGTGCTGCTAAAGCAGCAGTCAAACAGATCTGCTTTCTTGACTTTAGAATTACTGCAAAACGCAGGCTTCATTGTAAAATTGAAAGCTACTCCTAATTAATTTTCCTCTGTCGGTTTACCTTGAGCTATACCCTTCGCCCTTCGATTCCTTTTCCATGCAGATCTTGTTACCTTTAAGTTTTTAAAGCCAACATTTTACTTTGAATTCTTGTACTTGTTATTCCGGGTTCCTTCGAGAATTAGACGGTAATAATTAATTTTTTCCTGGTTGAATCATTTTTATCATCTCATTTTGATTTGTGACTTAATTCTTTTTCAACCAGCTGTTTCATGGCCTTTCTTTTTTTTTCTTTTTAATTCTTTTAGCCTCATTGATTGATCCAATTCCTTTCCAACTACAGCATCTCAAATATTTTTCTAGGAGAATCTCACGTATTATTCAAGTGGCCGGGTACAAATTTTGATTTTACGAGAAAGTAATTTTGGATGGACCAATTACAAAAATCAGGTCTTAATTGAGATAAACTATTTTAGTAATTAATATTAAAAGTTTCCTATGACGAAATGATAATCTATACCTAATTGTCGTCTTCAAGAAAAAAAAACCCCACATTAGCTTTTATCTGTGTTGAAATCTTTTCTACGACAAAAAGCAATTTGTGTTAAGAAAAAATATCTACACAGTTTATTTTGCTTATACAATTGGTTTAGCTCCCTTGATATTTCATATTTTTTGGGATCTCTACATCAAAATGTCAAATAAAAGTTTCAAATTGTCATTTGATAATTTCACAGGATTTTCTTTATTCTCGATTTAGCTGATAATACAGAAAATTAATGGAGTAACATGGGCCCAAATCCCACACCGAAAAAAATTTAAGAAACAAAATACATGGCCAGTATTTTCCGCTCCGGCCCAAATAGTGGCATTAAGAAATGCCTTTTGATCCATCATCTTCAGGCGGGAACCAAACTCCCATTTATTTGCCACTTCCCTAGCCGTTGCATTTAAATGGAAAAAACTCAACAAAATCTCACCTTTCAGACTTTCTTCTCTCCTTCGCCTGCAAAAGACCCTAGAACTTGCCTTCCAACTCTTCCTCAAACCCCAAACCCAAATGATCCTAACCCAAGTCCCAAAGCCCTTCCGCTACTCTCCTCTGTCCTACGAATCTCATTATCTCAAAGTTGGGTAGAGCCAAAATGTTTGATGAATTAGAAAAAATAAATCCAGAAATTAAGACAGGAACACTCGAATAATCCCGAAAGAGATAATTTTTTGTAACATTATTACATTTTACGGCAGAGCTCGTTTGTCCCAAAAAGCCCTCCAGATGTTTGATGAAATTCCATCTTTTCGTTGCCAAAGAACAATCAACTCGGTGAATTCTTTGTTAAATAGTCTGTCAATTTGCAGGGAATTTGAGAAAATGAGGGAAGTTTTTGTGGGTGTTGAGAAGTACGCTTGCCCGGATGCTTGTACGTATGGTATACTCATTAAAGCTTGCTGCAGCAAGGGGATTTGGGTAATGCGTTGAATTTGGTTTTGATGGAATGCTTAAGAGAGGTATTGTGCCGAGTGTGGTGACATTTGGGACTTTGATTAATGGGTTCTGTGCGAATGCACACTTAGATGATGCTTTTAGATTGAAGAGAATGATGGAGAGGGACTTCAAATGAAGGCTAATGCATTTGTGTATGTTGTGTTGCTTAAAGGGCTTTGCAAGAGTAATGAGGTTGATTCCGCTATTAAGCTTAAGAAGGAGATGATGAGGAAAAAGGTTGGAATTGGATTCCACAGTGTATGCTACCTTGATTTCTGCACTATTCAAGGTTGGCCGTCAGGAGGATGTTTTTGGATTGTTAGAGGAAATGAGAATAAATAAACTGCACAATGAACACAGCGACATACAATGCAATGATACATGGATACTGTTATGGAGAAGGACTTCGATTCTGCATTTGGAATATTAAATGAGATGGAAGCAAAGGGGTGCAAGCCAGATGTAATTAGTTACAATGTGATTATTGGTGGCTTTGCATGGAGGGGAAGCTAAAAGAAGCTAACGAGTTATTTGAAGATATGCCGAGAAGGAAGTGCTTTCCGGATGTGGTGACTTATAGGGAACTCTTTGATGGCCTTTGTGATGGAATGCAATTGAAGGAAGCAGCACTTATTTTGGATGAGATGGTCTTCAAAGGTTATCTTCCTCGCTCTTCAAGCATATGTAAATTAGTTGATGGGTTAATTCGAGGAGAGGATACAGATAGGCTGTGGAAGGTTTTAAGTAGTTTGGCGAAGGGAAAGTTTTCTGATATAACCACATGGAGCATGGTGATATCTGTGGTGTTGAAAAAGATAGGCTGTCAAACACCTGCCAGTTTATTGATTCTTTGTTTAAAAGGAACAGATGATGCTCTTTCAGTCCTTTAGAGTTGGTTGTGTACAGTATTTGTGATTGACCATCAAGCTCTAATGGATTTATTGACTGCCCAAACTTTCAGCCCATGTCTTGTAAGATATCATTTCCCTTGTTCTTACTTGTGATGTTAGTAGTCCAAACATGAGAAATAGGAAAGTTATGTTTCTTGGAATTAAGTAAAGCAGTAGATTGCAGTGTTCCATTTTCGTATAAATTTCAGCATACCTTAGCAGTGTTTGGTATTTTTATTGCTGACAGCATGAGGTGTAATACAGAGTGTAGTGAGTTTTTCCACTTTGTCTGCAATTATACATTTCTGTTCTATTGAAATTCCATGATCTTAATCTTGCCATCATGCTAGCCTTTCATGGCCAATTACTGTAAAGTGAATGCATGCTGCATCTAGTAGAAAATAAAGATGAAGAAGAAATAACAAGATATTAGTAGGGACACAGAAACATAATATGTTAGAAGCTGTGGAGTTGCAACAGTCAAAAGGCTTGTTTCAGGAATATGCTTTTTCTTCCATGTGACTTTTTGATTATTGTGTCAATGCTAACACCAGAAAACTTTCTTTTGTGCTCAATAAACGAAATGAGAGAATCGCTATATCATTTTTCCGATTCTTGATATCCCCAGAATGATGATAATTATGTTGGTTTATATTTCAGCAAAGGAGAAGGATGCTGGAGGTTGCCAAATTTGGATTCTTCACTTGACAGGAACTTCTCAAGTTTCTCCCTTTTCTAATGTTTTCTGATATTCCAAGCAATCTATCTCCCCAGTTCTGCTTCTTTACTGGCATTAGTTTATGCATACAGCTCAAGCTTAGTCTGCAAGATTAAATGTTTGCAACAGAATTAAATGTGTCTATCTCCAGCATTGTAGTCAATCCAGAAGCAGCTGGGCTTAGCACTTCTGCTCGTATAACTTCATACTGAAGCTCATCCAGAGATGCTGCGTTGTTTCCTTTGAAGATAAAGGCAGCAACAACGTAACCATAGGCCTTGTGACACTTTGGAAGGGTGGGGAATTCTCTTGTGACAGGATTTCACATGATATGATTGTAGTTGATCCAGAGGCAGCAGCATTTAGCACTTTTGCTTGTATAACTTCATATTGAACCTCATCCAGAGATGCAGAGTCGTTTTTTTGGCAGATAAAGGCAACAGCAACATAGCCGTAGGCCTTGTGAGGCCTTGGAAGGGTGCAGAATTCTCCCAACATACACCAGCGTTTCAGGAGTGTCTATCGCAAGGCAACAGCAACATACACCAGCGCTTCAGGAGTGTATATCCAAAGTTCTATTTGTCAGTAATTAGAATTAATCAGTATGTTTTTGAATTTTTGATATTCTGTAAATTGTTTGAGATTCTTTCCTTGCTAATGATTGTTTTGAAAGATGTATTAATCTCTGTAGATCCCCTGCTAGAAGAGCACTAAATCTGATTTCTCCAGCAAATGTAACATTGAAACATCAAATTAACTTATCCATAAGCAGCTTTTTATTTTTTCATATCACAAGTATAAAAGAATTGCCGTTACGAAAATTTCCATTGGTAAATATGGCTATGCATGAGAGAAAGTATGCATAGCCAATGGTTGTTTTGTTCTTCGTACTCTGCCTGCAACTTTTGCACTCTTTTGGGTTTTAATCTCCTTTGATGTTTGAATAGTTTTAACTTTCCACCTATAATAAATCCGGCTCTTTCGAGCCTCCAGATGTCCCAAATGCCATTTGGGCTTTATCTGAAGGCAACCAGAGACAAAATGGTACAAAAATAACAAGCTTTGGGTGACAAATTCCTTTCGACAATTATCGGAGTTGAATGACAATGTTTTGTCTGGTGTCTTTTGTATAATGCTGATTCAACCATTTTTTTTAAATATGGATTTAGTTATTTAATCAAGCTGATTTCTGGAATGCGTAACCATTCACAAGAAAAGTTGTAAATTGTCTTATCTGAGATGCAGATTGCAGAAGAGTTAATTTAATTGATATGTTAACTTGATAACTTCAAAAACAAGTCAGAATACTGCTTCAGCCTCATGGACGGCAGTTTTAAGGGCTTGTAGAACGCAATTTTGGACTATAGGTACTTTTTGCCGCCACTAATTCACGAGGATTAGTAAAATCGTTTTCTTTGACTAATCTTGATTAAGATGTCTATGAGAACAATCAGCTGTCACGTGCTGGTTAATTCACCTCAAATTGCTTAGGACAAAAGATCCTTCCCACAAGATCCAATTTCTCCCGTTTAACTCTACATGAAGTCAATCCAGTTTGTAACATTTTTCTATTGCGTAAAATCTCAGTTCTGCAGTCCTCACCATGTCTACTATGTCTCCATTCCCAGAACAATCTTTTTAAATTTCATAACTATAACTAACCTGAAGCACGAGGGTTTACCATGGACTGTAGTATTTGTCTCTTCGTTTGATATCATCACTGAAATGTCAACCACTGAAATATCTCTCACTTTAGTGTTGCTTTTCTTTCTCCGGACCTATTTTTGTCTTCCTCAAGTGTCTTGTGTACCTAAATCCCTTGTCGACAACAGGGTGACATTTATTTCTTTTCTTTGGTTGTGTGATCTGTAGTTGTTTCGCATTAGGAGTTGAGGCTTTATGTCCAAAAACTCAACCAAGATTGACTTAATTAGAATTCAAATTCTTGTCTTAGAACAATCATTCAAACTCGTACTTCTCTGGCATAAAATTAGAGTAAAATCTTACGTACACTGACGGTGTACACACTATTACGGTTGGATATATGATACATATGCAAAATTTGAGTTTCAAATTCAAATTCGGATTATGTGTCATGCATCTAATAGTGAAAATGTATATACTGTCAGTGTAGAGTAGATGAATTCATAAAATTAAGTTAATAATTCTTGATAACCTACAATTAAGAATATAATTAAGTCTGGACCAAGCATGTTAGTCCATCCAAAAGTGCTACATGCAAAACCTTAAATGTGATGGTTACAAACTTACTTCAGGCCTGCAGATCATATGGTGGCAGACAAATAGTATTAGTAGCCGTAGGTGATGTAATTAACTTGAAAAATTGATAGAAAGTGGAAACAAATGAGAACCAGCTACAATAGACTCTACAAAGTACAGTAGTTTACAGGAAGGAACGATTTCTTTATATATGGTCAGCGGCCAGCCGTAGTGAATACAGGACAATACCAAATCAAATAGCACAAGGTAAAACCGTAAAAGAAGGCAAAGGACGAAATCAAACAGAAAAGTCCAAAGAAACCAAGGCCGGCGGCTTAGTTCATCCATACCTACTCAACTTCCACGAGGCAATTGGAAGTACACCGTAATAGTAGAACACAAAGCAAATATTCCTCCTCCAAAAAGGCAAAAACTCAAATCCTCTTGTCTGACTCCTCATTCAACCCCTCTACCCGTTTCTTCACATATAAAACCATGGATAACCATTCCATTCCCAAGAAATCTCATCACTCCGACTCCCTACTTCTCTTGCTCACAACTTAGCCAAAGCCGTGCTAAATTTTGCTTTCTTGCTACTCTTTCTTGCACTACATGGCTAAGCTCCAAGCAAGATTGCAAGTTTTGGTTATTATTTGTATATGTTGTTTGGTGCAGCGTACAGAATCAAGGAAGCTCCTAAATAGTGAAAAGAAAGAGGTGGGATCTTCTCTGGAGGAAAGTTTGGTATTGAGGGCCCTTCCCCTTCCCGAGGGTTGCGTTCCACCTTCTACTCCAAGTAATAAAGGTCACTCAGCAAATCCTTTCAATGAGAAACACTTCACTGGGGCCCCTGCCCATATTGAACGGAATTTGCAGTCTGTACCAAGTCCTGGAATAGGCCACTGAAACAATTCATTTCTTGGTTTTTCTTTCTTTCTTCCACTCCTGTAAGCTATGTGTTTGAGGATATAGTCATTAGTTAATACATATCCCAAACAATTCTGTAAGTTTTTTTTTTTTGGGCCTTTTTTCAACTCAGTTTTGAGTTATATATACAGATATGTAGGTTATAAACATGTAGACACATAATGAATGTATAGATCATGGTGTGGTGATTCAGAGAAATGAAAATGAGACAATATGATATTTCTAAACTAGTCAAATGCATGATTTTATTGGGACGTGCTTGCCAAACATTTGTTGTTTTCCTTTGGTACTTATGCTATTGGAAATTTCTGATTTCTCACTTAGCCAGTGGCCACTGCTCAGATGAAGAAAAGCTGACCGTACTAATTGCGTAAACACTACCAATAATAAAGAAATGGTGACTTCATAGCATTTTTGTCAACTAAAGTACCATTCTTTTATGATTTTTTTTTTTTGGTCAAATTCAGATAAAGTAAAAGCAGTGAAACATGGAGCTAGCTAAAAGTACTAATTTCCTGACCAACTGATCAAAGGTGCTTTTCTGCTTCAAGTTTTTTCGAAGGGAAACTGCTGGATGGAGCAAATGAGAATCAAACTTTCTTTCCTTAGATTGAAAAAAATAAAAAATCTTTGATGCTTGGAAATTAAATCCTGCCCATAACATAAGAATCGTGATCTATGCCAAGATTGGTTGAGCCTAAACTTGCCAATGATAATTCACACGTTACAATTTGAAAATATTGACGCCAGAAATAATTATCTTGCCAAATAATAATTAACTTGATGTTCCTCCTTTGATTTTGGACTCAAAAACTTCTTGATGTCTGAGTTTAATGTAGGTTTTGCCAGTTTAATATCGGGATCGTGTGCTCAACAGGTTCTAAATGAGGCCAGACTTCCATTCCCACTATGAACTCATCATGAAAGAGTTCTAATTCTCTAACAGATGAATGGTAAGAAGATGAATGATCAAAGTTTAAATTGTAGAATTGGAATCTTGGTCGACGTTGGAGGCGGCTACTCCTCCATGCCTATAAACCGCCCATGTGTTTGATAAACTTCTTAATTTCTATCTGGGCCATTGCACCTATACTCCCTTGGAAGTGGAAGTCAATATATATATATATATATAACAGTGACTTATCAATCTCTGGAACAATTCTATTTTAAGCTTTGTGGCCTTTCTGTGTTGTCTTTCTCGTTTACAGATCAAAATGAAGGGGGGATGGATTACTTGTCTTGTCTCCTTTCAGGGTCCAAAGCATTTTGCATTATTGAGCAACTCACATATTCAGCTTGAAATCGACTGACAATTTGATGATTTCATGAAAACTTATAAGCTTATGGCTAAATCTTTTTCGTTTTGACCCACCAAAGGCATCAAAAGTCTCAATTGGGCACCAAATTTGGACAACATTTTGGAGCCTCCGGTTCCAATTTCTTTCCTTTAATGTTTAAATGATTGAGGGAGGAATCACAAAATTTCAGTAACCTAATGCCAATTCCTAAAAGTACATGGTCAACTGAATCTGATTTTTGTATTTTCCACACGTTCTTCCTATCTTCCATTTCATTTTGGACCCAAAGCATTTGGTTCGATGTAAGTTTTTAAGTTTAAATATGTGACCATGTAACATAAGAAATTCTCAACAAAATTTTCGATGAGGTAGGCCTCCCTTACAGAATGAAATCATAAAACAGTCTAGTCTAAATGGTAGAAATTACTCTTGTTGCAGGCAGCATAAAAGTGATTTGATCAGTTTCTGGACCCAATTTCCTCTGCTTCTTCTTTTTCTTCCAAGTAAGATAAAATACTAATCTACTCCTCCTCTTACACTCTGTGCATCCAAGTAAGTTATGAAAACCTAGAAGGAATTAAACCGTCTACAGGTTAGAAAAGTCGAATAGAAAACGTTCTGAGTCAATTGCAAGTGGGGAGATTCAAAATTCAACAACAAATTTAGAATTCTTTTAGTGGCCAACTTGTTTATTGGTTTCATTTGAAGCCCTTTTTTTTTTTTAAGCTTTGAGTCTTTGTGTTGTTTTTTCTTGTACATATCAATATGAAAGGGATATTTTGCGTTGCTGAACGTTCTTTCCTACAGAAGCGCCTTGAATTGACATTTGATGATTCAAAGAAACTTTTTATAACTAATTTCTTCATTTTGACCCTCCAAAGAGATCAAAAGTCTCAGTTGAGGCACTAAACCTGAAAAAGTTCCATATTTCTGAAGTTTTGGCTTCCACTTTCTTTACGTTTATTTAAATGATTGAGGAAGGAATATAACAATGTACAACAACTATTTAGCCCCAGTGACCATAAAATTTAGGCTACATGGTAAACTGAATCTGATTTTTGAATTGTCCGTACTGATTAAGAAGCTCACTAGTTAATTGAAAGCCTTGGAATCACCAAAAAGTTCTACACAAATTAACTACTATCACCTGTTGTTGAAAGCACGGAAAGATTTTTCACACTAAGTACGAATGTCAGTATTGGGGATTTAATTAATTTTGTTGAATTTGTAGAATTCGTACTATAAATGAGAATACACGATTTTTGCATGAATTAATGTGTTAGTCGAACAATATACCTCCATTTCCTAACAATTAAGAGTATACGGAATTCAGAATTATCATTTGTTTTAGAAAGTTTGTAAATAATATTGTATAAAAATATATATATATATAAATAATTTATACCTTCCCTTTTAAATCTCTAAGATAAGAAGCATCACAACGAAATATGAATCGTGCCTATCTATCTTGAAGAGTGAGGTATAGCTTATCACTGGAATCTCTAACTTATATGTTAGCATTGTATCTGTTAAAAAGAAATTATGATATACAATAAAAAAATGTAATTAAAATGAAATATACACCATTTTTGAAAAAATTTAACTGCATCGTTACAATGGATACACACCATTTTTTAAAAATGAGATTGACATGATTGTCCACAATTTTTGCATAACTCGTGGAATATATTGTCTATGTTAATGCTTTGAATGTAAGCAAGTATTCGAAAATATTTAACCTAAAACCATTCAAAAAACATATAGATTACAATTATTAATTCAAAATAAAATGTCGATAATTGTTCATTAATTAATTGATTGAGATAATTTTTACCATAGGTGTGATTGCAAATGTTTCCTCCTTTGCAATTAAGTTGAGGGCTAAGATCGATACCAGAAGGAAGTTGAAAGAGATTGACAACAAAAGGAAATTGAAAGAGATGGTAAATTGCTATTTTTGGTGAAATTATGTTGTTATCTCTTATTATTGGGTTGGAGGAGTTTTAATCAGAGTAAATTTGTTAATTTTTTTTCCCAAACGATAGCATATTCATTTCAAGAAACTAGTTATACTGTTCGAGCAACTGCTCTTACATCTGTTTTGGCTAAACACGTAAGCCATGTTGGAAAGGAATCCAACCAACATATATCATCCTTCAAGCTTATGGCAAATTTTGCCAGCTTATGAGACACACAGTTACCATCCCTTCTAACAAAAGAGAAGTAACATTCTCCAAACCCTTGGCTTAACAACAGAATATCAGCTAGGATAGTACCCGTAATTGGGTCTTCAGCATTCCTATCTTTAAGCTTATCCACCAACAGTTTACAATCTGATTGAAACTCCACCTTGTTCCAGCCCCTCTGTTTTGCCTTGATAACAGCTTCTCTGATAGCTAATGCTTCCTCCACTTCTGGGTTCCCTCCCCTCCTTGCCCCTCCTGCCCAAACTTCTACTATCGCCCCATCCTCCTTTCTGGCCACCATTCCCCAACCTATTCTCCTGAACTTCTGTTCCACAGCTGCATCAGAGTTAATCTTGATAACCCCCAGAGGGGGTGGATACCAACTATTCAATTTTGTCTCTCGAGCTTCCTTAGCAGCATCTATTTTGTCCTCCCCAACTCTTGCTTCATTGTATTCCACCCACTCATTACATTGCCTTGTTTGCAGTTCTTCCAGAACAGTTTCTAACTCCATTAAACTGAATTTGGTTTCTAGACTTCCATATCTGCCAAAGGATATTTACTGTCAATGCAATGTGATTCTTCCCCTCAGGTCTCCTCTCAACATCCATCAAGCCATTCTACCAATGCCAAAACTTGTGCCTGAATTCATTTAGCCCATCCCAGTTAATTGGAGCTGCTTTCCATATATACTCCGCATGGCTGCAAAAGAAGAACATGTGTTCTATCATTTCTATCATTTCCCCACAGCACCTACATTTGTCCTCCCCTTGACCTGTTCTTCTTTTAATAACCTCATTAACTGGTAAGACTTCATGCAAACATTTCCAAATAAAATGCTTCAGCTTACACTTCATGTTTAAATTCCATAATAATTTCCACGCCTTGGAGTCAAGGGCATTTCTGCTATTGCTAGCTTCTTGCCTCTGCTCTATCTGCCTCTTCTCCCTCATATCTCTTGCCAACATATACCCAGTCTTCACAGAGTATTGACCAGATTTGGTAAGTGGCCACACCAATTTATCCTTCCCCGCACATACACTTATAGGAATATCTTCAATTTTCCTGCACTCTTCAACACTGAAGATAGATCCTAACATTCCTCTATTCCATTTACCATTTTGAATCAGCTCGTGTACCCATTGAACTGTACAATCCACTGGCTTGCCTGGTTCTCACCATACCTGATCCTCTACCTGGTAACCATCTATCAGTCCATACGTTGTTTGTTTTTCCATCCCCTACCCTCTTCCTAACACCACTCTCCAATACCTCTCTTGCACTCATGATGCTCTTCCAAAACCATGAATCCCCTGTCCTTATTCGCGTTTTCCAAATGGACTTACCTTTGAAATATTTTCCTTTCAGTACCTTGCTCATCAACAGCTTTGGATTAGTCAGGATTCTCCACAACATCTTAGCTAACATAGCAACTATTGAAGTCCTGCAAATCTCTAAAGCCTAAGCCTCCCTTTCCTTTAATGGCAGCCAACTTCTTCCACTCCACCCAATGAATTTTCTTCTTATCTTCACCCTCCCCCCACCAGAACCGAGCCATTTCCTTACTTATTTCGTTACACAAACTCTTAGGCAGTCTACAGCAATTCATAGCATATGCAGGCATAGCAAGGATTACTGATTTCAACAACACTTCCTTACCAGCTTGGCTCAACAATTTTTCTTTCCAACCTTTAAGTCTCCTTATTACCTTCTTCTTGATGTAGCTAAAGACCTGTCTCTTCGATCTACCTACAACCATTGGTAGACCCAGGTACTTACTCTGTTTCACCTGCTGCATTTCCTCCAATGTCCTCAGAATTTCCACCTTCTTCTCCTCCACCATGTTTTTGCTAAAGAAAACAGAAGATTTATCGAAGTTGATCATCTATCCCGAGGTTTCTTCATAGATTTCCAGAATCTGCTTCACTTGTTTGGACTCCTTTGTATTAGCTCGACAGAATATGAGTATTAATTTGTTAATTAGAGGAGTATTAATTGGAGTGGGAAGGTATGTGAAGGGAGGAGTGTCAGTTGGAGTAGAATTCTTATTTGATAGAAACGTAGTCATGTGTTTCAAACGTGGACACGATGTATTTTATAAAATAAATTAAATGTAAAATGCTAGAAAAATAGAATTGAGAGTGGAAAAGTGTGTGAAGGCTTGTTGCTAAAAACCCTTTCTCAAATTTATATAGATATAGATTTGGAGCCTTCAATTTTAAAAATTTGGCAAAGGTGATCCTTTTAATGATATGTTTTGAACGTTGCTAATAAATTGAGGAACCCTTTAAGGTTTCCCTACCTTTGGTTTAGAGTAAAGCCATAAAATGTTTTTAAATAAAATATCTAAATAATCTATGAAACTCATTAAACTTGCAGAATACTTAATGAAGAATGCAGTTTTTTTTGTTGAGAGGGAGGAGGGGGGTCAACGTCCTTTCTCGGCCCACTTTCTTAACTCACTGTCAATTCTTTCCGGGTCCATTCTTAATTTCTTATCAATTCTACTTTTCTTTTTCTATTGAATCTTAATTTTCTGAAAACTATACTAGACCTCAACAGCATATGGAGTATTTTAGAATATAAATAAAGGGCTTATGGAGTATTTTAGGATATAAACGAAGGCCTTACTCTAGTCAAAAGGCAAAAGAAAACAAAGGTAGTTCTAGTATGGAGACTTTTGAAAATAAAAGAAAGACCTTGCTGCTTCAATATTTGCATTCTGTTATTTGATTTTTGCCTTAATTTCTTAATATCATCAATTCATGATATATTGCGGGAAAATATATTTTTATAATTATAATGTGGTGGTATTGGTTTTTCGGTTGCTTTTTTTAAAAAAATTCTGTGGAAGTTGAAGGTACCATGCAGAAATTCAAGGGAAAGGGAGTCATGTTGGTATGTGCTTCATTAAACCAAAACCGGTGGCAATCACTAACTTGCATACTTTACATTTACACTTCAGTCGGCAGGACTAAATACAATCAAACAAGAGTGAGAAGAGTCTCCATATTACTCGTTTTCACATGATATATTATATGGCAGCATATGCTTCTCAACAGTTAAAAAGCAGTTACTACAAAAGGATTGGGGAAATTTTTTTTGTATATTTAAGTGTTGCACATAACGGACCCAACTGCAATGAGTACGAGAAGGAAATAGAGTCATACAAGAAATGTATGACTAATTAAGATAAGCAAATCAAATCTTAACTTAATCAAATCAAGTATATAAGTATATAAAGAATAATACAAAATAAAATCAAATTACATATTTACCAATAAAATTGCATATTTATGTAAAGATATGATTTGCCAATTACACATGATACATTATTTTGCTAAATGACCTTAATTACACTTACAATCACAACGTACTAATTATGAGTTTAAGATCTACAACAAAATCGAAAATCAATTGTTGAAAATTTTGACATTTAAATCCAAGTCGCAACGTACTAATTATGAGTTTCAGATCCACAAACAAATCAAAAATCGATTGTTAAAAATTTTGACATTTAAATCCAATGTACAAAACAGCATTCATATGTATGTAGTACTAGTTTGTTGGGGCATCACGCGATGCATGATGTTGCTCAGATGGAAGCTATAAAAGAATTTGTGCATATATAAAGAATGGAGCAGAGTATTCATAGATTGGTGAAGCTTGTAAAGGAATACGAGTGTACTAAGGTACTAAATTTGAGAGTTAGCAGGAAGTTTTGCAAATAATTTTTTTTGGATGTTTATCTAAAATTTTACTGTAACTTACTATAGAAGTTGTAGGAAAAAATTTTGAAGTGTGTAAATCTTTAGATATTTTGAAATATATAGTTTAAAAACTTCGAGAAATTTTTTGAATTTGAGGTTACTGTAGTTAAAATTGTTAAAAAAACTGGTAACACACAAACTTAGCAAAAAACTTGCTTGCCAAATAAGGCCATACTTTTATTGCATTTTACAGAAAATAGTTTCAAATTTTTTGAAAGAATTTAACTTGCATGCACAGGACTTATATATGGGATTGAAAATTCAAATAAATTTCCAAGGAGTGCTGATTTTTTAAAAGACTTACCGAATAGTGAGTGTGTTAAAATCTCTTTTCAAAAACTAAAAGTCATACTTAGTTAATGCATTGTTTGTTAAAACTGCATTCATGAAGTGCATTCTTTCAATTGCTTCATTGGTCGAGAGCTATTTGAAAAAGTATCGTTATTTGAGTAATAACTTGGAAAACCAACATGATTCCCAAACTAAACAATTAGACAATCAAGGCATTGAACCTAGTCACCAAGAATAATTAAAATGGCATCTCATATTTCAGTAGCAGTTATCACCCAAACAAAACTGATTTATTAGCAAACCAAATAGGAAGAAAGCTATTAGCAGACGGCTAATTTGAAATTTTCCTTATTTCCATAGATAAAATACGTCCTAAGTATCCATAAATTAGAGGGTTTATTTGAGTGCAAGATATTTACTTCTAACACATTACAGATTGCAAGTTGCAACCATCTCGTAGATGCAATCTCATAGTTGAGAAACCAATGGAACATTGAAAAGAGAAATTTGACAATACAAAATGACTTGAATAAGTTGAAACTTTTTAGCGGTATACAAACATACACCAAACTTGGTGCATATCCCATTTCGATTAATGTAATTTAATCCTGAACTAATAACAATTAAGATTAATGATCATCGATTTAGCAATATTAAAGTAGTGCAACTGCAAGTACTAAACCTCTTTCATCAATCAAACATGACTACACAAACTTGATAGTATAGTTATATGTAGCTAGATGATTGCACTTAAGCAGCTGTTCTAAAGAGTATAAGTTTTTTCTTTTTTTTTCCCTTTTGGGAAACTATGGAATATAAGTTCAATTTATACATGCAACTAACAATAAGGTCCAGTTTTTGATAATTAATTACTAAGGTATTCAAAGCACTGACTTTTTCTATACTAGGCTTTTAATTTAATACAAAAACATCTTCAGCCATATACATTACTTCATGCAGCTATTAAAATAGTTATAAAGAATATTAGGTTTAAACACACCACTGGATCCAAAGGATTGAGGAAAATTAACTTGAATCTTGAATCAACTTTCTAATGGGAGCTTTTATGCTTTTATTAATTGGTTATGTATTTAGAGAGATTTGAGTTAAGAAAAATAGTTATTCTTGGGAGAATTAAATAATACTAATAGGATGATGGTAGAAGAGCACTGTATGACCATGGGCAGCCAACTTGGATAACACGTGCCAGAAAGAAGGTCTAGTTTCATTTTAGTATATAATTGTCAAAGACCTAAACATCATTGCAATCACTACACGTTATAGAAGAAACGAAAGGGTATAATCGACCTATAAGGGTAACATAGTCACAAAAATTATTTGGACCATATTCTGTCTCACACAATCATAGTTGAACTTGAAACTAACCTTGACCAATAGCATATACAATTGAATTCACAAAATTGTCCACCTACTCATGGTGTCCATAGGGAATCAAAAACACTGTCCGTTAAACTAAACTCCCTTTTTTTACATGTAAGAGAAATCCCAATTACCATTCACTATACAGGATATTGACAAACTAGTGGTAGATATCCACGACAATCCACTAGTAAGTAATGTAAACTACTAGATATCTAGATATGAGTGATCCAGCTCTGTGGCTCAACAATTACATAGACCGCAACACTATACACTTACAGTAATTCATTCAGCTATCATGTAACACTCTCAAATTCAAGCAATCACATTGGAGCTTCAACCATGGGATCCACTCATCATACTGTTTGAGCCATGTGATGAGTAAGGGTCTCCCACCTCATTGAACAAGCCTTGGTTATTTTCCATATCATTCACCTTATTCAATTCATTCAAATTGTGCTGAAGGTTCTGATTTTCTTCAGCACCAGCATTATCTGGATTCTCCCTTCCTAAATTTTCCTCACCTGTCCGGTTCAAGAAATCCTGTCCATCATTGTCATTAGTTTCTCCTGCTCCTAACAAGAGGCCAGGTACAGGAATCATAAAAGAAGGAACAGCATGAGCAGGAAACAAAGGAGTTGGAGGAGGCAGGTTGAATGTAGGCATGATTGGCATCAGCCCCTCCTGTTCCTAACAGGAGGCCAGGTACAGGAATCATAGGAGGAGGAGCAGCAGAAGCAGGAAGCATAGGAGTTGGAGGAGCAGGTTAAAGTAGACATGATTGGTATAAGCAAACATAATGAACCAATCAGTTCTTTCAAACATTGACCAAATAAAGGTCTTATTTCTCCAACGAATGATGGTTCTGTACGTTACATATGACTCTTGAACATCACCAATGATTTGATTCATTAGATGTGACTCACCCGGTGCATTTTCCACTGAAATTGATATGGTTTGCTAAGAAATGGTAAGTAGACGTCATAGTAGCATTCACAGGCATAATAAGTTTACATGTTCACTAAACAATCTGCCCACAACAAGAATTTTTCAACTCCAGCAAAGTTGAAGAAGTTCAAGTCAAACGTTATCTCTTGCCCCTCAGTTGTTATCACTGTAACTGGAATGTTTTGTTCTGATTGTGGGACTGGGATGTTGGGTTCTAGGATGTTATGTTCTGGTTGTGGGATAATGTCCAGGGTCCATGCTATAAAACATAAATTAACTAAATGAGCTAATCCAACTCTTTTCATATTTATATATTCAGGTAATCATTGTAACAAAATATTCACATAAATTAGTTAAATGAGCTAATCCAACTCTTTTTATATTTATATATCCAGATAATCATTACAACAAAATATGCAAAATATGCTAAGGGAAGCCTGTGACACCCCCCTTTACAACTGGAAACTATCCCAAAAAAGAATAGATGGAGAAATCTGGTAACAAGTCAACTTGAGGCACATTCCTCCACATATCAATAAACATGGATATAGAATTGATTTGGTGACATAGCCTACTATAATAAGCCGATAACATTATACAGATGCAAAAGAACTTTTGGCAAACATGCAGAATGATATAAATGCAGAAATAACAAAGTTTTGATAAGAATTAGGACATAATTAATCTCCACAGTATAGCAGTAACAAGCTATATTAGAAATTTAAACAAAACTCTAACTGCCATCGCATTATGCAACAACTAAAAAGTAAGACTCGAACATAAGGTAAAGTTGATGAAACTGTCAAAGAATTTTTTAAAAAGTCAAAGGGAAAAAATGGAGATAAAGGCAACATTTGCATATGTAATAAGCACACTCACAATTCTACACTTTCAAGTACATTTGAATTATACACTCACATGTGCGGACCAAAGAAAAAAATTGGAGATAAAGGCAACGTTTGTATATTTAATAAGCAGATTGTGGACCAAAGAAAAAAAATGAAGATAAAGGTAACGTTTGCATATGTAATAAGCAGATTGGCAATTCTTTGCATTATACACTTCAAGTACATTTGCATTATACACTCACATGTGCGGACCAACTGGAGGTAACATCAAACAAGACAAAAAAATAGGCAAAACTTAAAAAACACTATACCTTAATCAGAGTTGAACTTGGAGAAGAAGCAGCAGGAGCAGGAAGCATAGGAACTGGAGGAACAGGTTGAATGTAGACATGATTGACATCAGCTTCTCCTGCTCCTAACAGGAGACCAGGTACAGGAATCATGGGAGGAGGAGCTGCAGGAGCAGGAAGCATAGGAGTTGGAGGAGTAGGTTGAATGTAGACATGATTGGCATGAGCAAGTATAATGAATCAATCAGCTCTCTCAAACATTGACCAAATAAAGGTCTCATTTCTCCAAAGAAAGATGGTTCTATATATTACATGTGACTCTTGAACATCACCAATGATTTGATTCATTAGGTATGACTCAACGGTGCATTCTCCTGTGAAATTGAAATGGCTTGCTATAAATGTAGACGTGATGGTTTGAAATTCTACAGGAGTTTAAGGAACATGTTGAATATAAACATGATTGATATCAACACCTCCGACTCCTAACAGGAGGCCAGATACATGAATCATAGGAAGAGGAGTAGTAGGAGCAGGAAGCATAGGAGTTGGAGGAGGAAATTGAATGTAGACATGATTGGCATGAGCAAACATAATGAACTAATCAACTCTCTCAAACATTGACCAAATAAAGGCCTTATTTCTCCAACGAATAATGGTTCTATACATTACATGTAACTCTTGAATATCACCAATAGTTTAATTCATTAGGTGTGACTCCACCGGTGCATTCTCCAGTGAAATTGACATAGTTTGCTAAGAATGTAGACATGATGGTTTGAAATTCTCCAAAAATTGGAGGAGTAGGTTGAATGTAGACATCATTGGCATCAGCCCCTCCTACTCCTAACAGGAGGCTAGGTACAAGAAATCATAGGAGGAGCAGCAGCAGGAACAGGAAGCATAGGAGTTGGAAGAGCAGGTTGAATGTAGACATGATTAGCATGAACAAACATAACGAATCAATCAACTCTCTCAAACATTAACCAAATAAAGACCTCATTTTTCCAACGAATGATAGTTCTATACATTACATATGAACTATTGAATATCACCAATGATTTGATTCATTATATGTGATTCACCGGTGCATTCTCCAGTGAAATTGAAATGATTTGCTAAGAATGTAGATATTATGGTTTGAAATTCCTACAGGAGTTTGAAGAAAGCAGATTAAATGTAGACATGATTGGTAACAACCCCTCCTGTTCTTAACAGGATGTCAGGTACAGGAATCATAGGAGCAGGAGCAGCAGGAGCAGCAGGGAGCAAGAAGCATAGGAGTTGGAGGAGCAGGTTGAATGTAGACATGATTAGCATGAGCAAGCATAATGAACCAATCAACTCTCTCAAATATTGACCAATAAAGGTCTCATTTCTCCCAATGGAAGATGACTCTGTACATTACATGTGACTCTTGAATATCACCATGGTTTGATTCATTATGTGTGACTCACCGGTGCATTTTTCAGTGAAATTTGAAATGATTTGCTAGCAATGTAGACATGATGGTTTGAAATTCTAAGGAGTTGAAGGAGCAGGTTGAATGTAGGCATGATTGGCAACAACCCCTCCTGTTCTTAACAGGATGTCAGGTAACGGGAATCAATAGGAGGAGGAGTAACAGGAGCAAGAAGCATAGGAGTTGGAGGAAGTAGGTTGAATGTAGACATAATTGGCATGAGCAAGTATAATGAACCAATCAACTCTCTCAAATATTGACCAAATAAAGGTCTCATTTCTGCAACGAATAATGGCTCTGTACATTACATGTGACTCTTGGATATCACCAATGATTTGATTCATTAGGTATGACTCACCGATGCATTATCCAGTGAAATTGTCATGATTTGCTGAGATTGTAGAAATGATGGTTTGAAATTCTCCAGAAATTGGAGGAGTAGGTTGAGTGTAGACATGATTGGTATCAATCCCTTCTACTGCTAACAGGAGACCAGGTACAAGAATCAAAAGAGGAGGAGCAGCAGGAGCAGGAAATATAGGAGTTGGAGAAACAGATTGAATGTAAATATGATTTGCATGAGCAAGCATAATGAACTAATCAATTCTCTCAAACATTGATCAAATAAAGGTCTCATTTCTCCAAAGGAAGACGGCTCTTTACATTACATGTGACTCTTGAACATCACCAATGGTTTGATTCATTAGGTGTGGACTCACCGGTGCATTTTTCAGTGAAATTGAAATGATTTGCTAAGAATGTAGATATGATGGTTTAAAATTCTACAGGAGTGGAGGAACAGATTGAATATAAACATTATTGACATCAGCCCTTCCTACTCCTACAGGAAGGGCAGGTACAAAAATCATAGGAGAAAGAGCAGCAGGAGCAGGAAGCATATGAGTTGGAGGAGCAGGTTGAAAATGTAGACATGATTAGCATGGGCAAGCGTAATGAACCAATCAACTCTCTGAATATTGACCAAATAAAGGACCCATTTCTCCAACGAATGATGGCTCTGTACAATACATGTGACTTTTTAAACATCACTAACAGTTTGATTCATTAGTGTGACTCACCGGTGTATTCTCCAATGAAATTGACATGATTTACTAGGAAATCGTAAGTAGACGTCATAGTGGCATTCACAGTATAATAAATTTGCATGTTCACGTCACAATCTGCCCACAACAAGAGTTTTTTAACTCCAACAAAGTTGAAGAAATTCAAGTCAAACGTTATCTCTTACCCCTCAATTGTCATCACTGCAGTTGGAATGTTTTGTTCCGATTATGGGACTGGGATGTTGGGTTCTAGAATGTTGTGTTCTGGTTTGAGATTTGTACAGGGCCCATGCTGTGAAAGCTAAAAAAAATGAAGATAAAGGTGATGTTTACATATGTAATAAGCAAATTGACAATTCTTTACATTTGCATATGTAATAAAACAGATTGACAATTCTTGGCATTATACACTTCAAATACATTAGTATTATACTCTTACATGTGCAGACAAACTAGATGTAATACCAAACAAGACAAGAAAAAGGCAAAAACTTTAAAACACTAATATCTTAATCAGATTCGAACTTGGAGAAGAAGCTTTAAGAGGAGGAAGCAAAGGAGTTGAGGAACGGATTGAATGTAGAGATGATTGGCATCAGCCCCTCCTACTCCTAACTGAAGGTCAGCTACAGGAATCATAGGAGGAGCAGCAGTAGGAGGCAGGAAATATAGGAGTTGGAGGAACAGATTGAATGTAGACATGATTGGCATAAGCAAGCAAAATGATCCAATCAGCTCTATCAAATATTGACCAAATAAAGATCTCATTTCTCAAAAGAAAGATGGCTCAATACATTACATGTGACTCTTGAATATCACCAATGGTTTGATTCATTAGGTGTGACTCACCGGTGCATTCTCCAGTGAAATTGAAATGATTTGCTAAGAATGTAGACATAATGATTTGAAATTTAACAGGAATTTGAGAAGAGATTGAATGTAAACATGATCGGTATCAGTCCCTCCTGTTTTTAACAAGATGCCAGGTACAAGAATCATAGGAGGAGGACAGCAGGAGCAAGAAGTATAGGAGTTAGAGGAGCAGGTTGAATGTAGACATGATTGGCATGAACAAGCATAATGAACCAATCAACTCTTTCAAGCATTGACCAAACAAAGGCCTCATTTCTCCAATGAATGATGGTTGTGTACATTACATGTGGCTCGTGAATCTCACCAATGATTTGATTCATTAGGAATGACTCATCGGTGCATTCTCCAGTGAAAATCGGCATGGTTTGCTAAGAAATGTAAAAATGATAGTTTGAAAATTCTCCAAGAGTTGGAGGAGTAGGTTGAATGTAGATATAATTAGTATCAACCCCTCCTGCTCCTAACAGAGGCCAGGTATAGGAATCATAGGAGGAGGAGCAGCTGGAGTAGGAAGTATAGGAGTTGGAGAAACAGATTGAATGTAGACATGATTGGCAGGAACAAAGCATAATGAACCAATCAACTTCTTAAATATTGACCTGAATAAAGGCCTCATTTCTCGAAAGAAAGATGGCTTCAATATATTACATGTGACTCTTGAATATCACCAATAGTTTGATTCATTAGGTGTGACTCGCCGGTGGCATTTTCCAGTAAAATTGAAATGATTTGCTTAGAATGTAGACATGATGGTATGAAATTGTACAGGAATTGGAGATGCAGGTTGAATGTAGACATGATTGATAGCAACCCCTCCTTGTTCTTTACAGGATGTCAGGTACAGAATCATAGAAGGATGAGCAGGCGGAGCAGAAAGTATAGGAGTTGGAGGAGTAGTTGAATGTAGACATGAGTTGCATGAGCAAACATAACGAACCAATCAACTCTCTCAAACATTGACCAAATAGAGGCCCTATTTCTCCAACGAATGATGGCTCTATACATTATATGGACTCTTAGATATCACCAATGATTTGAATCATTAGGTGTGACTTACCGATGCATTATCCAGTGAAATTGTCATGATTTGCTGAGATTGTAGAAATGATGGTTTGAAATTCTCCAGGAATTGGAGGAGTAGGTTGAGTGTAGATATGATTGGTATCAATCCTTCTACTGCTAACAGGAGACCAGGTACAAGAATCAAAAGAGGAGGAGCAGCAGGAGCAGGAAATTATAGGAGTTGGAGAAACAGATTGAATGTAAATATGATTTGCATGAGCAAGCATAATGAACCGAATCAATTCTCTCAAACATTGATCAAATAAAGGTCTCATTTCTCCAAAGGAAGATGGCTCTTTACATTACATGTGACTCTTGAACATCACCAATGGTTTGATTCATTAGGTGTGACTCACCGGTGCATTTTTTCAGTGAAATTGAAATGATTTGCTAAGAATGTAGATATGATGGTTTAAAATTCTACAAGGAGTTGGAGGAATAGATTGAATATAAACATTATTGACATCAGCCCTTCCTACTCCTAACAGGAGGGCAGGTACAAAAATCATAGGAGAAAAAGCAGCAGGAGCAGGAAGCATATGAGTTGGAGGATCAGGTTGAAATGTAGACATGATTAGCATGGGCAAGCAGTAATGAACAATCAACTCTTTGAAATATTGACCAAATAAAGGACCCATTTCTCCAACGAATGATGGCTCTGTACAATACATATGACTTTTAAACATCACTAACAGTTTTGATTCATTAGTGTGACTCACCGGTGTATTCTCCAATGAAATTGACATGATTTACTAGGAAATGGTAAGTAGACGTCATAGTGGCATTCACAGTATAATAAATTTGCATGTTCACGACACAATCTGCCCACAACAAGAGTTTTTTAACTCCAACAAAGTTGAAGAAATTCAAGTCAAACGTTATCTCTTACCCCTCAATTGTCATCACTGCAGTTGGAATGTTTTGTTCCGATTATGGGACTGGGATGTTAGGTTCTAGAATGTTGTGTTCTGGTTGTGAGATTTGTACATGGCCCATGCTGTGAAAGCTAAAAAAAATGAAGATAAAGGTGATGTTTACATATGTAATAAGCAAATTGGACAATTCTTTTACATTTGCATATGTAATAAACAGATTGACAATTCTTGGCATTATACACTTCAAATACATTAGTATTATACTCTTACATGTGCAGACAAACTAGATGTAATACCAAACAAAGACAAGAAAGAGGCAAAACTTTAAAACACTATATCTTAATCAGATTCGAACTTGGGAGAAGAAGCTTTAAGAGGAGGAAGCAAAGGAGTTGAGGAACGGATTGAATGTAGAGAATGATTGGCATCAGCCCCTCCTACTCCTAACCGAAAGGTCAGGCTACAGGAATCATAGGAGAAGCAGCAGTAGGAGCAGGAAGTATAGGAGTGGAGGAACAGATTGAATGTAGACATAATTGGCATAAGCAAGCAAAATGATCCAATCAGCTCTATCAAATATTGACCAAATAAAGATCTCATTTCTCAAAGAAAGATGGCTCAATACATTACATGTGACTCTTGAATATCACCAATGGTTTGATTCATTAGGTGTGACTCACCGGTGCATTCTCCAATGAAATTGAAATGATTTACTAAGAATGTAGACATAATGATTTGAAATTTAACAGGAATTTGAGGAAGAGATTGAATGTAAACATGATCGGTATCAGTCCCTCCTGTTTTTAACAAGATGCCAGGTACAAGAATCATAGGAGGAAGACAGCAGGAGCAAGAAGTATAGGAGTTAGAGGAACAGGTTGAATGTAGACATGATTGGCATGAACAAGCATAATGAACCAATCAACTCTTTCAAGCATTGACCAAACAAAGGCCTCATTTCTCCAATGAATGATGGTTGTGTACATTACATGTGACTCGTGAATCTCACCAATGATTTGATTCATTAGGAATGACTCATCGGTGCATTCTCCAGTGAAATCGACATGGTTTGCTAAGAATGTAAAAATGATAGTTTGAAATTCTCCAAGAGTTGGAGGAGCAGGTTGAATGTAGATATAATTAGTATCAACCCCTCCTGCTCCTAACAAGAGGCTAGGTATAGGAATCATTAGGAGGAGGAGCAGCTGGAGTAGGAAGTATAGGAGTTGGAGAAACAGATTGAATGTAGACATGATTGGCAGGAACAAGCATAATGAACCAATCAACTTTCTTAAATATTGACCGAATAAAGGTCTCATTTCTCGAAAGAAAGATGGCTCAATACATTACATGTGACTCTTGAATATCACCAATAGTTTGATTCATTAGGGTATGACTCGCAGGTGCATTTTCCAGTAAAATTGAAATGATTTGCTTAGAATGTAGATATGATGGTATGAAATTGTACAGGAATTGGAGATGCAGGTTGAATGTAGACATGATTGATAGCAACCCCACTTGTTCTTTTATAGGATGTCAGGTACAGAATCATAGAAGGATGAGCAGACGGAGCAGAAAGTATAGGAGTTGGAGGAGTAGGTTGAATGTAGACATGAGTTGCATGAGCAAATATAACGAACCAATCAACTCTCTCAAACATTGACCAAATAGAGGCCCTATTTCTCCAACGAATGATGGCTCTATACATTATGTGTGACTCTTGGATATCACCAATGATTTGATTCATTAGGTGTGACTTACCGATGCATTATCCAGTGAAATTATCATGATTTGCTGAGATTGTAGAAATGATGGTTTGAAATTCTCCAGGAATTGGAGGAGTAGGTTGAGTGTAGACATGATTGGTATCAATCCCTTCTACTGCTAACAGGAGACCAGGTACAAAAATCAAAAGAGGAGGAGCAGCAGGAGTAGGAAATATAGGAGTTGGAGGAACAGATTGAATGTAAATATGATTTGCATGAACAAGCATAATGAACTAATCATTCTCTCAAACATTGATCAAATAAAGGTCTCATTTCTCCAAAGGAAAATGGCTCTGTACATTACATGTGACTCTTGAATATCACCAATGGTTTGATTCATTAGGTGTGACTCACCGATGCATTTTTCAGTTTAATTGAAACGATTTGCTAAGAATGTAGACATGATGGTTTGAAATTCTATAGGAGTTTGAAATTCTCTCAAATAATGACCAAATAAATGCCTCATTTCTCCAATGAAAAATGGCTCGGTACATTACATGTGACTCTTGAATATCACCAATGGTTTGATTCATTAGATGTGACTCACCGGTGCATTCTCCAGTGAAATTGAAATGATTTGCTAAGAATGTAGACATGATGGTTTGAAATTCTACAGGAATTGGAGGAGCAGGTTGAATGTAAATATGATTGACAACAGCCCCTCCTGTTCTTAACAGAATGCCAGGTACAGGAATTATAAGAGGATGAGTAGCAGGGGTAGGAAGTATAGGAGTTGGAGGTGCAGGTTGAATGTAAACATGATTGGCATGAGCAAGTATAATGAACCAATCAACTCTCTCAGACATGTACCAAATAAAGGCCTCATTTATTCGACGAATAATGGCTCTGTACATTATATGTGTTTCGTAGACATTACCAATGGTTTGATTTATTAGTTATGACTCTTCGGTGCATTCTCCAGTGAAATTGACATGATTTATTAAGAATGTAGACATGATGTATTGAAATTCTCCAAGAGTTAGAGGAGTAGGTTGAATGTAGACAAGATTGACATCAACCTCTCCTACTCCTAACAAGAAACCAAGTACAGAAATTATTGGAGGAGAAGCAGCAGGAGCAGGAAGCATCGGAGGAGCTGCAGGAGCAGGAAGTATAGGAGTTGAAAGAGCAGATTGAATCTAAATATGATTGGTATGAGCAAGTATAATGAACCAATCAACTCTCTCAAATATTGACCAAATAAAGACCTCATTTCTCCGAAAAAAGATAACTCAGTACATTACATGTGACTCTTAAATATCACTAATAGTTTGATTCATTAGGTGTGACTCACCGGTGCATTCTAGTGAAATTGAAATGATTTGCTAAGAATGTAGATATGATGGTTTGAAATTCTACAGGAGTTTGAGAAACAGGTTGAATGTAAAAATGATCGGCATCGGTCTCTCTTGTTCTTAATAGAATGCCAGGTACATGAATCATAGGAGGAGGAGCAGCAGGAGTAGAAAGCATAGGAGTTGGAGGAGCAAGTTGAATGTAAACATGAGTTGCATGAGCAAGTATAATGAACCAATCAATTCTCTCAAACATTGACCAAATAAAGGTCTCATTTATCCAACGAATGATGGCTCTATATATTACATGTGACTCTTGGATATCACCAATAGTTTGATTCATTGGGTGTGACTCACCGGTGCATTCTCCAGTGAAATTGTCATGATTTGTTAAGAATGTAGAAATGATGGTTTGAAATTCTCTAGGAGTTGGAGGAGTAGGTTAAGTGTAGACATGATTGGCATCACCCCCTCCTGCTCCTAACAGGAGGTCAAGTACAGGAATTATAGGAGAAGAAACAGCAGGAGTAGGAAGTATAGGAGTTGGAGGAGTAGATTGAATGTAGACATGATTGGCATGAGCAAGTATAATGAACCAATCAACTCTCTCAAATATTGACTAAATAAAGGCCTCATTTCTCCAAAGAAAGATGACTCAGTACATTACATGTGACTCTTGAATATCACCAATGGTTTGATTCATTAGGTGTGACTCACCGGTGCATTCTCCAGTGAAATTAAAATGATTTGCTAAGAATATAGATATGATGGTTTGAAATTCTACAAGAGTTGGAGGAGTAGATTGAATGTAAACATGATTAGCAACAACCCCTTCTATTTTTAACATGATGCCAGGTACAGGAATTATAAAAGGAGGAGCAGCAGGAGCAGGAAGCATAGGAGTTGGAGGAGCATGTTGAATGTAGACATGATTGGCATGAGCAAGCACAATGAACCAATCAACTCTCTCAAACATTGATCAAATAAAAACCTCATTTCTCCAACAAATGGTGGCTCTGTACATTACATGTGACTTTTAGATATCACCAATAGTTTGATTCATTACGTGTGACTTACCAGTGCATTCTCCAATGAATTTTACATGGTTTTGAAAATTCAACAAATGAAAAAGAAAATAGTGATGATTCAACATCAACAACCAATCCACCATTATCTCCAAGTTCAAGTTTAAGTTCGAGTTCTCCAAACTCAACTCCAAAAAAAATGAGGAGTTTGAATAATGTTTATACAAGATGCAATTTTTTCATTCTTGAACTAGAAAAATTTCGAAGAAACATATGCAGAAACGGAATTTTATCCGTATTACTCATTAGATTTTATATATAAAAATTGATATTTATATCTTTGAACGTATTACTCATTCTTGATTGTGTTCTATAAAATCGAACCCAAAAATCAAAGATCTTCTTTGCTCTAATATGTTTCAAAAAACTAGTACACGTACTAGTTTTCATTTGAGACAACCAACCAAAAAAGAGGCGCATTACTAATAAGTGCTATTTCAGTATTTTGCATTATAAGCCTGGATTCGGAGGCAAATGCTTTCTTTAGCTCCTTAAATGCTTCTTAAACCATGGCCAATATAATATTGGTGTATGAGAAAAGAAATTGAGGCTGTCGCGGATTCAATGCATATGATTCTATAAACCATTTCGTTGAGGTCTTTCTTTGGTTGAATTTGAAATCCTTCAATTTGGTAGTCAAATCCTTCAACGGCATGACTTCATAGATATTTGAATTAGGATTATCATCCTCTAGGAAAAAGTAACAATAGTCACACATGCACGCACATATAACATAATTTTAACCCAATCTAAAAGGTAATCTGTTAATCGAGTAAAGTTGGATGGGCCTTTCTTTCTTTTCCCTTTTTCCCCCATTGGGGGTGTCTTGTGGAAATCACAACTTGAAACGGGCTGAGAATAAACAGATTGGTACCCGTAAGAAAAATCCAGTAATTCACCACTGGCCGTGGACTGGGGAGCAAGAAGAAGAATCCGTCGAAAACTTGAGCCAAACTAGCTCAGGAATTTGATTGGCTTAATTACGTATCACTAATTTGTTGGTCAAATTGGATGATTGTCAATTGTTGGGTAATTGGGGTCTCTCTGATTGTCAAGTGTTGTCCGGTCCTTAGCCAATTCATTGCACCGACAAATAAAGCAGACAGAGTCCTAAGTAGAGGAATACTATAATATAATAGTAGACAGCTAATTCTTGACATGAGCAAGCTTAGGAACATATATCATAGTATTATATTTACCAAAACAGAGCGAAGATTCACCAACTTTGGTCCCATTACCAAACAGTCAACGCGCTTTCCTTTCCAGATTAAAGGGGAGACAAAAAGAACCCATAATCAGCCATGGCTCTGTCAAATCTACAAAATTTAACAGTGCAAAATAAAAAATATTGAAGCCGGTGGCCTCCAGATCAGGCTTTTGACGTTAATGGGGTCGACAAAGATGGCGCGTAAATGCTTTGATCCCCATCCATGCATATCTACTAGCAAAGATAAACCTGACACTGAACAGCAGTTTTGCCTATCCTAAACCCTGGAAATACCGTAAAAGCCACCCGAGGCTCGGATTCTGGCGAACCATCAGATGACAGGAATGCTTCCTCGCTCACGCTTTCCATGTAAACTTCTGAGAATCTACTTCTCTTGTTCACTTGAAAGATTGAGGCTTCCGGTTTGAAAGATAAGGCAAGGCAATGTAGCAGCCAAATGCGCTTCGCCATCTCTGCAAACGCAGCAAAAAACGTTGTCTCTGGGTATTCCCCTGCATTCACTAAATTTCTCTGATCCAAATTGCCGAAAAGAGATGTTTCCATCTTGGGATGAATGAGTTTCAAGTATTTAGCGCGACAGAATTTTGCAAATGCGGATTTAGGCTTCCAAGCTAGGTAATCCATTGGTTTCACAGACTTCAATTCCCTGAATCTTTCAAAGAATACCCGTTGCCGTTTCTTCTGCTCAGGCAAAGATTCCTTTGAAATTGAGTAGTCGGGCTGATTGAAACCATCAAACATTTCTCGGCAGACAAATGACTCGAATGCATAGCATTTATGGCTGTTTTTCCAAAAGACAACACCAGGCTCAATTGAACTGGCAGCAGCATCTAGATCCCACTCTGCAGATTCCATCTCACTGATGAGCAACCGAACAAAGCTCCGAATAGACTTAATTGTCTGCCGAACAAATGTAATAAAGTGACTGGGGCTTAAGCTTGACAAGTGAACGTTATCAAGAGCTGATGATAATTGCCCGCTTGAATTCAATCTCTTCTCTAGCAACTTGTTCTCTTTATTGGCTTCCTCCAGTTTCTCTCTGAGAAATGTGAGCTCGGAGTCCTTCAGTTTGAGCTGCGAATCTAGTTTCTTTCCCATTATTTCGTATGTTTTCAGTAAGCTCTTCTGCTCCTGAATTTCGGCCAAGATCTGAGTGGTTTCAGGTGAAGATTCATCGATTTGCTTCTTCAAGTAACATTGCTTCAGTTCTGACACATTCTTCAACTCTGATACCACCATCTCATCTGCTGTCTGAATTCCATCAGGATCATAAGGAGACTGAGCATATTGAAGCTGGGCGTACGCTGCTTTAACAGATGAGACACTGGCAAAAAGCTTGGCTACAAATGCCTCTGTAGCCGCTCTACTGCACAGCTTCTCATCCTCATCATCAAATGGCTGCAAATGGCTTTTGTTCTTTACCAAATTACTCTTAACATTTTCAGGGGAATTAATCTTCTGGATTCCATCATCTGGAGCTATCCCAGTTACTGCTCGAATGTGCAAAACCTTAGCAAACGTGCGCGCCAATCTACTCTTGCTCTTATTTGGGGTAACTGCAGACCTCTCAACCGAATCCATCTGGAAAAGAGTCGCAAATTACAATGACAATAATACAAAGATATGCTATTATGTAAATAATGAAGAGTTGAGGCAACTATGTCAAGATTTATATATACAGATAAAGGGAGAATAAGAATATGATCACGATGATAACTAGTGTAACAATGATGAGCTTGTTTCAACAAAGAAAAAAAGCATCGCGCTTTAGCTCTTGAACCGAGACCTTTAAAGAATAACGAATTTCTTTTTGTTTTGCATAATCAAAAAGTGGATCTAAAGGTGGGGTAAAAAAAGTACGAACAGTAGCAGCAGAGGAATCACAATAAGGTGAATAAACTTATTCTGAAACGCGCTTAAAGGACGCATCCAACGGCTCAGAGTTCAAACTTTTTTATAATTCCTAAACTGCAGAGGCCTGGTGAGATGCCCCATCAAGGTATATATCATTGTTGCAGAAACAGCCAAAGAATAAAGAGCTTTGCAAAGAAGAGAACATTGAGAATCAAAATACATTTAACAAACTGAAAGAAATGCTAATATCAGAAAGTATTACATATAACCGTTGAACATAAGTACGTGATTAAAAAGATCATCCATCCCATCCCCCCCCCCCCCCCCCCCGCGACACACCACAAAAAAACACCTTGCTGCAAAAGGTTGAAACTCAGCAACGAGAATCAGTTGCCAAATATTTTATAACACAGCAAGCTTTGACGAGATACTTAGTACTTCAGGTTCCTATTCTGCATAAAGAATATCTTCAGTCTACAACCTACCCAACACATCCAGGTGGAATTAGTTTTCCCTGGTTCAGCCAGCTAAAACCTTGCCATATAAAGACATTTTGTTGGAGACTGAACTTTCCTTCCCAAATCCCTCCCCCTCGCCCAACCCCCCAAAAAATAAAGAACGTAAAACGGCAGAGAAAGAAACTTGATACAATATGGACAGGCTAAAGGAGAAACTTAACCGCCACTCAGAATCATGACTAGGGAAGTTAATACTAGGTTTGGACTGCAAATGCCTAACAACTAAGAAATCTGTATGTAGTTACAACAACATATAATCCATAACAGTGCAACTTGCCTAAATTATCAGCCTTGATCTTTTTAGCTGTAAATTAATTAAGGCTTATCAACTTAAATTAAGCTCAGTGCCATTTAACTGATAAAAGCAGCAAGCAGAAATTTACAACCCCCCCCCCCCAAAAAAACAAAAAAAAAAAACAAGATTTCATGGAAAAGCCAATGCATCAACTTACTACTACAACTTTCCTGATTTCATTATTACAGATTAAAAAAGCTGCCACCACGATGTATAAGATAACAGCAACATGCTACTTAAACAGTAACAAACACACTTTTCAATGGTTTGCAAGACTAGAATTTCGCCAAAAGGGATGTACAAACAAAGCCAAAGAAACACACTTTACTGACCATTGGATGGCATTGGGTCCAATAACTTTTTATTTCATTAACCCATAAAAAGGAGAAGAAATCCTACTCAGCATTTGGTCATGTACAGGTGTCAACACCCATCTATCAGGACCCACAAACGAAATCTGACCTGTTACCCTCATCTCTCACACGTCACCCTACTCCTCCTCCTCCCCCTGCTGCAAGAAGATCACGTGGGCCCTTCCCATTTATCATTTCACTGCAGCAAATCTTTTGTCACTAAATTCACTTCACCATCCAACGGCCCTGAAGATCCCCCCAACCTTTGCCTTTTCTCAAGATTTGAGCCAACCGGATAAAAGTTACTGGTAATAATCAACGGGAGAAAAACATTATAAGAAAAAAAATTTCCGCAAGGACAATTTCGCCTGGATGCCGTGGACCCCACAATAAGGGGCGGGGAAATGAGAACCATAAAGCTCGCTCACGTGCAAAACACGTGACCCCCTAAACTCCACTCTTAGTGATGGTGGGGTCGCTAACAGGGAAGAGTTAACTATACAAATTAAGACAAAGACTCATGCAGGGCACAAAGTTTACGAATATCTACAGACGCGTTCAGACAAACTTTAACATTTGACTAGAAATAATCAAAGCCTCCCTCAAAAAATAAAAATTTTTTTTTACCCCTCCGATTACCGTTGCCTTCAGAAAAACACACCTTGATGAATATTTTAGTGGTCAGCACTGGAAACCTTCACTTCCTCTTCATCCCAGGCTAAATCTCATCTTCCGAAGTCTCAAAAATCCAGAAAACACAATAATGGGGGAATTAAATGACTAAATGGCGGTTACAGAATTAATAACCCCCGCTAAGGAATGCAGAGAGAGGAATAAAGGAACGAAAAGATACGGGCTTTAATGCAAGTTTATGGGGGATGATAAGTTTAAAACCAACGTACCTTCAAGGAAGACTCGTGGGCTAGTATCAGAAGAGGCCAAGCATTGAAGCAAAGAAAGGCTACTTTTTGGACCTGAGAATTGATTATTTTGATCAAAAAAACATCCGAGTTATTTCAATGATTGGTTGAACTTTGAAGAGGAAGAAATTAATGGGTTGGTGGGAGTGGGAGTGAGATTGGAGAACGATCTTTTGTACTGTTTTGGGGAGTGTAGAGAATCGACCAGAGAGAGTTTGAAGAAAAGGGAAGGCGGAGGAGGAGGAGAAAAATGAGTGGAGACTGAGGGAGGGGGAAGAGAGACAAGTAGAAAAAGACGAATATGGACAACAAAGCGGGGACCGGGGGAATTCTCCAACAGCTAGCTAAAGCATTGGGAACTAAAACTATTGCTGCGGGTCTGGTCAATTCTTGTTAAGCTTTATTTGACGATTTTGCCCTGGTTTCCAGCAGTGGCACATAAACGTTTGGTTTTGGAGGTTTTGGATCTTTACTTTAAGGAGTTGAGGCAATGAAGAGACAAGAAGGATATGGTAAGAAGTTAGAGATGAAGGGTCTAATTTTTTTTCCCCATAATTAATTAGTGGTCAAAGCTCATTGTATTTTTTTTTCTCTCAATCGTGGCCTTTTTCTTTCTTTTTTTGCTGCTTCCCCATCCTCATCAAAAGAGAATAGAATAAACTCTAAAGGAGTTGAAGTACCACAAGTAAGCTACCCTCTTTTAACACAAAAAAGGAAAAGGTTATGTAGCCAGTTTACTTAAAAGAAACTTATGGATGTTATGATGATGGTAAATCGTTTTTAATAAGCATAAAAGTCAGGAATTACCTTTTGACTATTATTAGAATGATGTGTGCTTCTTAAAAACGTATAATAATAATAATAATAATAATAATAATAATAATAATAATAATGTATAGAGCAAAAGAGAAATTTAAAAATAAAAGAAGAAGAAAACTTATTAACCAGTCAAGTTCTCTGTTTACAAAAGAATAAAAATACAATGAATGATCTTGTTTGAATTATGATTTTTGCAGAAAAATTTTTATATTTATTGTAAACATATTTTTTTAATCACCTTTTTAGCTCACATACATCAAATTGATACGGTACATTTAAAAAAAAATCCTAAATTGTCTATTTTCTTTACTACGCATAGAAACTCCAAGCTTTAACGTTGCGAGGATATTTTTGTCAATTTGAAAAACCGGCTGGAGAACGCGGGTTCATACAGATGGACGCATTCCACAAAGAAGGGTGGACAGTGTCACTTTCGCGAGGACGAAGACCGGCGTTTTCTGGCGGTACCATCCTATCGTGTTATCACTCGCATCAGTAACTCTTAGGCAACGCCCATTCTTTGATTTTTTTTATTGCATTTATGAATAGAAGGTGGACATGTGGAACGTTCTGCCATCCCAGCATCAAGCTATTGAAATAGGTGCAATCTTGGTGCTTTTGCATGACTGTTTGGTGGAGAGTACAAGTTTCGGGCGTGTTTGGATAGTTCAAATTTACTAAATAATATATATAATTTGTATTATAAATATATTTATTAAATTTTTTTATATTTTCAATCATTTTTTTATCTTACATACATCATATTACAAAAAAAACTATAGTAATTATTTCAAATAATATTCTATCTAAACACACTAGCGTTATCCAAAAGGAAGGAAAGAAAGAAAAAAGAAAAAAATTTCATTTCGGATTAGTTCATGTTTTTCTTTTTCTTTTTTTTATCGTTTTTTCATGTAGGGATTTTGTAAGAGGGGTCCCTTGAAATTATCTATGTACTGAAGGAAGAAAGCAGCGGCTGCCTTTTCATGGCAAAAGAAAATTAAAAAGAGGGTGTGTTGTACATTTAGAAAATGAATTGGCCAAACTCTTTTGAAATGAGTGGATTGCATTTCAATATTTTCTCGTTATTACGTTCTTTTCTTTTGGTAAGAATTTTCTCGTTATTTCATACCAAATCTAGTAGAATTTTCCAATTACGAAATGGTTTGGCATAAATACCATATACAATGTACAGTAAAAGTATACCAAGACTATTTTAGCACAATAGTGCAGGCAAAATTTTTCGTATCGAATTTACCTAAACTTTTTTCGTACCCAAAAAAAAAAAAAGTGCCGCCAAAAGGGTAGCTTATCCTTAACAATTGCAGCTACGAAGGATTGAGGTTGATTTTTATTCTGGAAATACTAGGAATTTTGTTGTTTATGGACCATTTGAATTTGATTGGGACACGTATCTTAATTCTTCATCTGGTCTGGCTTGGTCCATTTCCAAATTAGCTACCGGTTTATGCAATGTGCCGAATGTATCCTTCTCTCATTCTGCCGTCGAATGCCACGGGAATCCATTGAATGGTGGAATCATTCCAAGCCAGCCGAAATAGAAGTTTACAGATAATATCTGCTGCAGGAATCAGGAATGGATGCCATGCTTTTAATATTGGATTCGCCTTTTGTCATCCCTACCCATGATTCTTGCAAACATAGTAGTGTACTTCAGGCTAGGATCATAGATGGAAACCTTTTAATTTTCTTTGTCACTTTTTTTTTATAACAAAACATATTTCATTAATGGATTGTTGGAAATCGTTCAGCACGATTGATATACATCGCTGTCCTAATGACAGATAAAATATGCACTAAAATTGTAGATCTGTAATTTAACAGATACAAAAAACCTGAAAAATTAAGAACATATCTAAAAAGTACCATCGATCTAAAATCATCTATTCATAGAATAAATTGTTATAGCCCACTCTGTGCACGTTACAATTGTCCAATCTACTAATTAACAGTTTTAAACTCCAATAAAGATGATGAGATCTGCCGACATAGACTCAAATCTGAAATAAATTCAGATCTGACAACCAGATCTGAATTAAATTCAAATTTAAACAGCAAAACAAGGAAAAATAACACAAAATCTCACTAGGAACTCCTAAAAGAACAGAAATTCTCACTAGAAACCCTAGGAGAAATAGCAATCTTCCACCATGAAAATTTAGGAAAGACTTTATTAGGAAAATAATAAAAATAAAACCTATGATGATCTCCCTCCCGAAGAGGAAGAGATTCAGAGAAAATGAGCCGTAGAGAGAAGTTGGAAAAGATGAAAGGTTGAGGGATATTTTCTTATCACTTTTACTCGTAAATTTGGCAAGATACAGTGTGCCCACATTTTTTGTTTTTTGTCTTCATGTCAATTACTTGTAGCTTATTCACTTCTATAATAAGGGGTGACTTCAAGATATTGTAATTATATATCCACATAGAGACTTTTAATGTAATACGTAGTTTTTGAGTCATACTCTCGTATGCATGGCATAGAAGGAACACTTATAATTTCTTGAAATTAAGTATGTATCAAGCGTGGCTTACCATGTCAAATTCTTTGGTAACTAGTCATAATCACGCTGCGTCGCGTGTTGGAACATGCAATTAAAACGCAGGACAGCAGGAATACTACTACTTATTCTTAGGTCTGCACTCTGCAACATGCACCACTTGGTTAATTGCAGACCACAACACGCAAGAAAAGATAATGGGGTCGTTTCTTGCAATCTCAGGAAAAGAAATTACCGCGACATTTCCCTTCGGTAACATGACCAATGACTTTGAAAGCTCTTAAAAACTTTGACTAGAACAAATTCAATCCGGAATGCCAATAATGACCTCATTCTCGGCATTTCCCATGAGTTTACTTGCAAGAAAGAATCTATTGAAGTTATGATCCCGTATTCTTCCATATTTTGTTTGTGGAAAAAAATCAATCTTTCTACATGCCCATTAGCAATAATGTTAACATAAATCCTGTTTAGTGTTGCTTGTGAGGTTGAATTTCTAGTAAAAATTTTCTACTTGCAATCATCTTTCTTTTATTAGCCTCTAGAAAAGTCTTTGCAAAACTATTCAAAAATCTGTTTAGTAGTCAGAATAGTTCTTAATACTAGTTGTTATTGACGTGCGAGAAAGGTTGAGTCATATCAGACGTTAAAAAAGAGGTCTCCATAATTATTAGCAAGTGTCAAGATACATTACCGTGAATTACTCTCTCTGTCCTACTTTATCTCGTTTTTCTTTTCATTCATTCCAAATTATAACATAACTTCCAATTGAAGAATATATCTAATTTTTTAATTTCTTAAAAAATATCCTTATTTAATGTATTTCGTTATGAGTAGTGAATATAGCTTACCTTATTTAATACAATCAATCTTTTTCATCAATAATTGCTTGGATAGATGTTTTGAACGGTGCATTGTATCATCATATTCCTATTGTAATCAATATAAAAGTACAATTATTAGTGATACTTTTAGTATTAATATAAGGTATTTAAAAAAAATACTAGGCTAGATTTACTTTTTAAATAAAATTAACTAAATTTCTTTTAATTGTGTGAGAAGAAAATCGATACTATTAAAGTGGTGGCACAGAGGAGTACCATAATACTAGCAAAAAAGAACCGTCACTTTGTCCAGTGAACCATTGCAAATAAATGCGAACTTAAGATCTTGTGTGTGATGCTTTGCAGCTTTGGGGATTCCATTGTCGTCTCGTCTGTTGATGATCTCGACGAGGGGCCGGCCGCAAATGTAGGCGGGGATACCGAATTTTCCAGTATAGGGCGCTGAGGCGTCCACAACGATTTCTTTTTTTTCCTTTCTTTTATTTTCATTTAGCTACGTGTGAAGAAATTAGGAACGGTTTCGTAACTAATTTTGCTTCATAGTGAAATGTGTATTAAATGCCGCAGGATACTTTTCAAGAGAAGAAAAAAAATGTGGCCAATAACACTCCATAAAAAAAAAATCACAAGATCACATAAAATAAGCAAATATATGAAATTATTAAGGACACAAATAAATCCTTTCTGGGTTTTGAGAACCAATAGAGATCCTGCAAACAAAATAAAACGTGTGCTAAAATTGAATTATAATGGCAGTACTAAATTTGCCAGAATTAATTGGTTGCCAGAAATTGAATCATACTAAGAAATTTCTCTAAAAAAGAAAAAAAGGAAAAAAAGGGCGACTCCCTAAGACTAAGAGTCAGTGCAAACTTCTATTTTGCACATGGCCATTTCCTGGGTTAAAACAAACACCGACTCCACTCCGACCCAAGCCCATATATCAAATGTGGTTTGCTGGGCCAGCGACATTAGCCATTTGTGACCTGAGGGATATGTTAGTACAGCAGTCGTTAGCATATTCTTCAGCAAAAGTATATGTCAACGATTGTGAGTTTGGATATTATGTTCATATTGAGCCTTGGAACTAAAATATAAGCACTTTTTTCTTTATTTAATAACAAAAAAAGCATGAATGTTACACTATCACATTTCATATTCAAGATTACAATTTGAAATGTTTGCCGCAGGCCATATGAGATTGAACGCCTGGAGCCATGTAATAACCATGGGGTATTGTTGGTACAATAACCGAGAATGACGAGATATGTGTTTACCCCATCCTACGACCACAAGATTACATCCATCTAATCCTTTGAACATAACCATAAAAGAAAAACATTCAATGAGAAAAACGAACGATAAAAGTTACTTCATTCGAAGAAGAACGATAGATGGTAGCATGAAAAGTATGAAGCTAAACTAAAGGCAACGAAGACAAATCCCGATGCTGACTTCGAGTTGCATTAGTCCGCATTTGGGAATTTACAATTTATTTACGCTCAAACCTGGCTTCAGCAGATTCTTTCCACTGTAAGTTTCCAGTCCCAACTGATAAACGATCTAAAACAGAAGCAGAATTCTTCCAGAATTTCAAGTCAGTAGCATCACCATATCCTTAGTTAGTAGCATCAGTATGGGCTGAAAATAGAAGGAATGTTACTGCTTTACGACATTGCACGGCAATTGCAACAATAATAACGAGAAAATTCCAAAATTAGTTTTCTGAAAGTGATTAAAAGTAAAATCTAGTCTTTTTAACACTACCACTAAGACGTGCAACAAAAATTCTCAGGCTCCTCCCACTTACAATTATCTTTCCTTGAAAAGCTAACTAGATTCTCGTTTTTCTGAAACTTGAGGTGTTGACAAGATCTACCGTTTCTCTTAGCTCATATTAGAAAGGACTTGGGAGCGCAATGCAATCACAACACCACGGACCATTCAAGATCCTATCAAGGCTTAGAAGCCAAAGAAGCCAAGTTCACTAGCCTTTTCCTTCTCAAATGTCTCAAAATACTGGTATATGATCGTAACAGCAAGCAAAAATCCCTGTTCCCGAACCAATTGCCCCCATGAAATCTGCCAAAACAGTGAGTGCACCAATACAGATGCCACCAAAAGCTGCTGCTGTAGGTATGTAACGGTTCAGCTCCTTTTGTAGATTGGATTCACGATGCCCAGCATCACCATTTGTTGTTCCTGAAACAAATTTTCAAATACAAATCAGATATAAAATTGTTTCATATTCAAGCATTGCATTATGAAAGCAGTTCCTTTCCAAAAAGAAACATTTTTAAGATCGTCCTTCTTTTCTTCCTTTCGCTTTCTTTATTTTCCAAGTCTGTTACCACCAGCTTAAAAATGGTTTATGAACTGCACAACAGGCAACATGAAAGACTCCAGAATGGCTGCGCAATCCACATATTACAGATTACTTGGGACAAACAAAAGAAAAAAGTATCAATTCTTATGAGCACTTATTCATCATATGAATTGTCGGGCGAAGCACTTCTTTCCAAATAGTTTCTGGCAATAATGGCAGTAAACAAATAACATTGGTTATGCAGATAAAATGAATTTCCTTGTGAATCATACCTTAAGCTGCTTGGCCACATCTCTAGCAGAGGATCCTGACACTTCAATCCAGGTTTTTGAGAACAATGCACATGCTGACAGCATAAAAACAATGTAAAAAAGTGCATTGAAATGGATTGGCTGCCATATCTGCCAAGCTGCAAAAATGACAACAGATTCAGTTAAGCATGTAAAAGTAGGAAGAAAAATGCAAAAAACCATCAACGCGTGTTGATGGATAGAATGTAGATGATAGTAATACGAGACTAGGCAGGAGATCCAATGATCATGAGCCACAGTAATTCACCTTGATGGAGCAGTAATATAATAAGCAAGGCCTCCAACAGGGACTGTTTGGCCAGAATATTCTGATTCCTTCCACTTCCCCAAAAGGTTCACTAGGAAATTTCCACTGTACCTCCTGTACAGTAACTGGAACAACAAACAGCAAGAGGCTCATTATGCGTTAAAAAAATAACAAATCTTAGTCAACTAGAGCCTAGTTGCAAAAAAGCCCGTACCTGAGAAATGAAGTAGAGATTGGACACAAGAGCGGACTGTAGAATAATGGGCATATTGGGAAGTATAGAACAGCTTGATTGGATATGAACCCTGCTGTCCACGGGCATTCTTAGACCTCACTGGCAAAACCACACGGAAGCCTTGGAAGTAGATCACAATAAGAAAGATCAAGACTGTGGCAAGCAAGTTGGTCACATTCGGAAGATTCTGCCGATAGAATGCTTCACGAAGTGCACGAACCTTGTCTGTTCGAGTTATTAGCAAATGGAATAGAGCAATTACAGCGCCTTCGAATTCAGCTCCACGACCACTGTTAATTGTGGTTGGGCTAAAAGCTTTCCAAATATGTTTTCACTGTCAAAGCAACGAAAGGTCAGTTTCAATCATCCATCTTAGGAGCACATGATAGCTAAATGCAAATAACAGTTTAGAGAAGCTTACCAAATGTTGGTGGCAATGAAAAGTGAAATTCCAGAGCCTAGACCATATCCTTTTTGGAGAAGTTCGTCTAGACAAATCACCAATAATACCAGCAAAGCAGAGTTGGAGAATTATAAGAATTGCATTTCCAACTCCAAGTGACTAACGCTTCCATACATCCCTGAGAGAACATAGGCAACCGCTTCACCAACAGCAATAAGGATTCCCAATAACTTCTGTGCACCATTTCTGGAAGTCCAAAAGGAAAACTTGTCAGAAAAATCATCAAATAAACTGAGCAAATTTATGAAATCAAGGACATAAACAAATCCTCCATATTCCTAATAGCCTATAAACATCCAGCAAAGGAAACAAGTGTTTTGTGTACAACATATTCTGTCTATGTATTTTGAGAAATTCAATTATAACAGCAAAACTGAATTCGACAAGACTTACAAAAGTGCTCGATCCTCGCGTACATTGTTATCTACTTCAATGATCTTTGAACCAGCCAACAGTTGCATAACCAGTCCAGAGGTGACGATAGGAGTAATCCCAAGCTCCATCACAGTCCCACGGTTGGAGGCAAGAATAACACGCATCCAGTAGAATGGATCTTGCCCCAGTTGTCGAATGTATGCCATACAGCGGAAGCTGGCTGCATACCAAAAATATGAAAAAGGGCGATCACCGTATAGATAACCTTCTCTCTGAATGGGATTTTCCTATCAGCACTCTGAACTTCAGGTAGAAAGGAGAGAAAAGGTCTAACAAGATGAAGCACCCTGAATCCTCCCCCCATCTTATCACAACGAAATGCACCAACTCAGCCTACAAAAAACAAATTTTCAATCAAAAGCACATTCCATAGGAACAAAACTCAATCCTAACAACCGAGTAGTTCAACGCAGAAACCAATAGACAGTTTTTGGAATCAACAAAATCAAGAAAAGTCAACACTCCAAAGTAAGAATATGTTGATCAAAATCATTAGCAGGAAGAAAAACTAGAATTTTTAATATGCTAAATGTAGTCAATTGAAAACAGCAGCAAAACTTCTCTCCAGCTTTACTACCAACAAAGGCAACATCCCACCTCAGAATCAAAATCAACTGAAATTGCTTAATAACACAATAAAAACACTCAAAAAATCACTAGCTTCCAAGATGCCCCAGGCCAAAAAAGAAAAAATTGCAGCTTGTAACTTAAAGCATGCCAAGTGAAATTCCAAATGAAACGCACGGGCTACTAATGTGAAAGCCCCCCAACACACAGGAAATTAACAATTTAACATCCAAAATAAGAAAAGAAAAAATGGAACGAAAATGTTCTAATTTCGCCCTACATCTTAAAGGTCTGTAATAAATTGACCTAGGCATAACCTGTATTAGCAAGAACAAAAGGCTGATTTTTACATAAATTTTACATACAAGAAACGACATAAACAAGACTGAAATCAGAACCAAATTTTTACGATACAAAGCCCGCTATGCGGCCTAAAAACAGCGCTTACTGGATCGGTATAGATTATCAGATTCATCAGATCTATCAAGTATCAAATTTTCCAGAGAGAAAAAAAATTACGCAAAATCATTTCGTACGTAAACATAAAAATTCCCTATATTCAGCTGTTGAATATACGGATCCGAATCGAACAATTCCAAAACAATTGCACGGTTTAGTAAAATAATTAACTAAACCACTGAACAAGATCGGAAAGCAGAAAAACGATCACAGAAAACCTATAATTAGCGAAAAGAGATTGAGATTGAAGACCAACCTCGGGGAAGAAATTGAGAAGAAGATTTTGAGATCCGTTTGTTACTGAAGCTGCTGAGACGATGGATTATTTCATCTGAAGCAGTCTCTTGCGTTAGAGGTCTACTTTGGAGATATAAAATGGGTGCCGACGTGGCAGGACCTCCACGAGCTTATCCAATCATTTTATGACACGTATCACATGGATTAGAGTGAAATTATGCGCCACGTCCCTCATATTTCGAGATATTTAGAGTTGTACCATTTGATCAGTTTTTTGTTGTAATTCTCATTCCCAACAGCCAACAATTAGAATTGGTCCCGAAATTGACAAATTCCTTGTACACTTGTACTTAAGTAGTCAAGTTAAAGGTCATATCATTTTATCATTTTGGATAGTTACTCTGGCCCAAAACCCAATAAAGAAACGTTTCCTATTTCCCATTTGCAAGGCCTTGTGCAAGATCCCAGTCCAAATTTTACATATAGTTAGATAAGTATTGGGCTTCTACCGTAGAAAATGTTGGAGATACGAAGTTTTTTTTTTGGTCGCAATCACAACATTTTTATAACATAATTTATCATATTTTATAAAGAGGGGGAGACTAAAGCCTAATCTATCCTATCTATCGTAGGAGAGGAGGAACTTTAAAGAGGCATTACCAAGTATACAGACCTAACCATACCACCTTCAAATTTTTTTTCATTGCAAAATAGAGTTCGAACTTCTGACCTACGATTCAAAAAGGGATTTAGCCATTTTTTTGTGGGCGCTTGAACCAAAACTTAATGGTTTACAAAGCTTAGTCTTATTTGGGAAGATTTGAGATCTACCCAATTGTCACTTCCAATTTTTCAATTTCGCCATAAATGTTAACGTCTATACTAACACAAAAGAAGGTATATAAACGTTGAGATAACAATGTGCAAAAATATGAACTTATTAAAAGTAGTTTTGCACAATCAATCTCATTAATCCAATTTCGTATTAGGTAGGTATTTAAAGGAATCTATTTACAAATGCAGTTCGAGAAGGGAAAACGACCCTAATCTAAGCTATATTTGCTCGATGGATATAATCTGCGTCTGAACTATCAGTTATATGGTGCAATTGCTCTATTCATTGCGGAGAGTCGCGTCCTCATTTAGACTCTTATGCCCGAAGCTCCTAAACTTCTTGTTTGGATTTTGAATTATTTATACAAATTTATTTTCTTATATCATAAATATAAAAAAAATGTTAAAATATTTTTTTAGAAAAAATTATTCTAAATAATCTACTATCCAAACATACTTTGGTCAAATTATACATTTGCACCACGACAACTCTTCCGGAGCCTGGCCCAATTCCAAACAAGTTACGGCCTTGGCATTTGGCACTGGCTTAAAAGAACAAAATAATTTGAGAGTGGCAAGACCGACCCCACACAACAAAAAACAGTGCACGTTCCCACTGTTACCTTCTCTCCTGCCCCTGAAGTTGAAACTGCCCAATCAGAGTACTAAATCATTTCTAGAAAAATCGCACTTTTCCCAGTTTCCACTAAAGTACTAATCTCCATTCTCCGCCCAGTAAAAATTCTTTTGCGACTACGTGAATGTGGCCCCCCCGGCCTCCGGGAAAAAGAAAATACTAGTGTAAAATTCTAGTACACTAGTATTTTATGAACATTTTAGAAAATAAATCCACAAAGTTGTGGTAATTGGAAAAGCTTGTGAAAAAATGGAAGTGTGAAAGTGGAGTGTCAAAAGGCTGCCTGCTTAAAGAAAGTACTGAACTGAACAGCAGCAGGAGGAGGAAGGAGGGTCTGAAGAATCCATCCAGCTGCTGAGGTTTGAAGCAAAACAACGAACATGTTTTCTTCCAATCTGTCTGTTTTGCTGGGACTAAACAGACCCCCATTTCTTTCTTGATTTACTTCCGTGGAAGTTTCTCCCAGAGAGAACACCATCCTCTGCTTCTTCTTCTGATCTATTTGAAAAACAAAAAAAATAAAAGGGAAAACACAGATACAGCCTTAAAAGAAACGGAAGTTTTATTTTATTGCTATCTGAGGAAAGGATGAAGGGTTCATTTTTCTTTCTGATTTTCTTAATTCTGTTGGTGGCTTATGTTCAATTTCAAGCTGATGCTGCTATCCCTGCTGGTAAAACTTTTCTTACTTCCTCAAGTCCCCCATTTGCCCCCTTCCCTAACATTATTGTTTTCTTATTACTGTTACTATTAGTATTATTATTTTTGCCTATGTCACGTTTCACTTATTATGAACCAAACGCTAATGTTGATCTTCTGTTTAAAAAACATGTATGTGTTGTGTACTGGTACTTGATAATTCAGCTTTATTGTTTTATTTTTGGCTCAGGGCCCCTGATAAAACATGTTTCATCCCTGCTCAAATGGACCAGGCCTTCCTCTAAATTGCCCCCAATCTGGTAATTTCTCCTAGTTATAATTTCAGTCCTAATTCTACTTCTCTTTTTGGTGTTTGAGGTTAAAGTTCTTATTCCTGCACCATCTTTGAGTTGAACAAAACATGAGAGGGGAAAAGGAAAGAAAGAATGAACAAGGATGTTGTGACATGTTTGTGTATGCGTAGCTGCACACGGTGCTTCTTTTGTTTTCGATGTGAGAAGTTAGTGGTAATGTATTTTGCGGTTTTCTTGATTAACTAAAAGTGCAAACTGCTTTGCTTATAATTAATTTCAGTTTTCTTATATGGGGGTAGTTTGGTATATGTCTCTACATTAGGCTTGTATAACCATTCATTTATGGTTACAGATGGGAATGTGCTTCAGTTTGAAGATGGCTACTTAGTAGAAACTGTTGTACAGGGGAACGAGCTTGGGGGCACGCCTTACAAAATCCGCGTGTCACAAGAAGGCGAACTGTTTGCTGTGGATGCAGATAAGAGCAACATTGTTCGGATAACTCCTCCATTATCCCAATGTAAGCTTCTTTCTGCCTCTTTCTCTCTCCAAATGGTGAGATTGCTGGTTTTTGTTGTGCCTGAGTATCTGATTTGCTGTCTATGAATGGGTGAATAATGCAGATAGCAGGGCAAGATTGGTTGCAGGGTCATTTCAAGGTTACACAGGGCATGTGGATGGAAAACCAAGTGATGCTCGGTTTAATCATCCAAGAGGAATCACCATGGATGATAAAGGAAATGTATATGTTGCTGATACAGCAAACCTTGCCATTAGAAAGATAGGAGAATCTGGTGTGTACAATTAACAGCATGAGATTGATCTATTGCTTATTGAAATGGTTATTTGGCCTTGAGAACCTCAATCAGCAACTCTAGAATTTTAAATTCATTTCAGGTGTAACAACAATCGCTGGAGGAAAATCAAATGTTGCAGGATTCAGGGATGGGCCAAGTGAAGATGCTAAGTTCTCATCTGATTTTGATGTGATATATGTTCACTCAACCTGTTCATTACTGGTTGTTGACAGAGGAAATGCTGCCCTTCGACAAATATCTCTTGACCATGAAGATTGTGATTATCAGCACAGCTCTGTTTTCAGCTACAGGTTGGATTTCTCTATGTCTGCTTGCTTGTAATTGATTTTTTATTTTTGGCGGTTCTCTTGTCTCATTTTGCAATAACTTGATGTGAATTTTATTGGATGGTCATAGATGGATATTTTAATGGAGTCATGTTAACACCATTATGGTTAACTTTTTTTTTAATTTATCATTCAGATGGATAATAGGCCAATCTTCATTGTGAGTTTCACTGGGGCCGCCTCTAGGATAGCAATGACTTTAGTCGGAGGTCTATTTTAGAAACTGAAATTGATTTCTTATTGCTGATAGCTAGACAATACTTATGTGGAGGATTAATACACAAATCATGCACAGTTTGAGTATATATTTTGATAGTGCATAAGCCTCTAGGAAGTTATTAGTTTTGGCAGATGCGATTGCTGTTATCAGTAGACAATTGAGTAAACTTCTCATCAAATTTCTCATTCATGTTCATCATTGAATTGGCTTCATCTGACTTTTACTAATCCAATGGACTTAGAGATGTATATTGATCTTGTCTTAATAAGTCCAACAAATATGACTCACAAAAGTTGTATGACTACCGATAAATCACTCAAATTAGTCTATCAATTACTTGCCTTTCTTGAGCCTTTTTGGTACTGTAGTGAGTGTCCAACTGACAAGGTCAGGGTTCTTATGTGGTTTGATGAAGGGAAATCAGTCTTACTGTAATTTCATATTTTCATCACTGAGTTGACCAGTTAGTTGACCTTAACAGGCTACATCAGAATGATGTGTGTTGGCTGGGGCAGGGGAGAAAGAAGAATGAAGAAGAGAAAGCAAGTTACTTTGTCGTACTTTAGGCTATTGAAATGTTGCCTGCATGTGGGAATTTAAGAAAACCGGCCACTAAATTCCTCAAAGTTCTAAAATGATATAGTACTAATCGTTCTTGAATGAGCAAGCCCTTTTCTGATGTATTTCGTTCTTGTGCAGATATTTTTGATGGGTTATTGGTGCAGTCTTGATTGGATACATTTCATGCATGCTCCAACAGGGGTTTGGTTCATCCTCCTCCTCCAGAATGGTATAGTTTTTTAGTTGATTTGTCAGTTTCAGCTTTATCATTCTGACTTGCATTCCTGCAAGTAGATTTCCACCGGATTAGAGGTTGATTTCCTTTGCTACCAAAAAGCTGGGATATGGTCATGCATTAGTTTCACTCTAAATGTATAGCCTAACCTGAAACAACATCTGCATTGCAGCAAGCAAATACGGGGTTTGAAACTCATGCAGACCGACAAAAGAAAGAAAAATCTGCCCCTGCGGTGGAACTTGTGAAAAGAGAACCAAGAAGCTGCTTGGCCATCTTTTGGGCAGCTCATTGGAGATCTACCAAAGATTGCATTCGAGGCATTTAGTGGCATCTTAACGTACCTCATGCCCTTCAGGTTTAGCCGCCGCAGAGCTAGAAAAGGCCTCACTCCATTGAAGGATTCTTTGATCATGCCTGAAGATGAAGCTGAGCCCCCAGCCCCAGTTAGTTCAAAAGCAAGAGAACTCTTGCCCCTATGTCAGAAACCAGGCAGGCTTACACACCAAATGTTAGTGATAGATATTCAGAAGTGAAGCCTCCTAAGATCCGATCAAGCAGCATGAAAGATCCGTCATTGCCAACCAAGCACAGATCCTCTAGACGACAAGAACATGCTGAATATTATGCATCAGGCGAGGTTCCTCCTCAGGTTCAAGTGAGGTCTAAAGGTCAGAAGGAAAGAACAAAACATCGACAAAGGGATAAAAGTGGAGAGGTTTTTGGATCAAGCGGGGTGGAATATTCAAAACCTGTTGAAAGCAAGGCAGTCAACTATGGTGATCCCAAGTACGGGTCCTTACAACATGAGGAGCAATTATGGGGATACATTTCGTTTTGGGTAGGTTGCTTGCTAAAGTGTCTTAGTCCTCGTAGTTTAGAACTACTACTGCCGTCTCTAATTGGTCAAGCAATTATGTATTGGTGTTGAATGTCCATAGTTCCGCCTGCCCTTCAACTTATTAGAGAAACAAGAAAACAAGTTAATATAGCTGTTTTTTGGGCGTTTCTTGAGCCTGTTTGGCTTTTGTCCATTACGTAGCATGATTCTATCTTGGGAGCCAACAAAAGACAAAGGATGAATGGTGGGAGAACGTTCACCGCACCAAACTATCGAAAGAAAATTGCGTGTAAGGACTTGGTTTTGTAATTCGTTAGAAAGGGACTCAAAAGTGTTGTTGAAAAATGAAAGTGTCTACTGTCTAAGAGGGGATGATCAATTTTAGTAGTATTTTGCTACTATCGACTGTTGAATTGAGGGTACAAGGTAGGCTTAGCACCCTAAAGAAATTAAAGAATGAATTTTTTTTTTGGGTAAGAAAAGAATGAAAAAGTTAATACTCCCTCCGTCCTATCCTATCGTTCATGTCTTGTTTTCACCTTATTAATATTTCAAAATAAGAGTTATCATTTTAAATTTAACACATGTACTTTTCAATCGTACTATTTGAAAAAGTAATTTTTTAAAATTTCAATACACATTTAATAAAAAAAATTTTACATTCAAAGGATACATTTATAAATTTCACAATTTCACTTCATCCAAACATAACGATTATTATAGTATGTTTGGATAGCTTTCTATTTGTCAGAAATTATTCGATTGCATCATAAACATATTTTTTAATTATATTTTTATTTTTTTAATCATTTTTTTATCTCATGTACATTAATTACATTACAAAAATATTACAGTATTTTTTTAAAAAAAATGTATTTAAAATAATCTCCTAACCAAACACACACATATATCCATAAAAAAGTTGGATTTTCAAAAAATAATTATAATATTGGTGCGGAGGGGGAGTATAAAATAATATAGAATGAGTGGAGGAGGAAGACCCTCTAAGGCAGGCGAAGAGACTTGCTCTCACATTGGCCATTCAAAATTTCAAAGTTGTTCCCACTATTAGCTACACGGCTTTTTCAAAAGGAAATTAAGGGATCATTAATATTCTCATGTGACATGTCCATGAAGTCCAAAAGTAGGAGACTTTGAGTATTAAAAGACGAATAATTTACTAATAAATACCAGTAGTAATAATATAATGTCTAGAAAAGAAAAGCAGCTTTTGCTTGTTGGTTTTTGCCATTTCCTTTTCTTCTTGATTGGTACGTTAGAGGGTAGAAAAGAGAGAAGAAGATAAAAGTGAATTTTAATCCGGAATCCAAAAATAATTGAGTTAAAAACTAACAATAATCTAAATGTGTTCTTATCCCCTCCAGATTTTTATGTAGCAACTGAGAACTCCCAAGTCGGTGAGGCAAAGCGCAGTTCGTAGTGGGACAAATACATATAATGGAGACAATAACAGAGCTCATCTGATCATCCCACAAACTTTTTTTTCTTTCTTTTTTTTGCTGTCTCTCTCTCTCTCTCTCCTCACGAGGAATGAAACATGACAGCCAACTACTTTGGACATTAAGCAATGGGTAAACTACACTTTATTTCCCTTTTTTCCTCCTTTACCAAATTTGATGTTCATTTCTTTCATGAGAGAAGGGGGGGGGGGGGGGGGTGCAAAATGGAAGGCTTAACTAATCAGTGTAATTGTATTATTTTTGTAGTATTATTCATGACAGGAAGAGTCACAAAGCTAAGCAGAAAACTGCAAAAAGTTGACCAAAGTTCAATTTGACTTTGGACTCTTTCATACGCATATGACTCAATTTAGTATCAAAAATAAAAAGAAGAAGTAGTGAACAACTCCCCCATGGCATGCATTCACCACAAATTTTCTCTGATACACATCTAAACTGACTATGACTTGTTGGTGATTTTTTCTGGGATCTGGGGACTGTTTCTGACTGTACAGTGAACAAGGATGGGGTGTGCTGGATCATCACAGACCAAAGGAGATGGTGAGTCTTTGCAAGTTTTCATCTTTTTAAGGTCATGGGTACAGGCATACTGTTTCATATTGTTTTTTATGATGGAAAATTCTGGTCTGTCTACTTTGGAATGTGCCTGGTTGAGAAGAACTCAGGGCATGTGTTTTTAACTTGTGACATAGGACATGTGTAAATCTGTTTGCATGCATGCATGTGTATTTTTTCTAGGTGTAAGGGATTTGAACTGAGATAAATGTTTGGATGAATTTATGATTGAATCTGGGTGGATTGCTTAACCACAGGGGCAGTCTGTATCAACCAAAATTCAAGAAAAGAAAGAACAAAATCTGCTTATGGACTTTCATGCTCCATTTGTCTTCGTAGGTTTGCTTGATTATTTGGAAAAAGAAGCTTCTTTCTCTCAAATTGGATAAAATAAGCTTGTGGGTTTTTGTGTGTGTGTGTTTCTTGGGTGGGGGAGGAGTTTGCTTGGAGGAGTGCTACTATTGGCTGAAAAGAGTTTCTATTCATCCAAAGATCAACTTCCTCTTGGTTGCTTTGGCAATTGGTACTATGTTGTTCTACCGTTGCTTAGAGTTCCCATAGATGCTGTACTAATTGATCCTCAAGCCTCCTTTCCTTCCAAGTGGTATGCATCTTCTTTGAAGGAGTTTAAGGAGTATTCAACATTTCAAATAAAACCGAATGGAGGAGAATTAGGATTAAGACAGACCAGTTTAGTCCCCAACCCCCATGAATACAGAATTCCATCTACTCTGTATGCCTTTTGATGTAAATGTAAATTATGCGTACTTTGGCTTACACCCTTTTAGATTTTAGACCTTCCTGGCGAAGTTGCATATGCTGTAATCTAATAACCAGAAAGCTAGAAAAAACTGAATTTGTGTCCTGTGAGCAAAGGAACCAAGTAGATACAGATCTTCAAGACTTGGTGTGTGTGCGAATCGCTGGGCTCTGTCGCGCAATTTGTCTTTTCACTCTTGTTGATTCTTGTGTAATGCTGATCTACAGATGTCTGTGCACACAAATACATTCTCTACACGTCTATTAGCATGTAAAAGTTGGGATTCTGATTTTTTACCATATGTTTGCCAATCTATCTCAAGCCCAGGTATGGCAAGTTGTGAAGCTGAACATGTTTCGTTTACTCTTTGGTCTTTACAGGATCCGTGAAAAAGATTCGAAAGCCAAAACCTTGGAAACATCCACAACCGATAACAAAGAAGTCAGCTAGTGCAGTTGAGAGAAGAGTTTTGGGACAGCTGCTCCTCACTATGGTGGAAGAAAAGGTAGTAGACATATTTGAAAAATCACTTGTATTTCAACTTAAATTTGAAGATTCTGTTGATTTAGCAGAAGCAATATTAGCTACTCTACTCATGATCCTCTATCCTATCCAATTCTGTGGGAATTTACTGTAGCGTAACTACTTGTGTACTCATTCTAGAAATTTGGGATGCACTTCGAAGCTGCTGCTGAGGCAGACATAAAACCTAGCTCAGGCAATCATCGACAGTGCTGGAGTCATCATCCAAAATCCCTGATATGACGGTGTGCTAATGATGAGAAGAGGTCCTATTCTGGCTATTTTTCGACCAAACAAAATTCTGCTACGTCCCTTTTGCTTTTATTGGTAGAAATAAGACTGGTGCTCTTCAAATTTTTCTGAGCTCGTCTCCATTTGTCTTGCTGCCCTCCTCCTCTTTTCTCTTTCTGATTTCTATATTCACTAAGCTGCATTTTTCTTGCTAATCTGTTTTACAAGGTGCAAAAATATGAACTCCCGAAGTATGTTCTGAGCGAACCAACCAACTTATACAAGAAGGTTAAAAAAATGAAGGATTTCCTGATGTCAAACTTCCACATTCATTGATTTCAATGTAGATCGTGTAAATCTCCCTCATGATATTACACAAGTTTGTTTACTCACACCATCCTCCTTTTTCACCTCGCTTCTTCCTCGTTTGTTATAGATTCAAACACAAGAAGGAAAAGCAAAAGTATCGTGCTTCCCCTGCTTTAAAAGCGCAGTATGATTCATCTTTGGACACTTTATTTATTTTTGGGGTGTTGTGGTTTGCGATGGGCGAGTTCTTAATAGCTTGGGTATGTTAACATGAATGGCCAATTTTCAAACTCACCGTTCTACGCAAGTACAATTGTTAAACACCTTTGGCCTTCCCCATAACATATCAACAGCGAAGTAAAAAGCCAGGAGAAGTGCGCTTAAAAATGCTTGAGCTGGTGAACATGCGTGTATGAGCATTTCGTAACTCCTAACTGTCTTTCCTGAATAGCTTTGAAAACTGAAAATCCATTGTTCACCAAGAAGGGTTAAAGTTCCTAATCAACTAATCAAGAAAACTATTCTTATGAAGTCTAAGCACAGCCAAGAAGAGGTAGCAGAACTATACAAACATTTGGAAGAGAAAACCATGAACAAAGGATTATCCTGAACAAGAAAGCATGCGCGAGCACGACCAAACGCCATGATTTTATCACAGAGGAGCATAACGCAAAGAACCAAGACAATTGCAGCAGTTTCTACAGCAATCTCCTTAAACCCTCTTGAAAAAAAGACAGAATATTCCCTTGTTTAGGATCCTTGTTTCCCTGCTTTCTTACTTGCTGTTTTGCCAACTTGGTTTAATGGAGCATTAGCAGTTACAGCTGGTGACTTCTTAACAGCAGATGGTCTGGAAATAAACCCAACAGTATAAGTAGCTTATAAATCTGAATTAGGAAAAATGGAACATTAATGACAGCCAGAATGAAGCAGCTTTTGAGCTGTAAAACACCAAACATACACAGTCATACATGTGTGGATGTCTGCTACAATATAATGCCTCAGAACTGTCAGCAACTTGATAGTTGACAAAAAGCATAATTCTAACATTGTCCAGTAGTTTTCTCGTCAGAAATAGCAAATATAGAATGATAGATTGTACTCAGAAACAAAAAGGAAAAACAAATGACAAAAGAAAGATGAAAAGTTTGGCATTTGAGATGGAAGAGGCATACATATCTAATTATGCAAAATCCCGCATCCCAAAGTATTTATCCGAATGAGATGTCATATAAATGGGGAGACACCAATCAGCCAGTTATGAACACAAGGCACCCATGCAAAGTTAAGAGAACCAGTCATCGCCTCATACTTGCAACATATTGTGGCAGAACTACATCTAAATTCATGTTAGTCTGGGGCAAATTGATTTACATTGGTAAAATAAAAAGAATCCAATACAAGGACAGTATGTTCACGCTGTTAGAATTATTGCTGGCAGGAATGTTGTCAACCTTCTTTGTTGTGTCACTCTCAGGCTTTGTCTCCTCCTCACCCTCCCAAACAACGCTCAGTTTACTGCATCCACAATTCAAATGAGTCAAATAATATAAACAGTGCAAACTATAAACAAACAGAATGCCACAGAGGCATGCAAAAAAGCTAAATTCCTGTACTTCTATATGGATACATTTACACTTCGACAAACCATTGGATAAAAGAACAAGGCATCACTAAAACTAAATATGTACGCCCATATGTGGAAAGATGCGAAGCCTAAGGGCTACTTTCAACACTTCCTTGTCTCCATTTATGACCTCGTTGATAAAGTCTCTTTCAGTAGGCAGGAAGCAAATGAAAATATCTGAAAAAGGAGTAGTATTATCTGTTTCGAGAAGTAAGAGGTGTGATTTATCATAATTGCACCTTCTCTTCCACCGCTCATCAAATCCTTGTTTTTAGTACTTTTTTTCCTTTTAGGTGAATTTGGAGCAGCATCCCTTGTTTTATCCTTCACAATTGTGTCAACAGCAGGCACATGGTTTATAACCTTCTCCAAAGAAGAAGAGTTCTTGGTGTTATGGTTTGCCGAAAGCTAGATGCTCTTCTTTTGATTTTCTGTCGGTTTCTTTTCTATGCTTGAAATTCGGTTTATCTTCCTTCTCTTCCTCAAATTCAACTTGCTCTTCTCAATGTCTGAAGAATAAGAGCTTCGTTTTGAATCCAGCATTGATTTCTTCTTTGGAGGATCTGGGGATGCTAGATTGACAGCATCTTTGAATTCGTCTTCTTCATCTGAGAAGTCAAAAACAACCCTCCTCTTCCGACCAACTTCGCCATTGTACGACCGCTTGACGTTGACACCGTGACCTTCATCATCACTGCTTTCATGCTCTATTTCTTCACGAGCACATATTTGTGCATCTGCAATTGCTAATAGTTTCACAGTAACTAATGAACTCCTAAATTCAGGAAACAGCCAGCACTGAAAGTGGATAAAAGTCAAAGGAACAAACCTGCAGAATTTGATATGCCATTAGTTTTTGCAGAGGCGCACTCAGCTTTGGACTTTGCAGATGCACGACCCCACATATTAGCCAATGCACCTCCGGTTCCAGAAGAGTTCTTATCAGTCTCTACTTTTTTCGTATTAACAGCCAATTGAGGAACTTTCAGTTTGTTCTCAGCAGGCTACTCTCATTTTTAACATCTTTGACCACATTTGGGGATTGCAACTGTGACATTAGGGCTTGATCCCTGAACCTTTTTCTGCCTGGGTTGTGGAATTGTTGGACTCTGGTTGGCCAAGGTGTACCCAGATAACCCTGAGGTCCCGGTAGTTTTCACTGGTAGCACACTTGTGGTTCCATTTGTTGCTTCAGCATTTCTCTTGACAAAGGAATTTAGTACTCCACAAAATCTGTAGTAGCACCCAAGCACAAAAAAATGTAGGAGCCAAGACAGGTTAAACTCTGTCAAATTAGCTGCATTTAGATTGCCTAAGACATGATGAATTTACCTGTTATCTCGCAGACAATTATCAACTTCATGGGGCTGCTTAAAGAGCTCTTCAGCTTGGACAAATTCAGCATTCCAAAGGACTGCTGGGTCTTTTGGTAAGCAAGCTTGCACGCTATAGATTTGAACTGAGCAATTCTCATCAAATTCTTGCTTTACTTCTACAAATTACAGGAAAAAGATGAATAAAAAATGCAATGCTCATTCCAACATGGAAGTTCCAAAAATAGAAGGATAGCTTAAAACATGAATTACATCTTGGATGCTAGCTTCGTGAAACAGCATTTTAAAGAATGCAGGCAGTATAAGCATTCTGTTGGAAATAGCCTATAACAAGCCATAAACTGCATTATAAGTAACAGTCAAGTGTTCAAAATAACCAACTACTGATATGTCATTCTTGAGATAGCTCATAGAAGGGTTTACATCAGATCGATTGCGCCAAACTTGATCCCCCGAAACATAATGCAATGTATGACATAAATAACAGTTGCTTCTCAATTTTAAATCAACAGCTATTTGCAATGTCCCAACAGCCCAATATTTTCGTTGGTTCACTCCACTAATTATTCTTGGGAGGCATTACAAACCAACATCCACAAATTACAGTCATCCAAATATATAAGCAAACAAAAGTAAATATTCAAAATCTGGAGGATTGCATTATCTTCCACATCCTAGAAGATACGCAGAGCTTAACACCAATAGTCCAAAATAGCATTTTGCCGTAACCACAGATATGCTAACATTCAGCATGAATGTCACTCTACTGGTTATCCAGTACAATTTAGAGGAAATGAAGAAGCCAGACACATGTGAACAAATCACAATGAGGTAACAAGAAAAAACTACAACAATGGTGAAGTTTTCTCATCAGAAATCTCTAACAAGATATCATGCAAGGAAGTGTGCAAGATTTTCTAGCTTGACATACGCATGTTGATGCAATCACAAATAGAGCACTAGAGCACATTATACGTTTAGAACTCACGAGGTACAGAGGACAAGCAGTTTTCAGGCTAACCAGCTAAGAAAATGTCCGGAATACAAATTTAGAAAGATGAAAGGAAGCAATGTAGCAGAGTGGGAACAAATCTCACAGTCAATGCACAGGGGCATACAACACAATTTGCCAAATTGAAACTCAAGATTCATCGGTAAACGAACCTGCAAGTTTAGGCTTGGACACAAGCCTGATATGATAAACGGAAGGATCAGTTTTCAACCATCCAGACAAAGTATAAACTACCTCTACTCCGGTCCCACGCTTCTCAACAAAATCCTGAAGCAGCCTACAGATGACAAGTCGACAAACAACAAAGAAACTAACTTTAGCCAAAAGGGGAGAAATTTCGAAACGACAAATCATCAAAATATAAAATCTGAAAACTCGGTACCTTTTTGCGTCGTTTGAGGACACCAAAAAATTTCGACTCAGCCATTTGTATGACACCTAAAATAAAACACAGCCAAGAACAATTAAATTTAAACTACATAAGATTTGGGAAAAAAACTTAGCTATTCTTCGTTTTCAATTTCCATCATCTTACCAGAAATACAAGGAAAGAAAATCTGACCTAAACTTATTCTCGAGAAAACAGAAGAAAAAAAACCCTCCATTGAACCTTTACAGTAAGGAAATACACAAGTTGACAGTACGAGAGATACCACTTGAAGCTTATCGGAGACGAGGGACTGTATCTGGTCGAGGATACACAGGGCTTCAATTTCTGCCATGTTCGGCGTCGGCGTGGGGCAGTCGGATCTAGCACCCGAAAAGGGGAAGTGATGAACCGAATCCGATAAACCAATTTTCCCTCCGCAAAGAACATAAAAAGGCACCCAATTTTCCCGCAGTATGATGGAGGGTAAGTTAGGGGGTTTACTGGTTAGAGGCCTTTAGCGGAGTCTTTTCTTGGCTTTTGGGGCCTATTGTCACGTGATTTTCCACATCGCACGTGCTCTATTTGGACCTTCCCGTCCTTTTCCTTCTTTCTCAGCATCCCTATGCTTGACAAGCTAGTGAGAAATGGAAGTGTGTTTGGATTGTAAATAATTTGAAATATTTTTATTGCAGTATTTTTTGTGATATGATATATATGAGATAAAAGGTATATTAAAACTTGTAATGATGACGTAAATAAATATATTTGGACAAATAATCTCCTATCCAAACATACTCGTTTCGCTTTTTATTTTTCTGCAAAGAATTATTATAAGTCTCAATTGATTCAACAATTGAATTACTAGAGTTCCCGGTTTACTCAAAAAACGAACATACCCAATGACAAAGGTTAGATGGTCAAAAAAATTGGCTCATCAATACGCTGTTAGATTTTTCTGCATTTTCTTTAACCTTCATGTTGTATCCTCTTACACGAATATTGAGTAAAAAGAGAGAAAGGAAAAAAAAAAAAAACTCGAAGATCAAATCAGAATATGTCAAAGGCACCCTTCTCTTTGACAGTGAGAAGCAGCTCAATTCTGAGGATTGGAAGCTCCAAGCCTCAACTAGCATGAGAAAAATACTAACAACCAGCAAAAGCAGGAAGACCTTTAAGAGTGTATTTCAATAAACCATTTAATTAAAAGCCCGTTCACCATTTCAATAAAACTTAATGCGTGTCCTTTATACATTAAATTATCTAGTTCATGATCATTTACACTTGGTACACACAAACTCCTCAAGACTTTGGTTTGACGAGGCCATGAACAAAAGTCAAGTGAAAATGTAGACTTCATCGTATCCTCTCCTGCAATGAGAACGAACAAACGACATCAAGTTGGTACAAGTCTTTCACCATCTTATCTTTTTCGCGTAAAACAACAAGAAAACAAACATTGATCCTACTGCAGTCTCAACTGCAATCAACTCACCCGGCTTTACCACAATAGGTTGGTGTGTAATTGTAGATGAGGTTGTCAAGAACTTTACGAGCTGGTGGCCTGTTTAAGGACTTCCTGGCCTCACTGCACACATAAAGAAACTCAAAGCTATGGAAAAGGCCAAAAGAATTTTGAGACATTAGCTCTAAGATTTTGCATATATAACAGGATAACGTTAACAGTTCCTACCTAACAAAAAAATTGGCCACATATTGAGTCACTTGAATTGCATCTTCCGAGTGTGGAATCATTGATAATCCCCATTCAAATGCATTTTTCTGCAATAAAGGTAGGCTTTGGGTTCAGAATTCAGCAGCTGCATCCCATTTATCTGCATGCTCTGTGTGTATGCGGGATATCCAGAAATGTATGGAAAAGATATGATAGCTAAAATTTATTATTCGAAAAAAAAAAAAAAAGAGACTTCACTTCACAACCCAAAATTATGTGTAGATAAAAGAAAACTTCACAACCCAAAATGTGACATTCATCCTCAGCCTTGCATAACAATGACATCTAATTATGTGTGGCATAAAAGAAACTTCACAACCCAAAATGCATATAATGATTACTCAAGTTTCCAAGATCTGAAACATAAGTAGCCAATGTAAGCTAATGCTAAGCCTCCAACATGGACAGATTATACCTCTGGGTGCCACTGAAATGCTGTGACTGGATAGTCATTTGCTTTGACGGTAGAAACATAACCTGGCACATTATCAGGAAAGGAAAACTTGTTTGTAAGTAGAACAGGCAATCGACCAACAAAAGACGAATACATAAATTACCTTATCGTTCTCATCTGCGCTTGTTGTCAGAATCCGGAAGAAGTTACATAAAGCAGCAGTCTTTCCGAACCTCTCAGGTGATATACCATACTGTTACACAGGAAAATAAACAGTTAACCAGCTGTACTTGGTGTTTAAATATATGGGCCTTTTAAGAATGGCACGATACACACCCCTACAGTGGTAGTTCTGCAGTATTGGGTATAAAATATGAGGTTATGAGGAACGTCGTTAAAACTGCACATCGCCATACTAAATACAGTAATTCAATAGGGCCTGAAATTTTGGTTTTTAGGTATTCAGCTAACGTCCTCAAAAAATTGAGCATAATTAGTTGAAAACAATTTAACAAAACTGCATTCAGAAAAATTTATCCAATGGGAATGATATTTGCCCATGCTAGTTCTGATAAAAACTTGTGGATTTTATCTTTAAGGAAATTGAGATCCTACGAATGGAACATCCAGTGCACCAGCCGTGAATTTTCAAGCCTTGAGGAATGGAACTATTCTAAATCTGGATTCAAACTTTAAAATAAAAAAATATATCCTTAAGGACACTTCGAACAAGACGATCTGGAATTTAGGAACTTCTGGGGTGTTGAAATATTTTAATTTAGCACACAGATTGTGTAAAACCTTACCAAATCCAAATATATCGATATTCGAAATAAGTAAGACAATCAATCCCCAAATCAAATTGTTATGTACCAAAACATAAGTGGGGGTTATAGACATTTCTGTAGAATCAGCACATGCCACTTAATCACCCCTAATCAGGTCAAGGTAACATGAAACAAAAGATTCACATACATGATGGTTTGCATCACAAGGCAATCTGTACTGAGCTTCTTTAGCAAATCTGGAGGAAACCTGCAGGACAAAATTAAAAAGGAACTTGAATTCATAGCTCCAGTAACTAACATAATTAAAAATTCAAAAATACTGTTAGGTTGGAAACAGTTTAAAGATACACATCCATTGAAAATTCGCAAAAGCCCTATAAAATGAAAACATTATCCTTGTAGCAACTACACTAACTCCATCTCACGTTAAATCATAGATATCATGCTCGTTACACAAGCATCCTAGGTCACTATGTTAATTTTACTGATGTTAAAAGGAAAGTGTTTCAGCAATTCATTAATAACATCTCAATAACACAGCTTTATTGATTGGAACAATGCGACAGACTCTTGAATGGTTATTTTATTATATAATCAAATCATGTATGAAACAATATAACTCCAAACTTTAAAGAACATCAACTAGCACAAAAAATAAACCTCAGCAAATGTTATTTCAATATTCTCCACCGTAGCAGAAGTAGATTCTCCACCAAATTTACCTCTGAAATACAGTTCCTTTGAGATTAATGCTCCCCACAAATTGGGAGTGTAGATGCTTGATCGGCAGCACTAAATTGCTCAAGAATATCATTGTCCTATTATCAACAAGACAAAATGTCAATGTATCATAACCTACGAAAGGGAAAGATTCATATAGTATGTTAAAACCATGCAGATCTTATCATAGCATAGTTATACAATGTAAAATTCTAATGGCAGGATCTTGTGGAAAGTAGCATTTAGAGATTCCAAATTTCTCAAATAGAGAAGGTTATAGGAAATGACTTGTAAGAAGGAGGTGACCGAGGGAGGTTTGGGCCTTCAAGCTGTTCATTTCAGAAATAATTAATCCACCAGGTTGTTCAAAAGGCCATTGAAATGAAGGAGTACCTTACTGATGATCATTGTCAAAAGTTCAAAACCTAAGCAGATAGCAACAATGGAAAATGGTCTCCTGCATCGTTTTTCTCCAATACTCTCTTGCAAAAATCATACCAAAGAACAGTTGATCAGCAGAGACCAAGATATTGACAACAACAGTCATACCACTTCCTCAATCTATACAAGTTGAACTTTTAAATCAGTAACTTCGCTAGGAAAGCTGCTATGCCTGAATAAAGTGTGAAATATGATCTTTTCAAATGCAGATGGAAATAATTAACAGAAACTATCTGTAGTACATTTTCATAATAGAAATGTGTATGCTTATGTGTCCTCTATCATGGCATCATTCAAAAGGACAAAGACAACCAAAGTGCTGCACTTGCACTTCACTGTACATGAATAATTCACACACAGAAAGGGTAGCATGTCTTCATAGATGAAAGAGAGTCATTCACCTTAAACACAGTCCCGACAACATCAAAGTAGAGACCACTTTTAGCCCAGCCACCAGTGAAAAGCACTCCATTAACTAGACTGAGTTTCTGCAGAACGCGGCAAATTCTATATCAGGAAAACAGCTGAAGATATTAAATTAAAAAAAAACCTTTAGAATCAGATTCTGGATAGGTTATTTCTGATAAAAGCTAATAAACGTCTAATTTTCAACATCATCATCTTATGCTGCTTACATGCTACTTCAGCTCTACATGCTTCAATTTCAAAGGAACCATTTACCTTTCAAAGAAAGCACAGGAATGCCTTTGAGGACAAAAGCCCCACACTCTGCATAATTAACAAAGCTCAACTGAAAGAAGTGCAGTGACTGAAAGCTAAAGTATCAATATCAGAACTACACATTTCAAATGGCAAGTTTCAGCACCAAACATCTAATTATCCACAAAGCAAAAACCCCAGCTTAAAGAAAGAATATTAATAATCTTTATCAATCAGAAAACCCAGTATTGTGAATAGTAGAAATAGATTACAAAAGCAGCACTCTTGCTTGCGTCGACTAATATTATTCCAACTTCTTAAAACTTTGAAGTTTGAAGTACAAAAGCAAAAATAACGCCAAAACTATCTAACAAGAATCAAAATCAACCTCCCTTCTTTCTTGCCATTACCCCCAAAAAAAAATTACGACTTTCCCAGGGGCACAAAAGAATTTAATTGAAAACAGACGAAATGCTAGTGACTGCTATCGAAAGAGAGGTACACATTCATCTTTAAGGCAAAGCAAGCAACAACTAGGTATAAATTACCATGTTCGAGAACCTCAAGAGGTTCGTTATAGATGAGGGGAATAAACTCTAGCCCCTGCGGATTCCACAAACTTAACGTAAGAAGCGGCAATGTAAGAAGCATTTGTGGCATTATTAAGCCGTCCTGAGGCTCCATCTCCGGGATGACTAAGAATTCCGATGACCGGACGATAGTTCAGCTTAGGGTCAGGAGCTGGACAACTCGGACTGAGTCGGGGCGTGTTAATAACGGTCCGATTCTCACTCGGTAAAAGAATACTCGTCGTCGTCGAGTCATCCGAAATGAGGTTATCATTAGCTGAAGCCGCCGCAGTGAGGTCCTTGGAGAGTGCGATTAAAAGAGGAATCCAGAGATAATTGAAGTTGAACATGTCGGAAGCAGAGGAGGCGGAGGAAGAAGCGGAGGAGAGCGGAGGGAGAGTGGGAGCGGGAGTGGAGGTGGAGGCGGAGGACTTAGTAGCGGAGGGCAGGAGAAGACGGCGGAGGTGGAGGCATGTTTGCTGACGACGTCGTTAAGTTTAATCCGGAGCGATGATGATGATGATGATGATGCTGAGAAGGGGTCAAGGAAGGGATTGTTTGGTATTGACATGGGAAACTGTCGAGTTTTTAGAGAGAAGGTTTCGTTTTTGTTTTTTGTTACTTTTGTATTTGTTTTTCGGGTCCGGGAACGTGGAACGATCGATGGATTGGGTGGCAAATGGAGTGTATGGGTATAGGGAAGGCCGGTGGGTTGTGCTGTGGATGGGCCGGCGGGTGGTGACGAGGTGGGACTTTCGGCGTTTAGCGGAATTGGTAACGCAATTACTGAGGAAAACAGCACACGTTTCGTGACTTTAATCGTACGAATGGACGATTTGTCCTGACTTTAGCGGTGGTGGTGGGGGACTTGGTGGCAATCATTCATGGGCATGATTTATTGGATTATTATGAGATCTTTGGAGGAGAATATAATGCTAAATTTGACATCTTATTCATTATTTAATTAATTGTTAGTACGATTAAGGAAGTGTTTAATTATAAAATCTTCTACCACTTTAAAAGACGAGTCTTTTTTTTCTCTTCTCTTTTGAAGCAACAAATAGGGTTGTAAATAAATCAAGTCAAGTTTTAACTTAATCAAATCAAATCTCGACTTATTTTATCAAATTTGAACTTGAATCCGATGAACTTTCATTGTAAAATTTCAAATTTGACCTCAAATTCAAGCAAAATCATTCCCGAACTCAAGTTTAAAAAGATAATTATTTTACTTTTAAAAAAATGAATAAAATAGTAATTTTTTAAGAAATGATAAAATATTATAAGTATATATATATATATATATGCAATTCACTATTAAAATTATATATATAAAATCGAGGCGCCTCACAAGTTAATAAATTGAGTATTTTTGAGTTCGAATTCGACACGAGTTCAGTATTGATAGGACTCGAGTCGAGCTTTGACTCGATCACGAGCAGCTAGACTATGAATCATTAGAAGCAACAAGATGAGTAAAATCTGATGAAACTTAGAAGCATCAAGGGTCAAGCGTTTAGCAAGCTTCGCAGATTAGTTCATACCAGTAAAAGTCATTAAGTGTGTTTGGATTGATCTAATTTCAGATAAAATAATTTGTTTCACATATTTCAATCACCTTTTTATCTTTCCAATTACTTTTTTATCTCACATACATCACATCACATTACAAAAAGTGCTACAATAATTATCTCAAATAAATTATCCAAATAAACTCCTATCCAAACTATCTCAACTTGTTAGTATCAGCCATCAGGCTTCAATACATTAAAGTTTGGTGGAGTGGGAGACAAACAATTTGCCACATTCAAAGTGGCTCTACTTATAAAATTCAGACAGATGCATAATACACTTGTTTTGTTCGATGGTGGTTCAATCTCCTGTGAGTTACTCTTGGATCTCTCAGGTCCACCTCTCCCCATTAGTGTAGGATAATATACTGTTTTGACAGGGGAAAAAAAAACTCTATTGTTGAATCAGTCGCATATCCATGATCCAGTCCATTGTCAAGAACAACTGCTCTGCGATCCATCACACAAACCCAATTTCAAGGCCCAGGCCCATAGTCGTCCATTTCGATCCATAGATGAAAAAGTGAAAATTTGATTAAATCTCCCTAAAACCCTCTAATCTTCTGCTTTTCCTATTCTTCTCAGTTCTCGGGACAAACAGGGCAGAGAATGATCTTGCGCCAAATCCTCCGTTCCTATCATTCCGAAACGCTCCTTAAACTCGAAAACCATCCGCTGAACCCTTTTGCATCACCGCATTTGATCTCCCCCAGACCCTTTTCACTTTCGTCTTATTTCAAACCCCTAGAAGACGCAGAACCAATTAGCTCTGAGAATGCTGTTGGAGAAAATAAGAAATCAAGAAAAGCTTTGAATGTTTACTTCAAAGAAGCTGTTGGACTCTTAAAAAAGACCGCAGAAGATATTGGAACTGAAAGTGAAGGTGAAAATAGAGAGCTCAAGAAGAGATTGAAGAAATTGGAGGAGGAATTGAGGGCTTGAAGCAGAAAAAGAAGGATGAGAAGGAGAATTTGAAGAATAAGGAGCACAAGAAGAAAGAGGGGTGCATAAGAATGAAGGGTTGTCAAACTACGAGGAAAAATCTGGGGGTTCATCTTTATCATCGTTGTTCGCTAATAAGTTTGGGAGGGATGATGGAAAAAAGATGAAGGATTTGAAAAGAATTGAGAATGGAGGATCCGGAGGTTTATAAGGAGCTTTCTCCTGACATGGAAATGTTTGTGACGCATTTATACAATAATGGGTACTTTAAGGATTCGAATTTCTTGCCTAGGAATAGGCTTGATATTAGTTGTTTTGAGAATAGTTATGCTCGAGATTTTATCAAGTTTGCAGCTGAGCAGTTTGGCATGGATAATCAGGAGATTGCAAAGTAAGGATTTTTATTCTTGTCACAAGGCAGAAAGATAATTGGCTCGTTTCTTGGCATCCTAGATTGTCTGTGAATTCCTTGCATTTGTATACTCAAGCACTAATACACACACACACACACACACACAGAGATAGATAGATTAAGTGGTTGATTTTTAGATATCAGATGTGATTTTTTGAATTCTTCGATCTGATTTTGAGAATAATAGGATGTTTTCCAGTAATATGCTTTCTCCTGTGTACTTAGATTATAATTTGCGACAGTGAGTTACTTGTAGTCATGTTAATGCAATTGTAGGAATGGTACTTTTGACATGGACTAATGAATGTTCTGCTTTCTTTAGGTTATTTACTTGAATGTATTAACTATTAAGAGGAAAATGGAAAAAGGATACTAGCTTAGGATTAGTTATACAACGCTTAGGAATGGATATCCAATGGAACGTTGCCTTCTTCAAACCTGTGGACAAGAAGGTTGCCCGTTTCATTTGCTGACATCTTCCTCTTCCCTCTGTTGTGGCTCCAATTTTTTATGCCTGTAACTGTAATGAGGGCGTGGAAATACTGCCCTGTTCTTTTTTTTTTTTTTTTTGTGAACAACAAGTGTTTTGATGAAATTCTGTTGCTAGGTTACCAGCTTGTGTCCCTTCATTTTTGGGCTTTTGCCTACTACTGCCCTGCCGTTAATCCTATCTGTCCTGTTTGCAACTAATCTTTGAGAAAGCAAAAAGAGAAAAATGTAAATAGAAGTGAGTTAGCAAGCAAACAAGGGGATGGACATCATGCTTTTATTTTCAAATCAAGTAGATGAAATCAAGTAGAGTGGTTACGGGCATTGTTGCAAGAACATTGAGGGTGCATTGAAATTCATTTTGAATTCAATTATGTGCTACATGTGAAGATCACACAATTTAATGGCCATTTGTGCTCAGGTCTGCAGTTATGCTTGACTATTTTCATTTTACAAGTAATTGCATTCAAAAAGACAATAAAATTATGAAGTCAGGCGACGTGGTGACTGAGGGGGAAAAATTTTTTTGTGACCTTGACGTGAAGCAACAAGTAACCTTTTTAAGTTGTTGCTCAATATTTGTAGTGTTACAGAGTGGAGTAGACTGCTAAATCACCGGCCGTAATTCTCTGTATGTTGGCATATTCTCCTGAATAGCAGATTTGGAGTGAAACAGTCTACCATTGCTTGGTCTTTCTAATAAGTTCTTGCTCTAGCTTGTTCTGAATTATATCGACACAGTTGAGTTATGATACAAGTTTTATACCTCACAGAGAATAGTGAAGCATTTTCAACGTATTGAGTTTCCTAGCTTGCATCTTCTCCATCTTAATCTTGTGAATTGGTTTCTTCAGATGGATGTCAGCGCAGCGACCTGAAAAAGCTGGCCCTTTTCGGTTGCCCTTCTCCTGGTAAGAAGATTGTCTTTTCCGCTAAAAGATTGCGCAGATTCTTCAAAATTCAGGAGAACACTGTGAGTCGATTTCCTTTTGTACTTCGTTTTGTAAACCATTTAAATTTTATCAATGCATCTTCCTCTTCTTTCTGGTTTCCGCCCCACTGTTTGGCTTCTCAAGTATCATGTGCTTGCCTCAGGTCTGTGACAAATGCGTGTTAAAACAAGCATGCAAGTTTGTTAATCAGAGTATTTTGGAGAAGCAATGACAACAATCTAGATATGGCGGTTGTAATGAGGATCATTACCTCGTATGCTTTGGAGTCAGGTCCTCCACAATTGGTGGTGCCTGATGAAATAAAAGCTACTGTCAGGCGATTGCTGAAGGAGGCTGTAAACCTTAGTCGAACTGTGTCTTAAAGGCCTTTTTTCCAGAACCCATATCTGCACAAGCCTTTCAAGCAGCTCTGATAATTGTATAGGATACTAAACTAATCTCACAATCGAGACAGTCCTTGTTGGCACCAGGAAGCATATCTCGCCATGTACAGGCATGCCTTCAGAGCAACTAAAGTGCCAAGTTCATGGATTTATTAGTGTATGCTGAAACCTTGAACTAATTTTATGTTCTAATCAAATTTCTCGACTATAGAAGGTTTTTGACTCGTTACCGATTCGCCACCTCTTTTCCGAACTTTTAAAGAAAAGGGTAAAAATGATTTGAGGAGCGCACTTCAGTAGTGACAATGGACCCTACGACGTTGGTTTATTATGTCCTGTCCCCTTGACCACTTCCTTGCAATGGGGAACTCCAGCACTTTTACAGGTAATATGATTGACCAGGGTTTGTATACAAAGAACAGCCTAAATGGTCTTATTGAGTTTTAAAGGGGCAGCTCTGGAGACCAAAAGAAAATTGAGTTGGTGACAAATTCAACTGATGATCCACATCCAAGGTTAGTTTGATAAGCGTAAGTGGGTTATTTCGGTGGAGGACCAGCAACAGGTGCAACCTGCAATGATTATTATCAAATTGCTGCCATGATTATTGTTGTTGTTATCATTAGGATTGTAGGCAGTTGGCAGTGCCTTGTGGGGTGTCGGGCATATCAGTCTACAACCTGAGCCCAGTTCCCCCTTTTGGTCCCTCACTCTGTGATGCTCTGATACGAAAATGGCATATCAATGAGACTACCTAGCAGTACAGTTGTGTTGTGTAATTCTTCTATTTTATAATGAGTTAATCTTAACGTCTAGCCAACCAACATTGATAGTACGCCAACTAACATTGATAGTACACCGTGTCAGTGTATAAAAAATTAATTTTTTTAATAATAGAATTCACATGCTTTTCACAAAACTTTTACATGAAAGATTTTAAATCCAAACCTCTCAACTCACAATTTCTCCCACCTTATTACCCAATATAACCCGTACTCTCTTCATAAATTTATCTTAACAGTGCAAATAATCACAGCAACACGATCATGCTTGGAGTTTTACAACTACGCAATCCTTTCAGCCAGACTAAAATACACCATTTAAGCATTATATTTTGTCTTTCCTATCTTGGCTGCATGTATAATAATTTAGCAAATTATAATCAAATTGCAGATACTCGCAAATAATCATATTCTCTTGTTCAATGATCTACTGAATAGTTAATGGCATAGTTCAATTAGAGCAGTCTAAAACCGCAGACACAGTTCATTTTTTTTATCATTAGCAATAACACGAAACTGTTAAGCTGTTACGACTTACATGGGGTGGGTGATAATAGTGAAATCAATCAACTCAACATGGTCGCTTTGTCCGGAATTATTAGGACACTTGGTCCTCCTCTCTCATTTCATTTCAGCAATTTAGTAAATGAATGGGCCTTTTATCCACAAACGAAAAAAATAAAAATAAAAGAGTACTGAGGCCATGAGTGATGGGCCATTGCCCCATGCGGGAGTCACGTGAATTGGCAGAACAGCATGCCGTCCTAGGAAGCGGTCCGCGCAACCCCTTCCCTCCGCTGTCCAATGTCCTTTTCAGGCCACATATGACACATCTTGGCGAGTTGGTGTAGAAGACAATTAGAAATAAATTTGTTTGGATAGTTAATTATTTGTATAAATTTATTTACTTGTATTATAATTATATTTTTTAATCATCTTTTTATCTTGTATACATTACATAAAAAAGTGTGATAGTAGTTTTTTTCCAAAAAAAAAAATCCAAATAATCTATTATATAAACACACTCATCTTTTCAATTACTACACGGTTAAGTACTGCAAAATGTAAGTGATGATTCAAATTTAACCTTAATATCAGTCTTAATCCAATTATTTGAAACTAGTGGAAATCTAGAAAACAAAAATATTGGAACTGCTCTATTAATAAAAAAAAAGTAGGAGTTATTAGTTCAAAAACTATAATAAAAGTAATTGGTGAAGGTTAAAATATGAAAAGTTATTTATAGTCTGTTTTATAGTGTAAATCTTTACCTATATGAGAATAAAAATAGAATAACAAAAAAATTTAACACCAAATGCCATTTCTCATGCTTTATGTATAGGAAGACATGATTCTAATAAGTGTTAATTTCAAGTTTATTGGCTTGCTTTTCATTTCAAAATCAAAATTTAAATGCACACATACTGTCTCTTTTTTCTTTTGTTTTTAGTTTTTTACCTCAAAAGAAAACGTAAAAGCAGGTGCTAAAAATAAATTGAGTGTACAAAATAAAAAACTTTTTTACACTCAAAAAGTTAAATAATGGTATTTAGATTTTAGAATTATATATAAACCTGGCTAAGATTTAAATCTAATAGTCCAAGTTGAAGTTTCGATAATCTTTGAATTCAGTTTAATTATTCATTTGAATAAATATGTTCATCGAGAAAACCTCAATAGCAGGGTATTCCTTTTGAATAAACATATTAGTTACATATAGATATTGATTAGAATAATTCAATTCAATTTGTTTGGATAAGAGTTTATTTGGATGATTTATTTGAGATAATTACTATAGCACTTTTTATGATGTGAGATAAAAAGGTGATTGGAAAGATAAAATGGTGATCGAAATTTGTGAAGCAAATTATTTTATCTCAAATCATCTCTTCCCAAACACACCAATGACACTGGAAACTGTTTATTAAAATTAAAATTGATGCAATCTTTTATATAACCGAAACAAAATATTTTTTTTGTCAAATTTATAAAAAAAAGGGAGATTTTTGAAAAAATGTTTATTAAAATTAAAATTGATGCAATCTTTTATATAACCGAAACAAAATATTTTTTTTGTCAAATTTATAAAAAAAGGGAGATTTTTGAAACAAGATTAATAAGATAATAATCGAGGCTTGAGGTACCATTTATTTCGCACCTCCGCCGCGTAGGTATAAAAACCCTATGCCGGAGGCTATTGCCTACTTTCACTCTCACCATCTCTGCTAAATATCTAGTGGAGCAGAGAAATTGATGGTCTTTTAAAACACGTGCGCCGACCTTTTCCACGTGACACCCTCCTTTTTTTTCCCCCCTGATTTAGGTACTAATCTACTAGTAGGAGTGTTTATTTTCTCCGTGCAGGAGAGAGAGAGAGAGCGGTTACGAGAAAGAGCCACAATACGGTGCCAAGTGGCGATCTTACGTCACCTGAAGTCAGCGAGTCCACGCCTCCCGCAGGCCGCAAGTGGTCCCCTTCATCCACTTACCCATGTTCGACGTCTGCCTAATTGTTGCTTTCATGTTTAGTTTGGATTGGGGACAAAATAAAAAATAAAAAAATCTAAACTCAGAAAAGAAGAAGTTCATCGGATGCCTCCTAAAATGCCATTTTTGATGGTAGATAAATTATTGCTACTTTTTTGACTTCATCATACTCTCTATAGTGCCTAGTCTCCACATTCTACATTCTACCATCCAAGCGTTACTAAAGTCTCTCTCTCTCTCTCTCTCCGATTTTTTTTCCCACTTTACACAAACTACTAATTTTGCATAATGAGGATAAGATCTTACAAACAACAAACATGCATCATGAGAAAAAGTATCAATATTGAATATGTATGTTTAGATAGTAGATTATTTAGGATAATTTTAAAAAATAAAATACTGTAACAATTGAATATGTTTGGATAGTAAATTATTTGGAATAATTTTAAAAAGTAAAATAATGTAACAGTGTGTGGATGGTAGATTATTTGAATTAATTTTAAAAAATAAAATACCTGTAACACTTTTTTTTTGTTGATATGATGTATATGAGATAAAAAATAATCAAAAAATATATTTATCATGCACACGCAAATAATAAATTTGTACAAATAATATATTATTCAAACAAACTCAGGTAACTCTCCTCTTTTTAACTTATCCTATTGTTGTGATTCACGAGACCTTATGGATAGACTATGAATAATGGATATAAAGTTGTTAATGCCTTGTACTTGATGGTAAAAAAGCAAGTAAAACAATAGTGGCAATTGAAGAATTCAAAATGACTTGTACCACGCCTTTCACTAATATGTTGCTGCTAAAAAATATCCATAATCTTTACTGTTTGGCAAGATTTTGATCTTACAGCACAATTGCTATAGGTTGTTGTTATACTCTGTTTTCATGACTATATGTGTCGTCTAGAAAAAAAATACAAACACTTAACTTATGTAAGTTTACAAGACCAAATCTATTTAAATAAATTTCCATGTAATTTTGTGCTTAGAAACACGCTAATCTCCCATACTTTTTAAAGCAGTAACTGAAGGTTGAACAATTAAAGGTCATCTACATGTGTACATATGAAGCTTTGGTACGTAAAGTTGTAAACTTTATAAGGTTCTCCAAACACCCTTTAGCGTGCAATCTTACCATACAATCAATGTGTAACCCTACAAGTAAAGTACTCATTAACAAAATACTCCTAATTGCATAGTCCCAAATGATTTCAAACACATAATAGTTTTAACTTTTGATTACAAAAATGTCCGTTGTTCAATTGTTTTAACTTTGCTTCACAAGATTAGATTGAAAGACTATATATATATATAAAGTAAAACCAATTTGTTCCTAAGAAAAAAAAAATTTTTTTTTGGCCTCCTCCTTTTTCTCCAAATGTGCTCAATGAGAATCAAACACCCGCTATGGTCAGAATTAACCGCTGAAAAAGAGAAAAGAACACGAACTGAAAATGTGTGTTTCGTTTCAAAGCATACCCCAATTGGCATTATCAATAGACAATAGTCAAAAAAAATCAAAGCACATGGATTGATTCATTCATTAGTCTCTTTTACACTTTTCAGCTTCCACATTTCGTCCGTCTTCCCATGATGGGAGGGCAGTAAAAGGGCACTTTCGCCAATCTATCCCCCTTTCAATCAAGCACTCCGCCATTTCTTCCTCAGTCCACGAGTCCAACCAAATAGACTCATCATCACCTCCTAAGCGTAGCATAGCATAGCATAATAGTAGTATTTTACTACTACTACTTCTAGGCTACTGGCATATGCATAAAGCTCTGCCACCTTCGCAGCCTACTCCTCCTCCTTCCCACCTTCATTTCCGTTGTACTACACCGTTTACTTCATCCTCTTCGACCTTCCTCTCATCCCCTTTTCATCCCACCTCGGATCACCAATCACGATCATCTATAAAGTGAGAAGTTAACTTTGTTGATAGTAGTGATTTTTTTTTGTTTTCATTTTTATTTGGGATTTTTGGGTTTTTTTTTTTTGAGTGGCAGTGGTGGTTTGGGGCGGGGAAGATGACGTCGGGGACGAGGCTGCCGACGTGGAAGGAGAGGGAGAACAACAAGAAGAGGGAGAGGAGGAGGAGAGCTATCGCGGCCAATATATTCGCCGGCTTGAGAATGTACGGGAACTACAAACTCCCAAAGCATTGCGACAATAATGAGGTCCTTAAAGCCCTCTGCAATGAGGCCGGCTGGACTGTCGAGCCCGACGGCACCACTTACCGGAAAGTACGCACCCCCCCCCCCCCCCCCCCCCCCCTTATCCACGTTCAACTTTCCATTTCTATTAACAGCATGTTAATTTCTTTTTCCATTTTTTTTTCCTTATTTTCGGTGATAATTGTGGAAGAAGAAATTCTAGAATTGTATCAAGCAGATGAACTTCCTGATTACCCATTTCTTTTTTTTTTCCTCTTTTTCTCTCCCGGTCTACGAGTGCTAATGGCCAGCTGTTCTACCACCACACCTCCAACTGCCCTGGCGGCAGGCGCATTTTAGCGGGTTTGTTTTTGGGCCGTTAGAACGGCTTTTCCTTTTTCTGCCGCGTCATCACTTCTCTTTTTTAGCACATATGGCGTAAGCGCATGCTCTCCTGTGTTACTGCAAAGAATTGTTCTGTTACGCTAACGCACGCCGGTGGCAATTGGTTTACTTACTGCCACTGTAAAAAAAAATAAAGCAGTAGTAGTACTGATAAAGATTAGTGTGGAGATCATCTGAGTTCTGACCCATCAGGTGTTTGCTAATGTTGGGTGATTAGTAGTATCACTTTTTACTTTTGTTTCTTTGTTTTTACTGTCTAGTAGAATTAGATTCTCGTATTCTCCCTTTTTCCGCTGTTTCCTCCTCCCCAGTCTACGTTGCCTTAGATCCTGTCTGCACTGTGAAAACTGCGCGCCACAGCTGCTTAGCAGACAGACATTACACCATCTCTGTTGCTTTTGTTTGTTGTTGACCAGTAAGTTTCAAAGATTCCCAACATGGTTTTTTCTTTTTAGAAAATCCATATTCTTTCTGAGCTCAAAAATCCAAATCTTTAATACATCACCCTTTATTTTAGTAACTTTTGTTAAGCTAAATCTCTCATCTTTTGTTTTATCAGTCAGTAAGTGCTAGTTTATAGAGTGTAGCATTGGGATCTTGGAAAACAATAATATGCCCCTTTAGTTTTTTGCTAAAATTTGGCCTGGGGATTCCCATGTAGCTGTGGGCCTCTCAGGGGTCACAAGGAGGTCTAGTAATAATGTGCTTTTGAGGCTCTCTCTCATCTCATCTCATTCTCTTTTAACCTTTGGTGGATTTGGTTCAAACATCTTTTCTGGTGGTAGTGTACTAGTCTTTACTTTCTTCACTTGCTCCAGAAGCCCTTTTCCAGTAGTTGCTAAAAGTAGTATTAAATTGGGCTTCTTGCTTTAGATCTCTTGCTGTTCTCGTGAAGGACTCGAAGTTGCTAGTACGGTACTTGCTTTCGAGGACAGTTGCATTATTTTCGGTTCTTACTGTTTTTGTGGGAATTGTACTGATTCTTTTCACAATTGTAATATGGCACAAGTACAATAACTAGGATTCGGAAACAGTGAAGATGGTAGTAGTACGTAATATTAGGTTACACATAAATACAAAAAATAAACAAGTTCTAGAATCTTTTCCTATTGGTTTCTCCACTACCTCCACAAGGCCTTTTTGGGGGGTTGGTGGGAAGGTTGGTTGCAATGTGAGACACTGTTTAATAAATTTGTATGCATGCTTTGAAATCTGAGGACCTGCAAGCATTGCAATTGGCTATCTCTTACTAATAATTCAGCCGACCTGATCACTCTAGTCTGAATGGGCAGTCAAAAAGGTTAAAGAAATTTGTTGTGATTGAGCTTATTAAGAGAAAGAGTGGTGCAATTTCACAATGAAGTTTACTTGCATGTGGGACAAAAAGTCAAAAAACCGCTTGTTCTTGATCTTGATACACTTGCAAATAGGGTAAAACACTTGGTGCAGAAAAAATAGAATATGTTTACCAGCTCTCCATATGCAGTTGCAGGAAATATAAACCTTTGGTAAAGACTTTCCTTGACATATTTCACTCTAGCTAAGGACAGTTATTGTGCTGTGATAGACCATACAAGTTGGATCAGCTGGATGGTAATACCTGTTTCATTAATGCTTGGATATCATAAATCTTGCCAAGTGAACAAAGAAAGTGGAAGATGGTGTCTTAAAGACAGTTTGAAAATGCATCAGTCACTTCGTATTGAACTGTGTTCTAAAAGAAAAATATTGTAAATAGGGTATCAAAGAAGTGTAATGCTTATCATACAGGAGAGACTGGGGGAGTTCAATACGATGCATGTGGCATAATATCAATTATGTTCCTATAATGCTGGATAAAATGTTAGCTGCTCATTGTGTCTACAGTATAGTGGCAAAAAGATCAAGATTAAGTAGTATATCATTTTGTTCTGTTACTATGATATGATGAAGGGAAAAACAGTAATGTCGAGAGATACTAACAGGACACCAAAAGCTTTCTCCTAGGTTTTGTAAGTTAGATGAATAAAAATATGGGTGATTGAATTTAATTCTTTATTTGAAATCCTTTTGCACTCACATAGCCTTCCAGTGACCATTTTTCTAATTTACAGGGATGCAAGCCAGTGGACAGAATGGATATCATGGGTGGATCAACATCAGCAAGCCCGTGTTCATCTTATCACCCAAGCCCTGGAACGTCATACAACCCAAGCCCTGCTTCTTCTTCCTTCCCAAGTCCAGCTTCTTCCCCGTATGCTGCAAATATCAATGGTGACGGAAATTCCCTCATCCCATGGCTTAAGAACCTCTCCTCTTCATCCTCCTCGACATCCTCCACCAAATTTCAACTCCTCTACCATGGGGGTTCCATAAGTGCACCTGTTACCCCTCCCCTGAGCTCCCCTACTGCCCGGACTCCGCGATTGAAGACGGACTGGGATGATTCCTCTGCTCGTGCTAGCTGGGGCTCTCACACCTCCTTCCTTCCGTTATCTACACCTCCCAGTCCTGGACGTCAGGCCCCTCCTGATTCAGAATGGTTTGCTGGAATGCAAATTCCACAAGGCGGACCAACTTCACCTACATTCAGCCTTGTCTCCGCCAATCCATTTGCCTTCAAATTCGAGTCCCTAAGACACAGTGGCTCTCGCATGTGCACTCCAGGGCAAAGTGGGACCTGCTCGCCCGCCATACCTGCAGGCTCTGATGTTCCCATGGCGGAAGTAATTTCCGATGAGTTTGCATTTAGAAGCATTAAAGGTGGTCTGGTGAAGCCATGGGAGGGAGAGAGGATCCATGAAGATTGTGGTTCAGATGATCTTGAGCTTACCCTTGGGAGCTCAAAAACCAGGTTTGTTGGCATGAATATTTAGCAAACAGATGTTGAAAACAGGTCTTCGTTTTGCTCATTTCTTGATTTATGCAGATAAATGTATGCATCAGGGCGAATAAAAGGGCAGTCCTTTAATGCATCCTGAAGGTCAGAAAAGGATCGGAGTTGAGCTTTTTAGGGAGCTAGTTTGCAGTCATCCTGGGTTCTCTCGTCAAAAGCCTACAACATGATTGTTGAGCTGTGAAGTGACTATGCATCGCTGGTAAGCTTGAAAGCAAGCCCTCAAGGAGAAAGGGTTGGTGGCTTTTTCTTTCTTGTCTGCAATTGGAAGTTTGAATGTCAAATTATCTTATGAATTTTTATATATTCCAATGGTTCAAGCTAGTCGGGCTGCTGCTGTACGGCTGTACCGTGTTTCTTCAGTAACTTATTCACTCAATTTCAAGATTGCGACTTTTGGTGTCCAAAGGCTGGATGATGATGGTGATAAGTATATCTTTAGAAGCTAAACGCTAACTAAAAAAAAAAAAAGGGAAGCCAATCGGCAAAGCAGATTCGAGTCGTGTTCGGTTAAAAATTGATATTTTCTCCAGAAATTATTTGATTGTAACATAAAATTTTTAATTAATTTTATTATCATATTTATTTTACATATATCACATCATATAAAAATATATATTACAATAGTTTTTTCAATAATATTTAAAATGATCTTCTATCCAAAACACTCGTCGCTCCAAAACAAAAGGGTCTTGTAAGGCTTTAAATTTCCCCATGAATCGAAAAAAGTTCTTTCAGATATATGAAAAGTCAAGAACTGATAATGAAGTTATTTAATTAAAATTTTGTAATTTATGTGTGTGTCTAATGGCTCTCTCTAGCTGTCCATTAAGAGCAGTTAGGGGTCCAATAAATCAGGGAGTTACAAGTTACAGCCTACGGGGGCCCAAGAACTCCAACACAGACATTCTCTGTCGAAGATATGTTTGGGGATGCTATCCGACTATTTGTTGAAACAAGTGGGCCTTAGTTTGGGTGACGCCGACTAAAGCTTGTCGAGGTTCATAATCATTCCCTGTTTGGTGCTTAGTCATCCCCTGTTTGGTGGTGCCTAGAATTAAGTCTAGATAAAATTTCACATCATCCAAATTAAATATACAATAGTACCATATTCCCTTGAGCCATATGCTCAAATAATACCAGCACAAAAGTTGATTAAATTAACAAGAACAGAACATTCTTTTTAAAATAAAAGGTCACGTGGTCAAATTTCGTTCCAAGAATCTCTATGAGTGACATATGATCTTGAAGGCATGTTCTGATCCGTGGTGATGATATGAGCTAAATTCACCCAAAATTTTTTTCTTAAAACAAAAATTGTAAATAATAAAAATAATAATAATACTATGGAGACCAGGAATGTTAGGATGCCAGTTTATTGAGTGTGAATGTAATTCCAGTCGGCAACCCAACATCCAATTCAATAGAAAGGTCATGCCGTTGCTGTCTAAGATAATAGTAGTAATGATTTTGTTATTCTTTAATTACTTTTCGGTTGATAAAAAGGATTCTTTAACAGTGGGTTTCGATGAAATTAAAAAAAAAGACAGGAAAATGATCAAGTGTGAAAAGTTGAGTTTTATTGGCTGGTTTTGATCAAGTGTGACAGGTGAGATTGGTTATTTTTTTGTTTTCAATTATGTTGACTTGGTGGGATAAAGACACAAATAAAAAAACTACAAAGATGGTGAGTGCAATATTATCTAATTATAAAGACAAAATTGCTTTATTTTGGATTAGTTGTTTTTTGGAATATTTTTAAAATATTTTATTATAATAATGTATATAAAAATTTTTACTGTAAATATTTTTAGTGGTGTTTTTAGAATATATTTTATGATATTTTTAAAGTTTAAAAATTTTTAAAATATTTTTTAAAAATTAATACCACCGCTACCATCCTCTCTTTCTCTCTCTCTCTCTGCTTTTTCCTCCCTCCCTCTTTCTTCTCCTTCCTTTCTTTCCTCCTCCCTTCCCCTCCCCTTTCTTGTTACACCCCGTCCCTTCCCTCCCCGATTTGGCTTCGATCAAATTGGTGACAAAGGGGAGACGTGGGGTGAGGCGGAGAAGGGGAGGGAAAGGTGAAGGGAGTAGGAAGAGGAAGGGAGACGAAAGATAAGGAAAGAGAGGGAGGAGGTGATAGTGACGGTGGGGGTGATGGTGGTGGTAACCGATGGAAGAAAAAGATTGTGTAAATTTTATTTTTAAATTTTTTTTATATATTTGAAGTTACTTTTAATATATTGTGTAGATGTGATTTTTTAGAATTATATTTGTTTGTATATCACTATATCAATATATATGAAAAATTAGTTTTTAAAAAATTATGTATAAACCTTTGGGCACCGTCCTCCACGTCTCCTCGACAAAAACAAGACAAAATATCCCAAAAAAAAGAGGAAAGAAAAAAAATAATAAAAAAGTGGGAAATTGGCCATTAGGTCCTTTGACCTTCTGGGCCCAAACGCCAAACTTTCGCTCTCAATAGAAAACGAAATCTTATTCTCAGTAGTTGAAAAAAAAAAAAAATAATGATATCTCACAAATCTCCCTTCTCGAGACTCTAGAACTGCATGCAAGGATCACCATCAACGTGGCATGAAAGAGGAGCATATCCAAAATAATAAAAATAAATACTGATAAACAAAATCCCAAAATAAAGCGTTCCTCAGAAAAAAAAACATTCAGTTAACAGTCTTGAACTCGTCAGTCGTCACAGCTCTTATCTTCAAATCTTCAGCATTTGGATCGATTTGGAAACCTCTCTCTTCCTCGATTCTCGTTCCTCTTAAAAAAAAATTATCCAATTCGCAAAAATTATTTTTACTGTACACAATTTTTTCCAGCTCGGCAAGCTACCCGAAAAGCGAAGAAATCTATACCCTAGTTTTAGTCTGAAACCCTAATTTTCCAATCCGAGAGTAGGAGTTAATACCCAGCGAGCTAAAAGAATTCTGGGTTCTTTTGCATTTGTTCCAGTTCTAAGCTGTGAATCGGATATCCTTGGCTCAGCTCTGCGGCTGGTATTCGAAATTTAGGATTTTGGCTTATTTAGTTGGTTTTGGGATACTGATCTGAGTGTGAGAATTATGATTTGTTTGTTTCAGTTAAATAATTTGGGTTGCTGAAGTATTGGCGGAGGCTTGGTTTTTAGCTATATAATCTGTTTGGTGAATTATTAGGTTATAAGTAACTGGATATTTTGAACTGTGGAAATGATGTCCGTGGAGAGATCATTCGACGCATGGGAAGAGGTTCAAAGGCATGGTCAGGATTTAGCTGATAGGTTAGCTCAGGGTTTTACTGGCTTGATACAGTCTCATATCACTCCGCCGTCATTTCCATGGCCAAATTCGCAGCCGCCTAAGCTTTTTGATATGGAGTTTGCAGCTCAGAATTTTGTGAAAAGGGATTTTGGACTTGCTGTGGACAATTCAGCCATTAATGGGGTTTCTGCGATTTTCGATATTGGGAATAGGATAGGTCAGGCTGGGGTGGATTTTGGTGCTTGTGTTAACGGCATGGTTCAACAGTTTTTCAGGAGGTTGCCAGTCCCATTTCGGCATGAAGAGAATGTGGTGGTGTCATTGCAGACAGAGGCTAATAGCCAGAGGAATGATATGGGTATTAGTTTACAAGAAGATTTGGCATCATTGGCCAAACGGTTTAGGGACTATGGGTTCACGGAAACTAAACTGGTTGCTGAGGGGTCTACAGATGAAGAAAATGCTGGTCTTAATGTGAAGGCATCAAAACTCTTTGGTAGATCACAGGTACAACTTGAACAAATAAAAGAGTTCCAAGTGTTTATAGAATACTATAGTGCATGCCAAGCCTGTAATTAATGAATCCAATTTAATTTCTGAACAGATTGAGCTCAACTGTAGCATGTAAACGGGAGTTTTGGGTAATTGTGTTCAGTGGGATGACTTTATCGTTAAAAATATACACAAGTGCTTTATATTGTACTTTAGGGCATATTGTCTTTTCTGTGCCTATCAGCATATTGAACAAAACCTAAGTCTTTGTTCTTGTAGTTGACAAGTATGTAACATTTGATTGAGATAAATCTAATGGAGCATAAGTTTTTGACTCTTAATATAAGTAAGATGATGTTTATTTCGGTGCTCTAGCTTAGAGAAATCTAATTATGTAACTTGCTTCTGGCATAGCTCTCTTTATTATAGAAAAGGACACAAATTTATTGATAAATAACTCTCTCTCTTGCGAGGCTGTCCTTGAATTGTTCAGCTTTGTTATCTGGCAGTTGTGGTTAGCTCATTATTCGGTCATTTAGTAGATTCTAAATGGCTAATTAATGCCAATCTTTAATGGTAATCTGACAAAATGTGATGCTTGAAAGCAATTGCTTGTGATGTGGCTGCTTTCATATTTACATTCTAACATACATTAACGATAAGGTGATTGCAGTTGTTGAAAGACAAAAATGGGAAAAAGAATAGCCTGAATCTGTGATATTGATTCAGGTCAAAAGACATTCAGTTTTATTTTAGCTTTTTCTCTATATTCCTACAAACCAGATTCTAGACTCTGATTTTTCTTAGGTAGGTTATAATAGGTTTGGAACCTTGTTTCTTGTCACAATGAGACCAAAATTGTAAAACAAAACTGAGTTGATATGTATGATTCCATTCCATTTACTCTGTTTGATGGGCAAATTATTTTATGTAGGGTACCATTAATGTTACGTCGACATATGAAAGTAGGACACGAAGTGTAGAAAGCTCTTTGGTTGCGAGGGGGACTTGTGGAGAGTTGAGGCATCACAAAGTAGTTCTACATCTCGGAACGATAATTCGCTGTTCCTCGTCCAGCTCGGTCCAGTTCTTTTTGTTCGTGATTCAACACTTCTTTTGCCAGTTCACTTGTCAAAGCAACACTTGCTTTGGTATGGCTATGACAGGAAGGTAAGTTTAATATCTTTGTACATTCTGTTGTATATGGATTAAAGTCTGGTTTCCTTGCGAGAGCAAAATTAATGTTGCAGGACCTGAACAGGAAGTTTTAGATGTTGATCAGTTGCCACCATGATGTCATAGATGTTGGATCAACCTCTAAAATTTATTTCCATCACATGTTTGCAGTTGATAAGCTTTTAACGTGGTTGCATTGTTGTCTATTCAGTCCACTTAAGAGCTGTTTAATGGGGAATTTTTGGCAAATGTTCTAAAGCTTGCTTCCCATTCATGACTTGTAGTTTATATGTAAAGTGTAAAGATGATTAGTTTATGCAGTTATAGAATGTTCGACCTTTTGATAACTTCATGCAGTTATGTAGAACATGTATGGAAGGTAAAATTAAACTTTGTTTGGAGATGCTGTTCATCTCTTGATGTGATGCTCCTTATTTGTTGTGTATGTCTATTTTTGTGTGCAAGAGAGAGGATTGGTCAGGCAGGGAAGGATGGGAGTGTGGATATTGCTTCAGCTCATTGTGCATTCTGAGTAGTGGCCAACTTTCTTTAATGGAAATTTGAAGCTGATATTTAACTTGTATAGGGCATTTTGATTTGCTTGTTATCTAACCAACTTGTCTTCACAGTTGTTTTACTATTAGACGTTCCTCGTATTAACTTTCACGTGAATCATCTTTAATAAGACTTTAAATTTTGCCTTCTAATTATCTGTGTGTGTTTTAATGAAATTGTTTTTTGCACTTCAGTTGGACTTTATCTGCTTCATATGCTCTTTAAGCTTTGCCTTTTTTTTCTGGTTTTACCTAAATTAAGCTGGTTTCTTATGGGCTATGGGCAGAATGGAATGCATTCACTATGTCCAGCGATGTGGTCTAAGCATAGGAGGTGGCTCTTGATGTCAATGATATGTCTCAATCCTTTGGCCTGTGTAAGTATGATTCTGTAATTTGTGTCATACTCTTTAACTATTCTGTATCTGGCTCGCTTTGGCTGGTATAATTAATTGGTACTGTCAAATGCATCCCATGGAAGATATGAAGAAGGGAGAAAGCTGAATATTATGAAAAATTTAAAAGAGTGCTCGTACCAAAAGTTCATGAATGTGCTTTCCTTGTCTTTTTCAGTCTGTTAATATCATTCTCTCATTTTTGCTTGTAACTCGGGAAACTGAAATCTGAGCTCTAGAAGGAGAAGTAAGGACTAAGTATTATTGCTTGTTCTCAAAATGCAATTATCTTGCTTCATTTTCCATGCAGCTTGATTGATGGGTATTAACTGCACCTCTGGTGCAAATATTTCTGCATGATGCACTTCCAGTATTTCAAGAAATAGGTTTTCTTTCTGCAGATTAGCTTATTGACTTTTTGTCTCTCTCTCTCTCTCTCTCTCTATAGTCATTCATGGACCTACAGTTTCCGAATGGCCAAATAACCTATATATCTGGCGAGGGCATATCTACCAGTGCTTTTCTGCCTCTTTGTGGAGGTCTTCTTCAAGCTCAGGGTCAATATCCAGGAGAGATGAGGTTCAGTTTCTCTTGTAAGGTGAGTTGGTGAGAGTAGAAAATGCCTGGACAAGCTTTGCTGTTTGAATATAATCCTCTCTTTTGGAACTTAGCCAAGTTACAGCTTGGTCTAGGAAGCTAATAAATGGTTGGATTTATCCAGAATAAGCTGGGGACATGCATTACACCTATGGTGCAGTGGCCTGATAAGTCATTCTCCCTGGGCCTGGCACAGTCTTTAGCTTGGAAGAGATCTGGGCTCATGGTCAGACCAACTATCCAGTTCAGGTAAATTTTTATCTACTACACTTCTTGTGCCTAGCTCTATGTATGTTTTGAGTGAAAATTTTCACTGTCATTGGGATATTGACAAAATTACATTCTTGTTATTTAACTTATGGATATGTTCTTTTCTGGTTCCTATTTATTTTTGGTTCATTTAATATTTAACATGCAAGAATGGTTTGTGAATTTTTTTTTTTGGCCTATTCATAAAATGCCAAATGTACAGTTTGTGCCCTACATTTGGTGGAAGCAATCCTGGATTGCGAGCGGAATTTACACATAGTCTGAAGGAGGAACTAAGCCTCATCTGTGGCTGCGCACTTGTTGATCGTCCTTCTGCATTTGCATCAGTTTCTGTAAGTTGTCCCTATTTTACAGATAAACTTTGGCTTTCTTGTATTACATTGTTGACGCTTGATAGGTTTTCTATAGCTTAAGGGTAATTGGTAATGGGCTGAGGCTTGTTTTAGGAAGAGGGGACCTGTGAATTAGAGCGTGACTGAGGAAATTGACTGATGTGTGCTTAGCTAAGTGAAATCATATTAGAGAGCACACATCTAGTTTTGGAGTCTATTGAGGATAGAATTTAAAGTTTTTTACCTCAAAAATTTTCGGAGCTCATGACCAAATATATCATTTAGTTTTAAGGAATCTATCTGTTCTTCTTTTTGGATTTGAATTTTCTTGCATGGAAACCAAAATTTGAACTCTTGTACTCTATAATTTCTGCCGTGAGATCCCTGTGAACAGCGCAGGCTTACAATGCTGAATAATAAGACATACTGCAGCAGTGTTGTTATCTTTTAAAAGATGCTTGTTTTTGCTGTTTGCTTTAAGAACGTCACTAGATATGGTGTTTGCTAATGAAGCAGATTGTTTTACCGTCACTAGATTCTGCTTTCCGTTTTCTCCTTGTATTCCATAATTACTCCTCTGACTTAAAATTCTTTTCATCCTCTATGTAGCTTGGCAGGTCCAAGTGGAATGGAAACGTTGGCAGCTCAGGGATAGTGGTCAAAGTTGAAACTCCTTTGGGTGATGTTTGCAGGCCGACCTTCTCTGTTCAGTTGAATAGTGGAATCGAGTTGTAAAGTTTCTGATAGGTTTATCGAAGTTTTGTACAGACTCCAGATTGTCCTTTCTTCTAGAAGCACAGGCTCATCACAATGCCCTAACCCCCCCCCCCCCCTCTTCTCTCCTTGACCCCTCTTTTAAAAAGCCAAAGAAGAAAAAGAAAAAAAAAGAATTAGGAGGAGGAAATACCAGAATAAATATTTGTGTAGAAAATTGTATATATCTCATTGTGCATGATTGTCCTTTGGAATGCCAAGATTGACCTTCATCCTAATGTGTTTATTACTTTGTACGTTTTCTCCTTGTTGATATGGAGATGATGGCTCGAAAACTTTCAGATTTCTTGTTTTAAATTATTGTAGGTAATGTTGTATGCTTTGGGGTCTGCTTGGAAGGATAGTTTTCCTTGTGTTTGGAAAAATTAAAAAAACTTTTTTTTCCCTTTTCTCCTTGGTATCGGGGTATGCTTATTAGAAATGCAACCATTTCCTATAATTGATCTTAATGACGAAGAAAAGAGAGATTTGTATCATTCACATTTTCCATCAATCCATGGACAAAAGTACAATGACAAAAGCAGTAGCTGGCTGCTGCAATCCTCCTGCTCTCATGCTCTGACCGAAAAAAATCTTATCCAGTGGGCATGGGAAAAGTTTCTTAACTATTCTTATAGCAATATTCAGTTGAACATTCAGGGATGGTGATCTTAAGAAGTCTAATTTGCTACTTAATCTACGTTGTTTCCAATTGTTAAACATGGTACGTAGAAAAACCAAGACCAGGAGGAGAAATATATATATATATATATATACACATATATATGTATGTATATCATGACTTGCTTTCTTCATTTGACAATAAATCTGTGACAGAAATGGCAGAAATGGCTTTGCAAGGACATGAACTTCCTTTCCTTTTCCAACAAAATATCAGTAAAGGGTTCAAGTGAGGCTGCATTTAATTTGAGGGAGCAGAAGAACGGAGTAACTGAGGACTGTATATTCGAATGTAGGAGACAACGGCTAAGTAGGCACAGTAAGGACGAGTATTACAATCCATCTTGAAAGAAAAAGAATGTACGCAAGACATGATTTGCCCTGTGGCCTGCAAAAAGTGATATAATTCTCATGATGCATTTAAATATTTCTGGGAAGATTTCAGTGGTACAAATCAGTCAATACATCAGAAAAACTATGATGTAACTATCAGAAGCAAAGTTGCAGGTTCAACAAGTAGTAGTGGTGGTGGTGGTACTTCTTTCTGAGACAGCCAATGGCTCGAATGCTTTTATACCATGCGAGACTTTACTTCTAGCACCGACCACCTTTATTGTTGATCTTCCCGGAAAAATAACTGGCCGACAAAAGATCAGAGCAATAACTAACTCGGTCAGGAATGTTAAGAAGCTGATCCATACAAATACAGATCTCCTCCAATTCCATATCATCCTTTTGATCTGGGGAAGCTCAGATTCGATATGCAGTGATGCAGCATACATTTCTGGGATACCAAAACCTGCTTCATATTCTGCTCTCTGTTCAATTATCACCTTAAAGCAAGCAGTTGGCTCACATCCCTCTGTAAAGTCCATGACACCTATTTTCAAGTGTTGGATTTCTGATTGAAAACCAGCAAGAAGAAGGGGACTTTTAAATATGGTCCCAACAAATCTTATTGGTTGACTTTTGAATTGTAGCATGCTGGGATAGCTTGAACTTGCAGTCACCTTACCATCTGAAGACAAGCACTCTACCCTCACCTACATTAACAAAGCTGAGAACCATAAGTATTTACATAACCCCCATGAAAGGGACATTCTGGGCGGAGAAGTTTGCACAATTTTCTGGTTCAACTTCTTCAGAACTTTGAGAGTCACCTAGCTTTATCGTTACAATATGGCAGATGTATGAGCAGCAGATCTTACTTAACTGAAGAGAGAATTCTAGTTTGGGGTCAATGCAATGAATGTATCTACTAACAGGTAAACTTACCTTGTTCTGAACAATGAGACGTAAAAGCAAGCAGTCAAATCCACAAGGGAAATCATCATTTTTGTTCCGTACATAGACAAATAATTTTTTGTCTTAGAAGCCAACAATAGCGAAAACTATTCATGCATTGTCAATAGAATCCATTGCCTATATTACATAAGTCGTCATACCTGGAATATTCCAAGGTTTCTGTTGTACTCTGACTCGGGCATTGTCAGCAACACAGTAAGCTGTAGCTTGTGATTGTAAGGGATGGTGCGCCCTCCAGCACTCTTGGAAAACAGCATCCTGTCTTCAGAAATCAAGCCAGGGGACGCACCAGTGACAGGAGAGGGTGTAATGGGAACAAAAGCAACCGGACTACTTGTGGTGTAGTCAAAGTTCAGATTTTCAGTTGTCTGTATGGATTCTACGACCAAATGCCTCATGGTTATGCCGCCAATCACGAATCCCATGATTAGCAATCCAACCAGGATCAGATACACGTAAACTGACCAGAAAAATGCCCAACAAAATCTTACAGCCACTTTCAGCATTGACTGTTGCAACTTCAACCGATCACATATAAAGTACATCAAACTAAACCAAGAGTAACTCCACAATGTCAACAGCTTTTTCATTAAATGCTCTCTAGCTAAAGCTAGAGCACGAAATGGCAACGTTAGCATTGCGAGCCAGAAGTTGAATATCTGAATAGGTAATGTGAAGACGCTTGTGAACAAACTAAGTTGAGCTCCACCGAGTTCAAGTATCAGTACTGTCAGGATTCTTAGAAAAGCTACAAAATCCAGTGGAAAGTTGTTATAGAAACTCGAAGGACATTCAATCATCTTTGGAAATTGGACATACATGTTACTGCTTTCAATTCCCGCATTTGATGAACTTGAACTTGATTGAAGCAGAGAGCAGTCGGACTTCCAACGTACCTTTTCATCCAATTGCATGGCACCTTTTCCTTTCCATTTCCTGACTAAGTCGTTCTTGTCCTCGTTAATACTGCATGACCCCAGTTGAGAGGATAGAAATGGTCCTGGTGACTTTCGGGCCATCAACAATTTTTTCAGCTCCAAGCAGCAAAGGATACCGCATCAAGTTGATGAAAAAGTTGTCTGATTTTCGAGCACGTGCATTGACACATCCAAATGAATCACTAGGACCTTTGAACATCCCATGATTACCGTCAATGTCATCAATATTTTCTTGAATGTTCGAGTCATCCATTGATTGTTTCTCCAAAGAAGTAATGAAATGAAAGAGTCTTTGTATTTGATCTAAATAATGAAAATGAAATAAAAGTGACGAGGGAAAATCCTGTTAGAAATGAATCAACGGCATGAGGCCACTTTTATAGTCAACAGAATTTGCTTAGGTGGAAGGACCTCAATCTTCTTCAGGTGATAATTAGATGGTCATTGGACAGTCCAGATTGGTTGGCTCATTAACCAAGATTGGTTTCTTATCTGATGGTTGGGATTCTCTGATCGACTTCAATTCAGAAATTCAGGATAAATTACGTTGCAGAGTGACACACATCTCAACACTAGCTGATAAGTTTTGGACCGTCCAGCCCCCATTCTCCATACCATACGACAAGCCTGGCAGGTCTCAAAGGAATCTAAAGCATATTACGGTTCTAAAATAAATATTTTTGCAATACCGCAATTGGGTGTCAGGCCATAACTTGGGATTGGCACACCTATCTAATTAAGATTGATTTGGAACTGCCCGAATTCCAAGTCCAGTTGTTCCTTGAGTTTCTGAGCAGCCTTCTTTTTTTTGTTTTTTTTGTTTTTCGGCTCTACGAGTCCTGCGGATGGAGGTACTCTGCTATGAAACTTGGATCCACAAGCTCTAAAAAATTTCCTTGTTCTTGCAGGACGTAAGCCTACACGTTGCCACATGGAATAACGGAAACTTAGTAACTCATCCATTACCACCAACGGATTGAGTAACAAAGAAATTCCCGAGTAGAACGTTAAGAATAGACACTCAACTCTATAGTTGGTAGAATATTTGCAGCTATGATAAGAATGCACAAGCCAAGAACAACTCTATGATAGGTAGAACATTTCCTGCTGTGATAAGAGTGAATAAGCTAAGAAATATTTCCTGCTAAATCACTCTACGCGATTTTTTCCAAGAGAGGAGAACGAATTCATGGAGGGATTGATGAATGGCATCAATGATCCCAATCATTGAGTTCTGAGGTCCCGTAAACACAATCTTCAGCCAAAACTCTAATTTCCCATTTTGCAATTTTGATGGTATTGACTACAAAAGTTTTCGATAAAATTCATTAGTTAATACTTGTTGTCCCTCCTGCTTCCATCCTCTCCTCCAAATTACCCACCAATGTTGCCAGACACTGGCGCTACTCTTGATACTTGATCAATTTCTAGGAAGCTCAAGACAGTAAGATGCCGTTTCAGCCAATCCACTTTTAGGAAGAGACATGTTCATTCGTTCCAGAGGTTTCAAGTAATCAACTCAAATTTGCTAATTTAAGCTACAGAAGGTAATTTTTGCCTGATGGATAGAGCTGATATACGATCGAGTTTACCCAATCAAGTGGATACACAAACCCCTCTTTGGGCCTGTAGTTTGTGTTCTTTTCCCAATGAAGATCTCCTGGGCAACTACTCCAAAACTGTAAACATCTGCTTTGTCCGTTAAGTAACCCTTCATAGCATATTCATGAGGCATTAACCTCTGCTAGAATAATTTATAATACAAATCATAAGATCTTTTCCATGGATAAATGTCATCATGTGTTTTGCCTAACTATGTACTATTACCCACCTCCTGCAATGAAATACAAAAATTTCAGTCAATTTTTGTTGTTATCAACGAAAGATCAGATGAAGAAAAAATTACGAATAAAAGAAGGAAATAGGCTCAAAAGCTGACATTGTTCCGCCAATTCAAGTGCTAATATGCGCGTTCTCAACTTCATCAGCTTGGCCAATCCAAAATCAGATATTTTAGCATTGAGATCCTTGTCAAGAAGTACATTGGTAGCCTTTATGTCTCTGTGGGCAATTTTCAACCTGAGAAGCCTCTTGCTATCCTAAGCATATCTTCTTCTTTGTCGGCCAGTTTAGATATAGGCACTGTTCCATTCGACCTAATAATGTAAGGCAACAGGGAAAAGAATGTGAAAGTGAAATATCATATTGCAAGCTATGCTTTCTCATAAAGATGATACCAAAATGCTTACCAAATATTGCTCGAGAAAGACAGCCATTTTGCCAGGTATTCATATATTAGCAACAAATCTATGCAACAGTTATAAGGCCTCACCAACGCTACACCCATAACAGCCATAATGATCTGCATAGTTGAGGAAAGATCACATGAAATCATACAGATCATAGGTGGCTCTCAATAATACAAGATGCCGTATAGGTTGGCAACACATAAATTGGGATTTTCCAAGTATGCAAGGTCCTTTAGATCCACCAAGCAATTCCGTGACACATACAGCCAAGGTCATCCACATGATCATGAACAAACCAAAATGAATGTAACAAAGAGACTTAGTATATCAGGACTCACGAGTTGCTCATTGAAGTCGAATAGCTGGAGGATAAGTTCCTGTTGAAGTACAAGACTTCTGATTTAAACCCTGAAATATTCCACCCAGGAAGAAAGCAAAGAAACGCTTACACAGTGCCAGCAAATTCAATTAGTTCAAATGTAATAAATGTCCGATTTGTGCGCATGCATGCATGTGTATGATATTTATGTAAACTTGTTTGCAACTTTTGCGTCCATTCAAATTTTGGAGAAAAGAGGATATGTGTACCAACATGCATGTTCTGTCTGCTGTCCAGTCCCCAAATGGGTATATCTCCACTTAATGCATTAGAAGCCAGAAAGCTGCACAAAACAGAACGGCATTTAGCTTCTTCCATAGTATAGGCCGTTATCCGATTATTCAAGAAAAGAATAACATGTTTCACATATTGCAAAGAAAACTCAATTTAGAACAAGTGACTTACAGGTTATTGAAGTTCGAACTTTGAAAAGTATTTGGGATTGGACTATTGTAGCTGAGGTCCCCGTGAAAGCATTGCCCAACAAACCCAAAACCAGAAGCAATAGCAGTAGATCTTCTACTCCAATGCTTTTCATTTTTGTATTTGAACTGATCATAGAGCAAAAAATGAAAACCACATTCAATTGGTATACATACAAGTAGCAAAAGGCTCAAGTCTTAATGAAGTAAAATAATTTCAGCTGGAATAAATTAGCCCTATGCTATAAGCTAGCACATAATATATTTAAATCGGTGGAAACAAATTGAACAATGATGCTGTATCACTTGCGCCAGCACAAGTTAGGCTCGATTGGTAAGAATGGGTCACTTACTCACAGAAAATCGTGTGTGTTAATCCGTGGTGGTGATCGGAGCCGAACCCAGTCAAACTTTTTCGTATATAAAAAAAAGCTATATCACCTGCAATGCAATCAGCTTTCTAATCAGTTCAGAGATTATCAATGACATAGTTCAACAAAACAGCACAAAGGCCAGCATGCAACACAAACTTACGGAGTCTTTAGCTTGTGCATGTTGCCTATATATTCTGGGATTGGCCCAAAAATTGAGCAATTTCTTAATATTCTGCATCACAAGATTGAACGTGGATTATCAGATCTCTATTTCAAAGGCACAGCAACATCCTACTAACTAGTTTTGTACCCATTCATTGAACGGGAATCTTCGAAAAATAATAAACTATTTAGTTAATTTTATAAAAATGTCGATATGAAGTACAAACTTAATGTATATTTTATTATAACCTTTCTTTAGTATATTACTATATGCGCATTGTAATATAAAGTATTCTTATAATATAAATTTGAACATCTAATTCAGTAAATAATAATTCAAAAATGGAAAAAATAACATTCGACAATACCATAATACTCAAAAACTTGAAAATAAATAAAAAGTGCAATAAATAGTATCAAATAATATTCAACTCTTCAAAAATTTGTTTTTGTTTTTCTTCTGTTTGAACATTCTCCTCGATTTGTTCGTGCAAATCAGCATTTATTGATTTTTCATTATCACTGCATGATAGCAAAGCAGGATAACTAAGTATAAAAAAATAAATGATTTATCGCATTCAAGATTGTGTATAGCAATACGTAAAGATTATAAATTAAGAAAGTAAAATAGTATATTAAATCTACATTCTCATGCAAATCTTTTTATGAGGATTCCCTTCCTCTATGGTTTTTGTTGAACCCTCTGATAAATGATTCATATGAAGTGTATTGAAATGTTGTTGATTAGAATCATCTGTTATACTAATTGGGATTTAGGAAAAAGATGCTTCAGGTTGGTATTGGTTGTCGGTTCCACCAATCTGATAATGATTTATCAAAATTAAAGGTAAAAATATTATGTGAGATATAATATGTGAAATATAAGAGAAATTTATTACTAATTCAAGATATATTAATAATCCTATGTGTTCATAAAAAACAAACAGAAATAAAAGCAAAAAAAAAAATTCAAGATATGTTACTAAACTTTTACAATTGAAGATCAACATGTCTTTTTAAAAAAAAAAAATATATGTATTGAAAGAAATGTACTTAGTAATCAAGAGGAAGTGGAAACCCAAAATCGATACTTTAATGTGCCAACCGCTTGCACTGAAAATACCTAACCATGAATTTGATGCTTGAAATCAATATATTAAAGGTTATATGTGTGTAGGCATAAGAAATAAGAATTGATAAGAACATTAAAAGTAGACTTTATCTTGATTTAAAGTTGTTTAAAGTACGTAACTTTGGGTAGGAAATAAGTAGGGATGGCAACGGGGCGGGGGGACCTTTTCCCCATCCCCCGCCCCGCTGCCTACAAACTTCTCCCCGCCCCCGCCCGCCCCACGCCCCGCTTTCCCCGCGAGACTAATAAAAATTTGTTATATAATTTTATTATAGTTAAATTTTAACAAATAATCAAGTACTAAAATATTAAAACATCACCCAAATTATTAGTCATTGTAATTTCACAATTGAAACTTATGAAAACAATCAAACAAAAGTTATTTGAATACAATCCAACATGATGAAATAAATACAACTAAAGTAGTCAAGTTTTCATTTTTGGCACAAATACAATCACTAATTCATTATTGTGCTTGTGCTTTTTTTTTTAAGAAAAAAATGTTATTGTATTAAGTGTAATTTGGGATTTAGTATAAATGTATTAGTAATTTATTATAACAATTAATAATTTGTATTAGTACACATATATAATTATTAGTATAATTGATAATATCAATTATATGACATATACTAATATACATTATATAATACATATAACTAATAATATCATTATCATAATTTTTAACTAATTAAATTATATATTATATATATAATTATATACATATATATACATTTTATATGTTTATTTTTTTAAAGCGGGTGGCGGGGCGGGGGTACACTCCCCCGTCCCCCGCCCCGTTTCTAAGCGGGGGGAAAAAATTTCCCCCCCGCCCCATTAGTCCCCTGCGGGGCGGGTGACTTGCATTTTCAATACAGATTTTACCTATCTTGAAAAAACATCTCAACTATATCGAGTCCTTTAAGTGCATGGACTTCTATAGTGTGGGGTCCACACACTAAATACTCCTCACCATCTGAGCAGAGATGTATTGTGAATCCTATAACCTAGCAATGAGTATAACCTGCATGTTTGGATAACAACGAACGGGTTTATAGGAATTTACAAACCCGTACTCAAATAAGAATTTATATTTGACCGTACGGGTCAAATACATATAGTTAATTGGATTCAATTAACTTTTTCTTTTCCATAAATTTCGTGCTATGCACTATGTCTTGATAACGCACTTAATAATAAAATTTATTAAGAATCCTATTTCCAACATCAGATATTGACTTCTATTATTAATGGTTCCTTATGAAATTAGTTACTTTTTTACTTCTTGTAGTGATAACAATTCTTATTTACTTTGATTCCCTATGCAGTACACAAATTATTGGCATGAATTTGGAGATATATCTAATAGAGATATTTATGTCTCTTTTATTTATATCGCATTACTTTCCAGTTTTTTTTTTTGGGTAGGAAATAAGAATCATATCCCCTTAATAAAAAAGGAACAAGTCCCGTAGGAAATTACTTGCTGTCTCATTAAGCCACGTAGGAAAGAGAAAATATAAGGGGATAAGAATGAGAATACGACTTTATTATATATATATATATATGATTTGCAATTTTCAGGCCTTCAACGTTGGGAAAGCTAGTACTAATTCCCTGACTCCAAAGGCCGAATCTTTACCTACCGGGCCCAGAGGCAAAACGCTGTCCAGTGGTATGGACTTCAGAGTGTAGAGTACATCCCTTTAACGAGAAAAGGTATGGATGCGCCTTTTCGGCCCCAGTGGCCCAAACTACGGTCTTTTTCCGCGGAATTTCTTCATTGCTTCACAAACTAAGTGCGTGCTTTGTAGTTTAGGTTAATTCTAATTCTCCATAACCTAACAAAAGATAGGAAGTTTTCATGCTGTACAATTCTCTCAGGATGTTAAGTAGGATGGAAGAAGCTCAAGGGAGATGGAATGAGCCCATTAAAATAACGAATAATAACAACATTATTGCTCCAAAATTAGGATGTTCTTTTGACATAGCTGATGGTACTTGTGTAATATCCATATTGAGGCCTTGTTTTAGGAATAAAATTACAAATTTTATTATGGAATAAAATGAGATGTTGAACGAAATTATGTTAGCGTTAATTTTGGCAAAAGAAAATGCAGGAAGAAATTTAGAGTTGGGATCCTGAAATCTCAAAAATAATTTTCTTTTACAGACCTCAAAACAGCAAGTCAACGATATTTTGGGTTTACTTATGCCGTCTTCGTCCGTGTTTCCACTTTCCACGCTCAGGCTGCCCGGGGCCATGCATGGTGTCGGCATTTTTTCTGGTTCTTGGTCCATTTATGAATGCTCTTTTTCTCTTCTTGGTATCCCTCTCTCTTCTCTCTCTCTATCTCTCCATCGGCTCTGTTTGGATTCCCTGTTTTTGAGATATTTTTCAAAAATTCGTTTTTAAATATAATAAAATTTTTTAAAAAATACTCTAAAAGTAATCTAAAATTAGTTTAAAATTTTTTAAAATTTTAAAAAAATATCTCAAAATATATTTTAGAAACTTTTCTACTCTTAAATATTTTCAAAATATTTTCTAAACATAATTTCAAAATATATTCTAAAACTCTGGCTACAGCAAAAATTTTTCAAAAAACACCCCCCAAAAAACAGTTTAATCCAAACGGAGTTCTCAAAATTCCCCACATGATAATGGATAGTTCAGGCGAATACAAATGCCAAGACTTTTATTAGTCCAGAGTATACAGCATCTGAAACAAAGTCACCAAAAACAAAGACTATTTGTAGACCAAGTACAAACTTTAGGGGAGGCTAGTGAAATGGTCAAAAACCTCAGGTGAGGTTTCTGAAATTATCACTTTATTTTATGCTTCATTTTTCAAGGTTCCAGTTGACTTGACGCGCTGCTGAATTCCATACAATTTTGTCAGTCTTCTTACTTGCAAATATTGTAATACTCTACAGTAACTACTTTCCTTGAGGACGCGCAACTTCTTCTAGATGACACACACAAAGGATGTTTTCCGGGTGGTCATCCTGGATTCTCAGATGCTTCTGCTGCTGCAGCAATATCCATCTTCTTGCTGGTAATGCTTGCCTCTGGAGCCAACTTTGGTATCAGATGAAGGTAATATACATATATAGTACACGACTATGAAGCTTAGTTTAAAAGGGCGGTGAGACGAGAAACAACGACTTCAATTCTTGATCTCTACTTTGACTTAACGTATCATACCAGCTGATCATTCGGTCCTGTTTTTTGGATGTTGGTTTCCTTCTAGTGGGAAGTTTTGAAGGAAATTGCAAAAACATTAGGGAAGACTGATTGGGATTTCAGCGTAGATCCCCTGTAGTGGAGAATCGAACTGGAGAAATACTACTGCACCAAAGGAGTTTTGCGAATGCGGTTACTTGTGATTGTTCCTTTGAAAATAACGCGACCTGTCATGTCGATAGTATGTAAGTACCCTTTCTTTAGGCATGTACAAAAATCATGGAATGTATACCTGGCGTCTTGTGCAAAGAAAGAACAAGGCATAACAAGAAAATCTGTAGTGTCTACATGAGAAGAAACATTTTTCTTTGCCATGTTATTCTCCTACATGAAAAATCCAAAAAAAAAAAAAAAATCCGATTTTTATTTTTTCTTCTTGCTTTTTTGTCTGAGGTACAGAGTATTGAAATCACTGAGTCTTTCGGGAACACTGCCAGCCAGAATTGGTCAAACTCCCCTTACCTCCGTGAGTTGTAAGTGTTCACCTTTTCCTATGAGAAATGACTACCAAATATTTGAGGAAGACTCAAGTCAAACACTAGAAGTGTGTATTTAACGTCAATCTTTGCTATTTCAATCTAGTGATGTTTCTCGGAACTGCTTTCTGGTATATCCCTCCAATATGGGGTACCATGCAGCTTGTGAACATGTAAGATTTGCTCTCCTGTTCTATTATTCTGCATTTGTTGTTGTAAATTTATGTATGTCTCAGTATTCAGTACTGACGTGCAAGTTTATGGTTTTATTATAGGTCCCTCAAATGGTAACCGCATATCAGGAATAATACCAAAAGAACTTGGAAACATCAGCACAACTTGTGAATCTGTAAGGAACCTCATTGACCCTTGTATTTCCTTTACAAACATATCCCAATTCTTTATTCAGCTTATGACTAATCTTGTTTCTTGTAATCTTAAACTTTCTGTAGAACTTTGGACTTCAATCAGTTGTCTGGACCTATTCCTCCAGAGCTTGGGAATCTTACACGCTTAAAAAAACTGTAAGCCCTTTTGAGTCCTTCCCACGTAATTTGTATCATTTATTGGGTATTATCTGCTTTTGATTTCTTTTGTGTGTTCTAGTTATCAGGTGAAGAGAATCTGTAGTCCTTTTGCTTTTCTATTTTTCCTTTATTTTTAATTGACTTGGGTGTGACATTCAAGAACTCTTGCCTCGAATGATTGGAGTGGGGAGTTGCCCTGTGACATTGGCTAAGTTGACCGCCTTGACGATTTTGTGAGTTCCTCACTTTCAATTTCAGTCCAACCAGAGGATTCTGAATGTGCAACACGTTCTACTTCTGTTTTAAAACTGATTCATTTAACTTCTTAAAAAAAAAATAATTGTAGTCGGATTGGTGACTGCAAACTTGACGGGAAGTATTCCTAATTTCATCGAAAACTGGAAAAGTATACAGAATTTGTAAGACCTTGACCACTTGTAACTATTTAAATTCATCTTTTTCCCCCTGTAAATCCCGCTAAATGTTTCATTTTAATTGTTCTTCAACTAAAATACCTAATCATGGCAGAGTGATCCAGGGTAGTGGTTTAAGTGGGCCAATCCCACCTGGCATTGCTTCTTTGACAAATTTAACTGTTTTGTAAGTTTTTCTTATTTCTTGATTTGCATTTTTATGAAGTAGAGTAAAGGAATCAATGATACAATTGGTTGAATATCTTGGCTCTATTGTTCTTTTTGTAAAACACGAACAGGAGAATTAGTGATTTGAGTGGAAATGAGACTGCTTTTCCTCTCTTTAGCAATGCGACTAATATGACGACGCTGTGAGTTATCTGACTTTGCATTTCCCTCTCAAGGGTAATAAATATTCAGTGGCTCTAACTTGTTTTACAATTGGCTATGTAGGATATTGAGGAGTTGCAATATAGCAGGGCAGTTACCAGACTATCTTGGCTCCCTGGCACACTTGAAAGTCTTGTGAGTAGATTTAGATATTTATTTCTTCAATTTTCAAAAAACTTGTGCTTGCATCAATCTCAGAGACTTCTCCTTCATAACATGCAAAGCCCTGTTATAGTCTTTCGCTAGCACAAAGTTGATCGTTCCTCAGAACTGGCTACTATTGACTGCCCTGTTAGGATATGATACTATTGTTGGACCTCTAAATGCTAGTTGCATACGGTCAGTGTTTGTTTTTGAACCTTAGATATTGATGCATCACAAAGTTAAGATTACAGCTTTGTAACAGTGTCCAAAAAGATGTTTTTATCAATTTGTTAAGGATAATAACTTCATTGTGTAAGGTAGCACGATGATCTATGAATTTGCTGCCCAGATTTGGGGCAGGAATTGATGATGCGACAGTAACCGATTCAAGGATGATAGGATAGCTGCACAGAATGTTAATCAATATCTCAAGAGAGATCCAATGCACTATTTATTTTACCTCCTTGCATCTTGAAAAGTTGTTGGGTCTACTACTCAGTAAGCACCAAAACTTCTGCTGGGTACTGGTTTTCTGCGCTTGGCAAATTAACTTCAATTTCTGGAAAATTATTGATGATCTGTTTTTGCGTATTTAAAATTTGGAGTGTTTGCCTCACCGTTTTACAACCTTGATCCCAGTACGGGAAACAAAAGGTAAACGAGATGCAAATGATGCTTGAGTCTAGTTAAAAAAGCAGCCAACTTGATGACCGAAACCTACCGTAGGGGGTTCTTGAGAATTGTAATAACCTCTCCTTTGTCCTATCGGTGATGACACGGAATAATTTTGTAATACTTCCTACTTCTAAATTACAATGGCATTCCGCTTAATTTTTTTGTTTGGGTCATTTTCCATGTCAAATATTTAAAGGGTAATGAGCTAATGGTAAAGCAGAATGTAGGCCACTGTGATTTACCCAAAACATTTAGAGTAGACACATAGAAGGAGAACTAGGCAAACAGAATGTACAGGTTACTGCAACCAGGTGGGAAGAAGGTCAGGTCACTTGTATTGATTTGAGGGCATCCCTGATGAACAAAAGAACATCAACAATACCAATTCTGCTACTTACTGCTTATGTTTCTTTTGCAGGGACGTCAGTTTCAACAAAATTTGTGGACAAATTCCAACAAAGTTAGACACTTCAAACACGGTTTTCATGTAAGGAAATTAAGTGCTGAACCTTGATAATAAATGTGTTCACTTTTTCTTTAGTTAGTCTACTAATTCAGCCATGTTAAGAACCAAAAGATAGAACGAGAGCCCTGACCAAAGTAGACAACGCTGGACTCCACTTAATGGATACTACTTTAATTGTGGTGGAAAATGCCTTGGAAGTCCTGTCTTTTGGTTAATTCTTTCCTTGGGTTTTGGGGGAGGTAGTGGCAAGAGTTCAGAAGATGATAGAAGAGAGAACTTTATGGTAGATTAAAATTTGCTCCTCAGTCTTTTGTCCTGCCAAGATATGACCCAGATGTGGATAACGGCCATAAGTTCATTTGCAATTTTAGAATGTTTATTTCTAGCTTTCTAATCGATGAATGTTGGTTTTGATAGGTACCTCACAGGAAACAACATCATAGGATCTATTCCTGACGGGATGCTCAATAGCAGAGTGTATAGGTAAGTTGGTCTTACAACGGAAATGTTCTAGCAAATGATATTGTCCATGCTTTTCCGAAATCGAATTTTCACTTCAAAGACACAAGAAAAATAAAAAAAATGACAAGTGCTATGACAGAATAAATAAAATTTCTTCACTTGCAAACCTGGTTATATCTTCTTATGGGAATAAAATAGTTCTTCTGTTTATTGCATGTTGCATGTTATAATTTCTAGGGTTTTGATGTTGTATCCAGAGACCTTTCATACAACAATTTTACTCCTTCAAATTCAGGATCCTCGAGTTGCCAAGCCACGAACTTGTGAGATTATATTTACTTCTATTAAAGTAACAATTGTCCGTTCAAGGTTTCTGTATTTAATTGACAAGTGCAAGTAAATCTTTATCAGGAACTTATTTGCTAGCTCTTCAAAAGAACAACAAATCGTAAGTCCCGCACTATTTACATTTACTAAATGTGACGAATGTTTGTTTCCTGATTAATTAAATTCTGAAATACCACATACTCCATGTCATGCTGATTATTTCTAACATTGTATTGATTTTCAGGATCACGTTTCCATGCTTACGGAGTTTCCAATGTCAGCAAAAGTGAGTTTAATTAATTTCATATCATTTGGATTGTTTGGGCATGCATTCGTGGTCCATCTATCCTGTTCAGTACCATATGACATGCTTTATTTACTTGACAATAGATTGCTTCCTTCCGTGCCACTAGTACTTGGAGAAGTAAAACTGAGGCAAGTCTCTTCATGACTACTGAGGCTTACTGAGCCTGGACTATTACTCAAGCTACTGTTATGATTTAAATGGTTGTCCGTTTATAGAATCTATATGTAAGAGTAACGATAGGTGTATTCACTGACCAAAAAATGGTTGCTTCTTTCCGGATCTAATCATTCTTTTTGATGCCTCTGCTATCCTTCATTAAAATTTCCTATTTTGTAGTTGGTAATGAATATTTCCGTTGGTTTCTCCAGACTGGTCCTCTTTACATATAAATTGGTGGTGGAAGAGTAGTAAAAATCGGTGAATACGAGCTACGAAGACGATTCACAGCCCGGAGGGCCATCAAAATTCTACCAGAGTGGAACGAATTGGGGATTTAGCAGCACTGGTCACTTCATGGATAATAAAAACGTGTCTCTGACATATGTCCTGAGTAATGGTTCAAGATTTTCAGGGAATGGACGCAAATAATTTATACTCGGAAGCAAGACTTTCTCCTCTTTCACTGACGTATTATGGGTTCTGTCTGCTAAATGGAAACTACATGGTAAAGCTTCACTTTGCTGAAATCATGTTTACTGATGATGGAACATACCGCAGCCTCGGAAGGCGCATATTTGATATACACATTCAGGTATTTTTTGCTTCATGTACTGTCTGGAATGAGTTTTAGATTTTCAAAGCAATTAATCGACGCAGAGATGATGAAATTATAAGCTACAATTAGTTATTTCATGCAAATTCAAGTTTGCACCTTCATCGGGAATTGGTTGATGTTTTTCCAGGGAAAGTTGATCCGGAAAGACTTCAATATCGAGAACACAATAGGTGGCGTCAATAAACCTTTAGTTCTAAATATTCCTGCTGTAGTTACTGACAGTACATTAGAGATCCGCTTCTACTGGGCTGGAAAAGGAACGACTGAAATCCCCTACAAGGGAGTGTATGGTCCTCTAATATCTGCCATTTCTGTGGATCACGGTAAGCTTCAAACCTTATAAAGCTTCTAGAATTGAAAATTCAAGAATCGAAACAGAGCCATTATTTCTTTTGTTAGATTTTGTGAGTGTTTCACAAATGTTTGTTTCTGAACTTTTAGAATGTGTTGAGAAATCGTGGAGAACAATAGAATGTTTGTTTTTCATTTCATCTGAACAAATCTGATTTGAAAATCTCACTCCCCTAAATCTTGGGACCATGTTATTTCACCTTATTTCAACTTCTTATTATCTTCATTTATTTTCCTTTTCCCCATTCAAATTTTGCAGTACCATCACAACATGGCGTATCAGTAGGTGCTATAGTTGGGATTGCACTTGCAGTTTTGTTTACCATATCTCTGGTTCTAGCCATACTTCGGTGGAAATTCCGCATGCAGCCCACTCAAACAACGCAGCAAGGTAAAATAAGCTTTTGTTCAAGCAGAATATTGGACGTGGTATTGCAAAACTGGAAATGTAACCCTCGCTTAAGAATTTCCGGCATTAGCAGATAAGTTACTCTATGGAGTCCTTGAATTTCGTCCGGAAGTTTTAATTGAACTTCAAATTTCTTCAAGTTAGTCCTTTATCTAAAACCTCCATGCATATACTAAATATGCCACAAGATTTCGAATGCTAGAAGATTATAGTGACCGTTCCAAGGACGTAGAACGGTAGAAAAATTACCAAAAGTAGTACTGCAATGACTTCCAAATTGTGCTGTCAATGTGTAGAAAGTTTCAAATATTCGTGAAGGTAAACACACTCTGTTCAAACCTAAATATAAACTTTTAACTACAGCCCAAGGACAAATAGCCATATCTAATAAACTTTGACAAAATTACCGGGCCTTTTGTTCTCCTAATGACTGTATTTAACGGTTTAAAAATTTCACACACTTCTTTAGTAATTCATTTTATTCGATGGTAGACAGGTATCCTTGCACGGGATACGGGATCTCAGGGGAAATAAGTTCTTGGAAGTTGAGATGTATTCATTTTCCTGCATTTATAACGAAAATTGTGTGTCAAATTTCAAATGTGTAGTGAATTTGCTCTAACTCATATCAGTTTATTTGGCAGATGTAAGAGGTCTAGATCAACAAACAGGATCATTCACCCTGAGACAAATCAAGTACGCAACAAACAACTTTGATTCTTCCAGTATAATTGGAAAAGGTGGTTTTGGTTCTGTCTACAAGGTAACTCAAACCATGGCATACTTCCCAAATTCTTCATGTCGAGAAACTTGTGCTCAAGTGCGTTCTAGACATCTGATATTACATTTGTTATGACATCACATCTTAATTGAAGGGAAATCTGTCTGACGGAACCATCATTGCGGTAAAGCAGCTTTCTTCCAAATCGACCCAAGGAAACCGTGAATTTCTGAATGAAATAGGCATGATTTCTGCTGTACAACACCCTAATCTCGTAAAGCTCTATGGATGCTGCGTCGAGGGAGATCAATTGTTGCTTGTATACGAGTACATGGAAAATAACAGCCTTGGTCGTGCATTGTTTGGTAAGCTAAAATTGCATTTGTTTTTGTATATGCTTTGGTAATCGCACCTTCAAAATCAAAATATGCACGTGTTGGAATGAGTTGTATGTAGATGTTATTTGATATGCATTTGAATTTCATACTAAAGATCAATAAGAATAGAATTAATTAGATTAGATTAGTTATCAAATTCAAATAGTGTCTAGGTTATGTGTAACTTGCATTCCTGTGTGAGTATAGTTGGCGTATCAGTGTAAATTCTTGAGAAAAACAGAAATATTTTCCCAAATCTTTTCCTTCTATGTTATAGCATGTAAGCGTGGGTAATGCTGATTTTTCCATAACAATGGCACACCTCTTAACTTACAGGTCTTGAAGAACACCAGTTGGAATTAGATTGGCCAACAAGGCGTAAGATCTGTGTTGGTATAGCAAGAGGTTTGGCCTATCTCCATGGAGAATCGAGGTTGAAGATTGTCCATAGAGACATCAAAGCCAGCAATGTGCTACTTGATAAGGAGCTAAATCCTAAGATATCAGACTTTGGCCTGGCGAAGCTTCATGAAGACGAAGACACCCATATAAGTACCCGCGTTGCTGGAACCTTGTGAGTCCAAGCATGCAATTCTCTTTTGGGAAGGGCTTAGTATGATTGGAGTCCTATGGGTGCCCCAGATACATATCAATCTGTTTACAGTTTTTTTTTTTTTTCATTTTCTTTTATGGAAGAACATGGTCTTGATTTGATTTGCTGATGTTGGATGGGTTATTTTTCAGTGGATATATGGCACCTGAATATGCAATGAGAGGCTACTTAACTGACAAAGCAGATGTCTATAGCTTTGGAGTTGTTCTTCTGGAAATTGTCAGCGGAAAGAGCAACGCTGGTTTTAAACCAAAGGAGGAGGAGGAGTACTTGAATCTTCTCGACTGGGTAACTGCATTTTCTTTCCCTCTTGAGTTACTTAGAATTTCTTGATTTAAGAATTCTTCATCTTCGTGCTTTTTTTTTTTTTTTAATTGGTTTGCTTAAGTATGTGGTGTACAGCAACGGTAAGACCTGAGGCTCCTCCTTCCTGACATCTAATATGAATATGCTTTAGTTTGATGCTTTTATGTGCTAAATATTTTGATGCATCAGAAGAATTTAAGCCATCTGCAGGACAGCCCTCTCATTTCTTATAAGCTCAAATATGTTTGCGCTGATATTCCAGCATGTTCTTTCTTTGATGTAGGCTCATCTCTTGAAGAAGGAAATAAAATTGATGGAACTAGTTGATTCCAGATTGGGACCAGACGTCAACGAAAATGAGATCATGTTGACAATTGAAATAGCCCTGCTTTGCACCAGTGTATCTCCGGCCGCTAGGCCTAGTATGTCAACAGTGGTGAGCATGCTAGAAGGAAGAGTAGAGGATCAAAAGTCGATTCTAGACTCGAGCGCATGGAGTGCCAGTGTGAAGGAAATCAGTGATGAGCAATACCTGCTATCAACTTTCGATGAGAGCCAGCCGCAGAGCACGTCAAGTGGCCTGCCATTTACTGCATCTTCAACATCTGCTTCTGATTTATACCCCATCAGTCTAGAGACTGGTTTTCTGGACGACGAGTCATAAGGAAATTGTCATCTGCGGCTGCCGAAATATTTTGATGGTATATATTTATATCGCTTCCTATTGTTGTGGGAACAAAAAATAATTGTAGATTTTGTAGATTTTACATTAACAGTTTACCAATTTGCACAACCTCATTAGTGGAGTTGTAGTTCGTATCCATTAGTAAAAAAAAAAAAAGAAAAGAAAAATATATTAATAGAATTTTAAAAACCTCCTTTTCTCTATAAACCTAACAAAAGATATGAAGTTCTATATTATACAAATCTCTCAGGATGTTAAGTAGGATGGAAGCAGCTCAAGGGAGATGTAACGAGCAGGTTGAGAGGCATTTTGCCCATTAAATAAATAACAACAACATTACTGCTCAAAATTAGGACGTTCTTTTGACATTAATTATGGTACTTGTGTAAAATATCCATATTTAGGAATAAAATGACAAATTTTATTATGGAATAAAATGAGATGTTGAACGAAATTATGCTAGCGTTAATTTTGCAAAAGAAAATGCAGGAAAGAAATTTAGAATTGACTAGAGCTCTCAGAGTTTTCTCTGACGTTTTGAGGAGGTTCATAGTTTTTTTTTTTTTTTTTTTAAGGGAAGGGGTTCATGGTTCGAATCCTAAACCTAGCAATTAAGGGTGGAAAAGGCTGTGAGGATGGGTGAGAAGTAAAAACAAAAAGGGGAGGGATGCAATTACGTTGATTCTAACACTTAAAAGAAGAGGAAAATGAATAGAAAGAGACATCTAATCCACGCGAACTATGATGAGCAAGCGCGAATATTCTATTCTGGTTGTAAGATTTTTATTACAAACAAATTGGTAAACATGTTTTAAGTGATGAATATTATGGTTTTATATTAGGGAGAGAATTTTATTCCATTAAAAATTAACGAGGAATTTTTTAAAACCTATTTATACGTAAAGGAAACAAAAAAGGTGGAATACTACATCAATTCTCACAGTAGTAAATTCTGGGATCCTGAAATCTCAAAATAATTCGCTTTTACAGACCTCAAACAGTAAGTCAACGATATTTTGGGTTCCCTCTTCCACGCTCGCAAGCTGGCCGGGGCCATGCACGGTGTCGGCATTCGGCCTCGTCTACATTCTTACAATCAATTAGGACTGTCAATGGGGCTGGGCCAGTCCGAGCTCGGCTCGTTCTGTCCGACAAAAGTCCCGATGAGCCCGACATTTTAGTGAGCCGGTCTGAGTTTGAGCCTAAAAATTAAGCTCGAATTAAATATGAGTCGAGTTTGGGCCCTATTAGGCTCAAACCCGATATAGGCCCGGCCCTTTAATTATCTGTATATATATATAATATTTATATTTTGATATTATGTATAATTATATATCCAAATATATTATTATTAAATACTATATATATATTACAAAATATAAAAATACATCTAAAGATTCTTCCACGAGTTTTCTTAAGAGACAATATTAGTGATGCATAACTGAATCTCTAACTTTTCTTATTGGTTGAATAAATTTTTGTGTTGGCATAATATCGGTTGATTTCTTTTTGATTTACAAACACAAATCATCAAACATGTTAGGATTCAAATCACAAGATTATAAAAAAAAGTTTCAACTTTTAAAAATGTATTGTCTTATGATCGCATGTTTTATTATTATTTTTCATGCATTTTGAACGAATTAAATATAAATATTGTTGAAAAAATTTTGGTTTATATACTTTTTAAGAACTATTATTTGTTCATATTTAGTTTTAATATTATAGTCTTGTAAATGTTAAATTAGTTTTACAACTTAATAGTTATAGTAATTATATTAAGAAAATTAAGGAGTAATAAGTGAGCTTGGGCTAAGCCCGATTAAGGCTCACAACCCGAATATTATGTGAATTGAGTATGAGTTTCACATTTATGAACCCGAAATACAGCCCCCGAAACCCGAAATTGTTCCAAATTAAGTGAGTTAGGCCCGATTGACAGGCCTACAATCAATACGAGCATTTTGATTCTTTCAGTGGCATTTCCAAATATTATTAATTGCAGCTCCACACAAATCCTGGTCCTGCAATTAATGAGACAACGACCTTTGAATGATAGATATTCTTGTGATCAGAGCAATCTGGTTGATGATGATCAGTTTATACTACTGTAATTCATCAAAAGTAAATTAAAATTGCTGTGCGGGTGAACTAATCTTGATTTCTTGATAAAAGTGCGGATTACATGGTGAAAAAGATGGGTATTTTATGCTTAGTCTTTCCCTGCAATTATTTGGGGTATTTACATTGTAACGATGATTGGAAACAAAGTTCATGAGAGGAAGAATGATACGTGCCACTCAGGTAGCCAGACTCTAAGGTAATTCAGCATGAAGTAGAGGTAGATTTTGTAAAATTTAACGCACATATAATATATACGCACAGAGAGAGAGAGAGAGAGAGACCAAGAAGAGAAAAAGAGCATTCATAAATGAATGGACCAAGAGCAGGAAAAAATGCAGCTTGTTCTCAAATGCCCCACATAATAATGGATAGTTCAGGCGAATATAAATGCCAAGACTTTTATTAGTCCAGAGTAGAACTCCATCCATTCATACGGCATCTGAACAAAGTCACCAAAACCAAAGACTATTTGTTAAGACCAAGTACGGCTCTCAAAATTTCCGTACACTGTGTATTGTTCAACTGCTCACGGTCAAATTCTTTTCTAGTGCCTTGTAAAACCACGTTGCAATTAAAATTGTTAGTAGTCTCGAGCGCTAAGATCAAGTAAAGAAAGAGGGAAAAAAGAAGATATATAAATAACAACTCCACGTGATTTCAAAAGCTATGCAAAATTACTCACGATTTGGAGTAAAGTGTTAAAATAACGAAATTTGCATTTCACGACGAAATTATCTAAAATATCAAAAGTACTTCTATATAAAGTTAGAGATTATTTTTTAACTACAAAAGGGGATTAGTTGGTAAAATACTAAATCATAAGAAGGTTATATATATGGTAAAACACAAAACCGTAGAGGATTTAAGTGCCATGTATATTATGTTTCTATATTTTGGTCATTTCAACCATTTTAGTATTTAAACAAGGATCATCTCGATATTTCTATGGATTTCGTTACAGAGGTCCATTTCCATCATTTTAACACTTTAGTTCAAACTATTTGGAGATTATGTATAGTTTTTAAAATCACAAGAAAGTTATATGAAAAATCACTAAATTACAGGGAATAAAGTGTATTTTACCCTAAATAAAAATAAAACGAGAGGAAGCTGTATGCAAACTGATGAACATACAATCAAGTTGGTGTCTTTTGTTCGCCAGTAATTATTTGTAGTCCTCAATGGTGCTGGCGTACCAGGAGCTCTGCCTGTTTCAATCAGCAATTTAATGGAGGCACCAACCGCTTCCAGATTTGCTATCTAATTTATTAGTCTTTGAAATTAAGTTGCTACTAAATGCATGCTTACCTGTGGAATAGCGACTGATGGAGAGATTCATCCATCGGTTAAACTATGGGGAACTATCAGCCAATAATAATAATAACTCAATAATAATCGTAATAACTGATGGAGTTAATTTCAGAAACCTCCCCTGAGGTTTATCATAATATCACCTAACATCCTTAAAGTTTTAGAAATCTCACACAGCTCTCCTTGAGTGATAATTTGTGTAACATTATTGTCGCCCTTTATGTATAAAAGTAATATTAAAAAATGCATTGGAGGAGAGAGATTATATTATCCTTCCACTTTTATCCTTGTGCAAATTGATTTATGAATTTTGAAATATGACAAAAAAGACAAATAAGATGGAATATTAAATTTAGAATATGAGAAGGTGCAAGTGCAATAAGGAGGAACAACGAGGAAATTAAACATTATAAAAAGACAAAAATTTCAAGAGATTTGTCGCAACAAGGAGGAAGAGTAAAGATTTCGTAGTAAAGAAACATAAAAATTTTGCCGCAAAAAGGGAAATTAGAATAAAATTTTAGGAGATCAATTGTGGCAATGACGAACATTAGAAGCAAAGATTTTTGAGTAGGTTGTGGCAAGGATGGACATTAAAAGTAAAGATTTTTGCAACAAAGAGGGAGAAAAATATTTTAGATAGCATTCTTGTTATTTGTTTTTAGATATTTTTGCTTATAGATTGTTTTTTTAATCTTTTCCCAACCTTTTGCTACTTAAAAAGTAGGAAAACATTGGGGGTAACCTTCTTGTCATTTCAACATCTCTAATTGGGACATCTAATCACATCATATTGATTGATAGGGGAGGTAATTGAGATTTTTGAAAGTACCAGATGATATTAGGATGAATCTCGGGGAGGTTTCTGAAATTAACCCTAACTGACGATCCAATAAAATATCTGATCGATGATGAACAACCTCACAATTTATAAAGAAAGGTCATATATGTGCTTTCATTTTTAAAATTATTTTTTTCTATTTCAAAGAATCATGCATGTAATTCTGCTTTCATCATTTTGGAGGTATTCGAGTCCCAAGTCCACGCTTTCACTGTCAAGCTCCAAGATAAATTGGTATCTCCATGGTGTCCATGAAATTCTCAATCACTGTTCTTATTTCTTGATCATCAGTTATCTCTTCTTTGGTATTACATAATCAATAGTCTTATCTCTTTCCCTTAAACAGCTCTGAACATGTTCTTCGCCCAGGTAGCATTTCTCCTTGCTTTAGCAGTTCTCCTTGCTTCTGGAACCACTCTTCCTCCTGATGAAGGTGCTTATACAGTACCATATTCAGTCTAAGGACAAACGATTTTTTTTTTCTCTGGGCATGGGAAAAGATAAAAGCAGAATCCTTAATGGTTATTTTCTGTTTCTGTTTGTTTGTTTCCCGTAGTGAGAGCTTTGCAGCAAATTGCTGGGACATTAGGGAAGAGGGACTGGAATTTCAGCGTGGATCCATGCAGTGGACTACAAAACTGGAGTTCTCCTAATCCCATAGAAACTCAGAATGCGGTTACTTGTAATTGTTCCTTCTTCAATCACACAGTTTGCCATGTTGTCAGCATGTAAAGTTCATTCTCTCGTACTCAAATCATTAATCCTCTGTTGAAGTGCTGATACCTGTTGGCCTTAGTATTATTCCTTTTAAATACATTAGTTGCGTTGCTTGTAAGTATGAAAACTGACACTGATATCATTGGCCTTGATTAGACTGTGAACAACTCCTCCAAAATTTTGCTTGTGTAACTTATGGTCTTCAAAACTTGAACAAAAATAAAATTTTGGTAGCGTCTTCATTGGTTGTATTTTTATTTCAGATTTGAACACTGGTTGGTTTTGGTTTCTGGATGCGAAGATGATTTTGTCTTCGCTGACTGGCCTGATAAATTTTGCAGAATTATGTGATTTTACAGCATTTTGGAGCTAAAGTCCATATGTTCCGCTCCGGGCAAAATTTTTTTTTAAAAAAAAGCTCTATACGTAGCACCTAGTTCTATACCACACACACACACACATATATATATATATGTTTGTATGTATATGTATATAAAAGAAACCAACTAAACGCGATGTCCTGCAGAGCGAGTTCTGTTAAACTTAAAAAAAAAAAAAAAAAGGATTGTCAAAATCACATCAATACCAAACAAATCTTTGTTGTAGTATGCGTTACTTTCAAAGTTAGCGTCTGTATGCTACTATAATAATAATAATTAAAAAAAAATCGTCCTTCGTACACACTTAAAAAAAAAAAATCCAGTAAAAAAATAACTCCCCAAATCCGAACGGAGTCATTTAGCAGGAAAACTAATCACTAATAGTACGGACAGTTATCTATATATGAAGAAATTTCCCAAACAAAGTGTCAAATTGCATGAAGATACTATAAACTATAAACTCCTCTGCTGTATGTTCTGTTATGTAATTCACTTCAATTAATGACTATCTTTTCCAAAATGCAGAATACTCAAAGCTCAGAATCTTCCGGGATCGTTGCCGCCAGAATTGATCAAGCTCCCGTATCTCCGAGAAATGTGAATATGGCTGCCCTTATATTACTGTGGATTAAAATCTTAAAGAAAAGAATGCAAACCCATGAAAAAAGATAAAATCTTTATCTAACTCAAATTGTCACTATGTAAATTTTTGTAGTGATCTAACACGCAACTACCTTAATGGTACAATACCACCGGAATGGGGTTCCATGCAACTTGTAAACATGTATGTTTTGCATCTTTCACTTCTTTCCTGTCCCCCCCTTTTTTTTTTCCTGTGAAAAAGGTTTTTTTACCCCACCTTTTGTAAGGGCTAAAATGTGGCTAGTTTGTTCACTGCAGTTCCCTGCTTGGAAACCGTATATCAGGGTCATTGCCAAAAGAACTTGGAAATATCAGCACATTAGTCAATCTGTAAGAATCTGTCATTGATTTCTCTCATTCCTCGTCATGTATTCTGTATTTCCTGTACTGTGTGATCAAAGTTGATTTTTTTTTTTTGTTTGAATTGTGAATAGAACTGTTGAATTCAATCAGTTGTCTGGAACTATTCCTCCAGCGCTTGGGAATCTCAGTCTCATAGAAAAAATGTAAGACCCTTCAAATACATCGTGTTGTTATGCTTTATGTTCGACAATCATGTTGCTTTTTCTTTTATTGGAATGGATATCAAGAACTAACAAATGTTCATTTTTTATTGTTTTAAACCCCTGACATTGCAAGACATTTAACCTCAAACAATTTCACTGGCGAGTTGCCTGGAACGCTAGCTAGGTTGACCACTTTGAAGGATTTGTGAGTTCCTCTTTCCGACTTTCACATTTCACAAGTGGATCAGAGTTTTCTGATATATTTCTGAGTTCAATTTTAGATACTGATTCCTGATGAATTTGTTTGGAAAAAACAGTCGCATTGGCGAGAACCAGTTCCTAGGAAGTATACCTAATTTCATTCAGAGTTGGACAAACCTTGAGAAACTGTGAGACCTTGAGCCCTTTTTGATATTGCAACATTTTAATTTTCTTTACAACTTCTTTTCCACCATGTTTTGTTGATTATTGTGCAACTAATTTCTTGTGATGGCAGAGTGATACAGGCTAGTGGTCTAAGTGGGCCAATGCCATCTGGCATCGCTTCCTTGACAAAATTAACTGACCTGTGAGCTCATGTTTTTGTACTTTTCACTATGAGTAAGCGTTTAAACAATATAATCTGTTGAGGTTTTGTTCTCTTTGAATTAATACAAACAGGAGAATCAGTGATTTGAACGGAAATGACACAAATTTCCCCCCACTTAGTGCGGGCAACTAATATGAAGACGCTGTGAGTCTCACAAATTCTGGTTGCACTCTCAAGGGAGAACACCCATTATTTTGCTCTGACTTGATGCGGAGTTTGTCTTTTTATAGGATATTAAGGAGTTGCAATATTGTTGGGCAGCTACCAGGGTTTCTTGGCTCATTTAAAAAATTGAAACTCTTGTGAGTAGATTTAGTTCCTTATTCTCAAGTTCAATATGTGATGTTGCTATACAACTTCTGCCACACAACGTGCATACATTGTGCTTGCATTTGCAAATATATGGCCCAAATTGAACCCGATAGTAGAAAACTGTTGACCTGCATTTGTCTGTTGCAAGTTATGTCAAAAAGAACACCAATAGTTGATACATAAAGGAGAAGAGCTCTACTGCAGTAGTGTATATCATCTTGTACAGCATATTGGACACCCAGGAGGGGCAAATAGATTCAGAATTTCGACCTGCTCCGTGTAAGAGTTTGTCCTAGCTAAGAAGTAATAGTTGGGAGGTGCTAAAACAAATAATTTACAAAAATTTCAAATTATCTATTATTATCTTTTGAACCATCATTCCCGGGGTGACTGTTGAGCAAATTGCAATGAGATACCAGTGAAATTGGTGAGCTTGCAGATGATAAGAGGCAAGACAGATTGATAACAGGCAATATAGACTTATTGGGAACTTTGGTGAGAAGAATAGAAGTTAATATGTTCCCTCAATGTTAAAGGTAGTATCCACAAAGAACGAATGAAAAGTACAGATGAGTTGCTGAGCCATAAACATCGTACACCAATACATGCACCTTTAAGTAAAAGGATATATCTACTTGTGCTTTAACTGATTAAACAGCGTTAAATGAAGTGGAATGCTGGCCAACCACAAAATTATCTGGGTAAAAAACGTAAATATGTGTTTGAGGCTGCTCCTTACAGAAGAACTGCTTTGACTAGATTAAAAGAACATTTTTCCTTGCCTCTTTTAAAACCTGCATATTTATCTTTCTTTTGCAGGGACCTCAGTTTTAATAAATTAAGTGGACCTATTCCAGGGACCTTGTTTGGTCTACCAAAGATCGAAAATATGTAAGAATGTTGATCACTGTTGCTGGATTGATAAGTCTTACTACTGAAACTAGTCTATAGCTGAAAAGTTGCTTGTACAATGTAGGAAAAAGGTAAGATTTGCTAATCTATGAATGCTGATTTTCTAGTTATCTGACTGGGAACTTCCTCACTGGAGCAGTGCCGGACTGGATGCTGAAAAAAGGCCAAGTCCGTATGTGAGTTCGTTTTCAAAGATTAGTGAAGTAATAAATGTCATGGTTGTTTAATGGAGCATGGTTTCGGTAGCATCTCACGTGGTTAATCAAGTATGCGTATCATAAGTTTCTTTTACAGTGAACTCACCTTTTACTGCAGACAAACAAAAAGCAAGACCCTTGTGTTTGTTATCTCACTCTGATCATTCATCAATAAATTGTGTTGTCCAGTATCTAGTTCTTTCAGTCAATGATTATTATTCTGTTTAGAAGTGCTACTTCTTTTTCCTTTCATTTTCATTCTCATGTCCCACATTGTAACCTAATATGGCTTCTGATGTTGAAGCAGCTTGCTAACTGACAATTTATCATTTTTGAGTCTGAATTGAAGGACTGCTAAGGATTTCCTATGTTTTTGTTTGGTTTTACTTATCATCATATTTTAACTAGGTGAAAATAACTAGAGTGCTTATTACATAACTACTCAGCAAAATACAAATGGTAAAGACTGAAATGAAAATTTTCTTTAAAGGGAACAGAAGACAAGGTGTATATGCATTCTTTAACTGATTATTGATCATGTCGTGAATTTTGATTCAGTGATCTTTCATACAACAATTTTACCAAAAGTTCTGGAGCGTCCGATTGTCAACCGACTGGAAACTTGTGAGCTTACATTCATTTCTTTGAAAGTAATAGTTCTAATCTCAAGTTTCTGTAAGCTATCTAACATTTGAAGCTAATTGTTATCAGGAACTTGTTTGCAAGCTCCTCAAAAGGCAACACACCGTAAGTTTTCAATGTAACTATTTTATAATGCTACCAATTCTAGTAGATAAGTAATGGACATAATCTCCTTCTTAATATATAACTCGAATCTCCACATGATGCTAACTAATAGTGGATAATTGCATTGTTTTTTTCAGAGGCATTGTCTCATGCTTAAGGAGCTCCTTAAAGAGCTTAAGGAGCTGTCCACAGAGTAAGTCATCCTTGATTGACTGCTCTTGGATTTTAATAGTTTATGAATCACTTGAAGGAGTGTTGAACTCTCTAGAGAAGGCCAATAAGTCTAGACTTGAGCTAATAGCTATTATCAGATGTAGATCTAAGGAAATTGACAAAGTAGGAGTGAAAATATTGGACTCAATTCACTTGGTTTTTGAGTTCGTTCCTGAATGATAAGTTACAATCATTTTGAAAACAAATACTAATTGCATCCAACAGCCATTGACCATGTATATTCTAGACCTGAACATCTTAGGTCCGGGAAACTTCGAAGTTTAAAGGATTCCTGAATTTTGAATTCCTTGAATGAGTGTCTAGACATTCAGGATCTGGTGGTATAGCATTTATAGTTGACCAAAAAACTAGCTGACTTATATATAAAGCCTTCAACTTGAGCAAATTAGGTTTCATTATTCTGATCTGACAACTAATTGTACATTTATTTGCTCAGGCTATTGGTTTTCATTTCACATCTTATTACATTTCTATTTACAGCATAAATCGCTTTTTCCTTTCCTTGTCCTGATTTAATGTGTTTGAGAAGTCAAGCAAACAACTGGAGTACCACCAATTCAGAAAGATGGTGAAATATGCATGTGTACTAACTTGGTGTTATAACGCTGAGATTCATTGCCTATCAGTTTTCTTCTTGGTTCCTTTGCTTAACAATTGCATTCATTTTTCTATATTGAAACAAGTGCATAGTATGAATAATACAAGTTTCATTTACGTGGAATCGTACTTTTCTTTTTAGTTGCACTTTTTCAAATTTTGCTTTCTTTTGTCCAAATGATAAAAAACTTTGAAATTGCTTTATACTAGGTTGGTACTCTCTCCATATAAATTGTGGTGGAAGAGAAATGAAGGACGATGATGATATAAGTTACGATGACGATATAGAGTCAGGTGGCCCTTCAAATTTCGTCCATAGGTCTGGTAGTAACTGGGCGTTTAGCAGCACCGGTAACTTCTTGGATGATGACCGCCCCACAGATTCCTATATTTGGACAAACGATACAAGCATATCTGGGACCAACTCGGGATTATACACAGAAGCACGACTTTCCCCGCTTTCACTGACATATGATGGTTTCTGTATGCAAAATGGGAATTACACGGTAAAGCTTCATTTTGCTGAAATTATGTTTACTGATGACAGAACATATAGTAGTCTGGGGAGGCGCATCTTTGATATATATATTCAGGTATCTTCACACTGTATTTTACTTGTTTCATATATATGTTTGCAGATTTATTCAAAAGAATCAGGAATTTTTGAATTGAACAAAAAAAAAAAAAAGCTAGTGACCTTGGTAGAAGTATCGAGTTTGAACTTGTGAAAATTGATTGGTTTACTTCTACCTTAGATATTACACATTTCTGCTTGCTTAACCATGGCTGATTTCTGTCATTAATTCAGGAAAACTTGATGCTGAAAGATTTCAATATTGAGGATGAGGCTGGTGGAGTTAATAGACCTGTTATTAAAAAATTTACTGCAGTAGTAACTGACAACACTTTGGCGATCCGCCTCTTCTGGGCTGGAAAAGGGACAACTGGTATTCCTTTCAGGGGAGTTTATGGTCCTCTGATCTCAGCAATTTCTGTGGATCCTGGTGACCTTCAAATCGTCTAAAGCTATTATTTTTGGCAAGAGGAAAAATAGAACTTTTTGAGTTGGTCCTAATTTTGTAGTTTATTTATGCACACCCAATAAGAGCTTCTGTGGAAAGTAAAATAATAATGCTCTAATGACCAGATGTGTTTTCTTTTCACCAGCCATTACTATGCAGAGGGAATTTTATTTGGGGATGATTATAGTTTTCATGTGATTCTTCATCACAGAACATGAAGCCTAGACCTGTTATGATGTGCACGTATGTTGTTTCCAAAAACAATTTCTAGCCTTTAGAAATCTTTGAAGAACATGGAGCAAAAAATGAAAATTTGCTAGCATTTTACTTCTTTTTTTTTTCCCCCATTAGAGATGGTTGGGTAATCTCTCTCTCCCCATATGCAGACTTTAGACCACATGGAAAAAGCTTACCAGCTAGTGCTGTAGCTGCGATTGTAATTGCAATTCTGCTTCTTATCACAATTTGTGTTCTTTGGTGGAAAGGTTGTCTGTGGTGCAGAGATACCGTGGAAAATGGTAAGTCATCCTATTTTATTCTCAGTGCAATATATTTGTGTTTTCCTTGAGGGTTATTAACCATTAGAAATGTCTAAATGAGAGATGATGAGCAGTAGCTTGGTCTATCTACTGGTTCCAAGTTCGGGGATATTGATTTCTTTGGATTTTCTCAGAATTTATGAATCAGATAAGAGATGCACTCCCTGATAAGTTCCTTTGGCAGATTTAAAGGGTCTAGACCTACAGACTGGATCGTTCACTCTAAGACAAATTAGAGCTGCTACAAATAATTTTGATGCAGCCAATAAAATTGGTGAAGGTGGCTTTGGTTCTGTCTACAAGGTGACCTATACCCATGGTTATTTTCCCCAAAATTTTTACTTTTTTATGACCGTACTATAACGGATGCATCTTCATTTTCTTTTTAAGGGTTCTAACCTGAGATTTCATCTGTACTAAAGGGTCATCTGGCAGATGGCACTATCATTGCTGTGAAGCAGCTTTCTTCCAAATCAAAGCAAGGGAACCGCGAGTTTGTGAATGAAATAGGCATGATTTCAGCTCTGCAACATCCTAACCTTGTGAAGCTCTATGGATGCTGCATTGAGGGAAACCAATTATTACTTATATACGAGTACATGGAGAATAACAGCCTTGCTCGTGCATTGTTTGGTAAACTAATTTGTAATCCAATTACAAAAAATCATGTGCATGTAAAAATTTCATCCGCACTCAAGATAATTTATTTTTCATTCTTTGGATGCACATGGATACCGACAGGTCCTGAAGAACACAAGTTGGAATTAGATTGGCCAACAAGACACAAGATTTCTGTGGGTATAGCAAGAGGTTTGGCTTATCTCCATGAAGAATCAAGGTTGAAGATTGTCCACAGAGATATCAAGGCCACCAATGTGCTACTTGATAAGTATCTAAACCCCAAGATATCTGACTTTGGTCTGGCCAAGCTTGATGATGAAGAAAGCACCCACATTAGTACCCGTATTGCTGGAACCTAGTGAGTGCATGCTCGATACTTTCTTGTGAAAGGCTGTAGCATAATACTCTCTCAAAAGGAAGTTCAGCATTCTTTTTTTGCTTTTATTTTTGGTCTGTGCCAATATATGTCCATTTATTGGTAAATGAAATGTATTAGCTATGAACCACCTTTCATTCTTGAATAGTTTGTGGAGGGCGTTTTGGTCATGACTTGTCAATACATATCCTAAATCCATAATTATGATTTTTCAGTGGATATATGGCACCTGAATATGCAATGAGGGGCTACTTAACTGACAAAGCAGATGTTTATAGCTATGGGGTTGTCCTTTTGGAGATTGTCAGCGGAAGGAGTAATACCAGTCTCAAACCAAAGCAGGATGGCTTCCATCTTCTTGACTGGGTAGGTTCATTATCTTGTTCTCTTGCTTTTATTTATCTTCCAGGATTTTTGTTGCTTCATTTTGAATACAGCCTAATGTTAGGCATGAAAAATAATAAGTTTTCATTCTTTGCTAGTAGCTTTGGACCTCATTCTTACAAGATTAGGTATTTCTTGCTGTTATTTGAGAGCTGTTGATGCAAATTTAGTCAATATTCTTCTTGATGAAGGTATCAGATGAAGCTTTCTGGGCACCTTTTTATTTGATGCATTAGAAGAATTTAAGCTCGATGCACATCTCTTTTTATCAGATATCACATGAAAGAAAAATTATAATTATACAGGTGTCAGTTACTTTTCAATTATGCTAGGAGGTTGCTAGCTACCTTACCTTCACGGCCTTACAAGGATACAATTTCTATCTGCTGAAATCCTAGTTTGCGGTTTCTTCAGGCTAAGCAGCTGAAGGAGGAAGGGAAACTAATGGAACTGGTAGACCCAAGACTCGGATCAAGCTTCAATGAGGAGGAGGTCATGCTTACAATTCACATAGCCCTTCTTTGCACCGATGTCTCGCCAACAGTTAGACCTGGCATGTCGACGGTGGTTAGGCAAGTTGGAAGGGCGAGCAGTTGATGCAGAGCTCCTTTCAGAATTGAGTTTCTCGAGCAACAAGGTTGAGCCCGGCAGCGAAACCACCAATCAGCAACAAGTACCAAATTCAGATGGGAGCTACGCACAACATGTGTCAATGGAAGTGCCGTTTACTGCATCTTCAACATCGGCGGCAGATTTATATCCAATCAATATCGATTCTGATTATCTGATGAAGAGATTGTGACGCCCATAATTCTGTGCTTTTTGTGTTCCAGTCTTTCCATCCTTCCTTTCTTGTTGAAATATAACTGTAAATCTACACCTGTGTGTATATATATACATATCCATATGAATCTATCTTCTTATAAAAGCATTTCATTTCAGTTATGATACTAATTAAATGAATGAAACATTACTAATTGATTCAATTTGTTTCATGGGGATATATTGTCGGAACGGGAGGACCTTAAGGAAGGCCTTGATGTATCCTTCATTTTTCTTGGTCTTAGGGAGAGTCATAATTTCTCACTAATCGCAATTTTCAGTAATCTTCACTTCTCCACTTCTCAATTCCAAACTACAAATTCTTAGAGAATTCCAATTCCAAAATATTCACAATGCTTGCACAACCGCATTAGTTTTGTTGCAAGGGAATATGGATTTTGTTACAGAAGAACACTGCACCTCCAGAGGTACCTGAAAAATGTCATGAAGAATCTGTATGACATCAAATAACCAAAAATTTGCAAGATTGCAATCCCAAATCTTGTCGTCATGAAATACTCAACAGTTTGACACATCTTGAAGATCAGAATCGAAGCTTGCTAGATGAAGAAGAATCACGCATTTCATCCTTGCTAGGAAGAGACGCTGATGAGTCAATCCATGTTCCATCATCCATTGAAGTAGTCCTAGGGATCTGGCTGCTGTCAATGGAGAACGTAGAAACATGGGATTGACTGTCTTGTGATAATTTCTCAAAGGCTTTGAACCTCATGTCCTCATTCAACGAGGTGCGCTTGATTAGTGGTGCCTGAATTGCGATTTTGTCTTCGAGCATGCTCACTGCAGAAGACATGGTTGGCCGAAGAGTAGGAGATGGGTTAGTGCATAGTAATGCCAAGTTTATCATCCTCAGTGCTTCATCTGCAGGGCAGTCTGAACCAAGACTTGGATCCACAAGCTCTAAAAGATTTCCCTGTTCTTGCAGGACGTAAGCCTGCATGTTCCCACATGGAATGAGGAAACGGTTATATTATTAACTCAGCCATTGGCGTTAACAAATTGAAAAACAGAGAAATGTAGGCAGAATATTAGGATATAACAACACCAACATTTGCTGATAGGATGCATAAACTAAACTAGCTTTCCTGCTAATTCACCCTACAAGATTATTTTTCATGAGACTACGAGTTGATGACAAATTCATTGATGGATTGATAGGTGGTAGCTATGCTCCTTATCATTAATTTATGAAATCTAGCAAACAAAATCTTCAGCCAAAGTTCTGGTTTCCTCTCTATCTAATTCTGGGGACTCTGATAAAATCCTTGTTGTCACTCCTGCTTCCACCCTCCCCTCCAAATTACCACCATTGTTGTTAAGTACCCTTGATAGTTGATACTCTTGATCAATTTTAGGAATTCAAAACAGTAAGAAAGCCATCATTTCAGCCAATTTATTTTTAATAAAAGACATGTTAATTCAAATCATCGTTTTCGAGTAATCAACTCAAAGTTGCTAAATCACTTGTGTGTGAGCTAAAGAAGGCAATCTTTCCCCTGGAGGATAGAGCTGATATAAGAGATTACCCAGTCAAGTAGATACACAAACTCCTCTTTGGGCCTGTAGTTAGTGTTACTTTTCCCGCTGACGATCTCCAGTGCAACTATTCCAAAACTGTAAACATCTGCTTTGTCCGTTAAATAACCCCTCATAGCATATTCAGGAGCCATATAACCTCTGCAAGAATAGATAACAAAACAAGTCAATAGATGTTTTCGACAATAAATCTCGTCGTATTCTTTTCCAAATAATTTACAGATGAAGAAAGAATCTTGCCGTATTCTTTTCCAAATAAATCTCGTCGTATTCTTTTCCAAAAATTCCAGTCAATAATCTTGCCGCCAACAAAAATCAGATGAAGAAAGAATTACAAATTAGAGAAGGCAAAAGGCATGAAAACTCACATCGTTCCCGCAATTCGTGTACTAATATGGGTGTTCTCCTCTTCATCAAGCTTGGCCAAACCAAAATCAGATATCTTAGCATTGAGATCCTTGTCAAGAAGTACATTTGTAGCCTTGATATCTCTGTGGACAATTTTCAACCGAGATTCTTGATGGAGATAAGCCAAACCTCTTGCTATCCCTAAGCATATCTTCTTCCTTGTTGGCCAGTCAAGATATAGCAGCAGTTCCGTTCGACCTAAAAATGTAAAGCACCAGGGAGAAGAGCATGAAAATTGAATATCATGGTGCAAGCTGTGCTTTCTCATAAAGATGATACCAAAATGCTTACCAAATAGTGCTCGACCAAGACAGTTGTTTTCCAGGTATTCATATATTAGCAACAATTGGTTGCCTTCTATGCAACAGCCATAAAGCCTCACAAGATTAGGATGCTGTAACGCAGATATCATGCCAATTTCATTAACAAATTCTCGATTTCCTTGCCTTGACTTTGAAGAGAGCTGCTTGACAGCGATTACTGTACCATCTGATAATAAACCCTGGGAATAGTAGCATCATTTAAGCATGATAAAACATCATAGTGGAATTAGTTGGGTCAACATTTGTTTGCCTTGTGTCCTTGGTCCAGCACAAGCATGGCTAGGATGAATTTTCCAGTTCTTGCAATGTTGATATTCAAATGAAACTAAATCAATCAGAAGTTAAATTGTAAGTAGCGACCTTGTAAACTGGCCCAAACCCACCCTCACCAATCTTATTGGCAGGGTCAAAGTTATTTGTGGCAGCTTTTATCTGTCTCAAAGTGAAATATCCTGTTTGTAGATCCAGAGCTCGAAGTTCTGAAATGAAACGATAGAGGTTCACTCTTCCAGAATGAAAGATAAAGAAACTTAAAGTGCAATTTTAAACATGGTTTTAATCATCTCCCTTTCTTCTACCCATGACATCCATAATGTGACTTCAAATCTTAAATTTAAGTACATTTTATCTCACTGCTAACTAGATTGTAAAACTACAGCATAAGCACTGGCAAATATCCACAATGTTTGTTGTCCAGGGGCAAACTTTCAAGACACATGGACATCCCTTTCTAACACTATCGTCCCCAGAACACAACATAAATAAACAAACAAACTTCAATTGTATGTCAGCTGGCATTTTTTTTTTTTTTTTTAAAATGGAACACCTAGTTGTTTTTGGTTGGTTTTCTTGAACTTCCTACAAAAATGCTCTCTTTTCTATACAGAAGCATTGCTTCAATGATCCTGCTCTCACAAGAAAAGATTCTTTACTTTTAGGCCCTACTCGTTTCTTTGTCTCATCTTATGGTACTTCAATTGTTTGATCACTTTCCAGATAGCTGACAATCGATTTTTTGTTATAGTCAAAAGAAAAAAACGCATTACACATCATCTCACCTTTATCTTCAGTGTCGTCTCCTCCTAAATATCCTTTCAATCGCAGCAAAACTAAAATTAAACATACCACCACACATGAAGCAACTACGATGCCAATAATAGCTCCAGCTGATAGCCCTGTATGAGTGTCGAAATCTAGAAGAAGATAGAAGGGATGACTCAGAGATGTTTCTGAAGGAGGAAATATAGAATAAACAAGAGTCAAGATAAACTAACTTGGTGTCACAGTAATTGCAGATATTAGAGGTCCATAAACACCTCTGTCAGGAACTGCTGTTGTCCCTTTTCCAGTCCAGAATAAGTGGATCTCCAGAGTGCTTCCATTTACAATTACATCCTTAAAGTCCTTGGTAATTCCTATCGCAACACCCTTAGCTTCCTCCATGATATTAAAGTCCTTGAGAACTACATTTCCCTGCATTAAAAACGTTCGACTAAGATACGGCAGAAGTGTTTGTATAACTTCTATCCCAATAAGTTTCTTAAAGAAACTGATTTCAAGCTACGTGATATGCTAAACCCAGAAATTAGCTGCTGGTATTTTCTTACTTGAATTGATACATCAAATATGCGTCTCCCAAGACTGCTAAATTTCTTGTCATCTGAATACATTATTTCGGCAAAGTGGAGGCGCACTTTGTAGCTACCCTTTCTTAGACAAAGGCCATAATATTTAAGTGAAGCGGGGGCCTGGCGTGCGGTTCTGTATATCTCTCCACCAGTCAAATTTGATGATGCGGAACTAGTAACATAATTGGCATCATCATTTCCTATGAACACTCCTGAGCTTGTATAAGCCCATTTCTCTGAGGAGGAAAAGAAATAAGCTGGACCACGGTTAGTTTGGTCATCTTCATATTCATTTCCCTCAAAATCAATCCTGCTTCCTCCACAATTTATGAACAATGAATAATCTGCATATGCGAGCAAGAATCATTCATGAAATCACACGGATTACAGGTAGCTTCAAATTAATAATACAAGATTCCATAAAAAAGGAACAGAATGGTACTTTGGAAAACATACATTGGGATTTTCCCGAGCAAGGAAGGTCCTTCTTCGAACACCACGCAATTCTATGTTATATGAAGCTAAGGTCATCCACATGATTTTATTGAAAAACTAAAATGAAATCTAACAAGAAGACTTAGTATTTCAGGACTCACGAATTGCTTGTTGATGTCGAATAGCTGGAGGCTAAGTTCCTGTTGAAGTACGGGGTTTTTGATTAAAACCGTGAAATATTCCACTTGCCAGGAAAGCAAAGAAACACTTACACAGTGGATGACTGGCAGCTTGTTGTGGACGATGGAGTAAAATTGTTGTTAGATAAGTCACTGCCAGCAAATACAATCGTGCAAAATGTGAGAAATCTATGATATATATGTATATATATATATATATATATCTCCGCATGTATGATATACATGTACTTGAATTGCAACTTCTGCATCCATTCAGAATTTCAAAAGACAAGAGTATACAAGCACCAACATGTTCTCTCTGCTGTCCAGTAACCAACTGGGTATTTCTCCACCTAATGCATTAGAAGCCAGAAAGCTGCAGAAAATGGTATAGCATTAGCTTTTTGGGTGGCAAGGGCTTTAGATGTACGCAAACCCCATTTGTCTGAAAATCCAAGAAAAGTATCAAAGTTTTGATAATTGGGCACAAAATGTAATTTAGATAAAGTGACTTACAGGTTATCAAAATTCAACCTCTGAAATGTATTTGGGATTGGACCAGTCAGGTTATTGTAGCTAAGGTCCCTGCAAAAGCATTGCCCAATGAACCCAAAAGAAAAGACATAATAGTTGAGATCAGTCATTACAACTGGAAACACTAATCAGTCACTAGGTTCTCCCACCATTTAAGTAGAAATCTTGGCCTGTTGTGTATGTTAAATCACTTCTTCTGAATGTAAATTGGACAGAACAAAACTTGTCTTAAACCATACTTGAAAGGAGAGGTATGCTTTAAGCTCAATCAGAAGGTCTAAATTCCAATTTCAGGCATGAAAGCACTGCTTGTTTATGAGAAAAAGCTAAATCTGTCCACATAATGAATTCTCAATCGGAATTTGATAGGTTATATTAACTAACGTTCTTAGGCTGATGTTTTCAACTTCAGAATATAAAATCAAGTGAACGGTTCAGTAGATATTCAATATCAATTCTTTTCATGTTGAACTAAAATTGATTGCAGGACAAAAGGCAAAACTACATTCGTTTAGTTAATATATAAATAACAAAAGGTTCAAGCCTTGGTGAAGTGAAATAAGTTCATCTAGAATAAACTAGTTCTACAGTAATAAGCATGTTCATAATGCTGTCTTTGTGTATTTAAATAACTGCAAACAAATGGAACAGTGAAGCTATATCACTTGCAAAGCTATATATTTTTGTTGTCTTAACTTAGATTTATGATTGCACTTGCAATGCAATTAACTTTCTAATCAACTTAGAGAATGTCAATGACAGAGATCAATAAAAACTACACAAAATGCCTCCCTGCAAAACAAACTTACAGTGTTTTTAGATTGCCCTTGTTGCCCATATATTCTGGGATTGGGCCAAAAATGGAGCAGTTTTCTTAATATTCTGCATCATGAGAACAAAATAATTAGCAGATTTTTGAAAAGGGATAATTTCAGAAACCTCCCTTGAGGTTTTTAACAATGTCATTTAGCTCCCTCAAGGATTTAAAAATTACACATACCTCCCTTGTTCCATAAATATTTTTATTGAAATTCCCTTGTTTGGGATGCTTATACTTAGAATGACTGTTAAATTTTTTTTTATTTTTTTTCCTTCGTATTCCTTTTAAAAAAAATTTTTTTTTTTGCCAATAAAACTGTATGACTAGCACTATTACCTCTAGTTTCTATTGTAACCAAATGTCGAACTAGTGATTTTTCTAATGAGTTAATTTATATGTAGTCCAATGTTTTTATTGATCTTTGTTTTTCTATTTTTTGGTATTAAAATTAACAATAAATAAAAAGAAATGCCCTAAAATCGCTCCTAAATTATGATAATTCCATTACTCGAAAAATTCATAAACTCTAAATGAATTATTTCAACATTTTTTTTCTATCTTATAAATCTAAATCCATAATAAAATACCATCAAAAGTATCCTATCATAGTGATAAAATTATTATTATATAGTTGTTTATCAAATAGTAGATATGGACATAAAAATTTGATATATTTTATACTAGATAATCTTATAATTGTATAGGAAAATAAATTAAAACTCATTACACAAGGGCATTGTTCGGTATTCATTTAAAAATTTGACCAAATCAATATTATTTTAAAGATTTTGTTACTAAAATTATCAAATCAAGAGAGGTAGGTGTAATTTTCCAAATTTTAGGAGAGCTCAGTGAAATTGTCAGAAACCTCAGGGGACGTTTCTAAAATTATCCCTTTCAAAAAAAAATTAGCAGATATCTATTCCAAAGGCACAGCTAGATCCTCCCAACTCACACTGTTCTTATTTTTTCCAGGTCTTGCAAATTGGGAAATCTCATACTTGAACCAGTCAAGCCGAGTATCCTCCTAAGAACCACAATTTATGTGATCAGGAAGCAGATGTCAGAATCCAATTGAGCATGTTGTAGTAAAAAAATCTAGTAAAGTCTAAACAGGAAATTGTCTCACATCTCCGATAAATTTGTCAACCGGGAAATTGCAGGAGTAATTGGTCCTTGCATTAACGTGCCTTGCATATCTCTGTGAACAGTTGGTTCCGCTTGGTGTAAGACAGCATAACCATAGTCCAAAAAGCAAATAAATTTATTCTGAACAGGGAGAAAAGTTGCATCAATGATGCCAAGAAGAACACTCACAGTCTCCTAAGTTTTTGTCCAATTGCCAATAAAGTCGGGCATCTTTCCAGAAATTGCATTTCCATCTATCCTACTGCAAACAGCAAAGAAAGCTCACAAATATTTTGAGTCATCCCATTAGGAATTTTATTTTTAATTTAGGAGGAAAGCAAGACTTGAGAGTCCCCAGAAAATCATTTTCTTGTGCTGGGCTCTGAAAGTAATGAATTCTTATTTTGTTTTTGTTTGTTTCCTGTTACAATTCGGCACGCTTAATTGAGTTTTATATCTACTAAAAAAGAAGGAGAGGATATGTAAAAACAATACTTTTCCTTCACATCACAAGTATATTTTACCATCATCCCCACAAGATTTAGGATCCAGATGAAATCTGAAACATTTTTAATTGCTTAAATGTAATGACTTACAAATCTGTCAAATTCTTCAGATTCCCAAATGTCTCCGGTATTGTTCCTGTAAAATTGTTGGCAGAAAGCAGGCTGCAAGAGAAATGTTCATCATCGGTAGACATATCCTTTCGACGAAGGGAAAAACAGAACTAATTCAAGTTGAATTTGGGAGAGAATTAATGTTACAACATAGAGTCCATTGATGCAAAAGCAAAGAAATGGTGTCTAAAAAAGCAGAAAGGAGAAAAGAATGCCAATCTTGGAAAATTGCATTGTTCCAAGCTTTATAATCAACTGCTGAAGCTGTCTCACTTCTGAAACCTCAGCAGGAGTAGTAGGACTATAGAACCACAAATTGAGAAATAAACGATGCATGAGAACCACCATTAAGTGTTTTACAGTAATAATTAACAACACGATCATGCTAAATTTATCATGGATTGGACGGAGTTACCAAATAAAACTTCAACTTGTTCTAATGGGAGATTCTTATTAACTTAAAAGGGCGTGAGATTTCAATCATTTTGCATGTACGGTAAGATTGCCTAAAATGATCGGATAGTCTTACAGTCTCCTCAATCCGCTTAGCCTTCCAAGATTAGCGGGAAGAGGTCCACCAAGCTGATTATCGTCCAAAACCCTGCAAAAACATAGCCCAGTTGAGTATCCCAACTATTTGAATATGGCGTAGACACTACTCATCGTCTCCACTTACAGCTCTTCCAAAGTAGAAATATCACCTATTTCGCTAGGAATTGTACCGTTAATCCGGTTTCCCATTAGTGACCTGTAGTAGACTGACTTGTTAGTGTATCCAAGAAGTCTAAAGCTAAATGCAGAACGACCCTGGATTATTTGGAACAAGTGACTTACAGATTAGTGAGAGGAAGCCGAGCAAAACTTAGTGGAATTGATCCACTGATATAGTTACGTGAGAGGTCTCTGAAAAAACAAGAAGCAAAGTAAGTCTGTGGACAGAACCTCAAACAAAAGAGAGCCGGGGTAGTTTCCTGAGAGGTTGGTCTAAGTTGTCATATGAATCTTAGAATGAAATAATTCTACTTTAAAATGTGGCCGCAATAATTTTGTCCATCTTACTCGTGATCAAGTTTCATATGTTTATTTTCAGTTATCTTCCAATACAAGTGCCATATGATTTTTGCCAGCTGATAATAATCGCAGAAATTTGGGCATCATTCTGTCAATTAGAACTCCATTCAGGGGAGAATGATTTTGGTATATGAGAATTAAAATGACCACAAATTTAGTCCCTTTACACCTCCTATTTTCAATGGAAAACAATCATATTGAATGCTTCCCTGGGCTGCCATGCTGGTGCAAATTAATAATCAAAGGAACCATTGCCGTACAACATCCATCTGTTGAACTAACAAACATAACATTCTCAACAGAATTCCTTACTAGCTACAAAGAACTTACATTTCCTGAAGATGACTAAGATTTGCAAATTCTGCAGGCAAAGTCCCAGTCAAATTAAGGCCTTTCAGCTCTCTGAGTCACCCAAAGCAGAAAAAACATGTATGAGAATACAACAGCAAACAAAAAAAGTCTGCCAAACCAAAGTATGAATAGGCTCAGAAACATTAGTATGGAGTAGAAAAAATTAGCTTTTGACATCTTGAGATGTGGACATCAGAACGAAAACATTACTATGTCTATGTCACTGATTCATGAGAGACGTAACCGGGCAAAATCACCCTCCATCCATTGAAACAGCAGATATTGAATATAGAACGTCTAAACCTCAAGAAACCTGACATTCGCTCAAGAGTCAAGAGTGATAATAGCAAAAAGATTATGAGCATACATGCTTGTGACATGGCATACAGTGTTGGCACTAAAAGAGCAATTGCAGGTCACGTTGCTATAAATGCTATCGCCAAAGGTCCGGTTGAGACCGCTACCCTCACTACAAGAGCTCCGGCTAAGATCCCAGTTTGTGATCTGCAGCTTTGATGATATCGTTTGAAGAACTTGCACTGCAACATGAATTCGTGATCAAAACACAATGCGTAATTAATAACATGCATAATTATATAAATTATGATTTCAACTCTTTTTTTTTGGAGCGTCCTGAAGTCAATTTCATGATAACAAGTTTTTTTCGGAAAAGCTTTGCTTCGATTGAACACCGTAAACAACAACAGTAACTCCAGTTGAATAATTTAGTATGCGGGGCATTTTCACTAAAACACATAAAAGAATAGAAACTGAAGCAAGTGTTTGTAAGAATTGATTCTTTTTTTTTTTAGATAAATAATTGTCCTTTTCATTTCAAAATTGTGACAATTCTCTATTAGCTTGTCAAAAACATCTTAGTGGTTATCTTGAATTGATCTACTGTGTGAACCTAGAATTGTCAAATAAAAACGCCTCCCAAAAATTTCACGGCTAAAATTAACTTTTGACTTGGACACGTCAAAGCCAGCATAACAGTCTTCACATACTCTATACTCAGATGTCAAGAGGCATGGCAAAGTCCCAATATATACTCAATTAAACCTTGTTGTAATAAATACTGAATGTGACGGACTGCAGTTTTTTCACTTATAGTAGTGCAATTGCAATTTTGGGTACATGACTTATTCAATGCAACAACCATAAGGCTCCCACTCCATCTCACCTAGATTAAGACCAAGCCAATGGTGTCCCATGACCATTTACAGAACTAATACAATGATACAATTATTGTTTGCTGTAGTTGTGTTTGGTTGTTTATTCCTTACAATAGTTGGTGTTCACTTTGCATAAACTGTTGTACAGTTTAATAATATTAGGTGCACACAAATAAAATCTATACTTGTAGGAAATAAAAAAGCAAAATTCACACATACAACAAAGTATTGCAAGTGTACGCTATACTGTAAAACATGCAGTAGCATAACAAATGTATATCCCTTGGTATAATGCAATTTGCTACTGGTCAATATCAACTTTTAGCATCTTTTGTTGACATTTTCATTACCAGTCGTAAGATTAAGCCCCTCAAATGAGTTAGGTTGTCGTGCCAGAATGGGCCGACATCTCAATAATTCATTGAGAGTGGACAGTCTGTGATTTCGGGAATTTCCAGAATCGATCTATCTTTTAGTTGGATTGGTTTTTCCTGAATTTTGATTCTTTTATCATTGCCTAACCCAGAAAGAGGAAAATTCAATAACAGTATGCCAATAAGGAAAAGTTAAAAAGGGTACGTCTTGCTATCTGGACCTGTGCAAGTAGTCCACTAGTAACATTTTCAAGATAGCCATGTCTGGAAACTCCTCCTCCAAAATAAAAGATACAAAAAAGGCTGGGGAAAAAAAAAATTCCCTCGTAAAGGCTGCTTTGTTTCTAGTTTCTATCTCTTGCAACCTATGGATGTTCCTGGTTGTTAAACCCATAATTGTATGCTAAACCAACAAAACTTTTGTCAAATAAAATTCTATAAATGTTAAAATTCTCAAAAAAAAAAAAACCCCCACAAACATCATGCTTCACTGACCCCGGAAGAACAAATAAGAAGTGAAAAACAAGAGAAAGATTAAGCAAATTAAGTGATGTCCAATCACACAGATGCTGCATGTTTGATGGTCAAAGATATAAGTTTGTGGAGTTCCATCTTACCTTCTTCTTCAGGCAATAATTGAGCGAAGGATCTTAAATCATTAGTACAACTGAAGAAGTGCAGAACCAGGAATAAATAGACGATGCTGACATGTATCTCCTCAGGAAGTGTCCTTCTTGATGTAGCCATTGATGTACTAAGAACAGAAGGCTCCGTTGATCTATGCAGCACTTTCTCCAGTACAATTGCAGATGTCAAGAAAACAAGCAAACTAAATATTACAACGTATGACTTCTGAAGAAAACAGACGTTGTAATAAAACGAAAAGTAGCAGTAAGAAACAGAAACAGAGTATTTTAGGACAGAACAGAGGAGGCACAAGCAAGAAGAGGGCGTGAGATTTTTTGAGAAAGAAAGAAAACGGGCCTTGGCCTGTGGGGCGGGGGGCAGCGGTTAAGAATAAAGGCGCGGAATTGGAAAATTTCTTTAACTAAAGGGATAATTTCGGAAACTTCCTTGATGTTTCTCTTTATCACTTAGCATTCCGAGATTTCTAAAATCTCACTTACCTCTTCTATCATTTTGACAAGGTTAGATATCCCTTTCAATGATCACAAATTGATAATATTACCATTGCATTCTTAATAATTAATTAACCAAAAATTCCAAAATAAAAGAGAATTTTTAACCCAAAAAATATTAATAAAAATAGCCAAATGACTATTCAATATTAGTTCATATTTCTATGTATTCAAATGGTGGTAAAGTAGCAAAGGTAGTGGTTAAGTTAAATTTAGTAACGGCAATCACTTCAATGAATTTTGGTAAGTAATTTACATCTTGAAGAATTTTGGAGGACGGGGATTAAGGAAGTCAAGCAATGTTTTTAGCAAGTATGTTTTAATACATGATGTAATTCAAATTGTATTTTAAGTTAAAAAATTTTTATATGTGGAATTTGCATGTAAAGCCTACTTATAGAAAAAATTATAAATAAGCTAGCATTAATAAGATTAATCAAAAAATGATCTCATGACCAAATATCAAAACATTACCAAAAAAATTTTCATGTAAAAAGAAAATAGGCAATTTCTGGATATTTTCAACTTTACTTATACCCTTATTTTAATTTTTATTGTTCATGTAAGTTTCATAAATGGGATAACATAAGAGTGGTATTGAAAGGAAAGTTTTATCTCTCTTACTTTTCTCCAAAAGGGGCTAAAATGTTATAAAGAAAATGTCAATCTAAGAGAGCTAAGTGAGATTTTAAAAATTTTAGGGGTACTAGGTGATATTCTGAGAAACTCCAAGGACAGTTTCTGAAATTATCCTTAGTTAAAATAATCAATTATGTATGTCCCTTCGCCTGCAGCACCCAGCAGCCGCAGAAAAGGAAAAAAAAAGTATTTTGTCCGTTTTTGAGAAAAATGGATTATGGGTTTGAAAAGTTCAAATCAGAAATGTAATTAAATTAAAACTCTTACATCAATCTCTACTGAGTCTCAATTCTTTTTTTTGGTAATTCTGATGTTAGAAATGATTCCTTATAACTAATAAACTTAATCATTTAGAGAGAAGCGTGTCCATATAGTATCTCAAACATTGCTAGGTACCAAAAAATAATTCAATTTTAAGTATAAAAACTTTAAAAGTATTCATGTTTTCCCTACAAATTACTAAATGTGCTTTCACTGACCAAGAGAAAATATTCATCTTAGGTTCAATTTTAGAAAAATGTCTTTTTCATTCCTAGTAATTCATAGAGAGTCAATAAATGCATGTGTTTACAAGTAATTTGATTACCTATAATAGTATAAGCCTAATGTTTCAAGAAATTTAGTCCACTCGTGAGTTTTTCAATCACATAAATTCACATTTGCATCTTTTATGTTATTTGTTAAATACATATGTCATAATTTATACCTTACTCTGTAAATACTATTATTATCTGCTTCTATTACTAAAAGAACTTTTTCTTACAAATATTAATAGCATTCTATTTATTTTTATAATAGCACTCCATTTTTTTAATAATAGCACTCTTACTATCATTTGTATTATATAATTTTTATTTATTAGATTATATGATAAAAAAGATAGTTGGAGTGCTATTATAAAAAAAAGGCTATACAAATGATGTTTTCTTTTTTTTTTTTTTTAATTTGTGCCCCGCTAAAGGAGGTAGATGTTATATAACTCACTGAGTATAAAGTAGGAGTAGGTGTAAAATAAAAATTATCGTGTCTAACAAAAAAAAAAAAAAGTACGACCCAGATACCTCGAAAGCAAACTTTTACTCTTCAGATTATAGCAAGAGTTCAACTTTTTCGGTAGTATTTAGAAGCTTCTATGTTTAATTTTTTTTAAGTTTTTGTTTGCAGCAAAATAATACTAATCAAGCTTAACTTTCTTTTGACCATAATCAGGGTCCCTTTCATTTTTTCCAACTAGAGTTGTAAAATTTTGACATGTTCCTACAATTTGAGTTTGATCTTTCTTTCCTTTTCTTTCAAATGTATTAGTAGTTGGACTTCTTTTTATTGATATGGGAACTATTTTATTTAAGATCCTAACCTAAATTATGAACTAGAACAGTATGTGAATCCTGGTTTCCACATGTATGCAGAAGAAAACGCCTCGTGGGCTTTTTATTTGGCTATATTTCAAACACGACAAGATTTTGAAATTTCTTCACCCTTTACCACTAATGTTTCAAAAACAGTATATATATTATTCAGAAAACATAAAAAGAATAATTAGTTCCAGTTGATTTTGATAGGTTTCCAAGTCATTTTAAAATGCACCTTTTGTTTTCTCTTTTTTCTTTTGAGGAAAATGGACATTTTAGAGGCTCATAAACCCCTTATCAGGCATGTTAAACATATTTATTGCAAAATTTTGAATTGACATATTAATTAGATGTTTTAAACCTGTAATTCTCGTCCCGAAAACATGGAGAAAAAGGTTGATAAATGCTAGCAAATAGCAAATACAATCGTCAAAGCTTGGCAAATAACCTGTGGGAAGGATGCCCTTGGCATTCACACGGTAAATCTTCTTAGAGAAAAATTACCTCTTCAGGAAATCTTCTTAGTGCAGCACATGCACATCCAGAATATATATTTTTCAGAAAATGAACATTATGAAATTGACCGAAAAATAAAACTCAGCTAAGGCTACTAGGTTTTGCACTTCAATTTTTCTTCATTTGAAGCAGGGATGATAAATGCTACTACTCTGAAAAGTCTAAATTAAATGACTTTCTACAGCATCCTGTTTAATCTTTATGAAAAGAAAGTGCAATTCTCTGGTCAAAAAACGTCAGCTTAAAAATGGTCACGGGAAACATCGGAAAGCCGCCGCAGACAATTCCAAACTGGAAAAGCAAAAGGGTCCCGAGATTTGGCTCACGTCGGTGGAGATGGACCCCAAAGTTACGTGCATGGGTGCATCCATGCATCCAATAATTTGTTTTACTACGTTAAAACAAACAAAGCTCTGTTGTCCGTAGCAAATTGCTAAAACAGTTCCTAAACTTAAAAATAAAATCTGCAAGGAATCCCATTTGACAGATTTGGATCCCCCGTTTTTGGAGTGTTTTTCAAAAATTAGTTTTTCAAATACAATAAAAATTTTTAAAAAGTACTCTAAAAGATAATCTAAAAATTAGTTTAAAATTTTAAAAATATCTCAAAATATATTCTAGAAACTCTTCTACTCTTAAATATCCCAAAATATTTTCTAAAAATATTCCAAAATATACTCTAAAAACTCTGCTACAGCAAAGTTTTTCAAAAACATCCCCAAAAACAGGTAATCCAAACGGAGCCAGGTAACAGTTGCTGTACACATCAAACTTGCAGCGAGTAGAAATTTGATACAATTTAGAGATATCTGTACAATGTACAAGAATATATGCACCAAGGGAGTAGATTGGCAGATTGTGTAAATAATTTTTATTATGTTCTGAACTTCCAATTTTACATTTAGAAAAAAAAACTAATTTTTACGCTAATTTATTTAATAACATTTTGCCAACATAATCACCTTAAATATTGTGACTTTCAAATTAACTTTATCTTATTGAAGAAAATATTACTGATAACAAAATATGTATATTCATAAAAAAAAGTCATTTCCAAATTGCACACACACCAATGTGTGTTGACACTAGTGAGAATAGGGTGATTCTTTGTTGTAAATATGGAAATTAATCTTTGCATTACAAATAAGTGCTCTGTAGTCTAGGTTAACTATAACTTAACCCTTTGAAGATAGGTCAATTTTGAAAACTATTAGTTGGATTTAGGTATCTGGAATATAAAATTGTACCCACTTAGTATTTCAAATTAATATTAATTTCTATACTTCCCCTTAAGCCAAATTGAATGTTGCCTCCTTGATCCCTAAAGTTATTCTGTCCATTAACTCTTGGTCTTGGAGTCTATTTTGGAATCGCTTACCCCATGAGGTTACTTTGAAGGGTTCAATTGATAGAGTAGTACGATTGTTGGACAGCAAATTTTTTTTTTTCATTTTCTTCTTAATTTTAGGAAAACTAAAGAAATGCTTGCACTGAGGGAAAATTGTATGGAAAAATGAGATAAAAGAAAATGAATTTTTTCTGTTTTGAAGAAAAAAATTTGAGGGAGAATGGGAAGTTAGTGACAATTATTAAAATTTTTGTATCTGACCACCCATTTTCCTTCAAAATCGCCGCCAACTTTGAAGGATATAAAATACAAGAAAGTGAAGACAAGTGCGAGAAAATTTTTCAACCTTTTGCTAACTAAACATACATGAACGAAAAAGTAATTTACTTTCCTTCACTTTCCCGCACCTTTTCTTGCAAACAACAGTACCTACCTTTTGGAATCCTTTAATTTATGGATTTTCTTTTTTTTTTTTTGAATGGGTTGACCAGAATTGCCATGATTGTGTTACTTTGTTACTCATGTTTGTAATGATACATTCTCGGTGTAATACCCCTCATGCGTGGAAATTTAACACAGTAAAAAACATCATGAGAACACATTTTAAGTCCAATTGACCAAAATGATTCATCCCAATTCATTTTGAAAAACCATTTGATTCTGATTCATTGCTCATACGGATTTAACTTCATAAACTTGGTAACAGCTTGCAATTGCTGATCAAACAAACATGTCATGGCATAACATACTCCTTTTTTTCCTTTGTCACACAGATTGCAAATCCGCCTTATCAAATCCTGCTTCGAATTTTATATATATGCACTCTTCCTTCATTTTTTTTTAATAAAAAGGGCTGACCGAGAAAGGGTACGTAGAGCTGTCACTATAATGAAACAGGGAGTCAACGATAAGGTTGGTTTCCATGGCAGCAACCTGGCAAGCTAGCTCATAGTGTCGGCATTTATATATATATATATATATATACACGTATAGAGAGTAAACAATCAGGGGAAAAAAAAGTTAGACTATGACTCAAAGACTCGTAGTTTTGAATGTTTGTTGTACTTAAATTGTATTCGGTTCGAGGAAGTTTTAGGATGCGTTTGATAAAATTGAAGTTTGAAAACTGAAGTATAAAATTTGAAATCTGACGTCTGAATTCAATAAGTAATTAAATTGTTAAGTATTAAATCTAATACATTTGAGTGTATATTACATTCAGTGATAAATGAATAGTTTATCACTTAATTTGAGAACAAATTTTGTCTCAGAAATTCAGTGCCATTTAATTAGTTTAGATATTCAATTTTTGATTATTAAACAGTTTGAATATGGTAAGATCTAAATCTATTAAATTTAAGTGCTAAATTAGATTATTAAACTAGGCCTTATTTCAATAGTTAAAGTTAAACTTTCAAAAATTAAAAATTAAAAATTTAATATTCATATCTCTTTCCCGTTTCTTAAATTCCATCCTCTTCTATTAAAAAAAAAATCCCATCAAGTGAGAGGTCCCTCTCTCCCCCATTTTCTTAAAAAAAAAAGTCTCCTATCAAGTTGTCATCTATCTTAACTAATTTTCGTTATTAATAATTTCCACATAACATCGCTAAGGATGGCAATGGGGGCGGGTGCCCGCGGGCATCCGCCCCGCGGGGACTAATGGGGCGGGTGGTGGGGCGGGGGCGGGGGGAATTTTTTCCCCCGCTTAGAAACGGGGCGGGGGATGGGAGAGTGTACCCCCGCCCCATCCCCCGCCCCGCCACCCGCTTTAAAAAAATAAATATATAAAATATATATGTGTATATAAATATATATAATATATAATTTAATTAGTTAAAAACTTATGATAATATATTAGTAGTTATATGTATTATATAATGTATATTAGTATATGTAATATAATTGATATTATCAATTATACTAATAATTATATATGTGTATTAATACAAATTATTAATTGTTATACTAAATTTACTAATACATTTATACTAAATCTCGAAATACACTTAATACAATAAACATTTTTTTCTTAAAAAAAAAGCACACACACAATAATGAATTAGTGATTGTATTGGTGCCAAAAGTGAAAACTTGACTACTTTAGTTGTATGTATTTCATCATATTGGATTGTATTCAAATAACTTTTGTTTGATTGTTTTTATAAGTTTCAATTGTAAAATTACAATAAATAATAATTTTGTTATGTGTTGATATTTTAGTACTTGATTATTTGCTAAAATTTAACTATAATAAAATTAGATAACACATTTTTATTAATCCCGCGGGAGCACCCGCGGGGGAAGCGGGGCGGGGCGGGGATGGGGCGGGAGAATTTATAGGCGGTGGGGCGGGGGATGGGGGAGAGGTCCCCCGCCCCGTTTGCCATCCCTGAACATCGCTATGCCTGTGAATTCAAAAAAAAAAAAATGCAACTTGTTCTGGAACGCCCCACAAAAGAATGAATACTACAGGCAAATTTAGTCCAAAGCACAAGGCCATCCATTCATACAGCATCTGAACAAGTCACACCAAAACCAAGTACAACTATAGCTCACAGTTTTGCCCGAACGGCATTTATTGCCTCCCACTTCTCACGGTCAAATCCTTCCTATTGCCCTGCAAAACAAAATTACTATCAATTTTTTCTTAGAAGAATTCAATTAAGAGCTATGGTCAAGTAAACGGATGAGCCAATTAAGAGGAACTTCTCTTTTGGAGTTTTGACTTTTAAGTTATATCTCTCGAGTAATTTACCAATTTGAATAAGCAACTCGCACCTATTCGGACGAAATACATGACTTCTGACGATTTTGTCATAAAACGCTGGTAAATTCTATGTCCAAAACGTCTCTATATTTGGATCCTTCTGCTGCTCTTCTTCTACGAGACTTTTTAACCAAACAGAACATGCATGCTCCTTGCTTTGTGATCGTGTGTGAAAGTCAGAAGTTTGACCAGTCTAGCTTATTGACCACAGTTTATCAAGAGAAAACTCTGAGCAAACTTGACAAGAATAGACAAAAGAAGAAAAAGGGGTGCTCAATAAAGTCATGGAAGGAAAAAGTATGAAAAGAATTTATCGATAGTATTGAATCCGAGGTCTGAATTTTAAATCATGATTAACTATAACTTCTATAAGGGGAATTGGAGCCTATACTATAGCAGATGATGAACTAACTTTGTAAGGATTGAAAATATATATTTGTCATGTGAGCCAAATATTATATGAAATAAATCAGTCTAGTCCGAATGGTCATAGCTGTACTGTATTTGGTACGGGCAAGTAATTCAGCATTGCCCAGCATTTTCGAGATCTACGAGTACTAGCTCCAAACCCCATCCTGCTTCTGAAGTCTATGCCTAACAAAGTCCACGCTTAATTTAATGTCCCAATTGCACTGACAAGCTACTAATTAGTACTACTGATTGTTATTCTAACAAGAGAAATGGTAGTTATCGGGACTAGCTACATTAAGATTTTGAATCACCATTGTTACTTCTTGATCATGAGCTATCTCTTCTTTTGGCATACACCATCAGCCATAAACATGTTCTTCGCTCGGGCAGTTCTGCATGCTTTAGCAGCTGCACTCTCTTGCCTTGCAGGTCTGGCTTCGGAGCCACTTCTTCCTGCTGATGAAGGTACATACATACTTTATTCAGTAAGTTTGTCGTAGTACAAGATAAGCAGAACTAAGGGTCATTTTCTGTTTTTGTTTTGTTTGCTTGTTTGTTGTAGTGAGAGCTTGCGGCACATTGCTGGGGACATTGGGAAAGAGGGACTGGAATTTCAGTGTGGATCCATGCAGTGGACGACATGACTGGGCTACTCCTAATCCGGTCAAAGGATTGGAGAACGCGGTTACTTGTAATTGTTCCTTCGTCAACAACACAGTTTGCCATGTTGTCAGCATGTAAAGTTCATTCATTCTCTCATACCCAATTCATTAATTCTCTGCTGATAAGAAAACGGAGTAAATGATACATATTGGGCCTTATTATCTGTTTAAATAGAATAGTTGAGTTGCTTATTACTTCGAAAACTCACACTTAATTCATTAGACTTGATCAGACAGTAATTAGTGAAAAATTTCTCAACAAATTTGCCTGTGTTACTTTCGGTCTACTAGCTCTCAACAATGACAGAATAAGTTCAGATTTGAACATTAGTTCAGATTTGAATAAGTTCAGATTTTGAACATTAGTTTGTATTGGGTTCTGGTGTGAAGATGATTTTGTCTCCGTTGACTTGGCCTAATCAATTTGGAAGAAATATGTGATGTGACAGTTTATTGGGATGATAGACTGTTATGCACCACCTGGATACTGAACATTTGATGCTTGATGAATCATATTTTTGTCGAAAAATTTGTACCGCCACCTAGAAAAAAACACGGGGATTTGAATTCAAGAACTCTAGTTCCAAGGCCTCAACTTTGGCAACTAGGCTAAAGTCTCTAAACCAGTTCATTTAAGCTCTAAAAACACAACCAAAAAAAAGAAAAGATACGAACTCAAGAACTAACTCAATGGGTAGAACCATGCCGTGGGGTACTTGATTCCACCGCTTAGAGACTGAACCAAAAAGAATGAAAAACCCTGAACTCCATGTTCAGGAAATCGAGTTCAGTTGAACAATTGAAAGAGAGAGAGAGAGAGAGAGAGAAGCTTCCTTCCTCCTTAAACCCCTGCATCCAGTCATAGTCATTTAGAATCAGCAAATTCTTCTAACAAATGAAATGTTTTCTCAAACATGGAATTAGCAGTAATATGGACAGTTCTTCATATACTTGTAGAAGTTTCCCACTGAAAGTGTCAAATTCCCAGAAAGAATAGTATAAACATCTCTGTTGTATGTTCTGTTATTTGATTGAGTGCAAATTGACGACAATCTTTTCCAAAATGGCAGAGTACTCAAAGCTCAAAAATCTTCAGGAACATTGCCGCCAGAATTCGTCAAGCTCCCTTATCTCCGAGAAATGTAACAGCACCTATATCCCTATAAATTAAAATATTAAAAAGAAAACAAAACTATCCGAAAGATAAAATTTTCATGTATTCACTGATGTGAATTTTGTAGTGATCTAACCCGCAACTACCTTAATGGTACAATACCACTGGGAATGGGGTTCCATGCAACTTGTAAACATGTATGTTTATGCTTCCCCTCACTTTCCTATCCTTTCATTTTTCCTTGTGAATAACGGTTCCCCTCTCCATCACCCCCCACCCCCCTTTTGTGAAGGCTAAAATGTAGGTGAATGTGTTTGCTGCAGTTCTCTGATTGGAAACCGTATATCAGGGCCATTGCCAAAAGAACTTGGAAATATCAGCACATTGGCAAATTTGTAAGGACTTGTTCCCTTGTCATGTATTGCATATTTTCTGTACGAGTGATCAAAGCTGATTTTTTCAACTTCTGGATGAATTGTGAATAGAACTCTCGAATTCAATCAGTTGTCTGGAACTATTCCTCCAGATCTTGGGAATCTGCGTCACATAGAAAGAATGTAAGACCCTTCAAATAGATCAACTGTTGTTATGCTTTGAGTTCAACAATCAAATTGCTTTATTTTTCTTTTACTTGAATGGACTACACGAACTGATAAATGATCCCCTTTTTTTGTTGAAATTTTTTAACCTTGTCGTTGAAGACTTTTTAACCTCAAACAATTTCACTGGCGAGTTGCCTGCAACACTAGCTAATTTGACCACTTTGAAGGACTTGTGAGTTCATCTATCTGAAACATTTTATAAGTGGATTTAGAATTTTCTGATATATTTCCATTCACAATTCTGTGTACTGATTCTGAGAAATTTGTTTGGAAAATGCAGTCGCATTGGTGAGAACCAGTTTGTAGGAAATATACCAAATTTCATTCAGAAACTGGATAAACCTTGAGAAAATTGTGAGACCTTCAGCCCTCTTTGGTATTGCAATATTTTTCATGCTAGTTCTTTTCCACCATGTTTTGTTGATTTTTCTGTGACTAAAATTCTTGTGATGACAGGGTGATTCAGGCTAGTGGTCTAAGTGGGCCAATACCATCTGGCATTGCTTCCTTGACAAAATTAACTGACCTGTGAGTTCAAGTTTTTACTTGTTCATATGGAGTTCAGTTAGTGTTTAAACAATACAATCTGTTAATGGTTTGTCGTCTTTGAATTAATACAACAGGAGAATCAGTGATTTGAATGGAAATGACACAACTTTTCCCCCACTTATTGGGGCAACTAATATGAAGACGCTGTGAGTCTTACAGAATTCTGTTGCACTCTCAAGGGAGAACACCCATTATTTTGCTCTGACCTGATGTGGAGTTTGTTTTAATAGGATATTAAGGAGTTGCAATATTGTCGGGCAGCTACCAGAGTTTCTTGGCTCATTTACAAAATTGAAACTCTTGTGAGTAGATTTAGATTATTTCCTCTTGTTAAGTTCAATATATTGCTGTTGCTATAGTATTTCTGCCACACGATGAGCATCATTAGAAGGCAATTTTTTCGCAATTGCAAAGATTTGATCTGCATTGAACCCAAGAGTAGAAAACTCTTGACTTGCATTTGTTTGTTTGAAAGTTATGTCAAAAAGAACATCAGTTATAGATACATAAAGGAGAAGAGCTGTATTATAGCCTATACCATTCATCTTGAACAGCTAGGCAAATAGATTGTGAATTTCAACCTAATCTATGGAAGAGTTTGTCCTGGCTAAGAAGTAATAGTTGGGAGGTGCTAAACCATATAATTGACCAATTTTGCGAGTTATCTACTTTCTGAACCATCTTTTTTGGGGCGACTTTTGGGCTAATTGAAATGTGATACCAGCGGAATTGGTAAGCCTCAGATGATAACAGGCAAAATAAGAGTTATTGAAAATAGCAATGAGTAGAACTAGAAATTACTGTTTTCCCTGGATGTTAAGGTTATATCCATAAAGAACTAGTTAACAATGGGCGACAAGTGAGTCGTCGTGCCGTAGACATCGTACACCAATACATGCATCTCTAAGTAAAAGGATAGACCCACTTGTGCCCTAACTGATTAACTACCATTCATGATATAGAATGCTGGGCCAACCACAAATTATGTGGGGAAAAACGTTGGGTATCTGTTTGAGGCTGCCCCTTACAGAAGAACTATTATCACTAAAATTAAAAGGCTATTTTTCTGTACCTCATTTACAACCTACTTATTTATCTCTCTCTTGCAGGGATCTCAGTTTTAATAAACTAAGTGGACCTATTCCAAGCACCTTTTTTTGGTCTATCAAAACGGATAATATGTAAGAATGTTGATCACTGATCCTATATTGATAAATCTTATTACTGAAACTAGTGTGTATCCGAAAAGATGCTCGTACAATGTGGGAAACAATAAGATTTGCTAATTTTTGAATGCTGATTTTACTAGTTATCTGACTGGCAACATCCTCAGTGGAGCAGTGCCTGATTGGATGCTGAAAGGTGGTGACAGTATGTGAGTTCAGTTTCATATATTTGTACAGTACAAGATGTCATTGTTGTTTCAGTTCCATCTCTGGTACAAGTATGTGTACCATAAGTTTCTGCTTTAGCTACCTCACCTTTTACCCAAGAAAAATAAAAAGCTTGAGTTTCCTGTTGTTTGTCACCTCTCTCTGACCATTCATCAATAAATTGTGTTTTTCCATCATGTATTTCTGTTTCAGTCAATAATCACCATTCTGATTTAGAAATTCTACTTTTATTTCCTTGTCGTCCGACATTGTGTCCTAATATGGCTTCTGATGTTGAGGAAGCTTAATAACTGACAATAGGACTGCTAAGGTTTTCTGATGTCACTCTTTGTTTTTACTTTTGTGACATTTTAACTAGATGAAAAATAACTAGACTGCTTTCTAGACCACAACTCAATGAAATCTAAATGACAAAGACAGATATGCAAACTTTACTTAAAAGGAACAGAAGACAATGTGTAAGATGCATTATTTAACTGCTTTCTTGATCATATATTTGCCATGAGTATGCATAGTTCTTCTACTCAGTCTGTCTTAGAGGTTATAACTGATCATCTCTCAAAGTTTTATTCAGTGAGCCCATAGTTCTTCTACTCACTCTGTCTTAGAGGATATAGCTGATCATGTCTCAAATTTTTTATTCAGTGACCTTTCATACAACAACTTTACTGGAAGTTCTAAAGCATCCAACTGTCAACCAGGAAACTTGTGAGCTTACATTTAGTTCTCTGAAAACAATATTTCCAATCTCAAGATTTTGTGTTCTAGCTAACATTTGAAGTTAATTGTTTATCAGGAACTTGTTTGCAAGCTCTTCAAAAGGCAATACATCGTAAGTTTTCACTCCAACTACAATGACACTTCCAATTCTATAAACAATACAATATTGATATGATCTTCTTCTTAATAAACGATTCCAATCTCAACCTGACGCAATACTGGATTGCTGCATTGTTTTTTCAGAGGCATTGTCTCATGCTTAAGGAGCTTCAGCTGTCCACGAAGTAAGTTATCATTGATTGACTGCTCCGGATTTTAAGCATTATTCAATTGTGAATCACCTATAGGGTATTAAACTCTGTCAAGAAGGCCACAAAATTTAGACTTGATCCATTATGAAAATTAAATTAGCACAATGGCCTCAATTGCAAAATTATATGATACAATTTAACTGTTAAACCTTTTCTATTGTGAAAAAATATTATCACATGTAGACCTAAAGAAATTGACAAAAGTAAGGGTGAAATTCTTGGACTCAATTCACTTGGTTTTTTGAGTTATTCCTGAATGATATGTTTCAATCATTTTAACAGTCAAACAAACACTAATTGCATTCATACGGCTGTCAATGATGTGTGAATAGACCTGAGCATCTTAGCTCTAGGAAAACTTGAAGTTTATAGAATTCCTGAATTTTGATCTCCTTGAATGAGTATCAATAAATTCAGGGTGTGGTGGTAATAGCATTTACACTTGACCAAAAAATTAGCTGATTTAGTTAAAGCTTCAGCTTGAACTTCTTAATTACATTTTCATTTGCAGCATAAACTGCTTTTTCCTTTTCGTGGCCTGATTTAATGCATTTGACAAGTCAAGCTAGCTACTGCAGTACTGCCAAAGTAGAAAGATGATGGAATAAGCATGCATACTAAGTTGCGTTGTAACCCTGATATTCCCTGCCGTATCTATTTTGTTCTTGGTTCCTTTTCTTAATCGTTGCATTCATTCATATATCTTGATACTAGTTTTAAAATATGATAGTACTATTTTTTTTTTTTTGGGTGGAGTCATACTTTTCATTTTGGTTGTATGTTCTTACTTTTTTGTATCTTTGTCCAAATGATAAAAAGCTTTTGAATTGCTTACACTAGGTTGGTACTCTCTCCATATAAATTGTGGTGGAAGAGAAGTGAAAGTTGATGATAATACAAGTTTACGACGACGATATAGATTCAGGTGGTCCTTCAAAATTCTTCCGGAGTAGGAGTAACTGGGCATTAGCAGCACTGGTAACTTCTTGGATGATGACCGCCCCAAAGATTCTTATACTTGGACAAAACCAATGCAAGCATACCTGGGACTAAACTCGGGGTTATACATGGATGCACGACTTTCCCCCCTTTCACTGACATATTATGGTTTCTGTATGCTCAATGGGAACTACACTGTAAACCTCCATTTTGCTGAAATCATGTTTACTGATGACAGAACTTATAGTAGTCTGGGAGGCGCATCTTTGATATTTATATTCAGGTATCCATACACCCTATTTTACTTTGTTTCGTATAGAAGTTTTCATATTTTCGAAAAGAACCAGGAATCTCTGAAGTGGGAAAAAAAAAGAACAAATGAAAAGCTGGCAGCTTCGCTAGAGTATAAAGATTTTACCACTTCTGCAAATTGGTTGGGGTAACTTCTACCTTAGGTATTATGTATTTTGCTTGCATAATTATTGATGACTTCTGTAATTATTGCAGGAGAAGTTAAGCGCTGAAAGATTTCAATATTGAGGACGAGGCTGGTGGAGTTAATAGACCTGTTATTAGAAATTTTACAGCTGTAGTAACTGACAACACATTAGCGATCCGCCTCTTCTGGGCTGGAAAAGGGACAACTGGTATTCCCTATAAGGGAAGTTTATGGTCCTCTGATTTCAGCAGTTTCTGTGGATCCTGGTAAGCTTCAAATCATCTAAAGCTTTCATTTTTCGTGCAACGAGCAATAAATTTTTTTAAGTTGGTGTTAACTTCTTGTAGTTTATTTATGGACACCCAATAAAAGCTCCTTTGGAAAGTAATAAATAATGCACTTCCACTAGATGTGTTTTCTTTTCACTAACCATTACTCTGCAGAGGCAATTTCATTTGGGCATGAGCATTAGTTTTCATGTATTCTTCTTCACAGAACAAAATACCTAGAACAATTCTGATGTGCTTTTACGTTGTTTCTGAAAAAATTTGCTAGCCTTCAGAAACCTTTGAAGAACATGGAGCAAAAATTAAACATTGCCAACATTTTACTTTTACCTTCACAAAGAGATGGGATAAGTCACACACACTCTCTCTCCCTCCATATTCAGATTTTACTCCACCATCAGAACATGGAGATAGCTTTCCTGCTGGTGCTGTAGCTGGAATTGTACTTTGCAGTTCTGTTTTCGATCACAATGGTTCTAGTTTTTTCTTTGGTGGAAAGGCTGTCTGCGGTGCAGGGATTCCATGGAAAATGGTAAATCAACCATTTTTATTCTAAGTACAATAATTTGTGTTTTCTCGAGGACGAAACATTTTATTTTATGCATAAGGGAGACATGATCAACTGTAGCCTGGTCTATTGTGCTGGTTTCAAGTTCAGGCATATTGATCTTTCTGGATATTCTCAGGAATTTACGTATCAACTACGAGATGCTCACTCTTGATAAGTTTTCTTTGGCAGATTTAAAGGGTCTAGACCTACATACTGGGATCATTCACTCTAAGGCAAATTAAAGCTGCTACAAATAATTTTGATGCAGCTAACAAAATTGGAGAGGGTGGCTTTGGTTCTGTCTAACAAGGTGACCCATACCGATGGTTATTTTCCCCAAAATATTAACGTTGTCAAAATTATGCTATAATGGACACATCTAAAATATATGTATGTATTTCTTATTCTAACCTGAGATTTCATCTTTATAAAAGGGTCATCTGGCAGACGGCACTATCATGCTGTGAAGCAGCTTTCTTTCCAAATCAAAGCAGGGGAACCGTGAGTTGTGAATGAAATAGGCATGATTTCAGCTCTGCAACATCCTAACCTTGTGAAGCTCTATGGATGCTGCATTGAGGGAAACCAATTATTACTTATATATGAGTACATGGAGAATAACAGCCTTGCTCGTGCATTGTTTGGTAAACTAAATTGTAATCCAACTACAAAAATCATGTGCAAGTGAAGTTTTTTTTTTGTGCACTCAAGATAATTCATTTTCATTCTTTTTGATGCATATGGACACCGACAGGTCCTGAAGAACACCGGTTGGAATTAGATTGGGCCAACGAGGCACAAGATTTCTGTAGGTATAGCAAGAGGTTTGGCTTACCTCCATGAAGAATCAAGATTGAAGATGTCCACAGAGATATCAAGGCCACCAACGTGCTACTTGATAAGTATCTAAACCCCAAAATATCTGACTTTGGTCTGGGCCAAGCTCGATGAAGAAGAAAACACCCACATAAGTACCCGTATTGCTGGAAACCTTGTGAGTGCATGCACAATGTTTCCTTGTGGAAGTCTGTAGTATTTTAGCCATGAACCATCTTTCATTCTTGAATAGTTTATCAAGCACGTATTGTGACTTATCAATACATACATATCCTGAATCCAGTATTTATGATTTTTCAGTGGATATATGGCACCTGAATATGCAATGAGGGGCTACTTAACTGACAAAGCAGATGTTTTATAGCTTCGGAGTTGTCCTTTTGGAGATTGTCAGTGAAGGAGTAACACCAATATTAAACCAAAGCAGGAGTGGCTTTCTATCTTCTCGACTGGGTAATTTCGTTATCTTGTTTCTCTTGCGTTTAATCTTCTAGTTCTATCGTTGCTTTAGATTTTGAATACTGACTTATGTTAGGCATGAAAATAACCAAATCTCATTCACTGCTAGTAGCTTAGGACGTCATCCTTACAAGATTATGTATTGTCTGTCATCACTTGGTAAGCTAGGATACTAATGGCCATTTTCTCCTTGGTGAAGGCATTAGATGATTTTTTCCCCTCACAGCCTTACTCCCGATGATTTTTTTTATCTGCTGAAATCCTAGTTTCCTGTTTTTTAGGCTAATCTGCTGAAGGAGGAAGGGAAACTAATGAACTAGTGGGACCCAAGACTCGGATCAAACTTCAACAAGGAAGAGGTTATACTGACAATTCATGTTGCCCTTCTTTGCACCAATGCCTCACCGACCATTAGGCCTAGCATGTCGACCGTGGTTAGCATGCTGGAAGGACGAGTAGTTAATAAAGAGCTACTTTCAGAATTGAGAGTCTCGAGCAACAAGGTTGAGCCCAGGGAGATTTCCGATCAGCAAGAAGTACCAAATTCAAATGAGAGCTATGCCCAGCATGTTATCAGTGGAAGCCCCGTTTACTGCATCTTCAACGTCTACGGGAGATTTATATCCAGTTACCATCGATTCTGATTTTCTGATGAACAGAATCGTAAGGAAATTTGTCTGTGCCTTTTATGTTTCAGATCTTTCCATTCTTTCTTGAAATTTCCACATAGTCTACCAAAAGAACTACTCTAGTCAAGTGTAAATCCATAGAAATGTGCAATAGGTTTTTCTTCGTGGATTGCTGCTGTACATAAAACAACTGAGACTTCTAATCATAGAGCTCATTTCTGTCAGCCTGGATTTTCTCCAATTTTTTCCCCTTGATCAAGTAGTCCCCATCTCCCGTAGAGCTGCTGGGGAGTCAAAATGTTCATGCTGATCTAGAATAGAGTTAAAGAAGGCACCAAAAGTCGTCGTAATTCTTATCCATCATCATCAACCCAGCCAGAAGCCCGAAGGCAGCATTGACTTTTGCCCAAGCTTTCAAAAGGAGACTTTTAGGACTCAATTCTCAAACTTTGAGATAAAAAAAGGTGTGGTCCAGATCGATTCTGTTAAAACTTCTATTTACAAAGACCTCAATATTTCTTCACAACAGCACATTATGAAGAAATTGAATACATCATATGTCGGTTATAAAAGCCAGGCGAAGATGGTTGGGAACAAGGATGCAATCATAGAAACAGATAAATATAACTGGTACCCAAAATCACATCTGACTAGGATTGATATCTAAATGGTCAAATTACACTTTACCCCCCTTAGTTTAGTATTTTTTTTAACATAACCTCCTATAGTTTCAAAAGTTATATATAATCCCCTTATGGTTTGGATTAAAGTATCAAAGTAACGGAGATGATCATTCGTAACAAAGTCATCTAAAATGTCAAAAATATCCTTATGTAAAGTTGAAAATTATTTGTTAATCAAGGGGAGTTATGTGTATATTTTTGAAAATCATAAGGAAATTATATGGTAAAGTATTAATTATAAAGAGATTATATGATAAAATATAAAATCATATCGAGTTAGTGTGTCATGTATTTACAAATGTAATTTCAATATTTTTAAAAGTTTCATTACGAATGAATATTTCCATCAGTTTGACACTTTATTTAAATCACGAGGGAATTATGTGAAAAAAAAAACACTAAACTACAAGAAAGTATAATTTGCCCTGTCTAAATCCATAACATCATCTGCACAGGTGTGTGAATGAAGAGGTGTGAAAAGTACTTTTTTTTTTTTTGATAATAGGTATGAAAAGTACTTTGGAATTCTCTAGCAAGATTCTTACTCTGAACAAATTTATTCCTATCCACACGTCACAATCTACTGTCAAACCGAGACAAAAATCTCACCAGTGGCTGACTTTTCTATTGTCACACAGAAAGGAAATCATTAGAGTAATCTGCGCATGTGTGCATGTGAACCAGGGTGTAAGCAGGCAATAATTCTTGATTTTTCAACTTGCATTTATTTATTTGATCAGAAACAGTCCTGCTATACATCGTCAAACCAAAGCAACTAACTAAAGCCTACGATCTTCACCAAGTCGAATATGGCATTTAATTTCAAGTCCTTTCAGCTCATTAATTTATAGATTAATTTCACCTAATACTTCCCTTTACAGATATATATATTCAGCTTCTGTTTGGCATGTTTTTGACTTGGAATATAGTAGTATTGCTCTGCAACAACCTCTTCTTAATAATACCTAGAAAAATGTTTCTTCGGGGTCGCCTTGGATTTTCAGTTGCTTCAGCTGCTGCAATAATATTGATCTTCTGGCCGGTAAAGCCTGCTTCAGGAGCCACTCTTGTACGAGATGAAGGTATACCCTTGGTATACGAGTATGAACTTGGGTGCAAAGGGCATGCGCTTTCAATTCTTGATCTCTAATTTTGACTTGCTGTATCATACCAGATGACCAATTTCTATTTTTGGATGTTGGGTTCTTCTAGTGGGCGTTTTGATGGAGATAGCAAAAACATTAGGGAAGACGGATTGGAATTTCGGAGTAGATCCCTGTAGTGGAGAATCAAACTGGAGAAATGCTACTGCTCCAAAAGAGTTTGCGAATGCGGTTACTTGTGAATGTTCCTTTGAAAATAGCACGACCTGTCATGTCGTTAGTATGTAAGTACTCCATATTCAAGCATGTACAGAGATTAAGAATCCATAAACCTGAACGTCTACATGAGAAGAATATTCTTCTTGGCCCATGTTTTCTTTACACAGAAGTAGCTCCCACACAAAATAGAAGAAGGGAAAAAAAAAGAGAGAGAGAGAGAGAACCATGATTCTGTTTCTACAAGTCATGTTTTGCCAATTTTTTTTTTAATTTTTCTTCCGGGTCTTTTATCTGAGGTGCAGAGTATTGAAATCACAGAGTCTTCCTGGAGAGCTGCCACCAGAATTGGTCAAACTCCCTTACCTCCGAGAGTTGTAAGTGTTCACCTTTCCCTATGAGAAAATGACTAATAAATTGAAGACAGCATGGGTCGAAAATGGGAAAAAAAAATCAACCAACTTGACTTTTCATCTTCAATATTTGCTACTTTGATCCAGTGATGTCACTCGGAACTACCTTTCTGGTAGCATCCCTCCAATATGGGGCACCATGCAGCTTGTTAACATGTAAGTTTTGCTCCTATTTTAATTTTCCCTATATGTTGTTGGAATTGATGCATATCTGGCTATCTGAGAATTCAGCAATAATGTGTAAGTTCGTGGTTTTACCACAGTTCTCTCAACAGTAACCGCATATCAGGAACAATACCAAAAGAACTTGGAAACATCAGCACCCTTGCAAATCTGTAATGATCCCCATTGACACTTCTTATTTCTTTAACAAATATGTTTCAATTCTTTAATCAACTTGTGAATAATTTGTTTCTTGTCGCTAAATTTTGTGTAGAACCTTGGACTTCAATCAGTTGTCTGGAACTATACCTCCGGAGCTTGGGAACTTATCCCGCTTACAGAAACTGTAAGCCCTTTGAGTATGCCCTATTGGGATTTCTCTGTTTTCTCCGTGAGATTGATTGATTTCATTTGTGTTTCTCAACTATTAGGGAATGAGAATTCATCAGCATTTTTTCTCTTCTTTTTGCCTTCTATGTTAACTAATTTGGTCGCTTCATTGAAGAACTCTTACCTCGAACAATTGGACTGGAGAGTTGCCTAGAACATTGGCTAACTTGACTGCTTTGAAGATGTTGTGAGTCCTCTTTTTGAATTTCGGTCCAGTGGGCTTCTGAATGTCCTACTCATTCTTTTCCTGTCTTAAAACTGATTCCTTCAAGTTCTTTGAAAAAACTGTAGCTGGATTGGTGACTGCAATTTGATGGGGAGTATACCTAATTTTATCGAGAACTGGAAAAGTATTGAAAATCTGTAAGACCTTGACCTACTGGCAACAGTCAATATTTTCTTTAACTTCTGGTTTTCCTATAATTAATTTCTGCCGAAATGATTCATCTTATTGTTACTCAACTAAAGACTATACTAAATAATGGCAGAGTGATCCACGGTAGCGGTTTAAAAGGGCCAATCCCACCTGGCATTGCTTCCTTAACAAATTTAACTGACTTGTAAGTTTTCTTTATGTCTTGATTTTCATTCTTACAACGTAAAGTTCATGAATAAACAATACAATCGGCTGATATTTTGGATCTATCGTTCTCTTTGAAAAATACAAACAGGAGAATCAGTGATTTGAGTGGAAATGACACAACTTTTCCTAACCTTGGCGGTGCAACTAATATGAAGACTCTGTGAGTGTTCTGACATTGCACTGCTCTCTCAAGGAAAATGACTATAAGTGGCATTGACTTGTTTTTCAATTGGTTGTGTAGGGTACTAAGGAGTTGCAATATAGTTGGGCAGTTACCAGACTATCTTGGCTCACTGACAAAATTGAAAGTCTTGTGAGTAGAATGAGATATTTACTTCATTGTTGTTCAAAGTTGAACTTCTGCATGCTTCTCAGGACTTCTCCCTCACAATATGCACAGCCTTATACTCTTTTGTTAATGCAAAGTTGATCGCTCCTCAGAACTGGCTACTGATGACTGCCCTTTGTTGGGTATAATACTAAACGTTCAGATGCCATTAGTTGCATACTGTTCGTGTTTGTTTTTGAACCTTAAATTTTGATGCATCACAAAGTCAAGATTACAGCATTGTGATAATGTCCAAAAAGAAGTTTCCTTAGATGTGTGTAAGGATACCAACTCATGTTGTACAGAGTAGCATTATAATCTATCAATTTGATATCCAGATATGGAGTAGGAATGTATGAACGCAACAATAAGCAATTCAAGGATGATACAATAGCTGTACTCAATGTTAATCAACATTACAAGAGGGATCAGGTGGACTATTTATTTGATTTCCTTACATTTTGGAAACACTTTGGCTCTATTATTCAGTAAGCCCAAAATCTCTATTCAATCCTGGTTTTCTGCACCCAGCATAAGGCTTAAATTTTTCAAAAAATGAATGAATTATCCAATTTTCCTTTTTTTTTTAGCATAAGTGGGAGGTCTCGGGTTCGAGACCTCTCACTTACATTCTTTTCCCCCGTACTACCCAACTGATCTCTCGTGTCCCCTGAATTATCCAGTTTGTCCGTGTCTAAGATTAGGAAGTGTGCACCTCATTGAGTCATTGTTTTCCAACCTTGATCCCTGTGTAGGAAATACAAAGTGAAAGAGATGCAAATGATGCTTGCGTCTAGTTAGAAAAGCTGCTGAGTTGATAACCGAAACCTCCCCTAAGATTTTTTAAAATTGCACTGACCTCTCCTTTTGTACTTTTGATGATAACAAGAAATAATTTCTCTAAGATTGTATACTTTTAAATTACAATAGCTTCCAGCTCTTTTGTCTTGGTTATTTTCCATGTAAAAGAACTGGAGGGTAAGGATAAAGCTGATGATAGGCTGGTGTAATTTACCCAATACATCAGACTAGACATATATAAGGAGAAGTAAGGAAACAGAATTTATAGGCAACTACAGGTATTTGGATACAGGGACTTAGGCACTTGTATTACTTTGAGAACATCTTTGATGAACAAATGCTGCTACTGACAAAAGAATATGAGCAATACCTAATCTATTACTCTTTATGTTTGTCTTGCAGGGACCTTAGTTTTAACAAAATTGATGGACCAATTCCCAGAAGTTTAGATGCCCTATCAAACACAGTTTTCATGTAAGGAATTTATCTAGGAATCTTAATAACGGAGCTGAAATTTTTTTTCCCTTCCTGTGACTTCAATACCACCAATGTTCTCTGCTATTAAGTGAATCAAGTCATCTGCCTTATAGTTCAGTCCCTTGGTTTTTTTCTGTACCTTGGTTTCGGGGAGGCAGTGACAAGAGTTTAAAAGATGTTTGAGGACTCTATACATCGACAACAGTAGAACTTTACGGTAGATTAAATTTTGCTCCTATGTTGTTGTCTTGGAAGATATGACTCAGACGAGGATACTACTCATAAATCCATTTGACAGTTTAAAATGGTTATTGTTAGCTTACTGATCCTTGAATGTTGGCGTTGATAGTTATCTCACAGGGAACAACTTCACAGGAACCATTCCTGGTTGGATGCTCAATACGGGAGAATATGTGTAAGTTCATCCTACATTGACAAATGCTTTAGCTAATTAATCCTTTTCTGGGATCAAAATTTCAGTTCAAAGGCACCAAAAAATAAAAAAGATTGACAAAATAACTTAAATTTATATGATGCTGAACTGTTTGCATCTTCTTACTGGAATAAAATAAAATTACTCTTTAGTGTACATTAGATGTTGTCATTGCTGAGTTTTTTTAGTTTTCTCCAGAGACCTTTCCTACAACAATTTTGCTCTAGCAAATTCAGGATCCACGAGATGCCAAGCCGGAAACTTGTGAGATTACATTTGCTTTATTAATAATGTATTCAATGTCTTTTAAGCATTCTGCATTTAAATGACAAGTGCAATAAATCTGTTTCAGGAACTTGTTTGCAAGCTTTTCAAAGAACAATAAGTCGTAAGTTTTCACAATATGTATTTACTAAATACGCATCCTGATTAACTCAATTCTGAAGTTGCACATCCTCCATATGATGCTCTGATAGTTCCTAACACTGTATCGTTTTTCAGGAGCACCTTTTCATGCTCGCAGAGTTTCCGCTGCCAGCAAAGTAAGCTAATCTTCGTTTCAAATCGTTTGGATCATCTGGATAGGCACTTATGAACCATTTATTTTTGTTTAGCATCATCTAGAAGTTCCCACTAGAGCATTAAGAGACATGGTCCTAATATAACATACTTTACCAAATTTAATTGAGAATCAATTGCTACCTTCCATGTCACTAGTTCTCGAAAAGTAAACATAGAAGTGAAACTGTGGAAAGTCTCTTACATGATTGTTGAGTCATTGTGAGCTGGGAGTAAAAGTAAGCTACTATTATGGCTTAAATGGTTGTCCAAGAAACTCCAAGTGTATTCAATGAACCAAGAAATAGTTGCTTCTCTTAGGCTTCCGTCATGCTCTTTCATGCCTCTGCTATATTTCTATTTGATTTTCTTGTTATTTTGGTTGCTTTCTCCAGACTGGTCCTCTTTATATATAAATTGTGGTGGAAAAGGAGTAAAAATCGGTGACACAAACTACGATGATGATACACAACCTGGAGGGCCATCAAAGTTGTACCAAAGTGGAACAAATTGGGCATTCAGTACCACTGGTCACTTTGCCGATGATAATCACAACTTGGACTCGTATATTAAGAGTAGTGATTCTGGAATTTTGGGGAATGAAGTGCAATTATACTCGGATGCTCGACTATCTCCTCTTTCATTGACGTATTATGGGTTCTGTCTGGTAAATGGAAACTACACAGTGAAACTTCACTTTGCTGAAATTATGTTTACTGATGACAGAACATATAGCAGCCTTGGAAGGCGCGTATTTGATATATACATGCAGGTATTCATTGGCTTCATGGTACTGTCTGCAATGAAGTTTCAAATTTTCAAGAGAAAGTAACTGAAGCAGAGATGATGAAATCATAAGCAACATCTAGTTATTTCATGCAAATTTGAGTACGCACATTTATTGGGAATTGGTTGATATTTTTCTAGGGAAAATTGATCCAGAAAGATTTCAATATTGAGAATGCAGCAGGTGGAGTCAATAAGCCTGCAGTTCTAAATTTTACTGCTGCAGTAACTGACAGCACTTTAGAGATTCGCTTCTACTGGGCTGGAAAAGGAACCACGGATATTCCCCAAAAAGGAGTGTATGGTCCTCTCATTTCTGGAATTTCTGTGGATCCTGGTAAGCTTCAAAATTGCTAAAGCTTCTAGATTGAAAATTCAAAAATCCCAAAAGAATCTTTATTTCTTTCACTGAGTAATGAGTGTTTCATAAATGTTGTTTCTGAACTTCAACATGCATTAATATATCGTGGAGAAGAATAGAATAAGTTATCATTTCGTCCAAACTAACTGATTTGAATATGTCACCTCCCCTAATACTTGGCACAATGTTTAACCTACTCATTTCAACTTCTTATGCTTCATTTCATTCTTCTTTTCCCCATTCAGATTTTCCAGTACCTTCAGAACATGGCTTATCAGTAGGCGCTATAGTTGGAATTGTACTCGCAGTTTTGGTTATCATATCTGTGGTTCTAGCCATTCTTTGGTGGAAATTTGGTCCACAACTCCGTCAAACACTGCAGCTAGGTAACTTAATTTCTTGTTCAACCAGAATATTGGACGTGCAATCTCAAAACCGGATAACATGTTACCCTTTGGTAAAAATTTCTGGCATTAGCATCTTGGTCCTTGTGTGAAGAATAGCTATTTTAGCAGATAAGTTACTTCATGGGTCCGTGAATTTTTTCCCGCAGTTCTACTTGAATTTTAAATTTCTTCATTTCGGTCCTTTGAAAAACTTCCATGCAATCACTAGATACACCACGAGCTTTTGAATGCTAGAAGATTATAGGGACCGGCAGTTCAAACAAAATTTGTGTGCCAAATTTCAAATGTGCAGAGAATTTCCTCTAACTCATGTTAGCTTTTTTGGCAGATTTTAAAGGTCTAGACCTGCAAACAGGATCTTTCGCCCTGAGACAAATCAAGTACGCAACAAACAATTTTGATTCTGCCAATATAATTGGAAAAGGTGGCTTTTGGTTCTGTCTACAAGGTAACTCAAACCATGGCATACTTCCCAAATTCCTCATGTAGAGAAACTCGTGCTCAAGTGCATTACGGACATCTGACATTACATTTGTTATGACATCGCATCTTAATTGAAGGGAATTCTGCCTGACGGTACCATCATTGCAGTAAAGCAGCTTTCTTCCAAATCAAACCAAGGAAACCGCGAATTTTTGAATGAAATAGGCATGATTTCTGCTCTACAACACCCTAATCTCGTAAAGCTCTATGGATGCTGCATTGAGGGAAACCAACTGTTGGTTATATACGAGTACATGGAAAACAACAGCCTCGCTCGTGCATTGTTTGGTAAAGTTGCATGTTTGTTTGTAGGTGCTTTTGTTATCATACCTTCAAAACCAAATACACGCATGCAAATGCAAGTAACATGATTTTTTAATAATCTTCACACGCCTGATAATTTTCAGGTCCTGAAGAGCACCAGTTGGAATTAGATTGGCCAACAAGGCGCAAGATCTGTCTTGGTATAGCAAGAGGTTTGGCTTTTCTCCATGAAGAATCGAGATTGAAGATTGTCCATAGAGACATCAAAGCCACCAATGTGCTACTTGATAAGGAGCTAAAATCCCAAGATATCTGGACTTTGGCCTGGCGAGACTTCATGAAGAAGATGACACCCATATAAGTACTCGTGTTGCTGGAACCTTGTGAGTGCAAGCATGACATTCTCTTGTTGGGAGGGGGGGAGAGGTTTAGAATGGTTGGAGTTCCATTGGAGGGCCAAATAGATATGAATCTGTTTACCATTTGATTTTTTTATTGTTTTTTTTGGGAGACCATGGTCTTGATTTGAGTTGCTGATGTTGAATTGGTTATTTTTCAGTGGATATATGGCACCTGAATATGCAATGAGAGGCTACTTAACTGACAAAGCGGATGTCTATAGCTTCGGAGTTGTTCTTCTGGAAATTGTCAGCGGAAAGAGCAACACTGGTTTCAAACCAAAGGAGGAATGCTTCAATCTTCTCGACTCGGTAACTTCATTTCTTTCCCTCTTGATTAGCCTGTTGCTTAAAATTTATTGGTTTAAGAATTCTTCAGCTTTGTGCATTTAGCCAATAGTAGCTCAGAATTCCATTCTTGAAAAACTCTAGTGCTTTTTGTTGGCTTACTTGAGCATGTAGTGTACAGCAAAAGTTAGAACTGAAAACTCCTCCTCAAGAACATCTGAAATGAATATGCTTTGATGCCTTTGTGTGCTATTTTGACGCATCAGAAAAATTAAGCTATCCAGACAGCTCTCTCACGTCTTATCATATAAACTTCCAAAGGCATGGCAATTTCCTCTTCAAATCAAAGGCAATACGTTTGTGCTCATTTTCTAGCTTGTTCATTCTTTCATGTAGGCTCATCTCTTGAAGGAGGAAATGAAACTGATGGAGCTAGTTGATTCCAGATTGGGAACAGACATCAACGAACGTGAGATTATATTGACAATAGAAATAGCCCTGCTTTGGCACCAGTGTCTCACCGGCTGCTAGGCCTAGTATGTCGACAGGTGTGAGCATGATGGAGGGGAGGTAAAGGATCAAAAGTTGATTCCAGACTCTAGTGTTTTGGTGCAAAGGTGAAGGAAATCAGTGATGAGCAATACCTACTAACAACCTTCAATGAGAGCCAGCTGCAGAGCACGTCAAGTGACCGGCCACTTACTGCATCTCCAGCATCTGCGCCATTTACTGCATCTCCAGCATCTGCGCCATTTACTGCATCTTCAACATCTGCTTCTGATCAATCCAAAGAGTGATTTTCTGGACAACAGGTTATAAACTTACGAGGAAATTGTCATCTGTGACTATCGAAACATCTTGTTATTCTTTATATTGCTTCCTATTCTTGTGGAAATATTATCTGTAGAGTTTGCAGTAGTGCATATGTTTAGCGGGAACAGTTAGTTGCAGATTTTGTAATATTGCATATAATTGTCTTTAATTATAGATTTTACATCAATTAGTAAAATTGTAGTTTGTATCCATTACTGAAAGCTAGAATTTTATGCTATCAAGCATCAAAATTCTCCTTTATCCCACAAACCTGACAAAAGTGGAGTTTTATGTTACACAAATTCCTTGTTGAATATGTCACGCACATCACGTTACAAACAATTAAATTGGACAAAATGACCCCAAAAATTATTAGGTTTAAAGAGTTGAGTGATTTTTTTGACAAAAAATAAAATAAAATTTAGTGACTAGATGATGCACATTTAAATAGTTTAATCACCTTTCGTGCCATTTACTCGATAAAACTAATAACTTTTAAGAAAACAAAAACCAATTAAAGAAGTTTACGCTGAATGGTTTATTCTTAATGTTATAGCCACATTCAAAGGAAAATGGATTAGAATCTGATTCTGTATTTAGGCAGAAGAGAGGCAAAGCCTGGTGTTGACAAGATTTATTCCAAATCTGTTATAATTCTGGAAAATAAATATCAAATTTTGGGATACCCCTTAGACACTGAAATTTTAACATCGCGTCAAGCGGCTGAAAGCGATGTACTGCATCTCCAGTACACTGAAATTTTGGGATACCCCTTAATCTGTTATAACTTTTCTACATAATTCTTTTGCATCCAAAATTTCAACTATTATGTTCCGTAAAAGTTAATTATCAATTTATTTTTTTTTGGACTATCTAAATCTACGCTGCTATAGTCTCAATCCACAGTCCTAATACATTAATAACCTCTATCATGAGCATTGATAACTTATACCGTAAGTATTAAAAGTTGCTTTGTATGCGCATTTAAGATGAAGGGGTGCAGATTTAGTCCCTGCCCTTTTTTTAATTTAGGATTGGACGGGATTTCAACTAGACCATGTAGCTGGTGGCTATTCATGTTAGACCATATTAATCTGTATTTGCGAGTATGTTACAAAAATTTTTTCTTCTTGAGAATGTTTTCGTGAATTTTTTTGTGGGCTTATTTTGGCAACAAACAGTGGCAGGGATTGGAACCCAACCCGAAGCGAGGAACTGTGCAGACCAAACGGAGCCAGTGCTAGGCTCTGTCTATCCAGGAAGGTTGCCGCCTTGCAGAAGGAAGCATTGAGCTTAATCAAGAAGCCCATGACATTGTTGGATATAACACATCTTTCGCAGTTTCGCAAAGATGGACATCCTTCTATTTATGGGCAGGATGGAAGGAGCAGAATGGATTGCTTGCATTGGTGTGTAGGGGGTGTTCCTGATATTTGGAATAAATCTTGTACAATCTTCTGTTCATCCCATGATTAGTTAATTCATTCGGGAAAAAAAAAATAACATCAAATTCTAACTGATATGATGAACCATTGAGAGAATCTGGAGCAGCAACCATATTTTATTGTCAAAACCATCAATGATGCAACTAATTATGAGCGTTAAATAGAAATAAACCAATTAATTTGTGTCAAATAAATGCTATGCGTGGATTTCTCAAATACTAGTTGGGATATCAGAATGGTTTTCAAATTCCAAAAGTCTTTCCTTGCCAAAATGATTTGTACGTGTTATATTTGGTTGAGTTGTTGTATGCAGGTCCAGCGATAGAAATAAGTTTTATGCAAATGCCTGCAACTAGAAAATTAATTGGTAAGTAGTAATTGATTGATTTGGTTGCTCAGTACGAGCAGTTTTTAGCAAAAAGGTGCATTATGAATTTAGTGAAAAAGTAAAATATTTTATTTTAGATGTGACGAATAAAATTTACCATTGGTAAAAATACGAAGGACAATTGGTGTAAATTTCTATTGTGAATAATTGAAAGTTCATTGAATATACAATGTTGGTCGAGTTTAGCTTAATTAGTTGGCAAATCAAACTCGAACGAACTATCACCAACTTAAACTTGATTGAGTGTCAACTAATTTAGTTCACCTTTCAATCCTAATTGAGCATAAAGATTGTGAGTTTTAATGAGCTAAGCTCAGGCCATTTGATTTTCTACTAATCAAACTAAACTTGAACCGAAGAGTGTTATTCAAGTTTAATTTGGTTAGCTAATGAATCAAGTTCAAACAAACTCTTACTAAACTGAATTCAATTCGAGTATCATATAGTTTAGTTTATGTTTCAGTTCTAATCATAGTTATTAAACCCGGCCCTGAAAGGAACTCGGTGAAGGAGGTGGGTCAACGGGTCACTGGTTCAACCAGTGGGTGAGTGGTTGAACCGGTGGGTCACTAAATATATTTAAATATTATATTTACATAATTTTTATATAAGATAAATGATACAAATTTGTAATAAATATACCATAGCAAATGTTCATTTAATTTAACTCACTATAGAATAATTAATTCATATAAGAATCAATAAAATATAAATTTATTTAGTAATCCACTAAACTTAAAGTGTAAAATTTTATCTATATTTAGTATAATTATCTAGCCTATTTATGAATTTAAGTGCAAAAAATTATTAAAAACAATATTTATCTTTAAAGTGAATTATGTATATATTTATTTTTGGAAATTCATTTTATAACTTATAGAGTTTGGGGTGTCATAAGTTTTTATTAAAATATTTCAAATAAATTTGTTTTAGAGAAATAAAAAAATAAGGATAGAATTGATAAAAACATTCATATATTATAAGAAAGTTAACCTCACCAACATCTACTAAACGACTTAGTGGTAACGGTGCTCTAGTGATCAGCTTTGGTCCAAGTTCAAATCCTACCAAAAGCAATCTAAAGTTTTGTCTACAAAATCGGAAAAAACTGACCGGATTCCCGGTTTAATCTGGTCGAACCGTCGGACCATTGATCAATCACCGATTTTTATGCTTAAACGATCTAAATGAAAATCCGGCTCGGTCCAATAACCAGTTCGTCGGGTTGACCGGTCCGACCGCTAGGCTGGGCCGAGCCGGATTTTAATAACTATGGATCTAAATGAAAATCCGGCTCGGTCCAATAACCAGTTCGTCGGGTTGACCGGTCCGACCGCTAGGCTGGGCCGAGCCGGATTTAATAACTATGGTTCTAATTGAATATAAAGATTGTGAACTTTAATGGACCAATCTCTGATCAAACATCTAAAAAATCAAATAGACCGAGCTCGTGTTGGACAAAACTTGGCTTAAAAGCCCAATAAACATTCCTAAATATATTTTCCTAACCAATTAAATACTACAACTTCATCACAAATGTATTCTTATTTGGTAGTGAACTATTCATCTGTTGAACAGTTAGCCGCAAGTTTAATTTGGTTCCGTCTCAGGGGTTATGCTGCTCATTTCCTTTCTTCCATTGTTTCTTGAGTATCACTTTTTCGAAGGCCCACGCCACCAAACTGCAATTTGTTCCATCGAAGTCCGGAAAAAGTGGAACGAATTCTTGTGTTGTATGTAGCGGGTTCCTCGTAATTGGAATGAAATCTTGCACAATTTCTTTTTGCCCGAATTTCGTTCGGATATTCATTTGCCTCCGCCATTTTGTTTCGAATTTTCAGTTATTTTTATCTTGGATATATATGATACTCCCCCTCCCACGTCCATTAATATCAGTAACTGCCTATGATAGATACAACAATGTACTCTTAATAAATTAGAGCATCAATAAATCATATTCAAGTGATCAAATAAATGAACAGATACACCCTTTTGATTTCTTCTCTAAATTGCCTCGAAACCCATAACATTACCGACATAAATATAGATTGCTAGAAAAGTGTCGAGGCTGCATTAAATAATGGTCTTTATTTTGTTTGGAAAGTATTTAATGTCTTTGACACAAGTCTCCTAACATAAGAAATGTAAAATAATTAAAACCCAAAAGAAAATAAAACAAACAAATCCACGTTATCCACCACTAGAGATATAGAAACAAAAGCCAATATAGTCTATAGATAGGAGAAAGAGAGGGATTGTTAGTTTCAACCATCATGATACTTGTAATTTTGTATCTCCTCCTCCATTTTCTTCACATATACCAAGTCACAAGTGCAGAAAACTGCAACTTCTTCGATGGAAGTTGGGTGTTTGATTCATCATACCCACACTACAACTCAACTACATGTCCCTTTATAGAGCATGTATTCAACTGCCAAAGAAATGGCCGGCCCGATGAGATGTACCTCAAATACCGGTGGCAACCGCAAGAGTGTCAATTACAAAGGTACGAGTTTTCTGATTTCTGGGCATCATCAATTCATTCATCAGAGCGTATTGGTTCCTAACACTTTTGGATGATTGGAATGATTTTAACATTGCAATCAAAGTACAATTGTAGTATTAATCATAGAGACTTGTATCCGTATAATGAGTTGTCATTGCAAGAACACGGAATTGATAGAATATTTTGATTGTTCTTACAATTTTTAACTAGCAACAATGTAGATGTTGATTCTAATACTACCAGCAATAATGCCAAAATGACACCTAAGAAGAAATTTTTTTTGGGTCGTGGCTGCATGGACAACTAAGAAATTTAATCTCGAGCGAGGGAATTTGTAGTATAGAGTTTTTAATTTTGGAAGCTGAATTAGTGCATCCACAAACCATATTACTGGTTCTTGAAAAAATGAGGTAGTATCACAAGCTGTTGCATCTGTGATCTAACTGACAAGTTAGTATTGGAAGTGTGCTTGACTATTTTCCTCCTCTTTTCAATTGAGATTTGCTGATGTCTTTTGAGTAACTAAGAATATGATTTTTCCGTAAAATTTTGAGCTAAAGACCAGAATGTTCTTAGGGAAAAATCAAATTTTCGTTCTCTAACCTTGGGGTGATTGAGGAAACCTTCTCAGAAAAAGACCATTCTATACATGGGGAGTAAATACTGGCACACCCAAGCACAGTGACGGGTGCAAAGCAATATTTGTTTGTTAAGGAATTCAACCCCTAGACGACATGTAGCAAATTATTCCACTGTGATTAATTTATTTAACTCGTGTCCTTTCGCTTGTCTGATTTCCTGGGCAACTTGTTAGGAATGATATCTTAACTCTAATCAGCAATCTTGTGAACCAATGAATACCCTTTTTTTTTGGAAATTTTCAACCAGAAAAATATTTTAGTCGTGGTCTAAAATGTGAAATTAATTTGATGCATTGCAGATTCTGTGGCTATGACTTCCTGCTAAGATTCAAAGGGAAGAGCATCATGTTTGTGGGTGATTCTTTATCACGGAATCAATACCAGTCGTTATTATGCTTGTTGTACACATCAATGCCCGGAATCAAGTATAAAGAGATGAGATCAGGCGACATCTCCGTAGTACATTTCTTGGTAAGTAAGCTTATCCTATAGCACAACTTGAGCTCAGATGACTCGTTTATTTGTTGAATCAAATTATGTATAGAGAAATCAAACTCAGCACAAATTTTGAAAAAAAAAAAAGAAATGGGAAAAAATTCCAAGTCTATAAAATGATCAAGACAAGTCTATGAAATTAATTGTTCAACATTGCGTTAAACTCCAATTAATTATGTTCTTCAAAGAAATGCTCAGAGCAATGTTATCAAAATCGCGAATCGAATCATAGGATCGTACAATTTGAAATTTTCCTTTCCCATTCTCGGAAATCCTCCTTTCTACCATGTGCTAAATTTCGGAACGAAGAACTTCTTCTGCCCATCAATTATCTTAACCTTTGCAGGATTATGAAGTTCAATTACAGCTTGATAGAAATCTGTTTTTGGTGGATGTGGCACAAGACAAGGACAAGATTGGTAGGGTATTAGTATTAGACTCAGTTGCCGGGAAAGCCCGTCATTGGCTGGTAAATGACGTGCTCGTCTTCAACACATTTGCTTGGTGGGGCAGAAGAGGATCTATGCAACCGTTAGTAGTGAAATCCCGTCTGTTAAATCTACCCATAACGCTTCTTAGCTTGAGCAAAATTAAATATTGTTTTCAACATTAATTGAACAGATTTTGATGTGTAATCGCAGATGGGATTTCATTAAACTCGGAGATAAGATAATGAAAGACATGGACCGGCTAGCTGCTTTGGAGACGGGACTCACGACATGGGCTAGATGGGTGGATGCAGCTGTTCATCCTAATAAAACAAGGGTTTTCTTTCAAACCGTCTCTCCGGCGCACTACAAGTGAGTTTCCTGAAAGAAATTATATCTTTCTTGTGCCAAGAGAATTTTCATAATGAAAATAGTACTAGAATGTTGCTATACTCATTTGATGTGTTCTTAGCCGGAAAAGAAAAAGTGAAAAAGAATAACGTTACATTACATGTGAAATGCCAAATCAATGTCGTCATGACTTTAATTTGGAGCTAAAGAAAAGAAAATAATTGATTAACAATAAATTAAACATTATCGTAATTACACTTACTCTTAGATAGATAGTTAGATAAACAACTTGAACTGAGGATCCAAACTGATACCTTATATAAGGGCATAGAATAAAATGTGGGTTCTGTATTATAGTGTACTCATCCTGAGTTTTATAGTGTACTTGACTTTTTTTTTTTTTGGGTAAGATGATCAATGTATAATATATCCACAACACATCACACGTCAAATTTTATTCTTGGTGTCAAATTTATACCATAATCTGAACTACAAGTTCGATTATAGTTAGACTATCCCCGTCCTTGGTCTCATTGCTATCATGTAATCATCCGTCAAAGCAGTGGCAGCGAATGGGACGAACCTCACACCAGAAACTGCGGGAGGGAGACGAAACCGGTCCTTGGCTCGATATACCATGGAAATTTGCCGTGGGGTTTAGGTATACAGAAGAAAATATTAAGCAAGATCAAGAACCCTGCCTTCAAATTATTTGATATAACACACCTCTCGCAATTCCGCAAAGATGCACATCCATCTGGCTTATGGCGAGTTTGGAAGAACTGGAATGGACTGCTTGCATTGGTGTGTAGCCGGAGTCACTGATACCTGGAATGAGATTCTGTACAATATTTTTCTCTAGAATGATTCATGTTTATAGCAAGACAAATAATTGCCTTTAAATTTTGGACCTAATAAACTTATTTGTCTAGAATACAGCTATGATTACCAATTGAGAAATTTCCTCAATTCAGAAATTTGATAAAACAAATTTTTTTGCGGTAAGAAATTGTTGCATATGTAAAGTATTTTAGACTAATGATCAATCAGTTGTTTGACAGGTGGCTGAATGATACCCAAACTTTGAAGTCATCTCTAATTAGCTACAGATAATCCTTCCCAGGTCCTCATTCCTAGTTGAATTCATTACTGTGATGAGGACATTAGGAAATTTAGTTAGGGTTGTTATGTCTAACACTAACTAGAAAACATGTCATATGATTGTATGCATCGAAATCTGGCAAACTGATCAATAATTTTAGTTTTTCGAGTAAGTAATTAATGCACCTAATGTTGATTGGGTGTACTTTGCACCTAATGTCGTGAATTATCATCAAACACCCTTTTGAAGCTCGAAGAATAGTCTGCTTTTCGAAGATTGTCCACAGAGATATCAAGGCCACCAACGTGCTACTTGATAAGTATCTAAACCCCAAAATATCTGACTTTGGTCTGGCCAAGCTCGATGAGGAAGAAAACACCCACATAAGTACCCGTATTGCTGGAACCTTGTGAGTGCATGAATAATGTTTCCTTGTGGAAGTCCGTTGTATAATTCTCTTTCAAAAGGAAGTTCATTATCCTTTTTTTTCTTTTTGGGTCTGTGCCAACATATGTCCATTTATTGGTAAATGGTGCATTTTAGCTATGAACCATCTTTCATTCTTGAATAGTTTATCAAGTACGTATTGTGACTTATCAATACATACGTATCCTGAATCCATATTTATGACTTTTCAGTGGATATATGGCACCTGAATATGCAATGAGGGGCTACTTAACTGACAAAGCAGATGTTTATAGCTTCGGAGTTGTCCTTTTGGAGATTGTCAGTGGAAGGAGTAACACCAATATTAAACCATAGCAGGATTGCTTCTATCTTCTCGACTGGGTAATTTCGTTATCTTGTTCTCTTGCGTTTAATCTTCTAGGTTTTATCGTTGCTTTAATTTTGAATACTGACTTATGTTAGGCATGAAAATAAACCAAATCTCATTCAGTGCTGGTAGCTTTGGACGTCATCCTTACAAGATTATGTATTGTCTGTCATCACTTGGTAAGCTAGGATACTAATGCCATTTTCTCCTTGGTGAAGGCATTAGATGATTTTTCCCCTTACAGCCTTACTCCCGATGATTTTTTTTTATCTGCTGAAATCCTAGTTTCCTGTTTCTTTAGGCTAATCTGCTGAAGGATGAAGGGAAACTAATGGAACTAGTGGACCCAAGACTCGGATCAAACTTCAACAAGGAAGAGGTTATACTGACAATTCATGTTGCCCTTCTTTGCACCAATGCCTCACCGACCATTAGACCTAGCATGTCAACCGTGGTCAGCATGCTGGAAGGACGAGTAGTTAATAAAGAGCTGCTTTCAGAATTGAGAGTCTCGAGCAACAAGGTTGAGCCCAGGGAGATTTCCGATCAGCAAGAAGTACCAAATTCAAATGAGAGCTATGCCCAGCATGTATCAATGGAAGTCCCGTTTACTGCATCTTCAACATCTACGGGAGATTTATATCCAGTTACCATCGATTCTGATTATCTGATGAACAGATCGTAAGGAAATTCGTCTGTGCCTTTTATGTTTCAGATCTTTCCATTCTTTCTTGAAATTCCACATAGTCTACCAAAAGAACTACTCTAGTCAAGTGTAAATCCATAGAAATGTGCAATAGGTTTTTCTTCGTGGATTGCTGCTGTACATAAAACAACTGAGACTTCTAATCATAGAGCTCATTTCTGTCAGCCTGGATTTTCTCCAATTTTTTCCCCTTGATCAAGTAGTCCCCATCTCCTGTAGAGCTACTGGGGAGTCAAAATGTTCATGCTGATCTAGAATAGAGGAAAAGAAGGCACAAAGTCGTAGTAATTCTTATCCAATCATCATCAACCCAGCCAGAAGCCCAAAGGCAGCATTGACTTTTGCCCAAGGTTTCAAAAGGAGACTTATAGGACTCAATTCTCAAACTTTGAGATAAAAAAGGGTATGGTCTAGATCGATTCTGTTAAAACTTCTATTTACAAAGACCTCAATATTTCTTCACAACAGCACATTATGAAGAAATTGAATACATCAAATGTCGGTTATAAAAGCCAGGCGAAGATGGTTGGGAACAAGGATGCAATCATAGAAACAGAAAAATATAACTGGTACCCAAAATCACATCTGACTAGGATTGATATCTAAATGGTCAAATTACACTTTATTCCTATAGTTTAGTATTTTTTTTAACATAACCTTATGATTTGGATTAAAATATCATTCGTAGCAAAGTCATCTAAAATATCAAAAATATTCTTATGTAAAGTTTGAAAATTATTTGTTAACCAAGGGGAGTTATGTGTATATTTTGAAAACCATAAGGAGGTTATATGGCAAAGCATTAAACTATAATGAGGTTATATGGTAAAACATAAAATCATATCGGATTAGTGTGTCATGTATTTATAAGTGTAATTTTAATACTTTTAAAAATTTCATTACGAATGATCATTTCCGTCACTTTAACATATTAATTTAAATCACGAGGGAATTATGTGAAAAAAAAAAACACTAAACTAAAAGTGTAATTTGCCCCGTCTAAATCCATAACATCATCTGCACAGGCGTGTGAATGAAGAGGTATGAAAAGTACTTTTTTTTTTTTTGATAATAGGTATGAAAAGTACTTTGGAATTCTCTAGCAAGATTCTTGCCTCTGAACAAATTTATTCCTATCCAAAACGTCACAATCTACTGTCAAACCGAGACAAAAATCTCACCAGTGGCGGCCTTTTCTATTGTCACACAGAAAGGAAATCATTAGACTAATGTGTGCATGTGAACCCGGGTGTAAAGCAGGCAAATAATTCTTGATTTTTCAACTTGCATTTTATTTATTTGATCAGAAACAGTCCTGCTATACATCGTCAAACCAAAGCAACTAGCTAAAGCCTACGATCTTCACCAAGTCGAATATGGCATTTAATTTTAAGTCCTTTCAGCTCATTAATTTATAGATTAATTTCACCGACTACTTCCCTTTACATATATATATATTCAGCTTCTGTTTGGCATGTTTTTGACTTGGAATATAGTAGTATTGCTCTGCAACAACCTCTTCTTAATAATACTCAGAAAAATGTTTCTTCGGGGTCGCCTTGGATTTTCAGTTGCTTCAGCTGCTGCAATAATATTGATCTTCTGGCCGGTAAAGCCTGCTTCAGGAGCCACTCTTGTACGAGATGAAGGTATACCCTTGGTATACGAGTATGAACTTGGGTGCAAAAGGGCATGCGCTTTCAATTCTTGATCTCTAATTTTGACTTGCTGTATCATACCAGATGACCAATTTCTATTTTTGGATGTTGGGTTCTTCTAGTGGGCGTTTTGATGGAGATAGCAAAAACATTAGGGAAGACGGATTGGAATTTCGGAGTAGATCCCTGTAGTGGAGAATCAAACTGGAGAAATGCTACTGCTCCAAAAGAGTTTGCGAATGCGGGTTACTTGTGATTGTTCCTTTGAAAATAGCACGACCTGTCATGTCGTTAGCATGTAAGTACTCCATATTCAAGCATGTACAGAGATTAAGAATCCATAAACCTGAACGTCTACATGAGAAGAATATTCTTCTTCTTGGGCCCATGTTTTTCTTTACATAGAAGTAGCTCGCACACAAAATAGAAGAAGGGCAAAAAAAAGAGAACCATGATTCTGTTTCTACAAGTCATGTATTGCCAATTTTTTTTTTAATTTTTCTTCCGGGTCTTTATCTGAGGTGCAGAGTATTGAAATCACAGAGTCTTCCAGGAGAACTGCCACCAGAATTGGTCAAACTCCCTTACCTCCGAGAGTTGTAAGTGTTCACCTTTCCCTATGAGAAAATGACTAATAAATTGAAGACAGCATGGGTCGAAAATGGGAAAAAAAAATCAACCAACTTTGACTTTTCATCTTCAATATTTGCTACTTTGATCCAGTGATGTCACTCGGAACTACCTTTCTGGTAGCATCCCTCCAATATGGGGCACCATGCAGCTTGTTAACATGTAAGTTTTGCTCCTATTTTATTTTTCCCAATATGTTGTTGGAATTGATGCATATCTGGCTATCTGAGAATTCAGCGATAATGTGTAAGTTCGTGGTTTTACCACAGTTCTCTCAACAGTAACCGCATATCAGGAACAATACCAAAAGAACTTGGAAACATCAGCACCCTTGCAAATCTGTAATGATCCCCATTGACACTTCTTATTTCTTTAACAAATATGTTTCAATTCTTTAATCAACTTGTGAATAATTTGTTTCTTGTCGCTAAATTTTGTGTAGAACCTTGGACTTCAATCAGTTGTCTGGAACTATACCTCCGGAGCTTGGGAACTTATCCCGCTTACAGAAACTGTAAGCCCTTTGAGTATGCCCTATTGGGATTTCTCTGTTTTCTCCATGAGATTGATTGATTTCATTTGTGTTTCTCAACTATTAGGGAATGAGAATTCATCAGCATTTTTTCTCTTCTTTTTGCCTTCTATGTTAACTAATTTGGTCGCTTCATTGAAGAACTCTTACCTCGAACAATTGGACCGGAGAGTTGCCTAGAACATTGGCTAACTTGACTGCTTTGAAGAAGTTGTGAGTCCTCTTTTTGAATTTCGGTCCAATGGGCTTCTGAATGTCCTACTCATTCTTTTCCTGTCTTAAAACTGATTCCTTCAAGTTCTTTGAAAAAACTGTAGCTGGATTGGTGACTGCAATTTCACGGGGAGTATACCAAAATTATATCGAGAACTGGAAAAGTATTGAAAATCTGTAAGACCTTGACCTACTGGCAACAGTCAATATTTTCTTTAACTTCTGGTTTTCCTATAATTAATTTCTGCCGAAATGATTCTTCTTATTGTTGCTCAACTAAAGACTATACTACATAATGGCAGAGTGATCCATGGTAGCGGTTTAAAAGGGCCAATCCCACCTGGCATTGCTTCCTTAACAAATTTAACTGACTTGTAAGTTTTCTTTATGTCTTGATTTTCATTCTTACAGAGTAAAGTTCATGAATAAACAATACAATCGGCTGATGTTTCTGATCTATCGTTCTCTTTGAAAAATACAAACAGGAGAATCAGTGATTTGAGTGGAAATGACACAACTTTTCCTAACCTTCGCGGTGCAACTAATATGAAGACTCTGTGAGTGTTCTGACATTGCACTGCACTCTCAAGGAAAATGACTATAAGTGGCATTGACTTGTTTCTCAATTGGTTGTGTAGGGTATTAAGGAGTTGCAATATAGTTGGGCAGTTACCAGACTATCTTGGCTCACTGATAAAATTGAAAGTCCTGTGAGTAGAATTAGATATTTGATTCTTTGTTGTTCAAAGTTGAACTTCTGCATGCTTCTCAGGGACTTCTCCCTCACAATATGCACAGCCTTATACTCTTTTGTTAAAGCAAAGTTGATCGCTCCTCAGAACTGGCTACTGATGACTGCCCTGTGTTTGGTATAATACTAAAGGTTCAGATGCAATTAGTTGCATGCTGTTCGTGTTTGTTTTTGAACCTTAAATTTTGACGCATCACAAAGTCAAGGTTACAGCATTGTGATAATGTCCAAAAGGAAGTTTCCTTAGATATGTGTAAGGATACCAACTCATGTTGTACAGAGTAGCATTATAATCTATCAATTTGATATCCAGATATGGAGTAGGAATGTATGAACGCAACAATAAGCAATTCAAGGATGATACAATAGCTGTACTCAATGTTAATCAACATTACAAGAGGGATCAGGTGGACTATTTATTTGATTTCCTTACATTTTGGAAAGACTTTGGCTCTATTATTCAGTAAGCCCAAAATCTCTATTCAATACTGGTTTTCTGCACCCAGCACAAGGCTTAAATTTTTCGAAAAGTGAATGAACTATCCAGTTTCCCTTTTTTTTTAACATAGGTGGGAGGTCTCAAACCCCCGATCTCTCACTTACATTCCTTTCCCCCGTACTACCCAACTGATCTCTCCCCCACTGAATTATCCAGTTTGTCACACCTCATCGTTTTACAACCTTGATCCCTGTGTAGGAAACACAAAGTGAAAGAGATGCAAATGATGCTTGCGTCTAGTTAGAAAAGCTGCTGAGTTGATAAGTGAAACCTCCCCTAAGATTTTTGAAAATTGCATTGACCTCTCCTTTTGTACTTTCGATGATGACACGAAATAATTTCTGTAAGATTGTGTACTTCTAAATTACAATAGCTTCCAGCTTTTTGTCTTGGTTATTTTCCATGTCAAAGAACTGGAGGGAAAGGATAAAGCTGATGGTAGGCTGGTTTAATTTACCCAAAACATCGGACTAGACATAGATAAAGAGAAGTAAGGAAACAGAATTTATAGGCAACTACAGGTATTTGGATACAGGGACTTAGGCACTTGTATTCCTTTGAGAACATCTTTGATGAACAAATGGTGCCATTGACAAAAGAATATGAACAATACCTAATCTATTACTCTTTATGTTTGTCTTGCAGGGACCTTAGTTTTAACAAAATTGATGGACCAATTCCCAGAAGTTTAGATGCCCTATCAAACACAGTTTTCATGTAAGGAATTTATCTAGGAATCTTAATAACAGAGCTGAAATTTTTTTTCCCTTTCTGTGACTTCAATACCACCAATGTTCTCTGCTATTAAGTGAATCAAGTCATCTGCCTTATAGTTCAGTACCTTGGTTTTTTTTGTACCTTGGTTTCGGGGAGGCAGTGACAAGAGTTTAAAAGATGTTAGAGGACTCTATACATCGACAACAGTAGAACTTTACGGTAGATTAAATTTTGCTCCTATGTTGTTGTCTTGGAAGATATGACTCAGACGAGGATACTACTCATAAATCCATTTGACAGTTTAAAATGGTTATTGTTAGCTTACTGATCCTTGAATGTTGGCGTTGATAGTTATCTCACAGGGAACAACTTCACAGGAACCATTCCTGGTTGGATGCTCAATACGGGAGAATATGTGTAAGTTCATCCTAAATTGACAAATGCTTTAGCTAATTAATCCTTTACTGGGATCAAAATTTCAGTTCAAAGGCACCAAAAAATAAAAAAGATTGACAAAATAACTTAAATTTATATGATGCTGAACTGTTTGCATCTTCTTACTGGAATAAAATAAAATTACTCTTTAGTGTACATTAGATGTTGTCATTGCTGAGTTTTTTTAGTTTTCTCCAGAGACCTTTCCTACAACAATTTTGCTCTAGCAAATTCAGGATCCACAAGATGCCAAGCCGGAAACTTGTGAGATTACATTTGCTTTATTAATAATGTATTCAATGTCTTTTAAGCATTCTGCATTTAAATGACAAGTGCAATAAATCTGTTTCAGGAACTTGTTTGCAAGCTTTTCAAAGAACAATAAGTCGTAAGTTTTCACAATATGTATTTACTAAATACGCATCCTGATTAACTCAATTCTGAAGTTCCACATCCTCCCTATGATGCTGATAGTTCCTAACACTCTATCGTTTTTCAGGAGCACCTTTTCATGCTCGCAGAGTTTCCGCTGCCAGCAAAGTAAGCTAATCTTCGTTTCAAATCGTTTGGATCATCTGGATAGGCACTATGAACCATTTATTTTGTTTAGTATCATCTAGAAGTTCCCACTAGAGCATTAAGAGACATGGTCCTAATATAACATACTTTGTCAATTTTAATTCAGAATCAATTGCTACCTTCCATGTCACTAGTTCTCCAAAAGTAAACATAGAAGTAAAACCGTGGAAAGTCTCTTACATGATTGTTGAGTCATTGTGAGCTTGGAGTAAAAATGAGCTACTATTATGGCTTAAATGGTTGTCCAATAAACTACAAGTGTATTCAATGAATCAAGAAATAGTTGCTTCTCTTAGGCTTCTGTCATGCTCTTTCATGCCTCCCCTATATTTCTATTTGATTTTCTTGTTATTTTGGTTGCTTCCTCCAGGCTGGTCCTCTTTACATATAAATTGTGGTGGAAAAGGAGTAAAAATCGGTGACACAAACTACGATGATGATGCACAACCTGGAGGGCCATCAAAGTTGTACCAGAGTGGAACAAATTGGGCATTCAGTTCCACTGGTCACTTTGCCGATGATAATCACAACGTGGACTCGTATAGGAAGATTATTGATTCTGGAATTTAGGGGAATGAAATGCAATTATACTCGGATGCTCGACTATCTCCTCTTTCATTGACGTATTATGGGTTCTGTCTGGTAAATGGAAACTACACGGTGAAACTTCACTTTGCTGAAATTATGTTTACTGATGACAAAACATATAGCAGCCTTGGAAAGCGAGTATTTGATATATACATGCAGGTATTCATTGGCTTCATGGTACTGTCTGCAATGAAGTTTCAAATTTTCAAGAGAAAGTAACTGAAGCAGAGATGATGAAATCATAAGCAACATCTAGTTATTTCATGCAAATTTGAGTACGCACATTTATTGGGAATTGGTTGATATTTTTCTAGGGAAAATTGATCCAGAAAGATTTCAATATTGAGAATGCAGCAGGTGGAGTCAATAAGCCTGTAGTTCTAAATTTTACTGCTGTAGTAACTGACAGTACTTTAGAGATTCGCTTCTACTGGGCTGGAAAAGGTACCACGGATATTCCCCAAAAAGGAGTGTATGGTCCTCTGATTTCTGGAATTTCTGTGGATCATGGTAAGCTTCAAAATTGCAAGAGAATCTTTATTTCTTTTCACTGATTAACGAGTGTTTCATAAATGTTGTTTCTGAACTTTCAACATGCATTAATGTATCGTGGAGAAGAATAGAATAAGTTATCGTTTCATCCAAACAAACTGATTTGAAAATGTCACCTCCCCTGTTACTTGGCACAATGTTTAACCTCCTCATTTCAACTTCTTATTCTTCATTTTATTCTTCTTTTCCCCATTCAGATTTTCCAGTACCTTCAGAACATGTCTTATCAGTAGGCACCATAGTTGGGATTGTACTCGCAGTTTTGGTTATCATATCTGTGGCTCTAGCCATTCTTTGGTGGAAATTTGGTCCGCAACTCCGTCAAACACTGCAGCTAGGTAACTTAATTTCTTGTTCAAGCAGCATATTGGACGTGCAATCTCAAAACTGGATAACATGTTACCCTTCGGTAAAAATTTCTGGCATTAGCATCTTGGTCCTTATGTGAAGAATAGCTATTTTAGCAGATAAGTTACTTCATGAGTCCGTGAATTTTTTCCAGCAGTTCTACTTGAATTTTAAATTTCTTCATTTCGGTCCTTTGAAAAACTTCCATGCAGTCACTAGATATACCACGAGCTTTTGAATGCTAGAAGATTATAGTGACCGGCAGTTAAAACAAAATTTGTGTGCCAAATTTCAAATGTGCAGAGAATTTCCTCTAACTCATGTTAGCTTTTTTGGCAGATTTTAAAGGTCTAGACCTGCAAACAGGATCTTTCGCCCTGAGACAAATCAAGTACGCAACAAACAATTTTGATTCTGCCAATATAATTGGAAAAGGTGGCTTTGGTTCTGTCTACAAGGTAACTCAAACCATGGCATACTTCCCAAATTCCTCATGTAGAGAAACTCATGCTCAAGTGCATTACGGACATCTGACATTACATTTGTTATGACATCGCATCTTAATTGAAGGGAATTCTGCCTGACGGCACCGTCATTGCAGTAAAGCAGCTTTCTTCCAAATCAAACCAAGGAAACCGCGAATTTTTGAATGAAATAGGCATGATTTCTGCTCTACAGCACCTTAATCTCGTAAAGCTCTATGGATGCTGTATTGAGGGAAACCAACTGTTGGTTGTATACGAGTACATGGAAAATAACAGCCTCGCTCGTGCATTGTTTGGTAAAGTTGCAAGTTTTTTTGTAGGTGCTTTTGTTATCGTACCTTCAAAACCAAATACACGCATGCAAATGCAAGTAACATGATTTTTTAATAATCTTCACACGCCTGATAATTTTCAGGTCCTAAAGAGCACCAGTTGGAATTAAATTGGCCAACAAGGCGCAAGATCTGTCTTGGTATAGCCAGAGGCTTGGCTTTTCTCCATGAAGAATCGAGATTGAAGATTGTCCATAGAGACATCAAAGCCACCAATGTGCTACTTGATAAGGAGCTAAATCCCAAGATATCTGACTTTGGCCTGGCGAGACTTCATGAAGAAGATGACACCCATATAAGTACTCGTGTTGCTGGAACCTTGTGAGTGCAAGCATGACATGCTCTTGTTGGGAGGGGGGGAGGGGTTTAGAATGGTTGGAGTTCCATTGGAGGCCCAGATAGATATGAATCTGTTTACCATTTGATTTTTTTATTGTTTTTTTGGCAGACCATGGTCTTGATTTGAGTTGCTGATGTTGAATTGGTTATTTTTCAGTGGATATATGGCACCTGAATATGCAATGAGAGGCTACTTAACTGACAAAGCGGATGTCTATAGCTTCGGAGTTGTTCTTCTGGAAATTGTCAGTGGAAAGAGCAACGCTGGTTTCAAACCAAAGGAGGAATGCTTCAATCTTCTCGACTGGGTAACTTCATTTTCTTTCCCTCTTGATTAGCCTGTTGCTTAAAATTACTTGGTTTAAGAATTCTTCAGCTTTGTGCATTTAGCCAATAGTAGCTCAGAATTCCATTCTTGAAAAACTCTAGTGCTTTTTGTTGGCCTACTTGAGCGTGTAGTGAACAGCAAAAGTTAGAACTGAAAACTCCTCCTCAAGAACAACTGAAATGAATATGCTTTGATGCCTTTGTGTGCTATTTTGACGCATCAGAAAAATTAAGCTATCCAGACAGCTCTCTCACGTCTTATCATATAAACTTACAAAGGCATGGCAATTTCCTCTTCAAATCAAAGGCAATACGTTTGTGCTCATTTTCTAGCTTGTTCATTCTTTCATGTAGGCTCATCTCTTGAAGGAGGAAATGAAACTGATGGAGCTAGTTGATTCCAGATTGGGAACAGACATCAACGAACGTGAGATTATATTGACAATTGAAATAGCCCTGCTTTGCACCAGTGTCTCACCGGCTGCTAGGCCTAGTATGTCGACAGTGGTGAGCATGATGGAGGGGAGGGTAAAGGATCAAAAGTTGATTCCAGACTCTAGTGTTTTGGGTGCAAAGGTGAAGGAAATCATTGATGAGCAATACCTACTAACAACCTTCAATGAGAGCCAGCTGCAGAGCACGTCAAGTGACCGGCCACTTACTGCATCTCCAGCATCTGCGCCATTTACTGCATCTTCAACATCTGCTTCTGATCAATCCAAAGAGTGATTTTCTGGACAACAGGTTATAAACTTACGAGGAAAATTGTCATCTGTGACTATCGAAACATCTTGTTATTCTTTATATTGCTTCCTATTCTTGTGGAAATATTATCTGTAGAGTTTGCAGTAGTGCATATGGGTAGCGGAAACAGTTAGTTGTAGATTTTGTAATATTGCATATAATTGTATTTAATTCTAGATTTTACATTGGCAGTTCATCAATTAGTAAAATTGTAGTTTGTATCCATTACTGAAAGCTAGAATTTTATACTATCAAGTATCAACATTTTCCTTTATCCCACAAACCTGACAAAAGGTGGAGTTTTATGTTACACAAATCCCTTGTTGCATATGTCGCGCACGTCACGTTACAAACAATTAAATTGGACAAAATGACCCCAAAAAAATATTAGGTTTAAAGAGTTGAGCGACCTATTTGACAAAAAAATAAAATAAAATTTAGTGACTAGATGGTGCACTTTTAAATAGTTTAATGACCTTTCACGCCATTTACTTGATAAAACTAATAACTTTTAAGAAAAAAAAAACTAATAAAGAAGTTTACGCTGAATGGAAAATGGATTAGAATATGATTCTGTTTTTAGGCAGGAAGAGAGGCAAAGCCTGGTGTTGACAAGATTTATTCCAAATCTGTTATGATTCTGGAAATAAATATCAAATTTTGGGATACCTCGCTCTTATGGCAATGATATGAATTTTGGGATACCCTTTACACTGAAATTTTCTGCAAGAGCATGGGCGCATGTATTTATTTACCACTTTACATAGAAAAAAGCACGGGAATTATCTTCTTTAAGCTACTTCTATATATGATGTTTCTCAGTCTCTATCTTTCTGCTTTATATCTTTCCTTTCCTTTATATATATGTATAAATATATGCTGCACAATGCCACTATCTCGATCCTTACATTCAACTACTGAATGCACGTGTCAGCAAAAATTGGAAACAGGAGCAAAAAAGGGAGTGAACTTTATTTCCTTTCTTCTTAATTGAATACATTATCATCTTATGCTGAGAAGGAAAACAAATAACAAGTACTCGAAATGTGTCCACACTTCAAATGAAAGATTTTCTCTTTATTTGGCAATGAAGACTTTATTTGTTGAACAATTAGTTGCAAATGGCATAGACACATAGAGGACCCCCATAAATACTTTGCAAACACACATAGCATGCGAGACAAAATTTTCTGAGTTTGGTTTCCTCTATAGCATAATGTTGCTTATCTATTTCCTTCTCTTTCTTGCTTTTCGTGTCTTCGAAGCCCGTGCAGCAAACTGCAACTTTTTCAGTGATGGATGTTGGGTTTTTGATCCATCCTACCCACTCTACGATTCATCTGCATGTCCCTTCATACAGCATGAGTTTGACTGCCAGAGAAATGGCCGGCCGGACCAGAAGTACCTCAGTTACCGGTGGCAACCTCAGGGCTGCCGGTTGGCAAGGTATACATATATGTTTGTACATGCATGGATCATAAATTAGTCCCAGCGACAAGAGAAATAGAGAGAGAGAGAGCTCATGAGGATACTATAATATTTCTCATTTTGGTGAGACATGACAATGGACTAATGCATGAATAATAGTATATTATTGGATTTTTCGAATCTCAATTAGGAAGTAGATAACACTTTTTCATGAAACTGTGATGTTCCAATTCAATTCCAAGAATCTGGCTTACAACCTACAAGATCATATTCACTATTGTTATATGTCAAATTGCTATCTTCATATATGTTTAATTAAGACTTCTTTATAACATCATGTGATTTTTTTTTTTTGCCAAACAAAACCCTTTTGTTTATTTAGTACATAATCATACATTCGTATTTGAAATTTCTAACCGAATACATAAGATAACCACGGTGGAATGGAACATGTTTGTTCAAGTGCAGATTCGAGGGCGTTGATTTCTTGCAGAAATTTAGGGGAAAAAGTATGATGATCGTAGGCGATTCTTTATCCCGAGATTTGTATCAATCAATTCTATGTTTGTTATACTCATCAATGCCCGGGATAAAGTATAATCGAACCAGAGTTGGCTCTATATCCACTGTCACATTTTTGGTATAGTTAATCCGTCATTTATTACAATTTTAGTTCAAAAAAAAAAGTGATTGAAAAAATAAACTTCTAAACTTCCCTGGATGCTAATTTTTTTTTAATGACATTATTAGGACTTTGGAGTAAAAGTGAAGTACGATTTGAATCCATTTTTGGTGGATTTAATAGCCACAGAGAATGGTACGTTGTTGATACTAGACTCAGTGGCTGAGAAAGCAAATCTATGGAGACAGAATGATGTACTCATCTTCAACACCTACCAATGGTGGTATTACAGGGGAACCAAACAACCGTCAGTAGTCTGATTCTCTTCCATCTCAATTGCACCTCTTTGATCACTCCATCTCTGAGAAGCTTTATGCATCTTAATTGGGTGAATTTTATAATTTCATTTTTAGGTGGCAATTTGTTAAAGTGGGAGACAAGATATTGAAAGACATCGACCGAAATATTGCCCTCAAGAGGGCACTTGGTACATGGGGTCAGTGGGTAGACAGCGACATGGATCCTGCTAAAACCAGGGTGTTCTTTCAACTGGTTTCTCCATCACATTACGAGTGAGTACCCTAATATATTTATAGCTTATTATAACTTTTTCTACATAATTCTTTTGCATCCAAAATTTCAACTATTATGTTCCGTAAAAGTAAATTATCAATTTATTTTTTTTTGGGTTATCTAAATCTACGTTGTTACAGTCTAAATCTACCGTCCTAATACATTAATAACCTCTATCATGAGCATTGATAACTTATACCGTAAGTATTAAAAGCTGCGTTGTATGCGCATTTAAGATGGAGGGGTGCGGATTTAGTCCCTCCCCTTTTTTTTTAATTCAGGATTGGATGCGATTTCAACTAGACCATGTAGCTGGTGGCTATTCATATTAGGCCATATTAATCTGTATTTGCGATTGTGTTACAAAAATTCTACTTCTTGAGAATGTTTTCGTGAATTTTTTTTTTGTGGGCTTATTTTGGCAACAAACAGTGGCAGGGATTGGAACCAACCCGAAGCGAGGAACTGTGCAGACCAAACGGAGCCAGTGCTAGGCTCTGTATACCCAGGAAGGTTGCCGCCAGCTTTAGGGTTGCAGAAGGAGGCATTGAGCTTAATCAAGAAGCCCGTGACACTGTTGGATATAACACATCTTTCGCAGTTTCGCAAAGATGGACATCCTTCTATTTATGGGCAGGATGGAAGGAGCGGAATGGATTGCTTGCATTGGTGTGTAGGGGGTGTTCCTGATATTTGGAATGAAATCTTGTACAATCTTCTGTTCATCCAATGATTAGTTAATTCATTCGAGAAAAAAAAAATAACATCAAATTCTAAATGATATAATGAACCATTGAGAGAATCTGGAGCAGCAACCATATTTTATTGTCAAAACCATCAATGATGCAACTAATTATGAGCGTTAAATAGAAATAAACCAATTAATTTGTGTCAAATAAATGCTATGCGTGGATTTCTCAAAATACTAGTTGGGACATCAGAATGTTTTTTCAAATTCCAAAAGTCTTTCCTTGCCAAAATGATTCGTACGTGCATATTTGGTTGAGTTGTTGTATGCAGGTCCAGCGATAGAAATAAGTTTTATGCAAATGCTGCAACTAGCAAATTAATTGGTAAGTAGTAATTGATTGATTTGGTTGCTCAGTACGAGCATTTTTTAGCAAAAAGGTGCATTATGAATTTAGTGAAAAAGTAAAATATTTTATTTTAGATGTGACGAATAAAATTTACCATTGGTAAAAATATGAAGGACAATTGGTGTAATTTTCTATTGTGAATAATTGAAAGTTCATTGAATATACAGTGTTGGTCGAGTTTAGCTTGATTAGTTGGCTAATCAAACTTGAATGAACTGTCACCAACTTAAATTTGATTTGAGTGTCAACTAATTTAGTTCACCTTTCAATCCTAATTGAGCATAAAGATTGTGAGTTTTAATGAGCTAAACTCAGGTCATTTGATTTTATACTAATCAAACTAAACTCGAACCGTACTTGAAACTTTGTCGAATATAGAGTGTTATTCAAGTTTAATTTTGTTAGCTAGTGAATCAAGTTCAAACAAACTTTTACTAAACTGAATTCAATTCGAGTATCATATAGTTTAGTTTATGTTTCAATCCTAATTGAACATAAAGATTGTGAATTTTAATGGACCAACCTCTAATCAAACATCTAAAAACTCAAATAGACCGAGCTCGTGTTGGATAAACCTTGGCTTAAAAAGCCCAATAAACATTCCTAGATATATTTTCCAAGCTAATTAAATACTACAACTTCATCACAAATGTATTCTTATTTGGTAGTGAACTATTCATCTGTTGAACAGTTAGCCGCAAATGCCATATCCGCATGCGCAAGTTAATTTGGTTCCGTCTCAAGGGTCATGCTGCTCATTTCCTTTCTTCCATTTTTTCTTGAGTATCACTTTTTCGCAGGCCACGCACCAAACTGCAATTTGTTCCATCGAAGTCCGGAAAAAGAGGAACGAATTCTTGTGTTGTATGTAGCAGGTTCCTCGTAATTGGAATGAAATCTTGCACAATTTTCTTTTTAGCCCCGAATTTCGTTCGGATATTCATTTCCTCCGCATTTTGTTTCGAATTTTCAGTTATTTTTTATCTTGGATATATACGATACTCCCCCTCCCACGTCCATTAATATAGTAACTGCCTATGATAGATACAACAATGTATAGATTGCTAGAAAAGTGTCGAGGCTGCATTAAATAATGGTCTTTATTTTGTTTGGAAAGTATTTAATGTCTTTGACACAAGTCTCCTAACATAAGAAATGTAAAATAATTAAAACCCAAAAGAAAATAAAACAAACAAATCCACGTTATCCACCACTAGAGATATAGAAACAAAAGCCAATATAGTCTATAGATAGGAGAAAGAGAGGGATTGTTGGTTTCAACCATCATGATACTTGTAATTTTGTATCTCCTCCTCCATTTTCTTCACATATACCAAGTCACAAGTGCAGAAAACTGCAACTTCTTCGATGGAAGTTGGGTGTTTGATTCATCATACCCACACTACAACTCAACTACATGTCCCTTTATAGAGCATGTATTCAACTGCCAAAGAAATGGCCGGCCCGATGAGATGTACCTCAAATACCGGTGGCAACCGCAAGACTGTCAATTACAAAGGTACGAGTTTTCTCATTTCTGGGCATCATCAATTCATTCATCAGAGCGTATTGGTTCCTAACACTTTTGGATGATTGGAATGATTTTAACATTGCAATGCATGCATGGTCGCATATGAAAGTACAATTGTAGTATGAATCATAGAGACTTGTATCCGTATAATGAGTTCTCATTGCAAGAACACGGAATTGATAGAATATTTTGATTGTTGTTACAATTTTTAATTAGCAGCAATGTAGATGTTGATTCTAATACTACCGGCAATAAAGCCACAATGGCACCTAAAAAGAAATTTTGTTTGGGTCGCGGCTACATGGACAACTAAGAAATTTAATCTCGAGCGAGGGAAATTGTTGTATAGAGGTTTTGATTTTGGAAGCTGAATTAGTGCATCCACAAACCATATTACTGGTAGTATGACATGCTGTTGCATCTGTGATCTAACTAACAATTTAGTATTGGAAGTGTGCTTGACTGTTCCTTTTCCTCCTCTTTTCAATTGAGATTTGCTGGTGTCTTTTGAGTAACTAAGACCAGAATGTTCTTAGGGAAAAAAAATCAAAATTTCGTTCTTTAACGTGGGGTGATTGAGCAAACCTTCTCAGAAAAAGACCATTCTATTCATGGGGAGTAAATACTGCCACACCCAAGCACAGTAAGATTTGTTTGTTAAGGAATTCAACCCTTAGACGACATGTAGCAAATTGTTCCACTGTGATTAATTTATTTAACTCGTGTCCTTTCCATTGTCTGATTTTCTCGGCAACTTGTTAGGAATGATATCTTAATTCTAATCAGCAATCTTGTGAACCAAAGAATACATTTTGTTTTTTGGAAATTGTCAACCAGAAAAATATTTTAGTCGTGGTCTAAAATGTGAAATTAATTTGATGCATTGCAGATTCTGTGGCTATGAATTCTTGCGAAGATTCAAAGGGAAGAGCATCATGTTTGTGGGTGATTCTTTATCACGGAATCAATACCAGTCGTTATTATGCTTGTTGTACACATCAATGCCCGGAATCAAGTACAAAGAGATGAGATCAGGCGACATCTCCGTAGTACATTTCTTGGTAAGTAAGCTTATCCTGTAGCACAACTTGAGCTCAGATGACTCGTTTATTTGTTGAATCAAATTATGTATAGAGAAATCAAAACTCAGCACAAATTTTGGAAAAAAAAAAAAAGAAATGGGAAAAAATTCCAAGTCTATAAAATGATCAAGATAAGTCGATGAAATTAATTGTTCAACATTGCGTTAAACTCCAATTAGTTATGCTCTTCAAAGAAACGTTCAGAGCAATGTTATCAAAATCGCGAATCGAATCATAGGATCGTACAATTTGAAATTTTCTTTGCCCATTCTCGCAAATCCTCCTTTCTACCATGTGCTAAATTTCGGAACGAAGAACTTCTTCTGCCCATCAATAATCTTAGCCTTTGCAGGATTATGAAGTTCAAGTAAAGCTTGATAGAAATCTGTTTTTGGTGGATGTGGCACGAGACAAGGACAAGATTGGTAGGGTATTAGTATTAGACTCAGTTGCCGGGAAAGCCCGTCATTGGCTGGTAAATGACGTGCTCGTCTTCAACACATTTGCTTGGTGGGGCAGAAGAGGATCTATGCAACCGTTAGTAGTGAAATCCCGTCTGTTAAATCTACCCATAACGCTTCTTAGCTTGAGCAAAATTAAATATTGTTTTCAACATTAATTGAACAGATTTTGATGTGTAATCGCAGATGGGATTTCATTAAACTCGGAGATAAGATAATGAAAGACATGGACCGGCTAGCTGCTTTGGAGACGGGACTCACGACATGGGCTAGATGGGTGGATGCAGCTGTTCATCCTAATAAAACAAGGGTTTTCTTTCAAACCGTCTCTCCGGCGCACTACAAGTGAGTTTCCTAAAAGAAATTATATCTTTCTTGTGCCAAGAGAATTTTCATAATGAAAATAGTACTAGAACGTTGCTATACTCATTTGATGTGTTCTTAGCCGGAAAAAGAAAAAGTGAAAAAGAATAAACGTTACATTACATGTGAAATGCCAAATCAATGTCGTAATGACTTTAATTTGGAGCTAAATAAAAGAAAACAATTGATTAACAGTAAATTAAACATGATCATAATTACGCTTACTCTTAGATAGATAGTTAGACAAACAACTTGGACAGAGGATCCGAACTGATACCCTATATAAGGGCATAGAATAAAATGTGGGTTCTACATTATCGACATTTGAATACCCTATATTGTTTTTTGGTAAGATGATCAGTGTATAATATATCCACACGTCAAATTTTATTCTTGGTGTCAAATTTATACCATAATCTGAATTACAAGTTTAAATTATAGTTAGACTATCCCCGTCCTTGGTCTCATTGCTATCATGTAATCATCCCGTCAAAGCAGTGGCAGCGAATGGGACGAACCTCACACCAGAAACTGCGGGAGGGAGACGAAACCGGTCCTTGGCTCGATATACCATGGAAATTTGCCGTGGGGTTTAGGTATACAGAAGAAAATATTAAGCAAGATCAAGAACCCTGCCTTCAAATTATTTGATATAACACACCTCTCGCAATTTCGCAAAGATGCACATCCATCTGCTTATGGCGAGTTTGGAAGAACTGGAATGGACTGCTTGCATTGGTGTGTAGCCGGAGTCACTGATACCTGGAATGAGATTCTGTACAATATTTTTCTCTAGAATGATTCATGTTATAGCAAGACAAATAATTGCCTTTAAATTTTGGACCTAATAAACTTATTTGTCTAGAATACAGCTATGATTACCAATTGAGAAATTTCCTCAATTCAGAAATTTGATAAAACAAATTTTTTTGCGGTTAAGAAATTGTTGCATATGTAAAGTATTTTAGACTACTGATCAATCAGTTGTTTGACAGGTGGCTGAATGATACCCAAACTTTGAAGTCATCTCTAATTAGCTACAGATAATCCTTCCCCGGCCCTCATTCCTAGTTGAATTCATTACTGTGATGAGGACATTAGGAAATTTAGTTAGAGTTGTTATGTCTAACATTAACTAGAAAACATGACATATGATTGCATGCATCGAAATCTGGCAAACTGATCAATAATTTAGTTTTTAGAGTAAGTAATGCACCTAATGTTGATTGGGTGTATTTTGCACCTAATGTCGTGAATTAAAGTTGGTTTCTAAAATTTATCATCAAACACCTTTTTGAAGCTCGAAGAATATTCTGCTTAAATTCAAAACGGTGAATGCATATGCAGGAAACAGGCTTTTATGATCATGTCGGAATATCTTGCCGGCCTCAAGTCATCTGCTCGATGGTTGCCGAGAACCCATTGAATTTGCTGATATTATTTGTTTGGGAAGGATTTTCTTTGTATTCGTATTAATCTAATTAAGTAACCAGATTTTCAATCATCCCTAGAGCAGAACGAGAATGAATATCTAATGGTTTTGGTTAAAAATAAATAAATATTCGATATTCGATATTCATGTATCAGAGAAACAAGAAAGGACGTACGCCAGGTTGTTGTTTTTCTTTATGCATTGTAGCATAAAGAAATTGAGTCAATTTATGCATTGTTTTTCTTTATGATTTTCAATTTAGTCCTTTGTAGACATAAATTGAGTCAAAATTCTAACGTTTATTTATCAAATACAAAAACAGAGTCGGTGACTCTGTTTAGATCCCCCGTTTTCAAAAACTAGTTTTTCAAATACTTTTTAAAAAGTACTCTAAAAGGTACTTTAAAAAGTAGTCTAAATTTTTTTTAATATTTAAAAAATATCCCAATATATATTTTAAAAACTCTACTACTCTTAAATATTCCAAAATATTTTCTAAAAATATCCCAAAATATACTCTGAAAACTCTGCTACAGTAACACTTTTCAAAAATATCCCAAAAAACAGCTAATTTTTCTGAGCATTTGCTCTTAGGATGGCCGATGATTAGATGCCTAATAATGAAGAATTTTTCTAATGTGCACCTAATTATGCATTCATTGTCACACTTAAATTACGCATAACTTACTATATTAACACATGCAATCATAATTAATGCACTCTCCTGTATTTAGACTTTTTTTCGAATTAATTATACTTTTCTAAAAAAAAAATCTAATAACTAATAGTATTCACTAGACATTCCTTAGTCAAACTGAACGAAAGACCAATCACTTCACAGAAAATGTTCATCTGGGTTCTCTTTCTATTGCTCAAATTATGTACAATTAGTTTTGATTAGTTTACGTAAAACAAAAAAAGGCTACTAGTAAGTTCAAGAAATACGTGATAGAATCCTTTTCCCCAAAAAAAAAAAAAAGTGATAGAACTTCATTCTATAATCTATATCCCTTTCCTTTAATAGTTCTTTTTTTGGGGTGTTTGCTTTCATATTAAATACTTGGATGTTACATCCGCTGCAATCATTAACAGTCTAGTAGTAACAGAAATTGGCATCAAGTAATTGACGTTTGACATGCTTCCAAGAAATACCACTATCTGATCGGCCTACCTCTGATCTGCCGCTTCCGACTGTCTATTTGCTAACAATAGCTTCCTTAGTCTTACCTGTGTACCTGCATGGGAGAGAGGGAGTTAGTCATGCATTTTATTATTTTTATGCAATCAAATTTTTTTGAATTATCCCCATCAACAAAGACCCAAAAAAAAAAAGAGAGAATATAACCTGGTTTTAGCTTTACCATATTGTGATTTTAACCTGGTTTGTTGAAACAATAAATTTGATTTTAACCTGGTTTTAGATTTACCATATTGTGATTTTAACCTGGATTGTCAAAACAATGAATGGCATAAAAAAAGTTCAAATGCTTCTATTAACAATTCTGTTGCCTACATAGGATTTCCAAGATTTATCATTGTCCGCTGTTGATTAACATATTAACTGGCTTCCTAAAATGCCTCCAAAAAACTGAAGAATCCAGGTGGACCCTTAATTTGTTACCGTATGATTCCCACCTCCCTCTAATCTCAGCCCCATCCCCTCCCGCGGTATTTGTTGCCAACCAGGTATATATACGTGAGGAAAATGGATAACATGAAAACCAGAAGGAAAGGAAAAAGGCTCGATCGAGGCCATTCCTTACACGTTTCTCTCTTGACCAACCGGCAAGAATTCTTGCCTTTTCTCCCCCTCAGAGAAAGTAATTAAATTGTGGGTTCACTCCATTCTTTAGCATGTTTTTCATCGTTTCTCTTCTTTTTCTTCCTCATCTTCTCCGAGCAAATGCAGAAAACTGCGACTTCTTCCAAGGAAGTTGGGTTTTCGATGAATCATATCCTATGTACAACTCCTCCATTTGTCCCTTCATAGAGAAAGAATTCAACTGCCTGAAAAATGGCCGGCCGGACCACCTCTACCTCAAATACCGGTGGCAACCTCAAGGCTGCGATTTAGCAAAGTATGTATCTTGTCCTTTACTGTAATTGGCTCATCCAATTTGTCCGCATTCACCTGATAATGAACCATGAATAGTAGTAGCTTTATTTAGATTCAGGTGATGCATACAACTATAGTATTATATGTACTAGATAAATGAGAAAGTATGGATAATGAAATTTGATTTGTCAATTGCACTGCCCTGTAAAGTAGGCTAATTCCCACACGCTAATCTTATTACAAAACTTTTACACCTTGCGTATGTAAATCATTTTCGAATTCTTATAATGAATCCAAATGGGGCCTGAATTGTCTTTTCAAGAACAGTAATAAATTGCTAAATAATTTAGTAAATTCACTTGCTTTATTTGGGAATGTTTTTACATTAAGTGAATGATCTTTTGTAGCATAAGCCGTGTCGGATTAATGATTGAATGCCATACGTAACTAATTATCTCCAGGTTATAAGTATTGACTCGTCATTGTACTTGGCTTTGTCATATTAAAGCTAGTTGTGGCGATTGCTTGAGTTTTTTCTTTTTTCTTCTTTTGGAGCTAAATTCTTTGCTTGTGGAACTTATCCTAAAATGTGAATCGAGTGGAAAAGGAAAAGAAAATGAAATTCTTTTGGATGTCTCAGCTTCAAAGATTGGCAAAAAAGCTACTTGGAGAAAATGACCATGTGATAGTTGGAAACTTGATGGAAAGGCTGCCATTTGAGTAAAGCTATATACCTAATCAAGAATAATTAACTCACTTCAAGTGAGATTAAGAGGGGTAGCTGAAACCATAACCAACCTTAATCATGTAAATAAGATACTACTCTAGATTATGTATTATTCTGAAACTAACACATATTGTTGGCTTCATCAGCGAAAGAAATGTAATGGAGACAAATTTCATTGTAATTTGCGGGACATAAGATTCCCAGACAAGGAATCTAAGATCCATACCAATGATTGCCACTATATATATCGTACCAAAAACAAAGATTGCTGCTTTATTTTCTCAAAGAAGTCCACTAATGACTAAACTACATGAATCCAAAACAATAGAAATTCGTGCACCGTTCGGAATCAAAGCTGTTCTGTGAAAAAAAAAAAAAAGAAAAGAAAAGAAGCCTACACACCTTAAAGACTTGGTTTTCTTTTTCTTTTATAATTTCTTTTGGTGAAGAACACCTTAAAGATTTGGTGGTATTGTCATTTGTTGCTTCATCATTTTTCTCTACAGTCTGACTCAACCATTTAAATGTTATTATGTTTATTAACTAACTTATTAAGATATTCGATTGCCCATAATCCCTTTTCTCTCCTCGAGTGATTACCAGGGTATTTACTCCATCAACTCTTTATAATCTGCTACTCGAAAAATACTAAAACCCCAATTTATGAAAGCGTTTCTGGTCTCATGCAGATTTGACGGCCGTGCATTCTTGCAAAATTTCAGAGGAAAGAGCATTTTGTTTGCAGGCGACTCTCTGACTCGTGATCAGTATATGTCCCTGGCCTGCTTGCTCTACACTAGCGTACCGGTGACAAATTACAACATGACAAGAGTAGGCCTAATCTCCACCTTGAAATTCTTGGTAAGCTTAATCTCTTGGCCTGCACTCCACAAATGAATGTCATTATCCACTAATATAAACAAATGAATACAAGATTGAAAATCTGAATTGAAAAGTTTTGAAGTGTGGACCTCTAATTCTCCAACTAGTGGATAATGATTGGGAAAACAAAGACACAAGCAAGAAGCGTGTAACAACGAATCAACCAACCAAGTTGGCAAGTTGCTTCAAGCCAACTTTGTCCTGGTTAGGCGAAAATTGTTAAGGTGGTCCTCCTGCAGTCCCTTTCTTTTACTAGTGCAATCCTGCATCTAAAACTTTAGGCAGATTTTTCACCTAGCAAAAACTTGATCTCTATTCTATGCTGAACAACCTGTAGCTAGCTTAGATAGCTTCGTGAAAATCAACAATGATAATGATCCCTTATCTAACATGATGGTCCAACAATAATCCAATCATGGTTGACATGATTTTATCGGATTTGACGACCAGTTTTAGATCGAATTGAAGCTAACCGGACCTTGACCAGTTTTAGATCACCTGAACTGTACTAAAAAATTCAATCCAACTTCAGAAAGTACCTGTTCCTGCAACAACTTTAACTACTAATTCTGCCACATCAATTGTAATTTTCAATTGTATGTTGCCACAGGACTATGGACTCACACTGATCCTTGATAGAAATGCCTTTCTGGTGGATTTGGTGCCAGAAAAGATCGGTGTAGTCCTAAAACTAGATTCAGTTGCAGGAAGTGAAAAGCTATGGTCAGGTCATGACCTGCTTGCCTTCAATACATGGCATTGGTGGGGCTACAAAGGAGCTCAACAACCGTTAGTTCATGTCCCAACAATTTTGATAATCTTTCTTTCCATACTGTATTTGCGAGCCAAACTCAAGAATCCTTGAAGCAATTGAATTCTTGAATAACTGTTGAATGTGCAGATGGAAATTTATTCAGATAGGAAAAAGGCTCTTGAAAGACATGGACCGGATGGTGGCTTTTGAGACCGCACTTGAGACATGGGCTAAATGGGTGGACACAAATGTAGATCCTGCTAAAACCACCGTTTTCTTTCTTGGAGTTTCTCCATCCCATTACAGGTAAGTGCTCCAAAATATCACTTCTCATTTTCGAGATGAATTATGGAGTATCGTATAAAACTTCCTTTGCTTGCGGGGGCCCCAACCAAAACAAAATGTCTTCTTTGTTGACATGATTAGATAATGCCTTTTAGTCACTGAATTATCTTAGATTTAATTCTCATGTCAAAAACCTATCCAACTACCTACTGCTTAAACAACTTTAATGCAGACATATATCAACAAAGACAGTTGAAAAATTGAAAGGCCGTTCTTGTTTCTTCTTTAATTTCGCTAAAGTTAAATAAAAAAAATCCTTAACAAATCCACTTTCTTTTTCTTTTTTTTTGGGCAGTTAACATAATTTAAGATTAAAAAAGAAAAGAACATAGAAACACCTACTATAGGATACTCTATTTTTTTTAACACATTAATATTTTTTCAAATATCTTTTTATCTCACACACAAAAAGGAAAATACTATACTCTTATTCCGAAAAAATCTTCTATCCACTGTAAAGTCCTCTATACAAAAAGGGGTAATTCATGATCATGTACCTTTTAAAAAAAAAAGTGTGGAGAAGGGGGAGGAGGAGGAAGAAATTAAACCCAGAACTTCTAATTTGTAGCATCTCAATAGTAACCACTACACAAAATTGATATTACTTTTGCCCTTTTTCATAGTGAATGTTACATAACCTATAGTATGAATGTGTGCAATTACAATCCGATGCTGTATCTTTCTCTCTATGTCTTCCCCCATTTCACTTCATTCTTTAACTGGTGAACAACAGGGGGAGTGATTGGAACCAACCTCAAGTGAAAAACTGTGCTGGGCAAACTCGGCCGCTGCCCGGGCCAACATATCCAGGAGTGTTGCCACCAGCTTTAGCAGTGCAGAAGAAAGTATTGAGCGAGATGAGGGTTCCTGTGAAATTGCTGGATATAACCACCCTTTCTCAATTGCGTGTAGATGCACATCCGTCCTTTTATGGCGCTGCAACTGCTGCTGCTGACTGCACCCACTGGTGTATAGCTGGACTGCCTGATACCTGGAATCAATTATTATATAATCTTCTTTATTGATATACAGAAAAAGAAAGCAAAAAAATGATATCAGAATTAATGGTGGACTTCACACCAATAGTAGAAAACAATTACTCCACAAAATTCTCCCACTTGGCTGTTGGTGAGGTTAAAGAATCAAACCTTGCCTTCTACCGGCCATTATATGTGGTTTGTCACTTTCTGTGGCTTTCTCCGATGGTGTTTTCGTTGGTTAGGTTTCCCTTTCTCCTAGAATAGGATATTAATAGGTTATAGAAATGTTATCGTTGTAATTACTGTACAAAATTCTCAACTTTGAAGAATTATATTATCATACTGTACAATACAAAGGAACACCAGAGAGGCCCCACTCATTCAAAATCAAATGTATTCAAAAGGAGTTCTTGATTTTTTTTTTTTTTTGTTTTGTATGTCAATTATATATGGAAAGATTTCCATGCGTGCTTCACTTTGAATTTTTTTTTAAAATTTTTTGTCTTTCGCAAATCATGAACGGATTTGGTAATCAATGTAAGCAACTTAGGACCGGAGTTAGTGTTATACTTGTACAGCTTAAAATCATGAAATTTGAGAACTCTTTATTAAAAATAAATAAATATACCCTTACCAAAAAAAATTGTTTCAGAGCTAAAATTTTGGAGACGACAATTGAGTACCGGACATTTGGTGCCCCTGGCCTGCATTTGTACTCTTTCTTCTTTACTTTTACATTTTAATCACAGTTTTTTATTTTGCTGCCATAAAATGTTACATAAATCTAAATTGGTTTAGTTTTAACTAGCAAAGATTGCTTTCTAACTTCTTCCTAATATGGGCTTAACATTTCTTTTAAGGTTACATATATACACCTTGAAATGAGAACTGAAGTTTGTTCACGGGTGTCCATCGGAGCGTTCGTTAAAATATATTTCAGAAATGTAAGATATATTTTAGAAATATAATATTAATTAGAAAAAATTAAATAATACAAGGAACAGAAGGTATGATTAAACAGGGGAAAGTATATAAATGTAAGGGAGGATAATAATTATTGATATGTGTAATATATATAGTAGATTAGGTGAATTTTAAATGTGTTAATAAGTGCCCTTAGAAAAACTTGTTTCTTTTTTAATTCATCTAAATTAAACAAAGATGTGTGTGGGACCAATCAATTATATTATTCATACTAAACCTAAATTGTGGAGTTTGCGGAACAATATTTAATTATTCACAGTAAATAATAGATTCTTTGTCTCCACCACAAATATACAATTTGTCTCTGTTAACCAAAACGGTAAACTTGCCTTGTTTGGATTGCATTTTTCTGGATTTTTTGTAAAAAAATTATTATAGCTACTTGATATATGTGAGGTAAAAAGGTGATTGGGAAATGTGTTCACGGAAAAAGTACCAATTTTTGTTTAAAAAATTGCTACCCAAACAAGGCCAACCAGTGATGTATTATGTGGCATGTCCTATTAATCTCATAGCGAACAATTATGTTTACAACATTTGAGAATGTTAAGCACCTTAGATGATTTGATTTAAGTATCCAAATTCATCTAACCCAGAATAATTAACTATTAAAGAGCTTGTGAATGCTCTCAAAATATTAAATCTTCAAGACTCTTTACTATTACCGTTAAGGGTTTTTCTAACAGGGTTCCCCAATTGACATTGATTAACTCGCCTAAATTTTACTCAACCTATTATGTATATATACATACTACTAATTACTACCCTCATTTGCATTTATAACATTTTTTATAATTAATTTTATCCTTTTTAAAAGTCTAAAACTTGAAATACATTTTAATGAGTCACAGTAAGCACTCGTTAGACAGACCCTAATGTTAATTGCTATTGTCCGAACTACTCAATATGGAGTTATCCAAAAATGTAAGGGTATAATAATTGTAATTATATATATACATATATTTAAACGTTAAATTAAAGTGATCCCTGACAGAGAACCATGGGTTCATTTCACCCTTCCTGAACGTAAATATGCGCTAGTTTAGGGTCCCAATTGCTGTGCTCTTTTTCACGTGACAATTGACACCAAGTTTGTCTCGCAAGCTGCAAGTTGTCAAAGGGACCCATTTCCAAACCAAAAAAAAAAAAAAAAGAATATATATATACATATATATGTCAAGCGGACAACGCCCTTTATCCAGAACCAAAATTCAAGGGACCCTATTTTCCAAAGCTGTTACACTTCCATTTAGCCATACCTCCCCCAGTTACAATTTACAAACCTAAAAACAGAAAAGAGCAAAATGAGCTAATAGGTAATCAAGAAATATATGTCATAGATATACATGTACATGTCCTCCATATAACTATATAAGTGGCTAAGTAGAAAGATGAAAGATCACTACAATGTGTGTGTGTGAGAGAGAGAGAGAGTGGGGGCTGCAAGAAGACAGGAACTAGTGAGTTTTGACATTTCTCTCTTCACTCCCTATCTCCCTCTGAAGGCATTTTGCTTTTTCTCTCTGCCCTGAAGAATGAATTTTGTCTGGGCTCGCGGCAAATTGGCCATGCTGCTCATTTCCCTCTTCTCCTGCTTCTCGTTCTTGAGCTTCACCAAGCAAATGCAGGGAGCTGTAATTTCTTCCAAGGAAGTTGGGTCCCTGATTCTTCCTATCCTCTCTATAACTACACAGCATGCCCATTCATACAGAAAGAATTCAACTGCCTGAAGAACGGCAGGCCCGACCAAATGTACCTTAAATACCGGTGGCAACCCCAGGATTGCCAATTAGCAAGGTCTGAGCTCTTCTACCTGTGCTTATCTCTGATCATTAGTCTTCTTTTCCCATCTTTTATGAAATTTTGGGTGTTTTGTTGCTGTCCCTTTCAGTATTATCATTACAGACCACTACTACTGAGCAGTGGCTCATTAAGTTTCTGCAGCACCATAAAGCTGCTCAGACTTAGCATGCAGAATATTAAAACCATATGTGCCATATTTCTTCCTCACAACATATTAAGTAAAGGTATCTTAATCCTGCCTTTCTTGTACATCAGCGGTAGAGAAATGGGGTTGGCATATGTAGTTCGAATCAGTACAACTAATTAAGAATGTAATTACATGGTATTCATGGGATAGTGCCAAGTTCTAAATCTACCTCTAATTGTTTGCACTAATTTTTCTGCCAACTTTGATTAAGTAAGTTAAGATGGCATGTTAGTTTTGAGTTGTTTAGTTAGGCAGATTATGTATGACCCAACTGTCAAGAACCAAATTGTCACTATATGAGTTATGTGCCTCATGTGACCATAAGATTGATTAGGGTAGAAACTTTTTTGTGATTGTACCTCTTATATTGTGTAACACCAATCAAGTGGTAACAGCCAATGATCACCCGATGGGAATCCCGAAGAAAACAAGTAAACCAATGCTTGACAGCCATTGGCTATAGGATTCTTCTCTCCCTGCATTTACAGAAAGGCAAATAAATTACTATACTAGGTAATTAACAAACTTATTATCTACCAGAAGAGTTAGATTAGTGGGACAAATTGATGCTTATTGTCTAATCTAATTGCATATAACTAGTCAAGAAAAATTACTCATTGATTATAGGTAGAGAACGGTGAGATGGGATCCTTGTGAATTCTGTCTCTTATTCACGTGGGAAGGAAATGAATTAGATAGGCTATTATTATTCATTGAATCACATCTTACAAGGTAGAATGTCTTGGGGCATTATTCCTGTGCCCTATGTTAGCCGCAGTTTCGGCATTCTTGGCTCCATGTAACTCACATACTAACACATAATCAAGTTTGGTGCTAAACTAATCATAACAATTTGACGACTCTCGGGTCACCAACAACATCACTTTCTTACCTCACTAGCCAACATTCTTTTTCGGTCCACAATTATCAATTCCACTTGCCTTTTTTATACTTCTTCCCTTGAATATTACTAGTCCGTGAAGTACAAACAAAATGTATTAAAATGAGACCGTTTGGATTGTTATTTTTTAAAATTTTTGTACAAAAATATACTGTAACAATTTTGAATATAAAAGTCGATTCTCTTTAAACTCCATGAGTGCTTCGGTCCAAATATTTGCATCATTTGATTCAATTTTGCCATATTTTTCTTAATGTCATTCGTGATTCATAATGTGGCATTGTTGGTTGCAGATTTGATGCTCGTGAGTTCTTGCAGAAATTCAAGGGGAAAAGCGTCATGTTTGTCGGTGATTCATTGAGCCGAAACCAGTGGCAATCACTAATTTGCATGCTTTACACTTCCGTCGGTAGGACAAAGTACAATGAAACCAGAGTAGGAGACGTCTCCATTTTCACATTCATGGTAATTGCTTGATTCACATGACATATTCAATTGCAGCATTTCCTTTCTTGAAAATTTCCAACTTTTTTCAATTATATCTTGAAGTTTCCCAATTGGATAGGATGAGCTCTTATTTTCACGAAACAAATTTGGTAAATTACCAATTTGACTGAATGAATTAACAATTATCATACAACATCATCCACAATTTCAATAATGATTTCATTGAAGTAAAAATGAATTTGCCCATCAGATAATTTGGGGTTTTCTTGGATCAACTCATGTGTGTATAAGAACAGTAATAGGAGATACTAGTACAGATCAAGATCAAGGAATGTCCAATGTCACGTGAAATTCTATTTTGACTAAAGGACCTCAACAATAATAAATTGACAAAATAAAGGAAACAAGAAATGTTGTGGTCCTCCATCCAAGTCCAATATGAACAGTTGGTCTTCTGGATATGAGTGCTCGAATTGATTTAAATCAGACATCAATTACAGAAGAAAATGCTGCATTGCCAGATGGGTCTTTTTCTTATCACATGCTTGTCCCATAACCCTTGGCTATTAATGTAGGTGCCAGAAACCTCATATGAAATCAGTTAAATGCCCATATTAAATATAGGTGCCAGAAACCTCATATTAAATCAGTCAATTATTAACTTTAATAATATGCGGTTGTGGGATGAATTTAATTCCACAGAATTTTAATCTTTATCCCAAGCTGACAACCCCTTTCAATTTGTCTCCATTTGATTAAGTGAGGCTTCCAATTTAGCAAAAAAAAAAAAAAAAAATTGTGATGTACAGAACTTGGGACTTAGAATCTGTACTAATCCAGAAATTTTCTTGGAGTGTATGTCTTGTGGCATTTGACGACATTTATTTATCGCCTTACTGTAAACTTGTATATACTATTCACACAGATAAAATAAGAACTGCTTCATTACAAAAGACATGATTCATCTCCAAATTCAGTTGTGTTTCTTGTTGATTATATTTAGGAAATTTTGTAAAATAATATATTGTAACGGTTTGATTTATGTAAGATAAAATAGTAATTGAAAAATAAGCTCACGAAAAATCCACAAATTTTTTGGTGGAACATTGCAATCCAAATTTAAAGGAAATTTGCATTTTCCTTATTTTTGCAGTGAAAAAATATATTGTAATAATTTGATTATGTAAGTAAAAAAGGTAATTGAAAATGTGTTCACGGAAAACCCAAAAATTTTTTGGTGGAAAATAGCAATCCAAATTTAAAGGAAAGTTGCATTTTCTTTATTTCTGCAGTGAATATTCATTTTAGCCAACCTTTCATGTGATTGCTATTCATATTTTAATTATTTTTAAGTGTTGTTTTTGAATCACATTTGGATTTTTTTCCCTTGGTAAATACATGTATGGTGCAGGATTTTGGAGTAAAAATTATGCTAGACAGAAATGTGTACCTGGTAGATGTTGTGATGGAAAAAACTGGCAGGATACTAAACCTAGATTCAATTGAGGGTGGAAAGCTGTGGAAAGGCATAGATGTTATAATCTTTAACACATGGCATTGGTGGAACCGTAGAGGTGAAGGACAACCGTAAGTTCATACAATATACTCCATGGTGTTCGATTATTCTGTGATAAATGATGAGAAAGAAAAAACATTGATGAAATTTATGTCATTTGTGAAAATTAATATACTGCTCAGATGGGATTACATTCGAGTTGGAAATCAGACATTCAAAGACATGGATCGGATGGTTGCCTTCGAGATGGCACTCAATACTTGGGCTAAGTGGGTGGATGACAATATTGATCCTGCCAAACTACTGTTTTCTTCCAAGGAATTTCTCCCTCACATTACAAGTAAGTATTTCTAATGGAAATCCAGAAGAAGCTGCCAAACATATGCATGTATCAGTTTAGAAATTTCAGAAATCTTGATTTAGCTTTCCTAAATAATTTACGATTTTACCAATTGAGTAGCATACTTTGGAGGGTCATAGTCTAAAAATGCAGTCTTCAATTTATCACTTTACATTCTTAATCTAACTATCTTGTTTTGCCAATTGAAAATGGTCGTTGATTAATAATGTAAAGTGGAACTGATTGGAATGAACCGACGGCCAAAAGTTGCGTGAGACAGAAAGAGCCGGTGGTGGGCTCAAGATATCCAGCAGGATTACCACCAGCTCTAACAGTGCTAAAGAGAGTACTCAACACCATAAAGAAGCCAGTGAAATTGCTGGATATTACAAACCTTTCGCTGCTGCGAAAAGATGGACATCCTTCTATTTATGGGCTTGGCGCAGCCACTGGGGGAATGGACTGCAGCCACTGGTGTCTTCCTGGAGTCCCTGATACCTGGAATCTGCTACTCTACAATCTTCTTATTCTTTGATTACTTCAGTAGCCATTAGCCATTTGATACCATATCATCCTTACTACAATAAATTTGGACTAAAAAATTAATAGTAGAAATACAAGTTTGATTGAACATGATCATGCAAGAACGTCTATGTACTGTTGCTATTCTATGCAAACATACAGTATATTTCATGGAGAAGTAGAACTAGTTTTTTAGTTGAATTGATTGAGTCACATTTGGATAATTTGTTCTCTCCCTTACTTAGATGTTACATTATGTAGTCTACTTATGCATGGGACCAGTTAAAGTTACTGCAATAATGCTTGGTGGGTATGACTTGACAAAAGATTAGCATCATATTTGTCTTTTGCAAATTTTATTAGATATTCCTTTTTTTTTTTTTTTGCTAGATGGCTATATATCAAATCATTACGGTACTCTTTTTTTTTATTTAGACAGCTAGATATCCTTTTTTTGGTTTGGACTATTATTTTTCTCAAAAAAAATGTACATTTTTAATGAATTCATTTTCAATCACTTTTTTACCTCACATACATCAAATCATTACAGTATATTTTTAATATAAAAACTCCAGAAAACAACAATCCAAATGGTGTAGTTAGTCGTTTCCTAGCTACTTCTGCCATTTTTCCTCCATGAATATTCAACACCGGGGGTTTCATTCCGGGTCAAACCACAAATAGCATAATATATGCCTTCTTAATTAGGAGAAATATGGGACCCCATTTTCATGTTAAAGTTTAGCAGTCAAACTTCTGGCTAATGTAACAGGCAAAATTATGATCAAATAAAAGTATGTAAAAGAACTACAGAAACAACAAATGTGGTGTCAAATTAACTAGCTTTAAAGTGAATAATGAAGAAACAGGACAGGAATATAACATTAACTTCACAACTTTAAGGTTTCAAACCCGTTACCTTCCAGACGAAACCGATATTAATATTGTTATCAACTTTTTTTTTATCTTAGCGATGTTGTTGCCATTGTTTCAACAAGCTTTGGGCCTCCCTTGTTTCTTTGAGCAAGCAAACCGGAAATAGAGGAAAGAAGGCTTTCCGTAGAAGACTAGATTGAAACTGAAACAATCATGGAGGAGGAATGATGGATAAAAAGGAGTATACTCCACTGCAAGGACACAGCTCCCACCAATAAGTTCAGCTGCCAAAAGGAGCAAAACAGGCTGGGGAATCAACCCCAAACCAATAAAAAAAATTGCAGATTTCCCCTCCCCAAGCCATTCAATCTAACAACTCAAACAGCAATAGGCACCAACTAACAGCCTATCAAACTCATCTTATATGGCCTTTGTTTTCTTCATTAAAAGCTTCATCATGCTGAAATTCTCCCTTAAGTTCCTTCACCTCATCTCACTCCTTTTCTTCTCACAAGATGGGAAGTGGTCAATTTCGTTCTGTTAGTACTTTTCTTCTAATTATATGTCTTTTTGTCATATTTGTTCAACAATCATCCAATGCCTTATTACTAGAGCTTTCTCATAACTTTAAGAGATCATCAGAATCAATTAGCAGCGGCTGCGATATCTTCCAAGGAAGTTGGAGCTACGATGACACATATCCCCTTTACAATGCACCTTCTTGTCCATTCATCGAGAAGCCATTTGATTGCCAGGGAAATGGCCGCCCTGATCAACTCCTATCTCAAGTTCAAATGGAAGCCCAACCGATGTGAATTGCCTCAGTACGTTTCATTATGGTTTGTAGAATAGTATTACCCAAGGAGAAAGGGATATCTTTTGTTGTAAGAGTTAGCACAGTTGGTAAGGCGTTACGTGCACTAAGCACAAAATAGATGATGAATTTTTAAATTCTCATCCCATCCGGGCTTGATGATTGCCAATTCCAAAAACCCCCAAAAAAAAATTAATGTTTCAATTATAAAAGTGTTTTATTTTTGTGGTGATCCCATTTAGTACCATATTTAAGTTTGACATTTAATTTGATAATTAGATAAGGGAGGCCAAGAATGTAACCTACATGTTTTTTTTTTAAATGCAGATTTAATGCTCCACATTTCTTGAGGAAATTTAGAGGGAAGAAGATATTGTTCGTAGGGGATTCACTAAGCCTCAATCAATGGCAGTCCCTTACATGCATGTTGCACGCAGCTCTGCCCCAATCAAATTACAATCTTCAAAAGAAAGGCAACCTCTCTACTTTTACTTTCAGGGTGAGTTTCTCCGATTTTGTATAGGCTCATCTATTAATTTTTTATCTCATGCATGCCTTTTTAGCTTTGATCATATAGTGCAAGAAAAGCAGACTCTTCCATTGATTGATTAATTAATTAATCCACATTACGTGAATGATGGCAGGAATATGATGTTTCTTTGATGCTATCTCGTAACGCATTTCTGGTGGATTTGGTGGAAGAGAATAATAGAAGAATTCTGAAGCTTGACTCCATACAAAATGGGGATGCATGGAGGGGTTATGACGTGCTTATTTTTAACACTTGGCATTGGTGGCTCCACAAAGGAAGATCAAGATCGTGAGATTGTGCTACCAATATTCTTCAATTAATGTTAAATGTTCTTGAGAAACCCGTACCTTCTGTTTCGAGAAAAATCCGGATTTTATTCAAGATCAAACTCTATATGGTTTTTAAATCCCAACTCGTATACTTCAAAAATAAGAAACAAAAACACCATGAATCTTTTTTTTTTTCTCCTTGGTAACGACTTGTTTAGGAATACAGAGTGCAGACCGATTTACCATCACTAGACATTGACATGCACAATTACAGGATCAATTCTTGGTAACAATTGATTATGATACATTTTGGAAAGGAAAATGCCATCATTGTTAGCAAGAAATTCAACTATTTTCAACATTGCAACAGCTTGTGAAGTCAATCCCTTCGGTATTAAAAAAAAAAAAAAAAAAGGAAGTAGTGATATGTTCTTACTAGTGTATTTTTTTTATTTTTTAGTTAAAAAAAAAAAGAGATTTTACTTACTGGTCTATTTTGGATGTCAGGTGGGATTATTTTCAACAAGGAAACAAACTTTATAAAGACATGGATCCTTTGGTTGCGTTTGAGACGGGCCTGAAAACGTGGTCCAGGTGGGTGGACTCTAACGTGGATCCTTCCAAAACCCAAGTCCTTTTTCAGGGTATCTCCCCAACCCATTACGAGTAAGCCCTTCTTCCCTAACAAACAAAGTAGTCCATTATTGATCTGCGTGTAGTCCTATGGGACTTGCTCAGTTGTTCTGACTTGAAATCATTTATTTGCTTGATTTTAGATTTTAATTTTGAATCATTAATATTTTTTTATGTTCTTATTTTTTTTTAACACCTACAATTTAGAATTTTTCATAGAAATAAAAAAATTTTTAAAAAAAAATCTAGAATGGCTTAAATTGATTCTGATAATTTTCTATAATCACTTTTTGCATGTAATCAGCATTTGCAAAATAGAAAACAGACCAAAACAAGCCTTCATTTTGCCCCTTACTTCTTACTTTTACTAAGATTAATGAAATGACATATTCATGGGGTATATATAAACTTTATATTATCTTCTCTTTATTTCTTCCTTCATATTTTATGGTATTATAGTGGCAAGGAGTGGGATGCGCCAATAGCAAAATCTTCATGCATTGGGCAAACTCGGCCGATCCTGGCTCCTGAATACCCTGCCGGACCACCACCAGCTGCGGCGGTGGTGAAGAAAGTACTGGCTAACATGTCCACCCCGGTGACTTTGCTAGATGTAACCACACTTTCACAGCTAAGGAAAGACGGGCATCCTTCAATTTATGGTGATGGCCCTGATAGCCACGAAGGAAAGGATTGCAGTCATTGGTGTCTACCTGGTGTTCCTGATGCTTGGAATGAACTATTGTATGGAATCCTTGTGACAAATGGACAACTAAAAGATAGTTGATTCATTAATTGATTCAATTAATGCAGCTATCTAGTGAAGAAAAACAAACTATCGTTGAATTTTATCCTTTTCCTTTTGGATAGAATAATAAGTTAGTGGATGAAATGAAATCCATCTTTCTGGAAAAGTTCATTACAAGAAGTTTGACACTTGAATAAGGCAAAATGCCCCATCTAGACAGATAACCACTAGATCCGCTCTTGTCCATTTTCTTCAAAGTACTTATAGCTAATCCAACCGAGCATCCAACACCAATTTTTCAGTCATTTGCATCAATGGAAAGTGATCACTTCCTAATATTTAATTGATACTATCTCAATGATGAATTGTTTGTTATTCATTATTTAATAGATCAAAGCTCATGTTTCCTTGAATTATTGCTAATATATAGAAACATGCCACATAAGATCCACAATCTATTTTTATAAGCTGCATGGCATCCAAACCTCCTAGGAAACTGGAAAGGACATACTACTAAGAACAAACTTCCACACCCTATAAACACTTGGCATTTAGGAGATGCCTTAATTGCTGCTACTTATTTTAATAATAATAATAATAAAAAGTTTCGTTACTTCGTCAGAATTTAACTCTCTCTCCATAAAGGACAAACTTTACCGAAATGGGTACACATGCTTCTCGCTGCAAAGTTGTGGTACTCTCTGCCTTGTAACATTTCTGTCTAACCAATCAACTGTGGAATGTGAAGATGAACAAGGAACACAGTCAGAAAGCTGTGATCTTTTCAAGGGAAGTTGGGTTCTTGATGATTCTTACCCGCTTTATTATGATGCATTGAGCTGCCCCTTCATCGATCCTGGGCTCAATTGCCAGAAAAATGGCAGACCTGATAGTAGTACCTAGAGTACAGATGGAATCCGGTTGGTTGTGAGCTTCAAAGGTAATTGAATTTATCCATTTAAGCTGCCAAGATTGATTGCATGTAGTTTAGCTGTATTTGCTAATATCTTTCATGCCCCACATTCCAGAAGTTCAAGAACGTGAAACTTTGTTCTCTTTTCTGTTTCTTTCTGTCCTTTTCTCCAAAAGCTGCTGAAGAGTTTCCTCTGTTGTTTATTAATGTCAATCTGCTAAAATTTGAAGAGGGATGCTTGTGAATTTTTTTTTTTCGTAATAGTGTATCTAGCTATGGCGTTTTTGTTTGTTGGGCTGACAATGATGATGAGGACAACTTGGCACAGGTTTGATGGTCAAAAAATTTCTGCAAAAGTTCAGGGGTCAGAAAATTATGTTTGTGGGGGACTCTTTAAGCAATAACCAGTGGCAGGTCACTAGCCTGCATGCTGCATTTGCAGTCCCGAGTTCTAATTATACCTTAGTGGGATCTGGTGGAGGAGCACTCTTAAATCTTTCTTTTCCGGTAGGTTGGCAACTTACTGTGGAAAGAGCAATACAATCTGATGAAGTTCACTCATCTTAACTTGGCATGAGATTTTAGCCCCATTTTCACTGATACTCTGTTTTTACTTGTGGAAGGAATATGGGCTGTCGACAGCGTTCTTGAAGAATGGATTTTTGGTGGATTTGGTGGTAGAGGAAGTAGGCCTTGTTCTAAAGCTTGATTCCTTAAGTAGAACTCAGCACTGGAAAGGGGTTGACATTCTGATTTTCAACAGCTACCACTGGTGGATACACACAGGAAGACTTCAAACGTAACAGTTTATATTCGACTGGAATTATTGAAAACGACTTTTAAATCCGATGAAACGGGGAAATCTTAATTCGGGTACCTTGATTCTTTGTTACAGATGGAACTATTTTCAAGTTGGTGAGAATTTGATGAAGGACATGGATCGCATGGAGGCATAGAGGATTGCCTTGACAACATGGGCCAAGTGGATCGATTCCAATATAGATCCTGGCAAAACTAAAGTTTTCTTCCAAGGAATTTCTGCTGTTCACAATCAGTAAGCTTCAATACTCCTCCTTGTAAATATTTGGCTTGTCTTAGTTTTAACATTTTTTAGAATATGTTTCTGACTTGTTGCTGGGAATTATATCCAGTGGGAGTGAATGGAATGAACCAGCAGTGCAGGACTGCAGGGGACAAACTAAGGCAATAGAAGGAGCAGACTACCCAGGCCAACATTATCCAGGGAAGCAGTGGTTAAGGATGTACTAGGTAACATGACCAAGCCTGTCTACCTGCTAGATATAACATTGCTTACTCAATTAAGAAAGGATGGACATCCATCAAACTATGCAAATGGGGCTCTTGATTGTAGTCATTGGTGCCTTGCTGGAGTTCCAGATACCTGGAATGAACTCCTGTACGCAATGCTGCTAGAGAGCCAAGTGTAATTTTCCTCAAACATCCCAGTATACCAAACTAATAGTACAACTCATCAAAGCTGTTTTATCTTTTCCGTCATCACCTGGTAAAGAAAGGGAAAATCATTGCAGAATGAAATTGAACTGTTGATATAACTCCTTGACGTGATTTTACCCACGTGTCATGACCGTGTGTATGCAAATAGGCAACAGACATTTTGTTTTCAGAGAATCTTTCTCTCAAAGCTTCGAAGCTAATTAAGAGAAGTATGCTGTATAAGTACACAATTGGATCTGGTTAATACATCAGTTAGACAAATGAAACCTACAAAATGACCTCCAAAAAAGGTGAAATTTTAATTAGATGCTTCAGATAGAACTGACGAGTTGCTGAACCAAAAGAAGCAGAAGGTAAACTGACAGCTGATCTCCTAATAGATTTGGATACTATCTACTTCTGTATCCTTTTGTCCCTTATGGGCAAGTCAATGGGTTTTTGTGCCTCGTGAGGATGGTTTGGGCCTTTATATACTTTCAGATGATTGAATAATGCTCTTCCGAGCTGCATACAGAACAAAGAATGTGAATAATTAATGGCACACATAAGATGGGATAAGCAACAAGTGACTGTTATCTGTGAACTTTATATTGAGTGCAGTTACTCACCCGCCCTTTTGGAAGCATGCCACGGACTGCATGCTCAATGATTCTTTCAGGAATTCTCTTTTGAAGCTGATCAAAGGTTTCCACTTTCATCCCGCCAGGTCTCCCTGAATGCCTTCTGTAAAGCTTTTGGTTCCTCTTCTTGCCAGATACGGCTACCTTTTCAGCATTAACCTTTGACATATAAATAGAACATAAGTGCTCACATTTTATACAGGAGGAGATAAAATCACTTGCAAGAATAAGGCAAGACATTCAGGTTAAGCCATCATAGCAATGTCCTTGGAGACAATTCAAAGACATTAAACAACTATGTCAAAATGTGGAAAGTCACATGAAATTACAGGAGAAAAAATATCGCAGTACGGACTGAAAAAAAGCAGCCATATAGGCGACTCATGTTTTGTCCTGGATAGAAATTTGGGGGAAAAGACAACCTCTTCCCCTACACCATTTCAAGCAGCCAGAAGAATCCCTTTGCTTCCATCATCTTTAGTTTTCCCAATTATAATGCTTTAGTTTGACTAAGCACAGCATTGAGAAAGTACTGAAGAAAGAAAAAATGTTCAAAATAGAATGAGAAACATGTGAGGATCATTGTATAACTTAATGTACATATGGGAAAAACCAGGAGTTTTCCATGACAACCCACACCAGAAAGAGGTTGGCGGCCAAGAATTAGCAGAACTTAAAACACACAGAAACTCCAGAGTATAAAGAAAGCATACCACTATGACAAAGGCTCCCATGTCCACACTAGGAGTATAAGTTACTAGATTCTTCCCTCTGATATAGATAGCTATAGTTGAAGCTAATCTGCCAAGAATTTTATCAGTCGCGTCAACGACGTACCAGGGTTTATCAGTATTTACATGATCTGCAGCTTTGGGATACCATGTTGTGTTCCAAATATCCTGGACAAGTAGAAAGAGAACAAATGGTTATCAAATTCTCAGTTAAGCAAGACATGGGACATCTATATGCTCTTTCCTACAGAGTCAACAATCACACTGCATCAGAAAGGCACATATGTAGATGAAATATAAACACTTTTCACCCAGTACTTCCAATACCAATTTGCAAGTGAGAAAATCTATAAGAAGACACACGATCAATGGAGAATCATTAAAGAAACGAATGATGCCTACTTAGTGAGTCAAGATGAGAGACCAAGTATACGACTTCGAAAACAGTCAATATCACATATTATGGAATCAAATTCTAATTGCAAGGAAGCCATTCTCTTTAGACAGTGAACAAAAGAGTGGAGCTTTCTCAGTAACGTACTAATTCGAATGCGGCAAAAAATTGGACTGAAATTTAGCCAATATGGTCCTGAAATCGCATGCTGAACGATAATTACCATAATGGTGCCAAGGTGGAGCATAGTTCTCTTCTTGTTACTTCTTTCACAGAAACATTAGATTGTTGAATGTCTTTCCCATAGCTAGTAAAGTTCGATAGATACGGGCACAGGGGAAAACAAAACTCCCTACTTCCAAATGGTGCTATAATAACTTCCAAGGTCCTTCCCATATAAGAAGGTGCAAGCTGCAAATCTTCTTACATAAACATCCCAAGTTTCTACCAGGAAAATATCATCTAGCAGAAATGCGACAGTTGATGAGATACATCTTTTCTATTTCCTGGTAATTAAACTAACTTTTGGCATTTAACTTCCTCAATACACGAATCCAACAAGGGATTCTATAGCCAATGCAAAATACGAGTCTCAGAAATCGCTCTCCATACTGAGTTTATCCAATTATCCACCATCTATACCGTCCCTAAAACAACTTAAAAGTTGCAGATTTTTAAAATACTAAAAATGTGGTAACATCTCATTGCTGCACAACAGCTAGAAATTTACTCATCTCACTTAATCACTGTTGCCTCCTAACAAGCAAGTTCTACATCAGCATTTTCGCAGCTCATAGCCACGAAGCTAATCAAAATAGCAGCCAGAGAAAACCCAGACTAATATCATGTTTCCAAAGAATTCAACTGATAGAACCATAAAAATTAAGCGAAAAAAAAAGCTCAATCTTGAGGTGCAAAAGGAATTCAATTGGAGTTTCCATCTCTTTCCAGCAAACACCCTGATGATGAAAAGATAAAATCTTTTTTACATAATTAAAATGGCAAGGAAGAATTTTTACAGGGCCATTAATTTCAGATTCTTCAAACATCCATCTCTGGTCCACAGGGATGTGAACAGAAGCATCTTTACTTTGGCAGCGGACAAGGGCATTTGGTTTGGTTCTGATGAGGGACGGCCTTCTTGATGATAAGGCGGCAGAAATTGAGAATCCCAGAAAAGGGCTCTTCTTCACAGAAGAAGAAGAAGAAGAAGAAAAGGCCACTGGCGAAGAGGAGCTAAGAAACAGAGAAGATGTAGAACATTGTATTGCCATTTTTGCTGAAAATGGACTCTACTTCTTCCTATTTGGCCTTTGCAGAGCTATGCAGGAAGTAGTAGCAGAGAGTCGCGATAGAGAGGTGAAGATAAGATAGGGAGCAAAAGCACTTTTGCTTTTTCTCTTTTCTTTTTATCTCATTTTCTGTCTTTTGTTTTTTATTTTATTTGGCGTTGTTAATTTGTTGTTGAGTTAAAGAGATCAAAATGTGATTTTGCCTCACAAAGAGATTTGTTATGCCAAAATCTCGGACTTTGTCGAATCTTTTGGACTCTTCTAATCATTGCCAAGCAAATTATGCTGGACGATTTCTTGCATTTTGAGTAATAAAATATTTTTTTATTAAAAATATAAGTTTCAGAAATCCAAATACATTAATCCTTTAATTACATATTCGTGCCCCATTACATGCAATGGTACAATGTATTAGAATTTCATAATTTATTAGAAGAGTTGTGTATTCTCTCTTTTTAATTGAGTATTCTACTAACCATCATATTCTCTCTTTATAATTCAGTATTCTACTAATCATCTGTAGCACACATCATGATAATTACGACATACTACACTCTTTTCTTTTAATCAATACTCAAGTATTTAAATTTCATATTCAATTGGAAGAATAATTTCGCTATTAAGCATTTACTCATCAAGCCAATGTCCTCCCAAAAAAATTGGAATAAATTGAATTTATGAATAACACCTCATTGATAGTTCTACAAACTGGACAAAAATTGTAATTCGATTAATTATTGAGGAACTATCATCAACTGAAATTAGAGGCTTGTTAGGGTGTAATTTGAATGGCACTATTATGTCAAGTTTTGTACTTACTTAACGAATCATCATTAGGTCCTTTGTGCACTTAAAAAAAAGGAAAAAAGAAATATTAATAGTTTTATAAGGAAACATCTTCATTTGCCTAAATCTTTAAGGGTAAAAAAAAAGAAACACCATAAAGAGCAATAAAAGTTGGTTAGATTATTAGTCTACCATTTTAGTTGTTGTTGTTAGGGATGGCAATGGGGCGGGGGTGGGGCGGGGGACACCTCCCCCAACCCCCGCGCCATTGCATTTTAATCCCTCCCGCCCCCGCCCCGTCCCCCACCTCGCTTCCCTCGCGGAGGCACCCGCGAGGTTAAAAAAAATTTATTATATAATTTATTATAATTAAATTTGAACAAATAATCAAGTACTAAAATATCAACATATCATCAAATTAATATTCATTGTAACTTTACAATTGAAACTCATAAAAATAATTAAACAAAAGTTATTTGAATACAATCTAATATGATAAAAAAGTATAACTAAAATAATCAAGTTTTCACTTTTGATACAAATACAATCACTAAATTGTTATTGTGTTTTTTTGGAAAAAAGTGTTATTGTATTAAGTATAGTTAGGAATTTAATATAAATGTATTAATAAATTTAGTATAAATAATTAATAATTTTTATTAATAAACATGTATAATTAGTAGTATAATTGATAATATCATTATATGTATAATTATGTATATATATATTTTTTTAATTTTAAGCGGGTGGCGGGGCGGGGAATGTACCCCCGTCCCCCGCCCCGTTTCTAAACGGGGGGAAAAAATTCCCCCCGCCCCCGCCCCAATAGTCCCTCGCGGGGCGGGTGCCCGCCGGTCACCAGCCCCATTGCCATCCCTAGTTGTTGTACTGGGATTTCAAGTCCTTGTACTTGCCCGAGTGAAGTCATGACCCAAAATTATGAACAAACCATTTCTACTGCAATTATTTGTAAAAATATATTTATTTGTATCATCGACATATTTTTTAATTATTTTTTATTTTACATACATTATATAAAAAAAAGTAATATGATATTTTTTTTTTCAAAAAATTATTCTAAATAATCTATTACCCAAATACACTGGTATGGACGCTGAGAATGCTGATTTTAGTGCATTTACTTTTGTACTTCCAGAAAGTTTTTGTTAGGCAATACCGCAATACTGCCCCTATATTTCTTTAATGAATAATTCCTTCCTAAACACTTTTGGCATCTTCTTTACCAACTTCAGTCAGCCACTCCAAAGTCCACAGTCCCAGAGTTTATGAATTTTCTTAAGGAATGGCAATTCCTTTGTCAACCTTCTTAAGTTTCCCATCATCACCACCATCTCCACCGTTCCTTCACCCTCAAAAACCCAAAATCACAGCATTCCCAACTCATCTCCCAATACCCTTTAAACCCTCTACTTTCTCCCTGAATCCCAGACCAAAAACGCCCAAAAAAATGCTAACCACACCATTAGCTGCGGCCACCGATCTAAGCCTAGTACAACAGGCAATTAAATTGGTACAATCTTCACCACCAACATGGCAATCTTCTCTGCTGAGTAATCTCCTAATCTTCATTCTGGGCAGTCCAATTCTGGTCTCTGGTTTGTCTCTATCTGGCATGGCAGCTGCTTTCTTGCTTGGCACTCTCACATGGCGCGCTTTTGGCCCATCAGGGTTCTTCCTTGTTGCTTCGTATTTTGTTATTGTGAGTCAAAATCAAATCTTATTCGATATTTCATGCAGATGCAGTTAAGTTGATAATGGTAACGAGATTTCTTTAAATTTGATACGAGCATAACTAGTTTTGGATTGGCTCCATTTTCTTTTCTTGTGAGTAAAAAGCAAATCTTTATTGATCTTTATGCTGCCGAGTTGATGAGTGTTCTTGGAGGTTTTTCGTTTAATGCTTAAATTAGATTGCACCTGGTTTTGGATTGCGATTTCCATTAAAAGGAATTTATGCAGTTATGAATAGGCTTTCATCCCTTAAAAAATTAATATAAACCAATTAATGCTAATCCTTGATCCATCGATTGCATATAGGAAGGACGTTTTTTTGGTACTTTGATTTTCTTATCTGCTATTCATTAGTGTGTAAATCAGTCTTTTTGTTGTTGTTGTTGAGTTATTTAAAACTGTTTCAACGCATACAAGTATGTGGGACTGGATAGAAAGTAGAAATATTTGAGAACTTGATCAGGAATCAATCATGTATTCGTGCTACGACAAGAAAGTAGATTTATGAATTTAAGTTTGTCAGGGCACTGCTGCAACTAAGGTGAAAATGGCTCAGAAGGAGGCTCAAGGAGTTGCTGAGAAGAGAAAGGGAAGGAGAGGACCTGGCAGTGTGATTGGTTCTAGTGCAGCTGGCTGTGTTTGTGCTGTCTTATCGATTTATAGGATAGGAGGAAAGGCATTTTCCCCGCTATGGTTGCTTGGATTTGTTGCTAGTTTCTGTACAAAGTTGAGTGACACCGTATCAAGTGAGATAGGGAAGGCGTATGGCAGAACAACGTGAGTACTGTCTCTTATTTTTTCATTGAGTTCTCCTAGTTTCCTACAGGAAGAAACCAACTGAAAAGGGGAAAAAGAAGAAACACATGTCAATTTATGCATGAATAAATTTGACTATTTATTTCCTGATTCCTTTTGTTTTATTTCACCTAAATTTAATCGTTTAGGTAATCAAAGCTTGCTTTTGGTGTATGTTCTTCACCAGATGTGTCCATCTAAAAGATCTGCGTTTATCTTAGAGGGGAGATGAAGAGTTATTCTGGATTAGAAGTCATGCCTTTTTAGGATGTATGATTTCCTTGCTCTCAAGTTTCAACTGTCAATCCTTGAATTGCAGATATTTGGTCACCACGTTTAAGGCGGTACCTAGAGGAACAGAAGGTGCTGTGAGTGTTGAAGGAACATTGGCTGGACTACTGGCTTCAATTCTTCTTGCTTCAGTTGGTTGTCTAATGGGTAATGTATGTCATTTCCATCGGATTCTTCTTCGTTTGGCATTCTCTGTCAATTTACTTTATGCTAAATTTGTAACCTAGAAGTCCTTTTGTCTTCTTTAGACCATACACGCATTAATGGAGTATAAAATACAGGCAACGGGTGATACAATAGAATCAAATGGACTGTCAAGGTAGTTGGAGTTTACTCGCAATGTGCTCTGCTTTTTTGTTGAATGTGGGTTGGATTGAGGATGCACATCACATATATAGGCGTGTGTAAATATTATGAAGGTGTCAGAGGGAGCTAATTACACCTCGATTATGCAGATTGAAGTAGCAATAATGCTGAGGAATTGTGCTTTTCATCATACGAGGAACATGATTACTTCTGTTAGTGGTATGTATAAGTGAACGCACTGCATTCTCTCACTAAGAAAATTTCTCTTTTACAGATTAAACCATCCGAGGCCATTATATGTGTAGTAGCATCCCAGATTGCTAATCTTGGAGAGAGTTTCATTGGTGCAGAATTCCAAGGAAAGGAGGGATTCAAATGGGTAGGTGCTATCTTGAAAATTCTGTTGTCACAATAAGATTCTGCAGCACCCAACCCCTCTCCCTTCCCTCTTCCCACTTCTTCCTAGGGGATTGCTTCTCCCTTGTGTGTTTGATCTATGTCTACAAACTGTCCCATTCCTTTGCTTAACTTAATTGCCTTCCCCACTTTCGCCGGTTTGCAGCTTAACAATGATGCTGTCAACGTCATCAACATATCCTTGGGCAGCATTTTGGCAGTCCTAATGCAGCAACTCATACTCCAAAAGTAGCAAATTTACCGAAAATAGTTCATAGATGCCATCATTAGGAAGCATAGGCATATGATTTCAAGCCTGTTACTGCTTGTGTCAGCAACAAGCAATCATGCATGGAAGAAAGCAGATTCAACACCGGACGCCATTGAGGGCAAAACTCCAGGATGTAGCCCGCTATTGTGAATTCTAATGAGAAACACATCCTCGATGAGTGACCCCTGAGATACAACGTAGCGATTAACCCAATCTCTTTATTTAGTGCAAGTGTCTGAACCTTTTCTTCTGAATTCGTTGTACGTCATTCTTCACCGCTTGTAGAAAATTTTCCAGCCTGTAAACTTTAGTGGAACTAATCATTAACTAATTTTATGTGCTTTCATGCTCTGTTATTAGCATGGACTGTGTGCTAGATGATTGGCAAGAAAACATTTTTAACTTATTCTCTTGCTTTGATATATTATTTCGTGCTTTTCAATGATTGGGTTCATATGGTAAACTTTAATAATCAAGAACAGTTTCAACAGTGCATGCTGATTAAGAAAAATGCAGCATTAGAGGACAAATTAGAGTCTGGAATTGGACCCTTTTTTTTTTGTCTTTTTATTTAATTTCCGTTACTAAAAATATTCTATTAGAGGCATTAACAATTTGTCGATTACTTAAAAAGATGCAGAGTATTGGCTGGATCTGGCGATTGTCCAGTGCTCTTTTTGAATACCTGCTAAGTAGTTTCTTGATCTCAAGTTCTCAACTAGTGGGTATTTTAATATGCTCTCTTTCTTGAACAGAAAAGATAGCCTGACGTAGCTAAGGCATCAGCTTGACATCTTTGTTAAGAATCAGATTTTTGTGACGAGTCCTTTCTTCAATTAATGCGTTTTGCAAATCTGGCTGCAAGGTCCATAATTTTCTTCATTGCAAATTCAAAGAATTGTCGAGGCGTAGTTTTGCAATATGCGAAGGAAAAGGAGGTAAACACTGCCATTAATCAAAATGCTAAGGGCTGATCAAGAAAAAGCAGAAATGCATACATTAGCATGATGAAACACGATGACACAAGAAAACTAAAGGTTGACTTCAGACAGAAGGTAGTTTCTTGTAACTCTTATTCGACTGGCCTAGAAGTTCCATCTGGATGATTATGTGTCTGTCAACAAAATATACTATATTGGACAGTTTGTTTAAATCAACCAGTAATTGCCCTTTACATTGCCACTTGTTAGAGTATATTAAAACAGTTTGAGTAGAGAGCCAACTTCTTTTCTAAGACCAGTTTCCAGCAGCTACATGTGTAAAAGCTATTAGAAGCATGCCCTTCTCGTGTTAAGCTCACAATCTTCATTCGAGTTTCCGGCCTGAAAATGGCATCATTTGTGCAAGAGTTTGTCCTTACCAGCTCCCCTGATGGTCGAATCACTGCTTATGATGCTTGCTCAGGTTCTAGCCTGGGTCAGTACAATGGCAGTAGAACGCCTCGTAAAGGGCTAACCATGATCGGTAAGAAGCTGATTGCTGCTTCTCATGTTTGTTCAGACACTGGCCTTGGCTCAGTTCACCTCTATCACTGGTGGTACTCCGCTCCCTTCCATCAACTCCCCATGCCTGAGCCTGTTGCACCCCTTGTTGCCGCTCGAGACGGATCGTATCTCTTTGCTGGTGGTGTATCTGGTCATGTACACTCAATCTCACTCCCTTCAGGAGATATAATTCTGTCTGTTGCTGCCCACTCGAAAGCCATAACCTGCCTGGAAATCAATGACGATGGATCACTTCTTTTCTCGGGCAGTGATGATGGAACCATTGCAGTGTTCCCTATACATGAGCTTGTAGATTCATTTTCTTCCAGAAGTTCAAGCTATTCGCCACCACTGCAAAGATTCGTTGGCCATCAATCTTCAGTAACGACCATCACAACAGGCACCGGAGGATGCAATTGCACCATAATTTCGTGCTCGTCAGATTGCACATGCAAGTTCTGGGGCCTTATGCACGCATCACCTCTCCGTTCAATTACATTTCCATGTACACTATGGGAGGTGAAAGTAGACCCCCAGGAGTCAGAATTCTATGGTGCAGGATCAGATGGATTGGTGTACAAAGGTGCACTTAAGGTGAGATCCAGAATGATGATGAAACAAGGACCTCAATTGATCACTTGGAAGAGGCAGCATGATGATGCAATCACATCCATGGCCACAATGAACTGGGGAAAGAATCTTGTTACAGCATCAGAAGACGGAAAACTTTGCTTTTGGGACGTGGGACGAGGAGATTTGATCAAAGTTGTTGATCAAGAGAAAACGGGAAGCATCAGTAATGTGATGGCAGTAGCCGCAGGACTAAATGGTCATGTCAGTGCAGCTTTGGCTAGGATGAGAAAAAGTGTTGCTGGTTTTGGTAGATGGGATTTGGGCTTCTCTGGTAAGAAGGACCTGTATGTTCCAATCACGGAGATGAAGGAAATGGAAGAGCATTTGGCAGTTTCAGTAGTGGACAGGAAAAGATCCATTGATACACTAGAACTGGCCCTTGGAGCTTATGAGAGAGTCTTGAAGCTCATGCACAAGGAAGTAAGAGGAAGTGCAAGCAGCAGTAACAGTGCTGATCAAGACAAAACCGAAGGCAACTAAAATCAAAAACAAGATTTGGATTAAGTGCAGAAAAACAAGAGTTAGTCATAGTATATTAGTGTGGAATCTTGTTTTCAAATATATAAGAGTCCCAGTAGAAATTGGAAGCCAATCTCTTTTTTCGGCTAGACAGGATTCGCGTTTGGACCATAAGCTTGCTAATTTTGATGACGGAAAAATAGCTTTTATTTCCGGTAGTAGCTGTGTGATCTCTGTATTACACCTCTATTTTATCAAGTAATTTTGTTGGATGATTATTCTCTAAACCTACAAAATGAAATTTTTGAGGGGGCCATATGCATGTTGCTTTGCTTTACTGCTAGCTTGGGAATAGAAAGAAAAAGTTTTGAAAAGATATGAACCTTTTTCCATTATTTGAGAGTAAAAATGAAAAGGAAAAGAAAAGACTAGGAAAGATCTGACTTTTCTTAATCTCTTTGAAAACTTTTTCCCCAAAGTTGGGTGAAAAAGAAAGGAAGACATGCAATCTTTAAGTGAATTTTCGAATAAACAATAATATTACCCTTAAAATCGTGATACAAAAAAATTTTAATCTCCGATGAATCCCGCCATTACAAACGGCCAAATCTCCATTAGGTTACTTAATTCACATTCGTTTATAAGAAGGGCGTATTTGTAATTTTCTTTCATTTTTCTTCAACTCCTAAAATAAAAAGAAATCATTTACTTTCTTTTCTTTTTTAAAAAAAGTTGTTTGGATACCTTTCCCTTTTTTTCTTTTCTTTTCTTTCTCTTTTTTTTCTTTTCCATTCTAAACTCCCGAAGTAGCTATTAAAATACCCTTTTTTTTTTGGGAGGGGGCAGGACAGCAGAAGCTTTCACTGTGCAGTGTTTTCACTGGGGAGAGAGGCGCTCCCTGCGTTACTAATTTCACTGGCCGGAGACCATATATTTGGCTTAAGACGAGCTGCCACCGCAGCCTTTGGCTGTTAAACTAAGAAGCCACAAATAAAGAAGATGAAGATGTATCATTACAGAACAGGTACTCTTTTGCTGCCCTCTCTCTCTCTCTCTCTGCATCTTTCAAGAAAACAAGAGGATAAGCATAGCCCACAAATAAGATAATCCTCTGATGTTTCACAGAAAATTTCATCTCCGCGATACCAACTTGCAGAGAATTATGTTCATCATCCATTTTTCAGGACTGCTAGTACTCCACGGAGGAAACCAAACCTGTTAGGACAAGTGTCAGCTTCTGACATAATCTTTTCTCCTTACATGTATTTTTCCTCACATAACCTTTTTTCCCCCAAAAAAAGTGTCTTTGGACAGAGATTATTTGACATAATGCTGTAAGAAAAAAAAGATAATTGAGAATATAAAAATGTGTTTAAAAAACTTGTTTATGATGCAAATAAAAAAAATTTTGCAAATAAGATCGTATCCAAACAAACAAATATGTTTTCATATCAAATATAATGCTCGTAAGTTACCCATACAATTCTGAAGTAATCAATAAATAAATTAGTATTTTAAAAGATCTTGTTCCATATTAAAAAATCAAAAGAATTTCTCGTCACTTTATAATGCTTAATTTTTTATTGAATTTGTGTTAAATTGGTAACTAGTATGAATTCAAATTTGAATTGCACCGTTTTAGTACAAACTGATGGATTTGCACCCCTTCTTCACGCGGAGTAAATACGGCTCATGATAGTTTTCCTGCAAGCAAGAAGTAAATTTTTTTTTTTTTTTTTTTTTTTACGTTTTACATATTCTCTTCAATGTACATTTTCTGAAACCTATAAATAACAGCTACTTCCACTTTAAAAAACACATTCAAATTTTTCTTTTACGTTTTACATATCATCTACAACGTACACTTTTTGAAACCTATAAATAGCAACTACTTCCACTTTAGAAAGCACACTCAGAACTGACACTAGAAACCTTCCCGACAGCTTTCTTCTTCTTCTTCTTCCACTGTCTGCTGAATTTATGTAACATTTGCTAGTTCTGATCCTTCTTGTTTATATTAAAAAGAAGACTTAATTTAATTCTCAGAAAACATTTCAAGAAGGCGGCTTGATTAATTCTAGAAAAAGATTTCAACCTCCTGAAATAGTTTTTTAGGCCAGTACTATTAAGTACGATTCAAACTTCATTTTATTAGTTTTTGGCTATTTTTCCTACCCAATGGTCATGAAATTCAAGTAAACATCCTTGTCAATATCCAACGCAGATCTCATTTCTCTCGGAGACATTAAAGATACAGCATTTTCATGTATTAATTTGACAATCCTACATCACCCAAATGGAACAAAAACACAATATATTTACAATAAAGTAGGAGTGACACCAAAAGCAAATACAAATTACTATAACTGCTCTAAATCTGAGGAAACGCAGCTACTTTCAAACACAACAACACACCAACTTACGAGAGAATTTTGATCCTTTATGACCTAAAGCAAGGAAAATTCAGAGGACGCCTACATCAGAAATGCTTTCGCCTTTTGAAGGTTGAACCATGTGACTGATGATTGTACAAGTTCTGCATAGGGGAGCCAGATATATCAGGCACAAAGACCGCAGTTTCAGGTGGATTCTGATAAGCCTTCTGCCAATAGAGTCCAGAGGCAGTAGGTGGGGATGGAATTTGTGGCACTGCCCAGGAAGCTTCTGGTACCTGACCTAAACAATCATCACCATCTAATTCTTCATCAGCAGCCCTTAAAATTGAGGAGCAATCTGAGTCTCCAAGCTTCCCACTATCGTCCTGGGAGAATTCACCGAAAGAACAGGGGCAATTAGGGCCTGCACCGGCTTATTATTCCCTACAGACCTCTACAGGGTCACAGTAAATTGAGAATGTTGACTATGAAGGTTACAATTGGGATTTGATAGAAAAGAGCAGTTCCAAAGGTGCATCAAAAATGAAATACAAACAACAAACAAGGCCTATACATATATCCATTGGAGTAAAAATTCAATTCCTCCAGACTATTAACGTACTGAAAGGGTTCGAAATCCTCTCCTAGTGTGTCCTAATTCTCTTGTTGGGTCAGTCAACAGAATAGCCAAATCAGCCATTCCCAAACCTTTCTGCCCCTTAAACACCTGAAATTGCAGCCTACTAGGAACTGACAAAAATTCAAGAAACCAAAATGAACTAGCAAGTAAACAAACACGGGGCTGAAGGGTACATATTAAAAAGTACGATTATATATCATTGACCTTAAAAGAACGGTTATATATCATGAACTGCAAGTTCCAGAAAGATGAGGGAAATGGGCTTTTTTTTTTTTGCTTTTTTTTTTTGGGGTATGGAGGGAGGGAGGACCACCACGAAATATTGGTCACTTGTTGAAAGATATGCAAGGGTTAATTTCTGTGCCTCTCCAACCCCTCCAGGCTCCAACCTTTTCCCTCTTTCATTAACTTTCTGCATCTTTCTTTTCCCTGGTCGATGTCTTTCCAAGTTGAAGGAAATAGATTGAATGTTCATGTGATTGTTTACTCAAAAGTCCATAAAGGCACAAGCAGTAAGATATAAGCTCTAGTTTCCAAGCATCATGAAACTTAATGCACCTGAAAACTTAAATAAATCCATTGCACCTCTAGATTAGCAATTAAACCAACATTGAGCCTAGACCTCTCCCTGAGTGATAAACCCATCCAACCACATTTGCTAATCCTAGGATTCTGAACGCCATTTTGGACAATCCGTATATCCTCTGAATCATGCCCAGGCCTTGCGTTTCATGAAAACATTTGAAAACCGGGTGCAATACTTATTTTGTTCCCTACTAGATTCTTGAGTGATGTAAATATCAAGCAATGCCATGTAACATCTGCTGTATACAGGAAGACTGGAGTTTGTTCCACTCCAAGAGATTGTAACACGTGTCCAGTTCTCCATGCAGTAACTTCACCTTTGACTGAAAGCAAGTTCATACACAAGCAACAACAGACATATGCAAAGTGCAAATAAACAATTACTCTCTGTGTAATACACATACTCTGTAAGAAACTAATTATCCATTATCCCTATGGAGAATTGTATGATCAAGAAATCAAATGAACGTTGCCAGTGGCCATAGAAATAGCCTATCACCTATGTTGATCAAAGAAATGCCACAAGATTCATTATGACCTGAATCATACCTTAGATGAACCATTACCAATATAATTGTAACTCTGATTGAAGTCATTTAGCCCAAGAAACTCATCAAACTGCCACTGTGGAATACTTCCAGCTGCAGAACCTCCAATTAAAGGAGTCTTTGTTGGCACAAAATCCCCAACCCCATTGACCTGGGTGGGTAACACCTTATTATACTGACTACTGGAGGAAACAGGAGCAGGCCTCCTAGAAGGGCGGAGTTCAGGTTCTGATATTTTCTCACCAGAGTGAGAATTCCCTGACAATGATGATGACCTAGGTTCAGCAGGTTCAAGCCCTACTTTTACTCCAGTAAGGAGGAACCTCTGGTGAGTGGAAACATGGGTATTGGCTGTATGGATGGCAACATCACATTTCCTGCAGAGCAAAGCTCGATCCTCTAGACAAAAGAAGTATCCAACTGTCTCCTGCAGAAAAAAGAAATTCTTCATTAACATTCAGTTTTTAAGTTGATTTAGAGGATTAATTTTCGTCAGGAATCTTAGCAGTTAAGAAAGTAATAGAGACATACAAATACTCTGATTGTTTTGATGAAAAATGTAGATACTGAGAAATCAAATAATGAAACTTAACCAATCTACTACTTCCTAGTAAAACTAAATCATTGATTCAATACTCGACGATGAAAGCTTACACCTATATAAATTATTAATTCTCATGCTTAAAGGTGGGCCAAAAGCAAGGTCTTGATGAAACAGACACATTGATACAATAAAATAACATGGCAGACCTCAGTCTAAAGCTCAGTATAAACAAGCAAAGCAATTCGCATATCAAAGCCTTGCACATAATTTCCACAACATATCAAAACTGTTGCATTAGATAAGGAAAGAGATTCGTCACGCATAACACTCGGCGAGAAAAAAATATACAACCTTAACCCAATTAAATAATGTGCTAACCATTATAGGTGTACCAGGTCTGTCGCTGTCCTCTTAATATTTCAATACCACATAAAAAAAATAGAGCACCTATTCCCCATATCGTTCCTAATTTAGGTACGGTAAAAGTTAGGGACCAGAGGCAGCTTACACCTATTTATAGTTCAGCAACTACCAACCCCCGAAAGCCATTAAGAGAATATATAAAACCAATCTAACCACTCAATAGATTAGCTAAAGGACACAGCATGCAATCCAACCATTTAGCCAAAAAAATCCTACCATACGCTTGATAACAACCACAAGCTAAGTACAATAAGATTGAAAAATCATCACTTTCTCAACCAATCATGAATTAACATGGCATACCTCAACTCTATATAATAACCATAGAGAAGACCATATGGAGAATAAAAAATAAAAACTTTTGCAGTAAAATAATCTTATTCATCAGATATTTCAACCACTAACCAAATTAAATACAAATTTCAGCATCCCATTGTATCCCATCACATCAAGAAACATATTAACAACTAAACATCAGAACTTTTTTACAAAAATAAAATATTAAAGCAGGAAAATGTCCTAAAAAAAGGAACTTTACCAATCAAATAAGTTTATCCATTCGGGATAGTTTCAACTACTGATCAAATTAAATGCTAATTTCGACATTCCAATTGCATCCCTTCATACCCAAAAAGGAAATTAACAAGTAAAAACCACAATCCTCATCAAATTCAGCTGAATTAAACAGACCAAAAAAACCCCACAAGAAGAAGAAAGAAATCAAACCTGGCAGATATCACACTTGGGCATCTGAGAAGAAGAGGTAGAAAGAGGAACCCTTTGATGCTTACTAGCAAGCTTATTAGCAGCATGAACTTTTTCATCACAAGCCCAGCAAAGCGCCGCCTCATCAGCACAGCACAGTACACTTGCTTCAGCTACCTCACACACGTTGCACTGAATCTTCATCCTACCTATCCTAAATCTCTCCACCTCAAAAACCCACTTGGAAATTCAATTCAATCTTTTTATCTTCCCTTTTTTTTATTTTTGTTTATTTATTTATTTATTTATTATTATTATTATTGGGTTGAAATGAACGAACGAGGGGCGGAGGGTGGAAGTGAAGGACAGAGGAGGAGAAAGTGGGCATAGGGGTTTAAGGAAGGAAGAAAACTAGTTGTCTCTGTGATATTTTTGTGGGGATTTTTGGGCACGATATGGCGGTTGCTTTGCATATGTGTCGGGTCTTTAATCAAATATTAATGCGTGGAGCGAGAATGGATCTGACCCGCTGAGCTGGCAGGGTTGTTAGAATGAGTTGGGATCTTTTTTCAAGACTGGCACGCGCCTCGCTGGAACTGGAAGCAAGCAGAGGACCTCATAAATGTAGCAGCAATTGCTATTCATTTGAAGGACCAAAATCAAAAGATCTTCGTTGCTTTGTCCATCTAAATATCTTGGTACTTTTACTTAGTCAAGACTCAAGATTCGAGTTCCCGTCCACTAGTTACAATTATACTAACAATCTGTATAGTTTTTTTTTTCCCTGTAGCAGGAGATGGATGGGACATAAAAAACGAGAAGAAAGACGGAGAAATTTGAATACAGGATCTACGAAATTTCTAATTTTTAAAATTTTAATTTTAATCACAAAATCAATGTTTCATCGCGAGTTTTGTATAGTTGTTTGATTGATTTAAAAATAAATTTTTTCTAATACTCATTAAACACATATAAATCACACTTACCCTATCATACGAATATTCATGCTCATTTATTGTTGTCTTTTTGTATTTACATATTTTTCTCAAATTAGTTTCATTCTTACTAACGAATTGACACTTGAAACTATCTAAATCATTGCCACAGTGCCTTCAAAAATTACTCAATTATAGCTTCTACGGTAATTCCTCTACCTCTTAAAACTTTTTACTGTTTAATCAGTAGAATGTAAAGAGAATATTCAATTATTTTTTTGGTAAGGAAAAAAATCAGAAGTATATGAATACTGAAAAGGGCCCTGTCAAAATAAAAGGCTGATCTAGACAGTGTTAATGCATAAATCGAAAAAATACACATCATGCTAAGTCGTACAGGAAAAGGACCAAGAAACTTTAATGATTTTACCTGGAATTTAAATTTTTACCGCTCAAAATCTATTTTAGTGCCATGCAGTTAGTAATAGGCCATGCCAACGTGATTATGCTTGGTCCCAATGGTCCTTTTCATGAGATATTGGGGGGGTGAAAAGTGTGCAGTTTGTGCTGAGAATATCTTCTCCGCCTAAAGCTTTGCGCTATCTTGAATTCTTGAACCCTACTTGCTATTATGGAGAAATTTTCTCAGCCACAACAAAAATACAAGATGAATGAAGGAAGAAAAGACGAAGAAGAATGAGGAAATATGCTATTTGGCCAACATGATGGAGGCTCTGGATCCTTGTCGCACTTGCATGTTTGGTTGTTATACCTTTTTTACACTGTCTGATTAATTGTTTGATTAGTGTTAAAAAAAGTAATATTAAATGTATGCTTTTGTTGAGTTAGTGTGAATCAATATTTGATGTGACTTGTATATCGTTTTTGATAAAAAAAAAGAGAGTATAAATTACATTAAATATTAATTTATGTCAATTCAGCAGAAAAATACATTAAATTGTGCAAAATTTACACCAATTTAAAGGACACGCTCATTACAGAGAATCCCGAGCTCATGGTGGAGTGCGAGTGGTGCAAATTCAAAATGCAAAAAATATAAAAGACTCGTACTTGAGTAGATTCAATTTTTAAAAATTCAACAACTCAAATTGTACTACACCATCGATCGAGTGATATGGCACAACATGAATCATTGTGTTTTTGAAAACGAATCTACCCAATATAAAAACTCGTACAAAAGCAATGGACCAACTTTCAAGGGTCCCATTATATTGATAAATGAAGGTGGTCGGGGGAACATGGGTGAGATTCATATTCCACGAGATGGTACTCTGGAACATTAATTAGATAACGCGAAATTATGGAGTTATGTACCTATCCCGTTGTGATTGACTAGACCGTTGTGATTGACTAGACTAGGGATGTGAGTATTGCTATACTCGAGCTCGACTCGACCTATATGTAACTAGATTCGAGCTCAATCGAGTTTAAAAATCACAACTTGAGGCTTGACTCGAGAAAATTCTTTTAAACTCGAGACTCGATTCGATAAGGCTCGACCAAAGGTCAAGCCTTATCAAGTCGAGTCTAATCAAGCTTTTTGACTCGACTCAGAAAATGTACACTTGTAAATTTAGTATAAATTATACTCATAACGGACATTTATAATTATAATACATATATATTATTTAAAATATATATATTAATTAAATATATCCGACTCGACAAGTAGCTCGTCGAGCCACAAGTCCAAATTCTTGATTCGAACTCGACTCGAAAGTATATTCGAGTAGTTCGAAACTCGGCTCAAACTCGATTTGACTGAGTTCAAGCCAAGTCGTTGACCGAGCTACTCGCGAGCTTCTCAATAGTGGTTCGGCTCGCTTACATCCCTAGGCTAGATTGAAAATGACTACAATGCTTGCCGGAAAATGACTTCCTTTTAATTATACCTTCTTTTTTTTCAAGAAAACAATACTATTGTTCAATGTAGCAGAGGTAAATTAATTTGGCTCAAATGAAGCATGATAAAATGTAATTTATAGGATGAGAAATGTAATTAAGCATGATAAAATAATATGATCTTTTTGCTCCTGAAAAATGACCATGGTGTAGGTCATGTGATAGATTTAGCATAAAAAATGGTAAAAATTTAAGTTAGAACCAAATTTTACCGACTCAATTTCGTAAGAAACATAAATTTATCATTTTAAAAGTAAATGACGACAAAATTCATGTGACAGAATGAGAGCAACGTTTTGAGCAATTTTCTTTAAATACTACTAACATTTTGTATGCACCGTCAACCATGAAATCACCCACAAAATGAACTTATTAATTTATTAAGAGAGGCCAACTTAAGTTAAAAAGAGACATTAAAAAAATTTTAGAGGGGACAACATTATTTGTTAGCGAGGCCCCATTTTTTTTTAACTTTTTGAATATTCTGCTTGGACAAAAAATAGCACTATCTTTTATCACATAATCACAAACTGAAAACGAGTGCCCTTGCAAAATGAGGGAGCATCATAAATATATATATATATATATATATATTTTCCATTTTTTGTACATAATTTGCAAAGCGTTACTCTTTTTTTTTTTAAAATTTTTTTTTTTGTTGGTTTGGGTTAAAAACTAGCGCTATTAAGGTCTGAAGTCTGAACAGCCAAAGATGCAGAGTCGAGCCTATTAATTATTAAGAGGCCTATTTAAAGTATAAACTCCCGCCATTTTAACATTTACTTGAACCCAAACGTAGCCAAAGGGATAGAGAAAGAGAGAAGTTCCAATTCCGTTCAAAAGCAATTCCAGCTTGGGTTTATAGAAGATTCGATTGCTAATTCCGCAATTCACCTGCATTGTCAGAAATTTGCGATGAGAATAATTTGATTTAATTTTCAGGTACATTTCGATCAGAAACCCATTCGTGAGTTCTATTGCGAAGCTGTCAGTTTCATTCTCTCTCTCTCTCTCTCTAATTTTTTTGAGTTCCAGATTTCGCAGCTAGGTTTTTATGAATAGCACACTGAATTGCACTTTTGTTTTGTTTAAGCTTTGAAATTTCAGATTAAAATTAGGAATTTTGCGAAGAAGCGAGCGACGGAGTTAGTTCGTAAGAAGAACTTTCTTCTATCATCAGGTAAATAAAATTTCTAGCCTCTTGCTTGCAATTTCTGCTTTTGCATTTTGTTGAGAAATTTCGCATGATTTTAATTTCCCTTATTTGCTCCGCTGCTTGATTTAGTAGATTGAAAGTCCTGAACTTGATTAAAGTTACATTCAGCTTGTTTGGCTAGGTGATTAAGAGAGTAAACTGCAAGGAACAAAGTTCAATTTCAAGTTTTCCCCAATTATTGTAGATGATGTTTCTGTTGGAGGAATTTGACTTTTCACAGTTAATTCTACGTCTTACTATGATGCCTATTGCAATTTTAGTGCCATGCTGTCGCATCTGTATTTGCAGCGTTGAATTTGCAGGATTAACTCCGAATTGCCTATTTGATATCATGAATATAGTGTGTTCTTGTCATTTAATTTGAAATTTGAGATGTTGCCGAGTGATCGTTTCTTGTTTAATTATTACAGTTTCTTTACTATAGGAAAATTTTTTCCTTTTCTTGTTTTCTTTTTTCCTTGGTCTTTTTACCAACTTTATATTGGAATCTTGCTTCTTTTTCCGGTTGAATAGAGCAGGTTCAAGCTTTGTTTAATTGCTTCTATCTGCAACTCTTTTTTTCTTTTGGAGCAAATAGTTATGAACTGCAAGTTAACTCAGGTACATGTGTTCAAGCGTCGATGCATTTTGGTTAATTGTTAGATTGCATTGACGCTATCAGTTCCAAGTTTTGATTTTCTAGTTTATTCTTGGTCCTACTAAATGATTTGGCTGTTAACATTGTTAGATCAGTAGCCTAACTAGGAAAATGAGGAACATCAAAGCATATACTTCTCTTATTGTTTAAATATGTATTTCTGCATTCTTTTAACAGTTTTAACCTCCACCTCCCTGAATGCAAAATATGGGAAAAAAAAAAAAGATCATTCTGCATCTTAAGACAAAAGCTATCATACATCTGTATCATGCTATCAGCTTAGCACTGTAGCTTGTGATTCCAAATATCACATCTTAAAAATGAGTTTCGACCCAAGCTTTTATTGTTTCTGGAGGAAATTGATTAATTGATTTGTTGCTTGAGTTCTCTAAGTTGTCTTCTTTGAAACTAATGGATCACAGCATAGTACAGACACAAATCTATGAGAGAAGCATGTTGAAACTTGGTTATATTGATCAGGTCTTTCCCTATTGTACCTGTCTATTTGGTCACCTCTATCTAAACATTGAAATGAGATGCAATGCATGCTGGCGAGAATTGGAAGGACAGGCAGTTTCCACCACTTGTGGCCACCTCCTTTGTATCCCAATGCAATAGATAGTGCAGATCCTTTTGCAGTTAATGTAATCCCCCCCCCCTCTTAAATTTAGAATCAGTAATAGTCGGGCAAGGTACTCCTTAACAACATTAACAGGTCCCGAGGATGCCAGTAAGATTCTCAGCAACGATGCTGCTTGCCCTATCTGTGATCAGGTGCTCTCTAAAAGGTATGTAGCTGCTGACGGTGAACATAATAGCTTTTTGTTAGATAACCTGCTTGGACATTGATAATGCATGTCTCATGTTTCATGGAGTTTATGGATTATGAAACTAGCAACACCATACTACAATAACACAAAAATCACTCTGTTCTTCTCTTTTGGCATTGGGCTACTTTGCACAGTTTCAAGGTGGACCCTATACTAAAGCTAGTTATATGACTAATATCATTAATTCTGGCATTAGCTAATAGCTATGACATTCCACTGATTCTGTTGTACCTATAATGAATTATGATTTTCCAGCCTCATGAAATCGGTGGATATCAATCCAAGTGATGAATGGACAAATGTAAGAATTCCCCTCCTCAAACTTTCTATGCTTTCCACAACCTATCTTTATTTATTAATTTATTTTTGTGTCTTGGCTTTCTTTTGTTGCTAAGACTTATCATTGCTGATGTTTAAGTATCAAAACTTGGTGAATTTTCATGTTTTTTGCAGATGGTCATGGCTGGGATATCACCACAAATATGTATCCTGAATAACTCTTTCAGAATTTTCTGACATTCATTATTCAGAATTGGCTTGTTATAAGCGGAAACAGGGTAGAATTCTTGGAATATTAAAGAGTAATACTTCAATTTGGCTAGTCATCTGGTGGAATAGGGCAGAAGTTTCTAGAGAACTGAAAGATATGCCTTTTGAACCTTATTATGGTTGCCAAATTGTCCAAAGCTGTAGATTTTTGCTCTTGCAGGCTAGTTAAATGGATCACTTGAACTTTTGAGCTGTGTAACATGCAAAAGAAGCACTTAGATTTGCCAAGGCACATGCTTAGTTTCAAACTTTTTATATGAGAAACAATTTTATCGGATCTTTTGTTTGATTTTCCTAAAAGAACATAGTGATGAAGAGTGCATACAGAAGTGTGATGTTCTACATCGGGCAAAAGGAGTTGGAGATGCAATTTAAAATGAATAGAATAGTAGCTCAGTGCCGGCAGAAATGTGAGGTGATGCAAGAAAAGTTCACTGAAAAACTGGAGCAAGTACATACAGCATACCAGAAAATGGCTAAGAGGTGCCAGATGATGGAGCAAGAGATTGAGAGCTTATCTAAGGATAAGCAAGAGCTCCAGGAAAAATTTGCAGAAAAGTCTAGGTCAGTCTGAACGTCATCCTACTGTGACTCGTTGATGTGGATTTTACACCACTGACCAGTAATATTATCAAACCATCCCAGACAGAAAAGAAAGCTGGATGAGATGTATGACCAATTGAGAAGTGAGTATGAGTCAACGAAACGATCCGCTATTCAACCTGCACCCAACTTCTATCCAAGGGCAGAGCATGATTTGTTCTCAAATCCTGCCAATGTGATGGATAACAGAGACCCTATCAGAAAAGGTAAACCTGTTCTTTTTATCTCAATCAAGACTTGATGAGATGGATTTTTGGCATTCTGTTCACTGAGTATATTTTAGCACATATTGCGCAATATACTATTCCTTCTTCAATTGTCCTGGTTGTATTCAGCCAAGAAATACTAGTAACTTATTTGTGGCAGATTGGTCGGTTCTCACTCCTGAAACTCCAGGACCAAGAGAGGATATATGGCCACCAGCAAGGCAGAACAGTTCAAACTCTGGCCCCTTTGACATCTCAAGTGGTTCACCTGCACGACAATCTGGAATCCCTGTTGATGCTGGTAACAAAAGGGCTGGTGTTCGTCCTGTTTTTGGCGCTGGTGGAGGAGCTGGTGCTAGCAACCCGTCAATGACTTTGAGGAATCTCATCCTTTCACCAATAAAGAGGCCTCAGCTCTCTCGAAACCGCCCTCAATTGTTCACGTAAGCAAAAATCCTATAATATTATGCTTAAAGTGTTCTTGATTCAATACTGGATATACAAGAACCTTTCGTTTTTCAGGTTGTAGATTGGTGGCCTTCTTGTTGTTGACTCTTTGATTGACAATTTCAAGAGAAAAAGGGAAAAGTAGGGCTCATATTGCAGATGAGATTTTTTTTTATCTTTGGCACGAAGGAAATTGCACAGAGTATACTTGTTGATAAAGCAACTGCTCCAACTAGAGGGGAAATAACAAATAAGCTGCTCTATCAGCTAAATGATCATTGTAAATTTGTAATACAAACCATGGGCAAGTCATAATGGAGTTCTAGACTACAACTTTGTGCTTCAGATGTGTTATGTATGTCTACTAGTCTACCTGTATCTCATTGCAATTCTTTGCCTTGAAAGTCGGTTAAGACGGAAATTCCGCTACTTGGATAGAAGGTGATAAGAGTATTGTAGGCAAGCCACCATAAATCTTTACAGCAAGAACGTGGGCATTGGTTATAGATGTCTTTGCGCTCCATGTCATATTCTAATGTATTTTATTGCCGTGGAGAATAGCTGACATGTTTTAATGATGAGAACTACTTACAACTGAAAGGAGAAGGCCAAGGAACCAGTCTTCGAGCCACAACAAAAATAGTGTACAGCATGACATTAAAAGAAAATGAACTTCTCATTACCTAATCAAAAAAATTTATTTGTAACCATTGCAATTTTACAGATGCATGAAATGTACACAAATGTCTATTTCTTTTGTACAAATATACCCAGAAAATTCATGGATAATTTATGATAGGAAGTGCGAAGGCAAAAAGACATTTAGTGATGGAGCCTTGGGAGATAGTTCAATCATGTCCCCAAATTGAACAGAAAACACAACGTGGGAACCATCGATGTAGATTAGCCCTTCTTCAGAAAACCATTTGATTTCCATAGATGCATTGGACTTTACAACTCCAAGCACACTGGAGTTGGCTCCAGGAGATATTGGCTCTCTCACCAAGTATTGGAGATCCCTAGACAAAATGGGCATTGGAAATCCACCAGCAGAAAGCATTGCAGCTGTTGATCCAGCAGCTGTTGATACTCTCAGACCACTTGATCGGCTGTTCAGCAATGGAGAACATTGCTCCCCTTCTCTCCAGATTCTGTCAACAGAGAACACTATCATTATGCGACTGAAACCAGCATAGAAATATAGCCATATTTGTTTTATTTGCAATCTCAGCTTGAAGCTCAAACTATGACAGAGGAGAGTTTTCCTCTGACCATTCTAACATTCCTCATTTTAAAAGAGCCCAAGCACATGCAAACATTGTAAAGGGTGGCGCAACAAATTTGTGCATTAGGATCTTAAGTTGCTATAGTTAAACAATCTAAAATTCTATATTACCTATATGGGCGAGATTTACCTGAATGAGAATCTTGAGACTGTTGCAGGACATGGATGTGCAATTAAAACGTCATTAAGAGGAAAAATTGAAAGCTGTTTAGAGTTGACATTTATGGACATCCTTGCAACTTCAGAAGGTACAGCCCGATTCTCAAGGATGTCATCCAACATCTGCAAGATGATCACAATCAAGAACTAAGCTAAAAGTCTCATGGATCCTGGGGGTGGTAATGATCAATTCCATTAAAAAAGGAATGTTGCCGTAGCTGGTCAAGTTTTACAGATTAAGGTTAGTTATTGCTGTGTACAACAAAAGCAATAGAAGGTCCAATTGACAACTTTCAGACGAGATATTATCAGAAATAGATTACTGTGGCAGATAGTTTGCTAGAGAGAGACAGAGAGAAAGAAGGGGGGGGGGTGTTTCAAATACAAGAACCAAATTTGCAGTAAAAATTCTAACTTATACTAAACTCTAGGTTTTAACTTCTCTGTGAACTGAATTATCTAGGCTTTACCAATCTCTGAAATTAGGCTTCACTAGAAAATAGGAGGAAAAAGGATTATTAACAAGCCAAATTCCCAGTAGAAGATGCTCTCTAAAGTATGCACCCGCAATTACCAGTTTCTATTCCTAGTTTATAGTTAATTGTTTCATTATTATTATAGTTTAACTGATCAAGTTTGGATTAGGTGAGTGTGAATCTCACCTGTTCAAAATTTTTAATGGTTGCTGCACATAGATGGCCCGTGCTCCTTGTAGCATCAAAATCTTCACTGTGTTCTTCCACCTATATTGCAAATGAAATGAATTTGGTTTTACACAATCACATGTACCTTAAATTTATCAACTGATGTGGTAGAAATTTACAGAGTGAAACACAAGCATCCCAGCTTCATATTTATTATTGACATAACCTAACCTCTTCAGCTTTAGTGGGGTCGGAATTTATGCCGAGAATTGGGATTGAATTATCCATGAAATGGCTTGCCTGCAACAATGTACCATCACCTCCTATAGTGACAACAAGATCTACATCACGGATTGGCTGAGATAGATTGCTCCTATAAACAGTGTCCCAATCAACAAACTTGTTCTTCAAAATATTCTGACAGAAGTTTATCGCATTACTGTGAACTGTGCGCCTATTGTCTAGATAATTTATGACCTGTGTCATCTTCAACAGAAAAGATATCAGACATATGCGACTTTAATAGAAACAGAAAACATACAGGCACCCAATAGCAATTTGTAATCCGCTGGGATAAAATCTGTAGTAGCTGGAAACGTATTAGTTGCAAATAATGGACAAAAACAGAAACTTCCATATGTAATTTCACTAAGCAATTGCTCAACTTTTGTGGTCTCCCAAAACTTCACACCAGTCCCGTGAAATGCAAAGGTCTTAAACAGTCCATGCAAAATATTTGAAAAGCAAAAGGAAACTTCTTCTCTCGGTGATACTTTCCTACTTATACTACCATATCTCATGAGGAAAAGGGGGAAAAAAAAACAAACAAACAAAGAACTCTACTAAATTCTGTTGCAGACAAACGAAAAAGATCAGAAGTAACAATTAACAGTAACATATAATCAAACAGTTAGTCTTCAAGCAGTAAAGACTTTGAGGAAATCCAATATAAATGTAAATGAGGAAATTAATGGGTTTATTGGATTCTTTTTCTAGTCTTCTTGTCTCTAGTGTAAGCTGAGATCAAAAGGGTAACGTACCTTGGGGCTGGTAAAGCGAGAGAGCTTGTCTGATTGGTGAGAAGGGTACACATCTAACGGCTTCAAAAGCAGCAACAACCGCCTCCTCGCCATATTCAATCTTGCTACTGTAATATATTAACGAATCTGACAGGGATATTGTGATATTGCTGTTTCACCAAACAGGTGAATATGCATGTTTACTTCGGATTTTTCAAGTGGGATTGCTTGATTTGGCGGCAAACTCGGGCCAAAATTGGAGGACTTTGATGTCGGACCAGTCAATTTACGCTTTTGATATTTAGATACTTCGCTTGAAGCGTTTTTAGCTTTAAATGGAAAGCATCACAGGTCATACTTACCGCCGAAAAAAAGCGTTTCTATTCTCGGGATAATTTTGGTCGGCAAAAGTGGTAAGTTGATAGTAGTTTTCTGCATTTAATAACAAAAGGTTTCTCGCTTCTGTACCAAGTTTCACCGTCTAAACGGACGGGACAGGAACGGTTGCTTCTGAAGGTTTTGTACAAAGTACGTGGCGCGTAACTCTCTCTCTCTCTCTATATATATATATATATATATATATATAGTATAACTCACTTTTAATAATGTGTAATTACATAACAAAATTTTATGGGTCTCACACATGATGTGAAAAATGATGTACAAGATGCAATCTGAATTTTATTATTTTTTTTGTCAAATCTTGACAACGAATCTTAAGGGACGGTTACCATTCTGCCCCTCCTCCCATCTAAACATAAATAAAGGAATTTTTTTTTTTTTGCTAAAATAACAAAAAAGAATCAAAGTTGTCACATGAGTTAACCAACCAAGTGATGAATAATTTGTGATTGGAGGAGCTCAATGGAGCTAGTAAAATTCAAGAAAGAAGGAAATGTGGTGTTTTAACTCTATATTTGAACCAAAAAATCGATAGTTAATTTTTCAATTTAAACAAGTTTGAGAATACAAAAACTCACTGTATTTCAAAATTTTCACCTGCAATAGTTATTACAAATATCTAATAACAATATTTTTAAAGGGGTAGCAAGACCAAAAACCAAATTAATAGTGAAAGTAAAAATGAAATATTCCCTACCTAAAACCTACCAAACTATTTCTAAAAGAGAGAATGGAAGGAAAATCCCAATGACAAATTAGATGTTACTGCTATCTATTTTCATAGACTAAACTTAGTACCACTATTAACGGAGAGTAATTATAAGTGGTAACTAGCGAACCGTAATCCAGAGCCCAAGCAGGTCCGGCCCCTGCCCAAAACCCGCATTATATAACCTAACCCAACTAACCTTAACCAAGCCGGACCCAGAACCCACGGTTAGCTCAGACTACCTTACAACTCCTGCGTTGACCCATCCATTTTACCAACCTACCCACTGGGTATACCCAAAATTTCCCCAGATTCCATTTCCGGATCAGAATATCCATTTTCCTCACGACTCTGTAATCCGTATCCTATTCTACCGCTTTTCGGACCCTCCGATCGGATCCTTCCCTGTTAGCATCACCGATTTCTCTCATCCAGCGCCAAAAACCTCAGCTTCAGATCCGGATTCTTTTTCTCGATCCATGTAAGATCCAACCCGAATTCGTTTGACTTTCCGGTTTTTGTTTTTAATCTTTTTTTAGATTATAATTTTTGTAATTCAATTAGAAAATTGACGTTATTTGTGCGCTGAATTTACCAACTGCTGAGAAATTTTTTTTTTTTTTCCATTTCGCGTGAATTGTTTTACCTTTTTCTGATTTTTGCTTATTGTGACTGAAATTTCTAAATTCATTTTCCTTTCGGAGTCACTGCGTCTGTGTGTGTGTGTGTGAACCTTTATATTTCAGATGTTTGGATTAGAACTTAGTAACTCTGTTCTGGAATTTCGAGGTTTTTAAGGATGATTAATCTATTTTTTCTTGTAGATTTTAGAAAATCGTTGCTCAAGGATCTGAATGTAATAGGTTAGATGAAAAATCTGGTTAAATTTATGTTATCCACTGTAGAAAGTTACACTGTCAAGGATACTTTTTTCATAGTGTTGTTGATTGGTGGTGAAATTTTTTTCATGGAAGTAGTGGTTAATGGGATGTAAACGAGCTTAATCAAATAGAATACTACATTGTTTAGCATGAATTGAATTTATGAATGAGCTTGACACTGAGGCAAGCTCAAGTAGCTTTGTTACGTTTATTGGGCTAAGCTTGAACTGTTGATCAGCAATAAATGTTTTTCTGGGCTTGGTTTGAATTTTTTGACAAACTAATTCTCCAACAAGCTCTTGCCTAGTCCAGCTTAGTTCGAGCATGAAGTATTTTGTTTTGCTTTCAGTCCCAGTCAAGAATTAATCTCCATGTCTTAATGTGGTGAATGCAGATATAAATGCTTAATAAGTAAGTCCTTGCTATGGAAATTCCCGTTGAGACCCCTGCTAAGAAGACGAAGAGGTTGACGTCTGTTGTGTGGAATCATTTTGAAAGAGTTAGGAAGGGAGAAATATGTTATGCTGTTTGTGTACATTGTAAGAAGAAGCTTAGTGGATCGAGTAACAGCGGAACAACTCATTTGCGGAATCATTTGCTAAGGTGTTTGAAGAGATCCAACTATGATGTTTCTCAGATTCTAGCTGCTAAGAGAAAGAGAAAGGATACTGCTGTTAGCCTTACAAATTTCACATATGATGAAGTGCCAAGAAAAGATGAAATTATCACCCCCATTGCTTACAGAATTGATCCAGAACCGCGAAAAGAAGAACCTAGTCAGGCTGTCAGCCTGGCAAGTGCTAAATTTGATCAAGAGCGTAGTAGACTGGATCTTGCCCGTATGATAATGTTACATGGTTATCCACTAGCTATGGTGGAGCATGTTGGATTTAAAATATTTGCGAAGAATTTGCAACCCCTGTTTGATGTTGCGAGTAATAGTGCCACTGAACTTGATTGTATGACAATATACGGGAAGGAGAAACAGAAGGTTTATGAACTGGTACATAATCTGCATTCCAGGATCAGTCTTGCCATTGATATGTGGTTTTCATCAGAAAATGCAAGATATATGTCTTTGACAGCTTACTATGTTGATGGGGACTGGAAGCTACAGAAGAAGATACTGAACTTCATTACTTTGGATCCTTCTCATACAGATGACATCCTTTCTGAAGTTGTTATCAAATGTCTGACAGAATGGGCTGTTGAAAGGAAATTATTTTCCATGACATTTGATGATTGTTTTGCGTACGATGATATGGTCTTCAGGATTAAGGATTGGCTGTCTCAAAACAAACCTCTTCTGAAAAATGGTGAATTGTTTGATGTACGCTGTGCAGCACAGGTTCTGAAATCTATCGTTCAAGATGTCATGGAAGCACTTCGAGATGTGACGGATAAAATCCGAGAAAGCATTAGGCATGTTAGAAGTTCACAAGCAACACTAGGAAAATTCAACGAGTTCTCTCAGCAGATTGGGATTAGCACAGACAGGCATCTAGTTGTTGATTGCCCAATGCAGTGGAACTCAACTTATTTGATGCTTGAAGCAGCAGTAGAATACAAGGGAGCATTCTCTCTCCTACAAGAGAACGACCCTTCCTATATGACGGCTCTATCTGAAACAGAGTGGGAGTGGGCAAGTGCTGTTACTGGTTATATGAAACTTTTCCTTGAAGTTACCAATGTTTTTGTTGGGTGCAAATATCCTACTGCAAACATGTACTTTCCAGAGCTATGTGATATTCACATTCAATTGATAGAATGGTGCAAGAGTCCTGATGATTTTCTAAGTTCTATTGCAGCGAAGATGAAATCCAAGTTTGACAAGTACTGGAAGAAGTGCAGTTTGGCGGTGGCAATAGCTGCAATCCTAGATCCCAGATTCAAGATGAAGTTGGTGGAGTACTATTATCCACAGATTTATGGTAGTGATGCTGTGGGTCACATCAAGGAGGTTTCCAATGGTATCCAAGGACTTTTCAGTGAGTATGCCGTAAGCTCGTCTTCGCTGGATCAAGATTCTGCTCTGCCTGATGGTAGCTTGCCTAGTACTATTAATGGAACTAGAGATCGACTGAGGGGATTTGACAAGTTCCTTCATGAAACTTCAATAAGTCAGAGCATGATTTCCGACCTTGACAAGTATTTAGAGGAACCAGTCTTTCCACGTAACAATGATTTCAACATATTGAATTGGTGGAAGGTTCACACCCCGAGGTATCCCATCTTGTCCATGATGGCTCGTGATGTTCTGGGGCTACCTGTTGCCACACTTGGACGAGATCTGGTATTTAGCAACAGAGGTAGAGTGCTTGATCATCATCGTAGTTCGCTCAATCCAGACACTCGAGAAGCTTTAGTATGTGGCCAAGATTGGTTGCGCGTGGAATCAGAAGGTATGTTAAGTAGCTTCAAGTGAGTTTCTTTTTAAATAAAGGTATATTCTGTGATAAAGGACCCTTTTTTTTTTTTTTTCTCTTTGCATCAGAAAACCAAGTTTCCTTGAGCCATCCTGCTGTATCACTTTTCATCGAAGCAAAGTAAGATGATGATGGTATGGCACCTTAATTTACCTTTCACTCTCTTTGCAGAATGTACTCTACATTTCCCCTTAATTTTCTTCATTCTGATGCTTGAATATTTGTCTTTGTGCAAGGTTGTCAAATGATGACCAAGCAAGCTAACAGGTGTCAAATTATTTTGATGCTTATGCTGGCATAGAGTCTGCCAGACCGAGCATTAGTTTCCAGTTGTACGAGCATTCTTACTAGCACGGGTTTACATGTCGGAAGGAAATTACCAAAACTGTGTTACATCATTCATATCGACAAGAAGTGGGAACTGGCAGATGCTATCCTAAAGACAGCCAGTTAAATTTACTGCTATTATGTTAAGCTGGACCAAAAAAAATTTTCTTCTTTTTAGGGGATTTCTTTTATGTGTCAATCCATGCTGGGGAATGTTACAAATAATGCAGGAGAGAAATTAAAATATAAAACAGCTATTTTTATGACAAGTTGGTTTAAGGGCTAACCGTTTTAGTACTTGCTGCATAATACCAAATGTCATTACATAATTTTGCTTATACATACTTATTTTGAAAATATAAATGATTCAATTTGAAAATGTTGTACAGAACTAAGTACCCAAAGTTGTAGTATTATTCAAGCCGGAATGGAAGGGCAAAATGAAAATCATTCTTCTTCATCGAGCAGTCTTTTTTTTTTTCTTTTCTTTTGCCACATAACATTGTAATTATCCAATATAATTAAGAAACCAAATATAATTAATTGGCCAAAATGTTCCTACTTAGGCCAAAATGTGTGTGCGTGTGTGAATGGGCGTGCTCAAGCGCATCTGCATGGCGCGGGTTCAAACGTAGAAAAAAAAAATGAAAGACTGCTCTCTTGGCGATCCGTATATCTCATCTTCTTTCTTAATATTTAATCTAGTTTGTATTAACCCAAAACTTCGCATCTCCTAAAGATCGTTTATTTATCGCTTATATGCAAACTATATAGAAATTTTAGAGTATAATTTGACTGAACATCCTCTAGACTCTGGGTACAGAATATTTATTCGTTGTTCAAATTCACTTACAAGATTGTGTAGTCAATCAAACACAATTGATCTACGGAAACTTGACTAATCAATATCCTTTGCTTCAATGATCAAAAATAAGATTAAACAATTGCATGAAGCAAAGATTCATTTAGAATTTCTCAAGGAAATACCACCATTTTGTTGTGTATCAAAGATAAACTAATTAGATGTGAAGCAAACGCACGGGTATTTTAATTTTAACAAAAGTTGTAATGAGTGCATTGCTCTTGTTGATATGCCCCAGTGTTGTTTTTGTGACGCATCTTATACTATATAAGAATGAGTTGTGGTTAAAGAGGGGTTTGAATTTCAACCACATAGATAGGGATTTTTTGGGAATGTGTAATGTTATGTAGTTTTTTTTTTTAAAGTTTTTGGTATAACTGAACACATCATGTGTTTAGGTATATTTATTGAAATGTCCTCGTATTGGTACATTTCAAGTTTTGATTTATGGAGATATCTGAATATTTTTGGAATATGAAATTATTTTGCGACTGTTTTTGCATTGAGTACAACTCATATAAGCTTATGTGTTGGTGTAATTATTGAAATGGTGTTATAGACATATTTAATTAAAGTGTGGCTTTTGTTATACAATTAATACAAAGATATATTAACATGTTATTATAACTAGCCGTTGGAAGGTATTTCTTTGTCTGAAACAACTTATGTCTCCTCTTGAGTGATTCTCAACTAACATCTGTAGGGGTCTTTTGGGAATGGTAAAATTGTAAAAACATTGAAAAGTGTACAAGTGTGTGCTGTAATTAGAATGTACTATTATTAGTTTTGTCATATTTGATGACTATTTCTTTCCAAAATGCACTATTATTTGTCCAATGAAAAATCTTCTTTAACCATAGGCACTAAACACCCGCGCGATGCACGAGCACTCCCCTCTACTAATTTGATTCAGTTGGGATTTGATCCAATGCATTTGTTTTAAAATTTGAACGACGTGATTATCAATCTGGCGAATTTTTTTTGGAGTAATTGAATAACTAATTTTTTTCAAATAATATTTCGCTTGTATCATAAACACATTTTTCAACTCACCTTTTATATTTCTAACTATTTTTTTATTTCACATATATCACATCACAAAAAGTATTACAATAATTATTTCAAATAATACACTGTTCAAACACAGTGAAAACATGTGTTTTTCGTTTAACAATAATCTGTGTTCTTCTCTTTAATCTTGCGATTCTAGAATCAAGTACTTTGGTGGCAAGCACGTAGATCATTGTGGCCCATATGTGATGGAAGCTGGTTTATTCTGAGACTATTGGCTTTTGGGGAAAGCAAAGAGAATTTAAAAAAAAAAAAAAAACCCTTCTGGAATGTATTTTGTTAACACTATGGATCTGTGGGTAGTTTATGGTTTAATTTATTTATAATGCCTTAATTAATGGTTAGATCATTCTAATTTGCCTTTTATGTTCCATAGAAGTTCTATCGTGCTGCTAAAATTTTGTAAATATTACTATAAAATTAACTCTCTAAGATTTAAATATCAATGTCATGGACCCCCCCCGCGGGAAGCCTAAAAGTGAAGCTGAGGCATTGATCACCATGACGACCAGTTGCCTTGCAAAGCCCACAGCTTCTGCAACTTGGCTGGTGATATGGTTTTCTGAGGACAGATATCGTGAAAATTTAAATTATGCATTTCAAAAGAACCAAATAAAGGGGAAACAAACAGCATACTTCCTCCGTTCCACTTTGATAGTCCTGATTTTTTTTTCACACAGTTTAAGAAAAAATAGTTAATTTTGTTGAACAATCAATTTAGGTAGCTTTTTTCCTAAAATACCCTCACATTAATTAGAGTACAACTTTATGAGAACTTGAATTGATGGTAAAAAAAGAATCAACTCTCATTAAATGGGATAAATTTATAGTAACAACAATTTACATTGAATAAGGGTATTTTAGGAAAGTTAAAATACAACTACATTTTTCAATTGGAAAGTGGACTGCAATTTGGGACAGACGAAAAAGGAAAACAGGACTATCAAAATGGGACAGGGGGAGTATTAATGATCAAAATATTTATAATTTCTTTGTTCTTCACATTTTTCGGTAAGAAGGTGTATTCTCAGAAAGTTCTTTTTTGTCGAAAAGAGGCATTTGCTTTGGGAATATAGGGTACATATGGCACTAGGATTTCCGGTACACGTTTGGAAAACAGCAGGAAGAATGGTTATCCAGTCATATATTCTTTCTCCATATATATATATATATATATATGCTTGTTAAAGGCAGGCAAAAGGCAAAAGGTCCCATCGAATAATCATGAAATATTGACATTTTTCTTCGTGGAATTCCCATTAAAAGTTTTTTGGCTTCCATTCTTGTGTTAAAAGTCTTTCACAATATAAATACGGAAAAAGGAAAGATATACCAGTATGACTCTCTGTATTGTTGGCTTGGCTTATCTCTATTTGTGCTTCTAATTATGGAAATTTTCACGGACTTTTTGATCACTGGTCTCTTGTTTTTAATCATTAGCTAATGTTAACTGAAATTGGAATGATCAGAATCACTTTCAAAAGCCATAATTCTATGACCACATCAAATGATGTCTCAAAAAACTATTACAGACCGCAAACTATTTTTATTTTTATTTCTTCCCTTTCATCCTCTCAATACTTATGAATTTACGATCTAAGATTCGAGAGAGGGTTGGAATGGACGGTAAGATAAGATCACAAAAGAAATTGTGAGTAAGAGATTGTAGATTTAAAACCCTTCAGGTATCAAAAAAAAACAAAAAAAATGTAAGACTTTACTTGTAGAAATTTAAAGCACAAAAAAAAAGAAAAAAAAAAGTTCTAATGGGAATCTTTTTCAAATGCCCAAATTTGGCAAATCCAATGCGCGCACCGTCAAAAAACAATTGTCATGTCCAAATCGTACAAAGGAATGCAAATCGTCATCATCCACCACCAAAAAAAAAGGGGAAAAAAAAAGAAAAGACAGAGTGGTCTCATCTCGAAGACAACAAATAAGGATCCTTCAGCCCAGTAACAAAATTTCCACATTAATTTGCAGGAATTTGTGGAGAAATATTTTTCCAAAAACGTATTTCTTGGATTAGCATATAATAGTAAAGCAGCCTCTTTGATTATTCAATTTTGATGCAAAGTGGCCGTTTTTTTGCAAGACAATGGGGGAACCAATTTGTTGCGAATATTACTGCATGCATGGAAATGGAATAGATATCGAAATTCTCTTTCCAACAAAAGATAATGATTGTGTCAATTTCAGGGGGTCATCACTCATAATAAGTGTATATGAAGCGACACCTGCCTTCCTTTTTGTCTATATGCCTTATATTCTCGATGAAAGAAAATAAAACCAAAAAAAAAAAAAAAGAAGCACAAAAAATTGTAAAATGGGACTAAATTAGCATCGAAATTTACACAGGCTGTAGATTTAAAATGGAGATTATTGTACTGAAAACTTTTTCTTGAATACACAAACTGTCGTATGAAGTGCTAAAAATGCTATATATAAGTTTTGTCAAATTTGATTCTTGAACGTTAACAATTTACAAATTCTTGAAAAAGCAAAGCATGAAGAACTTCTAGTCAAGCATGCAATTTAAACTTGAAAGCTATAAGTTGATCTCATAGATTGTTAATTGTTGAAATTTTGATCTCATATAAAGTTGCCATGCCACAGGAAAAATAAAATAAAATTTCTGAAACTCTGCCCAATTAATGTAACTTGGGATATTTGACGACCAAAATCATGCGAGTTTCTTGAAACGACTAGAAAGTGGTGAGCTGAGATTACTTAATCGTCTAAACAAGCATCATGCATTGCCCCAAATCAAGCAAATGTGACAGGAATCTCAAAGTTTTGCAAGTTGGTCGTGACAAAAAGTGAAAAGGCAATGCTTTTTGTAAAGCCACACATCCAACTTTTCTGATTCTGCATTGCATGATGGAGTACTACCGCAACACAGTAAAGTGACCAACACATAGAAAAGCACTGTTGCAAATTGGCTACATATACATATACATATATGTATATATGTGGTGTGTGTTGGTTGCAGAGGGAAAAAAAATTATCTTAACAATTAATATAATGATATAATGGATAGCCATGAAGGTTCTGCCACCAAAATAACTAAAAAACAGAAGCCCATAAAATTGTGCGTGAGCTCTATGAGACCAAATAGTAAAAGGAAGAGGGAAGCAAAGGTCCACCACTGAGAGAGATCCAGAATATATGATTATTGCAGTTGACTCCTCAATGTCTGACATAAATCCAAGATGGTTTATAAATGGGTTTAGGGTTTCCGGCATCGTTGTATATATAAGATGCCATTTAATTTTGAACAGTATGTCAAGCGGGGCAGAAAAGATAGAAAAGCGATTCTTTTTGAAGGGAATGACTGCAAACTCTAGGCATCTTTGAACTACCATTTGACAAAAAAAAAAAAAACAAAGAAAGAAACTTTGCATTTATATCTGAGTTGAGGTCGTAAAAATAACATAAGAGATGTTAGGTTCAATTCCCTCTTTCCTTTCTCCACTTCTTAAATTTCATCTCTTTCCCGTTAGAAAAGAGAAAAGGAAAAAAAAGATATGTACGAGGATTGTTAGATCAGATGGTGAAAATTAAGTATGAAATTTGGTATCTGCTGGAACAAGTTTAAGTTCTTCCACATGTATTTGCAGGAAAAGTAGTTAAATTAGTATGGTTCTGGGTGACTAACAGTACTATGTGGCTTTAAAGGCATCACAGTGCAATTCTAGCTAGAACCATTTTGGATTTATATCTTATCATCATGAAGAAACGAACATGAACTAGTGGTAAGTAACATACGCTTTTCTTGTTTTCTTTTTGCAGTACCATGTTGATAGTCACAGTTGTGAGCGTAAGCAGCTAAAAGATGGTCTAAAAAGACCCAAAAAAAAAAAGAAACTAAAAAAGGGATGCGAGAACCGAATTCATTCAAACATACGCTATTTTTAAGAGTTTTTTATAAAAAAAAATATATATATATATTATAAATGAATGATTGAATATATGTAAGGATAAAAATATTAATCGAAGACGTCAAAAGTTTACCATATAGAAAAAGCTCCAATCCAAACAAGGCGAATGGCCCCGCACGTCAAAGTGATTGAAATTCACATCTCATAGAGTTCGGCATGAATGAAGAACACTAGAACACTTGCGGTGAGACCATAAAAATTGTTGAAACACACGATGTACGTCCCCGTTGATTTCGTGGGGCGTGGATTACAGGCATGCAGGACTTAGAATATTTTTAGTTTAAGCAAGAAAACAATACTGAAAAAAAAAAAATTAAGGATCATCAACTGCAGTAGGATTTGATGCATTCCTAGGCCAGAATGAAGAATCAACCTATGTTCAAACGTAGGTCCTTTTTACCAATTTAAATTGTGGGCCTAATTTTTTTGACAATTAAGAATAATATTTCAAAGTGAAATAAGGGAGAACAAATTCCCTCCATACGGCTGATCGGTGGCCACCTTTTGGTCTTAATCCTCAAAACAATTCTTAAAGCAAAACCAATGTCGATCACCATGCCTACTTGTTGGACATGTCTTGAGCAGCCTAAAAGTTCCCGTCCTCTCATGTCTGCTAAGCAAATTAACTTTTTAATCCTTCTGATCATCTCTTTCTTTGCTGCAAATTCATAGCTATTCTATTTTCTGATCCCTATATTTTAAATATTTTCACCTCCTCCTGATTTTTATACATTCATTTTACGAATGTTTAAAATTCCAAGCGATACAAGTAGCGGTTGAAAGATACGCACGTATATGCTTCTGTTTAATAAAAAAAAATGAATATATATGTATATATATATATATATATATCAGAAATGTATGTACTGTAAAGTGTGCTTGCGCAACAGCAGCAAAAATATACAATAAAGGAGCCTTTTTATTTATAACCTTACTTCTCCAGAACTCTTCGATCGTCTTCTACTTTCAATAAAAAAGCGACTATCCTCTCTTTCTCTCTGCAGGTTGCAGATATCTTAGTAAAAGCTACTGCTGAAGTTCGTCCTTTCCACCATATCTCTTCGCTCTTCTTGGATTTAGAGGTAAGAGCTCTCTCTCGTCTCTCTCTTTCTACAGAAGAAATATGTTGTATCTGCAATCTGCATGTCCGCATCTATTTAGATATCCTGTCTTTGTTTACTTTTTGTAAAATTCTGTTAAACCATTTTAGAAGTTAAAATTTTTCTGCAAGTAATCGAGTCTAGTTCACTTTTACGTAAAATCGTGAGCTTTAGTTATTCAACCGAAGCTAGCTGGTCAAGTGTAACTGAGCTTTTCCTGTTCACGCTCGGACACACACACACACAGTGACACAGAGATCAGCCAGAAAGGGAAGGGAAGCAAGCTGCACACAGTTGGAGGTGTGGGTGTGAGAGTTTGAAACTATCATTTATGAAGCATTTCCTCGTGGCTTAGAAAGTTTGGGTAGGTACAAGGTTGGCACTGAAGGGTGAAGGGGCAACTTTAGATTTATGAAACTGTTTTTTTTTTTTTCTTCTTAGATCATCTAATGTTTCGGAAAGAGTTAGGCTAGCTTGTCTAGTGTCCTCCCTCCCTTTGCTGTTGGCAGAATTATGGTCTGCCTGTGGTTTTTGAAGACTAAATTACGACTGTGAAGTAACTTGGATTCTAGTTCATCAACTTGAATGTCAAATAATAGGGTTGGTTAGGTTTACCTTTCGGTGGTGGTGGTACGTTGTTGTTTTGGTCCAACCCTACATTTCTCTCCATAATAGGTTCTATGTATGAGCCAGAATGCCATATGATAGTCAAATATATAGTAAAAAAAAAAGAGAAATTAAAAAGATTACAATGAAAACTCGAAAGAGAGTGATAAATCTCGACTTGTAAGTTTACCTGGAACGTCAAGAGGCTAAATTTCCATCCCCTGACTAGTTGGCTGCTTCACAACCAAAGTTTTGCTTTTTTGGAGAAACAAGGGTAACAACTAACCAATCTGTTAACGCATATTAGTGTCGATTAAAAGTTTAGACAATCACCGAGCTTTGACTCAGTGAATCATCATTAAGTTTCTTTTTTACCTGTAGGTCGGAGATCCGACCCTATTTATAGTGAACAAAAAATTTAAAAGTGATGCCACTTAAATTAGATTACGTTATAGCTAGAAATGTTATTTTGTTGCGCCGAAAAAAAAGGAGAGTTTTCTGGTACTAACATTTGGAAAAAAATCAGGTATCCCAGTTTTTTTTGTTGTTCCTCGAAAGTTCCCTACCTAGTCACAACCATCATGTCATGTGACTGCTCAATTTAGCACGTAATTATACCACAAATGGTATATAGATATGTTTCTTTCTGTTGGGTTTCATCTTTCTTATCCTCACCTAAGCTAAAGAAAATCAATTTGCTCCACCAAATATTGAGAAATAAAAAAAAAACAGAAAATTTAAGATTGGAGTCTACCTTATTGTCAATTTTCACATGGAAGCCATGATCATTGTGTATACGTGGAGCCATCTTCTGTCTTAGGTTCTTGAAATACTTGGAACTCAGTTTGGTGGTTGATTTTCCTTCTCTAGAATTCTCAATTCATGGTTTGCTTGGAGAACAGAAAACGATGATTAATTTGCAGTCTTCTGTCCAACATGAGTTGGACGAATCATTCATTTCTAATTCCATATCTAATTCAAGTATTCAACTTCTACTTCTCATTTTTTTTCCTTTATTCTTCTATGGATTTGTTTTTTTAATTACACTATGATTGTAATCAACCATGAATTAATAACTAGTCGAAAAGGGTACGACAAAAGAGATTCAATCTCCAACATTTTTGGGCTCTATTCATCGTATGAGACAAAAACTCTTTTTTTTTTCTTTCCAGTTGGCTGGAGCTATGTCGTCCCAACTGAAAAGAAAGCTAAACAAATGTTTTTCTTAATCAATAGATAGATTCAAAACTTTTGATTATGACATTTTTTCTGTTGCTTCTCGACAAATAGTGTTGACTAAGACCTTCGGATTCCAAAATTAGAATAAGCATATGATCAAGGAGTTGCAACTTGAGATTTTTTTGTCCAAGTGTTATGTTTTTACAATATTTATTCTCGCAAATATAAATTTGATTTGTCCTTTTACATGGATCACTAAAAGCGTAAAAACCATCCATCCATCATGTTAATCTTTTTTACAATACAAGCAAAAACCATTCTAGTCTAGTCTCGTCTTCGACAGATTCTGGGTCCATCCCTCCATGGTTCCAGTGTATTGGTTGAGACCCATAGAGCGAAGAACACATAAATATATATTCTCTCCCTGGTGTGTCATCTTAAATCTTTACATGAACCTGAATTACGAGACACTGCTCATTTGGTAGGAACATCTAATTTTTCTTTTTTCTATCTAAAACTTATTAGTTTGTCGATTGAAAAAAAAATTTTGAGAAGTGCTATGAAAAGAGAAAAATAGAGAAATTTTTTTTTAGCCAGTAGCGTGCGTAGTTCAGTAAGAATGGACGGACGGGCTACTTTTTATAAAATAGCTTACACATTCGCGTATAAGCAAATTATGGTCTTCAAAGTATATTCTCGCTAGTAGCCCCGATAGACTACTTTTTTATAAAATAGCTTATACATTCGCGTATAAGCAAATTATGGTCTTCAAAGTATAATTCTCGCTAGTAGCCCCGATAAGCAACTTATGGTTTCGAGAATATTTGTGACTAAAATCCAAATCATTGAGTTTTCTTTCTTTTGACTCAAAAGACCCTTGAACTACTCCTAGTTACTTATAAGCAAATTATGGTCTCCAAAATATATTATCGCTGGTAGTCCCTTATAAGCGAATTGTGGTCTCGAGAGTACGTGTGACCGAAATCGAAATCAGTGGAGTTTTTTCTTTGGCTCAAAAGGCCCTTGAGCAAACAACTACTACTGTTTTTACTCAATTGAAAAGGCGAGGGCAGAGAACCAGCGGCCCACACGGGTGGAGACAAGCCACCGGGCTCGACGCAAGGAATTCTGGTTCGCAGGTTCAAGGGACAGTGGCACTCCACTTGAAAACTAAAAGAAAATTTTGTGAAAAGGAGGGCAATCCATCAACAAATTTTGGTGCCGTCTGCATGGCTGGAAGGCTTTATGCACCGTGTAAAACGTACACGAAGGATTCTCTTTTTCTCTCTCTTGATAATTCTTTGCCACCCGGAGCCAGAATCTTTTTGTTTTCCTCTTCTTCTACCCCTCTCTCCCCTCTCTCTCCCTCATTCTATTACTTGGCATGGTACTTCACTCTTAAAATCACCGCTTTATCATTTGCCTTCTCACTCTTCCAACCGCTTCCAAATTTTCGGTTCTCGATTTAACTCAAGACCCTTGTCATTTTCGTTCAATTAAGGTAAACACCCATTTGGGCTGGCATTGATTTTCTTGTTTCTTGTTCTAAATTTGAGTGTTGATTTTTTCTGTTCTTTTTTTTCTTACTCCACTGTTTCTTGATTTTTCTCTTTCTTTTTCAACTTACTGGCCAGAATTATATTGCATAGCTCTCATAAGTTAGTGTGATTCTTTTGGCGTGCATTATGTTTGTATGTTTTTCCTTTTTTTTTTTCTTTTTTCTTTTACCCTCCCCGTGCCTCCCTACACTCTTCCTATCTCTCTAGCATACAATTCGAATCTTGAACGTGAAACCTGCCAGCAGCATTCTGTTTGTACGTTACGGTAACAGGATGAGTTGGAAATTTTCGCCAAAGTCACTTGCTTTCCTTCAACATTTGTTTCCTATATTGGCCATTTCTGATCATGGGCATGCTTACATTTTCGTATTTATCAAAGGTGTAATTTTGTTACCTGTCATCTCTGGTTTTTTCTTGCACTGAAGTTGGGACTTGGTTCTGTGACCCTATGAATTTTACAGCTGGTGTTATTCTGGAATCTTGGGATATATAATTAGAAGAGGACTTAATGGTAGACCCCATTTTTGCCCTCACTCAATTCTGTGGATCCCATCATCTTTGTTGTCTCTTTGTTTATGCTTGTCCTTTTTGCTAATATTTATTTACCATGAATGTTGATGGCCCTCTTTCTTTTTCACTTTTCTTTGTCATCACTGTAAAAAGAAAAGGATAGAAAGTTGTTGTACTGCTGTAGAATTTTGTTTTACATTATTCTGTTTTAGGAAAACTGGCCATTATATTTGTCCTTTAGTGTCACATTTGCTGGAAGTTTGTTTTGATCTGCGCATGTGTTAGTAATTTGTTTAGTCGATATGCAGGACATTTGGTGGTTCCTGGGAAACAGGAACTCTATTAAATTTAGTATTCGGAGGTCCAATTCTAGATTGCCCGTATGCCTGGAAACAAGTACAACAGCAATTCAGCCATCCCACATCTCGAATTGAGAGGCTTTTGAGAGTAAGAGAGTTACGGAAAAGCAGCAGAGCTTCTCAGTCAAGTGATTCTATTGATGGCAACATTAGGACCGAACTCTCTGAACACGATTTGCGCCTCAGAGACGGGGATGTCTCGGGAGTTTCATATGTGGAGCAATATTTGGAAGGTGCCTTGGCTGCACTAGCACTTAATGATGGATGGGAAAGGATTGATAGGAAGCCTATCAGGCAAGGCTTTTGGTGGTGGCTAATAGGCTTCCAGTCTCTGCGGTAAGGAGAGGTGAGGAAACATGGTCATTGGAGATAAGTGCTGGGGGTCTAGTCAGTGCTCTACTTGGTAAGCATTCTTTTTCTCTTCTTTAGACTTGACTTTATCAGCAATAGGTTCTATTCATTTTGTTTTGCTACCTGTATTGAGGATGGCAAACAGAATGTCTAATTCCTGGAAACTTTGAATCGTTGAAGGTGTGAAAGAATTTGAAGCAAGGTGGATTGGCTGGGCTGGTGTAAATGTACCAGATGAGGCTGGTCAAAAGGCACTTACTAAAGCATTGGCTGAGAAGGTGCAATCTATAGGCTTTCTTTTGCAGTAGGCTTTTAAGCCTTATTGATCTTCATTTTTTGCAGTATTCAGCAAAATTATGTTTATGGAAGTTGTAGTATAACTGGAATTTCATGTCTGAGGAATGCTAAGTTAGATATTTATCTTACTGCCTCATTGATGTTCTGCAGAGGTGTATCCCTGTCTTCTTGGATGAAGAGACAGTTCACCAATATTACAACGGGTATTGCAACAATATATTGTGGCCTCTTTTCCATTATCTTGGACTTCCACAGGAAGACCGTCTGGCAACTACCCGGAGCTTTCAGTCCCAATTTGCTGCATACAAGAAAGCAAATAAGATGTTTGCTGATGTTGTGAATAAGCATTATGAAGAGGGTGATGTTGTTTGGTGTCATGACTACCATCTCATGTTCCTTCCAAAATGTCTCAAAGATCACAATAGGAACATGAAAGTTGGTTGGTTTCTGCATACACCTTTTCCATCTTCTGAAATTCATCGCACATTGCCATCTCGTACAGACCTGTTACATGCAGTACTACATGCTGATTTGGTTGGGTAAGGATCGGACAAACATACTTATCTATGTTTTCTGTTGCAGTGGTGTCAGAAGGGTCATGGATCGAGCCTTGAAATCTAAGAATTCAAAGATACTTAATCTAGATTCTTTTCTTTTTTGTTTGGAAATAAGTAAACCAAAGTACACAAAGCAATGACTAATTTTTATTTCACACAGCATCACTTTGAGAGAATAATTATCATTTATCCACCCAAAAGAAACTGAAAAAGCAATACAAGAGCAGCTCAGTAACATGAATGCAGAGTTTTGTCACTGCTATGTTCATAAAAGATACCCCACAGATTATGCCTGATACCAGCTAGCTTAATCAACATGGATTCCTTAAGCTGACAAAATTCTTTGTGCACAAAGCAAGGCCTCATATTTTGCTCGAGTCTATATATTCTGATGAGTCATTCCATCATGCATATTTGTAGTCTAGTCTGTTATTTAACTGTTTATCTGGGCTCTGTATCTGTCTCTGTTCCAAATTAGGCACTGCTGGCATAGTCCCAATCTAACTTGACAATGAGTTCAACCTGTAATTGCCACATTCAATGATATCCTGCACTTGACTCAAGCTATTGCATACATCATCCTAAAGTCTCCTTTAATATAGTAAGATTGATGCATGGAACTTGCAAGCTGAGTTTAAGCTGAACACGTTTTGCAGCTTTCACACATATGATTATGCAAGGCATTTTGTTAGTGCTTGTACTCGAATACTTGGATTAGAAGGTACCCCCGAAGGAGTGGAGGATCAGGGACGGCTGACCCGTGTGGCTGCAGTATGATAATCTAATTTGTGCTTCTTTTCTTTTCTTTTTTTTCATTCATTTTCTCCTGTATAAGTAATTATTTTTTTCTTTTCTCATTCAATTTTTGTGTAAAAGTAGACTGAAGACTACGTGATTAGTTTAAACTGCTTCGCTCTTGTAACCCTTGCATCTGTTCTGTTTTGGTGGAAAATAGTTTCCCATTGGGATAGATTCAGAACGATTCATTAGAGCACTTGAAGTTCCTCAAGTCCAGGAACACATCAAAGAACTAAAAGAAAGATTTGCTGGGAAAAAGGTACTCTCTCTCTCATACCCTTTTGCCTTCCCATATTTCTTGCCTTATTGTCTCTATGGCCTTCTGATCTTAGTGATAGAAGCCACTTCTTTATTTAAGTTTGATGAAGTTGGGTAATTCTGTGTGATGTTTGTATGTTTATCTTCATATATGATCTCCATTTGGAGTCCATATGATTGATAAAGTATTAGATTCCTGTATTATGACTTGTATAAATTGGAAAATCTGTATTTTTGTTTGAATGTGTACATCTCATATCATAAGATTTCCTCTCTTCTTCTTTTGTACATTGAGGAGCATGCAATATGTATCACCTGTGGTTGTTCACAATTGTATCCACCCCCTCTCTCTCACTCTGACTTTCTCTCACACTCTCACACACACACTCTCTCTCTCTCACAACACACACACCCACATCCACCCACCCACCCACGCACACACCCTCCCCAGCCATAACCATACGCACACCCATGGATACATGCATGTATCATATTTGCATAGGCTGTGCACTCACAAAGACTATCTATACAGACATGTAGGATATCAGCACATTCCCCAATCTTTTTATCTATCTATCGTGCTTTTAGTAGCTTTGTGCATCATATTTTTAAGTGATTACCCTAATTTAGTATAATTGAATTTAGGGTGGACTATTAATTATACATGCTGCTTTTTACTACATTTTTTTGGCACTATTTACTTTGATTCTTACCAACTCGTGGCATTGAAATCTGAAAACTCAGTTATGTACCATGTTTACTATAGAAATTGAGCAAAACATGTTGTCAAATATGTTTTGATAGTCATTTCTTGTTGTGTTCATGCACGATCTGATTCTAGGATGTTCTAATTTTATAACCCACAATGTTTCTTTCAGGTTATGTTAGGGGTTGATCGGCTTGATATGATTAAAGGGATTCCTCAAAAGATATTAGCATTTGAAAAATTTCTTGAGGAAAATTCCTATTGGTGCGATAAAGTGGTTTTGCTGCAAATTGCTGTGCCAACAAGGACAGATGTACCTGAATGTATGCTTTCGAAATGATCAGCTCTTTTAAGTTCTTCTCTTCTTGGCAAAGGCATTAGTGCTTCTCCAGATATCAACTCTTCTTTCTTCCCTTGGTTAGCACATTTTGTATTTCCTTATTTATATCTTCTACAAAGTGATATTTCTCTTATCTGGTCTTTACAGATCAAAAGCTTACGAGCCAGGTTCATGAAATTGTTGGACGCATCAATGGAAAATTTGGAACTCTAATTGGGGTTCCAATTCATCATCTGGTCAGTCTTTTCATTGATTTTAACTAATCTATTCTTTGCTTTCTTCAATTGAGCACTAGACATGTTTACTACTGAAAATGAACTGTTGTTCTTCCTCTTTGGGCAAATAATACCTTTCACAGCTTGGTGTCCTTAAGTTGATCTCTTACATAGACTACAGTTTTTTTTAGTAAAATCAAGGATGGTGGCACTGTTTAATGCGTCATTTCCAGCTGCCATAGCATTAAGGTTATAGTACACTTTTGAGATTTCTTGTCCAAGGTAACTCACATGCTGTAATGTGGGCCTATACATAATTTCATGCCCAACTTCTGGGTCTTTAGTCCTCTTACCATCCACTTATGAAGAATGACCGTAGTATATTCCCTATAAAATTACTCTGGCAGAAAAATCAGTTTTCTCTTTACCATTCTCTGATATTTAAAAGATGAAGAAATATTTTGCTGCTTTTTTTTTTGTGTATGTGTGATTATAAGCAACCCCATTTTCAGGTATCATTTGGCAAAAGTATGAATGTAAAGTATCCATCCCTAAAGCAAATTTTTTTTCCTGCAGGATCGTTCTCTTGATTTCCATGCACTCTGTGCGGTCTATGCCGTTACTGGTACTAATTCTATGTTCTCAAGATCTTCAAATCCTCAGCTTTTGGAAGATAAGACTCTGTGTCCTGTATATGGCTAATGAACCTTACAAAATGTAATTAATATAGTTACTGCTTACAAATTAGAGAAGCTAACTGGATTAAGAGCATGATTACCTAAATTGTTTAGTAACGTTTGTAGTCTACTTTTGATTTTTGGCTGATTTATTGCCACACTTCGCTTAGAGTGATGCAATTTGTGTGCTAACTTGATTTTGCTGGCTCTAATACATTTTTTCAGTGTTTCATGTTTCTGTTCTTTCTTTAGCACATTGAGTATTTGTAATTGGAACTGGCTACTTGTAGAGAAGAGGTAAATTGAAGAAAATTGATTCTTATTGTACTAAACATGTATAACTGGTAAAAAGCAAATGGAAAATAAGGCAGAAAGGTTTCATTTGCTTGTTTATAGTTTCTAAGAAATTTTAATTTTCATTTTATTGGGCATGAGGCTTTGGCGTTGACATGTCTTTTCGTCACCTGTCCTCTCAATTCTTTTTAGGGCTGCTATGTAATTTTCGGACACCTTGAACATGAAATATGAGAAGCGATTCATTTCTTTTCCAACTTCGTCATTTTCAGTCCAAGAAGTTACCTTAAACGTGTTTTTTTTTTTTGGGTTTAATGGCTTCTAGATTCTAAGTCATCAGTTTCATCCACTTTAATCATCTTGAATATTTTTATTTTGAGGAACTAGAAATTAGTTGGATCATTTTCAGACTTAGTCTCTAAGTCTTAATTAAACTGTGTTTTCTATTCTACTTATGCAGTCTAACCTCAAGCATTTAGGATCTTGCATTAAATTGTAGACTTGTGACCAGGATTTGATGGCTTTGCTGCAATGATACTTAGATGACTCACTTTTCCCTTTTCATACACAACCAGTTTCAGATGTTATAATTTGCTAGAGGCATCAACGTCCTCTTCATGTACTTGAGTATTCTAACCTGTTATAACTCTTTCATATCCTTATCTTCTTGATGAACATTAATTTTTACACATACTATCTGTCTAGGCATTCACTTATTAGAATGAAAGTAATTGGGTATAGAATATTATACTAATTTTTTCTGGAACATATTGGGATTATTTCCCCATTTCTGTAATCTAATCTGAGGGCATGATTCTGTAAGAAACATGTTCACAGCTGAAGCAGGCTGAACCACTGAGCGATGGATCATCTGTGCCCTAAATGATTGGACTAGATTAGGGCCTTCATCAATCCTTAACATGTACCTATAACAAGAAAAAAGTAAAAAAAGTGTGTGAAATATTGGCAAGTTAGGTGGTTGTGTAAGCAATTACGAGATAAACATGTTTAATTTTGTTTGAAGGCCTAAAGTAAAGTATGAAAGAATGACTTTCATCATTTCTGAAAACAACTGTCGGCTATCTAAAATTTCAGTCATCTTGATTGCAGAAATTATACTGATATCACCTAGAAGGTGGACTTTGGGAACCACAGTGGAGTTTCCCCAGTGTTCATGGCTATTTCACAAATATTTGTTGCTTTTAGATCATATTATGCTTCAACCAAATGGTTAATTCTTTTGCTTCAATAGTGCATATTGGATTATAAGAGATGCAATCCTCATATTACTTTAGAAGTATTTACAGTTTGTTGTCTCTCTTGATCTACATCTGCCTTTAGGCCTTTTAACTCTTCCGAATTCCAATCATCATCTGTGTCTTGCTGATCAGATGTAGCACTTGTCACATCTTTGCGAGATGGAATGAATCTTGTTAGCTATGAGTTTGTTGCTTGTCAAGATTCCAAAAAAGGGGTTCTCATTCTCAGCGAGGCAAGTACTGCCAACTCTTTGATACAGAAAGTTGTTTGTGATGATTTAGCGATTGAAAAATGAAGGTCAATTTCAAGTATATGCCCTGAAGGCAATACTTTATGCATCTTCTTGTTAGTAATTAGTTTCATTGGACTCTAGTTTGCTGGTGCTGCACAATCTTTGGGAGCTGGAGCAATCCTGGTGAATCCTTGGAATATTACTGAAGTTGCTGCTGCAATAGGCCAAGCATTGAATATGCCTGCTGAAGAAAGGGAGAAACGTCACCGACACAACTTTGCACATGTGACAACCCATACTGCTCAAGAATGGGCTGAAACTTTTGTTAGGTTTGTGAACTTAAAGAGTGTGATTATAGTCTCATTTCTTTTGAAACTCCATAAACGCTTAACTTGTCTCTGCTGTCTAATATGATAAAGATTAGTAAATGCTGTACATATTTATGGATAGAAGACAACTGCTAGACTTCCTTTTCTAGATTTTGTGCTGATACATTGTGAGACTATACCAATTGGTTTTCTTTTTCATTCATGCTACATATTGTAGCCTTTGTACCTAAATTGCCTACATGACCTATTTAAGAAGTAATTTTGTTGCAATTATTCTTCTTATGAGTCTAAATGCATGAGCACTCCATGACTAATGACCAGTGCTCAAACTTCCAAATTTTAGTAGTAGTTTTGTGAAGGTTTTAAATACGTTGACCAAGCTACAATCATATACCAGGAGTACCACTCATATCATGATGGCTTCTTTGAGACCACATGAAAGAATGCCTAATCTTTCTGTGTAAATGTATATAGGTATCTTGTTGGTGGAGTTGGTTCTTTTGACCATAAGAACCATAAGAAACCAATACTTTTGTTTTTATCAGCGCCTTTTCATCATACACTACCTTACCATATACTTTCCCTTCTTTCGCGGCATGTCCGAAAATAATGCCTCCTTTCTAGAAAATTATGCTGATTTAACAGACTTTAGATTTTTATCGACACTATTTTTTTCCCAATTCCAGCAAGATTTGAAATAACTCATCTTTGAACTTCTGAAGGGTCCCAAAACCGGCGCGGAGAAATGTTACAACACTTCACATCTCTTTGGAGTAGATGGTAGACCTTTCTCTCTTTATCAAGAGATTCTTTGATGCAGAATTCATAGTTTGGGGAATCCCACAGAATGGTGAATATGTGGGTTTCTAGTGTCTCTACTATCATTTTGATTTCTTTTTCTTCTTTTGGTAGATTTCTTTGCACTAGCATTTGTATCATCATCTATTGAAGTTTCGATGACCATCATACGTCAATTTCAAATATAAATTTTTACACTTTCCTTATTTATAAATAGTCCTCGAGAAGCTGGGCCTCCCAAATATTTTCTATACTACTAAATCTTTGACTTGTAGTGCTTTTACAAAAGATATTATATGGAATAAAATCATGTCAAGTTCAGTCGTACCTTCTAAGAGTTGCAGAACTCTTGTCCTCTTCTTGGCTTGTATTCTTTTACCAAATCTATCTTGTCTACAACCCATCTATTGTGCTTCATCATTTTTCATTGGCCTTCTGTTTGTTATATTAATTATGTGTCCTTGGCCTTGAACCATGGGATTAAATTTCACTAAACCAATACATCCTGGAATCGGCATCAGTAGTCACCTCCTATCTTTTAGTGGATTGTGCATGTGGTGACTGTCAAAAAATAATTTACTGCATTGTTTTTTCCCTTACTGATTGGCCTCTCTATTGTCATTATTTAACTTTATGCAAGTTATAATGATGGCTGAAAACATAAAACATTGAAGTAGGAATAGCATGAAACAGGATGATGTGCTCCTGTTGTAATAAATAATTATCATAGCTACTTCGTTAGATGACACTCAGTTCCATTCAATATGATAGGATTTGATTTGACATGAAATAAGAAAGAGGAAATGACGTAAGGAATTTTCTGAATTGAACTACTAGAGTACTCATTCAAGAGTTTGAAATTTACTTTGCAGAGATAGACGTCTACTTGAAATTGTCCGCTAGTAAAACTTTGACCTTTATGTCAATTCAGCCATTGAAGTTACTGTTTAATGGTTGAAGGGAATGGGTAAGATCAGGATCATGTATAAATAAATTGGTTTAGGAGAATTAAACGTATTGTAAGATCCCAGAATAGAATGCATGTCACCAAACAGGTAGGATAGAAACACAGAAATTTTGATTGCAATTTCTCAAATCAAAATTTCTGTGTCACACGAAAATCCATATGGAAGAGACTGTGTTGTTCAAAAGCTTCAAAAATATTCCAGTAAAGTCCTTTTGTGCATCAAATATTAATTCACTATACTGATCAATCAGGACATCTTTACTTGGACATCAAATATATTAATGTAGATTGAGAAAATTTGAAACATATCTTCTTCCTTTGCATGATAAATTAAATTTCATTTTTAGTATGGATTTGTATAGCTGTCACTCTCTCAACCCTTGGTATAGATTCTATTGATGGAATTAAAATGGTAGAAAGGAGGTGACATGGTTATAATGCATGAAAGTGGTCATGCAATAGCGAAACTTAGTACAAGGTGAAGTGATGGTGATGGATAGGTATTTTTGGTGAAAAAACACTCCTTTTATTCCCTGCTTTGGCATAAATTGTCTCATGCACTTAAGCTGATGGCGAGCCAGAAGGAGATTAGGACTAGGAATGTGTTTAAACACAAGTGAGGTCAGTATTGATCATCAGGTGATTGTCAGAAGGAAAACTACTTTTACCCATATTTATCTAGAATTTAGTAGTAAGTTGAAACAGGGAGATTTTGGCAAATGTTTTCAGCTAAAAATACTTAATACAATTTGCTTTGACCAAAAGAAGTGTGATGAATTTGTTCTGTGCTATGAATCTAGAATTTTTTGAGCCATTGATGCTCTTAGCAGGCAAATATAACATTGCCGTGAAGTTAGAGTTTATTGGTTTCCATGCAAACAAGTGACCATTAAGGATCGACTTGGTATAGTGATAACCTTTATCAATCTGCATATAAGTAGGTACAATTGGAGTTGAATCCATTGCTTCTCAGTTATTTTGGTTCAATTTTGTGGTTGTTATGAGTTGATCTCCAAAATCTCGTTTAGGCCAAAAAGCCTAATTTAATCCGCATGATAGTGGTAGGTTAGTTCTGCACAATTAACTTTTTCAACATTGCTACACATTTGATCTATTTAAACTGTATACGCAGTTGTCAGCCATGTGATATAAACCTCTTCTCTAAGAACTTAATATGCTCTAAACTACTATCCTTAAGTTGCAATTTGCAGAAAAATGATTTACTTGCAATTTTTATGTGCACTTTTCATTTTTTTTATGCCTCTCTTAGGGGATTCTGGCGAGTTCATTAATTCTTTTTACACGTTTATGGCAGCCATAATGAATTCCTATAATGTTTAATTAATTCAATGCATTCAAATGCGGTACAAAAGCAAAATCTCCACAGATTTGTTGCTTTATCAAGAGCTATCAACTTAGTGTGCTTCTGAAAACATTAAAATTGTTGTGATGGCTCGGATAAATACCCTAGCTAATTATGTTGTCTCAATCTCCATCTTTTGCTTTCTTTGCTTAGAGCTGATAAACTGAAATTGAGTGTCTTTTAACTGGTTTTTGCAGTGAATTAAATGACACAGTTATTGAGGCTCAGCAGAGGATAAGAAAAGTTCCACCACCGCTTAATGTCACTGATGCAGTGAAATGCTACTTGCAGTCTAATAACAGATTGCTCATACTGGTACAATGATGTCTTTATCATTTGATTTGATTTTTTTTTTTTTGGTTGATTGAGTAGATTTTGCTGTATTGGGCATTTGAGTTGATAAAAATTGAATGATACAATTAGTACATGCTTTTGGTTGTGATGTAGTTAGTAAGCAATTTTGTCAGTTAAATTATGGTATAGAAACAAATACAGACTTGATTTGCCTCAATTTGCTTGTTTCTTGTATTTTACTGATAAACGTTCTTTGTACAGTTATGTTGTGGTACAGTATCACTTGCTTACAAGTGTAATGTCTTTTTTGAATCTTTAAGATATTTTTTTTAGTATATGACATGAAGTGACACGTCTGCCAAGGTGTGATATGGAAAATAATGAGAAGAATAAGCTAAAGAAAGTAAACATCAGGATTTATCAGGTCACTGACTCTAGTAATTTTGGGAGTTTGTCATATATAGCATTTTGGGTGAGCATTAACAAGTAGAAAGAAGCGCCTTTTGAATAAGTTGGTAAAATTACAGGGTGCTTAGCTCATTTTTCTACCCTTAAGACAAAGTAGAGAAACTAAAGAACAAAGGGATGAGACAAATATAAAACTTATCTCATGGTGCAAGAAAGTAAATGATCGAAAATTGGTAAAGCATAAATTTAATAAGTGAACTTTTTGATGCTTTGTATGCTATAATGCTGAGTTTCTCTATAGCATATTTTCTTTCTCTCTTGCTTCTTGATTTAAGTTATAAAGATCATGCTCGTTTTAGCTGGTGACATATGTGGTGTAGATTTGGCCATATCAAATCCAAGGATGACATCATGGACTAAATATCAAATATCTATAATGTGGATATTTAGGGCACCACTCATGTATGTGTGTTAGATCGTACCATGATTTCATGGCTGTTGGTTTTAGATCCTATTATGATTTCATGTCTGTTGTTTTTGTTCTGTTGTGAATGAACCAAAACTGTAGGGTTTCAATGCTACACTAACTGAATCAGTAGATACTCCTGGAAGAAGAGGTGGAGATCAAATTAAAGAAATGGAATTGAAACTGCATCCGGAGGTGAAAGGACCATTGACAGCTCTTTGTAGTGATCCAAAGACAACAGTTGTTGTCCTCAGTGGAAGTGATAGAAGTGTCTTGGATGAGGTACGGGATCCCTTTTAGTTTCTTTACTTTAGAATGTCTTGTATATCATTGTGAAATGTGTCTTTGCAGAACTTTGGTGAGTATAACATGTGGTTAGCAGCAGAGAATGGGATGTTTCTGAGATCTACCAAGGGAGAATGGATGACAACAATGCCGGAGCATTTAAACATGGATTGGGTTGACAGTGTAAAGGTATGTGCATATATGGTGGTGTTTTTATTGCATCTTTTGGCCTCTGATATTTGGATTCTTTTGTCTACTTTTCAGCATGTCTTCGAGTATTTCACCGAAAGGACACCCCGATCTCATTATGAACTCCGGCAAACTTCACTTGTATGGAATTACAAATATGCAGGTAACTAATCTGTTTCACTGGTGTTCATCCAAGTTTGTGCTCTTGCAAATTCCCATTGCTACAGTTTTATTTGGTTATTGTCTTCTTCTCTTGGTTCCATGTTAGATGTGGAATTTGGAAGATTGCAAGCTAGAGATATGCTGCAGCATCTGTGGACAGGTCCAATCTCGAATGCATCTGTTGATGTTGCTCAGGGAAGCAGGTCAGTTGAGGTACGAGCGGTTGGCGTTACAAAGGTGAGTGGATTATTCTCCTGTTTTCTTTTTTTTTCCCAGCTTATTTTTTCTTGGTTGGAGAGGTTAGTACTCTGCCTGAAATGTCTAAATCTATTTTAGCTTAAATATTGTCACCAGCTCCATCTTTTACATTTTTAAACCCCCCCCCCCCCCTCTCTTTTTCCCAAAAAATATACAGGGTGCTGCAATTGATCGTATATTGGGGGAGATAGTCCACACCAAAGCTATTACAACTCCAATTGATTACGTGTTATGTATAGGCCATTTTCTGCAGAAGGTACATTTTATCTAATCTTCCTGAATACATTGAAATTTTCTTGAATTTTTTGGCATCATTTTAAGTACTTCTAGCAAGATTCTTATTTTGCATAATGGAAGATGTTGCTCCATTTTAGTATCTTGGCTAAATGAATAGCTGTTAGACTTTCTTTCTGAGAATGTTTGCCTTGTTTTTATATGATTGCTCTTGGAATGAGTAGCTTCCCACACTTTAGTTTCTCTCTCTCCTTTTCTAAACCTATATAGAAAAGAAAAACTCAAGTGCTAAAAATTACATATCAACAGTTTTCAATCCAAGTTAGCTATACAAGTGGGCTATGGATTCTCCAACTCCACCTTTGACTTTCTGCACAGTCCTATGCTGGATAATGGATGATGGGTAAACTGTCAAATTAAAGCTAACATGAGAAACATTTGTGACCCTGCAGATATCATTTAGGGATATGTGAAAACAACAAGTGAAAGCTCCTCTTGCAGAATTCGTCACCTTGAACTATGATCATGGAATTAATTCCTGAATTTAGCGAGTTATCTCTGTGCTAAACAAATAGGTGTACAGAAGAGGGACAGGAAGGATATGTAGCCTGTATTTCTCTCTATGTCCTTTGTACTACTGATATTTTTTATGCTCTTGCTGCGTATGTCAGAAAGATTTCACACTATCAGCTCATTCTCTTTCTTCAATGTATTTTAAACACAGAGAGAGAGAGAGAGAGAGAGAGACCTCCTTTATCTGCTTATTCTCAGGTTAATTTGGGATATTTTTGAAGTATTTCTGCATGATATTAATGAACTTCTGCCATCCAATTCTATATGTCAGCTGTTACCTGTAATATGCTTGTTGCCATTTGGGAACTCATAATCAGTACTAATAAAAATTGCGCTGCCTGAAGATGGCATGAATTTCAGTATATCATTAGAAAAGTAATAAGCATGTTCTGTCAGGAGGCTATTGCTTCAATTATTAGAAAGGCATGTCAGTCAGTCAGAACATATAAATACAAAATGCAGAACTGAAAGCATCTGTTGTTGTAGAGGCTGCAGTAACAACCTTCTGAACCATCCCCACCATGCTGGTGTTCTTATGCTGGCTGACTGTTGCTTATTTTCTTCCATGTTTGACTGTTGCTCTCTTTGCTTCAGGATGAGGATGTCTACACATTTTTTGAGCCAGAGCTTCCTTCTGATGCAATGAGCATTCCAAAAATCAAGGTCACTGATGCAATGAAATTCCCTGTTGAACGACGGCCAGCTCCAAAGCTTCCAACCGGCAGGAACAGCTCAAAATCATCCCAGCATAAGTCTCAACGACCAGTCCTCAACTCTGGGGGTGGGAGGCGTTCATCCCCTGAAACAACATCGTGGAATGTGCTTGATCTTAAAAAGGAGAATTACTTCTCCTGCTCTGTTGGTCGCACTCGGACAAATGCTAGATACGTCCTGAGTACATCCGCAGAAGTAGTTGCATTTGTAAAGGAGCTGGCTGAAACATCTTCCTGAAGCTAAGCTCCTTACTAAAATGGGATAATTATCATAACACCTAGGTCAAAGTCTGGATGCTATGTTATGAATGTGCAAGCCAAGATAGCTTCTAGTAATTCTTTTCTCTTCTAGGCTAATTGAAGTGTCGTTGTCAAGTCTAAAAAAACCACAGCAGAAATGTGTTAGTTTTTATGCAGGCATCTCAGTTTTTATCTCGATGGAGACTTTAGATGCATCGAAATATATTTATGTGCAAAATCGCATCCTGAGGTTGTAGATTTCTACAGTTACAGTTGTAACTGTGACTTGTTCAGTTGCCTTGACATTGGCTCCAAGATGATTTTATCTAGTTGTCCTCTTTAACTTGCATTTTTAAGTTTTCTTGTATTCGTTGGCGATGTGAAGCATCATTGCTTCAATTAATTATATGTCACTTGCTAAATGTTTGAGCCCCCAAACGGGGTATGCTTGGAGCTAGTTTGCCCAGAAGGCATGATGGAGGAGACCAAATATGGAGGTGTATCCAAGAATTGTCAATCCAGATCAAAACCAGCTGACTGTTCCATGGATGAAACTGCAGAATCCCTGTCATATTGGCCTTAACAGGTTCTGTTGGGATTTTTTCTTTCCTTCATGTCAGTGAAACTCAACCTATGCTTCAGACCACGACCAATTTCAAGTCAAAGAGTAATAGGCTAATCTGAAAATTGAAACGAACTGCGTTGAAATTAAACTGAATACGGAGCACGCACAATGATCTCAATTTGATCAATCTGGAATACTACATGATACTTGGTGTTGATAATGTTTTGCGGCATTAATTTCTTTGATTTGAGGCTAATGTTTTGGGCTTGTTTTTACGGTGCTCTGGACTGTTTAATATGAAAATTGAATCAAACAGCGTAGAAATTGAACTGAATCTGAATCACGTAAAAATTTACAACGAAGATCTCAATTGAAGCACACAAAATTGATCGCCAAGATATACGAGAAGTCAACTATCTCACTCAGGATGCCGATTAAGATGCCGTGTGGAAATTAAGACGGGAAAGCAATAAATCTTTTTTTGGTGTTTTTGGACTTAAAAAATAAACACGACAAGTTTAATCTCAAATTCATTAATCTTATGTGCATTGACAATGTATAAACGGTTAACCTTGAATGAATGATAACCATGCAAAATTTAAATTTAAAATTCCACTTTTGCATATTTACCGTGGATCAAACGGTGATAATATATACTCTATCAGTACACATAAAATTTACTCATTAAAACATCATTTTTGTATTAGGCTTGCTTGATTTGCAAGTTTCATAGATTTCTTTAACACCCCTATGGTGAGGGTGGATTAAAAAATTTTTTTTTTTTTAAAAAAAAAACTTTATCTACCTACTATTACTGAATTGGCAGAAATGGTGGTGTATTGACAAGGTATGATATCTTTATATTGTATAACTATTGTTTACCTGTTCATTGCATTTTTACTTGTCGAACGGCATCCTATGATTATTTATCTTGCAATTACTGATACATCCAAAACCAGATTATAGGCGAGGGGAAAAAATCACAAATCATACACACGGATTCATTTTCACAAGATTATGCCCAGTTTCTGCTTTAAACAAAGGTATCATTCAAGAAATCAGATGAACAAGTAGTGTTACATTAGCGCCCCCAAGACTGACAAATGTCATGGGACGAATGTATATGTATAAACCATGTTGAACTTATTTTCAGCTTAATCCAAGATCCCATGAATGCATCCCACGTATTATATCGATGAAAATATAGAGAGGACAATTGAACATTGATCATGATAGATTCCAACTGTTACAAGCCTTGATGATAGGGCAAGAAATTTAAGAAAGCCCTACTCATGTGGGAAAGAACTAGTGAAACTTTTAGTCCGTAGACAAATGAAAAAGAACATGATAATATTCCTACTCGCTATCCGGAATCTGTAACAATGGAAAAAATTGAGCTGACGCTAAGATCAGAAACGACTACAAACTAACGTACAAAATCATATTAATCTCTAATACGGAAAATGCAGAATCAAACCCCCCGAGGTTTGCAATCCGTTCTATGCAGAAGTTTTCTTGTTTGGTTCAAAGACATACTTTATCAGCGACTCCTTGATTGGTAGCAACTCAGGGAACTCGGTCTTCAATTTGGTAGCATCCATCTCATTATTGCTTCGAGCAGCAACTATCACTTTTGCTTGTTCTTCAAGGGTAAAGTTGGCCCATTTAAATTCTGGATCAATGTATTTTTTGTACATCTCCAGAATCTCATTATGGCTAACCACCCCAGGATTTGTGAAGTTCCATATGCCCCTGAGATTTCTTTTTGCCATCTCAATTGAGATAGGAAGAAGTTCATCCAAGATAGTCATGCTGTTGGGGATGTTAACCACTTTATTGTAGCGGGATATCTTGGTAATGAAGTTTCGTGGATTGCTGAGGTCTGAAGATATTGGCATCCGGACCCTGAGTGTGCACACATTGTCATATTCTTTCAGCAGCTCTTCAACCTGTATGGAAAAATACAAGATCAATCAGCAACATTCTATGTGTACAAGTTCTTCAAGACACGAATATTCTGTCAAGGAAAGAGACGTTACCATGGCCTTGGTCTTTGAATAGAAAGATCCAGCAAAATTAGGCATATCTTCCTCCTTAAACCCGATACCAGATCCCTCTGGATGAGCAGCATCATATTCAAATATACATCCAGTAGCAAAGTTCATCATCAGCAGACCATTCTCTCTGCATACATCAGCTAAGGTGAGAGTCCCTGTAACATTCGTACGAATTGTTTCAGTCTTATGTGACTCGCACCAATCAACATTGGGTCTGCCTGTAACACCAGCAGCATTGAAAACATGTGTCGGCTTGACAGCTTGGATGTCTGCCAAAAGCTGTAACCGATTTTCCAGCCGCCCCATTCCATACTCATAAGAAATCCCTTGTTTCTCACATAATTTCCCGAGCAGACCACCAATCCACCCTGTCCTACCATAAATCAAAAACTTGAGGACTGGTTTGTTTGGTGGGTTGCTGCTCTTAGCAGTAGGGATCACCATTTTGCTCTGATGAGAATTCTCTAAGACTTCAGAAGATCCAGATTCATCCAAATGCCTTTCAATTCCACCAGGCATCATCAACATTCTAGGATGAGGAAGCAGCGCTCCGGTGACATCCCCCCACCAATCCGGGTTGCTGATATACCATTCCATAGTCTTTTTTAGTCCTTCTTCCCATACGGTCCTCTCTGACCAACCCAAGTCCTTCAGCTTCTCATCATCCAGGAAGTATCTCTGATCATTGAATGGCCTGTTCTCCACAAATTGGATGTTTGTCTCAGGATCCATGTTAAAAAGTTTGCATATATCTTTAGCAACGTCAATCACTCTTCGCTCCTTCTTAGTTCCAATGTTGTATACATGACCAACTTCTCCCCTGTGAAGAATAACTTCAAATGCCTCAGCAACATCCTCACAGTAGAGATAACTTCGTACATTAGAACCATCACCGTGAATGGGAAGAGGCTTCCCTCTCATAGCCAAAAGGATAAACTTTGGGATTAACTTTTCTGGAAATTGATTAGGACCATAAACATTATTTCCTCGCGTAGTTATTACAGGTAAGCCATATGATCTACCATATGCCATAACAAGCATTTCAGCTCCAGCTTTGGTGGCAGAATACGGGTTTGTAGGAAGGAGTTGTGAGGCTTCATGGTTTCCCACAACGGCATCTTCATCAGTCTCACCATAGACCTCATCAGTGCTCACATGTATAAATCTTCTCACACCGCCAGAAACTTTGCAAGCCTCTAACAGCACATGTGTGCCATAAATGTTGTTCTTGGTGAATTCAAAGCTATTGCCAAAGGAATTATCAACATGGGTCTGTGCAGCAAAGTGCATAATTGTGTCAATTGACTCAGTGATAAGCAAGTAGTTGACAAGATCAGCACTTGCAATATCCCCTTTAACAAACTTGTATTTTGGGGATGATTGAGAGGGAAGCAGGTTCTTCATATTCGAGCAATAGTCAAGCTTGTCAAGGACAACAATCTTGTAATCAGGGTAGCTTCGCACCAGCCGGTTAGCAACATGAGATGCAATAAATCCAGCTGCCCCAGTAATGAGAATATTCTGTGGCTTGTATGGCGCCATTTCAATCACCTCTAAAAATAACAAATCACAAAAACACAGTTCCTCATATTAAGAGACAGCTTTAGGAATATACATAAGCGATAATATCAATTACAACATCCATTTCAAATAAACATCCCTTGGCAATCAAAATATGGAAAATCTTATGCGTGACTCCTAACAATCCCCTCCACACCTGCAATAAGCCCTTTCAAGACATTGTGCTAGTAGTTGCCAATACCATAATGCTATTAACGGACACTCACAGCCAACAGTTATAAAAATTGCTACAAAACAATAATCATTGCCCCCTAGCTTTGTGAGGGTGCTTAAACAAAAATACCTCATAAACAAGCATAAATCAATCAAAAAAGCCCGACATCAGTACTCAGACAGCATGATTCAGCACTTTCCTGAAATCTTTCAAGGTAGCAACAACTTGTTGACAAGGAAAGATTACAAGACCAATTTTCTCCCAACATACACATTCAAGAATGAGTAAATAGTACTTGACCAAGCTGGAAACGTTAGGCCAATGAAATAACAAGCACTTCAATCAGATCATAACCATCTTAAATACCATAAGCATCAAAGAGCAAACAAAACTCAAAAACTTGCCAAAACAAACGCATTTAAATATTTAAAAGGAAAGAGATAAAAGAACCCCCACCCACCTCCAACTTACCCCCCAAATTCGGAACAAACTTGCACCTGATTCTATCAGATCCATCCAATAATTTCCGAAAACTAAAACCAACCCATTTTTCCTTTCCCTCCCCTCCCTTAGTTCAAATCTCTGTACCAATATTAATACCTGCAGCTTCCCAAACAAATTTGCAAAACCCACAAACAATATGCAAAAATAAGATCTGGATCAAATGAAGCAATGCCAATCACAGATCATAGACAAATGCATGAGAATTAAGCACATTTCTCTAAAGATCTAATCTATTTCCATCATAACCGAACCCCAGATAATAAATTCCATCAGAATTCTAAAATCAATAACCAAAATTTTTTTTTAACAAAAAGAAGACCAAGGAGTTGAGTTGGATAGATGACAAACTTACAGGTAAAATTCAATTCAATTGAAGTCTAACCCAGATGAAACAATGCGGAGCAAATATATAGAAACAAGGAGAGAGAAAATTTTTTTGAACGATGAAGAGACACCAAGGCGAGAAGTGAGGATGGTCAAGCAATGTCTCTCTTTCTCTCCTCTCTTCTTGATTTATAGGACTACATGCAGCACAATCAAGGGGAGAGAGAGAAATAGAGAGAGAGCAGTGAAAATTCTCATTGCGTGTTCAGCTGGGACCGGTTGGGTTGGATCGAGAGGGAAAAAACATGGGGCCTGTGAAATTACGAGAACGGGCTTTATACGATGTGGCAACTGGCAACGACGTCACGCGGTTTTCGCGGTGGTGGTGGTGCTGGCCGGGGTGTCGGCGGCGAGAAGGTCTTACGCATTCCGCGTGACAAGTGCAGTTAGTTACTTGCGCCCACCACACGCATCTATCAGGGAATTGGGCAGCACGCGTCGGCTGATTTTGGGGCCAAACAGGAAAGTGAAAAATAAAACAACACCCCCCCCCTCCCCCGGGCCCCCCAAAAAAAATTGGAAAAGTATTTGTCCAGCCCAGCCCGGTGTAAATGCTTACATGATACGTGTAAACAGTTAAAGGATGAATGCACATATTTAATTGGAAATCAAGATGGGATTTCTTATTAGTTCTACCAGCAACTCCAAATTCAATTTATCTTTTAAACTGCAATTTGTTTCTGCAGTCCATGGAGTCCAATTGGCTGCTTTGGGTAAGTAATGGTTGGTGTGGATTGTACATTGGTCACCCTTTGATGGGTGGAATGAACAAAACAAATTCTTTGTTTTATGTTTTACGAATCTGTCTAACACGTGTCTGCGCGATACTGTTTAAAATATTAACATTTTAAAAATGCAAAATTAAACAAATAAAGCGTACAAATATAAAGTTCGATAATAATTATTAGTGTTCATTCGCGTGAGAAATTATGTATGATTTAAGTGTTTTAATATGTGTCTATTGAGTATCCGTTACTATTTCACATTTGTAGGAAACTTCAAAAACAAATAGGGATAAGCCGTTTTTAATTGAGATGATAAACTAAAAGTAAGAAAAACTTTAGCAAGATTTTCTTTTTTTTTTTTTTGTCTCTTTGGGTTCGTAACTTTGTACAAAAATTAAATCAAAGAGTATATAAAAGTCCGAGTAAGAGAAGTGACAAACATAAATGTATGCAAATAAAAGACCAAAGAAAAACCCGGATTATCCACCTGCCAATTTTAGGCAACAATCATTAATAAAAGACCAAAGAAAGCTTATTTTTTTTTCATTTTTATTTCTTCTCCAATTTTCCTTTAGTCTTCCCAAAAATCCGTATTATCTAATTCAGATTTCAACATTTTAGGTGCGTTTGATAAAATTAAAATCTAAAAACTGAAATTTGAATTCATTAAATTATTGAATTGTTAAATATTATATATAATACATTTGAATGCGTATCATATTCAATGCTAAGTGAATAGTTTATCACTTAATTTTGAGAGCAAATTTTATTTAGAAAATTCAGTACCAGTTAATTAATTCAAATGTTTAATTTTTTATTATTAAATGATCTGAATATATTAAAATATAATTTTATTAAATTTAAGTGTTAAATTAGATTATCAAATAAAGTTTCGTGTCCCTAGCCAAAATATAATAAGAAACACTCTTAGCAATCAAAATCCCTGCAGACAAAGTCCACAAATGTAGATAAGACTTGAGATTGGGCTGGGCTGGGTTGGGTTGGTTTGTATCAAGAGGTCCATACGCCGAAACGTGGCGGTTGACACTGTCCTTACTTTTGCTGCTCGGATGGTCTCCCACATCTATGATCTAACTTCAGAAATTCGATGTTGAAAAGGCTATGGCCATGGCAAAAGGAGAACGATTCCAACGCTATCCAATGGACCATAAAAAGATGCCATAATTTTTGAATGTTCTACCAACCTAAAGCCAATAAGCTTACCAACCACCCGATATCATAAAGACGTGTAGGTGATTTTTTATAAGTATCAATCACAATTCAATTAAGTTGATTCATCTAAATTTATTCACTGATAATTCGTCCACTAATTTTAAATGGATGCCTAATTAAACCCATGTAATCGGTGGATAGTATATTGACTTGACTCACTCGTTTAAAAATAATTATACATTTAAATTCAATAATTTTTAATGAGTGTTAAGCAAATAAATTTGAATTCATCATCAATTTAATAACAATAAAATAATGTTATTTGTTGTCAAACAACATACAAAAAAATAAAAAATAAGTAGAACTGTAACTTATAAATGAATAATTGGATATACCCATTTATACTCCATTCATATCCATTTGTTTAAATGAGTATAAAGGGGTTGATCCAATTATACCTATTACCTAATTATGACCGTCCAAATTTGTCAAATTCACTCATTTTGGCACCTTTAACGATTTTGTTAATACTCAATCTAAGAACATTTTTTTCTCCTTTCCCCATCACACATGACTACGTACGTAGCTGCAAAATCTTGAGTGAACTTCAACTTTGCGATTACTCTTTTCTATTTCTTGTTGGGTTGGGGAGCTTAGTAGTATAATTTTCAGTTTAATTAAGCATCTAGTATCTATGAAAAAGGTCCATCAATAATTATATGTCAGCTGTAAACTATATATAGCAAATTTCAGTCCATTATAAATACTGCAATGACAGGGCAGGGTGTGCAGAAGTAGGTTAGAAGCTAGTTACCTTGAGGCACGCCCCATCAAACTCTCTGTTCCAAATGGTTGCATGCAACTTGGAACCTGAAGATCTCTTAATTGGTATGGTTTTTAATTCACGAATGAAAAGAGAATTAGGGTCTAATAGGAATATGATTTCCATGTGATTGAGATTACGTAGGAATTGCCGAATTGACTAAAGGGGAGAGAATTGTGATGAAGACGTGAATACTTTTCAAGAGGGCAATCTATTTATGGGATGTTGTGTAGGCTTAAAAGTTAATCTACTAAACTTCATTGACTCGTGGAGACCCAGTCAAATGAAGCACAACTTTTACGGGCTCCTCTCGTCTCATGAGTCAAACCTTGCTTTCTTGTTTCAATTTGCTTCGGGCGTCCCAGTCCTAAGACCTAATCACGTGTTTTCCAAAAAAAATCTTGACCCGCACTCTAGCACGACTATTCCAAAAGAAAGACCTCAGAACTCGGGAAGCTTCAGTCCTATTGCAATGAATAGTTGGCATATTTTCTTTCCTTCTTTCTTTATTTGAGAAGAAAATTGTAGCGGTGGTTCTCTGATTGCGGTGAGGTAAACTCGATGGGATTGGCTGCCAACAGATCGGATGCAGAAATTTATTGAAAGCTCAGAGCATTATTTATTGACAAAAATAATAAGGTTGAGGTTATATATTATACTAAAATCTTGAATTTAAAGGATAAAAATAGAGATTTCGTCAGGACAACAATTGACATCTATGTGGTGTTTAATCCAAAGCCTAGTAGTTAGTGCTTTCATCTAGCAGTGGTGGGTGCTTATTTGGTTTCTTTCTGGTAACAAATTAGCAATGCTTGGAAGATATTCTTGCTCTTAAAGAAAATTTCCACAAAAATGAAACTTAACTGTTTGGAAATTCTCTGATTTGCATAGAAGACGGTAGTATAACTAAACATATCTTGGATTGGGAGGAACTTTTCTTGCATTTTGTGAGTTGTTCCATATTTTGGACAGGGCACAAAAGATGTCCCACATCTAATGCTCTCAACAATTTTCTGATTTTAAGAATGAACTTCTTCCCTACTAATCATATTAGAATTCTTCTATTGTGTGCTTACTCTTGGTTTAGCGACAATTAAAACTTTAACGCTAAAGTATCTTCAATTCAAAATTTTATCCTCACAAATGATATCGATAGAATTTTTTTCCTAACCAACTCTCTATATGAGGTTTGATCTCCCGTCAATATGCCTCTACATGAAAGTTGAATTAAAAAAGTTCATATATGCATCCGTCTGGTCTGATGGTAATTCAGTCTCCATCAGATTTTCCTGACTTAGTTGGACCGCCCCTCAGAATAGGTTCTCCCAACAGGACTAATAGGAATATCGATAGAACTTTTTTCCTAATCAACTCTCTATACGAGGTTTGATCTTCCGTCAATATGTCTCTACATGAAGGTTGAATTAAAAAAGTTCATATATGCATCCGTCTGATCTGATGGTGATTCAGTCTCCATCAGATTTTCCTGACTTAGTTGGACTGCCCCTCAGAATAGGTTCTCCCAACAGGATTAATAGGAGTAGATTAGGCTATATGTCGTTGCGGGGAAAAAGAAAAAAAAAACTCGCTGCTTTGTTGTTCTTATCATGTGCTCCCAAGGCACAAAATAAAATAAAATAAAAAATGAAAAGTATGCAAATTTTCATTTATATTCTTCTTATCACATGACACCATGCTACGTGGAGGATCCTTATTAATTTTCAGCATGCAAGCCCACTTTTCCTCCGTTTTCCTCCTTTATCTTTATGACGAGATGTCACAGCTTACCAGCTGGCTTCAGCTAGTCGTACACATTATTCTGATTTCTTTCTTTTATCAAAAAATGCCTTGTGAACCAGAAAATATGCTCTATAGGAAATATTTCTTTTCCTTTTTTAATTTTTGTTTACCAATTATTGTATTTTGTTCCATCTTTCGTGTAACCGAAAATTTGTACTACTAGCTGTTTATCTAGGTCCATTCTGTTTGAGAGCCTAAATTTAATTTTAACAGAGTCCTACGACCATACGTGAAAATTATCAAATTCGGACATTGCTTTTACGCTGTGTTTCTCCCTCCCATCGGGCGTGAATATGCTAGAATTATTCCTTAAAAGAGTTTTGGCAGAGGTAGACTTGAAAAGAGCATAAACGACCAAAACGTGCTATAAAACTCTCTCGAAAACAAACAGAAAGTCTTCGAAAGAGAAAGACACAAAAAGGGCAGAAATAAAAGTAGGCTGAGACTGAGAAAGGATTCTATTTCTTGATTTTGATTTGTTGTGGTGGAAAGTGGAAACTATATTGGGTTTTTGTTTTTTGAGTAAAAAGTTGCAATCTTTGATGGTTTCTCTGGCTTCAATTCAAGTTCTTGAAATTTGTAGAGATGCAGCTGGAGTTGCAGGTATCTGCCTTTTATCTGTATCTCTTCGTTTCTCTTCTTTCTTTATTATTTTGTTCAATTTTAAACATTGCATGCAAGTCACATGCTAAACAGCTCAGAGATTGAAATTCCTCTTTGCTGCTCATTGGTTTTTCGTTTAGATGAAAGTGGCCTAATATTTGGTTTTGCTGGTATTAAGATAAAAAAAGGATGTGTTAATTGATAATTGCATGGGGATTTCTTTCAAAAATTACCCTACTGTTCTTCCTCTTTGGTTGTTCTGTTGGCAGCCAATCTTGGCTGGTGCTTAAAGGGAGAGGATAATTGGCTGAAAACGAGCAAAAGCAGAGACGTGTTGGTCTTTATTTGCATTGTTGGTCTAATTCAACTGAGTTTACCCTTCTTCAGTTTCACCTTTTGGTTTGCGAGTGTTTGATATGCAAAGTCCTTACGTTTAGGAGAATCTGATAAAAGAGTGAAATAGAAGATGGTGAATAGAGAGTTGTTGCTGCTGAAACCCGGAGGGAGGGGAGGGGGCTTGGGGTGGGGGAGTAATTTGTTATTGAACACATAAGCTTGGAAGTCTACATCAATTGTGCTGTTGCATTTCTTTATCCTGTTTTGCTTTCTGTTCATTGTCAAATCAGTGTAATTCCTAGCAAATTGTTCAGCATAAACTTCATCAAAACTCAAGGCTTGTTGCAGACTTTTCTGAAATAAAAGACCTGTTTTTCAGAAGACGCATAATTGTTCTTATTCCGCACTTAATTAGCTCTGCGAACATCTACATTAATGTTTCGGTATTGCATACCGCATTTGATTTACTAAAGCGATCTTAGACCTGATTGACGTTAATGTTTTATTTTCTTGCTTCTTGTTGCAGGAAACATCTTTGCTTTTGGTCTCTTTGTATCTCCCATGTGAGTGTTGTCCTTGATCTTTTGATTGTTGTTGACAGAAAATTACTTTCACTGAAAATATATTAGATAAATTATTAATCATCAACCAGCCTCTCTCTGACTGAAAATCTGTACAAAATGGAAAAGTTTTCAGTTCTCATTTGTTGTTCGGTTTGCATCTTTATATCCAGACCTACATTCCAAAGGATTATAAGGAACAAAACGACTGAACAGTTTTCTGGGTTGCCGTATATATATGCTCTCTTGAACTGCTTGATCTGTGCCTGGTATGGCTCGCCTCTGATTTCTCTGGACAATATATTGGTTGCCACGGTCAATTCAGTTGGTGCAGTTTTTCAAACAGTCTACATAGTCCTATTCATAGCATATGCTGAAAAGGCTAAAAAGGTTAGGCACTATTCATTTACTAAATAGTGTTCTATTTTAAATCCACGTTCTTATGTTTTCAATTAATGCTTTGTTCACATATTGGTTACAGCTAAGGATGCTTGGATTGCTGCTAGCTGTTTGCAGTGCATTTGTGGTTATTGTACTGTGCAGCCTGCTTATGGTTGATTTTGAAGTTCGACGTATCGCCATTGGTTTTCTGAGTAGTGCTTCCCTTATCTCGATGTTTGCATCCCCACTGTTTGTTATAGTATGTCAAACCTTTTATTTGAGAAATATATCTTTGATTACTAGTTTAACAATGTTCATTGCTTTGTCCTGATCAATGTATTTCTGCAGAATCTTGTGATCCGGACAAGGAGCGTTGAATTCATGCCATTTTACCTCTCCCTTTCCACCTTTTTTATGAGCACATCCTTTTTTCTGTATGGCATCTTTAACTTTGATCCTTTCATATATGTAAGTTACATTAATTCATACCTTTCACTTGATTTCATGCTTTGGTATGGGCCCATAGAGTACAACCGCACAACAAATAGGGGAATTTTTCTTTCCAATCTTGTTGGCACCGTCACCCTCAGACAGTTGTTGACTGAATTACAGGTCCCAAATGGAATAGGGGCTTTCTTGGGAACTGTGCAACTAGTATTATATGCATACTACAAAAGTGCATCTACAGAAGACACTAGAGAACCCTTACTAGAGTCTTATTCATAAACATGGAACAGATATACAGCGAGGTACATAAATCTCTGCTCCATAGGCACTCTATGATGATTAGGCCTTTCATTGCCTCTTATGCTGGTGAATTTGATTTCTGAACATGGCATTGATAGTTGTCTCTGCTTCTCTGCCTAAAATTTTTCTTTATACATATTAGACTGCTTTGTGATTGGTTCAGAAAAGTTTGTGTTCGTAGTTTCTGTTTTATCCAGAGGAATCTTTGATGTCTGTTTGTACAACCAATATGAGCTGATCTTACTGCTCTGAAATGCTTGAATTGTGCTATTTTTTGTTAGGTATTTCTTGATGATCTACACCCTGAATAACACTTTGCATACCTTCAAATCTCTTGAAGATTGATGAAAGTTCCTATGCAACATTGCTTTATGAGCTCCCATGTCACTACTTTGGTCTGCAACCAATCCTAGTCACATCCCCATCTTAGGTGGTCTCGACAGTCTGGGTGAAGGATCGCTACAAACATTTCAACAGTTCCTGGTTTGTCCGGCGTTCTGGTTTTGATGGTCTTCTTTTGCACTGAGCCTTTTTTGTTGTGATTATTACTACTCTAAATGAGTATGTCAGTAATCTTTATGTACATGATTCAGATTGAAGCTGTTGTGTAAATTCATCCATTACAAATTTTTGAAAAAATTCCTGTTATCGTTGCATTTACTAGGTTTGCAGAACATCATAGCGCAAGTATTTGAGTTACAATTCTCCCACTGCCCAACAAAATGACCAAAAATACGATCCAGGTAAAGAAGAAATGAAGAATGGCACTAGCGGCGGGCTGCTATTTTGTCATGGAGAGAATATTAGACTGCATAATTAGAGTGGCTACCCCAACCGGCCTCTTGACCTTTTATGCACACAAGATACCTTTTTTTTTCCCGGAAACGATAGATGATTTTATTAGGTTTCTGTATGAACTATACACGTAGTGAGCACAGGCTCCATTAGAGCTATACAAGTGCCTAAAGGCACATAGGAAGTAACCACTCCTCATCAAAAGACATGCTTAATGCATGATCACAAATGTTGGTTGTTCTAACACTAATTTCATTCCTAGCTAGAACAAATGAGCATCTCACAAACATTGAGCTTAGATCTTTAACATCCTCTAGATGAGAAAACAGTCTCATATCTCTAGTCTTGTTGGTTTCTGTCATCCTCATCAGCTGCCTCTGTGGGATTCCTACTTCAGTCCTCCTCCACTGTTGTTCCCTTGCTTTGATCATAGCAACTTTGGGAGCCATAGCATTATCCATCAGGCTATTCCCTCCACTGAATTCCTTTAGTGCCCACTGAGCTACCAACCGATTGTTTCCATTCATTGCATAGATACCAACTCCCATTTGACTGTCTTGGAGTATTGACAGCAAAACTGATGTGGATTGGGGTCTCTTTGTCTCTGCAATCTTCCTGTGTTGCCCCAGCTGCTATTGTTTCTGGCATGCTCATCATGTTCTCTTTTGCATTTGCATCCTGGAATTCTAACCGCTCCAGCTTTCTGAATTATCTTGATTGAAGATCTCCTATTTTCCTTAAAAACTCTCTCATTTCTTGCCTTCCAAATCCACCAAAGAATGTTTACAGTTAGTGCTATATGTTCCATTCCTTCAGGTCTACTTCTGGCTTCTGTTAAGAGTATTCCACCATCTTTTGAAGTTCCCGCTTTGGTCTTCAATTCCATCCCATTTCACTGGCGATAGATTCCATACTTCCTCAGCATTTCTGCAATGGCAAAGTAGATGCTCCACAGTTTATATGTCTTCACCACAATTTCCACATGTTGGAGACCCCTTCTTTGTCCTGCTGAATACTACCTCGTTCACAGGCATGGCTTTGTTCAAGCACTTCCAGATGCAAATTTTCAGCTTATGCTTTACATTGAGTTTCCACGGATGATTCTCTTCCAAACTTGTGTCATCTCCTGATTGTCCTCCTTGCTTTTGATCGCCTCCCTGCTTATTGAGTTCCTCACACAAGATACTTGTAATACCACCTGTCTGGGTAGACTACTATACCAAAAGGTTTCTCCTTTGATCGTTAAAAGTTTGTACAATATTGTCTTTATGCTATATGCATTAGAAGATAGTACATTCAATGGAATTGCAACATTTCAATGCATAATTAAGGGCTATGGAATAGTACTGGGTTCAAGTTTTCTCCATGCTGGAAAACAGCTTCAGAGCTGGATGATAATTGAACCTAACATGGATCATAGTTTTATTGCTATCCACTTGGTCTGTTGGTTGAACAAGTGGCTGTGACAAAATTCGCCTGCTCAGGATTCGTTGTTTGGACGTTCCTAACAAGTGGAAGCACAACCGTTCTCACTTCTGCATTCTTTGGGATTTTGTGCATGAAACTAATGAAAACGAAAGTCCATTCCTGGGCTGGGATGATGGAACTATGGAAAAACACTCTTTCTCAAGCTATTTAGTCTTTAGCACCATTGGCACTAAATTTACAGTTTTCCAGCAGAGAAGAAGTAAAAATAGTCTCAGTATTAGCCGTGACATTTCTAATTCCATACACGTGACAGTCAGTTTCTCAATGGATCTGGCATATATGAATGGTGCAACTCAGCAGGGGGAAACATGAAAGAAAGTGAACTGCAACAATAGCAAGAATTCAGTTGTAGGAATTACTCCTCCTCAGTTTCTGCACATTTTTAAAAAATACACGGGGCTGATATATGATCCTTATCCGGAAAATGCAAATGGAAATGAGACACCAGTTTAGAATCAGGTGTGACATAGGATTGCAAATGCATGGTGCCCTGTTGTTCTACACAATTAATGAAGATGGTAGATCATTTGGCTACGCTGATGATATAGATGCTAGCAAGTAAAAATTAAGTAAAGCCAACCAGGGAATAAATTGAAGGGAAGAACGTCCAGCGCAAGCTAGTTTAACCAACTTTTATGCGAAGTCTTCTTTCACATTTTTCTCTTACGGTTTCAACATTTTTAGCACCCAAACACACAGACCTCTCTTTAGACCTGTAGCAAACAAATTGCAAACTTATAATCTAAGATAAAAGAGCAATTCATCATAACATAGTTCACACAAAAAACATTATAAACAAAAGTTCGACTGGGAAGTGCAACCCCAGATTCAAGTGTTGAGTATTGACTGATATCTGCTACAGGAAGTCCCTCAGAGTAGTTCTAACAGCAGCAGATGGTCTTTCCTGATCACCCTGTCACGAATACATACACATCAATTTAGACGGAAATGAGCCTAGCTTAGGCCTGCAAAAGACCCGATCAAAGTCTTTCAAAATCTATACTCTCTTAAGAGAGTTTATAATCAAATATAAATACCTGAAAATCATCAATACTTTGAATGTCACCGTGCTGATCAAGTGGTCTTCCTCTTTCATCATAGAGAATAAGCCCACTAAACCTGGGCAACTCACACTTCTCCCCCATCAATATAGGCCTTTGCCACACCGCAGAACCCGAATTATGACTCAACCTTCCCAAATTTTCTTCACATTTTTCCCCTCCTACCACCAGCAATGGTGCAGCTCTCTCTCTCTGACTTCTACTTAATATTCTTTCTTCCAATTTGCTCACACCACTCCACCTCACCGAACCCATCAGCAACTCCTTCACAGCTCCCCATTTTTTCATCTGTTTCTGATCACACCACTTTGCTTCATCTGTTGCTTCAGTGTTCATGCACGGTTCTTGATGAACTAGTCCATTTCTTTTAGCCCTCCTCTTTAGGAATGTGGCAAAGCAAACTCCAATGACCAGAAAAGCAGTGCATGCAAAAAATGCTACAGCTTCTTGGGTTGATAGCTTCCACTTATCTTCTAATTTCCATAGAGCTTCCATTGATTTGGGAATGATCAGAGAATTTCCTTTTTCCTGACGTGAAATTTTGGACAAAATTCCAAGAGAAAAAGTAGCGTTGTAATGCTGAATGTTTTGCAAGGTTCATGTGAGAATCACCGACAGATGGGCTTGGGCCGTCGGTCTCTTTATCGTGGGCCATACATTGAATTTTTATTTATTAGTAGCCGTTATGCAATTACTCACCACCGTTGAAGTCGGATTGATCAATTTCACGGGAAACTCCCTATTAGAAGTGAATAAAGACATCAGCTAATGTGTTATACTAGTGCGTATATATTTGTATTAGACTATTAGAATTCAAAGCAACAGTAATGTTTTTTAAGTCAGTAGTCATTTCTTGATGTGATCAAGCAATATTCTCTAACCAAAGAAATCTTTCGGTCCCCAATATAGAAAATTCAGATGCAAGCATTCAATTGTACCAGAGATTCATATGGTCCAAAAATTTGCATTTATATCGGGCAAAACCAGTCCATGTTATAGCATTGGATCTTTCAAGAACTTCATCAGTGTTCAGTTAGTCCATACTGAAGAAACAAACCTTGGAGCACTATACAATGGACATTGCATGATGCAGCGGCAACCATATCTCAAACTTGCTGCCCTCATTAACTTCAGATGTGAACCTTGTCAGAGTTCGGAAAATGATTTGGTAGTAAAGAAGGAAGGGGCTCAACAATTGCAAGAAAATTGTTTTCTGAAATTGGAATAATGTAGCCCAATTCTCGTGCCTAGAATGTGCCATCTATAGACATATATTCAAGTGTACAAGGAAATATTTTTACATAAAAATGTTTCAATGTTACACGTCTTTAATTGTTGAATAGTTAGAGTGTGTTTGATAAAAACTAAAATTTAAAATCTGAAATCTGAATCCATTCACTTATTGAATTGTTAAATAATAAATTTGGTACATTTAAATATATATCACATTAAGTGATAAGTGAATAAGGAAAAGATGAGGGCGTCAATTGGGTTTTTTGAGTCGGGTTTTGGCAAAGCCTAGACTCGACTCACAAATTGTATGGATTTTTCAGTTTCAGGCTTTTTTGGATTTTTGGCTAAAATTAAAAGGCCCAAACTCAAGTCACATTTTTATATGAGTTTCAAGTTCAAAAATTAGGCTCGAACCAAGCTCATAATTAAAATAAATAATTATATATAATATATAATTATGAATTACTATAAATTTATATATATGTGTGTGTCTACATACATATTAATTGCCCCACCCAATTGAAGCTTAGACTTAGCAGCGGGTTTTTTTGAGTTGAGTTTGAATTGGTCCAACTCTATTGATAGTCCTAGAAAAAGAGAGAGTGACCTATAATATCGTAGCTGAATTGAATTTAAATTAGTTAATCTTGAGCCCAAATGCTAAGGCCCATTTAAAATAGATCAAGCTAGGACTTTTCTGATATCCCAATTAAAGTCTGATGCATTACTATGTTATCTCTCCGCTTCAGAACAATGCCATACTGCATTAGAAGCAATTGTTGTAGAAGAAATACAAATTAGTAGTATCTTTTTTCTTAAATTTTTTTTTCTTTAGTAATAATTTTTTAGGTAAATTACACTTTTTAAAATGTCCTTTTCTAAAAATAAAAGTTTAACTGTTAAGTAAGAAATCTTATTCTAATGGGTTAAGTTAAGGATCCAAAATATAGAATTCAAATCGCTCGACACTCTCTCAGTTTTCTTAAAGCCCACCTCTCCCAAAAGTTTGACTGGTTGAGTTCGTGACTGCCTGAATTGGGCTGGAAAGTGAACACTCTGTAATTTTTCGATAATGGAATTGGCGGAACTATAGTCCAAAAGTGAGCCTTTCTGGTCAGGCCTAGTCTGCTAAATAAAGCACCGGTCAGAAAGCCCAAAGGGCGGCTTAGAAAGAATAAGAAAAGAGGAGGCAAGAAACAACATGAAAGCAGAAAAGAAAGTCTAAACATGGTAGCATCTTTAAGTCTTTCAAGTTTACATGGGTTTAAATGCTCATTAAGAAAAGGTTAGTAGGGGCAACATTGATATTCAGGGTAAACTTCAGCAAAGGTTTGGTGACAATTTCATCAATAATCAGTAGTTAATACTAGCCTGAACCCAATTGTCTGGGGGTTATACTTTTGATTACAAAGCAAAAATTCCCGTTTCAGTTTGCTCTTCCTTCGTCTTTCTCGCAAACCGCATCATCAAGTCCAGGCTTTATAGCTAATAAAAGGTTAATCATCAGATTACCACTTGTCCCTTTTCTTCATTTTTCTATCCTTTTCTATCTGTATCCCTTTTGCGCTCATCTGCATATCTAGCCTTGAATCTGTCTGCTGAATTATCTTTACAGTTTTACTTCTTGATTCTGCTGTTAATTAATCTAATCTTATACTGGATTTTCTTTAAGTTCTTGGAAAGATTTTGACTTTTCCCCCTTTTTTTTGGGAAGGCTGCGTTGGCTTGTATTAATTGCATATATTCTCCATGTTTGATGGTGTAGAATCTTGATTCTATTCATTGGTCTGATAATGTCTTCTCAAATTATTGACAAATGCATATTTTTGGAAGATGGTTTTGGGTTAAATTCAGACTTTAACCGTTCTTTGGCGTTAAAGAGCGAAACTTTGACGATTGTTTATTGACTGGAAGATGACATTTGGGAGTTACGATTGGTTTACCAGAATACCTGCTACTAGGAATTTTTCCAAGCATCCACAAAATTAAAAGAAAATATGCAGCTAGTGATAGCTTTGGTTTTTTATTTATTCAATTTGATTATCCTTCATATGCTGACTGGCAAATACTTGTGCATCAGTGCCTAATTTATCCGCCATTCAGCTAGTGAGTTTTTGTAAGTAAATCAAGTGAAAAACAATAATGGCTGGAAGAAATCGTGGGCCTCCTGTGCCAGTCAAAGGTGTTGCACATGGTGGGATGCTTCCACCTGTTCACGAATCTCCTCAGTTTGTGAGAGGCCGTGGGCCAGTTCCTTATCCTGCATTGCTGGAGGAAATGAGAGAACCACCGATGGGTATGGATCCTAGACAACTTCCTCCTCACCCTGCTATTATAGAGGAGAGATTGGCTGTTCAACATGATGAGATTCAAGGTCTGCTGATTGATAACCAGAGGTTGGCCGCAACACACGTGGCGCTCAAGCAGGAACTGGAAGTTGCACAGTTTGAGCTTCAGCGCACGCATGAGTATGCAGGTTTATTGCATGCAGAGAAAGATATCCAGATGAGAGAACTTTATGAGAAATCTGTCAAAATGGATAGGGATCTTCAGGCGGTGGATAGCATGAGGACTGAACTTATGCGAGTACGTGGTGATGTTAAGGAACTAACTGCAGCAAGGCAAGAGCTTACAGCTAAGGCTCAATTGATGACTGAAGATTTGGCTAGAATGACTGCTGAGTTACAGCAGGTCCCTGCGATAAAGGCAGAGATTGAAGGTTTGAAACAAGAATTGCAGCGAACTAGGTAGGAACTTATGGTGCGTTTTGATTTATCTTTAGACTTTGCATCTGGTTTTTTACTTCTTTCTTTCTTTCTTGGCATTTAGGACTGCTATTGAATATGAGAAAAAGGGATATGCAGAGAATTATGAGCATGGTCAGGTGATGGAGAAGAAGTTAGTCTCAATGGCAAGGGAGCTAGAGAAACTTCGTGCAGAGATGGCAAATGCTGAAAAAAGAGCTCGCGCTGCTGCTGCAATTGGGAATCCAGGTACCTGTGGGTATTTTATCTTGCCTCGCTGATAAACTGTTAAGCAATGGGCATATGAGATACATCATCTGTTGCATTCACAAAAAGTTTAAATCTTGCCTCATAACTTAATTGGACGGAATTTTATAGTATGTAAAGAGCTGGACATCTAAGTGCTGAAAAGCAGCCTCTATGAATATTTTGTCAGGGGCCTTACATTTTATGAGTTGAAATATGCAATTTCAGGTCCAGGTTATAGTGCAAATTATGGCAATGTGGAAAGTATTTATCCAGTAAATCCCTATCCTGCTAACTATGGCCTGCATCCCACGAATCCCATGCATCCTGTAAGTCCTATCTCTGGCCCTCTCTATCAAACACAAATACAAATACATTCTGTACGATAAAAACACTTCCACTAGGCAGGGCTTCCTTTGAGGCCCTAGACTTATAGTACCTCTAGGAGACTAACATTTTTATAGCAGGTGCAAACTCCCATGGAAGGTTATCCTCAATATGGACCTGGACCTGGTACCTGGGGTGCTTATGACATGCAGCGAGCTCAAGGACCCAGATAAATAAGTCCATGCTAGACCGTGACCACTTATTTTACCTTACTAATATCTGGTACTACAAATTGGATATTGGATTGTGTTGGATATGCTGTGTCATGATAGACTTCTTAAAGTCATGTTGGACATCTTTTTTCCTTGAGCAAAAGTAGACATTTTGTATGATTTTAATGCTATGTCCTTGCAAGGAAAAGTAAAATGTTGGTTTGTCCTGGCATATATCTACTGGTTTTTCCCATTTGTTCAAATAATTATAAGTTTGTCTCTGTTTGGGAACGTATGATGTACTGATTTGAGCAGCAGATTGTGCGATTCATATGTCTGAGAGCATAGAAAATGTCCTAGATGCTAGTCATTTATATTTAAGTTGGTGCTGTGCCTTATTTTCTTCCATTGCTAGGACCAGTAGGGCATTCCTCCTTGATGAATTGAACTACGATTTGAAATGAGTAATAGGTAGACACAATAGCTTATTGGGTTTATAACATTGCATCCTGTAGGCGTCCTCCTGTCTATCAATACTGGAGGTTATATCTTGTCTCGTTCATGTAGTAGTTGAAGTGATGAGATGGAGAAGATTTCTTTTTAGGTTTAGACAAGCTTCTGACCCTTATAAATGTAGCTTTTGCTTCCAAATTCAAGCAAAAACTAGAGCCTTATCAGTTTTTTTCTTATAGCTGAACTTGTGGAATGAGGGCTTTTAGTGGAGAAGGAATTTTGAATATCTTAGACTTTGGTGCATTACAGATCTGTAGGCAGGTCTGATTTATTCCGCATACATCCTTGTATGTTGGTTCCATGTTTATGTATTCAGGAGGGGGGCCGCTGGGGTGAGGGGGGTGGGAGGTGGAGGTGAGTGTTTCTTTTTTTTTTTGCCTCCCTTAATATGTTATTGGGTAGGTGGAGGGTGAGTGTTGGTTTGCCTGGTTCTGAGTTTCTATAGAGCTTGCAGCTTTTTGTTGCACCAAAGCTCTTCAGCATTCTTGTTATATTTGGCTTTCTATCTTTAACTCTTTTCAGCGGAATTGACTGTTCTAAAGCAGGCAAAGTCGACTCTGTGCAGTCGATGTTTCTAGCTTTTGATTTGATTGCTCAATGACTAGTTGGGATATGTTTTGTTCTGGTGATATTGCCTTTTCTTGCTCAGTGAGGTGTATTAATTGTCTAGAGGATAGAGTGGATTCTGCTTGGTGTGGAGTCATCTGACTACAATTTAGTTTTTTAGGTTTTATTTTTGTTCTTTCTACGTAAATATATTTATGGGCGCTCTATATCTATTGTCTAAGAACAGATTTTCCCCCTATTGATGCGCCTTTGTTATAGAAAATGTTGCTCAAAAGAAGTAGAAGGTTAGGATTGGCTTTTTGGGATGAGTGTCAGAGTATAAAGTGGAGTTGAGCAAGGCCTCTGCCCTCTAGTTTGCTAAAGGATAAGCTTCAACACATGATCTTTTACTTGTTGAGCTAATCTTCCTGGTTGGCAACACTCTTTCTCCCTCTTCTCTCTCTTTCTCATTCTCTCAACTTCAAGGCCATAGTTGAGATAATCTTCCTGGTTGACAACACTCTCTCTCCCTCTTCTCTCTCTTTCTAATTCTCTCAACTTCACAGCCATAGCTTGAGAGGAAAATTTAGTGTAGTACATTCTGTTAAAAAAAAAAAGATTCTCTTAAGCCAGCCGAATTTTTATGTGCAAACTATGCTGCATAGCTTTTGGGACATGCAAAGATATGAGAGGAATAAGAATAGTCTTCTAACATTTATGTTCTCTTTTTTCCTTTTGGGGGAGTCAGAGGAGGGGGAACAGGGGGTGGTGGTGCAGGGTTTTTGTTGGATGTAGCATCGGTAAGTGACTCATGAGTATTGTCTGTCTTTAGTCTAGGATATGTTGGTTAGGCTTCCGATGAAAATGTACTTCATGATGGGTCCTTTGGACATAACATCAGCTGTTAAGGAATCATAACGATTGCTCAAATCTAAACTGTTGAGAAGACATGTTCGATTATGGAGCTGCAAGATGAATTTCTCATACAAGTAAGTAATGTAATTGCCTCTGAGCTCATCATCTTGTTCCTTTATTCATTCTGTTGGTTGTTCTCTTAAGCATACATTAAAATGTGAAGTCTTTTGATAGGCTGAGTTACATCTTTCCTTCCACTGATCTAGTAGTTCACTCAGAGTTTATGTCGTTCCCAGCAATTTTCCTTATGTAACATCTTTCAGTGTTCGATTATGTCAAGAAATTATTTATGTTGTGGCTATCATAACTTGTAAGACCTTGTGTATCGGACTTATTTAGAGATTCTTTCTTGCTGGGAACAGATTTTCAATGTTGAGGCTTCCCATATAGCCACTGTAAATTATCATCACACTTTTGGCTTAATGTCTGGTTTCACAGACTCACTCCACATATGTACCATGGGCTTGTGTCCCTTTGCCCCTTTGCCTTCACAAGCATCAGCAGCGATCCCAATGCTCCTATGCTACTGGTGTTGCTTGATTTCTACTATGTGCTTTGGGTGTTAAAAATAGGTTTAGCTACGACGTGGCTGTCAGACTTGAGCTAAGGAAATCAACAGAACATTTGCGTGCCTTTTTATTTGCAACTAGTACATGTCACGTGTACATTTATTTAGGCACTTATGCAAGTTTGGAAAATAGGTCCTCTGGTAGTATGACAGCTAGCATTGGTTTCTTTTATTTTATTCCAACCCTAAGCATCTCTTCATAACAACCTATCACTTTGATCTAATCTTTTGTTCAAGGTCTGCCGCTACTTCTGTACGATGTGTATAGACATTTCATCTTCTGCTTAGAAACATATCATTCTAAAGATATCTTTCTTCCTATTGTAATGCTAACAGTCTTAAGAGAACCAGAAAGTGTCAGACAACAGTCTGAAGATGGTGCACGCTGAGATTGGATGACTGGCAGCTTGAAATCACCTCCCTAAAGTATAAACACATACTACTTTGATGATTTAGAATGGCTGAAGTGCAATTGAAGTTTTTCCACTGTGGCATTTATAGATTCACAATATGGATGCTTAGCTGATTGTTTATTGCTTTCAGATTTTGATGTCATTTAACTTGGGACCTTGATCTGATGCCTTAACTTCCAATTGTTCTGCATGAATTGGTAAAAGATGAAATGCTTTTCCTCCTCCCAACGCAAATGAGCTATTGGATTTTGGCCAGCAAAGTTATTAAATGAGTGATGAAAATCTAATGGTTCTAATCACTAGATTTTTTCTATGGTATCTGTTTGCGTGCTTATGTGTTGGTTACATAGTGAATTGTGAAGTGTTTAGGGAGGCCCAGTATTATAGGTCTTTTGTCCTGATAATTAGGTCAGGTTATGTGGTTCTGTAGTTTCCTTGCAAGGCTTCACAAGTGCAGGAGCATGCTCGCTTTCCCTTGTTGGTTTTGGACTTGGCTAGTTTACTATTCCATAGTCTTCTTCATTAATAATTGGACTTGGTCCTTCATTCTTGTTTCAATCAATGCAGACTACATATCTGATAACCGTTAATTTTGTTTTCCCAGTTAGCAATTTATTTATTTATTTGTTTTTTTTGTGTGTTTGCAAAGAATTTAACATAGATGAATCTTGCTGGCTATTACTGTGGTATGTTTGACATTGAAATTTTCATTCTTATTCGCCAGGTTGCAAGAGCTTGGAAGTGGGAACTTCCCATCTCTCCTGCTTGATTTGTTGATTTTTCACTTCACAAGGGATGTTCTTGCTTTTTTGTATATTTGAAGGTAATACTTACATAATAGATGTCTTAAATTGAACAATTATGTGTTGTTCTTGGACTAGAAATAAATTAAATAATTCTTATTCTTTTCCTTCTAAATTAATTATGCTATGTGCATATTCACCTGAATTGCCTAATGTACTGGTTACTCAACAGGAGCTTGTACTAGATAATGTACATGGGGTCTGAGCTGCCCTGAGGGTTGCTAAACGAACTATGGCCCTGTTTAGAAGGTGAGTTTTTTTGGTGTTTGTCTAAAACTTTACTGTAGCTTACTGTAGAAGTTTTTTAAAAAAAATTTTGAAGTGCTTTTTTTTTTTTAAATATTTTGAAGTGTATAATTTAAAAAATTTGAAATTTTTTTTGAAGTTACTGTAACTAAAGTTTTTAAAAAATTTGTAGCAGACAAACTTGGCAAAAAACTTGGCTTAAGTTGTCTTATGGTCTTATTTTACCTAAAATGAAGCGTTTTACACCTACCCCTCAAAGCTGAAAGAAAGCTGACAATCTGTGATCTGGAACAAAGAGTACCAGAGTACTTCATTACGTAGTTGAACTAAGATTTGCCTGTTTGAATTCATTAACATATTTCTGGCAATTTGATTCATAAGGTTTACAATGTAATTGTGATCTTTTAAAGAAATGTGTAGGTTGATATCTGTATGCTGTGGCAGTGCATGGCTTGGGCTCAAAGCAGTATGGATGATGCTCTACATGAAAATGTACCGAGAGGCTTGAACGCAAGAGGATCATTTTGCAGGAGCAGAAACAGATGATTAATCTACCTCGCAAACATTCAGCTCCCCTTCAATCCCAAGGGTGCATAACTTGGCATTACTTGGGCTGAAACGTACGAGCGCATGCTCTTTGTAAAGGGGAGTGGATACTTCAATGGAATCTCTTGTTGTCAAGTCTTCAGCACTTGAATGCGGAAGCAGGATGATCCATAATGGTTTTAGGTGACAGGAAATTGTATTTGAATGGTAAAGATCAAGATTAAACTTGTATGAGAAGATCTGCCATTAGGGTTGATCTCATGTATTTGAGCTAGCAGTTCTATTTGGTGCATTGGACCCAATTTACTATGTGTACTCGCGATCCTTGACAGGGCTTTGTTGTATGAACTTCGAAGAAGTTTAATAAAACAATGAAAATTTTTATGCCAGAGACTCTTTCAGATAGTTTTCAGCGGTTTTGATAGCTAAGTCCTCATTTTTGCTTGATATAATCTGCTGCAACGAAGCTGGTTTGTCAATGATGCAGAGGAGGGGGAGGGAAGGGAGGGGAGGAGGAGGGAGTTGACTACGGAATAGTGCCTTCAATTAACAAGCACTTGTAATTAGTGCTGTTGATGACTATAACGGCATTTTAAAGTCAAGAAATTAGAGGTTTTGATTCAGTTTTCCCTTCCCTTTTTCCATTTAAAAAATTTTTTGCTTCTCTCCTTGCCCATTTATTAAATTTACCCCTCCCCAGCTATGAAATATTTATAAACTAAAGAAAAGGAAAATTGACTAACTGTTGTAATAGTATTTGCATCCAAGTACATGTATTATGCTTCAAAATTTTCTTGAAATTCTACATATACAAGTATGTACAAGTTAGGGAAAAAAAAATGTATTCGTTTATTGTGCTTACTAGTGCAAAGCTAAATTCTAGAATTTTTACAACTTTTTATGATTACTTATTCTCTAACATAAAAGCATTCCTCACTTGATTAATTACACTTGTGTATTTGACTCCGAATATTTTGGGACCCGACTTTACAGGTGGTCTTTGTTTTCATTGTAACCTTAACAAGTCAGCATGCCTCCCTGTGCTGTGTCAGTCCAGGAGGTCCACACTCCATAGTCCACTCTCCGAAGTCCAAACTACAGATTCCTGATTCGGGGTGGGGGTAAAAATGCAATCTTCATTGTTCATGATTCATGGAACGGCAAGAAACTGCTACCCAAATTGTAGTAGAATAGGTGGAATAGCTGGAAGTCCCACTTCAAGAAAAAACACATCCTTGAATTTCTCCAATCTCAAACTCACTAAATCTCAAGAAAACTATCAATTTACAAAACCCATCTCACCAGTCCCAGCTAAACCCAAAAGATCACTTCTTTGTGGCAATTCTTCGAACGGTACTGTGAGTGCAGATGATGGTGGGAGTAGCAGCATTGCAAGTAATGCTAGCAGTGGTAGGAGTTGGATCGAGGCTGTTGGGGATGCTATTTCTACTGCTTTTCCTTTGTGGGTTGCTATAGGTTGTTTTCTGGGGGCTGCTGAAGCCTAGCTCCTATAATTGGGTGCAGCCCAAATGGACTATCATGGGGATCACTCTAACTATGCTTGGCATGGGAATGACTCTCACTTTTGATGATCTTAGAGGCGCTTTGGCTATGCCTAAGGAGTTGTTCACTGGATTTGTGCTCCAATATTCGGTCTGCTTTGCTTCCTTTACTTTTCGGTCTTGCATTTTTCTGTCTTCTCGATGCAGCAAACCGAGTATTGGATTGTTCTTAGAAGCTGTTTATGTGATGAATTGTTTGGAGGCTTGTTCAATACTGACTTTGTTTATTTAGCAGTTCTTTTGCAGTTTGAAAATTTCTAAATGGGATTTTCTTCTCATCAGTTTTCTTAATCTGTGGGTGTTGCTTACAATTACACTTACTTAGTGGTAGTATGTAGCCTCGGGTTTTGAGATCTTGTTGAAGAGGGTACACTACTGAATCAAAGTTGCGGGTATAGTTATTTGTTAACTATCTATGGGTGGTTTGAACGAATCTTGGACTGTTGGAAAGCTAGCATTCAATCTCTATTACTTGATTCCAGTTTTTCCTCCTATCCTATGCTACTTGTATAAAGCTTTCTTTTTCTTTTTCTTTTTTCCCCCGGGTAGCTTCAAGATTCAAAGTAGTGCCCTTGAATTATCTACTGACAAAAGTCAAACTGATAAAGTTGCATTAGATGCAGGCCTCAAAAGGGGTATGTTCATTGACATTGATGGTATAATTCCACACATTTTTTGAGCTTGAATTTTGACCAAATTTTGATATGGATCAGCTATCAGAAACGTTGAAATAGGTTAAGAAGCATTTAAAGTTGCACTTATAGTTAAATGGATCAGTCATTCTTACTGGTCATGCCTTTGATATATGGAGGAGGAGTTGATGCTCTTTTAGTCTGAGTTTTTCTATTTGGCACTTTTGATCCACGGTGTCATCCATTTTACCGTCTTGGAAGTCTTTTCCACAGAAGTTTTGCATCTGTAAATGTGATGCTCCATGCACTCAAAAAATAACTGTAGGCTACCCTAGAGCACTGATGGAAGAAGATGTGCTTTCTGTATGTCTGGTTTCAATGTCATTTAGATTGTGTTTATGGGTGAAAGTGGTATAATTGATGGTTTGGAACACCAATGTTACTACAAACAGTATGATATTTGGATTCAGGCTCTGTGCTGAACTGCTTCTGTTCTTGGTGAGGGAAAATTATCTCACGTTCTCTTTTCCTTCAAACCAAATACTTGGTTTGTCAGAATGTAAATGTTGCTACTACATAGTGCGGTTCAAATACCTCCTAGTACTAGTGTTTAAACTGAGTACTCCAGGGATATCTGGTTAGTTTGATTTCCAATTTGCCTGTAAGGCTTACAGGACTTATTTACTCTTGCAGATAATGCCACTATCCGGATTTTTTGTCAGCAAGCTCTTGAATTTGCCATCCCATTATGCGGCTGGCTTAATTTTGGTTGGGTGTTGCCCTGGAGGTATGCCTCCATGCCCTTGGATCTTGTGCATAAACTTTTTTGTGGCAGTATTCTTTGTCTTCCCTGTTTTCCTCATACAAGTTATGTCATGTAATGATCCTTAGGAACGGCGAGCAATATTGTCACATATATTGCACGGTAGGTAAAATATAGAAGGTGCTTATAACAAATATATATATATATATTTTAAATTTTACGTGCCTTGGTTGGGGATCTTAATGGCATTCTTCTGTAACAGCGGAAATGTGGCCCTTTCAGTGTTAATGACTGCTGCTAGCACCATATCTGCTGTGGTTGGTAACTCGTCTTGCTGTTTCAATATAGTTTTTTTTTTCCTTAATTTTTTAAATTTGATTTCAATGGATACTTTGACTGTTCCATTTGAGAATCAGCGCAACAAATGAATGATTATTGGAATTGCTTCATTTAACCTTCAAGCATGAGACTCCTATTTACTGTACTAAAAGTAGAAAGGAAAAATGCTCATTCCGATTTACGAGTCCTTATTTGAAATATAACTGAAATGTGCTTTAATGCTGTCCATGCACAAAATCTTCCTTTGTTCTTTCATTACTTCTTAGATGCTTTATTTTAGTTGAAATGCTAGTCAGATTTGATGCCTGAAAAGGATTATATATTTTCATGAAGGCACGTCATCAGAACTAACGAAAGCTTTACTGACCGTTTTAAGATTTTGTCTCAGGTTATGACCCCTGCTCTTACTGCAAAACTTGCAGGACAATATGTTGCTGTAGATGCACCTGGATTATTCATGTCAACCTTGCAGGTAATTCTAATTCCCTGCAACAGCAGGAATTGGTTCTTAGGTTGGTGTTTTTCCTGATCATTCTTTCTTGCAGGTTGTGCTTCTACCTGTTCTAGCTGGCGCGTTCCTTAATCAGTATTTCCAAAGCATTGTTAAAATTGTCTCTCCCTTAATGCCCACCCATTGCAGTGTTAACTGTGGCAGTTCTGTGTGGAAATGCAATCGCACAGAGTTCTTCTACAATCCTAATGTCTGGTCAACAAGTGGTTTTAGCCACAGTTCTTCTTCATGCATCTGGATTCTTCGTTGGCTATGTGCTCTCAAGGAAGCTGGGCCTTGATGTATCTTCATCTAGAACAATTTCAATTGAGGTTGGCATGCAGGTATGTGCTTATGCAAGTTTTATGTAACTAGATTGTGATTCTTTAAACTGCGAGGTTCTACAATGGAGTGTGTAGCGCCTTTTAGAAATGGACCAGTAACTTGTCATGGTGTGAAACATTTACCCGGAATTATTCCTACAAGTTTGAGATAATAATGTGTATGGGTAGTATCTGAGTAGTGCTCTGCATTATGGGAGTATTGCTTTACCCTTAAGACGTTACCAGCTTAGGTCCAGTACTGTACTAAAAATTGGTGTGTTAGAGCATTTCCAAAATGTCTAAAACCTTCTACCTATTAACCTTGGGGCTTCACTTGCTGCTCAAAAGAGTAGTGCAGATGAAGATTCAGTAAGATCGTAAAACTTTCTACTGTGAATTTTATCTAACCTGCTGGTACTGATTTACATTTGATGTTATAGTTGCAAGTCAGTGGTGAAGCTTGGGCTTCTGGCTGATGAAATGAATGTTAGTATGAGCTTTGAGATTCATTGTGATTTTCTGTTTAGGACAGAGGGCTAGAAAAATATTACCGAAATCACAAGTGGTAGTAAGATGTAGCCTAATAGTGGTGTCGTGCCTAGCAAATGAAAGGAAAAAGGAAGCAAGAGCAAATTAGTATAAAACTTGACTTTGATTTATTGACTGAAACAAGAAGGTATGGCGTATCATTTTTATACCATCTGACAAAGGGGTAAGCAAACGCTGAACGGCGACTACAGTTAAGTGTACAGAATTTTGCCATTTCAAAGATTTGACTAAGTTTAAGGGAACTAATTGTCCTCTTTGAATGTGAATGACGTTATGAAGATAAGTTTGTTACTCACTTTTTCTGCTTGTCTTGTTTCAGAATTCGGTGCTTGGAGTAGTTCTTGCCACTCAACACTTTGGAAATCCTCTGACTGCAGTGCCATGTGCAGTTTCCAGTGTATGTCACTCGATCTTTGGTAGTGTCTTAGCTGGAATCTGGAGACAATCTGTCCCTACGCAAGTGCAGAATTAGTTCATCACAATTTGTAACTGGATTAAGAAAATGAAGAGATTTAGCATGAGAATTGTTCATCGAGACAGTTTTGACAGGCAATCTAAATTTTTTATCTTACTTTGAAAATGTAAATTATGTGCTTAAAACCAACTGTTACTGATTAAATGCTGGCACATCATTGACTACTTGGTTTCTTTAGCGGCTTATTGAATCTCAATCTATTAGTCCAAATACTTCAGCTCAGTCGTTGCTACCATTAAGTTAATCAACAAAACAAGCAAGAATTATTTCTATAGCTGCAGATTCTGCAAAAGGGAATTCAATGACAGGTTGAATGTTAGTATTTGGACAGGAGGTGGATTTCTAGCTCGAGTTAGAGCTTTCTACTGTGGTTTTCCATATCACGCACAAGGGAATTCAATCATAGTATCTGAATTACACATGCACCTCAGAAAAGAGACTTGATTGACAATTTGTATAATCTGCCTGCAAATACCAACGTACAAGGACCAGCAGCAAAATGAAGCTAATGAGAAATCGCCATCACTTGGGTAAAGTAAAACCCTTTTGGATCGAAATAAGCTGTTGAACTTTCTCAAAGTCCTGACTTGGGTTAAACGGTCAATTTTGATCCGATCACTAAAAGCAATTAAGCAAGAATTTGATAAATGGCATCATTTAAACATGTTCCCAAAACTAATTAAAGCTTGGGAGGGTAAGGCAAGTCTTGGGCTTTTTTTTTTTTTTAATTTACTATTATTAATACCGTGTTTGTCTCAACTTACTAGTAGGCCGAATAAACAAGGAATTTCCCCCTATAAATTCAGCAAGAAGTACTCTATTTTCAAAACAATCTCAAACTTGAAGGGTCTGTTTGGCAGATTTGTTTATAGCCTATTTTAGAAATAATACAAAGTTTATAGCCTACAGAAATGATGGAGTTGCTAGAGAGCATCGGATCTAGAGATGGCAATTGGGACGGGTGCCCAGATTAATGAGGCAGGAGACGGGATGGGGTAAAATGCTCCTCCCATTAAAAAGTGGAACGGGGGACTATACCCCCGCCCCGTCCCCCGCTTAAATAAAATAATATATATATTAATTATATACATAACATATTTAATATTATTAGTTATAAATATCAAATTACACATATGTAATACTATAATTAATATTGTTAGTTATACTAATAATTATACATTTATATTAACACAAATTATTGATTAGTTATACTAATACATTTATACTAAATTATTAATTATATTTTTTACTAATTATATATTTTTATTAATTATAAACCTTTCCCCCCACGGACACCCACAGGGGAAGTGGAGCGGGGCGAGGGCAAGGGATATGTTTAGGCAACGGTGCGGGGCATTCCTAACCGGGTCTCCATTACTTTACTAAGAATTAATCAAGACAAGTGGCGCTGGAAGGAAAATTTGTCATCCAAAATTTCGAACAGTGGGAGCCCAAAAATTTTACATGAGCCCAACCCGCCAAATTCAAACTAGAAACTCAGAAAACAGGTCTCTTTTTGCCGCTTTTTCTTCCCACCTTCACTTTTGCTCAGTTTCTAACCCCAATCTCCCCAAGAGTAGACAGACTTTCAAAAGTCTCCAAATACATGCTTCTCCAAATCTTCCCCAGTTCTCAATCCCACATTTATCTTTTCCAAATCTCAATCCTACATCATTAATATCGGTATTCTGTGCGACAATTCGTTGAACAAATGGGGAACAAGCTTCATGAGTTGCCTCCCCTCAAGAGGTACAAGCTCATTCAACAAGAAGAAAAGCTGACCCAGAACACCCCGTCCAAACCACCTCAATTTTCCAGCCCCCTCGTGCCTTCCCGCTAAAAAACGCAAAGAATCCCGCAATCTCCTCCCAATAGATCCCATTTCCACCACGGCCGCCTATTCTTTACCTGCCAAGAAGAGAGTTTGGGCCATCCAACCATTCGATCTCAATATCGAATATCATCAGCCTTTCTTGGATAATACCGAGAAATCCCAGAAGGTGTCTCAAGAGGTAAACCAAATCCCAGATGCCAAAGTTGACAGTAACGCACGTGAAGGCAAGAACAAAGCAGAAGACAAGGAGGACAAAGTATCTGAAAGTGAAATCCAGGACAAAGAAGGAAATATTCGACTTGAAGAATTAAATGAAGAAAATAAGGAGCATGTAGACAACGGCGATGGCGATGACGAGGATGATGGGATTTTATGTGCTATCTGTGAAAGCACAGACGGAGATCCTTCAGATCCAATTGTTTTTTGTGATGGCTGTGAGCTAATGGTTCATGCAACTTGCTATGGTCACCCTTTTACAAAAGGTATCCCAGATGGTGATTGGTTTTGTGCAAAATGCTTGGCTTCTCAATCACCTTATAGGACCAATACCTCCAATCATATTAAGCCATTTTCTTGCTGTCTCTGCCCTGTGACTGGTGGTGCTATGAAGCCCACAACGGATAAAGGCAAATGGGCTCATCTTGTTTGTGCACTTTTCGTTCCTGAGGCATTTTTTAGTGACCCTGAAGGCAGAGAAGGGATTGACGTAACTAAGGTTCCAAGCCAGGAGATGGAAGCAGAAGTGCTATATTTGCAAAATCCAAGAATGGTTGTGCCATCGATTGCTCTGAGCCCAGATGTCCATTGGCTTTTTCATGTGACTTGTGCGCTGAAAGAAAATCTTTGCATTGAAGTACTCTGAAGGAAGGAATAAAAAAGACATTGTTGCTGGTTTTTGTAGAACTCACTCTGATCTATGGGAAAAGGTAAATTTCTACTTCTGCTTTAGAAATTGTGCGAGAGTTTCTTTTTCTTTACTTTTTTTTTTTTTTTGGTTTTAATGGATGCTTTTCTCTTGCCAGCAACAGAGAAGTGGGAAGTACAAGATTGTGGCAAGGGATAAGCACGAGAAGTAGCAAAGATCTGTGGGTTGTGGATCAAGGAGCACAATCTGATGAAATGCTAATTTTGCCTTAGATTTGTTGGTATTAGGAAATTGGCTGATTTGTGTTACGTAGGATTTTGTCATCGTTATAGGTAATCGTTTGATTTAGCGTGTAGTATGTGGATTCAGCCGTTATAGAAAGTTTGATTCATTGGCATTCTCTGATTTCATGGAGTATCTTTACTTCGGTAAACAATTTTTGTTTATACTAGTCTAAAAACCTGTGCTACGTATGGTAGAATGTTATGAAAAAAATAAATAAATAGTTATAGGAATATATAATACATAAAAATTTAACAAATAGTAGTAGTTTAACCTATGAAATATCGAACAATTTTTAGCTACCCTTCCCTCTTTTGGATTTATAAATCAAATGATTTAGATTAATCATTCAATGAATCAAACTTTTTGGATGAAGAATTTATAATGGATATGGATGAAGAATTTATAAATGGATAGAGATAAAGATGATAATATGTAAAAAATCTAGCATTTGTCTAGATATTCTCATAATCTGAAAACACAAATAATAAATCTAGAAACCAAAGTAGATCTTGGAGATAAAAAAATCAAGATATTGATTTTTGCAGTTTATAATCAAGATATTGAAATCAACTCATTACATTTTAGTAATTAAAATAAATAAAAAAATCTACAAAAAAGGAATTGAGAGTTTGGAAATAATTTAAATTTTGAAATGATGAGAATATATTCAACAATCCAAGATTTTGAAATTAACTCATTACATTTTAGGAATTAAAATAAAAAGAAAATCTACAAAAAAAAAAAAAGGAATTGAGTTTGGAGGTCTAGGATGGTTCTAACCAAAAACCCTTCTGTAATTTATATAGATATAGATTGCCTTTTTATACGATTGAATGATATTAGAATTGTAACTTATCCAAGGTATCGGCTCATTTTCCTCATAATGATTCTAATTGGCACGAGGAATGCACCTTGCTACATTAATTATGGATTAAATATAATTAAAATAATAGGATTAAATATCAAAATTGCCCTTTAAAAATAATAGGATTAAATATAAAAAAATCCTTTGTAATTTGCCAAATGTTCAATTTAACTCCTTGCTGTTCGAAAAACTACATTCTAGCTCTTGTGATAAATAATCTCAATAGGTCTTTTAACAACTACATTTTTAACACTCTAAGGTTCGAAAACCTAGCTCATGATAAAGAATTTTGAGGAGTTCTTTAACAATTTCGGAAACCTACATTTTAGTTGTTACGATAAACAATGTCAATAAATTTTTGATACCCTTAGTTTATCTACAAAATCTTTTTTTTTTTTTTTGAGGCTTTAGCTGGAGGAGGCTGACAAGTGACAATCTTTAAAGATTTCGAAAGCATTGCATAAATGATCGGCATTGCCAAAATGGCAATTATCTGGGAATATAATGGTTTTGTGTTTTTATTTCCCACGGTCATTTAGGACACAACTTAGTATATATAAAGCTTAAAAGTGTGCCACTATGTGCATGAGCAACTCGATTCGGCATAAGTAAATGATTAAACAGCTATCCATCGAATATCGAACACTCGAAAATGGGCAGCAGCCATTTTGGTTTTTTCTCGAACTTTGTTATGTTGCTATTTTCTTAGTGGCTTTGAGGCCAAATAGGGTTGCAGGGTGTGGGAAAGAAGAGCTTGAATCAGCCATAGGTGATCCGGGGATGAGAAGAGATGGTCTCAGAGTAGCAATTGAGGCATGGAACCAGTGCAACGAGGTTCACAAAGAAGCTCCTCAAATGGGAAGCCCCCGGCGAGCTGATTGCTTTGATCTCCACAAACACACTTGTCCAACTTCACATGGTAACTCCTCCAACTCGTGTGCGTTATCATATATGCCTTTGTGAGGCATAATTTGTTTCTTCCCGCTTGCAGGGTTGTTTTTTTTTGTTGTAATTAAATGTGTTTGTGAGATAATAATGCGAGTATACAAAAGTTGAATGATTATTTATGGTACGATTTCTATTCTAAGGAAAGAAAGAAATGCTTTGCTAATTCTTGGAAATCAAATCAATACTCTCAATAGAAGCTCATCAGTATTGGTGGATGCACTTCTTGCACTGCTGCCCCGTTTGGATTGCATTTTCCGTCATTTTCCATGGAAAAATTACTGTAGCGATTGGATGTATGTGAGGGAAAAAGATAATAGGAAAATGTGATCACGGAAAACGACGTAATTTTTCGGCGGAAAACGGCAATCCAAACAAGGCCTTAGTTTGTCTAAGAAGAACATAAATGCAAAATAGAACATTATACATGTTTAGGAGAAGAGAAAGAGATCTCGTTATACTTTGGAATTTTCTAATCCACGTCCAATTGGCACTCGTTAATATGGATAAAAAAAACAACTAGTTGAATAAATGTATTAACTATTTCATGTTCTGGAAAAATATTTTTAAAGGATTCATATGCTAAATGACATATTTCATCTTTTTCCTAAAAATAAATCTAGTAAACCAAGCATATACAATTTGTAGAGAATTGATTTGCTTGTTTTGTCATTTCCATTGAATTTATTATTTATAATTTTGTATTTTATTTTTTTACAAGTCTTAAAAAATTTATTATTCTATGCCTTCTTCCAAAACAAATTGTATTTTCCCTTTCAGTTTGTCATTTTATGAGGGATAAAAAGTTTCAAGCTCCTGATGGTCCCTTTTTTTTGGGTTTGTAAGCCGTGATGATCTTATTTTGGTTTAGAATTTGAGAACTTACTACTATCTCTTTGTAATTAACAAAATTGAAAGTATAATAATAAGTCATTTTAGGAACCTTGACAGTATTATGCATCTTTTGGACAAAAAGGAAAAACAATAGCATAAAGTTAGCCATACTCTTGTTCTTAGTTTTATAAAAAAGAATTATTAGATTTCTAAACTTATGTTAAAAAAAGAATGATAACTAAACAAAAAAAAGGAAAACAAAGAGAAGAAACGAAGTTGAAGCACAAACGCTTTCAAACTTTAGCCTCAATTCTGTTGATTTCTTTGAAATGGTTTTTTTTTCTGTCATTTACGAAATTTTTTTCTTACTCAAAGCAACATTTCACAACATAAAAACCTAGATAGTCACTATGCATCTTCAATTGATCTGGCCTTTTCAAGAAAAAGAAGATTGTGATCTTGTTTTATATCAAGACCTTGCATCTTTACTATACTACAGATTCTTTATTGATTCATACAGAATATAATGCCATTACTTGTATAATCTGGCAGTCAAGTTGGTTCACAAGGTAAAGAAAAAAGACAATAAGCTTGGCATAGCAAATGCTAGAGCCCAAGGCTTCAAGAACATCAGTGTCGATCAGTATGCAGAATGGAAAGAGCTATTCTTAGGTAAGAAATGCCAGGTGAAAGACAAGCCAAGGCCCTGGCAATTCTGGATGATTATGCTGAAGAGTGGAAACACAGACACATTAGCTGCTATTTGTCGCAAAGATGGCAAGAAATCCAAGCCATTTCCACCGGGGCCTCGTTTTCCATGCTTTGGCAAAGGTTGTATGAACATGCCGAGGATATATCATCAGTATACTAAAGTGCAGAAGCATACAAAACATAGGAAAAATCTAAGAGGAAGTTTTTTCGGTACATGGGATTTGGACATGGATATCAAAAACGCAGCTTGTAGGAATGACAGTTCGCATTATTCAGTTGTATGGAAGAAGAAGATTGGCAAGGGAAGTTGGGTTTTTCATCATCTTCTCAAGACATCATCCAAGTATCCCTGGTTAATGCTCTACTTGAGATCAGATGCCACAAGGGGATTCTCTGGGGGCTACCATTACCAAACCAGAGGAATGTCCAAAATTGTGAGTACCTCTTATCCACATACCAAATTCTGGGAGTCATGTTGCATATTTTGGCTTAGGAATAATCTTTACTTGTAAATGTTAGAGCAAAACTGCTTTTTTTTTTTTTTTTTTGCTTTTCTAATTGTCATAATGTTTGGGACTATTTCATAATCAGCTAATGCAATTCAATTTTGGCTTGGAAGATTCCCAAATCACCACATTTCAAAGTCAAATTCACACTGAAAATAAAGAGAGGAGGAGGTCGAAATAGCCAATTCTACCTCATGGACATAGGTAGCTGCTGGAAAAACAATGGAAAACGTTGCAATGGAGATGTGACCACAGACGTTACGCGATATAGTGAAATGATTATAAATCCCAGCACACAAGCCTGGTGCAAACCAAGTGATATCAGGATTCAGTAAGTGCCCCCCTTACCACACCTTTCCAAATGGAACTCGAGTTCATCGCGGTGATAAGGAACGCTTTCCTTATGATGCTTACCACCTTTACTGTGCTCCCGGCAATGCTAAGTATCTTGAGGAACCATACAACCAATGTGATCATTATAGCAATCCTCAGCCTCAGGAAATATTGCAGATTCTACCTCATCCTGTTTGGGGAGGTTATGGATATCCGACAAGGAAGGGTGAAGGCTGGATCGGGGATGCAAGGACTTGGGAACTTGATGCTGGAAGACTTTCACAATCTCTTTATTTCTACCAGGATCCAGGCACCAAACCAGCGAAGAGACATTGGCCATCTGTGGACTTGGGAACTGAGATTTATCTCAGTGGCAATGAAATAGCTGAATGGAGTGTAAGTGACTTTGACATAATAGTTCCAAAGAAACACTATCGCGATTTTCGGTGAACGAACATTGTTGAGGTTGAATTTGTGATTATGACTTAGTAATTTCCTTTAGATATGGATGTTTCAAGCTCATCTCTTACTCTATTGACGACACTCAATAATTGTCGCAGTTCGGCGATGTTAAAATCAACTGAAGCAAACTGAGGTAGACTGGCATTACAAGAACAACTGTTTAATCCAACCTCCATCCGATAAAATAATTCTCCGTAAAATAATACATAGACATGACATAGTGACAATAGTTAGTTGAGCCCAAAATCAAAATGCACTCTTTTTTTTTATTATTACACTCTTCTTCAAAAGAACATCTTGATTATGCTTAATCGAAGGGTAATATTTGTCTTTGTGTTCTTACATAGATGTTAGATCACATCTTTCTCCCCAAATTATTGCTTTCATTCGCATAATTTGAAGTCATTTTCATGTAATTCAACTAAATCATAAAGTTGAATAGTTTAGAATTTATTCAGTAGATCGAATGGTATCAGAGAATATTGAAAAGTTTATGGGCCGCATTGATGCAATTGGACAATGAGGGGCCGGGGCAAAGTAAAAATTCTATATCTTTAGGGTGCATTTTGTAATCAATACTCAAGTTCTTAGTGGCAATATTCTATCATAGGGGTGTAATCAATTTGAGTCTAGTTCAAGTAGTGCACTGTTTGAATTTGACTCGAGTTTAAATTCGATTTCGAATTTATTTTGCATTACTCGAGTTCAACATCGAGCTTGTGCTCATCGAACCCAATAAAGCTTATTTCGAACTCAATCGAGCTTAATCGAGTTTTAAAAATATAAATTTATATTTTATATAATTTTAAACAAGAGACAAAATAGATATTTTATACTAATAATTTAAAAAAATTAAAATTATATATACATGTGAAGCTCGATAAGCTTTCAAATTTCACATATTAAGTTCAAACTTGACTCGTCAAATAATTTGAATTGCTCAAACTCAAGCTCAAAATGGTCAATTTAAGTTCGAAATTGAATTTTGATTCAGCAAACTTGCGAGCTACTCCATTAAATTCGATTCGTTTGCACTCTTATTCCACTCTGCACGCATCAATAAAAGTGGTCAATGACAAACTTCCTACTTGCACTTGTTTAAGCTTATCAACATTTATTTCACCTTTGAATCTTCAAACTTGGTTTTCTTTTTCTTTTTCCCTTTATTTTTTTTTTGGGCTAACTCCCCACTTGCAGTTATTTACGCTTATTAACATTAGTTTCACCTTTGAATATTCAAACTTTGGTTTTTTTTTATTTCACATTTTTTTGGGCAAATTTCCCACTTGCAGTTACTTGAGCTTATTAACCTTCCACTTACAGCGTAAAAATAAAATGCTTACTAAGCTTAATTTGACCTTTGAATCTTCAAACTTGGTTTCTTTCTTTTTTTAATTTCACTTTTTTTTTGGAGCAAACTCCCCTGTTGCAGTTATTCAGGCTTATTAACATTAATTTCACCTTTGGATCTTCAAACTTGGTTTCAATCCTAAATCTCTTGATCATGCCTTAAAGGTTATCAATATCCTGGAGGGACAGGTTCTTACTGTTCTGTAACCTCAGTTAATTATCAAATGTTTTAGCTGACACGCGTCAAATTTGCAGAATCAATTTAATCAAGCTCATCTATGGTCATTTGAGCTAAGATCACTAGAAAAACTGTCCATTATTTTGGTAGCAAAAGATGATTTGGTCGCTATCAACTAAAACCCTGAACGGTTTTAATTGTTTTCTTGCACTTCACGAAGATGCAAGGTTGCTTAAATCTAATTAAAGTCAGAGTAATTCGATAGCAACTCTTTTCTTGGCAGCAAGCAATTCTCACTAAATAATGTTGTAGAAAATAGAAGGTGGAAGTAATTGCAGGCTAAAAAGTCAACATGTACTATAATCTTCCCCTTGGAATCAAATCATGTATCATAACAGGCAAGCCACCATTAGAAAGCTATGAACTCATGGGGTGCTTTGGCTCTTATCAACAGAAGAAGACAGAATCTATATCAAGCTAAGCAGAGTGGACCTTGATATTTTCCAGTCAACGAATATTTTATGGACAAGTAATCCTCAATTCTGCATTTCTACTTACAAAGTTTTGAGTGGGAACAAGAACAAAGTCATGAGTGGGAACAAGAACAAAGTCAATGAGGTTCTCAGTCCTCACACATCAATTTCCATCAAGTTGTTGAACTTAAGGAGAAGACTAAAAGAAATTCATGAACAGCACATCTATATTTCTTTCATGATAGAAGTTTTTTGGTGGAGAGATTCTTTTGGCTTATTAAAACGGAAGCATCTGACAAATAATTAACTAAGGCAGCCATGTTTCAGTGGATTTATGCTGGTAAATTTGTAGTCCTGATTTCAATGATGGAATTGCTAGTCTCTACGGAGGAAGCTCACATTTCAGCTATTGGCGATCCTGGCATGAGGATGGATGATCTTAGATTGGCAATTGAGGCATGGAATCAGTGCAACGAGGTTGGTGAAGAGGCTCCTAGGATGGGAAGTCCTAGGAAAGCAGATTGCTTTGAAGTCAATTATTCTACATCACCAAGTGAGTAGCTAATTTACTGCTATCGCCTCATCTGTTCTTTACCGGGAATTTTATGTTTTCATTGTACTTGAATGATCCCTTTTCGCTGGTGATTTACTGATGATCGATTATGTTACATTGTTTTGAATTCAACTTGGGATTGGAAAGTCAGCTTAGTTCACAAGGTAGGCGAGAAAGACAATGCACTTGGTATATCGAGTGCCCCTTCGCAAGGGATCGGGGAACTAGATGTCAATCAATATGCAGCATGGAAGGAGCTATATTTAGGCCGCATATGTCAAGTGCAAGACAAATCAAAACCTTGGCAATTTTGGAAAATAATGCTGAAAAATGGCAACATGGATACTCTGGCTGCAATTTGCCCTGTCAATGGCAAGAAAGCCAGTCCTTTTCGAAAGTCTGTCTTTCCATGCTTTGGAAAAGGTTGCATGAACATGCCATCAATGTACCATAACTACACCAGTGTTCAAGGATACCAAGGTTCTCATACACTAAGGGGAAGCTTTTATGGAACATGGGATCTGAATTGTGATATGAATAAGACAACTATACAAAATGGCACTTCATATTATGCAGTAACTTGGGAGAAGGTAGTGGGAAAAGCTAGTTGGAATTTTCACCACCTACTCAAAACATCACCAAAGTATCCCTGGTTAATGCTCTACCTACGGGCAGACACTACAGAAGGGTTCTCTGGGGGATACCACTATGAAACCAGAGGAATTTTACGAGTGGTATGATTCCTTCATCCAAATGATCAAATTCCTACATTCAGACTAATATTTCAACTGCTACTACTTGCAAACACCTAGAGGTTTAATATCTTATGGCATCTTCTGCTTGGTAAAGATTCTTGATGCTCTGTGTTTTCTCTTTTTCTTTTTCCTTTATTCCCCTCAGATTCCAAAATCACCATACTTCAGAGTCAAGTTTACGCTAGATGTAAGGCGAGGAGGGGGTAGTAGAAGTCAATTCTATCTTTTGGACATCGGTGGCTGTTGGAAGAACAATGGAAAGCCTTGCGATGGAGATGTGAGAACTGATGTCACTAGATACAGCGAAATGATCCTAAATCCTGAGGTATACTCATGGTGCAATCCAAGTAGTCTAGGCTCTTGTCCTCTCTACCATACTTTTCCCAATGGCACTCGTGTACACCGCACAGACGAGAAAAATTTCCCATACAAGGCATACCACCTATATTGCTCTCCAGGCAATGCTAAGCATCCAGGGGAGCCCCATAGCTTTTGTGATCCTTACAGTAATCCACAGCCCCAAGAAATTCTGCAGATTTTGCCTCATCCTGTTTGGAGTGATTATGGGTATCCAACAGAGGCAGGTGAAGGTTGGATTGGTTATCCAAAAACTTGGGAACTTGATGCTGGCAGATTGTCACAGGCACTTTACTTCTATCAGGTACTCCAGTAATTACTGCAACTGCTGCTAGCCTGCTATTAACAACCTTTTCTTTTTTTTTTTTTTTTTTCTTTCTGATCCTCATAAGATCAGCGACTGACCAATCTCTCTCTGATCCTATATTGCCTAGTTCTTTTCACTTTATTATTCATCATTTCTTTCATGTTAACTAAGAGTAAGGTAACTGCTCGATCAACGATAGTGAGGTTACAAAAACAAGTATTCTATCCATTTATGAGGCTTCTTCTTTGAACTAATTGGTTCCTCAGGATCCTGGCTCCCCACCGGCAAAGAGATATTGGCCGTCGATCAATGTGGGCACAGAGATTTTTGGGAGCGAGGATGAAATTGCAGAATGGACAGTTAGCGACTTTGATATTGTCGTTCCAGAGGAACAATATTCCCTAGGAACACGGGTGTCAGGAAAAATTTATCAGGTCTGCTGTTTCCTCATTTCTTATCCAATCATTTATCAAATTTTCCGTACTTAAAAGTTTCTTGACCAAAATACTAAAAAACTCCCTGCAATTTATCAAATGTTTAATTGAACTCCCTCTATTTTGGAAATCTATATTATAGCTTTATGCGATTTCAACTAAATTGAAAATTAGACAGAAAACATCCAATGTAACGGTTGTACGTGAAATGTCAATATTGCCCCTATAGAAATGAACTCCCTATGATATGCCAAATATTCAATTTAACTCCCTCTAGTTTGAAAAACTACACTATACCTCCATTCAATTTTGACTAAATTAAAAATTGAACAAAAAACATTTCACGTGTAGCAGATGCAATATTGACATTTTATATACAACCATTAGATTTGATACTTTTCGTCCAATTATTAATTTAGTTGAAATCACAGGGAACTATAGTGTAGGTTTCCAAATCAAGAGTAATTAAATTGAACATTCGACAAATCACAAGGAATTTTTTGGTATTTTACCCCAAGTTTCTTCAAGAATAGACTTTTAAAGGTCTTGAATGTCAATGTCCAAATCATGCACACAATGATGCTTCCATGATATTCTCTGATTCTGGTCACTTTGTATTTCCTGTCGCCTTTTCGCTCTATTGTGTATTGAAAATTTTCAAAATTTGTGTCACGTGATTCTAAGATGTACATGCATTGTAATAAATGTATATTCATTCATGAATTTGAGAGTTTCATGAATATATTCATGTATGTGGAGTTTCATGACTTTAAGAATAGATTCATGTTTGATCATAAAATCATGTGATGCATGAATTAAAGTATATGATTTGGTACACAGTACCTTGAATATATTCATATAAGTTTTTAATAAGTTCACTTATTTTTTAAACAAATTTTCTTATACAAACAGATCAAGAAGAGAGTGATTAGGTGCAAATAATCGTTTTCTTACTATTTTTGAATTCTCCGAAAAAGCACTCCATAATTCAAGAGGATTTATTTTACTTTATACAAGAGTTTAACACAAATAAATTTTATCTTATCCTAAAGGATATTTATCCAAAATTTATTGCATATTATATCGGACAAATAAAGTTTAAAGGAAAGTAATATACAATCATGATCTGAAACCAATTGTTGTTACTATATTTACCAATCCATTGTAATACTCCCAACATTGTGCATGTCAATTCGTTGGTAGAAGTCATGAATACTTGAAAATTTCTTAGTTTTAGAGGAGGCAAACGGAGGAATTTTTTTTTTTTTGGGTACCGAAGAAGCGTACTCTTAACCGCTCGTGTGATTGTACTCTCATAAGTGCCCCAAATGAAAGGCACACGTTAGAAACACAAAATGGAAAAGAAAAAAAAGAGGTTCAGGTGCAATCTACTTCTATCGGTGATAAGAAGTTCAAAGGCTAAAATTCCAACGGCAGTCGAGCAGAGTCCTGTATGTAATTAGTAGAAGTGAAGTATTATTTCAATTTAAACGAAGAACTCAACGACGAAAACCTATTTTATTACTTAAATCAATTTACATAAGAATAAACTTTACAGCGACTTGAGAACAAGAAGTAACAATCTCTCAAGTCTCAGGATACTCTGAATTTTATAGTTCAATGCACCCCCTAATCCGGCCAGACGGCAAAGAACCCCTAAGTCAGCCCATACTGAATGGCACCAACCTCTCTATGAGCAGCAACAGCAACAGCTGCAGCGCCAACTGCACCAAATTGAGATTGTGCCTGTAGCAATTTTGCATCAAGCGCAATTTGACTATTTAACTGGACGGATTTTGCTTGTGACTGGTAATAGAGGCTGTGCTGCTGGTGGTGATTGTTGATATCAGTGGTAATGACAGGAGTTGACTTGGCAGGCGGGTAGTGTTGTTGATGCGGCAATTTTGCCTGAGCGGAGTCCTTGACAGCTTCAGGAACATGCTTTTCTTGATTCTTCAAAGTGTTAGCGGTCCTAAAGAAATACTGGGGAGACATGGCCTGAGGAGGAAGGACGGGATTCTGAATGTACGCTCTTCCATCATGGGCATGATTTATGTTTCTGACGTTCTCATACGGTATAACAGGTCCCACAACTCTTCCAGGTTTAGCTACGAAAACGAACGAGTATCAGTACAGGGAGAAGCACAGTAACAGTGATCAACTAACAAAGAACAAGAAAGTTTTGAAAATACCCATATTAATGAGAAAACAAAGTAGGACCAAGATAGAATTGAAAAAGTAAAGCTTTACCAATGCAACAAGATACACACTGACAAGCAAATCTACCATGTAAAATGCCCACTAGATACATGAAGTAATAGTGAGTTCCAATATAACATTTTTAACCCAGCGGAAAAGTAAACAGTGGCTTGAAGACAAACTATGAACATATCATGTCATAAAAATAAAACAATTTCCGCCCGTATCAGGGTTACTTGCAAATTAAAGCACCACACCTCTCTTTCTGCAACAATAAAATAGCCGTTTCCTTAAATTTCAAACCAGAATGCACTAAAATCTGAAAAATTCAATTCTAATCATCCATACGTATTACACAATAATCACATGAAGTGAGCTAGAAGAAATAGTTTGACAAATCCAAATTGATGATGAAACATCCATGTTCAGGTAATGACGTTTTGTGTTAGCTGGAAGGAGAAAAAATGGTTACTTGATATACAGTACAAATTAGTAAGCAATTAGTGGCACAATAAGAGGGGCAAAAAAGTTGTGAGAAGGAACAGACTTTGGATTCCATTTCAAGTAACGCCAAGTTCATTGCACCAGGAAAACTGATTAACATATGAGGTAGCAGTTGTTTTTTTTTTTTTTTTTTTTTTGTGGGGGGCGGGGGGGTGTTGGGTTTTGAGGGAGGGTGCCTTGAATACCTGCTGGCACACGTGGTGGCGCCCACGAAACCTTCACTGGAGTCCCAGAGATGGTTTCTGAAACATTAACACTGCTCGAAACTTCTTGACTGCATCGTCGATTATCAAAAGCAGAATCATTCTGATCTGATTTAGGAGGGATAACGCTTGAATTGATGGTAGACCTACAAAACACATGACAGACTAATGTATCAGCTGAAAATCCGGGCCCGGAACACTTGAGTCAATGAGAAATAAAGCCAACAAACCAGGAAAAAGAGACAAAAAGTTTGAAATGTTTTATTGTTACAGAATGTACTCTTGAAATAACGCATGCATACTTATGGAAGAGAAAGACAGGAAGTGGAACAAAAATCTACCGTGGAAGAGAGACGTGCTTTCTCTCAGGGGGAATAAACAGGCCCACTTTTGCCACCATTCTCCTCGAGATAGGCAAATTGTTTTCTAAAATGGCCAATAGCACTGCAGAGTAAAAACGAACTCCACTATTACTACCTGATACCAATAAATCACATCACCACATAAAAAGTAAAGAATTTGAAGCAGAGAGTTGTTAGAACCTAGGATAGAGAAATTTGCCCCATCATTTCCAGCCATGTAATCCTTCAGCAGTTGAGGGTGGTATTCTAATATCTCCCGAAATATTAATTCCCTAACGTCCTCCTTAGTCACCCTTCGGCGCTCAAACTCAAACTCTAGCTTTGAGATTGGCTGACAAGAAGGTTCCCTCTCAATCTTCGCCAGCCCCTTGAAATAAGGATGAGCCAATGCCTAATAAACCAAATAAATCAAGTTTAAAACCAAATTAATCAAAATAAATATTTAATTCTAGCCTGTACTTCCAGTGCTAACAATACGGTCATAGTAACTTCCATTTTGAACAATTTCGACTGACAAAGCAAAAAATACCTCTTCAGCAGTTGGTCGGTCCTTAGGATCAAAAGCTAAGAGTCTTTGTAGTAGTCGGAGAGCCAAAGGATCCACATTTGGAAATTTCTCAATAAAAGGAATCGGTTGCTTTCTCCGCATCTCAGTCAAATATTTTCTTGCCTTCTCATTGCGAACCTGCATCCACAACAGAACACAAGTTCAAACACACTCTTGATTGATAATAGCCAATCCTAACTATCAACTAGTGACACATCGAATAAAACAAAATAACATACTCCAGATATTGTATCAGCTGATGGTGTCCCCAGAAGATCAGTAATCAGTTCCAACTGATGAACGACACTTTTACCCGGAAACAGAGGCTTTCCAGTCAGTACCTCAGCAAATATACAGCCAATACTCCAGATGTCAATTGCAGGTGTATACTGCAAGCCAAAGCCCACATTAATCAGATCAACACTATCAAGCAAAATTAGAAAGATGGTCATAAGACGTTCAAAATTGGATACAAGACCTAACACAGTTACCTGAAGAAAGAAATTTCAACTTCCAGGAGAGTTCAATATCCTCCCTGAACAAGGAATTATTTAATCTACACATCACTACTTAATGCACACAGAATACATTTCAGACAGAAATGAAATGAGTTACTGAAGCATTAAAATCACAAATTCTACTTCACGACAAAAGAAGTCAATGCAATCACTGTTTTACCCTATTTAGCCTTTCAATTGACACATATATTTTGAAGCATACTACAATGTATAGTCAAAAAAAGGGGCACAGGAAACAAATTGCTCACACACACACACACACAGATATATATATATATATATAGCCACTCTGGTTCATACCAATTACAAAATGTAGATTCCTGCTTAATTCTTTTTCACAGGAAAATTATAGAACACCCAGTGAAACCATTCTTTTTTCATTTATGCTGCAATACTAAGTGCACAAAACATACTCATGTGATCCCAATTTTACAGAACGAAAAAGCTAGGGGACATACATGCAATGCCTTATCAATGAAATTTAGCAGGTTTACTTGAGGATGACAAAAAGATAAATACATTTACTAGATCCAATAAGAAGCATACGGAAAATTGACAACATAGGACGATCATTTTCAGCCCCAGTATTCATCTTTTGCAGCAAAGATACCACATTCATGCAAGTTTCTAACCTAAACACACAGACTCACGCATGGAGGGAGTGCAAGAGACCATGGAACAAATGAAAATTCCAATAACAATGCCTTACAGTTGAAAATCAAAATCATGCCCAAGTACCAATAGATGAAGGCTATGCACACCACATATCACATGTATCTCAAAGGACCTTGGGAAAGGATTAATTCTGCCATATACACATGAAAAGACAGTATACTCAAGTGCAGCACTACCTTTGAGAAGAAGGATCCACATAACTCGGGAGCCCTATACCATCTTGTAGCAACGTAATCCTACATGGTAGCACCGCGGGGATTAAAGGAATCAGTATCTCAGAATTTCTTTTGGCAGTCATAAAAACAAGAAGAAAGCCATGTGTGTGTGTGTGTGTGTGTGAGAGAGAGAGAGAGAGAGAGACTGGGCAAGCCATACCGTCCAAAAAATTGTTGTAGGAGTATCACTAAAAGCAACTCTCGCTAATCCAAAATCACATATTTTAAGTTTGCAGTTTGCATTGGCCAATATATTTTTTGGCTTAAGATCTCGATGATACACATTCGCTGCAACCAATGAGCATCAGATCAGAATGGAACTACTTAGCAGAACCCTCTTAAAGAGATGAAAATTCACAGCTACGTGCTTCAAAATCAATACCAGTAAGAGAATAGATAAATTTCATGAGAAAATTACTCGCAAGCTCACTGATGGACTTAATCTACTTTATTGAATGCATTCCGTAAATAAAATCAAATATCTCTTACACGAACCTGTATGCATATATTTCAGTGCACGTAGCATCTGATAAAGGAAAAACCGATGATGCTCATGCGTCAAATCATCATTCGCTTTAATAACTTGGTGAAGGTCCGACTCCATAAGCTCGAAAACGACATAAATATCTCTAAATTCTCGCTTTGAGGGTGGCATCATAATCCGCTTGATTTCAACAATATCAGGATGTCGTAAAAGCCTAAGCAGTTTAATCTCGCGCAAAATTCGAATAGCATCAGAAATATGCTCAAAGATGTCATTTATCTTCTTTATTGCTACTTTTTCTCCAGTATGTGTGTCAATGGCTGCACATACAACTCCATAGCTCCCCTTCCCTATTACTTCCAGAATTTTGTAACGGTTGGCATCCCCATACTCCGTAAAAAAATCTGCCTCCTTGGAGCTCTATCAGATGATTAAAAGTCAGATAATAACATCTTTGTTGACTAAGCAAAGGTGATGGACTTTACCATCAGCAGGAAATAGTGATAATGAAGCAAGTAAAACAAGAAAAGAACACACAATGCCAGAAACTCACCAAGACACAAACTGGGTTAACATGAAATATCAGAACCCCACAACATTATATACTGAAAGCAGCTTAGTTACGTATTATACTCAAGGATGAAAAACTCAACTTCGACTTAGGAAAAATTGATTTTGAATCATCATGTGGCAATGCATTTAGTTTTACAAGAGAGAAAGGGAGAAAAAATCTCATTTCACAATGCATTGAAGAAAGATATAGTGCAAAGTTTATCAGATGTCTGAAACTGGAAAATCATCCAAAAGCATACATTCAAGCACGACAGCAACTCTGCAAAAAGAAAAAAAGATACCACTAACAAATGCTGGCAGGTACAAAGAAAGAAATCACAGAATATTGCAAGCACATTTCACCACTGAATTACCAACATACAGATGCATCAATAAATCTATCAACGGAACAAAGCTAGTAACTTTGTAGCTTTTTTTTTCTTTTCTTTTCTTGGGTGAAAGGAGTAGCCTGGTTGCTGAAACATAAGAGCAACAATTTAATACCAAATGATCAGCGAGAAGCATATCCTTTATCACTCAATACACTCTTGACTCAACAACTTTCCAGAGTAAAATTCATAAAGAAAACAAGTTTCTGCAGCCAACAATCCTTCTAGAACTTATATTTTAGCACACTCAGGATCTACATTTTTCCATTGCCATGAGTTGCATAAATCTCCGTTAAAATCCTAAATTCTGACCAGTTAATTATCACCATACCTCAATCACACCCCATCTTTTCCACAAGTTCATAGAAGAGTTAATGCAAGCACCCAAAAGAAAAGAAAAGAAAAGAAAAACGACCATCAAAAGAACTGTTACACATTAACTTCCCAACCAAAGAGAAATAAAACCCTCAGAGTACTTGATCAAGATCGATTCTTTTCTCCCAGCACAGGACCTCTCTTGCTTAAAAACCCAAGAACCATCACTTCCCCCCACCCAAAAAAAAAAAATTAAATACTCGAATGGTTTAAGCAAAGCTATCTCGGAAAAAATTCCTCAAGATCTCTACTTCCATCTTCAAAATTCTACAACACTAGCACACAAAAAATCGCTTCAATGTATAAATAAGATTTTATATCAATAAGAACGCCAAACTACCAACCTTTTTGCGTTGATCTTGCTGCATCTTTCTCCAACCTTTATTCAAAATACCAAAAACTCGATGTTCTATCGGATTCACTTCTTCCTCTTCAGTAATAGAACCGATCAGATCCAACAAAACACACCAACCACAAAAATAGTACCAAACAAAGAAACAAAAACCCCGAACACTTTAAGCCAATATTACTAAATTGAAATTATAAACCGCATTTCCTCCACCGACGCCCGAAGTTCAACCACTAATTACAAACCCGCCGGTCCAATATTTTATTCTAAACCCAAAAGTCTTAACCGAACCACCACCAAATTTCCCAGCTCTTAAAAAATCCAACTCCTAAAAATGCAGTCTTTCACGAAGAAGTCTCGGAAACTGTATACAAAAGAGCCTGGAATTTCAGTATAACGGCGGAGGGGAAGGGAGGAGACTAGGGTTTCTCGGGGAGATCTGATCGGAATTTGATCGGAGGAATGAAAAGAGAGAAACGGAATTGTTGAGGTAGAAGGAGTTTTATAATGCAAGTGTGGACTCAGTAGCATACAGTGAGAAGAAGAAAAGGGCAACGGAAATTGTTTCTGTGGTTTTGCGCGTTTTGGACTGGAAAATGGGAAAAATATTTTTTTAAAAGGAAAAAAAAAATTGAAAATGAAAATGGGGTTGGGATGGGTTATCTAACGGCTATTATTCCTATTAGTCTTACTTATAAAGGTACGGAATTTGGTCGGCTGTTTCTTTCACTCGTCTCGTCTGCACGCGGTAGTGGCTTCTCTCCGGTAATTTCACCAACTTCCCAAGGGTATTTTGGACCTTCTGAATATTGTAGCATTTATACGACTTCGTCTGGATTGGATTATTTAAAGAAAAATTCCTTTATTATTCACAAATTTTCTAATCACCTTTTCTATTTCACTTATATTACATAAAAAAAGTAGTATGATAGTAAATAGTACACGAAAAAAAAATTCAAAAGACCTTCAATCCAAACAAATTAGGGATCAGAAAATGGAGGACACCCCTTATCTAATTTTTCTTTTCATGATGACCCTTTCTTTCTAGATCTTTTAATGAATTGAGCAGTTCGCGCGAACATGTTTGCTCGGCTCGTCCAAGTTATATTAAAAAAAATTAATTATTTAATAAATGAATCGAATTCAAACACAATATTAGACTCATTTAATGATCGAGTTGAGTATGAAATTATTCACAAACTATTTGAATAGATAGTTAATACATATATAATTATAAAAATAAATAAATACAAAATATAAATACATTTAATATTATATTATATTTGTATTATATTTTACTAAAAAAGTAATTATACATAAATTAGAATTATTTATTTTTTAAACCAAGAAATACAACTAAACTTATTCTAGATAATGCATTATTTATTAAAAGTATAATTAAATCACCTCCAAACTCAAAATTCGAGCTAGAACTCAAATTTGGTCCGCCCAATTTAACAAATCAAATTCGAATTCGAACTTAAATTCGAATATTTATACAAATAAATTAATCAAATTCGAGCAATACTTATAATTTATGTAATGTTCAAGTTGAATTCCAACTCTATTCGTATAATATACGACAGATTCGATTCATTAAAAATTCTATTTCTTCCCCAAATCAAAATATCAGGCCAAAAGAAGAAAGGAGAAAACAAAATATTAATAAGCCTATTTTGGTATATATGCGGTCGAATGAAATTCTCTAGTCGAGTATCATGTTGAGCACTAAATAATCCAATGATTTGACATTTTGCCTGCGCGATAGCCCCACTAACTGTAATGAGTTTGTCTTATATCAAAGGCTAATTCTAATTATGAACCCATTAAAGCATAATTTTATGATTACAACATACTCTTTAATTTCTATTTTCTACAAGGCATGACCATGTAATGTAATGTGCTACTATATCAAATGGATTATAACACACCAGAGATCCCTATTTGTGAGAGAAGCTTGCATATACTAATTAAATAATTTGATGACTGATAGCTGGTAACAATCATGATTAAACAATTTTTCAATGTTATTTAAGAAAATCTTTTAGTCATCCATTCAACTTTGATGGCTTGTGTATTCTTGGAAGTTGGAAAATGCTGCACCAAAGTCTCACTAGATTATGTGAGTAGCATCAAAGCTCAAATGCAGCAGTTGCACTCGAAAGAGATATTTCTTCATATTAAAGAAATTACAACCAAAGAAAAAAAATTTATCCAAACTAGATTTGTACAATGTTACTTTCAATCTTTCCTCTACGGCTCTACCACATTAAATGTTGAGGCTCATAAAAATATGTAAAAAAAAAAAAAAAAAAGTTCCATGGTTGTCACACATGCCATATATCAAAAGGCAGCCCATAATAATAAATTCACTTGATGATTCGCCAAAATCAAAAAGTAGCCTCAAGTTTCTTCACATTATTGGGGTCAGCAGATGAACATGTTTGTCAATTCAACGACAGATTGGACCAAACATGGACATTTTCCAGCATTGATTGGCTCAAACAGGCAAAGAAATAATCATAAACTAAAAATCGTTGGACCTGTCAATTTCATCCAGATAATTGGCTAAAGCCTAATGATTGAGAGGCAAAATTCTTTGTTTCTCTTATCGCATCAACTAAGTATACGCTCAACAATCCTAAACCTTTTTACTTATGAAATCTTGTCCTTTTCTTGATACGAGATTAATTACTACTCCCTCTGTCCCATTTTGATAGTTGTAGTTTTTTTTTTTTACACAGTTTAAGAAAATGTAGTTAATTTTGTTGGAAAAACAAATTTAGATTGCTATTTTCCTAAAATACCCTTACATTAAATAAAGTTGGCTTTTCATATATCAATATGTTTTGAAAAATCTAAATGCATTAAATGGGGTAGGTTATATTCAATACTAACAATTTATATTAAATAAGGTAGTTTATAGTAATAACAACTTACATTAAATAAGGGTATTTTAGAGAAGTTAAAAGACAACTACATTCTTCAATTAGAAAGTGGACTACAATTTGGGACAGACGAAAAAGGAAGACAGGATTATCAAAGTGGGACGGAGGGAGCAGTATTTACATGATTTGTAGACTATCATATCCAATTGGAGTCTGGATAATGAATGCCGTTGGCGTTTGAGTAACCTTGAAAAAGAAAGAAATGGCTAGAGGCATCACCCCAAAGCTTAGTTAAATGTTTTGGGATCGCATGAGTGGTTATCAATAATATTATCAAATTGGTATATTCTTTTGGATTGTCCCATTAGACTAGATGCTTTTTCCTCACTTTGATTGGCATAGTGTTTATCACTGTTTCATAGGCAAATAATTTAAAATTAGTGCATGCTTACGCTCACGTTGATTTTTTTTTCTTTTGACCTTTGTTTGAGGCAATATTGAGTTACTATTGCAGCCCACTTAAAGCATATTCTCTAGCTTGTACCTTAGCACCTTCAATAGAGCTATGGATGATGAAGTTGGTTCAACCAATAAATTTCATCCACTTGCACGAGAGAAGTTTGAGTTCGAGTAGTTTTTTTTCAACGGTATCTTTTTATTTACGTACGTTATATTAGAAAAAGTGTTACAGGATTATCCTAAATATTATTTCAAATAGATTTCTATCCAATTTTGGTACGGGCTAACTTCCATCTCCTTCTAAAATTTTTATTTATTTAAGGAAAAAAAGAAAGAGAAAAAGAAACTAGCGGAGGCTATGGAACCCACCTACCCTGGAGACTGTTGAAATGGACTAAAGAAATAGACCTTACAATTAACTCCAGGGGCAAGAAAGGGCTACTAAAGTGCAAAAGGGGGATCGAAAGAAGCATGTGGATCTGTATCCTGCCTTCTGTTTCAATCAAAGTTTCTCAAGAATTGTATTTTACCTTTTTAATTTGGAACCAGTTTTGCAGATTACGTTTATTGGAAGTGAGGATAAAATACTTCCAAACACCAGTCACACCACCTTAATCTTAAAAAAGGCAAGGGAAGCAGCTTGGCAATGGAATTCATATCATGTCCAACATCACCAATTTTATGGTTCTGCTCAATGTTGACACTTTTTTTTTTAAATTAAACTCAATTTTAATACTGAATCAACATGCATGCTTGACTTCTTCATTTTTTAACAATTTTCTTGGTCTTTATATGCTATGACAACTTAAAGTTTTGAATCAATTTAACGTTAACAATACAAAAGAGGGTTAGTGAATAAGTGCTCAGTGTAACCATTGAGCTTTGGCTCAGTGGCCACCAAACAGGGTTAGTTCCTCTTTGGACTCTGTAGGTCGAGAGTTTGAACTCTATCTGCGATGAAAAAAATTCAAACGAGATATCAGAACACTCTTTAATTTAGTCAAGTCTGGATTCCAAAAGAAGGATTAGTGCTCAGGGTAACAAGATTGGTCCCAATTGGTCTAATTCAACTCATTTATATAAACATATTTTTATTGTCCAGAAACAATTTGGATCAGCAATGGATGAAATATGCCTTCGTTAATTTTGAACCATTCGATGTTTGCCTCGTTAGGTGTCTTGGTGGGCTATCAACATTTTTATAGACCTCGGACTTTCCCAGTTTTTGACATATAAACCGACAAAATGATTCCAACCACTATGACAACTACTAGTTTTAGCCCGTAAAAATTTCCTTCATTTTTCTGTGGTCGGTTTGTTTGAGCACCATCTTTTCTAGTAGTATGAAATGGATATGAAGTGTGAACTTGGGAATTTTGCTATTCTTCCTCAGGAAACAGAGAAAAAAATATCTGAGAATTTACAGAAAGCAGCAATGCAACAAAAAGTAAACGAGGCAGGAGACATTGTTGAAAATTTTCCAAGAAAAGGTGAAAGCTGCTGACCAAATAATTGCACCATAAGAAACTCATGCAGAAAATTTTACTGTACATATTTTGACGTATTCACAAAGCACTTGTCCGAAAGAGAGTCGGAACGAACTTTCCGTAAAGTTATGAACAAAGTCTGTTTGAAACTTTCAATAAAATCCATTGAGCATGCAATGAGCTTCTGAATTACGACTACTTCTGAGATTACCCAAAAAGAATCTGAAAAAAGTATATAGCCCTTCGCCTTTGTTAACAACTTTTCAGAAAATTTCAGTACCAAGAGTTCTTGCCAAGTCTACAGAGCAAATGCTTCAAGAGCAAGAGATCGTGTACCATGGATAACACATGTATGTTGAAAAGCAACATGCTTTTATTCTTTCCAGCACAAACTTCAGTACTAATATGATCTTTTGAGACAAAGTTAAAAAGGAGTTAACACGTTTTATAGCTTTCCTCCATTTCATTCAGATTTGAGAAATGGCAATTATTAACTAGCTAAGTTTAAAAAAGTATCAAGAGCCAAGACATTTGTCAAAATATCCTCACGAAAAACATTAAATATTTCGAGAATGTAAGATGAATTTGTTAGATTTCCTGTTTCCATTTAAATAAGCAGTGAAAGCAGACCAGGCAAGTTCAGAGCCAGTTCTTGAATCCCGATTATTCAGAGATAGATGTACAGGTAGAGTTGAGGATTCCATAAACTCCTTGTCGTCCACGAGGAGGAATGAACTGATGAGATAGAGTCCCAGATGTACTTGATGAAATTTTCTAATCATGCAAAATGCTCCAGTGAAATCTGCAAAATGTATTCAGGGGAGAACCACGAATTAGAAAAGCAGGTATCAAAGTTATCAGAAGAAGTGAATAACTGTCGAAAGAAAGAAGGCGTAGGCCTTTTACATTGTCATAATCATAAATGTGAACCTTAATTCGCCATAAACAGCGTCCGAAAACGAGAGGTGAAGAGTAAACTTCAACTATATATTATTCACCTGGACATGCAAGGAAATACCTCATATAGCAGGTGGAAGCTTCAAGTTTCCATTACATCAAACATAAATGCACAAAAGAACTTTCCAAGCAAGAAAATGAGGGGAAGAAACTAAGTTACAAAATAAAAAACATGAGAAGTTTATTACGTCCACTTATAACAAAAGCATGCTGGAAAGGGATTGTGAGTTCCGGAAACTTCAATGTGGTTGTTCTTCTTTGATTAAATTTCCAGTGTATTGGCTATCACCGTTAAGAATGGATTCTTATTCAGTAAGCCATCTAATTTCCCATTTACCTGCTCTCAAATATACAATATAGAATTTAGTCCAAACAAGCACGAAACTGGAAAACCATGGACATGCTTTTAATATAACATTTTTACTTCTGTTTCCATCATTTAAACTGCTTTGGAAGATCACATGAAATATGGTATTGCTCTGAAGTAATCTTTTAACAATACCCCTATTATCCCTAAGCCTAATATGCCAAAATGAGTCGTGTTGAATACGTCACTGAAAAACAGAAAGTAGTTAAGTATTCAGGCCTACAGTATAATATAAGCACCGCCTAGATCCCAGAAATGCTAAAACTTTTTTCTTCGTGTGATAAACAAGAAGTAGACCCATAAGAATCAGTATAAAAGGACAGAAGCCCATTTGCCTTGGAAATATGAACTTTGAGTTTCGGATGCTTATCAACTAAACTATGCTCCTCTCTTAATGTTTGCCCATTTGTTCCCTACCTCTTCTCCTCTTATCATCCCTTCCACTCTCTTTAAACCAGCTATATAACAGTTCAGTACTACACTTCAATTTCGGAGTTACATTTTTGTCTTGGTAACTTGATTGGGGAAGGGGAATCATTCCTAATAATGGATTTTGGTTTTTGTCCAAAATTAATTCAGGAATCATAACCACCAAAGATATGAAGAAAGATGACAAGAGGAAATAGGCAAAACATATACCTACTTGACAACCAAGATGAGAAACATCCTCAATTTGAATGAAGCAGCTGCAAAACAGATTTTCTTTCAGGCATACTTGGAATGGCTCCCTTCACTTGAACACAAAGTGAAGCTGCTGCAGCTGCAAGTCATTAGGGTTTTGTCAGACTACTAGTACTCAACTGATTCTCACATTATAAGGGAATACGAAAACTACCAGCAAATTTTAAGCACTCTTTTTGGGATTTTCCCTCTGCAAGAGCCACGGCAAACGCAGCTGTAAAGGTATCACCTGCCCCTGTCGTATCAATAACTTTTGGAGCTGACATAATTGGCTGCCTAATTGGTTCTTCTCCTTCAGTGAAAAGAGCTGAGCCTTTGGCCCCAAGTTTCACAAGGACTTGCTTTACACCCTGAAGACAAATATGTGGACGTATCATCTACATTAACATCATATTCAGGTTTACTGAATACATATTCATATTGACACTACTTACAAGTTGACGCTTGCCATTTTACAGTGAAGCACCAGATGTAGAGAGTAGTGCGAAAGTTGTTGATATTTCTCTATTTTTACCATTTTTTTGCAATCCAAGTTAGATTAACTTTATCCAGTCAGAATGCCACCCAACATAGTTCAATGCCTCAAAGTAGCATAATAACATCTACAGTGCAAATAAAAAAAACTTCAGCTTTAATGGACCAATGTCCATTAAGCATCAAACAACTAACCATATTATGGCATTTTCCCACAGCTTGCTTGATTTGTTCAAAATCTTCTGTTGGCATATTTGTCAAGCGGGCAAGTTCAGTTTCATTTGGGCTCAGAATATCAACTACAGCCACTAGCTCAGGAGGGATTAGTGAATCAACTCCTCCAGCATCTAAAATGACTGGAACACCTGCACTTTGGGCAGCCTGAAGACATGACAACGCTTGTTATAGTATGGTTTCATTGTTTGGATTGATTTGGCATTAATTCAGACTAGGATAAGCCTTTTTGGGTTGGAGTTTAAGAGTTGACAAATATACATGAATACATGTATAGCAACCTTGTAAACAGCATACATCAGCTAGCATACAGAAAGTGCACCATGAGTTCAAAAACTAATATAGGCAAGTTAAAAGATCTCTATGAGCTGTTTGAAAGACATGCTCTTTTCATCTTTCACAAAATTTTCCTTTCAAAAATTATACTTAAAAGCGACAAGTTACTTTCTGTAGGACACCTACTAGGATAGGTAAAGAAATCCCTAAACATTAGCCTAAGACCATATAAAGTCTAACTCCAATGTATAGTTAGCTGCTTCTTACAAGTTTCAAAAGAATTTTGTAATGGCAAAAGAGTTTATGAATCCAAGAAGCAACGATCTTCCGATTACCCTCATGATCCTCAAAAGCACAGGAGTTTGCAAGACAAAAGATTCCCTTTCTTCTACATGAAAACAATATGGTTCCAGAACAATGCATACAATCAACTCATACTTATCTGAATATGACACCAATGCATTTTACACTAAACGTTCAACTTTAACTGCAGTGAACCTGTCAAAACGAAATAAGTACTTTGAAACTATCTAATGCCAATCTTAATTACTAACTTCTGGACACCTTCTAACTGGGGGAAGCGTAAACAAGGACAAGATTAAAGCCACAAACCAAAGCATTGTCAGCGCAAGAGTTTCAATTAATAATTCATATCTGATCATTCCAAAATCATCAAGAATACTTCTTTCTGAGTACGCATACTTCGCAACAGGATCAGCACATAAAGTTCTAGACTTTCTAAAAAATAATTGAATAAATAAATAAAGCAAAAGTCAAGGCCCTGACCTTTGCAACTTGAATGTTAACAGAATCGGGAATTTCTCTCTGAAGCAAAAGAATCCCAGCATTCTTCACTACCTCCAAGCTCTCATCAGAGAGAATATTAGGCCAGCAAGACATATTTGCACCACCAACAATGATAATTGAATTCTGCCCATCAGATTGCAGCATTACCACAGCATGACCAGTAGGAGCATCTGAAACTATACTCAAATAGTCAATATGCACTCCACCACCTTCAAGTGCCTCGCTAATCAATTTCCCATGAGCATCTTCACCCACTTGGCCAACAAAATAAGTTGGATATGCCAATTTCCCACCACAAACCGCCTGATTAGCCCCTTTACCGCCGGCTAGAGTTTGGCCAGTCTTGGATGAAATTGTCTCCCCCTCTCGTGGCATCCTATCAATCTCCACATATATATCTGCATTGGCTGATCCAACCACGACTAAGGGTGGCTTGGTGTCTTTTTCGATTGCTTGGTTCGGGGCTTTTGAAGGGTTTAATGCAAAACAAGTAATTGGCCTCACTTTTCTAGACGCTGGGAGGTGACTATTAGCTCTGAACTCAATCTGGAATTTTGGGTTAAGATTTCCATAACTTTCTTTTATGGGATTGCTCTGAGCTATTGGGTTCAAATGATTTGATGGCGAAAGCGTTGCTGCCATGCCTCCTCTAATCTTTCCGTCTTCCCCTAATCCCTCCTGCTGAAAGCTATGCTTCTCTTGACTGTGATGACTCATCATTATCTTCAGTTTTGTACTTTTGTTCGCCTTCAGTTTTGTACTTTTGTTCGAGGCGACGTAGACTGGAAAATAATTATTTTTTTAATCATGATAGATAGCCTATGAGTTGACGCTATCTCTGGTGCGTGAATGACAACACGTTTCTACTTCTAGTTGATTTTAATCCTCTATAAAGCCAAACGAGGTTAATCCAATCTTTAATAAGTCAATACTCGAATAGATGTAGTTTAATCTGTTTTGGACAAGGAAAAAGCTTAAATTACCTCTCTTAAACTTTGATCTTTTATACTATTAATTAATGATTCTATACCGATGGATTTAGATGTATGATAAATGTAAAATAAGAATTTTGAAAAGTAAATTCTTTGAATTTAGGAGACCAATCTAGAGGCTAAAAGACATCTTTAAAGATATATGGTCTTAAGATCATGGTTCAAAATTTAGATCAAAACTGAGATGACTCGGTCGAGTCATCATTGGAACGGATCTTTTCATTTCGATAACAGAATGAGATGTCTCTGAAATACATCAATCGTCGAGAAATCAGCCAAGTTACGGAGAACTCGGGGGAAAAGTTTTCGATACGGATAGTCTCGACCGAATCGGCCCGAGTTATCTCGAGTCAAATCGTAAATTTACATTTTACGGATTTTTTTTGCTAATTTTATTTATTATTTTTGTTTAGCATATTTTTTAATATTATTCATAATTTTCAGAATATTAAATATTTTAAATTTTACGTCCCGCCAAAATCTTGATCGATATGCCGAGATCGATGTGGAACAGTTCGAATCGCGACCGTGACAGCAACCGCGATTTTGAACCGGGCTTAAGATGGACTATACTCGAACAAATCTTGCTCCAATGAGCTCGAACAGCATTCCTAGTAGGCAAATAGTTGGTTTCAAGATTCAGGGAGTTGGCTCATGCATCCATGTCCTAGCCCAAACACCCGAGCTACAAACGGGGGAAACAAAAAAAAGAAAAAGAAAAAAGAAAACCTCAATTTTGTTGTTGGTGGATGGTGGTATGCCACGGAAAAGATGAAAATCAGGTACTCATTAGACCATGATTATAAGCTGAACGTCATATCCTAGTCGTCAAAGTTATATAATGTAGAAGATGTAAGAAGAATTTTGTGTAAAATTACAATATTTTGTGGTGCATATTTGAGGGAATGCAGCTGCAAACATACACCTAGTAACGCTAAAGCTCCTCTTGTTTAACATTAGTAGTATTTTCCTGGAAAAAAAAATATGACCTTGTCAGCTATGGCTTCTCACAGCATAACAAGCAGCTTGACCTGGTTAACTAACTTTTCGACAAAATCCCATTTCACTATTGATCATAGAACCCAGTCTTGCACAGCTGTTGGGACTCTAAAGAGACCAAGAAACAGGAATTCCTTCAAAATTCGAGCTATGGGCTCCTCACCTTCTTCCCCTAAACCAGACAGCGCTCAAGGTATCTATTTTCTTTTTCTATCTCTCTCACTTCCAGGAGGGCAAGTCTAGCGTTTAAATTTCAATCTTTAAATTTTTATCTTTTGATTTTGTGGAACCCTTTACGCAAATGTGGCAGCTAACATTGAGTTGGGCTGCAATATGTGTGCAACTTAAATTAATTGACAAACGGGCTCAGGCCAATTCGTGGTTTGATCATTAAGCTAGAAATTTGACGGTGGTTGTGAATGTTTTCAATGTGTGTGCAAAAGACTCAATTTTAGCTGAAATTTGAACTTAATTTGTGCACAACTGACATGCTCTGCCTTGTTGCTAAGCTATCTGCTCTGCACCTACTATTCTTGTTTTTAAATGCGGGAAATCTTTAACTTTTTATGTAGGATTTTTTGAAATTGATGTCAGAGCATATTTATTATGAGGAGTTCATTCTGCCAAAAAAAAAAAAAAACTTTGAATTCTTGTTCATCAATATTTTGGCTGTTGGGGATCCCGTGTCCAGCTCCTTCCACTTTTATGCTAGAGCATTTAATGAACTTTTTGGTGCATCTTATTTACTTGTAAATTGTAATTTGTTTCGTGTTTGTATTGTATCTGGGTGGCAGGCATCTCCTGAGGAGTTAAATTTTATCTATCATTTGTGTGTTCTTCAAAGATTTTTCATCTTAAATCAATTTTTGAATCCACTATGCTATGCAGCAACTAGTAATGTAGATTACAATTCTTTAAGTGAAGAAGAATGGAAGAAGCAGCTCACAGAGGAGCAATTCTATATAACCAGGCAAAAGGGTACTGAAAGGGCTTTCACTGGGTATGATTTCATCGATCTGGCATGCTATAACTTGCACTCGTAGTCCTTGGATTGTCTATTCAATATTTGCATGATTTTATAATGTTTGTTGTTAGAAAGGAAATCTGAAAGAGGTTTTCAGTAGTTGCAAACTGGAAATAATGGTATTGTTAAGCACGTAATATTTGCTACACATCCAGATGATTCGGTTTAGTTTAAGGAAGATTCGGGTTATATCCGCAAATAGTATTGAAGAAGAGGACGCAGCATTGCTGTTACTCATATCTTGGTTTATTCCAGTCCTGTATCATGAATCAATTAGCTTCTTCATTAATCAAAAACCTGAGTGACTAAGGCTATGTGCTTTCCTGTTGTTTGACACCCTAAATTCCTAGTCTCTTAGCTAAGAGCTTTTCAAGACACTCAGTGGTATGGTGGAATTCATTTGATCTAAAGATATTAAAGCAAAAGTCTGCTACGTTAGAAGTATGACCAGAGGATTACGGGCAAAGTAATTATTATTGCACTGGTGATTATGAAACTCAGCTGTGGCACAAGTAATTAAGACTAATCAGAATTTCAAACTATGTATCATCTAAAATATTGTTTGATATACATTTTCTTCAGGAAAATCTAGAACTTGATCTAGCCCCATGGATTCAAGTTCATGTCAGAAAGCAGCTTTTGTTGATTTTCACTGCCGCAAGTTTTGCAAGCATCTTTTATGTGCTGAATGACTGACTTTTCTCTAGACTATGGGTATTTGGAGATAAAATTGATCTATAGACACGCCAGACTTATTTTGCTCCTCCTGGCTAAGCAAATTCTATAGTTTAGTCAGGTCAGCAGCCCTATCATTTACAAGCTTAGTTCCTGCTTCTTCCAGTTTAACGCACTTTCAGACCATTTCACCCAAAAAAGTTCAGCAAATGTTGAGTGTAGTAACAATGAGAAAGCATAGTACATGTCATCGAGTGACCATGTCTATTCTTGGTTGTCAGCTGATTATCTAATGGTGTTTTTCTAGATGTGATAGGTCTTACTGCTAATAATTTCTCTTTGTTACGTGTATTTTGAACAGGGAATACTGGAATACCAAAACCCCTGGAACTTACCATTGCATTTGTTGTGAGACTCCTCTTTTGAGTACGTATTCTACTTCAAAACCGTTTTTTTCCCTCCAGTGATTTTGGAACTCGAGTATGTGCATAAACCAATATGCTAGCATCGCCTTTCCAGATCATCTACCAAATTTGACAGTGGAACTGGATGGCCATCTTATTGTAAGCCCAAACAATGTAAAGTCGAAGTTGGACTTGTCTATCATTTTCATGCCCCGCCAGGAGGTTCTGTGTGCAGTTTGCGATGCTCATCTTGGTCATGTGTTTGATGATGGCCCTCCACCTACAGGAAATCGGTATTGCATCAACAGGTACTAGTTTACTTAGGCTCATATTTTCTTACTGTAACTTGAGTTAAGTTCTTGTGTACTTATCCCTCCAATCCAAAACATATGTTTGACATGCAGTGCTTCTCTGAAGCTGAAACCAAGTAAACGTCCACAGTAGATGAGAGCAGACGAGGCACTGAAGTTTGGACGATGACAGATTACTACATATTATGCATTCCAACACCATCTGGGGCATCCATTTCTAGAATCCTCCTGCTTAGATAGTAGTAACAGCCTAGAAAACAATGTCATGGGTGTACATCTAATAGAATTCAATTGAATCTCTGGAACTTCATCTATACTAACGACTACCGAGTACAAGTTCTTCTTCATTGTTGTAATGTGTGGAGATGGAGTTGATACTTCATGGGATGAAGGGATGGATGCTTTCTCTATTCTTGAAAAGAATGGATTTCAAACATCAGATGATGTTGCCCTTTTCCGCCTGTTTTTATTATCTAAAATGCATTAATCGGACTTGAATAAATGTGAATGTCAATGCTCAACTCTTTGAACTGCCTAAGTAGTCATTTTTTCTTCTTCCTTCATCTGCAAATGTAGTTTTAAGCTCAGGAACACAATTAACGTATAATTCTGGATTTACTTTCAATCTGGACGAATAATTCTTACTTTTGAAATTCTTAAACTACTACTATCGCACCATGTTCGTAAATGAACCAGGATAGATTTCTTTCTTTCCTTTTTTGTTGATTTAATTGAGATCATGTTGGGTACAGATAATTACATTGCCCTGATGAAATCATTGCATTTGCTTCTTGAACGTAAAGACCAATATTGTAGCTGAAAACGACTGAAAAATCTTAAAGTTAAGCATAAATTACACTAACTAGATTAACGCTCAAGTTTTGGGAATCTTATTTTCTTTTTCCTTTTAAAGGGAGCCTTTTTTTTTTTTTTTTTGTCGATACGATACCGTCTAAAGTTTTTGAGCAGAGTCACTTTAACGTGACAAATTGGTGGGAGGCAAGATTTGAATCTTTACTTCCCACCCCACTAAGTTTTAATGCATTGGTGATGGCCACCAACCTTTAAAAAAGCCTCATTGTTAATGAAATAAATCAATTTCCACATCCAATGATTTGTTGTGTTTCATAGATGTAATCACCAAGTTTTAATGCATTGGTGATGGCCACCGATCTTTAAAAAAGCCTCATTGTTAATGAAATAAAACAATTTCCACATCCAATGATTTGTTGTGTTTCATAGATGTAATCACCAAGTTTTAATGCATCGGTGATGACCACCGACCTTTAAAAAAGCCTCATTGTTAATGAAATAAAACCAATTTCCACATCCAATGATTTGTTGTGTTTCATAGATGTAATTCAAATTTTCCCCATTTATCTTTTAATTTTATTAAACCTGATAGCCTCTAATTAAATGACAAATCTAACCTTGTCAATTACTTTGTCGACTTATTTCTCCCTAGACATTCTTATAGGCTGAAACAGCAAGTCGCAACCACCTTGCACAACACCTGATCACGCCCCAATTTTTGGAATGGGGGGAAACTGGGGTGACTGGGAACTGAACTGCCGAAGACTCCAACCAACCGTCAATTAACAGCCGTCACAACTCATCACTCGCACAACCGAAAAGAAGAAAGTAGAAATCTTGTTGAAAAAAGAGAAGCAAAAATTTGATCTTGGTCTTACTTTTTTGTCTTTTACCAGACCCAACTAGCAGCAAGACAGATTATTAGTCTTGAAAACTACCCAAAAAGATAGAATAATCTTTCTGGGTTGTAGTTTTTTTTATCAAGAAATGGTGAAAATCCTGGATGGTGCTAATGTGCTGGAAGAAATGAATTATGGGTTGCTGAAAGATCTTAGAGTAGAATTGAAAGATTCTGATACAGAAGAAAATGGGGCTTTCTGTTTTCTTTCTGGCTTTACCTCGCTAACTATGGCTCTCCCCTGCCCTGCGGAATTCTTCACCAGGTACTGTAACTTCCCATTTTTACATATTCACAGCTGTGCTAAGTATTAGTTTATGCCTTTTTTTCTTTTTTGGTCTGGTTATGCATACCGATGATGTTACATGGTCTCCATTGATGGCTTTTTGTTGTTGAATTGCTGTTATGTGGTAAATTTTGAATCTTTGAGGTGTTTTGCTCTGTACTTTATTTCGTATAGTGATTCGTGAAGTGTGTATTCGGTGTTTTTGCGAGCTTTGTCTAATTTAGAATATATTCCGAAGATCCTACTTCTATCGGCTTAAATTGGCTTAAATAGGTGGATTATGGTTGGTAGTTGGGTGAGGGCATCAGTTTGGAGGGATTGTATGTGCTCCTTCTAGTTCATGTCTTAGGTTATATCCATGTGCAGCAGCAAGTTTATTTATTTAACATGTTATAGTGTTTCAGATCACATTTTAGTCACATTGTAGATTTTGATTCGGCAATGATGAAAATCCATGGGCTAGCACTTTCGTCTCTTTGTAGTTTACACGATTCTTCCATGTACATAATCAGGAAATATAGAATTTGAAGGTTTTTTGGTATCATTTCATCTTAGCTGTATGACCAATGTTTGTGTCCCTTACTCTTCAATTCACATTGTTTTCTGTTAAATGCAGGAGCACATAGATATAAATTCTAGTGTACCTTTTCTTCTGTTGAATGAGAAGAAGAAAATGATGCTACTTCCTGTCATTTTTCTACATAAAGAGGCTTCCATGCTTGTTGGTTTGAATCCTTTGACAGAAATCCCTTCCGTTGTTACCCAATTTGATATTCCTTTGAAGAAATGGGTTCATGTTGGATGTGAGGTATGTAATATGTCAGTATTCGTTGTATTTACATTGTATTAAGCTGTTGATCTAATTCTTTGTTACCTCTTATATGATATTCAGGCCTCACAAAATAGTTTACGGCTTCGTGTTAATGGGGAGATTGTAGGAGAGAAACATTTGACGCCTGTTCTAAACGATGAATTGCATGCAGGCGGCATGAATAGAAGAGCTTTGCCTTGCATCATTGGAGAGTACCAAGGATTTCAGGGTTATGTTCATTTTGCAAAATTATCACCTTCAGGACTACCTTTAAAAACTCACTGCATTGAGGTCCAAATAACTTATTCAATTAAATCAAAGTTTTGTCCATGATCTCCAGATTATTGTGCTTGTATAGACATTTTCATTCCAACCATTTATGTGTTTTTTTTTTGGGAACCTTTTTCCAAATGGCAGGATCCTCCTCTACAATTATCAATTGATAGTTCAAGTGCTTCTGACATTGAAGAAGACGGTGATGGCGTCTGGAGCATTGTTGGTGGCAAGGTTGGATGAATCTACTTTTTCTACTTTGTCCTTACTGTTCCCTTATACTTGTTGTGGATATGGTTTAGTTCATTGTTATCTTGCACGATTTCATCTGTGCCTTCCCGTACTGGCAATAGCATGAGCTAGACACAGCATTTCCATTTCTCTTGTTTCTTGTCTTAATTGTCTGAAGACCTAAATGCCACAATTGTCTTGATAATACTGGTACCTCATTGATTTTTCATATCTGTTTACATTTTCTACTTTACTTAGATCCACCTCTTGTTTTATGAACATTTTATTACTATGAGAGCGAGCTAGTGTGAAATCTTTCAACAGTATTCTACTTGTGTCCTGATGAGTTTGCTATTCTACTTTTGTATCATGTGCAAATGCAGGCATCCTGTCGAAGGAATTTCTCCTTGGATGTAACTTTGTTAGATGCCTTTGACCAGCCTTTGAACAAAGAAATGGAGGTTTTCATCTCTATGGCCTTTTGTGCTTGATATGTTTAAAGCTGTGTGCTCTTTCTGATGCTCTTGCTTTTGTTGTCTTCAAGGTTGTTGCTTCACTTTTGTATGCCGACAACAACGAACCTGTTCCAGAGACCAATGATGGAGAAGCTCCCCTTCTTACGAGCTATGATGGAATTGAATATGCTTCTTCTGATAGACCTAGCAAACTAATCAGTGGGCGTGCTTCTTTTAAACTTAAGATGTCTCAGGTTTGTGTGATATATTGTTTCTGAGGTTAGATATCTTGCTGCAGATATTTTTAACGGTGTCAAGCACTGGATGCACCTTTTTTCCCTTCTGGGACTCTAATCAAGTACAAAGTCTCTGTCAAGCTTTTCCTGCTCCAAAATATTCACTCTACATAATTTGCAGACATATTTTAACATTTCTGAATCAATGGTTTCTAGGTTCTGTACAATTTTCTTGAAATAAGCAATGACTTGGTGACATGTTTCCTTCTCAGCTATCATCCAAGTGTGATAATAGGCTTTTCCGCATCAGGTTTGAAATTCCGAAAATTCGATATCCTTTCCTTGAGGCATTCTCTCCTCCAATTCGGTGTATTTCACGGAGTCGAAATGCCCGAGCATCTTCTATTACCCTAAAGAAGTTACCTTCTGGAGTACATCTTCTCAATGGATCTCAATCTCCTGGGCTGGATGATAGATCCTCAGAGCTTTTGAACAGTGTTGTACGTGAAGCAAAACCAAGTCCATCGTCAAAGCGGGTGAAATTGGGACAGGAGAAACCATTTGAAATCTTTGCTGATTCTTTCACATCCAAGAGAGCTGACAAAGAATGTAAATCTTATGCCTTTACCACCACTGAGGTAGCTTCGAAGCCTTTAAAATTTCCTGGTTTATTTTGTTTAGTAAGCACCAGTTAACCATAATGGAACTAAGACCTTTAGTTGCAGGTAGGCAATGTGTGAATATAGGTAAGCTGAAATGTAGATGATGTGTGGATATAACAAGTTTTGAAATAAGAGAGGTGAAAGTAATAAGACACTGCTGGAATTTGAGTCTTTATGTAATTTTGTGAGCTAATCAGTGTATTTTGAGTTTCAGTAGCAACTTCTTTTATCTTGATATAAAGGCAAAATAACTTCTTAGGAGTCTACTAGCAAATCAGTTATTGGGGCTTCTTAATTTAATTTGCCGGCTAGTATTTATTTGTTTTTGTTAAGGTTGATGTGATAGACTGCAAATTTGGAACAATAAGTGTAAGACAACTTTTCAGATTAGTATAGTTTTGAAAGCCTGCATCCTATTTGAGCTTTGCCTGCCTATTGTTGGCACATTGCAGATGGTAGTTTTAATTTCAGATGGATATTTACTTTTATGGTTATGGTCATTGTGTTATGACATTCTAGTTTTGATAATTGGTATGAACTAGGGCGATCATACATATGGCTCTAATTTGGTGAGGAAACCAGAGAACCATGATGGATCAGACAACTTCTCATCTGATTCAGAGACTAGTGAAACAACAAAATCAGATTTGATGAGTATACCAAGTAGTACAAATCAACTTTCGGATATGGTGGTTTTCAAATACTGTCTGGGAGGCCTATCTGAGAGGGCTGTTCTGCTGAAGGAAATTGCTTTATCTGCAAGAGAAGAAGAGCTAGTGAAGTTTGCAGATCAGGTTTCTCTATTTTCAGGTTGTTCCCACCACAGGTAATAGATCTTGTTACTTTGACTAATGCTAATCTATAGCATCAATACTCATGCACACTATAATGTGTCTATATGTTAATGCTAGGAAAATGGCAATGCCAGAACTTAGGATTTCGAGGCTCCACTTTTTCTCCTTTTTTTCTGGGTGTTATATTTAACCATGATCTAGTGTTTTCCTCCTTCACTCTCCAGTGTACCCGGATTGACTGTACTTGAAATCCTTTTCTAACCCTGATGGGGAAGCACACAACTCACTAAATGAATGAAAAGTGCCAAAACGTCATTTGAAAGAACCACAATCACAAACAATATGCACTCGAACCACTATCATGAAGAGATTGCCTTATCAAGTTATATGAGGAAAATGGATTCGCTTATGTCTATTTGCTTGTGGTTATAGAAGAAGTTGGAGTTTGTGGGTTATGAAATGTTTTTCTTGATTGATTTACTTAACTTCTGATTATATTGATTGCTCCTACTTTAACTTCTGGGGTGCCACAAACGAACCAGAAAATGTGAGTTGTCATGCCATGACAGTAGCTACTGTAGTTCTTCTACTAACAAGGTCAAATTTAATTTGAGTCACTAGGAATCTGTTGGGAACTTTTTGAATTTATTGTTCTGCTTTTAGTTTTGGGTTTCAGCAACTTTGTCTAGGACTAAGCATCATAGATATTAATTGTTTTGCCTCTAGTTTACATTGAACACTTTATGTTTTTCCCAGACATCAGATAATGATTGCAAAAAGATTGATAGAGGAAGGAATTGAAGCATGGAATTTAATATCTCAGAAAAACGACCATATTCTTTGGGAGAATTTGCTTTCTGGGGTTAAAGAGCATTTTGTGAAGATAGTGCCCTGTGGTACCAGATCTTTAACACACCAGGTTTCTCTCTCTCTCTCTCTCTCTCACACACACACACACACACACAAACACATTGGAGAATTTCTAAATATTACTCCTGAAAATTTTGACCTATTTGTGTCCCAGGATTTGGAACTTCTTAGGAGAATTTCTGGTTGTCAGGAGTTAGTGTCACAGGATCATTTTGAGAAAATGTGGTTTTGGCTGTACCCAGTAAGCTTTATCATTGTCTCAAGTCTGGATAAATGCACTATGGAGTTCTGTGTCACCCAAATGGATAGAAGGGTTCATTACAAAGGAAGAAGCAGAGTCCTCTCTTCAAGGTCCAGGAGGGTTTCAAGAGCCAGGGACTTTTGTACTGCGTTTTCCTACGTCAAGGAGTTGGCCTCACCCAGATGCTGGTAATCTGGTTATAACTTACATTGGTAGTGACTATGCTATTCATCACAGGCTGCTGTCTCTTGATCTCATGTATAGGTATGCTCTGTATTGGCCATCATTTTGTTCCTTGTAAACAGTACTTCATAGTTTATCATATAGTCCACCAGTACATAAGTTTATGTAGAATGGAATTTTTCCTGGATATTAGTCCACCTCATCTTCAAAGTATCAAAGAAGGACGTGTTTGGCTGGGGGAAGGTGGGTGGGTGTGCAGAGCTCTACGTTGCATGGTTTCATCTTCAATTTGGACCTTTATAAACAAGGTTGAATTGAGAAAGTGAGTCATTGTGTTTTTGTAACTCAGACAATGATAATTTCATGTTAATTTCCTTTTTCTTGAAAATATTTGTATATCTACGAGTCTGGAGAAAAGTTTTCATGTGGACACAAAAGCTTGTAATGATGGTTAGACTCTTCTTGGGGTTGACCTTTAAAGTTGATGGACGAGTTCCTTTACTATGTTGAAATTGCTGGTTGTCATGGGTCTAGCATGAGCTTTAACAAATAGATATAAGGGAACATTATTTGCTGTTTAGACTAGAAGTTGATGCATATTTTCATGATATTTGATGAGGAACAATTCAGTTAAATACTGAAGTGTCTGGTTTTGGTCATTGGTTATATAATTTTTACTCTTTGATCTGTTTATTTAACTTGTGGATGCAATACAATGATGCACATAAAAGTGAAATGGTTGTAAAGCCTGATTCTTCGGTATTGTTTGCTTTTGTAATCCTTGGCGAAAAAAAGCTTTAATTTCTGCTACGAGATTGTCTGAATGAATCATTTCCTTTCTGTGTTTTAGTTCAAAGGACAGGACAGTAAGACCTCTACAGGATATGCTGCTTGAAGAACAGGAGCTCTCTCGATTGGGAAGGCGAGACATCTTTTACTAAACGTTAATCACAATTGATTTGAAATTGCTACTTTTGCTGTTTACTCTTTATGATGGTAGAAATCTTTAAACTGCAGGATTCAAAGAATTTATTAGGCCAGTCATCAGTTGAAATGTAACCTTATGTTTATCAAACTTTCGACCAAACTTTTTAAGAGCAAAACTAGTCAAAAAAGTTGCAGCCATCTACTGTGGAATATGACTAGCATTGAGCATTTTCTTCCTTCCAGCTGATTATAGAAGGTGATGCTGAAAATGCGCTGCAGAAGTTTGGAAGGATTGTGGTCTTGTATATATATGTGTTTGTGCGAGTATGCAGTGATTGTAAATCCTGAGGGGGTTTTTTCCAAAATTGTTTACAACAGTTTTTAGAATGCCGATGAAAAGTATCAGTCTTGGTTTTCTTTTAGCTGATTAAAGTGAGTGTAGTATTGTCATTAAGGAGCGGATGAAATTAAATTTTGTAACAGGCTTAGATATGGCTTTGAACGGAGCATTGGTACATTGCCAAATGATGCAATATAAATTTTTTTGTTCACTTGGGGTTGACTATAATGTTGCTTATGAAAAAGAAAAGCTTCGCAGGGGAAAGAATATGAAATTCCTTTTATTCTGAGAGAGGTGGATTCTTTTCCGGACCAACTTTAATGATGTCAATTATTATCCGGAAAAGGAGGAGATTCTTTTCTTTTTTATTTAGTCAGTGATGATTATGGGCTTCAACTGTTGATGACTGGTATTATTTATAGCCCACTTAAAAGGGTACTAGGAGGCATGGACCGCGCGTTGCGCGGTGACAATTTATCATGAAAGCCCATAAAGCATTTGTAATATGTATATAATTTGAAAATAAAAAGGAAATTAACTTCGTTAGATAACACAAGCCAATTACTAATGCACATCAACAACATGACAAGCATTTCAAAAACTAATATATGGCCTCAAATCATCACAAACTTGTCAAAGAAAGCTAGATACATATAGTAGGAGAAAACTTGCACCTATTTCACATAGGCAGCATATACAGTTTGCCTTGGTAGCTAAAAAGAATACTATTATGGTACATTTCTCTATTTTGACACTTGGTATAACAATTACATGCAACAGAAATTCACTTCATTAAGCATAAACAACTATGAGTTCACTCGTCAGTCGCCATCAGCAACACAACTGAGCCAAATTGCACTTGAGCCTAGGTTTTGAATGCCTTAGAAGTCCCATGATAAATCTACACCATGAGCTTCTCCTTTTTAGATGTAAGTATCAGCCCATCTTATTAAAATTACAATAGGGAACAGTTAGTTATCATCCTATTTATACCAGTGAAGAACCAAAAACACAACAAATGAATCAAGTTTTAAGAAGGTAAAAGTTAGCTTGGTATCTATGAAGCTTGACCATGTAATGCTCAATACAATACCTTCAATATCATAGTTGAAGCCCCAACCAAGTTTTTTCCTTGTTGAGAGTGTAATTTGAGTCACAATCATGAACACCCAGTGCAATGTGGATGGATGGCTTCAAAACTGAGAACCATATCGGCCATTTCATTAATGCTTACCATTTTCATCCCTACCACTAATAAAATTGAAGAATATTAAGTTAAGATTAACTTTTAAGTTAATAGGGAGAAATATAGTGTGTATACTCAACCAAGCATAACTACACAGATACATAATCAGTATTCTTAAATAGAATTTCACTTTCAATTAAATAATATAGAGTGTATGCTCAACCAAACATAACTACACAGATATGAACCAGAGTTGGAACAGTAGAACCCCCTTTGGCTCTAAGTCTTATATGTTGAAAGTCCAACTCAAAAGAAAAAAATGGGAAAAGAATGGCTAGACCCTTTTTGGCGCTTGGGAAAATATCGATATCACCCAAGAGCGCCTTCAATGCACACAAAAATATGTTATAAATTGGTAGACTACAACAGGCATTGAATCAGATTCATTAAACTTCACATTCATTAACAATTGCTTAATATCAAAATAAAGGCATGTGTTGAGGCATAGAAGAACCTAACATTCTTTGCTAGTATGTGCATTTAAATAAAACCTAACAAATGGCATTTAACCAACAATATATCACCTCAAGCATAGAAAATGATCTGTGTGTACCTCTATATATTATAGTCCTTGTGTTCATCTCCTGATATGTATATAATAACCATCGGCATAACAAAATTCAGTAATCCTGCAACATTGTAGACCTGTGAATTAAAGATTCATTAGCTAAAATGAAACCTGCATTTTGGGCATACATGAGCAAATACCTTGGCCTTGCATTCAACAAACCAAAAAATTAGGTTGAGTGGGCTATCTAGATTGAACCTAAAATTGGCTAGTAAATGACCAAAACCTTACAGCATGAACTAATTAAGTGAAAAAGTTGTACTGCTGCTACTTTAGTTTGAAAATCTGGAACAGCTTGTAATTAAAAAAAAGCATGTTTTGTAATTAATCTTAAAAGTAAATAACACCCACATGTGTTGTTATTCTCCTGCACATAGTGAACATTTATAGTGAGGAAATTTAAATATGTCTCTGAAAAAGCACTCTCTAAGACGATCATAGACTTATCTCACTGGATTAAAAGAAAGGAAAAACAAAATCAAGGCACGGTTCAAACATCAGTAAGAAAAAAGATTAAAAAAAGGGTCACAAGAAACTAACGCCAAATACCAAAATCTGCAAGCAAATTGGACACCATCTACCATAGTCTCAATACAGCTAGCCTACAAGGCACATTTATATAGCAATAAATCAAGAATTCTTGAACTTCAGAAACACAAAATTGGCATAAAACTTAAAACACACAAAACCACAATCATTCAGATCAAGTGAGAAAGAAAAGCAAATGAACATAAAAAAATGAACTCAAAGAAAAAGAAAAAGAATTTAACACAGGGAACAAGCACCACAGGCCAACCAACACATTAGATTTGACTATCTATCTAATCTAATGTGATTCAATAGAAAATGAAATTAAACATATGCAAACTTAGTAAAAAGGAAAATTAAAGTAAAATTGCAAGTGCTTCAATCAATTCATGAAAATAATAGTCCATTTTGATTGACATCAAATAAAAAGCTTTTAAGAGAATTACTTCACCTGACATAGGTATTCTTTACCATCCAACTTTCTTGAAGTCAGGGTTCAAGCAAGTGAACTGCGTATAGCATTATTGTCATGTCATAATAAATGCCTAATCTTAGATTCTTTTCAAGTAAAACCTAAGCCATGTCCTCACAAGCACAATGTGTGCAGAAGGAAAAAACAAAAAAAAACACCTGGGAAAATTAAGATACAGAATAAGGGAATTGAGTAACAATGTAATCTGTGCCAAATGGTTCAAACATTAAAGTCAAAATTCAAATCAAATGAAACTGCAAACACTTAGAAAACCCAAGTCAAATAATTATAATAGAAAAACCAAACAAAGAATTTTGGTCACCTTCAAAATCAAGGTGATGGGATGTTAAACGAAGACTGCCAACAAAATCACATACACCACTCAAATTACCAAATATCGAACAAGAAATAGAAAAGAGAACTGTACATAAAAATTTTTTTCTTTGTGGGAAATCTTTCTCTCTAAAATATCAGCCTTTTTTCTTGTTCATACACAATAGTTGATTCAAGGCGTCAAACAAAGCATTATCGCAGTAACATTTTTTTTCAAATTTCCATCGACAACCCACTTTTCTACTTCTTAAAATTATTTACCGCCGTAGTGCATTGTTTCTATGCTGCTTAATGTCAGAAAAAGGGAGAATTCAAGCAATATCACCATAATATGAATTTTTTTCAAAAGGAAAAAGGAGTAAGGAGGGATACCCATGATTTACCGATGGTAGAGCATGTTGCTTGATATGGCTAGCTGCTGATTGTAGTCATGGGGCCTTTAATCATCTGTTAGTTGCCAACACATTTTTCATTCTTAAAGAAAGGTTTAAATCAGTTACAATAATTTAAAAAAAAAAAAGAAAAAAAACACAAGGAAGTAAAATCATAGAATTACCAATGTTTGGAGTACAGGAATAGCCAACTAAGATGGCGATGGAGTTTTTATTCACCGTTAATCTCTATATTAACTATTTCTAATGAAAAAAATGCAGATCTGTTGAGATAATATTAAAGAAAGAGATAGAAGCAAATATGGAATATCAATAAAAGGAAAGAGAAGAGGAATAAGATAATGAGAAGGGAAAGAAGGAAATAAAAGGAAAGAGAAAGAGATAAGATAATGAGAAGAAAAGAAGGAAAAGAGAGACGCGAGAAAATTTTTTTGAGACAAAGGAGCAGCAGACCAACCAGAGGGAGAGGCGGCGGACAAAAACCGTTAGGGCAGAAACGTATAGAAATGGAGGAAAGGGATCGGTAAAGAAGTTGAGATAGGAGAAAGTTTGGAGAGAGAATCCTTATACTTATATCACGTGGGGGCACGTGAGGACGACCAAAAGCTTGATGAACAGTAACCGCTCCCTTGCGACTGTTAGTCCTTATGATGTTGAATAAATTTGTGGTTGAAGGAAATTACGATGTTTTAGACCTTAAGGGTTTCTAGGTTGCATGCAATTGAGTCAAAAAGCAATGAATGTGATTACTAATAGGAGAACTAATAAATAGTTACTAAATCGTTGAATGTTCCTAAAAAATAAGGAACAAAATGGGCAGGATGAGTTAGGGGTTTTGGGAGTATTATTTTAAAAAAAATTTAAAAAAGGGTGTTTTTGATGGTTTTTGGGGAATATTGGTTTTAAAATTTAATTTTAAAAGAATAACTTGAATAGCTATTATTGAAAAAATTGTAAAGATGGTAGAATTTTGTGAATGTGACCACCCTTAATTTGGATTTTCCATTAATCATGATTTTGCCCTTGAATTGGGGTTTAAAATGGTCTGGGAAAATGGACACAATGGTTCGGGAAAAAATAGGACTGCAAATGAATTGATTCGCCCGCGAGTGACTCGAATCAAAGCTCGACTCGAGTTCGATCAATATCAACCTCGAGTTGAACTCGAGTTGGCCAAATCGAACTCAAACTTGAGCTCGAGCTCAAAAATATTAAAGCTCGCGAGTTCGAGTATTAAAATTTTTTATTTTTTATTTTAATAGTAAAATTACATATATATTCATAATATTTTATTATTTATTAAGAAAAAAATATTATTTATTTATTTTGTTAAAAATAAAATAATTATTTTTATTTTTTCGAGTTCGAGCTTGAACTTTAAATTGGCAGTTCATCGAGTTCGAGCTTTGATAAAACTAAATCAAGACTCGACTCAATTAGGTCAAAGTTCGAGTTCTACTCGACTCGTTTACAGCCCTACGAGAAAGGATGTAGGAGTGAGCAAAAATATGAGGTTAGGAAGGGCAATTTATAATTGAGAGGTTAGGGTTTTTTAACATTTTTTTCGAGTCGAGTTCGATTCTTTATTTCCCAACTTGATCGAGCTCGAACTCGAGTCGAGTAAGATGCCAGCATTGTTTGCGAACTGAGCTCAAATATAGTACTATTCGAGACTCGACACCCCCAAGTCTCTCTGCCTCCGTTACCTTAAGGGGGTGTTAGACCTTAAGGCCTAAGGCATGCGACCACACTATAGAGGTAGAAACATTTTCTTTTTGGAGTGGTAAATGGAAGGCGGCTTCTCTTACTATTTGAACCCTCTATCTGCTTTGGAAATTGATTGCGCAACAACTATTGTGCTTGGAAATGTCGTATTTTTGGAAAGATCGACTATCTCACAAGCAAGTGGCTTATGACCCTGCACATGGATCCCTTGAATTGTTGCCTCTGCTTGGCGGGCCGTTCAAGGGCTTTGGCTCTATGGTTATCGGACCATTACACTAACTGTGAACGGGATATTCCATTCTAGGTATGTGGCTCTTTGGTCTCCCAGATTGGGTCGATGCCAGGGAAAATGTCTCGTCTATACTATACACGACAGACAATATTTGGAGATATATATGGGTTTTTTAATGACCATAAAAGAGGTGATTGGATGTTGAAGAGTTGCGATAGTTTTAGAAAAGTTTGGCAAGAGAATCGCCATGCGAAGACACACCTAATTGAGGTTGAAGGTTCCACCCATGGTCTACTCATTTGGTTCTGCTAACCTGTTACGATCATCTTTACTTGTATGACTTTAAAAGTATGATCATCTTCACTTCCCCTTGTAATGTGTATTTGCAAAATCCGTTCACGCGTTCATCAATAATTAGTGTACAATTTAACAATTAATGACTGAAACAATGAAAGAGGCAAATTAAGTCATACTGCGGGAAGGTAAGATCCACTTGGAAGTAAATGTCTGTCTTCCAGTTGTATGTTTTTATCTACTGATTACGTTAAGAAAATTAAAGGCCAAATTCAAGTGAGGGCATCAATTGCATGTAGTTTTCTTGAACGTTGGAAAACCTTCTTGTCAGCAGTAATATACACTCCCATGAAAGCCTCACCCCCATATCGTTCATTATGAGAATATCTTCTCTAAGCTCGAAATTCTGAGTAACTGGAATCCTCTTCATTTAAAAGCTGATTGAAAACTTGAAATTTTCTTAGAAGTGCTACAATCAGATTTCTTTAATAATTATCTCTACCTTGGATAGACATCCGTGGCCTGCGGTTGCGGTAGATGTGTTTCTTCTTCTCATAATTGGTGTCCCCTTTGGAATTAACATCATCAGTATTTAGGTTAAACTCTAGGAATTAAGATATTGAAATCAATACCCCTTACGTTTTCGTTCCACGCTTCTTAAATTTTACCCCTATCCTACTTTATAAGAAGAAAAAAAAATTCTAGCTATTCCATTGAAGAAGAAAATTTGACACAGGAAAAAAGGAATTGAGTTGTCATGGTGCACGACTGACTATAAACCCTTGGAGTCTATAACACTACAGATGAATATCTCTTTCTCTTATATATATATATTTGACATGATTATTGCTTTGGTTGGTTAGCTTGATGGACTTTTTTGGAGGAAAGCCCAGAAATTGATTAACTGCAGTGGATGATCATATTCTTGGAGTATGTCCATGTCACATTACAGATGAATATGGATCCTTTTTTTTTTTTTTCTTTCTATTCACATGATTCTTGCTTTGGTTGGTAGAGCTTAAGAGACTTTTGTGGAGGAAAGCCAAGAAAATTGGCTGTTGCTTTCACATCAGGAGCTGCATGTTTCCAGAAAAGGTAAAAGTACAAAAGATTGATAAATTCTCAACTTCCACGGAAAATGGGATGGGCGGCTGGGCAGCAGGCAGCTGGTGCACAATCCATGGATGCATTAAAGACAGTTGGTGTTCACATGCTTCATTTATTTGATCGTTTCTTCAACTTTCTGTAGTTAGTATATTACCACTCTTGTACCAGGTTTAATTGGATTTGGTTTGCATTTATCAGACAATCCCCGTCAGGGTTGAGTTTTTAATAGTAATAATTCCTCGAAAAGCAAACCGACCACTTTCAAGCCCACAATTTTGGATGTCGGTTGGCATTTAGTTTACTTGGATCCAGCAGCGTGGGAGATGTTACCAAGTCGTATGTGTGAATCCATGAATTATTGAGTCCAAAAGAGCTGTCGGGGTTAATGGCTCTTCCAATAAGTCCTCAGCAAATCACTACCCCAAAATTTCATTTCTGAATCCCAATCCCCAGATTGATTAATCAGGTATCTCGTGTGCGCATAAATTTCAAGAAAAAGCGATTCAAATGTCAAAAAAAGTGTACCAGTGTTGGCCCCCTACACTCTGCTAAACTGTTCTGATCTAGAATTGTCAAACTACCAATGTCAACACTCAACAGTATCGCTTCACTTGAAACATCTATAATTCTTTCATCAAAGTTCAACTAATCAAGCAAGCTCCGGTTCCCTGTTTCAATGCAATAATGACAACTCAGATGTGAATATGACCAGGTCGAAACCAGTCTTTGGATGGTATGGTATTCTTCCAGATTATTTCTTATTGCCCTTAGTAAGAGATTTTTACCCAGCGTCAAGCAAGATTCTTTAGAACTCTTTCTCCTGATTATTTATCATTGATCAAGAACAAACCCAAAAGGACTAGCTAAATGGCAAATGCTAAGTTCACAGCATTGTATATCACAATATGTGTACTCGCTTTTGTTGCTTCAAAGCTAATTATAGCAACTCTTTGCTACCGTCGTTGGAAGAGAAAGCAAATGCTTGTTCAAGACAGTTTTTTCAGGTAAGATGAAAATTCAAGTGCACTATTTTTTGCTGGTTAGTTCTCCTGAATTTGTACTAAGGTCATCTTTTAATGTCTGAGCACGCAGGTGGGAAACTTGTCTTGTTCAGATCACCGAAGATGAAAGCTCTAAAGACTAATATGTTCTTGAACAAGACCATGAAATTGAGCAACAAGGACATTATTGGATCAGGAGGTTATGGGACAGTTTACAAACTGACCATAAATGATTCTGTATCTTTTGCAGTAAAAAGACTCAACAGGATAAGTGCAGAACAAGATCGAGGCTTCGAGAGAGAATTAGAGGCAATGGCGGACATTAAGCATCGGAATATAGTTACTCTTCACGGATATTAATACTGCTCCTAACTATAATCTTCTCATCTACGAGCTCATGCCTAATGGAAGTCTGGATGAACTGCTATATGGTATGCATTTGCATCCAGCTTAATCAACTGCTGCAAAACAAAACAACTTGAGAAAAATCACTGTCAATAGTTTGTGGATTCTGATTGGCCTATACCCCTGGTTACTGTGCATGAATTTGTCCATGAATGTTAGTTTTGAATGTCCTTGATTTAGCCTTATAGATCATGACTCAATAAACAGGAAAATCTTCGAACGAGAGGGTTCCTGGACTGGACTTCAAGGTACAAAATAGCAGTAGGAGCTGCAAGAGGGCTGGCATACCTTCATCATGATTGTATACCGCACATTATACATAGAGATATCAAAACGAGCAATATATTGCTGGATCAGAATTTGGAGGCTCGAGTATCTGATTTTGGATTAGCCAAATTGATGGAAGCTGACAAGACTCATGTTTCAACACTAGTTGCTGGAACATTGGATATCTGGCTCCTGGTATGCTAGATTTGGCTTTAATTTTTCCTTGCTCGTACGTTAGAGCAAAAAATTTTCTGCATTGTGTGCTACTTAAAAAATTATACTACTAATTTTATGCTCTTTTGCAGAATATTTTGACACAGGAAGAGCAACCATAAGGGGAGATGTCTATAGCTTCGGTGTAGTTCTACTGGAACTTCTTACAGGGAAAAGGCCAAATGATGAAACATTCATCGAGGAGGGAACGAAGCTTGTAACCTGGGTAAAGTTTGAATCAAATGTTAAACACCAATCCTTTAGCATATTATTTTTACAGGATAATCTGAAGGACCCTCATCGACTACATAACAAGGGAAACCTTCAGTTTGACAGGCAGCAGCGCATGAACATATCCCTTGAATTGAACCATACCACAAGTAATCACAAAACATCTGGTACTTTTAAAGGATGGTCCAACACCCACTTTGTGATTCGGATACTAACATGCTCATATGTGACCAAGAGTGGAATCTTCTATGAAAACTAAGATTGCATATACCTGTTATGTTTGGTATACTGATCTCAGTAGTATGATTTTTAAACTGTTCTGTGTTTTATGATTGGTTAAGTGAATTCAAGCGGGTAAATAAACATGATAAACCAGTCTCTGTCTCTTCTCACAGACTCTCTTCTGAAGTTTGAGATCCCAGTAGTTGTGAGTTTGGAGAAATTTACCTTTAACTGATATCAATATCACACTTTTACAGGTAAAGGCAGTTGTTGAAGAGAAAAGGGAGGGATACGTAATTGACAGAAGGTTAGAAGATTATCATGTCGAAGAGATCAACCAGGTATTCAGTATTGCAATGATGTGCCTCGAACCAGAGCCATCCAAGAGACCAACCATGTCAGAAATTGTCAAGATGCTAGAGCAAGTAAAGTCATACCAATTCGTACCAGATTTGCAAGAAATGCCAATTGCCTAACTTTCCAAAGGATGGAGGGTTCTTATTTCTGGTTATTAGATTAGCGGAGCAATGCTATTTCCAAAGTGTTCATAGTGTACAAACAAGATTTAGAGCAGTTCATTCATGTAGAAAGCTATGATGAACATTGAGTGTCAGGAATGAAAACAACTGAGCAGAAAATCTCTCTTGTTTTCTTTACTTCAGCCATTCAGCAATGCTGTCAATCCAGTGGTCACTGAAGCCTTAAGAGTAGGAGAAACTGAATCACTTCCCAGAAATACATCAAAAAGAGCTGATATCACATTTGTTGACTCAATAGTTGCATCAACACCAGAAGGCAGCCCATCACTTGATACAGAAACCTACAGATTTTTTAAGAGAGTCAAGCTGATGTGTTTACAAGAAAGAAAATAGCACAGCAGAAGCTTAAGACTAAGGAGAAAAGAGGAAACACATCTTTAGCAAAAAGCCATCAGCATATAAAGAAATGCAGGAAAATTGAATTTACTACATACAACTTACAAGCATTTTGGTAGAGTCCAGCCAAGTCAAGAAGATAATGGTACCCTTATTAAGAGGCCTTCCTTGAAACAGAGTACTAAATGTAGAAAGAGCAGAGGTATCCAACTGGAGTAGGCGATTTAATTCTTGGAGAGATGGCTTCATCTAAGGCATCCCAAAACGTTTTACCATCCACATCTCTCACCAGAACAACTTGCAGAGATTTTTCCAAAGGAGCTGTAGTTTCCAATCAATATTAGCTTCTTAATTTACTTCTCCCCTCTCCTCTCTTTCCTTGTTCAATCAGATTTGATAAATGAAACAGTTTTAGTCAAGATTACCCTGAAAAATTGTGTCAAAGAACTCTGAATCCTGTTGCAGATCTGCAGCAGACTGCCCTTTCCAGGCCTCTAGCCTAGTGAAAATTGACTGATTCACATATAGCCCAGCAGCATACACCTTGACACCAATGATTGCAAAAACTTTCTCCCTGTATCCTGACATTATTGAAATAAATTTAATATTTGCAGAAGATAATTTGTTCAATCAGCAGCTACAATCCCAAATTGAATTGGATCATTTCAAAGTTCAAGCAGCAAGCTCCTTAATTTGCACTAAAAGGATGTTTCAGAAACTGACCAGTTCCAGTTAATGACATTGAGGTGGAGCAGCCGGGAATGCTTAATGACGTTTGGAACTTTACTTTTGTTGCAAGGCTCCTCTGTATACTCTGTACTTTCAACTAAAGCATAACTCAATGGTAAAAGTGTCAGATTTCAGGCAGGATGATACATTATGATGCTATGACCTATTTTCATCGTTTGTATTTGATTTATAGCCCATCTTCTGCAGTAAGCAAACTTGCTGCTGCATTCTCTCCTAAAGGATGTCTAATGTAAGTAAACTAAGATCTTCTATGAATGTTATATCATCAACATGGCATTTTCAACCAGCTATAAATCATCAGGAATCATATAAAACATTCAGGGTTTGCAAAGTGTGAAAAAAACAGGAAAAGAAGATATCTTTACCTATGATTTCACAAAACAGTGATGAATTTAGACTAAAAAGTCACTGACTGAAATTGGAAAGAAGTATTCGAGGTGTTCCCCCACCGCCCCACCCCTTTCCCTTCTACTAAAAAAAGGTCCAAAAAAAAAAATTCTGGCAGTCTCTCGGTAAATTATGCATAGTTAGTAGAGACACATTTTAAGACTTCAAAATGCCAGGTCACTTCTCCTTTCTTTCCTCAAAACACCAAAATGTATTCTTTCCTCCAATTTTGGGTGATTGCCTATGACATTCTTCTTTTAGTCTGTTGTGCACTGGCTGTTTTGAAAACACATGCTGTGCTTCAACCAAGCTACCATCGTCCCGCACGCTTTGGCAGCACAGACAATAATCCATTCTTATCTTCTCGAGTCTCAGTTTTGCTAGTCACCTACCCATTTTACTGGCAGTTTTACATACCTCACAATCTATAGCTAATCCAAGACTTGACTCCCAGATAGACCACTTTACTTTTCTACTTACCTACTTCGTGTTTTCAATTCTTTTTAGCAGCTTTTGTTTTCGTCAATCAAGAATAAATTCGAGTTGCATTTCTCAATTCTTATCCAGACAGAATTCTTGGAAAGAAGTGGAAAGATCAAGAAAGGAGAATTATCCATTAGGTACAAAGAACCAAAACTACAGCATTACAACTTCTGATGTTTTCAATACCAAAGGAGATGAAGTATTACGGTAAGAAAACAAAAGCTGTATTCAAGAAAGATTCTAAATAGTGCCCACGAATAATTAGTTTACCTGAAGAAGATGAAGCAGCTTTGAGTGAGAAGTGAGAGTGAAAACTGCCATGTTTCTGAATAGAAAGATGGGTACAAAATCTGGATAAGAGATGATGGTTTTCCCGTTTCAGTGCTGATTCTGTTCTTGGATTGACGCAAGGGGTGCTATCGCACTTGATTTTGGCTGGTGATAAACGCCAAAGGTTAGGGGCAATTGCTGCTACAGCAGCCATTTTCTAAAATACAACTGGAATGTAATTCTTCAGCGGGTATAATACATAGTCTAGCTACTCTTGTAACAGCCATAATGATAATACTATTGCAAAGCCAATGATGGGAAAAAAATATGCAGGTCAGATGCATCGAATATTTGGGTCCCATAGATTTTGCTGGCTTATTGATAAGGCCATCGTCATAAAACAACAGAGCCATAAATCCTAAAAGTGGGGCTTTTACATCAGACAGAAGGGACAGTTGTCGCCTGAGACATGAGAATGCCAAGCTATGAAATTTGCAGTAATTTTACAAATTGAACTAGATTTTGGAACTATATGCAATTATTGGTGAAGAAAGATTACTGATATTGGAGGGCATTTTGGTAGTACTTAAGATGGTCATCAGTTGCTGGTGAGTTGCCGACAAGCGACAAGCACTGTCCGCAAATCACTACGCAATTATCCATTCGATGAATAGCTTGGTAAACGTGTTGTAACAGCAGAAAAGTCAAAGTAAGTAATTGTTATTGTACAATTAACAAATGCTCAGCTGGAGGGACTAGTAGTTGAACTACTCAAATTTCATTTGCGGATCCCAGTTTCTCTTGAGAATTGCAGTCTTGGACTTGGAGGAGTTCAGACCTCCAGCATTGTCTGCGTAGTGCCTAGAGAAAATATTCCAAGAAGTTACAAACAATTAAAAAGTTCAAGAATCAAGAGAAACAAAATCCTTTACTGGGCTGCTTAGATAAAGGTACTAACTTTGTTACGGGGAATCTAGATGCAGTTTGGTTCCTGAATCTAGCTTTAAGATGCATTTGTTACCCAAGATCTGTCTTGATTTCCTCGAAATAAATCGACTTTTTACAAAAAAGGGAAGTAGTAGTGCCTTCTTGGTGGTGTCCACTAACATGATCTGTGACATCTGTCTTGGATTAAAAGAGCCAGTGAAGTATAAAGTATAGACAAGATCCGTCCTTTTTCCCTTCCCCCTTTCAACTTTTCTTTCTTTATATGGGGAAAAAATCAATCATCTTTTCCTTTTTGAAGGAAAATATTCAGTTACACCAGCTACACCATATCAACTACTTGAGGAAAAGAATCAAGAAAGGTTATACAGGATCAGCGTGTTCAACAAAGACATCTGTACGATTTTGTCTTTTATTTCTCTGATTCTTAAAATGTACCCAACAAATAAAAAGCCCAAATTCGTAATCGGATTTTTTTTTTCAGATTTTAATTTATGTTATAACCATTAAGTTGTTACACTGTGATCAATAACACAAGAAGAATTTTTACCAACAATTCAGCTCCTCCTCATAAGTATAATTTGATGACTCGTAATGAGCAAATGCTACAAAGATGGAAAGTCACAGTAACTGAAAAGTGGCAACATTAAAGAGTCAGCAGTCACATTGCATATTTGTCCTCTCAGATGGTACTTTTCTGGTCCCATTCCCCCGCGATCCATTATTCCGTAGGTAACGGCTCCTAAAGTGAATATAGCCGTTAATTAGCTCTCGGCTGCCTTTTCTTCTCCTTAAAAGGATCTTAATGTCACTCTCTTTTTCAGTGAAACCTACAGGCCTTAACAGTCACTTTTCTTTCTGTTGCTGTTTCAATACCAGTATGGCTAAAGCAGCTATCGCACTTTTCTTCCTGCTCTTGTCATTGATTTCAGGTATGTATCTCCTAGATTTCAGCAGCAGTTCTCAAGTGCTCTTTGATCTGCACTTTCACAAGTGAAAAGCTCATTTACATCTTACCGTATGATGTACTACATTGTAGCTGCTTTCCCAGCACACATAATTTCGGCTGTTGACAAAGGGCTCGAGTCCTGTTGGTGCTGAAGTATCTTGCAATACTTGATTCAAAAGCACCCCTTTTTGCATTTTTACCACTAATGTCAATCCAACATTTTCCTATTTTGTCTCTTATTGGAAAGATGATGTATTACATCTTTTTCTACTTTTATGGTGCCTTAACATATTTCGGATTTGGCTTGGGATTGTTTTATCAGCATCTTTATTACCTGATTATGTAACCGGTCTTGTGTGGAATTGGTTTGGTTTAGGAAGTTAACACTGCATTCTAAAGTTAAATGGCTAAGGATGAGATTTGCATTTGCTAATTGTATTTTGTCGCTCTTGCAGTTTGCAATTCGTCAATTGTGAATGGACAGGTAACACTAAGATCAATCAAACAATTAACTGAAGGAAGCCTAGCATCTTCTGTATTGTTTATGCTGATATCTTGCATTCATTCCTTCATTGCAGAAAACTTGGTGCGTGGCTAAACCTTCATCAGATCAGGCAGCTCTATTAAACAATATAAATTATGCTTGCTCTCAGGTAGATTGCAGGATTCTGCAGAAGGGTTGCCCATGTTCCTCTCCAGATAGTCTGATAAATCATGCTTCCATAGCCATGAATCTCTATTACCAATCCAGGGGCAGGAACCATTGGAATTGCTATTTTGGTAACTCTGGTCTCATTGTCATTACTGATCCAAGTAAGTTCTGCAGCATACCCCAAACATTCAACAACTTTTCATTGCACTAAATATATACTCTTAGTCTTGCACAGCTACAATAAAGTTTAGTACATCTGAAAAACATCTCTCCTGATCTCTAGCATTGATTAGCATATCAACTATCATAAACTAGAATGCTTGATTGTTGAAAATGGTTTTGACCACATGGGCAGTAAAGAAAAAAAAACTGAACTTTGCTTATATCTTAATTCTGATAATACCGCAGTCATTAAAACCTGGGCTCATTGTAGTGTTTTTTAATATATATCTATTTGTTTTCGTTTGGATTTACAGGTTATGGCAACTGCATCTACGAGTGAAAGTTGGGAAATGACTGAGGAGGAAGAACACTATAGTCGATTCTTGTAATGCTTTTGCTGCTAATCATGAAAAATGTTTCAAGAACTTGATGCATTATGTGAAAAGCACAGAGCCCAATCATTTCTGTGATGATTTATTTAACTAAGCGAGAAAAAAAAAAAAGAGAGAGGAAAAGGTCGACGATTATTGATTTATTATTGCCTTGCAGTTATGAGAACCAAAATTTTAGTAGGCATCTTTCAAGTTGATAGTTCAACTTCATGGAGACGATGGGTTTGTCTATTTCCAAGAATTAAAAAACCAAACAAAAAAATTATTTTACATCATCCAGTACAATTATAGAAATGAGTTAATCAATCGTCTCATCACAATAATGGAATAAAAAACGTGAAATATTGAACTTCTTATGTTTTCTGCAACTCAAGATTGTGACACCTGCAGTACGATTCCTAAATCTGTTTCACTTGTTTTTCACTTCTACTGATTTACCCAATTATAAACACAAACAATTACTGCTGTTGAAATATTCAAAAGCTTTCTACAAAATCCCAAAGGGTTTTGCATGTAAACACAAAGGCACTTCCCTCATACAAAAATTATGTGACGAGCTCACCAGCAAAAAGCAACTTTAAAAACAAATACATCTAAATAATAAATACAAATATGAAAAATCTTAAAATTTAAAAATTCACCAATTTTCTCTATTTTTTTTATTATTGTTATTATCAGTGAAATGTCGCGAATCTAGTTAGAGGAGAGGTCTACTTTTTGATTGTAGCACATAAAAAAGCTACATTTTATTTATTTATTTAAAGTTCACATTCAAAAGTAAAGTAAGGTAAATCATCGCATTACTATGTTTACACAAGAAGAGAGTCCAATAAATTAGTTGGACATGGGACTAAATCAGGCAAACAGCTTATCAGCAAATCTTGGATGTTATCATATGTTCTTTTAATCAGATGAGTTCCAATATCAATTTCGGTGGAGGAGTCTATCCCAAAAAGGAGCTATTCTAAACGTTCATCATTAAGATACTTGTTTTTCTTTCTAAAATGATCATCTTTTCTTGTAATTACTGTCTAATGATACTTGAACTACGTAGCTTTTACTTAATCACATCATACCAAGCCAGTTAAAAAATGGGTCAATGGAAATCACACACATGGCAGAATCTTGGTATCAGATGAGCAAATGATACTGTGCTAGTACTTGGCTCTGGTGAGACCAACAGGTCAGCAATTGCCATGAGACACAAAACTAAAACTTGCTTAGATAAGGTCCACAATCTTTCCCCCTTTCATTGCCTCTCAATTTCCCTCCTGTCTTGTATCCTCAAACTGTCAAACATCAGCGTCCACCTTTTAACATCCGTGTAATCTCAATTTTATGTCCTAAAGGGAAAAAGGAAAAGACGAAACGCTAAAAAGAATTAAAGGGTGCAAGAAATTCAAATGCAACAATTTTTTTGTGGTATTATTATTTCATCCACTCAATTCATTGGTGTTTTTGCAAAACACGAATCCCATCTCTAATTTTGGATTGTACTTCGTACTTCCACTTCAACTTCTCTTCTTTCTCAAAACAAAAAAGATACCAACTTTAATGCCAAATTGACAACAAAATCAGTTCTTTTCTGCCTCGGGTCAATTCAAAGTATTCAACTTGCTTAAGTTGAGGATGATTTTTGTCTGGGGAAGATGATGATTTGAGTAATTCCCTGGAGTGGGTTCTTGATTTCTGGGGGAGATTTTGTGGTTTTAGTAAGTAAATTGAGCTGAGGATGATGTCAATGACATGCCATAATCTTGAATTTGTGAGGACAAGGTTGGATTTTGTGGCTTGTGGTTGCTCTTCCAGTTCCTCATTTGACAGACTCCATGTAAAGGATTCTAAAAAGGGATTGCTTAGAAGTGTCCATAGAGGCTATAAAGCTCGGAAATTGCAGTGTTGCCGCCGGGATGTTGGCCGGTGCCGTGTCTTCTCAACTAAGACCCCGGAGGCTTTACTCGGTGGTACGTGTTTCTCTTTCTTGACTATGCTAATGAAGTGGTAGTCCATTAACAAATTGTTTGTGTGTATTGAAAAACCACCGACACCCCCCCCCCCCACCCCCCAACAACACACACACAAACACAAAAACTTCATTTTCTAGGGACTATAGCTTAACTTAATTACGATCTTACTGCAGGCGTAGTTCCAGGTCCTCCTCCAGCATTGGATTTGAAGAGAGAGTCGACAAGCCCTATTTCACTTCCTCACTTGTTTGAAGCTGTTGCTGATGATCTTCAAACATTGAACAAAAATTTACTTTCAGTGAGTGCCCTATGTAGACTCTTGTTTACTTAAATTTCAAATTTCATATTTTGACGACGTTATTCTGCACGCATTTCCTAGCAAGTTATCGTTATGACAGTATTCGTGAGAATCAATTTTCAAGTTGTAGATTTGTAGAATTTGTAGCTGCTATAGTAGTAGTACGTCTGTATGGTGGCAACGAAAAGAAAGATAAATGATGGATAGGATGATAAGATTCTTCCGAAAGTGAAGGTTACAAGTTGTTATAGTGATCATGAAGAAATTGTGATGTCAGATAAGCACTGGTAGAAATTGTGTTTGATAGTTGAAAAGAAGCCAATTGCTTATGAGAATCGCGTGTTCAAATAGTTGGGAAAGCAGTGCTATTGGTGGAAAGCATGTCCATCATGACCTTAGCTTTGGAGATTGCAGGATTACTTAGCACCGTGATGAGCTCCAAGCAGTTATTCTTAGTTGAGGTGAATCTGATGTGATTCCCATTTATGGCACTGTTACCATCCACCAGAGCTACTAGCCACTAGGACATTGACTAATATATAGATGTTGAGCCGAGTATGATTTAACGATCTGTGGCATTTGTGGCATGAATTTGGACAGTTAGATTACTGGCATTATTGCTGCTGTTATTACAGAAGTAGGCGAACTGATTACAGTGGCTATTGGATTGTGTATTTGTAGTTTTCAGAACTGCAGATCAAATGAGCTTTTCTAGCTTCAAGTCAGACAGAGTTAAAGTTCATTGTCGCTGTTAAATTATAATTCCAGCAGTTGGTAGTACATGTCAACTAGCAAATATTCAGTAGTTGTGCTTTGTTTTCTGCTGTAAAACCATTCTTCCATCATGACATCTTGTCTGAGAAATTAAAGCTAGTCTTTTACTTCCTTCTTTAATTTGTGGTCTTCAGATCAAATTTATTTCTAGTATGGCCTGTCCCATATTATGAATGATGTAATTTAAGCAATCTCTTTTTGTCTGTTGTGCTTCAAGTTCTAATTTGTTTTGCACTAGCAGATGAAGTTTTCCTTGACATCTTACATCGTCTTCATTATTACTGTTTTCTGATGTGAGTCGTTTTTTAGATTGTTGGTGCAGAAAACCCCGTTTTGATGGCAGCTGCAAAGCAGATTTTTGGTGCTGGTGGCAAGAGGATGAGACCTGCACTAGTTTTCTTAGTGTCACGAGCCACTGCTGAAATTGCTGGTTTGAAGTGAGCTTCATGTGGTTGTTTCTGTTAAAGCATTCATCCTGTTAAATTGTTTTATGAAACTTATTCACACATTTCTTGTTTAGAGATCTTACCAAAGAACACAAACGATTGGCTGAGATCATTGAAATGATCCACACGGCAAGTTTGATTCATGATGATGTGTTGGATGAAAGTGACATGAGAAGAGGTAGATTAAACTGTTGCCTGTATGGAATGATAGTTTTTCTGGTTTGGTGCAAATTTTTTCACTTACTAAGTACACAATTCTGGTTCTATTTTGTCTTCCTTTTGTTCCCATGCGACCTTCTAAAGAGTATAAACCACTTTTTGCTGTACACAAAGAGAAAGCTGCAGTAGGTTATGTATAGTGAGCTTTGCCCACTAGTCCTATGAGCTTCTGCTGCTGAAGTTGAATGCTTAGGACCTTGTACAATAGCACATCCATTGTTAATACAAGTATAAAGGGAGCTGTCTATGTCGTCTCTGCAACTCCTATCTAGAACTACATTGTCAATCTGGATTACTTGTTCTACTTATACTCTCTGGTGGTGTTTCATTAATATCGATGATTAAATAAACATCCGATATGGGAGTTATTTCTTAGTCAAAATTTTCATACATCCCTTTTTCCACAACCTCTCAAATGTACAAATATTTTGCAGGGAAGGAAACTGTTCATCAATTATATGGTACTAGAGTAGCTGTGCTGGCGGGAGATTTCATGTTTGCACAATCATCATGGTACCTGGCTAACCTTGAGAACATTGAGGTCATCAAGCTCATCAGTCAGGTAAATAAAATCTGGTTGACCATTTAAAAGTTGGTAACCATACAATAGGAGTCAATCATGCACCAGCTTCTGGAACATAGTCTGTCACGTGAAGATCTTTATCTAAATACCATATGCTTCAAGCTCTTCTCATCTCGTAAGTGATGCTTTTATGGCAGGTTATTAAAGACTTTGCAAGCGGTGAAATAAAGCAGGCATCCAGCTTATTTGACTGTGATGTTGAACTTGACGAGTACTTAATCAAGAGTTACTACAAAACAGCCTCCTTGATTTCTGCAAGCACCAAAGGTGCAGCCATTTTTAGTGGGGTTGACAGTGATACTTGTGAGAGTATGTACCAATATGGCAAGAACCTTGGTCTATCCTTTCAAGTTGTTGATGATGTATTGGACTTTACTCAATCTGCTGAGCAGCTGGGGAAACCAGCAGGAAGTGACTTGGCAAAAGGAAATCTGACTGCACCAGTAATTTTTGCACTGGAGAAAGAATCAAAACTAAGGGATATGATTGAATCTGAATTTTGTGAAGCTGGATCTCTCGAGGAAGCCATTAATGTGGTAAAGAGCTCTGGAGGCATTGAGAGAGCACAAGAGTTGGCAAAAGAGAAAGGCGATCTGGCAATCCAAAATCTGCAATGCCTACCGTCTAGTCCCTACCGACTTGCTCTGGAGGAATTTGCAAAATACAATCTTAAACGTATTGCATAAATGGATATATCTTTGACACTAAAGGCTAAATCTAGACGTCTTGTCTTCTACATTCTTTACGGGAATTTGTTCGAGCCAAGTGAAGGGGTGTTCAAGGGGTTTTGACTGCTGGTTGCTTCTCAGTTGAATAGATTTTATCAAGGAGAAGCTGTTGTATGTTGTAAAAGATTCCCAGCCATCACCTGAGCTCTTATTCCAGCGAGTTCCACTTTCTTGGGGGCATCTTGGCGGGCAGACTGATCTGAAATTGCCTTGTGATTGTACACTAAAGGGTAGCCTCATATTTAATACTCAGCAGCACTCTTTCTGAGTCCATTGTTCACTGTTTATTTCTTCACCTTTTCTCCTCGTCTCTCTTGTTAGGAGAAAGGTATAGGCTAATATATTTCAATTATACAGCAGTGAATTTAAACTTGGAACTTTCATCTTGCTAAAGTAAAAGTACATTATCCTGCCTCAGCCAATGGAATTCTTATTAACTATGTTGATCTTCTTTGAAATTTGTTACCATATGATCTTGCAAATTTTAAACCAAGTTTGTATGTTGAAATTTTATGACTTTCGAGTTACTCAAGTTTTGATAGCGAAGAAGACTATTTGCATCTTTTATCATTTTTTGTTTTCTATTGATTTTTTCATCATTTTCTATTACAAAATTCTAAACATCCATATCTCCTGTGAATGCTCATTGATTAACAGCAGAAAAGAACCAAAACTCATCGATTAACAACACTAAAGAACCATTGGAATCCAAGATACAAAAACAACGAGTGAAGCTTGCAAATGTACAGTAAAGAGATTGCTGCTAAAAAGATAAGAACACTATCTAAGAATATAAATCTTTGCAGTCCAAAATAACAATTACTAATAACTTCAAGGACCGTCGTTACAAATTTGTACTTGCCCAAAAGTCAAAAAAAAAAACAAAAACAAAAACAAATACTACTAGTACACTGCAGCCAGCCAGCCAAGCACATCGGAAGAAGCACTACACCAATCCCTGCTCTACTTTTCCGGCGGAGGGCAGCTAGGGCGGTGGCGGAAAAGATGAGATGAGTAGATTATTCCAGTTCGTGAGGCAATGGAAACCCATAATAAAAGAAGGCTTTTCTCAATCCTTCCTCATCGCCAAATTCCTCTGCCTTTTGCACGTCACCAACACCCATGTCTGCACCCCAGTTCTCGTACGCCTCGCCAACCCCCCAAGTTCTTTTTCTTATCATTTTTGTTTTCTTTTTATTATGAAAAATTTCTCATTGTTACTACTATTGCTTTCCAGGTTTATGGTCCAAGCATGCTGCCGACTTTGAATCTAACCGGCGACGTAGTACTGGTAGAACACCTGTCGCAGAAGTTTGGGAAGGTTGGACCCGGGGATGTGGTGGTGGTCCGGTCCCCTGAAAACCCTAGGAAGACTGTTACCAAGCGGATTGTAGCTGTGGAGGGTGAAAGTGTCACTTTCTTAGTGGAACCCGCTCTCAGTGACCGAAGCCACACCGTTGTGGTATATTTTGTCTGCTTTTAGTGCTATATGTCTTTTATTTCGAACTTTTTATGATGAATTTGGATTAAATTGAGCTTCAATTGCAATTCTGGTTTGTTTTTAAGTTTGATTGCTCGTGTGTGTGATGCTGAGGCATGGTTCTTTGGTCTTCTTCAGTTTCTTTAGTCATAAAAATTCCGTTCTTGATGATTGAATCACTCTATGAAGCCTCCTATACATTTTGTACATTTTGTTCATTAGCAAACTGTTGTCTTTTTATCTGCTTTCTTTTTGTCGAAAAATTGTATAAAGCCTACTGTACACTTTTATGCTGAAGAACTACTGAGAAAAGATGGAAGGCTTAAAGCAAATGCAAATTGATTGAGAGTGATGCTTTTCAGTATTTAGGATTTATGTGCCATTCATGTGCTATTACAGATTGATTCTTTTGTAGAGTTGCATTAGTCTATGTTCCGCTTTTGTTTATGTGTTGATTCTTGAGTTTTTGATCAACTAAGAATCTGGTTTTGTAATATGTGGGGCAGTGTCTTGAAACTATTATCTGAGGTGTCTATCTTTTTTTCCTGTAAAGACATTCCCAATTATGCTGTTATTGTTTGGTTGTACAGGTTCCAAGGGGGCATGTGTGGATTCAGGGGGATAATATTTATTCATCAAGGGATTCAAGGCAGTTTGGCCCGGTCCCTTTTGGTCTTATTCTAGGCAAAGCATTCTGGAGGGTAAGTACTGTACTTTTTTTGTCTTGCTGTTAACTGTGCACTTTTGCCCAGCGATGTTTGCACTTGATTATTGCAGGTTTTTTATGGTATTTAATTTTTGTCGAGGTAATTGTAATTTACCAGATCTATCCATATTCTTTCTATTTCCTGTTTTCTGGTGAACATACGATGCTTTATACCCTTGGAATGTTAATTACTTTTGTTTCCTAAGAATTCAGAAAGATATGCCATCTCAACTAAAAAGCAGAAAGAAGAATGTTAAGGAGATAGAAATTTCTCTAGTTATTAGAACTGCAGGAGTATTCCAGTAGACAAAACACTAAACTAACTCACATATCTAGATCCTTGTCTCATGCTCTACATAACTCTTCTATGTAGAACCTTGTTTCTGTCAATCGAACTACATACTTAGTATGAGCATCCCCAATCACTCCCTTTCCTTGGAGTGAATGATGGCCTTGAAGTGAATGATGGCCTTGAAGTGATACTTCAATCATTACTTTTGGTTGTCTTTTTTTTTTTTTTTCACCCCCACTATGGGCTTGTTTTTTCACTTCAGTTTTCAAATGTTGGCTAATCCTGATAAATTTCACCTCTAGGTATGGCCACCTGATGGCTTTGGGAGCTTGTCACAAGAATAAGAGCAATCACGATGTTTGTTGGTTTTGGCCATTTTCCTCCCTCAAGGAAGAAGAACACAGATATTGCTGTTGATGCTCCCAGAAAAGCATTTTATTTTTGGACAAGGGCTTCCATCATCAACTGATGAGAAAGTATTTGAGCATTTTAGTGTAGGCCATTGTTGGCATTTTTGTGCTACTACTACAAAGGAATGATTCATTCTCTGTAAACTGATGAGCAATTTGATTATACAGCCAAGACGAAAAGGCCCTACACGAATTAGTTTCTTCCCTTCATTTTTTTTCCTATTTAATTGGCTTTCAAATTGTAATGACGAACAAGGTTCTTTTGTTGTTCATTTTAGAGTTAATTTCATTGAAGATCGGTGGTTAGGCTCGAAATCATTGAATGAGTAGATTGCTGATTGGTGGCTCAAAGCTGACTATAGCATGAAACAGGTGGGATGGAGTTGCATGGCCTTTCATACGTTACTTTCTGATGATAATTGTTCTTATTCTACTGCGGGAATAAAGGATGACAAAAGCCGTGTACAGGAGACATATTAAAGGTTTTCTTTTTCGAAAAAATAAATAGAATTTAAACTCATTAATAGTATGAAAACTTGGTAAAGGGAAAATGGCAAGCAATAAGACTATCAAGTTCTGTCTCTTGGTTGTGAGGGACGGTTCTAAAATGTAAAGATCAATCTATGGTAACTAGTATCAAGTAAATAGGTCTAGAATTTATAGATCTTAATGGTCTTTGTTTTAAGCCGTTCCCTACTTCTTTTCCTCTCTTTTTTGTTAAAAATTGTTGAGGGGAAAAAAATTAAGTCAAAGGGTTATACAAATGAATTGTTGCTATAAAGAACATGCAATGTTACGATGAATTAACTTATTTGTTTGATTTGAGAGGAGGAATGGATTGAGTGATTCGGGGTGGAAGTGTAAGTGAAAAAAAAATTTTATTTGTTTGATTTTCAAGATGAAACTTGCCTTGTGAATTATTGAATTTTTAGGGTGGAAATTTAGAAATTCTGGTCGAAGTTAATTGTGGGCGTCAATCAAAATTTGGTTCTAATAGTTTTATTACAAAACAGAGGGAAAAAAAAGTCATCATAATTTTATTATTAAAGGTCTCTTGGATTGAAAATTGAAAATGATCCCAATAACATTGGGTTCCAAAAAGTGTTAAAAAAAATTGAAAAAAAAAAGAAAAAGAGAGGGAGAGAGAGAAAAGAAAAAGGAAATGAGCTGGGCCGCCGAAATAAGTTGGGCCACCGGAGGCGTAATTGAGAATTCGAACGCATCCGCCCCGCTCCGCTCCTGTATATAATCACAGCCCTGACAGCAAATTAGGGCTTTCATGATCTAAAGATTGCCTTTTGAGAGAACCGAGCGTGCTTTTGTGTAGCCGGTGCCGCTTTGAGTTCCGTTGCGGGCATACACCAAATATTCTCAGAGCCCTTTCTTCATCTCTGTAGCAATTCCCATGAATTTCTACTGTAAGAAAGGTCTCACAATTATTTATTTATTTATTCAAACAGTTTGCTCTTTTTCTCCTTCATACTAAGAAATTTTGGTGGGAAAAGGGGTGGCGGTGGTTGGCGGCCGTTCCAATGGGATCTCGCGGAGGAAAGTAACGAAATTCCAATGTGCGGGAGCTCAATTTCACCCGGCCTAGATTGATTGATATATATATATATATATGTATGTATAAGTGGCGGGCAGCCTCAAGGATTATGCACGGTTTTCTCTCGTGTATTTATTCAGGGAAACCGCCCTACATTTTTTTTCTTCATATTTTCCTTCCCTCGTCTGATTAATTTTTTCCCTTTTTTTTGGTTTATTTTGTAGATGGTGTATATTTTCCATTTTGGGGTTTTTTTTTTGAGTACAAATCATTTGGCCCTTCACCCTCAATACCCTTTTCCATTCTACTCATAGTAGCTTCGGTATAGCAAGTACCCCCGTGGGGATTTGGATTTGATTGGGCAGCGACTGAGGATATAAGAGATTGAGGATCTTGGAGCAAAAATTTGTCCAAAGAATAATTGTCCAAAGAGTATTCGAAGATAATCCCAGTTGCTTTCGAGCTTTATGCTAATTGCAAGACATAAATACCAATTAAGAACATTACTGCTAATGTTACTACTATTCAAGAGCTCCGGTTGTAAATTCAGCCAGTTTTCATGCTAATCTTCTTAAGAATCTTGAAGGGCTCCTAATCTTATTAAGAATCTTGAAGGGCTAACACATGATGTCCTAAATCTGGACTTGAACAGTTGATACAAATACTAATTCTGTATCTTGCTTAGAATTATTGGAGCTCCAAACCGAGGTTGAAGAGTTAGCAGAGGGAAAGGGGCATGTGCATGAGATGGAGAGATCTCAAATGAGAAATTCTGTAGAATCAGTGCAATTGCCGCCGTTGCTTCCATCATTGCAAAGTTCTGGCCAATGCAAATGCGAGGGCCCAAGCCAAATGGGAGGAACCAGTTTGGCGGCTTCTTGGCAGCATTGGCCACTCTCTCCGGGTTGAAATCTTTTGCATCTTATCCCCAGAGTTCAGGATCATGATAAACCTGCATTGCATTTATGATTAGCTCCGCACCTGCTCCTGGGGCAGACTTACTTCTCCTACCTTTGTCTCCTCATAGATTGAGCGGACTATCCACAGTGCTGGTGGATACAGCCTCAGAACTTCATTCAAGATCATGGCTACCTTGCAACAAATGATGGTAGTTTTTCACACAAAATAAGTAATAATATGCATAGAAGAGAAGAGATAAAAATTTTGAGTTTCAAAAAAGAAAGCTTGATCAAAGGAATTAAGGAAGAAGCTTACTGTTTTAAGGTGATTCAATCCCTCAAAGTCTGGTTTGTTGGTATTCCCAAAGACACGAAAAACTTCCTGTCGAGCTCGTTCTCGCCAATTTTGGTGGATGGCCAACATAATCATTCATAGTCCACACAAGCACATTCGAGGTTGTCTCCTGTCCAGCAAAGTAGAATAATTTGCAGTCCTCAATCACTTGGTCATCAGTCAGTCCAGCATTCTCTTTGTTCCCTTTTTCTTGAATTGCTTTGGTATTGGATTCCATCATTTTGCCTAACAAGTCCTCACCCTTTTCCCCAACTCTCATTCTCTTCTCGCTTGAACTCATCACATCCCTTAATATTGCTCGGGTTTCAAGATCTATTTCCTTCAGTCTCCATACCATTTCGCCATGTTGTTCAATTGCCTCTCTAGCTTCTTTGGTTGAAACCATATGTTGTTCAACATCTTCCATGCCCAAGTCAGACGTATCACCAAGGAAATGGTGACCAAAGAAATTGAGTTAACTTCTAACATTAACTTCATTGTTTATAAATGGGGTTACAGGGCAAGCAGCCTATTTAAAGACAGAGAAAAAAAAAGGTAATATTTCAGATTGAACATTTTTAATTTAGTGCAAGAAGTTTCTTTAATGGGAATAATTTTCTTTTTCTTTTCCATGAGAGAGATGGAGTTTTAACCACAAATGGATCCAAATGAGGTTTTTCATGTCATGCTTAGGAAAAGAAAAATAAAAGTTCTTGTCTTTTATGAAGTCTCCCAAACCAATAGAAGTAATTACATATACTAATTATAGTTTTCATGTGTTTTGATTTATCACACGTAAAATAAAAGTAACATACAACAAATGTCTTGATTGCAGCATAAAGAAAGCGCCCCAACTAAGACTTCAAACACAGAACAGAGAAATTAATATCCCTATATTTTGTGTAATATCATGTGAGCTCCAAACTGGGGTTGAAGAGTTAAACGAATCTGAGGTCCATGCAGATAAGATGGGGAAAGCTCAAATGAGAAACCTTGAAGAATCATCGCCACTGCCATTTTTGCTTCAATCATTGCGAGATTCTGGCCAATGCATATGCGAGGACCCAAACCAAACGGGAAATAGGAATTGGGTTTCTGTAAAGCCTTTGCAACTCCCTGAGAGAACCTTTTAGGATTGAATTCTCTAGCATCATCTCCCCAGAGCTCAGTATCATGATGAACGAACATTATATGCAAAAGGAGTTCCACACCCGGTGGCAGAGTTACATCTCCCAGCTTTGTAGTCTCGTAAATTTTCCGGGATACCATTGACACCGGTGGATATAGTCTCAGAACCTCGTTCAATATCATTGTTACCTGCAACCGTAGTGACATAACATTGCTAATTAATACGCATATATTAGTTTATATTCTTTCACAGGCCAAACATTGGCTGAGCTCCGATTTTATTCCACTCAACTTTGAACTTTATAATCACAAGTAGCAACTATCCAGATTGAATGTGCCATTCAATAAGGATAAGTACGTCATAACTATGGTTTCAATTTAACTCCATAAGTCGGATTTTGACAAACTCAAACTCGGCTCAAAAAATAAATGAAATTTTCAGCCTCTCAAACTTTCAGACTTAAGTCTAGGTTTAAAGGCTTAATCTCAACTTACTATTTAATATGAGTTTCGGACTCATATCGGGCTCGGTTCAAGTTTATAATTATCTATATAAATATATATAATATATTAATATTCGTAAATTATATCTATTACTTAATATGCAATTATATATATTATATATATAACTCTATATATAGATGGGCTGAGCCTTAATTGGGCTTAGGTTTAGTGAGACTCAAGCTAGGTTCACATTTAGTGTGGGCCTAGTACTTTGGTCCATATTCTACCTGATCATATTAAACATAAGGCTTATGAGACTTATTTACGGGTCCATATTAAACAAATTAAGGCGCTTGATATAAATACTTCATCTTGGATATTAAAATGATAAAATAAGAGTTATACATTTTTCTCACCAAAATTCTCTTTTGTCATCTACTTTTATGTCTACAAAATGATTATTTATTGACTTGAATAGACTTCAGTCCATCCTTTGTCTTTCTTTTCTGTGTAAAGTTTTAGATGATAGTTCGGAGAAACAAACAAAAGATGTCTGCAATCTTTACAAGCTTTTCTCCACCACCACCGCCACCAATCATCTCTTTCACGGAAATGGCCACTTCCATTTCAGAGCTCCATCAAGCTCATGCTTATATGCACAAAACTGGTCTTTTCCAACAACCCTTTGCTGCCAGCCGCTTAATGACGGCTGCAGCCAGCTCCTCTATTGACAGCCTCTCATATGCCCACACTATATTTACCCAAACTCCCCAACCAAACACCTATATGTACAACACTCTGATACGTGGTTATGCTACTAGTCCTACTCCGAATGTGGCCCTGTTTTTGTTCCTTAAGTTGCTTTGTGATGATCAAGATTTGCTTCCAGACAAGTACACTTATACATTTGTTCTCAAAGCTTGTGCTAGTCTTTGCCGTGTTAAAAATGGGAAACAAATTCATGGGTGTGTGATAAAAAATGGGCTTTCATGGGATGTTTATATATGCAATACTCTGCTCCATATGTATGCAAAATGTGGGTGCTTTGAAGTTGCACGCTATATGCTTGATAGAATGCCTAATAGGGATGTTGTTTCGTGGAATGCTGTGTTGAGTGTATATGTAGAAATGGAGTTAGTGGACTTGGCATTTGACTTTTTCAGTGAGATGCCTGTGAAGAATTTGGAGTCTTGGAATTTTATGCTTTCAGGGTATGCGAATTCTGGACTTCTTGGTGAGGCAAGGAGGGTTTTTGGTGATACGTCGGTGAAAGATGTTGTTTCTTGGAATGCATTGATCACCGGATATGCTAATTCTGGTAGGTATAATGAAGTCTTGGAGCTTTTTGATGATATGCAGAGAGCAAGAGTGAAACCTGATAATCATACACTGGTGACTTTACTGTCTGCTTGTGCTGGTATTGGAGCTTTGGAACAGGGCAAGTGGGTTCATGCTTTACATGGATCAAAATGGGATAGAGGTCAATGGTTTTCTAGCTACTGCTCTTGTGGGTATGTATTCGAAATGTGGGTGTATTTAGAAGGCTGTCGAAGTGTTTGATAGTGCATCAAGGAAGGATGTTAGTACTTGGAATGCGATGATTACAGGTTTCAACGTCCATGGTTTTGGAGAACAGGCATTAAAGGTATTTTCTGAAATGGTTTCAAACGGTTTCAAACCTAATGACGTTACTTTTGTAAGTCTCTTATCAGCCTGCAGTCGTGCAGGTTTGTTATTTGAGAGTCATGAGATCTTTGGTAACATGTTTTCTATTTATGGAATTAAACCTAAAATTGAGCATTATGGTTGTCTGGTGGATTTACTTGGTCGATTTGGGTTGTTAAAGGAGGCAGAAGAACTTGTGGAGAAAATGCCACAGAAAGATGTGCTTATTATTTGGGAATCTCTTCTGAGTGCTTGCAGAAATCATGGTAATGTCGAGCTGGCAGAACATATCGCTGGGAAACTTTTAGAGTTGAATCCTCAAAGACAATGCCGGTTATGTTCAGCTGTCAAATATTCATGCCTCCAAGGGACGATGGAGTGATGTTGTGGATATCAGAAGGAAGATGAGGGAAAAACTAGTCAGTAAGAAACCTGGTGGCAGTGTGATTGAAGTTGATGGAGTTGTTCATGAATTTTTAGCTGGTGAAGGAATGATTTGATAGCTGGAAAAGGGTGCAATTTTGCCATATATGTGCTGTTGCTCCAAAGGGTTAATTACATGTTGTTCCAAGAAGTTCAGAATATTGAGGCCTTGGACAGTCTCAGATGGTGAATGTATAATTAATTGTAGTACAAGTGGCAATCTAGTGGGTGTTACTGGTGAAGACAAGTGTGAGGCCTAGTATTGTGAAGCTTGGTTGAATTCTCTTAAAATAGAAATCAGATGCATTATGCTTTATGAAGTATATCAAAATGACGAGTCACGTGAAAGGTAAATGATAACCATAAACTGAGATTTGAAAGATTGTTTGGCAAGGTCAAGCTTCATCCAATGTGTAACCGTTCATGGGCTACAGTCTACATCAGTTTCATATCTGGTATGTCCTTTGCTAAATATAGTTTCTGCATCCCTGTACAATTAATGCACAGAAATTCTAAGGAACCAACATGGACAAAATTTTGTACAGACATTTTAAGCAGCACATTTTTTATTGGACATAATAGAAGCAGTCCATTCTCTATTTTCAATTATGTTTTAATAGTTAAGATGTCAACCTTATATTCTTTTCTGTGCATGTTTGATGTCATTTTTTTTTAATACTTGGCTGCATCTGTTGGTTACAAGATAAAATAGATACGAGAAGTGTGAAAGCTTTGTCTCCTTTCAATAATTGATGTCAATCTCTTCAAAGTATTTTCTGACTTTGAAGCATAGCAATCTTCTAAGTACAATTGTTGTCTGACTAAACATACTTCAAAAATCACTTTGAAACAAATTTATCTGGGATTTCTTTGGTGTAGAGCAGATTCAAAAGCACATCTTGCCATATTTCATTGTACAAGTGCTCTCAAAATTTAAATCTAAAGTGCGGTTCAATGAAAATCACAAGTTCATTGCTAGATATTTTTACCTTTTCTTTTATTCCTAAACACTACACAAGGAATTGATAATCACCTCTTGAGCGCTCATTCTGTAAGACAGCAGCAAGATACAGCTCATTCAGTTCAGACCATACCTGCCTGAAGACTTCGACAATTAGGTCATGGTATTCATCATAATTTAATGTCAGGTAACAAGCCAAGAGTTTTTCGAGCTCTTCTGGCTTCTCAATGCCTTTCTCTATGATCATCTCAATCATAGATTCCCTGAAGTCATTTTGTGGATTATATGAATTCTTTACAACGGCATAGCTATCAAAGGCTGTTGTGTCTCCTTTTGCTTTCTCCTTTGTCTTCTTTTTCACCCTCTTAGCTTTCTTGATATCCTCTAGAGCCTTGATTTTGCACTCAATCTTGGCAGTATTTCTGGGAAAGTAAGATTTGATTCTGCTGGTTGATTTCCTTCTTTTACTCTGGCAATCTCTGTTAATGTACACTGACCTCCTCTGCTGCTCTAATTTTGACTTCATTTCTTTTGGTTTTATGTCCTTCAAGTTTTTCCACTAATTTCTTCATCTTCTTTTTCATAAAGGGCAATACATTCCTCCAAATTCTTAGCTTCTGATAGGTTGCAATTTTATCATTTATTTTATTATTAATTTCCCCTATTACCTGACCTGATGTGGATTAATTGTTAGATTCTACTCACTTTTGGTATTTTGCATTTATTTCAGGGAGTAGAACGAAAATATGATAACAAGTGCCAATTTGACAGGAAAGAAGTCCAAGTAGCAGAGCCTATCCCAGGGGCATTTTTGGAAAACGAAAAGCATTGGCCCATTTTGGTAATTTCTGAAGAGAGCAGCGAAAAGAGGTTTTCCTCATGTGGGGAGCCGCCGCACATCTGGAGGATTGGAGAGAAATTAGAATAAAACGCAGAGAACTGGCACTAGGGAGAAGGAGAGCCTTTGACTTTTCCTTGGGAGCTTTTCCTTCTTTGTATATATGAGGGACCTCTAGCTTAGCTTTTCTTTTGGGACTTTTCCTTCTTAGCTTTTGGTAGTGGAGTTTTCCTACGCATGTCAGGACCAAGTTGGAGAGCTTTGACTCTCCCTTTCTAGCTTTTCGTCTTTTGTGGCTATTTTCCCTCGTATGTCAGGGACAATGGCCGCTGCTTTCTTTACAATTTTGTGTGGCTGTTTCGCATCGAATATGAAATAATTTCTTCATTCTAGTCAAGGAACAACGGAGGCTTTGGTTCGCCTAAAAATTGTGAGATCGATTTAATTTTATCTTTCCTTTTTATTTATTGGTATTCGCATATCCCTTGATTACAGTGCTTATGATTATTTGATTAATTGATTGTCTTGGATCCGGATAATTAGTTAATTTGGTAGTCTATTGTCAATTAGGGCATTTAAATCCGTAATTGTTTAATTGCCTTGAAATAGTGACAACTGGCACGATTAGATTTGTGTCAGGGGGATACGCGGGCTAATCTAAAATAACTCTGGTAGTGCGTTATTTGATTAGAATAGGGCTCCTCTAATACGTAAGGCAATTGGAAAATTAAATCTTACGGGCGTACCTAGGATTATTTCTCAATTAGGGCAGTGATTAACGGGCGTACCTTAATCACCGACACAGTAAGGAGGGGTTGACTGTTATCGCTTGTTTGACAGTTATAACCTATTTATTAGTAAATAATTGGAATTGAATTTGCATCGATGATCAATTAAGTGAACCATTGCTGAAGTTATTTCTTGGCTAGATTCTTAATTATCACTCATTTGATTTTAGTAGATTGTTATTTAATTTTTAGTAGTTTCTTAGATTTTCTTTATTTGTCATCTTCTGCACAAAAACACCCCCTTATTATTGTGAAATTGAAAAGAAACAATTACACCCAGTCCCTGTGGATTCGACCCTGCTTACCACTATTTACAAAAATTAACTTTAGTTGAGCAGGTTTTTATTATTGCACAGGCTGACGACCTGTCAATTTTTGGCGCCGTTGCCGGGGACTGGTGTCAGATTAATTTGTTTCTTTTTGAGTTCATCTTGTTTTCATTTTTTATTTATTTTCTCTTAATTTTTTTTTAATATAGTTTATGGCTGCTAACATTCCGTATTTTGATGATAGACTGGACTTTATTTCTAAATGGGGTTATGAGACTCGTGTTTTTCCTAATGATCAATTGGCTGCTGCAAATTGTGGAACTTATTTTGCTTCAGGTTATTCAACCGACATATGCCCCGCATTTCAAGATAACCTAAGTGCTCCAATTAATACTTTTGGAGATTTTCCATCTCAATTTCAAACGTGGTATGACCCTTACTTAAACAGGTATGATCAAAGATGGTGGGATAATTCCAATTTTAATTATGCGACCGGGCCAATGGATTTTCAACAGCAAGAGTCTCAACAACCATCATCCATGTCAGGTATGTCTCTTGAAGAAATGATTGAATTATTAGCTGCTAATATATATCGAACTCAGCAGGAGACACAAGCGATGGCGGATCAAGTGCAACTATTGATATCCGGGATGGCAGATCAAATACATCTATTGACATCTAGGATAACGCGATTAACTTCTCACCTTGAAGAATTGCCCTCACAAACCAATATCAACCTTGAAGAAGATGAAAGTGCAATTATCCGGCCAAATGACATGGAACTGCAAGAGTTTCAAGGAAACGGATCTAAAGATGCAGTTGAAAAGGAAACTGAAGTGCAAGAAATGAGGCCCCAGTATCAATTCGTCCAAGTGAATGAATCCAGTGAACAACCTCCAAATGCGGTGACATCTTCTCCATTCCTTAATCAATATTCTCCTGACTCTTATTCTTCAATTCCTGTTAGTGAGATTGACTTTATTATACCAGAAAATTTTGAAATTCATGACAGGAATAAGTTAAGAGTGGCAATGGCGAAATATCTGGAACCAATAAATGTGCTTGATGGAGAAGTGAGTAGGGAATTCAGATTATTGTTGACTTGTTTGGCGCCATCTACTAGTCCATGGAAGACCGTAGCTCATGTGGTCAAGAATTACTCTATTTACGAGGGTTATCAGGACTACATAGAAGATGAAGCACTGAAACGAGCTACACGATTTTATCCTCCGTGAATAAATATGGCAATGTCTAGCCAAAGACGTTAAAGAAAGGCGCTAATTGGGAGGCAACCCAATTTCTTTTAGTTATTTGTTTGGTATTGTTTGATTGCTTTAATATGTTTTCCTTGAGTTTGACTGATTTCGGGTTTCAAATTTTCGTTTTTGATGACTAACAGGTGTCTCTCTGACATGACGCGCCCGCGTCAAGTCATATGAAGAGCTCATGGTCAGAAGGGTTCTTGCCCTTTTGCCGCGCCCGCGTCAAGACGTATGGAGAGCTCATGGTCAGAAGGGTTCCTGCCCTCATGACGTGCCTGCGTCAAGTCATATGAAGAGCTCATGGTCAGAAGGGTTTCTTGCCCTTTTGCCGCGCCCGCGTCAAGACGTATGGAGAGCTCATGGTCAGAAGGGTTCCTGCCCTCATGACGTGCCTGCGTCAAGTCATATGGAGAGCTTATCGTCAGAAGGGTTCTTGCCTTTTTGACGTGCCCACGTCACGTTCGCGGGAAAGGTAAGTATTCAAAACTCGAAAACAGTTTTTGATTTCCTGTTACTCTATAGTTTTAAATTTCGAAAATGAGTTTTGTTCATAATAATAAATTTTAAAAAAAAAGGGAAAAATTAAAAAATTAAAAAAATAATGAAAATTTTTAAAAAAATTTTTTTTTTATTAAATAATAAAAAAAAGAAGTCTTTCCGTTTAGCTATAACTTTTGATTTCCAAAATTAGAATTTACAAACAAAAGAAAAAAAATCTAAAAAATGACAAAAAAAATGATGAAAAAAAAAGAAAAAAAAACTATTTTGTTTTTCTTTTTCTCTTTTCTTTTTCTTTCTTTCCCTTCTTGCTTCCTTTCTTTTTCTTTCTTCCGTTCCTTTTCTTTCTTCCTCTTTTCTTTTCTTTCTTTTCCCCTGTTTCTTCTTTTCTGTCGACCGAAGACCCCTTGCCGGCCACCATCTCCTCCTCTCCTTGCCATCGCGCGCCACCTCGGGCGCGGCGCTCCATCACGTGGCCGCCCACTTCTCCTGCGGTCGACGCCGCCTTTTCCTCACCCCTCTTCTCTCTCGCTCGCCGCCAGCACCAACTGCACGACCACCACCACCTCGTGCGACACAGCCCAACCGACGCCGCTACCATTCCTACTTCCTCCCTCGGAGACCAGTGAAGAATTTGGCAGCGTTTATGCACCATGCGGCTTTACACCTCAGTTTGATTTTCACCCACCACTTTGACCCGATTTCAGGGAAGTTTTGTTACCCTTTCTCCTACTTTTGATGTTTATTTGCTACATTGAGGGCAATGTATCGTTTAGGTGTGGGGGGGAAATAGATGGGGTACTAGTGTTTCTAGTTTTTTGTTTTTCGATGTTTTTCTTTTATTTTTAGTTAGTTATTTGTTTATTTTCGTTCAGTTTCTTTCTTTCTTTTTAGTGATTAGCTCTCATGTGCATGCCAAGGTTTGATGTTGGATTGTTGCCTCTATTTCTGCTATTGCCAAAATTTTAATAATGAAAGTGTATCAAGTGGACGTGGTTGAGTCTAAGAATATCTCTTTGGTGAATATCGAAGGCTGTGTGACTTTTGTAATCTCTGGTTAACTTTCCTAGGCATAGGGAATGATTATTAGCATTTTCATGTGAATTGGTTCGGTTATTAATCTTAGTTCTCCATGTTTGAAAATGAGGCTAGCTGATGTAAATTTGGCTGTGAATAAAGGTTGACTGTACTCCGCTATTAGTTACTACTGAGTAACCGGGGGTCTTCACCTAAAGTGTTGATTCTCGCGTCAAAAAGTAGTAATTCTTATGAGTACGTGGTCGTATAGCGATAGAAGCTGAGTAACCGGGCTCCTTCATCTGAAAAATGTCGGAGTTCGCGTCAAAAGGCTCCACTGGCTAGAGACTAAGTCATTTGTGCTTTTTACTCAAAAAAAAAAAGTAAAAAAAAAAAAAAGAAGAAAAAAATAAATAATAGAAAACGTGAAAAGAAAAAGTGTAGGTTGTGTTAGTGTGTGATAGAAGTCAGCTTGCCCATTTATGGATTTAATGCGGAGATTTTGATTAATATTTGGACCATTTGCTGATAAATGTTGTGCGCCATTCCTTTTTCTTAGATTAGTTAACCTGGAATTGAAGGAGTTTGTGGTTTAGAAGCTAATCGGAGTGATGTTTCTTAGGCATTGACCACTGATGCTTGATATATGGTTTTCCTTGGTATTTTGGCAATATGGTAGATAGAGTGATGACCATTGTCAAATGTTGGTGCTTGTTTACTGTTCTCATGCTTGAGGACAAGCATGGTTTAGGTGTGGGGGGAATTGATAGGTTGCAATTTTATCATTTATTTTATTATTAATTTCCCCTATTACCTGACCTGATGTGGATTAATTGTTAGATTCTACTCACTTTTGGTATTTTGCATTTATTTCAGGGAGTAGAACGAAAATATGATAACAAGTGCCAATTTGACAGGAAAGAAGTCCAAATAGCAGAGCCTATCCCAGGGGCATTTTTGGAAAACGAAAAGCATTGGCCCATTTTGGTAATTTCTGAAGAGAGCAGCGAAAAGAGGTTTTCCTCATGTGGGGAGCCGCCGCACATCTGGAGGATTGGAGAGAAATTAGAATAAAACGCAGAGAACTGGCACTAGGGAGAAGGAGAGCCTTTGACTTTTCCTTGGGAGCTTTTCCTTCTTTGTATATATGAGGGACCTCTAGCTTAGCTTTTCTTTTGGGACTTTTCCTTCTTAGCTTTTGGTAGTGGAGTTTTCCTACGCATGTCAGGACCAAGTTGGAGAGCTTTGACTCTCCCTTTCTAGCTTTTCGTCTTTTGTGGCTATTTTCCCTCGTATGTCAGGGACAATGGCCGCTGCTTTCTTTACAATTTTGTGTGGCTGTTTCGCATCGAATATGAAATAATTTCTTCATTCTAGTCAAGGAACAACGGAGGCTTTGGTTCGCCTAAAAATTGTGAGATCGATTTAATTTTATCTTTCCTTTTTATTTATTGGTATTCGCATATCCCTTGATTACAGTGCTTATGATTATTTGATTAATTGATTGTCTTGGATCCGGATAATTAGTTAATTTGGTAGTCTATTGTCAATTAGGGCATTTAAATCCGTAATTGTTTAATTGCCTTGAAATAGTGACAACTGGCACGATTAGATTTGTGTCAGGGGGATACGCGGGCTAATCTAAAATAACCCTGGTAGTGCGTTATTTGATTAGAATAGGGCTCCTCTAATACGTAAGGCAATTGGAAAATTAAATCTTACGGGCGTACCTAGGATTATTTCTCAATTAGGGCAGTGATTAACGGGCGTACCTTAATCACCGACACAGTAAGGAGGGGTTGACTGTTATCGCTTGTTTGACAGTTATAACCTATTTATTAGTAAATAATTGGAATTGAATTTGCATCGATGATCAATTAAGTGAACCATTGCTGAAGTTATTTCTTGGCTAGATTCTTAATTATCACTCATTTGATTTTAGTAGATTGTTATTTAATTTTTAGTAGTTTCTTAGATTTTCTTTATTTGTCATCTTCTGCACAAAAACACCCCCTTATTATTGTGAAATTGAAAAGAAACAATTACACCCAGTCCCTGTGGATTCGACCCTGCTTACCACTATTTACAAAAATTAACTTTAGTTGAGCAGGTTTTTATTATTGCACAGGCTGACGACCTGTCAGCTTCCGACATGCAGTCCTCTTCAATTGTTCCTAGATTGGAGTTCAAGAAAGAAAAGCTGGGCTGCTTCACAGAATTTGGGGCTCTTGACTCCCTGAATTCTTCTCCAGTATAAGGAATCCTTTCTGGGTATACTTCAAATATAATCTTCTCAGCTGATTTGGTCATTATCGCCTCTTCTTCCTTAGATCCTCTTTCTGCCTTTTTCTCTTTTAACTTCCTTCGCTCTGGTTTTCTTAATTTGTGAGGTTTTGCAGCTTTTTGTTGTGGTGTTTTCACCTCTATTTCCTCAGCGATCTTTTTCCTTCTGAGTGGATCATTTTGCAGTGGAATACCTGCCTTCTCTTGCAAAACACCTGAGTTTCTTAGGGCAGAGACCATGTCATTGAATTTCCAAGTAACTTCTCTTCCGGCCATTCCCATGACTTCTGATTTAGAATCTGCAGGGCCTCCAAGTTCGTCATCCTCTGGATTGTACCTCTCAGAATTTAGACCAACTGTATGCTTCTCTGCTTCCTCCCCAAATGAAAGCCTCCAGTAAGAGTCATCATCTCGACTATAGAATCGACCCTCTCCACAGCGAACAAATGATAAAGAACTTGGGGATGACAATTCTAGTTGCCTTCCCTTCGTTGCTTTTGCTGATATGGGGTCATCAGACCTGCCCTTCTTTTGCTTAAACTTTGAGAGCCAAGAAATTGGGAAGACATGGGTGATTAAAGAAGAATGGGACGAAGTAGATGAAGTATTCTTTCTTCCCAACTTCATCATTTGCTTGAGAGTGTTTCCTTCCTTTGCAGTCATGCCTTGAATTTGATGTAGTTTCAAGTTGTGGAATGGAAAGAGTGATGAAACTCAAGGCGGAATAGATAGATATAGAGCAGTTGAAAGCAGTTAGCATGGCATTGGGGAAGTGGGTCTGTGACACCATTTACTTCAAAAGAAAAGCCCGCCTGATTCTTGTGACCACTCGCCCACCTTTTCCCGCTTTCTAGTTTGTACTTTGCTTTGTAGAATGGCTGTTCTATCTCCAGGAGATCAATGATCTATGTGTTCCTTTTAACTAGAACCTACCTATTCCATCACCATGAAAAGGTCGAATGCACAGCAAAAAGGCCATAATCTTTTATTTATGGGATAATTTCCGAAACCTCGCCTAGGGTTTCCACCAATTTCACTGACCGCCCTTAAAATTTGCAAAATTATGCTAACCTCCCCTGAGGTTAAGGTTTTGGTAAACCAAAAATCAGTCCAAATAAGAAAAAATACCATAAAAAAAGTACTTTTTGGAGAGAGGCAAACTTTTATTCCATAAATGGGTTTTATGCTTGTGTACAAGTTGTATTGTAAAGGAATGAAAAAATATTAATAAAAATGAGGGAAGGTAAATGCAAATACTAAAGAACAAAAAATAACTAGCAATTGATTTTTTGTACAGAGTTGAATCAATAGCTAGTACATTGGATAACAACGGCTTTTTTTTTTCAGCTCTTTTCTATTTTGCATGTAAAAGCAACAAGAAGCATTAAGATAGATCTCATTTTCACTTGAAGAAGCAAATTTTGAAGGGGGGAAGGGGGGGGGGGATAGTGATTTTGTGTAAATTTTACAAGTTGAAGGTGAAGTATAGGTGTAGAAACTATAGCCTTGTCAACCTACAAGGAGAAATTATGAAATTTACCCACATCCTTTAGCACCAAAAACAAATATTGCAATTGTCATCGCAAGATAGTAGTAAAGATTTTTAGAGTTAAAAAAAATCTAGACAAATTGCTGTTTGGTGTCTTAATTTCTGAGGATGAACAAATATTTGGTGCATCAATTGATACTATTTTGTAATTACAGGTTATTGTTCATTATTAAAAAAAATTTCCAACAGTTGTTTTCATTAATTAGTTACTAACAATTAATTAGTGACCTAATTACTTAATTATCATATATTAATTTCCGATGAGACATAATATCTTATGGTATATGAGTAATTTTTTTCCAATGTGATGTAAGTAATTGAACTCACAATACTATCAGGAGAGGTTAGTGATATTTTACAAACCGTAGGGGAGGCGAATGAAATTGTCAGAAATCTCAAGGGAAGTTTCTGAAATTATTCTTTTATTTATTCTTCATGATTAGTTGGTACAGAGTAATGATGCAGTCTACTGACAATAAAATATGTGAGGCTCAAATCTGCTGGGGAAAAAAAGTTGTGAAACCGAGATGCGATTAGTTCGTCAAAGTTTGTGCACTAAACATTAGATAATAACTTGTACTAACTCGAGATAATCCATGCACGGGTTGGATGATTGGACCCGCCTAATTTCTTTATTTGATGAAAATCTACATTTAGGACACATCATAATTTTGTAGAAGTATAGTGATAGAATCTCTAAAAGTTTTGCATGAAATCCAGATTTGGAGAGTTATATATATATATGTGTGTGTGTACATACCCTTACAAATTCTGAAATGCTAATGATTGATAAATCAAAATGTCTAGGCAATTTGAATGCAATACGAAAAGAGATGTAAATTTAATTCACATGCTAAATTGAAAAAGTAGAAAAAAGCACAAAATGCATTTAAACTGTAATCTTCAACAAAATAATACATTTGACTAAGAAAAGTTCAAAAGAAAAAGGAAAAGAGTGGGTATATGGTGTCAGTCACGGACTCATGGGCGTACAAATACAATAGAATTCTAAAGCATGCGAGGATTTCCCGGACAAGATTTAGCAAGAAATACTGGAGGGCACATATGCAGGCTTGGTACATGTGCTTTTTCACTTTCATGGCTTGTGGTTCACAAGAACTTTTTCTTTGGTCACCCTTCAAGACAGCATCTGTAGCAGTTTTAAGCAGCGGGGTTAGTTGTACGTTCGGTTCAACTGTGAAAATCAAATATTCAGCATGTGTTAAGGGTCCATTTAAAATATAATTTGTGTTCACTGAGTTAAATTGTCAATTTGTGTAGGCCATTACAGATTTTGAAGGAACAACGTCTATTGGGTCAAGTCGTAAAGAGCTTAATGTCCCTCAAGTGAGGTTTAGTTCGAGTCTTATGAATAGAGAAAGGGAAAAATCCACTTTCCGTTTCTAAATTTTGAGTTAGAGACACGTTTCATTTTCAATATTTTAGACGTATCTCATTTAGTATATGAATTAATTATTTTTTGTCAATTTAGTCCAAAAACGGTAAATTGCTTGATTTGAATGGAGAAAGTCACGTGTTTGGCACGTAACCGTTAAGTAAAAATAATTTCTCAGTCAAAATTAACGACCACGTCAGTCCTCTCCATCCAAATTGAACACTTTACCGTTTTTAGACAAAATGTGGCCCAAAATAATTAATTTATGTACTAAACGTGGTGCGTTTAAAAGTTTGAGAACGAAATGTTTCCCTAACTAAAAGTTTAGGACAAAAAATGGACTGTTTGGAAGGTAAATTTTTTGGAAGTTTGTCTAAAACTTTACTGTAACTTACTGTAGAAGTTTTTTCAAAAATTTTTGAAATATGTAGATTTTTTAATATTTTGAAGTGTATAGTTTAAAAACTTTGAGAAATTTTTAAAGTTATTGTAATTAAAGTTTTTAAAAAACTTGTAGCAGACAAACTTGACAAAAAACTTGGATTCCAAACAAGGCCAACGACTACTCCTCAAAAGAGGTCCGACGCTGCTTGAGCTAATATTAGTTGGGGCTCAATGCGGTCCCTCGATTTTCAATTTGCGTCTACGGTGTATTGCATCGCAACAATTTCTGGATACATATGTTTTGTGGTTCCTTGTTGGGGTTCTCGTGGGTGCAGGTGACTTTCTTGGGTCGTGATTCTGGACATTTTCAGATCATGACCACCAGAGGATTCAATAAGTTAGCCCAATTGCTCACTAAATTAGAAGACTAATCTAACTTTGCAACAAAATTTATCATGCATTGTTCCTACTTTTCAATCTGCTTTACGTGTGGTGTGGGATTCACAAATCACAGTCCAACTTCGATTTGACAATACAGGATGCAGTAGGAATGATTAGCCATGTGGTTGAAATGATCACGTCTCAACTTCGATTTTGTGGACAAATCAACAACATGTGACTGATAATAATGTTGACTTGAAAGTCAAAAACTATAGTTCACATCAGTTAAAGTGAAAATTCATACGGCTTTGAATAGTCTCCAAACATGAAAACTTTTCTTTTACTTTCTCTAAATTTTCACCATTTCAGCATCCAAGGGTCGATATATATATAAATCTACAATCCCATTACTTATGATACAGATCTTCGAATCAAATTTCATTATTCTAAGACCGTTCGAGCTAGCATGGAAGCTCTTTGGCTATACTACCTTGCTCTTGCCTATATTCTTTTTTTTTTTCTCGGGTTCAAGCTTTTATACAAGAGGTCTGTGCCAAACCTCCCACCAAGTCCGACACCGACATTTCCCATCATAGGACATCTCCATCTCCTAAAACCGCCACTCTACAGAACTTTCCACAGCCTTTCTCTAAAATATGGTCCCATAATTTCTCTCCAATTCGGCAACCGCCTTGTAGGGGTGGTGTCTTCACCATCACTGGTGGAGGAATGCTTCACCAAGAATGATATCGTGCTCGCCAACCGCCCTCAATTCCTCATAGGCAAATGCTAGGGCTACAATCACACCGGCATAGGGAGCGCACCATACAGTGATCATCTGAGGAATCTTCGGCGGTTGTGTGCCATGGAAATATTCTCCACCAGTCGTTTGAACATGTTCTTGTCCATCAGGTAAGACGAAATCAGGCGCTTGCTTATCAAACTGTCTGAAAACTCACTCCAGAATTTTGCCAAGGTCGAATTGAAGTCTAAATTATCTGAGCTTTCGTTCAATATTATTATGAGGATGGTTTCTGGTAAACGATATTTTGGCATAGATGAAGATGAAGAAAACCATGAAGCAAAGCTGTATAGGGACCTGATCAAAGAGGTTCTCAAACGTGCTGGTGCATCAAACCCTGGAGATTTTTTGCCATTCTTAAGGTGGATAGATTACCAGAACTATGAGAAGAACTTGGCTAAAATTACTGCTAAAGTAGATGCTTTCTTGGAGGGATTAATAGATGAGCATGGTGGTCATAACAAAGATTCAAATACGATGATTGATCATCTGCTTTCTTTTCAAGAATCCCAGCCAGATTACTACACCAACGAAATTATTAAGGGCATCGTACTGGTAAATATAGTGCTCTTTTTTTCTTATAATAACTTAGTGCATTTTATGTTTGAATATGTATACCCAAATATTCCTTAGCCGAATCGCACTCGGAGCAGGAGGGTTCAAAATGTTATTAAAAAAAAAAAAGAAAAGGAGGGGGATCGATCGTAGAGAATTTTTCAAATATAAACAGTTGAAAAGAAGGTGCACTCTTCCGGGTCCACCGCCAACAAAAGTACATAAACAACAATAAGAAGAAATCAACCAGAAAACGAACAAAATTTTCAGTATCTTTTTTTCCTTCTTGAGAACAAAAAAAAAAAAAAATCTTAGTAGTGTTAATATACCGAAAATGAAATTTTTTTTTTAATTGTTGTCATTTTTGTATTTGGTATTATGAGGGAAAATTTGTCATAAGCATGCATCTAATTAATTTTTGTAATAATGCTTTTACATCAAAAATTCAAATAATTATAAATAGAACATGGGAGAGCTACCTTATGCATCGATTTAGGTTTAATATAAACATCTCGAAATAATTAAAATTGCCATTTAATTAGTCACAAACATTAATTACTCTTTTGGCTATTAATTGTAGGCCCTGCTCAACATTGGGACTGACACTTCTGCAGTGACAATGGAATGGGCCTTGTCCCATTTGCTCAATAATCCTAAGGTGTTGGAGAAAGCTAGAGCTGAGCTGGAAACTCAAATAGGAACTGATCAATTAATTGAAGAACATGACTTGGCCAATCTTCCTTATCTTCACAACATCATCTTAGAAACTTGTCGATTGTGTCCAACAGCACCAATGTTAGTACCACATGAGTCGTCCGAGGATTGTAACATTGGAGGATACAACATTCCACAAGGCACGATGCTGCTTGTCAATGCCTGGGCAATTCACAGGGATCATAGCATTTGGGATGATCCAGAAAGCTTTAAACCTGAAAGATTTGAAGGGGTTGAAATTGCACCCTCGAAGCTGTTGCCCTTTGGGATGGGAAGGCGATCTTGTCCGGGTGCTGGCCTTGCACAGCGGGTGATCGGTGTAGCATTGGGATCTTTGATTCAGAGTTTTGAATGGAAAAGAATTGGTGAGGACAGAATTGATTTGTCCGAAGGGAAAGGATTGACTATGCCCAAAGCTGAGCCATTGGAAGCTATGTGCAAAGCTCGCACCAGCATTAGCAAGATTGTTCAAGAAGATGCATCAAGTGCCTAATTTTTTTTTTTTTTTTGATGACCAGGGGGTCAAACTTCACAACTTAGATGAGTTAAAAATAGATTTACGTTGTAAAACTAATAATACAAACTAAGAAGAGTGAAGAATAAAGAGATTAAAATAGAGACAAAGAAATAGTAGGACTATATCTGTCATCCACTTGTATTTCCGAAGGTTACAAATGAGGCTTGTAGTCTTCTATTTATTGGTGTTACAAGACCAAAAGTATATGTACTAATATCATTATTTATTATTATATAAAAAGTATAATGAGTCTTGGCAATAGGGAGTATAAGTGTAAGCATATTTTGATCTTAGTTTTTGTTATGCCTAAATTACCCTTATGTCTTTTAATTAAAGTTATTGCATTTCAATCATGACACTAATAAGAAAAATGAAAAGTTTCAATAAATTACATCTAAAAAAATTGTTGGTAATTAAAATTAAAAACTGTCCATTTACAACTATATTCACCAATAATTTTCTTCATCTCTAATTATTGTATGTGTTAAAATTATTTCCAATTATTATATTTTTATGCGTGATAATTAAAACTGAGTATGTTTTATATACATATTGGTTTAGAAGAAAATCAAGATTAATAAGAAGACAAAAGGTTATAAACAGTCAATGAAAAGACAAAAGGTTAAATTGATGATTAAATTCACTAAATTGTGTCATATTGGCTAAGAAAACTTCAAAAACTTATCGATAACTATAAAAATATAATAGAAAATGTATAGAACAATTGAAATTGATAAAAATTTGTAGCATTCAAATTGTAATGTTTTAGTATGTATTTTGCTCAAGTTTTGTTGTATACACTGGTTTGACACAATACAGAAAATTTTCTCTTAGCAATAACTTCGTTTAAATATGGCAATCTTCCATCTTCAGAGTTTAATAAACTTTTAATTACTTTGTATATAATAAACATTTTCTACAATTAGCAATTGGTTTATTTTGTTTATTATCTGGTCTTTTAGTCAATATTATACCAACAACTTAATCTTCAGAGTTTTTATAACTGTAAAATGTACAATAATCTTTTAATTACTTTGTACACAATAAACATTTTATACAATTACCAATTACTTAAGTTTGCTCATTATATAGTTTCTTAGTTTATATTAACTAGTAAGTTTGCACGTGAGTTATTACTAGTTAATATAAGTACGTGAATATAGTACTTTAAGTACATGAATTTAGTAGTACCACAAGTGAACTAATGAATTATAAGAAGATATATGAATATTTTAATAAACCTTGTAGGAGGATAAATATTCTAACATATTTCTTGGAGGATAAATGTCCATCAGTAACGACGAAATCAGACGCTTGCTTATCAAATTGTCTGAGAAATCTCTCCAGAATTTTGCCAGGGTTGAATTGAAGTCTAAATCATCTGAACTTTCGTTCAATATTATTATGAGGATGGTTTGTAGTAAACGATATTTTGGCCTAGATGAAGATGAAGAGCACCATGAAGCAAAGCTGTTTAGGGACCCGATCGAAGAGGCATTCAAATATGCTGGTGCATCAAACCCGGGAGATTTTTTGCCATTGTTAAGGCGGATAGATTACCAAAACTATGTTATTCCACTTTCCTTTAATAAAATACGGGGCTGACATCCCACCTCGTGTATGGGGATTGCCAAAAAAAAAAAAAAAAAAAGGATTACCAGAACTATGAGAAGAACTTGGCTAGAATTACTGCTAAAATGGATGCTTTCTTGGAGGCATTAATAGATGAACATCGTGGTCATAACAAAGATAGTAACACGATGATTGATCATCTGCTTTCTTTGCAACAATCTCAGCCAGAGTACTACACTAACGAAATTATCAAGGGTATCATAATGGTGATTTATTGCTCTATTTTTTAAAATTTCATTTAATCTTTTCCTATTTTTCTTATAGTTAGTTAGTAATTTTTATGTTTAAATTGTATAACCAGATGATTCCTTAGCCTAATAACACTTACAGCAGAAGAGTTAAAAACAAAAAAATAAATAAACAAGAAGAAAAATTAACCAGATGATTCCGCAAGAGTTTTCAAATATTTGCAGGGAAAAAGAATGTGCACACGCTACCTGGTCCAGTGACAAGAAAAGTAAATAAACAAGAAGAAAAAATTAACGAGAAAAACAACACAATTTTCAATACTTTTTTTGTTCATATTTGAGGACAAGAAAAATCATAGTAGTGTTACTAAACCGAAAGTGAAAAATAATTCTTTTTTCTATCTTGACATGCTTCTAATATTTGTAATAATGCTTTTATATCTTAAAGTCAACTAGCATTAAATAGAACTTCGGATAGCTACCTTAAATGATTATATCCAATTAGGTTAAGTAAAAACATCTCGAAATGCAATTGCCATTTAATTGTCACAAACATTGATTACTCTTTTGGCTAGTAATTGTAGGCCCTGCTCAACGTTGGGACAGACACTTCAGCAGCAACAATGGAATGGGCCTTGTCCCGTTTTCTCAATAATCCTGAGGTGAACTGGAAACTCAAGTAGGAAGTAGGAACTGATCGAAGAACATGGCTTAGCCAATCTCTCTTGTCTTCACAACATCGTCTTAGAAACTTTTTGATTTTATCCAGAAACACCAACGTTATTAGCACATGAGCCTACCGAGGATTGTAACATTGGAGGATACAACATTCCGCTAGACACAATTTTGCTAGTCAATGCCTGGAACTTATGAAGTGATCGCAACGGAGCACTCTTTGCTGAAGAATATTGTGATCCCTTCAGTTTGGTATCATTTTCTATGAATTTCCTACATCAGTTTCGCGATGCAGTCAAATTCTAGTTGTTTAACAAATTTTGTGCAGCCACAGCCGTCAAATTCTTGCTGGACAAAACCATCTTCTGGTTTTGTGAAAGCAAACTTGGACAGCAGTTTTCCACAAAGAAGGCTTCTTTGGTGTTGGAGTGGTAACAAATAATAAGAGAAGATAGAGACAACTTTTCTTAGCAGGATTTTCAAAGAAACTTGTTGGAGTTTTTGAGCCTGATGTCGTTGAATCTTATGCAGCAAAATTTGCTGTTAAGTTGTCGCTAGAGTTAGAGTTGTATAAAATCAACTTGGAAGGAGACTCTCAAAGGTTAATCAAAATTATCTAACATATGGAATCTGATGACTCCGCATGTGGGGTACTATTTGATGATATTCTTGAACTATTGCAGAATTTTAGTAGTTAGGCACTGTAATGGGTGCCTAGACCTTGCAATAGATCTTTTGGATTATTGCGAGTGGAGGACTTGCCCTCCATCTTTTGTTCATTTCGCGCTTTCCGCGGATTTCTCTTAATAAAATCAATTATATGTTTTTCAATCAAAGAAAGAAAAAAAAAAGAAGAAAAGAAGAAAGAAGATTAAATGTTGGAGGAGAAAAGGAAGAAAGAAAGAAAATGAAAATGTACCTAGAAGTGAAATAAGAATAAAAGTGAAATGACGGGAAGTACGGCAGAAGCAAAGTGCAAAAATAGTTCACAAGAATTTTGGGTCCTATGAATCTAAAATTAGGTTATCAAAATCAATTGAGAATGCAAAAAAGTTACTTAATGCAAATTAAAAACTAAAATTTCCAATCATCTACCAAAACCATTTAACACAGACAAGCTTTGAATCTTTTTATTGATACAAGAAAAGCACTAGCATCAAGAGGAAAGAAAAGAAAACTAGAGGACAGCAATGGCTAACTCTCCACCAAAAAATTCTCGGCCCAGACCTACCAATTCCTCCTGGGGACCTATGATATTATGCACATGCGCCAGAACGCACCGGAGGGGTTGCATTCCCATGCGGAATAAAATGCTTAAGCAAAGAGAAGCCGTTCATAGCCATGAGTGCGACCGCAAAGAGGCTCCCAGGTACCATGAATATTAGTAAAGCGCCAGCACCCCTTCTCCTATAGCCAGCAGTTTTGAAACATTTTCCAATCGCCCAAAAAATCCAAGCAACCATCCCTACCATAATAAGGGACCAAACAAATAACCCCAAATCCCTAATGATATCACTTCTCTTGTTAGCATCTAGGCCTGCCAAATCAATGCGCAACAAACATAAACCGATTGCAAAAATTAGTTCATACGTCAAAAGAACAAATTTTGTACGTACTCTAGCAGAATCACAATTGAACAAACAAATTGCCTATATCTTCCTATTAACAAAGAACAAGCCATTGCTTTTTGGTGTCAAAATTCTTGTATCGCCCATTTTATCCCTACATTAGTTAAGATTTTTCTAAAATTTTCCCATTTTTTTAGGCTTTTAACTAAGTGGATTACCAACAATTAACTAGGTTAAAACTAAGAAAAGAAATGAATCACTTAGACCTAATAAATTACTTTACGTAAAAGTAATTTCCAACAATCCTTATTTCATAAGGGGGAAAAAATGGCTTAGCAGCTGCAAGTAGGCCAGAACCACTCGTATGTTGGATAAATTGGAGTGGAGGAAGCTATATTTTCGATTGAATGTAACTCATGAAAATGTTGGGAAACAAAGCGAAACACATTAGAAAAACAAAGGAGCAAAGGAGATATATTATCCTACTCTTTTAGTGATGAAGAGGACCAACGAGACAGACCAGTAGTGTCTTTATGAAGCAAATTGAAGGAAACAAGAAAAAAAAATAAAGAGTTTGATATGAATGAAGGCTCGGTAAACATTTAGGGCTTTTACTACAAATTATATGGGAAAATTTTATGATACCTTTTCAGTTACAATTTCTTGAGCATATATCTTTTCATGATTGTAGTGGTTATGTTTAACTCGGAAGTATAATACTTAAACGGACTAGGGAATCTCCCACTTATATGAGGACTTACGACCAGACAAACTTTTGGATGATTTTATGTCTCCGCCTGTTCAAAAATGTTGCAGAATCTATTGCTTAAGCTCCTATTGATGAAATCTTGTGACCGGAAAACCTAATTCTTAAGCTGATTCACAAGGCAATATATCAACAGCTCATTGCGCGGTAGGAGTCAACATTTCCACCCTAAATCCACCGCAAGCACCCCTTAGGGCTGCAAACAAGCTGAGCCGAGTCGAACTTTGGTCTTATCAAATTAAGCCTTGACTTAATTTCATCGACCTCGAACTCGAGATCGACCTCGATGAGCTGGCAATTTGAAGCTCAAACTCGAGCTCGAAAAAAAATAAAAATACTTATTTTATTTTTTAAAAAATAAATAAAATAATATTTTTTCTTAATAAATAATAAAATATTAAGAATATTTATATAATTTTACTATTAAAATAAAAATAATATATATATATATACTCGAACTCGCGAACCGGGCTTAATATTTTGACCTCGACCTCGAGTTCGACTTTGACTCGACCAACTCGAGCTCGTCTCGAGTTCGATATTGATCGAACTTGAGTCGAGTTTGAATCGAGCCGCTCGCGCGTTTGCACCCCTAAGCACCCTAAATTCCCCACCACCGCTAGGCCCGCCACCAAGTCGAGAATCAGAATACTGTACCCCCCATGAAACACATCTTTATCAATCTGTGCCAATTATCTCTCCGCAACTGAATTTTAACGAAGGGGAATATAAACCTAAGTGTACAAAAAACACAAACAAGCAATTTATATCAATGGTGAATATGGCAAACATAAAAGTCTATCCTACTACGAAAATAGAATGCACATGAAACTAGTGTACAAGCTATTGGTATTAAAGTAATATATGAAATAAAACGTAATCAACGATGGCTCTCCTTCATGGCCTTCTGATTTGGAAAGAACTGGAACTGAAACTTTGATAACTGAAATTTAGGATATTTGATAACCAAAAACTAAACAAGCAAGAATTATCTAGGGAAAACTTTAAAAACGAAAAGAGAAACGTCTGAGAAGCACGAACGAAAGTATACTTGGAAAATGGAAATAGGAAAACTTTATTTAAAAAAAGATAAAATTCAAAAAAGCATTATGTAAAACTCACAACCTGCTCCTGCAGATTCTGCTCTGGAGAATTCTGAATCTGAAACAGGCTTAATCCTCGTGTTTTCCATGGCTTGTTCTTTTTCTTTTGTTTTTCACGAAATATTTTTTTTATTTTGGGTTGGTTTGTGTTTTTCTTTTTCGGGATAGAAGTAAAAGAAACAAGAAGTGATGGGCTGATAGCTAACTACAACTTCAGTTTCCTCATCCGACAGGGGCGCTGTATGACTTATCTTCTATCCTTTTTTTTTTTTTTTGACGTTTTTGAATGGTAATATTCAACTCCAAGAACTATGACAACAAAGGGTCTCGGCATAAGAGGGTATTAGGTGGACCATGTCCACCATATGAGCTGCACTTTTTTTTTTTCTATTTTTTTTTCCTTATGGAGTAGTGGTATGACAATGTCAGCTCTGAATGTCACCACAGGGGTATGGGTCAAGACGACCATAATATGCATACATCTTTCTTTTTATTTTAGCCTACATTTGAATTGAAAGATTTGCCAAAGATTAGAAATCATTTCTAATTCCTCTAGTTCTTCAGATTATTTAAAGAGCAATTTGGGTTTCTAAATCACCAATTATTCTAGTATTTAAAGTGTGTTTTAAATAATTGATGAATCGTGAATTCAAATGCTTTTTAAGCAATCCAAGAAATTAGAAGCGATTTAGATGGATTTCAAATTTTTCGTCAAAGTTAAGAGTGGCAAATAGAGCGGGGTTGGGGCGGGGGATCCTCCCGTCCCGTTGTCAAATAACTCCCCCCATTCCCCGCCCCCTACCCTGTTTCCCTTGAGATCCCTTGTGGGGGAAGAAATCAATTTACCACATTTAACAATCTGCTCATTCACGGGACAATTTTATCATCCATTCTATCCCAAAATATTCAATGAAGACATTTTCAAATGCTCAATCTTAAACCTTTTCACGAGTTGCAAATACTAATAACTAAAGAAGATTAACAATCTGTCAATACCATGAAAATAACATTAAAACATCCAACTAAGATATAATAGGACCAAATCACAATTGTATGTTTACTTACGATAACACAATTGTAAACAACACTAAATAAGATTAACTATCAAGATGAAAATGGACTGCTCAGTTTGATGAATTTTAAAATAAATCATATAATAGAGCAAAATCATTAATAAACATCAAATTTGGCCAATCGAATGAGAGGCATATTCATCAAATAACTCACAATTTATAGAAGAAAGCCCAAAAATGAAGCAAAGATCGAACTAGACTAATGGTGGGGAACAAAACTAATCTTTCATTATATTATTAAATATAAAGAATTGGATTATACCTAAATTATTATATTGTGTATATATATGTATTGTATATATATCTATAAATTTAAATATATATATTTTTTATATGTGTGGAATGGGATAGGTGTATATTGCCCTGCCCCTCACCCTATTTTAAGACGAGGGAAATTTTCTCCCCCCGACCTCGCCCCATTTCTATCCCTGGCACCCGTCTCTGTTGCCACCCTCAATCAAAGTCCTCAATCCAAATAATGCAATTCCAAAGACAGATGCCATGTAATAATGGTCTTTTACAAAAAAGTGACTTAGCAGAATAGTAGGCAAAAAGTCAATTGCATGTAATCGCTTAAACATTTAGAAAATTTTGGAAAATGGGAATATTTCAAATTAATAAAGCGGGTGTAAATTTTGGGAAATTTATAAATAGGGTTGGATTATGGTTCATAATTTATAAAAAAAATTAATTTTGAGGTTGAAATGACAAAACTATCATTCTTTACTAGTACTAGCACTTGTATGTGTGCGTATATCATATGTGCATCTTTGAGGATACATATGTACACATCTATTGATTTAAAGATGCAAATTTGGATTTACACGTATATTACTGAAGTGCATATTTTTATGGGATAATTTCAGAGACCATTCCCTGAGGTTTCTAACAATTTCACTAGCCTCCCTGAAGTTTGCAAAATTACACAAACCTCCCATGAGGTTAAGATTTTGCTAATAAAATAAGTCCAATTAGAAAAATAACATTAAAAAATACTTTAAGGAGAGAGATTAAACTTTTATTCCATAAATAACCCTTATGCATGTGTATAAAATAGGGCCTTAGCCATTCAAGATCTAAATCCATTAAACGGTCTGAATATGCTAAGATCTAGATTTATTAAATTTAAGTGCTAAACTAGATTATCAAACAGGGCTTTAGCCATTTATGTTTATAAAATTGGTCGTAAAATAATGATAATGAGTTTAGAATGAGGAGAAACTAAAGAAAAATGATTGTAGAAGAAAAATAAGGCTGTATATGTATTATTTAACTACATCGAAAAGAAAAAATACAGATTTTTATGAAAAAGTACCTCATATTCATTTCAATAACTTAAATAAACAAATGAACAAATGTACATAATTTTCTCGTTGAAATTGAAATGAGAAAGGGAAAAAGTCTCAATTTTCTTATTAAGTGGGATTTTTTTTTTTAACTGGGACTACACGGTTAAAACCGATTTTGAGTTCTAGTTCCAATTTTTGGTGAACTTAAATAGGGACCAACCGGATTCCGATTTTGGCCCTGTTTATGGTTCCTCAGAATCGGTTTCAATTTAACAAATCGTGGATCTAATTTCAGTCTGAGCCTAATGCCCATGTGAAGGCCATGGTCATGGGCGTTCGCATGACCTGGCAGTCTGGCACAACAATAGCAGTACCCAACTCCCAAATCAGTACCTAAGTTTAGAAAAAGAAATACGAACTTTTGCATGTTAATGATTGACCATTAGAACTAAACTAAAGTTTAGAGCTTTCCATCATTGATTCATCATTCATTAAAAAGGATCACAAAACTATCATTCCTCTTATATTCATAGTAAACAAGTTTTTTTTTTATAATAATACCTATAATACAGTAAAAATATACATAAAATTACATATTTAACAAATTAAACAACTTAAATTATTGAAATAATAAAGTACATCATCTCAAATGTAAATTTTGATAAAAGGTGGTATGATCTTCCCCTTATTAATTTTTGTTTTAATAGAGAAAATCACAAAATTACCCTAACATATGAACAGGGTTGGTACCCGCATTTTTAGAATATGCAAATCGCGATTGGACTTGCACTCCTATTGACCCTAATTGCTTGTTAAAAATCGATTTGAGTACCCTATTTTGTGCGTTCAAATAATGTTTGTTTTTGCAGTTTCTAGTTTTTCAAGTCAATACGAACGATATTACACATGCTTATTTTATATTGTAAGAACTGACATTATTAAAGTTAGTTTAGAATTTAAAATAGGATTTATTATAATAGAAAATCCTGAACAAATTTTAAGACAGTAGAATTTGAGACTTTAGTACAAATCTGTGAATACTAATTTTCATATAAAATTTATGAATCTTCTTAAAGCCTGTAACCATTTTTTTCGCACCAAGTAGTCTTCAAAATAGTTGCACTAATGAATATATATATATATATATATATATATACCTAATTGCTCGTAGTTGATAAGCTTTACATCAAGTAAAAATATTAATAGGCTTTTAAATAAGTTTAACTAAGCTATTTTCTCTATCCAAAATGCAAAGAATTTAGATATTCATTTAAATATTTTTAATTGTTGATCAATATTTGTGTCAAAGCAACAAATTGTTTGATAAGTTAGTTTTACTAAAATCTTTTTCTTCCCTAAACTAGGAATTTAGGAAAGACACTTGGATTACTCCTAAAGTATGTATTGGAAAGCTTGTGAAGAATAACTGATATTACATTGATAAGTAGTACCCTAATTGGTTTTCCCTTTCCTTTTTTGGTAAGACTTTGCAGGGTTTTACCCAAAACTATAACTAATTTACGTGTATCTAGAGAGATTCAAATTTACATCCCATGGAAAAGATCAATTAGGACCTTTCTCTTTTATGTCTCCATATATATAGCTTTCTTTTGAAAAGATGGTTACAATTTTCTAGTGAAGCATTAATGATGGGAACAAGCACAGCTATTGAATTTGAGAAGAATAAACCATAACTGTGGAGCGCTCTCCCAGACCAAGGTATCCTTATATATATAAGATTGAGTTTTGGTCAAAGAGGAATTTAATTTCAATCGCATAGGCAAAGGCATTTTGAAAATTTGAAAAATGTGTTAACCTTTTTCAACCTTTTGGTGCAACTGATTACAACATGTGTTTAATTGTTTTTCTATTAAAGTCCCATGTTTGTACATTTAAATCTTGTATTTGTAGACACATCTAGGGTATTTGTGGAATGTGGGGTTTATTTGACAATCATTTGTACATTTGGTCCAATTCATATAAGTTGTGTTTTTGTGCAATTACCAAAATGGGGTTATTATGTAAATAGAGCCACGTAATTATAACACTCTGTAATGCAGTATACTCCATTTTAATTTGTTTGGAAATATTCATAATTATATCAACACTCATAATTATAACGCTCAACCGTTTGAAACAACTTCTCTCCAGCAATAAAATAATATTTACATCCCATGATTAAATGGCCAATAACGTGGATATACTGCCTGAGTTATTATCTAAACATCAGTTATGGCTCTTTCAATTTCTTCCTCCTTCATATTTTTCGGTTTTCCCCATTTCGGACTTTCCAAGGCCTGTGTTATTTTTTTAGGCCATTTACATCAGCATTTATAATGGTTTTCAGTAGAGCTATATTTCCTTAATATTACTTAATGTTGTGTTGTTATTCTTATTTTATCTCTTTTAATTGCCTCACCACAAAACTTTTTTAACCAACACGCCGCCAAACACCCCGCGATGAGTGGGTATTCCCCGCCTAGTATGTGTATATATATTATATATATATATATATATATATATCTTTTGAAGGTACGTTAAGATTTCTCGACTAGACGGCTATCATTGTTGTATTCCATGGGTTTAGTGAAAAAAGAAAAGAAAAAGATTGTCAGGCAATAAAATAACTAAAGTGTCTATCTCATTAGAATATATTTTAGATGTCATAATTTTGAAAATGTAAGATTAATTAGAAAAAATAAATAAATACAATGGAGGGCAGGTAAAATTAATTAGAAAAAGTATATAAATATAAAGGAAAATAATAATTATTAGTGTGTGTGTATATATATATATACATGATATGTTAGGTGAATATTAGGTATATTAATGAGGGCATCCGTTAGAAAAATCCATAAGATAAATAATAATAAGATAAAATGTGGATAAAATCCTTTTTACATGGTGTGAATTTAGTTTTAGTTCTACGCCTACTGGGTGACTACTCAAGATTCAAGAAACTCAAATTGCAGCTGAAAAAAAAAAAGTTTAAACTTGCTTTCTCCACAGACATTTTAGTTTGCCAAAAAAAAAATGAAAAGGCATCGGCACACCTCTGCAATGCCAATAGATTGCCAGCTTTTAATATTTCAACTAAAGATACAATTTGTGTTTCCACATCAAGTTGATAATTTAATGCAGAAAATGCTCAAAAAAATTTTAAATGCAGAAGATGTTTCAATTGCAAAGAATTGAATATGTAGTTTAATATCCTTTATATCTTAATTCCATTCCGTGGATATCTTTTACTACTGATTTTAGACATGGATTTTGTTTTCTTTTGATTCGTAATCTTTTTTTGCCTATGTCAATAGTTATTACTTCACTCTCTTTTCCATGTTTGATCATTGATGGTAGTCAGTGATAACAGGTAAATAGTATACTTTACCCTAAATCAAGCTTGCTTTTCGCATATCCAAATTCCTATTTAAGTACAAGGAACAAAGTCCAGATCATAGACACAGATCATATAATCACAATTTCATGAAATGGACTTAAAAGTAATTGTATAAAAATGAACTTATTACGTCAAGGCCAAAGGTATAGGTTTGTTTCCACAACTCCATCCAGCTCTTATTGATATCTTACTGGCCAGGAAGCCCAGGACTAGTTTGATGGTTTAAAAGATAAAGGACAAAGGGAAAACTTTAATGAGGAGATGAGAGAAGAAATGTAGTCAAGCTATATTTGGGGGTTTGAGATGGAAAGTATCACTGTGTCACATTTTTACTAATGTTTACTAATGGAAAATTGTTCAGGCATGCCATTAGCTTTCCATGCTAAAATATCTAATCCTATGGAATTCTTACGAATTTCCTTTCAAAATTTGTCAAATAATTCATGCCGGACGATATTTTCTTTTTTGTCCAAAACTGAATTAAAAAAAGTGTATGCTTGGGCATTTTAAAATCCTACTATTTCCTCCTCCTCTTCTCGATCCCTTAAAAACTTCCAAAGAGTAGGTATTTAAGTCCTTTCTTTTCCACCCTCTGATGTCAATCCAAACACGCAGTCTTAGGCTAAAAGGTGTGTTCCAATACTGGTTCCTTACCCTCACGCTTGGCGGCATTCCAAATTCAGGCATTACACTACCACTACGCCTAGGTATAATGGACCTAAGAATCGGTAAAAATGGAAGAAGGCATGTAAGGCAAGTTTCAGTTTAATGCATAAATGATTCAAAAAAATTAACAACTAATCACAATTACCACTTTAGGTCTCTTCGTTTTCCTTTTCCTTATTTTAGAGGTACAAACGAGTCTAGTTTAATTGAGTAGCTTACGAGTTTGCTCGGTCAAAATCCGAATTCAAACTCATAATTATCGAGTTGAGCAGATCAAAACTATTTAACGAATCGAATGTGAACTTAATATATGAAACTCGAAATCTTGTCAAGCTTTATCGATATATTAGTATAAAATTTCTATTTTGTCCCTTGTTTAAAATTATTTAAAATATAAAATTTATATTTCTTAAAAAATGGAGGAAGGAAGGGATGCATGTAAGGCAAATTTCACTTTAATCCATAAATGATTCAAAGAAATTAACAACTAATCACAATTACCACTTTAGCCTCTTATTTTTCCTTTCCCCTATTTTAGAGGTGCAAACGAGTCTAGTTCCATTGAGTAGCTTGCAAGTTTGCTTAGTCAAAATCCGAATTCAAACTCATAATTATCGAATTTGAGCAGATCAAAATATTTGACGAATTGAATTTGAACTTAATATGTGAAACTCGAAATCTCGTCAAACTTTATCGAAGTCAATCAAACTTTACACACACATATATTAGTATAAAATTTCTATTTTGTTCCTTGTTAAAATTATATAAAATATAAATTTATATTTCTTAAACTTGATTGAACTCGAAACAAGCTCGATTGGACTCGATAAGCACGAATTTGAGCCCAAGTTTAAGTAATGCAAAATAAAATCGAGTTCAACTTTCAAGAACTTGACGAACTCGAGTTCGAACTCGAATTCAAGTTTTTTTGACTCGAGTCAAGGTCGACTCGATTGGATTGCACCCTACCCTATTTAGTTGCTTGGTCACTTATGAATATAAAAATGCCCTTTGTTTTACTGTCCATTCACCTCAGTACCCTGCTAGTGCACGTTTATTTTCGTATTTGTGTAGCAGCAAACTGGCACTATCATGCTGCTACATACGATGCCAACCAAGTGCTGCCTATCTTTAATTTCACCATATTAAAATTTCTTTTCCTTTTTTTTTTCTTTTGATGGTAATTATCGTCCCCAGTACCTATAACGGATGTCTAACTTTGATAAAATTAGAAGGACACCAACCCAATGAAGCATAAAGACAAACAAAACATGTAGTGGTAAGGCCAATGAAGCATTTGGATTATAGGAACCCTTTTTTTTTTTTTAATAGCCACTTTGCTTTCATAGGCATTCAAGGTTATCAAACTTTTTTGGCCTGTTGCTACTGTTACTTATTTCGTGACTAATTCAGCTTTCTCCTTTAGTTATTTTCAGTTTTCAAAAGTAATGGTGCTTACGATTATCTTCTCTTAGCCATGTACCTTTTTTAATGAGGAGTTTACATGCAGTAGATGATTAGAAAAATCAAGCTTACTTTGTCTTGGCCATTGTGGATGCATAAACATGCAATTTTGATGTTGATTCCGAAAGACGAACAAGACAAATATATGCTTTTCTCTGTCCACCACGGCGTCAGTACGCTTAAACGGCAAACCAACAACACAAAAATGCTGCGGATCATCAATTCAGGCAACAAATTTTCCTCTGTCCTCTGTCGACACCTGCCAATTGTTAGTGCCAAATGCCAATAAACGGTTGACTGGTAGAATAATTAAATTGCTTCTGTAATTTTAGTGGTTGAGTTGGTAAATTAATGTAGAAAACTAGTATTTTCTAATAATTATAAGGATTAACTTTTTAATACATTGATCATGCAGTGATTTTTTAACACTAATAATTTGGATGTACATTGCATATGTTTGATTTAAATTTATATTATGTGGCATAATCTAAATCTGCTAATGTTAAAAAAATAAAAATAAAAATAAAAATTTATATACTTATAGTGTAGGAAATATTTACTCTAATTATAAATATAATAGTAGAGAAGAAAAACTCACTCTTTTGTGCGTTAAGACACTTCATTTTGTTGAGGAATATGTTTTAGCTATTCTAGTTTATTTTCTTAAGAGTAAGACAAGGATCTTAATTGATTTGCAACTGGCTAAACTAAATAAAGGTTGAGGACCCTTGCTATGATCACTTTCCCATATTTAGAAAATAATCTCTACGTACCATTTCAACTTTTAGTGTACGTTCTAGGATATTATGCATATTTACTGTATCAAAACATTTTTCTGACTGATAAAGCTTTTGTGTCTTTTCCTACGCAGAAATCCCAAGTACCATGCAAAGCTTATGGTGCAGTCACGAAGTTGAATAATCAGGTTTTAAAACAAAACAAAAAACAAAAAAAAAACAGTCATCGTGCTAGATTAGGTAAACTGGAAGCGCTTTAATTACCGCTACAGTGGTAAAGTGACTTTAAGAATGACTTGTATAAGTAAGGTAAGGAACGACTTTGGATTTTACATTAAAAAAAAAAAAAAAACTACTGACTTTAAGAAATTAGCCGGCCAGGGGTGACCTGACCTGAATACTCAAGGCCTTGTATTGTAAAAAGCTGATTTACATTTTTTAAGAAGCGCCAACTTAAGTTCACCATGCCCTAGAGAAATGATTGTCTGCATCACCCATATAAACAACACTCCCTCAGATCCTCCGGTTGTCAGAAGCTAGCCCCAAGGTATTTTGGACCTTTTCCAGTCATTGAACGCGTAGCGAAAGTGGCCTACAAACTACAACTCCCTGATCACGCACGCACGCACCCATCCAACTTTTCATATCTCATTGCTGAAAAAGAAGGTGGGGTCTCATACTGTTGCACCTTATTTACCGTCGGCTATCACTGATCAAGGTCACCTGTTGCTTGAACCCGTAGCCATTCTGGACAGGCGCATTGCTAAGCGAGGAAATCAAGCTGCAACTCAGGTTCTGGTTCAGTGGAGTAACTCATTTCCAGAAGACGCTACGTTGGAGTTCTTGCATGATTTACAGCAAAAGTTCCCTACCTTTAGTCCTTGAGGACAAGGACTTTCTTGGGAGGGAGCATCTGTTACATACACAGATATTCATCATGGGCATTTTTGTAATAAGCAGGCTTTGCATTCTTTCTGTAATTGTTTCTTGTTTGAATTCTTGTAACGACCTAACAGAAATAGTAAGTATCATGCATCGGTAGGAAATTAGTTATGTACAAGTCAGATGCATGGCACGAAAATGGAAAGGCAGCGGAGTAGTTAATTATAACTAACTCCTTCCACCGCCTCTCTACATTTATAAAAGGGCCAGGAGCTGAAGAAGATAGGTAGTGAACGTTTTAGAATCATTTCATTCTTTCCAAAATCTGACCTTCACGGTGTCTGTGATGTCTACTAATCAACCAGAGACCTGTTTCAAAAATGCCCTGAAATGTGTCATCTATGAGCTGATGATGGGGGGTTTCCTACTTTTTTTGGAGACTGCAGTTACCGTAACTGAGTACGCCCTTGATAAGGATGAGGGCAAGAACAATCGTGCTGCCAAGGGGCTCGCCGTCGGCGTGAACGTGTTATCCTTAGGGCTTTTCGTCTTCTTGTGCCGCAAGTTTCATTGCCGGGCGAAAGCAGAAAAGGCCACTCTCCGGTGGAAGTGTTTGTACGTATGGATCGACCCGACGACCCAAGAGGTCTGGCGAATGTATGGATCAGCGATGCAGCTTTTGGGCCTCACCATGGGCATGATCCATTTTGTGGCGTCGATCGTCGACACTTTCAGACTCTTCGGCAAAATCCTCCCGCATCTCTCCAATTTTTCAATTCTCCCGCTGTGTGTCGTCTTTTTCGAAATAATCTTGAGAATAGCGTCACTTGTTGATGACTGTTGCTGCATGCAGCGGGATTGGCGATGCAGTCATCGATTATTCATCTATTGCCAAGGGTATGATACACCCCCCATTGCTGAGGATCCAGCGGCAGCCGCTGTTGGAGAGGAGGATCTTGAGGCTGGCGCTGTCAGAGGAGAGCACATCGAGGCTGCAGCTGCAGCAACAACCGGTGCTACACTAGCTACGGTAGCAACTACCGCTGCCGGAGCCGAAGCAGCCGTTGAAGCTACAGCGGCCGCTACCGCCTGTGGAGCCGGTGGAGCTGTACGCCACTGGCACTGTGTGCAAACTTACCGGTACAAGGAATTCGGCACCTTCGCTGCCCGTTGTGTCCACCACGGCTGCCATGATGGTCCAGTGCGCCGGATTGTAGCTACGCCCCCTCGGGAGGAGAAGCAGGGGCAGGAGCAGTGATTGCAGTTTTTTTTATAGCTTACTGCTTAAAACTGTTTTCTAGCTTAGCCATTTGTTATCTCATTTCTAGTTTCTCAACATAAATAGTTTCTCATTTCTAGTTTCTTATATAATGCGTTTGAAGTTTGACCAAAAAAAAAAATCATAAATAGAATAACAGCCGAAGGGCTCTTTAACTCTGAGGCACTTTTTCGTTTTCGTCGTCCCTCGTGAGTGGCTCGTGATTTTTAAAGGCGACATCATTCCATCGGGTGACTGAAGTCAAAATAAAAATAGATTTAACGAGTTTGGACGTGTTTCTCTCTGTCCAAAACCTAGGGTAAAGAATCAAGGCCACGGAGTTCTTTCCGCCGCTTCTCATTTCGTCCCTTCCTCCTTCCTCTCAAAATCTCTATCTCTTCTCCTCCCTTACTTTCTCGTTCTTTGATTTCAATCTTTAGCCTTTCTTAGTCTGTTCTCCTCTTTTGTTTCATTTTTGCCCTGACGAATCGCCGGATTACTAAAAAAGCTAACTAATTACTTTCCGAAGGTCATTTGAAGCTTCAAAACCAATAAACGAAGTAAAGCTCCTCCTCCGCCACCGCAACAGGCCATGCGTAAAATAGGTGATTCTATGGCCTTTTCCCTTACACTTTTTCTTTGGTCTATTTTTTAATATATATATGGTTTTTTTTCCCTCAGAGACGATTGTAGTATGAAAAATCCTATGGATGATGAAAGTTCCAGCGCCACCGTCAATAATTTGCCTATTTAACATCATGTTCTGTAATTCCGAATCTTTCTTTGTACCCTTTTTTTTAATTCATCTTTTCTAATACCTTTATTTTCCACTGCTTGGTTTTTTGTTCTTTTCCACACTTATATATTTTTTCTGTTCCTTGGCTAGGCTTAAGACTTAACAAGGTTTATGGGTGCACAACTGAAGGTCTGTTGTCTCTCTATGTCTCATGGGCTAACAAACAATTGCTATCATTCATGCTCATTTTAATTCATTTTTGAAGCAGAGACTGCTTTCTTTTTTTTCCCGGTGATTATAGTATCCAGTAAGAGCATTTCCAAAGATCTCCTTCCAAGATGTTAGTTGAATTTCATTAGTTTACTACTTTTCTAGATGTACAGGTATGCATTTCGTATTTGTTCCTTTTTTTTATTTGATCAAGTGTACATTGCATAGGTTGAAGATTACAACTGCAAGTTGGCAAAGAGAGGAACAATAATATCTCAGAATGGTGTAATATTTTGTATGACTCAAGGTATGGTATAGTTTAAAATTGTCACTTGGGAAAAAACCAACATCATTTTCATCGTTGCATTTCTATTCTTATTGTTAAAGCTTTTATAATAACATAGGAATTTTTTTGGGCCGGCAGAACATGCACATGAGATTTCTCTATACCATCAAGAAAGCAAGAAGCTCTCTCCCAATTCGAAATAGTATGCCCTCTCATTCCCCGTTTCCCGGTCTTTTTTTTTTTGCAAGCGTGTTTCAAGATCAAATTAGGCTTGTTTTACTTGAGTAGTTTGTTTGATGATTGTACATTCTTTTGAGTTGTGTCTTTGTTGTGTGCTGAGACGCCAGTTTACTGTCCAGGACTTGCTTCTAATTGTTTAAAGTGTTGAAAATCTTTTGTGATTCTCTAAATATCTCTCTGGTTATTTGATAGAGAAAATGTGACATAGGTTGTCAGTGTATAAGTAGGTTTTGTTTTGCAACCTTAGCACATTATTAGGCTATAGTGTTCCCTGTCACTGTTTGGTAGACTATATTTATATACTTGTCAAAAAAAGAAAATCTAATCTGTTTAAATTCCCTCATTATCCTTTTTTATGCACATTTTATGGAGGTTTTCTCATTTTCTGCTCTGGATTCATGAAGATTGGCCACCACAGGCAATCATTTTGAAATATTTGATGATGATCTCTTGCTCTCGGGTCAAGTAAAGATTTTTGGATTCTTTTCCTAAGCATTAGTGATCTTTCAGTTCCATATCGATTCATTCTTTCAAGTTGCAGATGTATAAAGCGGGCTGTCGACATCTGAGATGAGAAGGAATTAACACATTCAACTGAAGCAAGACTGATTGCACATGGGTAAGGGAAGTAAGACGTGAACCGAGGGCGGGAAGGACTCCGTCTCAAAGCTCTTTTGCCAGCTTAGCGTGCCAGCAAAGTAGAATAATTTGCACTCCTCGATCACTTGATCAATAGTGATTCCAGCATCTTTTTTGTTACCACTTTCTTGAATTTCCTTGATATTGGATTCCAGGAGCATACCTAGTAAGTCTTCAGTCTTCATTCCCCCTTCTTTCAGTTTCTTCTCCCTTTTACTTATCAGGTCCTTCACTATAGCTCGGATTTCACGGTTTATTTCTTTCATTTTCCTGTTGGATTTTGTTGGCACAAATCTACCAAGCACAAATCATTGATGTAGATGGTGACATTCAGATAAAAATGTACTTCTAGAACAAGAAAACAATGCTCTTTCTCTTGGCCATTGAACTTTGGACTGCTTTCGTGAAAAATTGCCACTATATCTAGCTTCTTAGGAAGAAATCAAAATGTTACCTCCATCCAGGAATGTAACTTGACTGCGAATTTTCCAAAATGAGTTGAATTGGTTCCTTTTGGAGTTGGAAGATGCGTCTTCCTTCTTCATAGCTACTTCCAAATGCTGTTCGAGAAATTACATCAGCTGATAAATATGCTAGATAAGGCAGCACATTTATTTCACTTGATCCTGTTGGCGACATTAACGTCTCCCATTTACTCACAATCTCCGAACAACTCAGATAGATTGCTGGCAACATGTTCTGCAAGCATATTACACAGACACGCACACAAAAAGAAAAAGGAAAATTGAGCATGGAAGTTTCGAGTATAAGCATATCACAAACAAAATTGTGGGCATGGCCACAATTCCGAAGTAGCTAATTTAATGATTGCGCAGAGGCCTTTGATTCGCTCTACATCAATACTGTGTACTTAACTTTAAATGATGAAAATTAGACCAGGGACTACAGGTCCTTTTAAAGCCCAAGTTGATATTTGAAGTTCAAATTGCAATCTGATTTCTGTGTTGTACTGTATATGACGTTGGCTTGCTGCAAAAAAAATAACACATGGCACGAGATATATATCATCTTCCTATCAGGTACCTGAGTATGCAGTCGTTGCTCATGAATTTATTAAGATGCTTTTAACCAACTTAAAGAGAAAAAAACAAAAAGGGCAAACTACGATGGCATGAAAGAGAAGGCTTTACAGACGCTTCAACAGATCACGAACGAAGTAAAGCTAAGGGGAAGTATAAGTATCAGAAATCTACTTACAGGTTCAATTGTAGCATTTTAAACTGGAGGGTTCTAATAAAAGATTATTCAAAATTCATAGGGTCCAATCACTTATTCTTTTTCCTTGAATCAAAATTTCATTACTTCTTACCTTAAGCTTGTGAAGATTGAAAGCGGGATTCATTATCTTTCTAAGTTTTGCCCATCGTTCGCCCTCTTCAAATGCAAGCCCATCAACAAGCAACTTCAACAAGAAATTTCCTTTGGGCTTGTGAAAACTGTTGTAATTGATGAGAATGCCTCTTCTCATATCAGGATCCATTATCATCAGCCTTGGAATTGGTCCAATCCATACAAAAGATTTCTTTCCTGCAAATTGTAATTACATATTTGCCTTACATAATGCATAGGATTTGAGAATACTTAATTTTCTTTTTTACTTCTCTTTTACCAAAGGAAAAAAAAATGTCTACATGTATTTCGACTAACTTACCATACTTTTGGATGATATGATGATCGAAAGGCACAGCATAGGACGGGATATCATCGTGCAGGTTGATTTCTTTGGACTGTGTTTCCAATGTTGAGGTTTTCATAACTTTGAGATCCCCATGCCACAGCCGGTAAGGATTACCCTTCAGACCTTGCCGTCTCAAGTGCCACTCTAGCTTTTTTGGTTGGAAAAATAACCAGCTTGCAATCTTCCATGCCCATGTTACTATTATCAGCAAAGCAAGAGTCACCAGAATATTGGAGTTGAATTCCACCATTTCCAAGAAATGCAGAAATAGAGAAATGATAGATAGAGAACTTGAAAGCAAGAAGACTACTTATAAAAGAGCAATTCAAGAACCCTTTTTTTTGGTCATTTACAACTTGGCGAGAAAAAAGAATTGTAATTTTTTCACATTGCAGTTACTCCGGAAAGTACACATATGGGAAATAATCTTATACATCTAGAAGCAATATCATTGTTTGTGTTTGGTAATTTAATGCGGGTAAGTATGGCTAATTAATCTGTGCATAATCACAACCAAATTCTCGTAATGAAAGGGGAAGGGAAGGAGAGATAAGATTGGGTCATTAGTAATCAGAATATTGTGAAATCTATAATATGGTTTTGGTGATTATGGGTCCAAATTACAATATCGTGACATTTAAAACTGAGTGAGAAAAAGGAAATAGAAGGTTCTCGTCAGTTTCTAATTTTTTCACTTTTTTTTTAATGAACTTTTCACATCTGGGTCAATTGTGTTCAGCACTTCGGATGGTCATCCCAACTGAAAAGATCTGTTTCCTGCAATCAAGGCAAATGTCAATTTGACTGAAATAGATAAGAAAAGATGGCATTTGTTCTAGTATATGCTTTGAGAGCAGTACTTTCCAAGTTTCTCACCCTTAGTTTGTATTTTTTGGAAACAGGAGATATTCATTATAGAACTTGTAAAATACAAAATTTTGCAATATTTGCTAAAGACGCCTTCTGATCACAATTTTTTATTCAAAAAATTATTTTAACTCACATTTTCGTCTCACGTGTATTTTCATTTAAAAAAGTGATATAATATTATTTTAAAAAAGCACTTTAAAAAAGCTTTTCCAAGCAAAACCATTTTCACTACTTTAGATAAGTCATGACTTTGTTTTTCTGTTTCTCCGAACTATGCAACAATTACATTCCGTTATTGCGTCTTCACTCAATCTGAATTCATTCTCACTCTCTTTCAATTGTTCCAAATTAATGTTTTTACGGCCCTTCCCTATCAGAATAAGATAAAGATGTATAAAAGTAGAAAGCTTACGTGGATAAACATAAGGGATAATTTCAGAAACCTCCCCTGAGGTTTCTGACAATTACACATAAGTATCCTCCAATATTAAAAATTACACGGCCCTCCCTTTCATTCTGATGTGACCAAATGTCAACTTCAACAGCAATAAAGTGACAGAAATACCCTCCCAATATCAGTCTCTAAAATATTAGAAATGTGGAAAAAATATAAGTCTTCCAAGTAAGATTCTTGATATGCAATTTGACGTCATTTCACTTGGGATAAATAATGCTTCTGGCGCCATCCGAACTTCCTTATTGCTTCTAAAGTGCAAAAGAAATAGCTATAGAGAAAGGAGAGGATCTAGTAGCAAAGCTGGTAAAAATCCTTCATCTCATGAAGGATAAGTCAGAATAGTGGCATATCTACAACATATGAGCTTGATAGAAAGCTGTTGAGGCAAAAGATCACAATTTTGTTGGATTTATTGTACCTATTTTCAAGTAATAGACACTAATAGTGGATATTAATGATCTATATGCTTGTTATAGTGGCATATAATCTGTTATTAATATTATAAGATGAAGATATGGCTGTGAGATTGCTTCAAAAGTTAGGCAGTAGAAAGGGATGGTGGTTTTAAGGTTAGATCATGTCTACATTAATGTTTTTGATGCTAAATCTGTGACTAATAATGCATGCATGTGGTGTATTTGATAAATTTTTTAGCAACGGATGTTCATATAGCTTAATGATTTATAGGGAGAGAATTGTATTGTAATGAGTTTTACTTGATGATCAATATGATGTTTCTTGTTTTTTGTCTAAAATATAGAAGTTTGGTGACTTAATAGAGTTTTAGTTAAAAGTATTTGTTCATCTCATTTAGTAGATAAATGGCTTGTACTAGTTAGTAGAGCTTGTTAAGTAATAAAGGATGGTAATAGAAGAATGAAAGACAAGTTAAGGTTGTTCTGGAATAATAAAACTATCTGATGTGAGCAAATGAAAAGAAAAAATCTATGATGGATTATGGAGTTTTTTGCATTTTGAAAGCTGCTATTAGGTGTTATTATATGACAAAGAAGATTATACTTCATTATTTAGATTTTGATGTTAGTAAGTAACAACTATGATACTAATAATTAATTTGGGTAAAACAGAATGTCACCTGTGGTTGCACATGATATTGTAGTTCACTGCAATAGAAGAAGAATTAGGATTTCTAATATAGATCCTGATAGGTATTCTTATATAGAACTGTTGAATGATATTTGTGAAGAAACACTTCATGAATTACCTGAAAATCTTAATTATTTGCTACTTATGAGATGTGAAATTCCAAGAAGTGCTGCAACAATGGACGTCAACACTGATAAGGTGGTCATGGAAATGTTTAAGGTGCATGAAAATGAGCTGGTAATCAATTTGTTTGTGGACCACATGGATGTAATTCCATTTAATATGCCTGAGATGAACAACAATAACAACTTTGGTGGTGGGCAAGAGAATCTAGGAATTGAGGATACTGCTGGAAATGCTGAACTTAATTTACAAAATATTGAAAGGGATGATGAAGTGTTCATTTCAAGTGATGATGATTCTTGGTTGTATGAAGCAAACAATGACAAAGATGACAGCTTAAGCAATAGCAGTGAGGCACATGAATCATCTAATATGAGTGATACTGCCTTCTCAAATTATGAGAACAATTATGAAGGTGATGTCATTTCGAATTCCGAATCTAAGGATGAAATTGATCCAAATAGGGCAGCTTTAAAAGCAAAAATGTTCACCTATAATCTGAGAGAGGATATTAAATTTGAGAAGGATATGTTATTCACCAATGTTGATGCTTTTAAGGCTACTTTGAAGGATTATGTAATCCAAAAATGTTTTCCCATAGTAAGACTGAAAAATGAAAAGAAAAAATGTACTGCTAAGTGTGCTGTTGAAGGCTGTCCATGGAGAATCCATGCTTCTCTTGTTGGTGAAACAACTTCTTTTCAAATTAAATCTTACACACCTCAACACACTTGTGTTATGAACAATAGGAATGCAGAGGTTACATCTGATTGAATTGCTAAGAAACTGATTCCACTTCTTCGTATCCATCCTCAAATGAATACAGAAAGTGTCTATGCTGAGATTGTATCAAAATATGGTGTGTACCCTAGCAAGATGCAGATTTGGAGGGCAAAGCCAAGGGCATTGGAAGAGATACAGGGTACACACTATGAGTCATATGCAAAATTGCCCAAGTATGCTGAGATTTTAAGGAAAAGTAACCTTCAATGCATCTGCAAAATTCATTTTGACATGCCAAGTCTCTTAGTGGAACCAAGATTTCTGAGAATTTTTATTAGTTTCAAAGCACAAAAAGATGGATTTCTCATATATTGCAGGCCATTTGTTGGTTTTGATGGTTGCCACCTCAAAGGACCATATGGAGGAATGTTGCTTACTGCTGTGGCTTTGGATGGGAATAACAGCATATTCCCTCTTGCAATTGCTGTGGCTGAATGTGAAAACAAAAGGACTTGGTCATGGTTTTTTCATTTCTTTGAAGAATACTTTGGTCCATTTGATAACCAATTACCTCTAACATTTATAAGTGATAGACAAAAGGTACATTTTGTTCTACTTACAAATGTTCCATTTCTACTGTCATATAATTTAACTACCAATCGTATGTTTGTTCTAATTAAATTATGCTAAATGTAGGGTCTGAACTTAGCATATGAAGAACTGATGCCATACGCTGATGCAAGATACTGCTGTAGACATATTCAGAGCAACTTTAAACTGTCCTTTTCAAGAGTTGCTTCTTAGTAATTACTTCTGGCAGGCAGCTAAGAGCTTTGATGCAGCTATTCATAAAGAGGCAATGAAGAGAATAAAAGAGATGAATATTGAAGCTTGGAAATACTTGACAAAGATACCGCTAACAACTTGGGCAAAACACTCATTTTCTCCTGCTATAAAATGTGATCATGTGACAAATAACTTCACTAAATCTTTTAATGCATGGGTTGGTGATCTGAGGGGGTTGCCTATTCTTACATTGTATGAAGGTTTAAGGAGAAAATTCATGAAGAAACTACACAAAAGATTTCATAAGATATGTACCTACACAGGTGTTGTGCCACCTAAGATTGTGGAGAAACTAAGAGAAATTGCCACTCAATCTAGAAAGTATGAGCTTTCTATGACTAGTGAGACACTGTTTGAAGTAAATGAATTTGGCAAGTCCTACATAGCCAATCTTCAGAAGAGAACTTGTGAATATGGAGCATTTCACATTTCAGGAATTCCATGCAAGCATGCTGTTTTAGGAATTATATACAGAAAAGAGAATCTTAAGAAATATTGTGATCCAATGTTTGCAATTGAGGTGTACCAGAAAACATATTTTGGAATGATAAATCCAGTTTCTGATGAGAGAAACTGGCCTAATATGCTTGAGGTGACCCCTGCTACACTATTACCATCCCTATTAAGAAGAGCACCAGGTAGACCAAAGAAGAATAGGAGGAGAGAAGTTGATGAGGATGCTTCTTCAGCTTAAGCAGGAAGGTCCAAAGCTTTTAGGTGCTCATTGTGCCAATCTTATGGGCATAATAAGAGAACTTGTGAAAGAGCTCCAGTGAAAGCAAAGAAGGGAAGCAATGTTTCTAGTAGTCAGGTTATGCGCATTGCCTATATGACCTTTGTTCATTATTTGCTTTGGTTAATGTGACATTCTAACTGATTTCATGATATCAGGTTCGTCAAAGAAGAGGGAAACCAGGTAGAGGATTGGCTAATACATGGTTATTTGAGGCTGTACTTTGGGTACTACAATAGTTGTTGGATTCAAAATTTATTATGGTATTCACTATTAACTGTTACACTTTATATCTGAATACAGGATCATGTTTCTGGAAATGTACCTGTTGTTTTCTCAAGTCAAGGTAGCAATCCTAATTGTCCAAATCAGGTATGTCTTATATTCATGTCCTTGTAAGTTGTATACTACTGTTAATTTATGGAGATACCTAAATGTTGAATACAAGTAAGGGAAACACAAATTCTGTATCTGCTGGAGCTCAATTGGGTACCGGAACTCTATCTGCTACTGCTAATGTACAAAATCAATTCCAAGCTGGCCCAAGTAGAACAAAGAAGGTATAACTTTGTTCATTTCAATTTCATTTGACAACCACATACATCTTTATATGCATATACACGTCTCTGATATGATAAGAGCACTTTATGATTCATTTTTGTTAGAAAGAAAGGCCTGCAAAGGCTAGAGCCACAAGGACAAGAAACATTATTGAGAAAAGGACTGGTGGTACCCCCATTCATTCACGTATACCTTCTAGAGAAAATGTCTCTGTGGAAGCAACAATGGAGCTTCTCAAATATCCAGAACTATTACCATAGAAGCTGATGCAACTACTAACTCTGCCAATGTTAGTAGCTCCTTCAGCTTGTGGTTTTAATGGCTGATCACTACATATCTAATTAGTAATTTATATAGTATTTTACAAGGCCTGCAATCAGTGGTAGTGGTCTGAATCTTTTGTACATCAAATCTCATAATGGAATTGATACCATATAGTCACCTAGTCACCTAAGTTTAGCAATCCTCACCATCCAGACAACTAGTCTAAGATGGTGTTTTGTGTTCAATGGATTGCTTGGCAAACTTAAATCTGTAACTGAAAGTAAGGCGTTATAGTTGCAACATTTACAATCCTAACCATCTGCAAAGCCTATTAAGATGTTTCTTTTTTGCCTTGAATTGCTCATTATGGGTATTCAATCAACTTGAGTGTATGGCCTTGTTATTTATCATATTTAAGACTTGTTTTAATTTATTTTGTTTATAGTGTTTTGTACCACCTACATATGCAATTGTACAAGTGGTTCTGGAATTTTTTTGTTTTGAAGCATGGTAGATAAACTCCTATTAACTATTATAGATGAATTTAAATCCACCATATCTTGACCTTGTGGTTCTACCACTATATAATTACCAAGGCTCAAGTTTTGGTGGTACATTCTTACAATTTTATCCAATTTTTTTTCCTTTTTTTATTGTCATTTTTCTTGCCCAAAAATTTTAACTCATTTTCTTGTAAGGTCAATAGGGGTAACTTGGAATATAAGTGTTTGACAAGACTGATTCATCATTTTTAAATTTACTTTTTATGACATGAACTTGATTTGTTACCAAATATGTCAATCAAGGGATGGGTAGTGTAATTTTTGATATTAGAAAGTATTTATGTGTAATTGTCAGAAATCTTGAGGAAGGTTTTTGAAATTGTCCCTAAACATAACTATGGAAGCATTATTATGGGAAATAAAAGCTTTGCCATTGTACATAGGAAAAAGAGAAATATTACCTGGATAAAACAACTATAGAAGATATGTATAAAAAGAAACCTACAAAACACTTTATCGCCATATAAAGCTTATGTTTACTAGAGCTATAAATGCGCATAAGAATTGTTCTGCGTACTTAGTAGGTTACTAAAAAGCAGATAATGTTTTTGGTAATGATGCTCAACTTTTTAATTTCATACACTTTCCCTTTTATTCTTTATTATGTGCAAAAGATAAAAATGTTCATGGTTAACACTTGAGATTTCGTACTAAGATGGCGCAGAAGAGAAAATATGAAGTTGGAATAGGAGTGGAAAAATTATGTCACTTGTTCATTTGTCCACTTATTTGATACAAGGGAGACTTTAAGCAAAGAAGAAGGGAAAAGGCAGAGATTTCAGTATCGAATTAGGCATCTTATGATCAGCTGATTAATAATGTTCCTATCGGTTTGAATTGCGCAAAGTCTTGGGACCATCACATTGCTTATTTGCATTGATACATGGTTTGTGAAAAATTTACTTGTAATTTGTATGTGCTTCCGAACCTAGCTTGAGCTTATGAAATGATTAGTAATGCCCAATCGTAAATGAATTTTCGTACTTTAGAATGCCATCTCAGTCAAACCGTGGAGCAACACAGCAAAAGTTGCCCTAATAGCGATCCCATTGCAGCCAGACCAGCTACATTCCCCTTAGCCACTTCATGATAGAAGCTGCAATATTATTCACACATCAAATTTACAGATGAACTCTTCCATTTTTCACAGTTCTTTTTTTCCCACTCATTTTGTCACTTTCCAACTCTCTTAAACAAAAGGCCCAAAAAAGCCAAAAAAAAGGAACTTTTACAGAACAGAACCACTAGGGGCTACTGTTTCTATATTTTGCGCAAAATTATATTTGCGCCATGTTGAGGTTTATGGGTTACAACGAAACAAGGAGCATGAATATAAGATGGAGAAAGCTCAAATTCGAAATGTTGAAGTATCATTGTCAAAGCAAGTTTAGCTTCCATCAAAGCAAAATTGTTACCGATGCAAATTCGAGGACCCCAGCTGAAAGGAAAGAATGAAAGTTGATTTTTCGTGGCTTTAGCGATGCCTTGGGAAAATCTTTCAGGTTTGAATTCTTTGCAGTCTTCACCCCAGAGTTGAGGATCATGATGCAGTAGGATTATAGGTAACATGAGGAATACACCTGGAGGAAAACTCATTTCTCCTAGTTTTGTTTCTTCGTAGATGGTCCTTGAGAATATTATAGATGGTGGATACAACCTCAGAACTTCGTACAAAATCATCGTTACCTGCGTTTAATAGAAACTTAAGGAAGATATCAGCATGGAAAGAATTTCACATTTAAATACAAAGCTTAGGGTCTGTTTGATAACATTAAAAAGTGTTGAAACTGAACTTTTTCAGTCATTCAGATGTTTTGAATGTTTGATAAATGAAAATCCATCTGCTGAACTTGTTAAACAGTGCTGAAGTTGTGTGTATTTTTTTCAGCATAAGAATCCTAACTGAATACTTAATTCTGATAAGAATTAATAGAATTACTTCAACTATCTTATTTTATCTATCAAATCTATCATTGTTTGTTAATTATGTTCAAAATTCTTGTCTAATTAAATAATCTGATATTCTCTATCTAAGGGTTTTCTATTTTTCTTTTCTCCCTTTTTAGTGACTTTCACATTTTTTCCATACTCCTCATATAATATATTTCATCTTTTATATTAATTTGATTTAAAAATAAATATTTTCATTTTCATGCCTAATAATTTTAAGCTAATTAAATCATAGGTTCTTTTTCTTTTTTGGATGTAAAGATATAAGGGCAAATTTGTCAAATTTAACTTATTAACCATTCAATTATAAATGTTTATCAAATAGTATAAATAGGTTTAGCATTAAAATTTAGACATTTATATATTTCTTTTCAGTGCTTAAAATTCAGCAAATTAATTGTTTCAGTATTCAGATTTCAGAATTCAGACTTCAGAATTCAGAATTCAGTTTTATCAAACGGAACCTTAATCCATGAAAAAGAATATTGTCAAAAAATAATTTCACATAAAAATTGCTAGGGTGTTAAGAGGCTTGGACTGATATAGGGATAGAGTTATAACATATACAAAAGATTTTAGTCTAGTGATTAAAATTGAAACTCCAAAAATTAGAGGTGAGGGTTGTGATCTTCTTGTTTGCTCCCCTCTTTTTAAAACCCACCCCTCTTCTTCTAGAAAAAAAAATTTAAGAAAAAGTGTAAGCACATTAATTTGCACTACTTAAGTAAATATAAAATCATATAGTGTTGAAAACATTTTTTTCCTTTTTGGGGTCAAGGGAGGAGCAAGTAATTAGTGCTTACTTTTGGTAACAAAGGAGAGGAAACCCGGGCAAGTGGGGGACAAGGTTTTTTGAGCCCTACATAATTTTACAAGATCAAGGAGAAAAAGATGGAGAAAAAGATGTGGTGATGTGTAAAAAACTGTGTAATTTGATAATGGAATTCTATTCATGAAATTTGTCACTATAATTCTACATCAGAGAATTGAGAAAATCTAGTTACCGTTTGAGGAAAGTTGAAGGTACAAGAATACTTACAATTTTGAGGCGGTTTAAGCCATCATAATCTGGTTTATTATTCCCGAAAACTCGCAAAATCTCTTCTCTAGCATGAACTTGCCAATGTGGGTGCATGCTTAACAAAACCATGGTCCATGCCAGCAGATTTGAGGTACTTTCTTGGCCAGCAAAGTAAAATGTTTTGCATTCCTCAATCACCTCGCCAGTACTCAAACCATGCTTTTTTCCTTGCTCTTGAATTTCTCTTGCATTGGATTTCAATAACATAGACAACAGGTTGTCATCATCATCTTTTCCTAGCTTCATGACCCTTTCTCTTTCCATTATAATATCTAGAAAAAGAGCTTGGAGTTCATTGTTGATCTTTTTCATTCTCTTGTTTCTCTTTGTTGGTAGAAAACTGCAAATAGCAAATTAACACTTTTATCCTTTAGCGGCCTTGAGAAAAACAGTAATAAGTTTTTTCTAAAAGAATAAAATTGCTGTTTTTAATTAACAGATAAATGCATGATAATCAATATCACCTCCATCCTGGAATGTAAACTGATTTCAAAACTTGGCCAGTTAATTCTGCTTGTTCTTTCTGAAGCTTGAATATCTTTCTTCCTTGTGCGTGGCAGTTTCCGAATGTAGTTCTTGAAATCACATCGCTGGTTAAATCATCAAAATGAGGCTGCACATCCAACTCCAAACAACTCTTTTCTGCTAATAGAGTTTCCCACTTCCTTACTATTTCATTGCAGCAAAAGTACATTTTAGGCAGCATGTTCTGCACAAAATTGACACGAAGAAAATCGTTATCAATTTCTTGATAAAGTGAAAGATGTAATCACGTTTAGAAAACTTTGCTTTGTAGATAATTGAAATTTGATCCTTTTGAAAGGTCTACTACTAATTACTTAGGTAAAAAAAATTACTAGACAATTGGCTTTGCTTCTCTTGTATGTATGTGGTATTCACATTTATATATCAAACTCTCATTAAAAAAAAAAAACTTTGTTCAACCTTTTCTCTTATTAGGAGCAATGACTTAATTTGTATCATGATTCTGTTACTTAATTGGAAGGGCTGAATGGGCTATTTTCCCCCTAAGCTAGTTGTATACGTTTTCTAAGCCTAGAAGTATTTCAAAGGTACTCTAATTAGTTTTCAAGTTCTGTTTTTAACTAATTAATTTAAGCAAAAATCCTATTGGTTTTGGATGGTATCTTTTCATGTGTCACTTTTCCAAATAGGTTTGTCCTTCTCAAAACTATCAAAGAAGTGCATTATCATAGGGTTTTTTAATAGCTTTTCCAATGCATTTACTTGCAAGCAACTTCAGAACAGGTAGAGCAAAGAAAAAAACATGCCTTGTTTAACATTGTAAAATCTGCTTAGGTTATTAATATTTATTTTTCTCTAACAAAATTTGATTTATTGGAACATTTTATTTGGATGATAATATACAAATTCAGAAATTTCTTCTTAGTTAAGTGTCATATATAGATTCTACTAAGTAATTAAGGTCTTAATAATTCTAAACTCCTATAAGAGAAAATTTCTTTCTATCCCTTGTTTTTGTCAAATATTGAAAAAAAAATTCTGATTATCCACAAAACACGTTTGTTAACAACTTTTTTTTCTTATCTCACATACATCACATTAAAATAGTACTACAATAAATAATTCTAAAAAAATTTTCCAACAAACCTTCAATCCATACAAACCTTTTATGTTGTCTTTTTGTCTAAATTTGGTCTTTTTTGGTTGTAGTAACCTATATATTGCTCAACTGATATAGTATACTTTAGCTTTGCTGGAGATGCGTTGTTATCCTTCTTTAAGCATCAACACTAAGTCTAAACATAGCAGCATGTTGAGCTTATGGAGTAAATAACCGCAAAGGCCAGATACTTGAGAAAAGATAGCTCATTTGTTTTCTTATTCAAGTAGAATATAACAATAAAAAATCCAGATGACCACTCTTGTATTTTTTTCTGCCCTATTAGTGATGCCATGGAATCAATTTACGACCAAATGAAAAGGAAAATATTTACCTTGAGCTTCTCCACATAGAAAGCTGGGGTGACAATCTTTCGATGCTTAGCCCACTTCTCATCTTCATAGCCTGCCAAACCAGCTACCAGAAACCTGGCCAGTGGGTTGGGAATTGGCTTCTTAAAGATGACATTTTTAGTCAATATTTCTCTTATTAGTTCAGGGTCCATTATAAGCACCTTTGCCACTGGACCAACCCAAAAGAATGATTTTTTACCTGCATGTTCCTGCTCATGTCACTGCCTCTTTACTATACATTGTGACAATAATTGAAAAGAAATCTTCACCATTTTGATATTTTATGCATGAACGTTGTATTCTTGCAAACAGAAAAACTTTGAGAGCTATAAAAAGAAGGTACGCTGAAGAAAATCATCGAAACAAGGATTTTTGTCTTTAGTTTAAAGCTACTTGCAAGCATGACTACAACTGGCTTCTGTTGAGATCAATTAGTCATTCATAAGAATAGCAACTTGGTCACGTTTCATGAGCTAATCTTGCAATGATATTTGAGTAGTTAATACTATACTCACTGGACGCAAGAATATTACAGAAACAAAGGGTTGATGTCAGTTTTGGCTAACATTTGGTGGCAGCTGCAGAACTTAAATACAAAATACGCTCTCAAGAAAATGTTTATATACAAGTTGTGGATTTTATTAATTGACAATCCGATTACAATCAAGCAAATGCTGAAAATGAAAGCGAAAACCATTTCTTCTCGGGATATCTCCCTTTCTTTGTATTTTTGACACTAAATATTGGCAGCATTAGAATTTTAGTTAGATTAAGCTGTACTGCCTGCAAAAATTCAACTTGAAGCATTGCTCAAGTGCTATCTTCACAAATTACATTTTGTCCTAATTATGTCTACAACAAATTGCTATGGTGCTAGTACTGAATATATATATATATATGTCTAACCTTGTCTCTAATCAAGATTAGGTTGTGCTATAAACACATTAAATTCCAGCATATATACCACACAGCCTCACAATCCAATCTTAAGAGAAGTTAAAAATCAGAAACTATATATGGGAATTAAATAGGTGGACCACTCTAGATTATTTACTTATTCCCATCAAGATGCAAAATTTCAACCACCATATGTGACAACACAAGGATGCAAATCAAACGCATGTAGGGATTTTCAATATATCTTAAGCTGTATTTTTAATGTTAAATTTGCCGCAGTTGTCATCAGGGGACAACAGAAGATACTAACGGAGCCATGTCACTAGGACAGTTTATCACTCAACATTGGCGTAACTACTTGATTTGATAGTTGTAAGTTCTAAGATGAAGAGGGCACCTTTAAACGCATTCAAAAAAAAAAACAAACAAACAAACAAACAAACAAAGTAGAATCCAGGGCAAGAAGGATCTTGATGTCTTGCAATCAGGTCATGACAACCACCAAACTATTGTTTATAGAAGCATCACTATTGCTACTTGGAAGGTAAAAAAGGAGGTATGTCAGTAGTTCAAATAATACTCCCACTGGCACATACATGTTTATCAATCATACATGTTCAAACAATACTCCCACTAAATGAATTTCTGTAGCCAGTTCAATCATTTATAGCACATTTTTCCATTTAAATTTCACATTTTCACACATATTTTTTTAGTAAAATTTTTCACATATGTTATGTCCCTGCATTTAGACTTTTTCAAAACATATTCTCCATTTGTTTTCAAATAACTCATTCTTGAAGGTCCATTTAACCATTGCCCCAGCCCCTGAGGACAGTCTTTGATGAATAAACACTGCAGTTTTAGTCACCCAACGACCTGGAAAATAAAATTCTAATAAGCCCTTAAAATTGCGGCTGCATGGCCAGCTTAGAATGTGAAATAAAGATTCTCTACATAGATTGATTTACTATTTACATTTAAAATAAAAGTTATGTGAGATAGTTTTACACGAAGACTTAGAGGTAATGTGCAAAAAAAAAGGAAAAAGAAGAACCAATTGTTGAGGGCGCCTAGACACGAAACTATGGTAGTCTGAAATGGATTTACATAATATGGAGTGAACAGAAAAAAGGGAAAACAAAATATGGTCGGAATGTATGAATTTTTTAAGTAATAAACAATAACTCTATCTACTGTAGAGAACTGCAATGAAAATTAAGTACCGACACAAGTAAGAATTGCACTCTTTATTCATTAACCAAGTTCAAATTCTTGAGATATCTTACCATATGTTTTGATGAGATGAAGTTGAAACGGCAAGACGCGAGGAAGAATATCATCAGATAATTTGATAGGTTTAGAGTTGGCTGCTTTAATCATGCTACCAATCTCCTTGGTGTCTCCATATAATAGCCTGTAGGGATTTCCATTGAAACCTTGCTTTCTAAGGCATCTTTCTATCCTTTTCGGGTTCAACCATACCCAATTTACAGTTCTTGCTGCCCAAAAAATTAGCAGCATAATCAAGACAAAAATGACTAAAACTGATAAAGGGGTTTTCATTTTCTCTATTGTGCTCCTGAAATTTGAATTTAATACTATAAATTCGAAAACACTCGGATGTATAAGACCTGAACACAAACTGACTAATATACACACACTCAGAGAAAGAGAGAGAGATTTGCCGAGAAAAAGGAAGCTATAGGTCAATTTATAGCCCTCTTCTCCCTGCCATTACCATCTAGTGGTGCATTAATCAATCATATTGCAGTACTTCCTCTTGAGAAGTTGTTGCTCTCTTCCTGTGGGAATCTTTGCTGCACTATGGACCACTTTATTTCATTGGATGGAAAAAATTAACTTTGGTTTAAAGAATATTAGCAGTAGCCTGTGACCACATTTTAGTTGGCCTGATGAGAAATTGAAAGGACACAATTGAAAATATGCAAGATTTTACCTCTGCCTTAACCCAACAATGCCAAGGTTTTTCAAAGTTAAATTATTTAACAATACATGTGAGAAATCTATGATAATTATCTGACGTGTTAAATATAAGTATATAGACCAAAAACTGCAATACCAATACTACAAGTAACAAAATGTATCTCATATGAAATTTGTTTGAGGAGATTGATGATAATGATGCAACCTTAATCTTTGAAAATGTTTGTTCGGGAGATTTAGGACAGGGAACCCTAATGCATGGGGTATAGGGTGTATGACGGGGTTGAAGTTAAATCTCGTAACTATTAAGCTGTCGAAATAGTAACTACAGGGGTTAGTTAGGTGCCCACGGGAAGGGGCAGGCCTCACTGTTTGTCGCCTGTGTAAGGACATAGGACAAAGTAATTGAGACTCTATTATTTATGGAGTCTACAAAGGTTAAAAAAATACATAGGTTCACTAATCAAGACTATTTCTTTTTATTTTCCTTTTTCTGACTTCTCGTGTCACTCGTTGCATAGGTCATATTTCAAGAAATCCCAAGTTTCAACAATTGTATAAATTTCAGTTTTTCATGGAGTCTCAAGTGTAATTTGAAATAAAAGTAGTGAAAGTAAAAGATCTCAAGCATATGTTTCGCAATTATCATCATAATCTACAAAAAAAAAAAGAAAAGAAAAAGATTAAGAGAATCTTTATCTATATGGTTTTCTTCCTTGTTCCACTCAGGTCAACTAGCCAAGGTATGCTATGAAGAATCAGGCTCTGTTTGGTAAGTGAATATTTTGGGTGTTTGTTTAAAACTTTACTGTAACTTTCTGTAGAAGTTATAGAAAAAATTTTTGATGTATGTAAATTTTTGGATATTTTAAAATGTATAGTTTAAAAATTTTGAGAAATTTTTTTAAATTACTGTAACTAAAGTTATTAAAAAAACTTGTAGCAGACAAATTTGGCCAAAAACTTGCTTGCCAAACAATGCCAGGATTGCTATGGGTATATATACGCATCTTTAATCCTCAAGGTGTAAAATAGTTGCTTTCTTCGTTGGAATGTAGGGCTGCAGGAACTATGTGTAAGGATTGTTGGTAGAGTGGTACCGCTAATTGTGCTAGACACCCCACCAAAGAGAAGAAAACAAAATACTAAACGAGGGAAAACAAAAATCTGCATTTTGAAGAAAATATTGAATGATGACAAACAGTTAAATGTATAAGATGTGGGAGAAAATCGCAATCGTCTACTCTACAAAATTACCACTCGTTCACTCTTAGTCCCAAATTCTGAGTTCTCTAGTTCCTTGCTTCCCTCAAAGATTGAGAAATAGCAATTCTCCGCTTTATAAATTTAAAGAGTTGACCCATTAAAAAGTCCAAAACGAAGCTAGGATATATAAGTCACATGCACGCTCATTGACTTCACAGTTCATCACCTCATGGGCACATCTTGGTTGATTGATATTGGACGTGCCGGTTGTTAAGAGGCACCATCTATGATTAATTTGAGGCTATATTTTAAACTAGTTGACCTTTTACACAAATATGAATGTAAAATTTATGTGTGCATGCAAGCATGGTTGCCACCATGTAGCTGCGAAAATTACCTAGAACTCTCTCTGCTTGAATATGTGAAGATAAAAGAAAATTCAAAGAGATGGAGATTAACAGAAGCATCGGGGCAGGATTAGAGATGGCAGATTCAATTCCATTAGTATCGATTTCTGTCTTAAGTATACAAGTATTTGTAGAGCTTGAGATCGCCCTCAAAGCTGGTCAAACTCAATTAAATCCCAGCAAGGTAAAAAAAAATAAAGAATATAAGAAAGGAACTCCATTAACATCCCACTGGTTATGATGGATACAATTACTTGAGAAAGGAGGATACACTAATAATGTTCTTTACCTATCCTTTTTCTTAATCTTAGCGTCCCATTGCACTAAGGTATTGATGCTTATATGGTTTAAACTAAAGGTACATTATTGTTGAGAATCTGCTTTAATCAAAGCAATCGCTTGGGTGATCATGCTATGTCTGAACTCATAGATAGGGGACCATTCTATTTAGGCTGTTTGATTTGTTTGGGTCCTTGGGACGAAGGAAGATGATGCTCATAAATTCATCTCTTACTTTCTTGTCTGTTAGATGTTTACTAGAGACCTTGTATTGACAAGAAGATCATCTCTATTTTCAAGAAAAAAGGAATCCCAGGAAGCCTTAGCTGCCCCCAAAATTTAGATGCGATTCAATTTGGTGACTGGTCATATGAAGTAGAAAAAACAAGAAGGTAATGGAGGAGAGGCGCTTATAATTCTCCTGCTTAATTTCTTTATCGTCCAAGTTGGTTGGTGGTCATCGTTCAAGACAAAATTGAAGTGACATATGTAAGTGAAATCATCCTTAGAATGAGACCACTTTGCTCACTGCCCATTGTATGCACATTATCTATCTTTTAAACTTCACAAGTTGTCCAGAGTCTATTTTGTGAGATGTAAATTAACTTCAGATCAATGATTGAGATGGAGATGCTTCCTATTGGAAATGGTGGAGCCAGGATCAGAAGGTGGCAAGGGCAACTGTATGGTGGGCGTGGTTGATTGGAAAGTTGTCTATGGCAAATGCAACAGTTCATTTTATTCCCCTTGCTGTTTTATAGATGAACATAGACAATCGTTATCGTAGTTATTGCAATTTTTTGAGCCATGAAACTGTAATATCATGGGGAATATGCAATTGTACAGTGGGCACTTTTCAAAACCAGACGATACACAGTACTTGAAAAGGTGAAGTCAATATGAAAATTACTTATTTATCTTTACGAACCAAAAGTCCTTCAATTGTGGTGAGTTTCTCTATGTGTTGTTGTGCAATATTAATTGTTATACTGTCTTATAGCCGGGTTAAATTGTGGTTTCTTTGATATTGCGATTTCATGTTATTCTTGAAAAGCGAAATTCCTAACCATGTTATTAACCATAAAACTCAATGTCTAATGTTTCAGCCTATGCATTGCACCTGATAAATTTGCATTTTATAAAAGAATATTCAGTGTTTTAAGGAGAAAAAACATAAAGAAATCTTGGAAACCAGAAGGGGGCATGGGCGTTTAACATGGAAAAGAACTAATATCGAGGGAAGATCGACTTGGGAAAAATTCTTCGGAGATCAATGTAGGCTGGAATTGGGTTAGCAGAACAATTAAGCATACAACGAAGGGCCTATTCAACTGCCTCACAGGCTACTATAGTTCTGCCACCATTCAAGCGGGAAGAAACAAACGGTGCAAATGGACTGATTAAAAATTGAAAGTATTGAACTCACTAGCTGTATTCAGAGCTCAATTTTCATGTATGAGATTGAGAAATAGCAGCACCAACAGGAAGGAAGTAACATGCAATAAGATGGAAAAGATCGAAAGCCAAAGGGTCTCAACATTATATCCGGATTCTCATGCAGTAGCAATGTATAGCAGAAACCATACAGTGCACTATAATCTATGAAAATTGTGACCTCGGATTGATTTAACAGAACCAGGATAACATTCTTAAAAAAGTGCTATAATTTGATCATCATTCAGCATTTCACTTCTGAATTGTCAATTCCGTCTAAATTTAACTTTGAAACTTTAAATTATTGATACCTTGCCACTTTTAACTTTTCAAATTTCAATTTTAGACACTTTTTATCTTGTAAATGCTGTCCCACTTTCCTACAATCTTCATTAACGTAATCATTAAAACTAAAGGAATATACGATCCCATTTGAACATCACTTGTCTGCGATTTTGTCAGTTTTGACGATTCTAAATTATTGTAATGAAGTGAGATGAATATTACATTTTAAGGGGTAAAATGACTAAAATTAAATTTTAAGAAGCAAAATGAAAATATGTCTATAATTTAAGGGTCCAAAAATAAAATTTATCCAAATTTATATATGCAAACTGGTCAAACCACTAACTAATTTCGATGATTAAGAAGCAACGAAACAAAAGACACTTTACTAACAGAACCCATTTCTCACCAACAATTAAAATCGCATATATATATATATATATATTCCATTGGCAGGTAAGGCTTCCTTTGCTTTCTTTTCCATTGTGACTAAAACAGATCATGGTGCTAGATGAATATAATTAGCATATGTAAGAGAGTGGAAGTTAATTAAGTGATCATCAATTCATGTGCACTATCTTCCACCGTCCAAAAAGGATTGAACAGCCTAATTAGAATGGTCCATTGCCTATATGTTTGAGGTCTAGCGTGATAACCAAGTGGTTGGCATTGACTAAAGCAGATTCCGAATAGCAAGACGCCCATAATAATTAGTACTAATATATTATTACTTTCATTACCTTTAATGGGATGCTAGCTAGAAGTTATATAAACATGGAGACAGCACATTTAGTTTTAACTTTTCCCCATTTCAGGTAATTAACTATTAAAACCAGTTTGAGAATTGGAAATATTGGACGGTAAAGCAATTCCTTTTTATTCCATGTTTATGTTTTTATGCTCGAAAGAAGAGCTAAAAAAAAAAAAGTCTGACCAAAGTTGAAAAAATATCCTCATTTTCCCCGACAAACTAGTAAGTAGTGATTACATGCATGGTTCAGTCTATGTTAAAAGTGTGTTGATATTCCCATAAATTGCAAACCTTTACAAATTTTATTTTTTGGGTTTTTGAAGAGATTCTAAACTTTACAAAAGAGGAAAAGAGACATTGCAAACTGATTTGCATTTTGTTTTCCGTACGAGTATTCACAAAGAAAAATATAATATTTTTGACAGCCATAAGCCCACAACAATGCATGGGCATCTCACTGCTAATTTCCATCATGTGCTTCCACAAAAAAAAACTTGTAAAATGTATATAATCATGAACTGTCTCGGATGATGCCTCTTATGTAAGTCTTGGGTAACGAGAAGCAGACCCAAGCTGTACCAACCAAGCTCTGCATGAGGGCTATTATGGCTAAGCTAGGTTTTGGACATTTTTTCACGGGTAACTCTCAAAGTATGTAATTGACAGAACAGAAGTATCGAACTGAGATGTTCGTTGGAGTAAGAGTTGAATCGGCAAGGGTAATTCTCTTAATTTGCACTTTTTTTTTTTTGGTCCAGTGCCATGTAGAAGCTCGGGTATCAGTTCGTACTTACCAGTAACTCCAGATGCTTATGAATGCAGATTATCTTTCAACACCCAAATCCTCTGTCAGCCACTTAGATGGAGTAATATTAGCAAGAAATACTGGACCATGGGAAAAAAAATACAGTACCAAAATTAAAGAGTTGAAAGTTAGATTTTCTTTTATTTGATAAATTATTTCAAAAGTAAGAGCAATGAGGGTTTTCCGAAAGATTATTTCAGATTTTAGAGCTTTAGTTACTTATTTTCCTTCCCTTTTTTCTTTTTTGGGTTGCATGGGGGAAGAAGGGATATAATTTTTTTTTAGATTTGCTACCAGCTGTATATAAAGATAAAAAAGTTAGTACGGATAAATTGTGAAAACATATAAGAAAATAGTCCTACGACCAAGCTTAGGACATCTGTGTCATAGAAAAATGTCTAAATTAGTGAGCTCTCGTCTGTTAAATTAACCTTTCCAGTCTGTATAAGTATTAGCACCACAAGTACTTTTGTTTTGTCTTTTACATGGGGAACAACAGTAGGGTTTGCACCATCCGATGGGCACCTAAACGGCTATACCTAGAGTTCCTATATGAGTATTTTAATGATCACGAGATTTAAGATGCTCTGCATTAGGGTATCCTGTCCTAAAACTACATATATATAGCAAAGTTTTGTAATGATTATGGTTGCATCAGTCTCTAAATTTAAACCCGTGTCTGGAACATTTTATCATCTAAATAATTGGGTGGCATGCATACTTTTTATTTAATATGTAGTTTTATTTTTTTTTAATTAATTAGCTTTGATAAACTTCATTTCTTGACTGTTCGGTTAGCTCAGGCATGAAAACTTGCATCCTTCATTTGATATTTTCGTTTTGTTTTGCCAAGTGATGGCAAGGGCTACTACTGATATCAAATTAACACCATTCAACCAAAACTAGTTTTTCAGTCAATGAATTATGCTGTACGTCCATCAGGCAATAGAAGATTCTCAGAGGGAGGGGCAGAACTGCTGAAGAAGACTAAGTACAGCAACATGATAGATTAAGTGCAGAATCTGTGCTGCAATTTTTAGCCAGTTGTACGGAAAGGGCATGTATGCGGGAAGGTTTATTATATATTCCCTAACTTTAAGGAGCAGATTGTGAGAAATTTTGCTTAAGTTAAAGAAATGAGAGTAACCCTTTTTGCTATCAGTTTTAGTCCTTTTTGCTTGTTTCCGTTGCAAATTTTCTTGGCAGGAAGAATACTTGGTCAGTGTAGTGGGTCAAACTGAACGCAGAAAGATACAAACAAGTGCCTGAGAAAGCTCTTACAGGACATGGAGATACGAAGGAGATGAACACCATGACTAAAGCAGCCAGCTCCAAACACATATACCGAATTATCTGATGGTTTTCTTTTGTCTATTCTTGCCATCCTCAAGTTTCATTACTCGATCAAAAAAGTACGATAAAAGTTACATTGACATTCTGCACATTCCAATCTTTAGTTATTGTTGGTGTACAGGGTGAAATGAAGCAAGAACTAATCTGTCTATTCTTGCACCTTCTGAGTTAATTTTCTCTTTGTATACATCTATAACTTCTTGATGTCCAAACTGTATATTTCATGTCATTTTACATAATTGAAATAATAAACCATTCCTCCTTGTGTCAATGAAAAAGATGTAATGTAAGAACTAATGCAACTGCTTTTTATTGTTGAAGTTTTATTTACTCCAATTCCGTTTTGCTTCCTTTTCTTACCCTCTGACATCAAAGTGAAATTTTCCTTCTTTGGCAAGCAGCTAAATAAGTATTTTACTAGTTTTGTACTGATGATTTGTCTTCTTCTTCTCGTTGGTGGTGAAGTAGTTTTCGAAATTGTCTGCTTCGATTAAATTAAGAAGCAAAAGCATTGATTTCTGTAATTATAGTACCAATCTCTGCAAAAAAAAAAAAAAAAGGGTTCGTTGCATTTACTCTAGGAGAGCATAGAATAGCCTAAACTTTCCCGTGGTTTGAGTCAAGAGACCACTTGACTTTATATTGAACTACATTTTTAATTCGATATGTCAATATAAATTAACAAAAATTGTGGTACAGATGAACCAATCATGAAAACTACCTATCCCACTACTTCGAGATAGTATTAGATAAATGATTTCAAGATATATAAATGCCACAACTAGCAAATCAAGACTCCCTCTCTCTTCTTCTTTTTTTTTTTTCCAAATAACAGAGGATAGTAAATTTATTGACTAAGTTGCTGGAAATAAAGATTCCAAACATCTAGTTTGGTTGGAAGTCGGTGGAGGTGGGTAGGGAGATATGAGACACCGACTATATATAATTAAGCCAAAACGGTTTTGTGGTATTTTGGCATTAGCAGTATAAAGTTGTCGTTTAGTCACATAATTCCTGAAGTTTTAAACATAATTTCCAATATAATTTCTCTAAAAAAACAAGAGGTGGATTTGACTTTGCATTCATGTTAGATTATCCAAGAATAATGTGTAAAGGGAAACAGTAACAGTTACCAACTGAATCGGAAAACGATGGTGCCTGAACAAATTCACAAGGACCCAACGATTCCATAACTTGATCACGCATCAAAGCAATCCTAAGCACAGGACTTCTTCAGCTGGAAATTATTAGAGGGAGAGTGAGAATATCGATCTTTCTCATGATTCAAGACAATAGCAGCGTTGATGGAAGCCTTTGGCACCGATAATAGCTTTCTTTTGGCATCTTCTTCTGTTACTTTTGGACAGACTTTGTCAAATTGGATCACAAGTTTGTCCAATTTTGTAGCACTCTCTATCAGATGAGTGGCAAGCCTCATTTCACTTTCCTTTCCATTGAAACCCTTTATCTCAACAACCTTGAGGTGATGGGTGATTCTATCTGGTTAAGTGTCCTTCCCAAAAAGAGAACTCCGGATATGGAAGAAAGATAACCACTGAGCTTAACTCAGTGGCCACCAAGGAGGGACTTAAGAGGGACTTAAGTCCCTCCTTGGACTGTAGGTGAGGGTTCAAACCTCACCTGCAGTAAAAAAAATCTAAGAGTAATGTCATAGTACTCCCTTGGTCTTGTTGGGTCTGTATATCCACTAGTTCCTAACACAAGCCTTCTTAGCCTTCTCCTCCCCCTTGATTAGGATAGAGTAGGTTAATACAAAGTATCATTGCTAGCAAAAAAAAAAGATATGGAAGAAAGATGTTTTGATGCTCTGGGGTTATGTCTCTGTCAACCTGACATTATATGCATAAAATACACATTACAATGGCAAAATTAATTCTATATAACTGCGAAATCAAATCAAACTAAACTGTCCATATATGCAGATATGTGAGGGAAAATTGAGTAAATTTTCAAGGGCATCTTTATGTACAACTCAGTTAGCCAAAAAATCTTAATATAAAATAACATAACTCAATTAGCTAAAAATCTTTATGTACAGCAACTTCAAGAATATTGTGTTGAAAATTGACTAACCTCATTGGTAATATGCAGTCGTTCTAGCTTAGTCCAAACGTAAAAGCAGTAGCGAAGTATGATATTGTCATCCAGGTTGTTTAGATCCAAACTGGTGTGCAATGCCCTCAAGTTGTAAAAGTATGAGTCTGGACTTGTTAGATCTTTCTGAGCATTGCTAATAGTTCCCTGAAATCAGGAAGCAAACAAAATCACGAATTGTAGTATTTAACAGTCTTTTAGATTACTCGAACAATTCTTAGTATTTGCACATTAATTTGGCCATGCATGCAATATGCTATTCATACTCAATGAGACAAAGAGATGGGTTCTCACCCCGTATGCCGCTTAACCTCTCTAGAAAATGTGAAGCCTTGGAAACGCATGAAGCCCTCGAAATTAGATTTCCTAGAGGTCCTGTTGTGGAATAAAGTCGCAATTCGTCAACGTTTGAGCATTCAAAGATGAAGGCGGAACAAGAGACATTATTGAGAGACAAATATCTCAAACTTTCAGCGCGGAGCTCAAATTTGGTTAGACACAAATTTCCGACTTCCAAGTACTCGAGTCTTGTATCACGAATGTCGAGTTTTTTCAAGTACCTAGCACCTATAAGGGTCAAATTCTCCAAGAATATGCAATTGGAAATTATCTTAGCAAGAACTCCATCCGCTACGCTCACAGAAATGAGAATTAATGTCTCGAGATTTATACAACCCTCAAAAGCAGATGCATCACCAATCGCCAAATATTTCAGTTCTACCAAACGAAGAGTTCTGCCGCGAAAGAAGTTAGCAGGCCATGTCGTTGTTGGGGTGAATTCTAGTCCAAGTGTACGAACGAGTCTTTTACCAATAGGTGAAGTTTGTTCCACGTTTTTTTCTTCCTTCAGATATTCAATCCATCTTCCCAACTCCTCCAGAGTCGGGTTTCCTCGGCTAAGAACTACCTGGAAAACGGAGATGAAACTGTTCTCTTGCGAAAATAGCACTTTTTCAATCTCTTCCGAGTATGATTTTCCCGGCAATGACCGGGGACAGAAACCAATACCAATGCGAGTGAGATACTTCCACAAGGATCTCCATCTGCGGGATAGTATGCTCGTTGCAATGGCTTCTTTTGTGGGAAGATACGAGATTATAGAGCATAACAATGGATCCGGAAGCTCGCTTATTAGGTCCCATGCCTGTCTTTTCGGGCTACAACCTTGGCTTGCCATTCTCAAGAGTTTTCAAGAATCAATGGGGAAAAAGAATCAATGGCCTTCGGTCTTTTGTTTGTTTTCATATAAGAAAACAATCGTCCCTTCCCTCCAGGAAAAGGGGTAAAAAAAAAAAAAAAGTAATCCCTTAATGCAGTTAAAACAAATCCGAAACCGCCACGGGCCTTGGTAGTCGCCCACCATATATCATCTTCCAGTTTTGATTATGCTCAGAAAAGTACTAGCCCATAATCCAGCAATTAGTTAGAGAGTTGTCTGTAGAGACTCGAGTTAGAAGAAATAGCCCAGACACATATAAGTTCTGGTGAAGGCCCAATCTGTATTTGCAAAGATTACCAGTAATATCCATGAATTAATTTTTTATGCAGTATCTGGGTAACAAATTTTTTATACTGACAGGCTTAAATGGATACGAAATAAACCTAAATTCAAATGCTGGATGTTAACACCGCCGATGCAAAAAAGAAAAAACTCAATATTGATTGCAAGCCTCAAGCTGTGATTTTAACGCAAACATGGTCGAAAAGAAGCAAACGATGTCGTAGATGGATTTCTCTCACAACATAGTACATAACCACGTTAAGTTTCTGATTTAAGAGGATTCAAAGGATAAAAAAGAAGCATTTTTCTTTGCAAACTCATAACAAATAGATTTAGGCAACAAAGACATATACATCCACCCATAATGAACCTGTACAACCCTCTGGAAAGAGATTTTCACCAGTCCCCCTTCGTCGCGCCCACAATAATAGCAATAGTAGCAAGAATGGCCTGTGAATGGGAAAAAATTACAGGTTATGAAGATATGGAACACATTGGGACTCTATCGGCTCTTGTAGAAGATTAAAAACACATCAATGCTGCTAATCCTTCGAGTTTATACCGGCTCAAAAATATTCACTGCAATGTCGTAATGCCTTAAGTGAGCTGGGCTCAACACGAGATTGAAGAATTTACAAGTCAGGTTGCAGTCTCGAGTCAATTATGGCTATGAAACCTTTTCTTGAAAAACAGCAAAAATGTGAATTTGAGTCCTTCCTACTTAAGTGGTTCATTCAATTCGCTAAAATACAGCACAAAGATCGAATCTCACCATCTGAAAGGAAGGACTTTCGAGGCAAACAAGGACTATTTGGATCACATACTACAGTGGACTCTTTTTTGCTTCGAATAAGTTTCCAATGCAAAAGCACTCCAGAATATTTTTGCAAACATATTATCACCCAAAAAAAAATCCAATAGGAGGAATCTTTCGTAGTTCATTGACAAGCGAAAAAAAATGACATCCTGATAAGGCGGCAACGATCAGAAAATTAAGGCAGTTGGAAAATCAGCTGCATCCTTTAATTCTACAAGAGAGTTGAAGGTTACTTACAGCAACAGTGCATGTAATATATCCAGGCTTTTCTCGAGGATCAACTTTTGCACAGAGTATGATGAATGCAGCAAGATACCAGGGGATTGCAGCAAGAAAGAAGCCAATGATAAACCTATGGAAAACAATGCATCTCAGAATTATGTAAAGAAACTGTAAAATCTAAGTGTTACACAAACTTTTATTACATGTAAAAGAGATGTTTAACAAAATAACATATTAATATTCAGTCATTTTCTTCATCTAACATCACATTTGCAAAATGTTTAACTTGACAATAGCCAATATAGAATATTGATATCCAAATAGAACAACTCTTGATAACCATAGCAGTTCTTTTGAGGATATAGTAGTCTGCGACTAAAAGGTTTCTGATAAAAACTTCAATAGCAAATCTAGCATCACTTTCTGTATCATGTAGATTTGTTATCGTACTATTCTAGAACATTACTAGAAAACAAGCTTGTGAAAATGGATAAGTTTTTGGCAAGCCAAACTTATCCGTAGCTATCTCAGTAAGTGGATATGTTTATATGCTGTACATAGCTTTGTATAATATCGAAAATTATGTAACTACATGATAGCCTATTCAGCATCCTTCCTCTCCATTATCAGAATAAAACAGATTATGCTTCAGAGCTATAGATCTAATTGTCAGAGGAAAGCCTATGCACTACAGTCTATTCCTAATTAAGGCTCCAACAGCTACTCATAAAAGTCAATTTCTCTCAAGGTTTCCCTGTTGGAAACCTGAGGTAGAATAAGCAATATTAAGGATAAAGATGAAAAGCATAACTATAATTTCAACTTCTTCCTGTCTTCAAAATCCAATAAAACTTGAAAAGCCTTGGCTAATGCAAGCAGAATGATCAACAATTCATTGGGAAGGAAAAAGACAAACCAGACACACCTTTTCTTAGAATAGAAATTCAGATTTCATAAAGACCAAAAGAAACAACAGAGAGAGAGAGAGAGAGAGAACACCCCATAGAACAGCAGATAAAATTACAAGATGGCTCATTGAAATTCATTAACAAAGTAACCACTTACAGGAACCAGCCAAGGCCAATGCCACAGCAAAGACGACGCTGTCTTCCTGTTACAGGTGTTCCCTCAGCAACAGTATGTCCTGGTATGGCAATGATTATCCAAATTACAATGGTCAAGCTAGACAAAATTTGTAATCACAGCATAAAGTTAAATCAACAGGGTTTACAGCCTGATATCATTATACCCTTCCCATCATAGTAAAAATGACTCGGGCTCAGTTAAATAAAAGATATCAATACAGACACAAATCAGAAAGGCAGTGTTTGGTCGCCCATATGTGAATTGGAAGTGGAATCATGCTTTGTAGAAATTCCATTTAAGGCTCCAAAGATCTCACAAGGAACCAAACAAAGCCTTTAACGCGTTGCACTGTCCTTTACTCTGTCCTAAATACAGCATAATGAAAGCAGGGTGGTAATGTAAATCACTAACACATGATCTGATACACCATCTCTCAACTTATATTTACGACAACTAGTTAAAAAGCATGCTTTGGAGTTTGGACAAACAAGAACAACATAGATTCAGCATCCTTTAATAAGAGAAATTGAATTGTTATTGGAATCATGCTGTGAACAAATGCAACTCAAATCCTGTAGCATACACTGCAATATGCAGTTCTCATAAGGAAACAATATAAAGCCTAAATTTGCCACTTGACTCAAATTAACCAAAAACAAGAAAAGAAAACAAAAAGATAATTAATCCCACTTCAAATCATCATTTCATTTTTGTTTTCCTTTGTAAATCACTTAATTTTCTTTAAAGACAAAAATAAAAATTTGATCTTTTCTCAGTTTTCCTATCCTTCTAGCTTTTCTTGATTAACTGACTTGGGAAAACTCATATCTACTGCTCTAGAAATGAAAGTATTTTCAAAATATATAGTAAAAGAAAAAATTTTAAAAAGAAGAAAGAGGGTTCAAGGGTTTGAAGAGATTAGTTTACCCGGGACAGCCTGATAACCATGAGCATAGTATGGTCGATCTGAGGCACCTGGAGGTGGGACCGGCTGAGGGAAGCCGATCACTGGTTGAGGAGGGTAGTTGGCTACTCCTTGGAAAGTTCCATATTCGGGTGGTGGTGGCGGTAGTGGTGGTGATTCTTGTTTTTCTTCATCATCATGGTGGTGATGGTGGTGGGATATGTGGTGGTGGTGGTGGGAGCGGTAGCTCTCTTTCTCATCGTCACTCATTTTTCTTAGGCTAGAAGGATATTTCCTTGACTAGGTAAATGAATGAAGAAATTTGATTGATTGGAAGTATAAGTCGAAAATTAAAACAACATTAAGTGCAATAATTGAACTTGGCTTTTGTTAGTTGGGGTAGCTCTGGCTTTGTCCATGCCCCTGATCCTGAAGAGTAGAGGAACAGTAATGGGAATAGGCCCTTGATCAGCTTTAGCTCTCTCAATTCTCATATGTAAGTATGTAACAAGAATACACACATGGTACTGTGGGACCTCCCCATAGTACATCTATTTAAGCATTTTTTTTTTAATAAAAAGCAAATTTTATTTTGCTGAAAACCGTGCGATTTGATTAACATGATAGAAATCTACACTAATGGACATACACTAGACATAACATATCTACAATTTAATAGATGCAAATATTTGAAAAAATATGAATAAATTTGTGCACTGCAATCGTGAAATTTTACTCGTCAGATCTAAAATAAAATTCAAATCAAACAACAAATAAGAAGAAAGATACACAAAAATCTAACTAGGAGCTCCTACAAAAATAACCAAAAAAAAAAATTCAGTAGTAATCTTTAGGAGAGATGGAGAACTCTCATTAAGAAATTTTAGAAGAGAATTTATTAGAAAAAATAAATTAAAAATAGGGTCTCTCTCCCAAAGAGAAAGGCCTTTTGAGAAGAAGAGAAAAAGTAGAGAAAAATTGGAGAAGAAGTAAAAGAATTCTGAGACTTGTATTTAAGCATTTTCTCTACATGTAAATAAACTATAATGAAAACATGGGTCCTGCACTTTTAATCAAAGATCAGATCAGATACATATGACAATTGTTAATATAAATGAAGAAGAATCATAACATCCTCCTATGAGGTCATGATGGCACAGTTTAAATCGTTGATTAATTTGTTAACCAATGCGGGTTAAGAGCATGGCAATTGGGAATTAAGAGTATTTGGCTGTAAGGCAAGTGCATTCATGAAACTAATCCTAAAGAATGAGGCTTCAGGAATACAAGTTGACTTGCTGCTACTGAGAACATTTTTCCAAATAGCTTGGCAGTTGTCATGCTAAATAAGTAAGATTATATTTGATCAGTCTGGATTAGCCAGCTGGGCAAGATCTGATCATAGTTCAAGTATTCACGATCTAGATTTTTTTTTATATTTTTTTATTTTTGGGGTCAAGAACGTTTAACATATATATCTGCATCATGCAAACTCATGCTCGGGTGCGGTTGCTCTTGACTTCTGACGAGGACCTTGGCATCCCAGCTCACATGATTCTCGCTGCATTTGCCTTCTTGATCCTCTGATATGATTATCTTTGGCATTATCAGATGAAGAGTTAAAAGGGCTTTTGTGGTACACTGATGGACTAAAAATCCTATGGTGTACTAGACGTAATTTCCTGGAAGCTTCTTTTAACTTTGTCCCTTGTCCAACTTATCCTCAACAGGCGGCTACCATTTCTGAACTGTTGTTTCATTCTTTAAGGAGGCAGGACGTTTTACCTCTAAAGTGGTGCAGGAAGAAAATCAGTTGTTTCCAATCAGTTGTTTACCAGTAGTATTATTCAGGAATTCAGCATATTTACAGACCCCTTTTGCCAAAAGTTTAAGCACAAGCATGTTAGATGTGTTTTTGCGTATTCCACCATTTTCCAGTAAAATTATTGCGTAATATTATTACAGTTTGAGTACACCACTTTCAAGAATGCTTCAGGCGACACATTGGTTGGCATGCAGCCGAGTAGCAGAGATGTTTTCACTCTTCCTTATTCACATGTGAAATCCTGCACTTGGATGAGAAAGTCCTCCAAGGGAATGGTAATATACTCGCAAAAAGCTTTAATTGGCTTTGGATTCCACATCTTGCAATCCACAAAGCATGTTTGCAGGGACTGCTACGTCCATCATCTTTGGGTATGACAAGTTCAGATCTGTCATTAGATGAAAATTGATGATATTTTCAGTCAAATGTGTTGAATATGCATTCATTCCTAGTACTGAGAAGTATCACTTACTCTCCATGATGCCTTTGAATCCGGCCTGCATAAGCATACGCACAGTTAGAACCATAGACGGACGGACATTCACGGCACAGTGGAACAAATGCAGAAAAGAAAAAAAGAAATGATCTGTGATTAATTCATGACATTGATCATGCTTAAGCAAGACGCTGTAGGATTATTTCTCCAGACTTTTCAGTCGCGGAAGAGTGCTCTGGATGACTCCTAATGCATAGTGGACGACATGTATATATTTCAGGTCAACTATATCACCTGAAATCCCTGTCACGTATAAAGATCTTAACCAAACAAAAACCAGGTTTTTTATTCAATACCACATATCTTTGGCAAGATACTGTCTCTGAGAACAAGCAACTCAGAGTTTTGCGCAAAAGTGGACATTCAACACAATGAACCGTAATCAACAGAAACTGGAAACTACCTCATCCTTGGTCAAGCGAGGATTATACTTCATCTCCTCTCCCACAGTACTAACCTGGAAAAGAAAAATGACTATACATAAGCGACTTGTTTGTATAGTGAGAACAAAGAATATTAATGATTCTTTTCTTACTGTGAATCCCTTATAGTCGTGAGCGGGATACACCAATGTGTCTTTTGGCAGCGTAAAGATCTATGCCAACAAGATGACAGAGGTAAGAAGAAAAACATAGCTTAGAGCAAGGAGAAGACAAAAGACACCAATATTTTTCACTTCCTAGGGCTACCATAAGCTCTTAAGCACTCCCATATGCAAGAAATAATTACAGTCCTTGCCTGTGTATGTACTGATTTGTATAAAGTCTCGGAACTTCCACCCTGAAAGGAAATATAGATGCCAATGTCAGAATTGATTCTCTGAAGTAGAAAACTGAATTCTCTGATCTTAACGTGCAACTTAAATTCAACAACAAAATGGATTTCTGAGCTTGAAACCACAACATCCACATGTTGTTTACTGCACTGCCCTAGTTTTGGTGTTTAGTGCTCTACAAAAAAGATCATAAACAAAAGATTCTTCAAAAGGGAACTTTTTTCTGAGTTCCGGAAGAAAGAGTGTATTTGACACAGTGAAGGAAATATAAATCTACACGTCCTTGCTAAGAAGCTGTACCTGAAAATCTGTCCTACCACATCCACGAATCAATAGAGCATCACCGGTAAAAGCCATTCTTGGTTGAGGTTGATTAGGCCCATCCCCAGTAACATATGTAACACAACCTAATGTATGACCTGGTGTAGCACGAACCTGCCATCCAGACACCAGCTGTTGAGGCAGCTCTGATAGGCATAATTACAAAGTCTAGCCACCAAACTGAAGAAAGTAATTAAATCCTAGTTTCATACGCTTGTAAGTTTACCTATCATAGACTAAATCAGATAATATCTCCCTCATTAAACCCTTGCAAAAGTGCAACACATGACGATTACTAACCAAATAAATGGAAATCAAGAACATCACTTTGACATCATAGGTACCTCATATGTTCGTAACACTCAACACAAGTTCATCATAGCAACAATTTACTATTTTGGCAGGCAACAGTAGATTGTTCGTTCACATGATTGCACAGCTCACTCTTGCAAAACGTAACATCACAAAATCAAGGATTCATCTTGCTTAAATGAGTATCTATCACGGTTGACAGTTTTAAATGGATAATCCTTTTTTCATTTACATTTCATAAAGACACCAGTAAAAACAAAATGTCTACAATGAATATGATAACCACAGTTTTTTCCCTTATAATATCCCAGTTTTGTTTCTTACCATAAATTTTACTTTAAACACCCTCACTCCTGATACAAGGAACTCCATTTTCTGATCATTTTGTTACTCCAAACGTTACTTACTGGTTAATTTAGCATAATAATAGGCTATAGAATATATTCTTACTCATAAAAAGAAATGCTCCAAAAAGTTCTTTTTCTTTTTCTTTTTTTTCCTAAGACCTAGTATAAGCTATAATGAGATCAGAAGGCTCAAGTGTATTGATATTACTAAAATGTTGACCATCACACAGTGAATGAAATTAAGAATAGTTGCATTTTCATTAAAAGTAGTACATGCTCAAACCATAATTCAGGAATCAAGGCTATATGCAGTGGTAAAATCCTTCATGAGGTATTATGAGTCAACTAACTTTAACAAGAAACCAGGTAAGCAGCAGTACTTGCATTATGTCTAACAATGTAAGACGTGAGACAGAACTGAATAAATGTGTTCTACATACCTCAAGAAACAGATCACCAAGGTAGATTTTGTCACCAGGTTCAATTAGAAGATCAGCTTGTGCATTGCTTGCTTTAGATATGATAGATTTTACCCCTGGAACCATACTCTACAGTAGAGAAAACAAGTAACCATAGTCAATTGAAATGCTGATAAAATCTACTTTATGATGGCAGATAGCCGTCTAGTGAACACAGTATCTTTGTCCTCCTAGCGGTATTTTGATGAGTGCTAGTTAAGCATTACAAAATGAACCATGAAAAAGGTCAGTCCAAAAGGCATACAAGGCCTACCTTGATCAAGCCAGTGCCGGTAACATGATCAGCATGTACATGAGTGTTGATAGCATAGATAAGCTTCAAACCAAGTTCTTTAACAAGAGATAGATCCCTATCTGCTGTTTTATCTACTGGGTCAACCAACTGCACTTGGAGTATTCAAATCAACATACCCTTCAAATCTTAAAACAACAAAGATAATCAACTAATAGACATATTATTCTCCATGGGAGAGACATCTGAAGCATCATAACCACAATTTAAACCCGTACATGAATCACATTACACAAATCGGTTTAAAAGCCAATCTCGCTACAATAACTGCAGGATGGTACATCTCTCCTGTCTAAGCTATCAGGCAAAAACTTGAATATAATTGGAACTAGGAAGTACAATATGAAAACCATCAGTTACAATCAGGAAAACCTGAGCTCGGAGCATTGTTTGGCCTCCATGGCCGGGCAAGTCCGGACCTTTCATGACATGGAACCGAACTTGTTTCAGTTCTCTTTTCATGAGATCAGTCTTATGATCTTCATCTATAATAGTATTAAAAAAACTCAATCTCTTTCCACTTTTATTACAAACCATTTGATGATTCTAAACTTTTTTCCTCACCACAAATATCTGATAGCATATTTTCAAACACTTAGTGGTCCGCCATATGAACGTGTCACACCAAAAATTCCAAAAAGTCCAACCTAATACTTGCAGTTCCCAAATTTATACTACTAATTTGAAAACTATTCAAACTATAAAGCACAAGATTTCAAACACAAAAACAGAGCTCATTGGCAAATCTTTTACCAAAAAAATCCATCTTGCATGGTAACTTAATTCATCACTACCCTTAATTTGAAACTATCCGAAAGCCACACGAACAATTTCAGAAATCAAACAATAAGTATTAAAAAATAGTTCTAAAGTGAAAAGAGAAGCCATATTTATACCAGGGCAGGTTTATCAGGGTGAGAAGCATCAGCAAGGAGATAGGTGTAAGTAGAAGAATCCTTCTCAAAAAGCTGCCGGAAAAGAAGCTTCTTTGAGCCTGATAATTGAGAGTCAGACGCCGTCGTGTAAGAACCCATTTGAGAGCTTAGCTTATTCAAGAAAAGAAGACGGTTCCGCGTATGAGGCTTAAAAACTGGAGATGATGATGAGAATGGAGATGGAGAGAAACGTGATAATCGAAAGCGTAGCATTTGTGCTGTGAAGAATATAGTAGTTTTATAACAAGAAATGCTAATATAATATCGATTCAATCAAAAGGGGGTTTGTTTGTCAGCTGCTCATGGTCCATAACAGCTTGGCTGGGGTGATGAATTATGACAAAGTCTCCGGATATGTTGGATTTGTTTAGTGCGTAAACAGTCGTGATCATGTTCGGTATTGTCGAAAAATAAAGGTAAATGGGAACTGGGAATGGGCAAATGGCGGTATCGTGCTTTCCAAGGTGCGATTTTCGGATCGGGACTTAAATACTTAATGATGTGATCGGTCATCGGTGGCAACGCTTGTTGCGGTTACAACGGACGATGCTGACTGCTTCTTGTCTTTGTGGCCTGGTAGTTAACACTTGACACCCAGCCTTGTCTACCTCCTCGGTCACGCATTCAAGAGGCACAGCACTCTAATGCGCCCGAATGGGCACTTTAGGCAATGACTAATGGTCTGATACCATGATGCTCTAGTTTATTTTCATTGGGAATGAATTCTTAATTAATTAAATTGAGTATAAATACTATTTGGCAGTCCTCAACTCAAAGAGTGCGTTTGATAAAATTGACCTCTGAAATCTGAAATCTAAATTCATTAAATTATTGTATATCATATTCAGTGATAAGTGAATAGTTTATCATTTAATTTTGGAAACAAGTTTTGCCTAAGAAATTTAGTGTCACTTGATTAATGTTCAATTTTTTGTTATCAAACGGTTTGAATGTATTAAGATCTGAATCCATTAAGTTTAAGTGTTAAACTGGGTTATCAAATAAGACCTAATGCTGCATTTGATAAAACTGGAATTTGAAAATTGAAATCTGATGTTTGAATCCATCAAATTATTCAATTTTTAAAGTATTAAATTAGATACACTTTGAATGTTTATCAAATTAAGTGATAAATGAATAATTTATCACTTATTTTTTGAAACAAGTTTTGACTAAAAAATTCAATGCCATTTAATTAATTCATATGTTCAATTTTTTGTTATCAAATACGTCTAAAATTATTAAAATCTGGATCTATTAATTTTAAACGTTGAATTAAATTATCAAGCAGAGCTAAGACTCCTGCCAAATCATTGGGCCAACCCAATAGTATAAACTCTTGTTAAACTCCACAAGAAAGAATGCAAGAAGCCGACCCAGACCCAGATGGTAGGAACTAGGAAGAACATCCCACAATCTGGGAGGAGTGTACACCTACCGTTGCCAAGTTCGGATTTGAATTCCTCACCCCGGCAGCAGGAGCACATCAAGAGTGACCCTTAACAAGTTCGTTTTCTTAGCTTCTCTCAAATTACGCAAGGTTTACCTCGTTTTTGGTAGATATAAATTATTGGATGATTTTTTGCATCAATTATGATAATGCTTGTAAAATATATTATGAAATGCTTTTTGACTTATATATATATATATATATATTCAAATTTTGCTTATAAATTTAGGCCCTGTTTGGATTGCCATTTTCTGTTAGAAAATTGCGTCGTTTTCCATGATCACATTTTCCTATTATCTTTTTTCCTCACATACATCAAATCGCTACAATAATTTTTTCATAAAAAATGACAGAAAATGCAATCGAAACGGGGCCTTAGTGCTTGTACTAAAATAAAACAAATGAGACAAAATATGATGATAATACCCTCCATATAACATTCTAAATCTTTTTTTTAAATTTTAGAAGAACATAGGGACACTTAAAATGGTAATAGTAGAAAAACATAATATTTAAGCTTAAATGATTTTTTTTTGTGATTTTAGAGTGGGAAATTGCATAGTGTTGTAGAAAAACACACTAGTAGAGCAATCTATGCTAGAGAAAAACATAGGGATACATGGGTTTTTCCTTCTATGTCATGTTTGCTTCATTCAGGAAAAATATGAGCAAAAGCATGCAATCTCAAAATTCCTAAACTCATTGTTTGTGGAATTTGATGCTCAATTGGTTGTAGAAAGCTAGTCCTGCACTGAAATCACTTGATCAATGGAATATTAGAATGGAGGATACCTCCCCGTTTCTCAAGTTCGAGATGTTTTTATCATTTATGGGGAAGATCAAGCACATATCTAGGAGCTGTAACCAAAGGCTATATATACATCACTTGATTCAGATTCTGAGGGTAAGCCTTAAGAGTTGGAAAATATTCCCTAGTCTCTCTTTCTAAAACCCTTATTTACCACAAGAGAAAAATAAAGAAAGGAAAGGGATGGAGCACTGGAGGCAGCTCTCACTATTATGTTACTACAAGGCTCAATTTGCAATTTCCTTTAAAAGGGGTATTCGAGATCAGGAATGGGAATCGGGCCCCTAAAGCGAGAAGTAACAGTGAGCTGGCCCAAGGTTCTTTTGTTGCGTTGTAGAAATCAACACTCCCTTTATGAGGATTAAATTCTCCCTAGAACCCAAAAAAAAAGAAGGAAAAAATCCTCAGTAAGTAAAGCCTCAGGATTTAGTCCCACTTTTATTTTTCAGAAAACAACCTTCAAGAAAGAAAGGACTTTCGTCATTCTTTTTACTTTGCTTTGGATTAATGTTATGTACTTGTTAGTGTAAAAAAAAAAATTCACACTAACTGTGTGTATATATATAGACACACATTCCGTTTTCTCTTGAATTGTGAATTTTCATATCCTTTTTATTTTTCACCTTTCTCTCGAACTATGAAATTTCATAACATGGTAACTTTGATAGGGCAAATGACATAAAGAATTTTCTCCTTTATGAGAATCTTAGACCCTGTTTGATAATCCAATTTAGTACTTAAAATTAATAGATTCAAATCTGAACATATTCAGACCGTTTGATAACCAAAATTTGAACATCTGAATTAATTAAATAGTACTGAATTTTCTAAGCAAAACTTGCTTCCAAAATTAAGTGATAAGGTAATCACTTATCACTGAATGTGATATGCACTCAAATGTATTAGATTTAATATTTAACAATTCAATAATTTAATGTATTCAAATTTCATATTTCAATTTTCAAACTTCAATGTTATGAAATGCACCCTTACTATCTTAGTGAACATGTTCAAGGTTAGAAGATTAAATCAACATTATTACATTAATCAACCTTTCCAACTATGATCCTAGCCAAGAACTAATGGACCTAGTGAAATGCGTATTCTAGATACGCAGGTCAACACTCAACAGTGATGTGTTTTCGTGGGGTTTGGAGACTATGATATAATCTGGTAGAAAAGGGACACTAAATTAGAAAGATTAATAAATAATCGTGACCTTCCACCTAACTAGTGATCCCACGGAGATTTAGCCAAATTCCTCGATGTGCCACTTGTACCAATACTATCATTTTTTTTTTGGGAGTAACTTGTACCAATACTCAAGGATGCACATCATCTAATTTATTTTTAAAGAAATGGACAAATCATCTAATTTGGTTACGTCTCTTGGGTTTAATTACGAAGATAAGTTAGGCTGACTTCGTCTTGCGTTTTGTCACCCGTTTGCATTGATGTTAATGGCGCAAGGTACTGTTTCAACTTTGAATTTGTGAAGAAAAAAAACTTCATTGACGAAGAATATCCTGTTATTAAGGCAAACTGCAAATGATTAAAAGAAGGAAAAGTTGAAGCAAAATCTTACTTGAACGAATGATGCCAAGTAGGTTTTGATTTAATGGCTAAAAGTTGAAGTTTCAAATTTTAAAAATTTTAGATTTAATTCTCTCTTTCTCCTTCCGTTCTTTCTAAATCTCACTCCTCTTTATTAAAAAAAATAAAAGATATCAAATATAGAATGAAGTACACTATTACACTCTAAAATTTTTGATGAAATGAAACAGTATGCTTTCTCTTAATGCATCAGGTGAGATTTGAATGTCGACGGTGCACGCGTGGAAGCACTCTATGAAGCTATTCTTGACCGTTGGATCAAAGTCAAATGGTTACGTAATGAAGCTCTAAAGCGGGTAAGGAGTGAAGCCAATCTCAAGGGTGTACCTAAATGTCAATGCCGACAGCTACCGTTTTCTACTTTGGGAAACACGGATTGGACAAAAAGTTATGGGCAGACAAATTGATGGGGAGGAACTAGGGAGGAGGAAAAGCAGTAAAAGATCACTAAAAAGAAAGAAAAATTTTCTTTTCCGTTCTATGTTCAAGAAAGAAACACAAAGTTGTGGGGCAGCGGAAAAGGTAAAAGAAAAGAATTCGAAAAATTCAAGACAAGACGAGAGTAAAATATGCGGAAAACAGCCAGTAAAAAAAAAAGAAAAAGAAAAAGAATGTATAGTTAATGGGCGAAGGGAAGAAATTGCGGCACAGAATCTGAACAGAGGATTGAGGAATAATTTTTTAGTAGTTTAATCTCTTGCAAGAATTGGGCCCAAAAGAGCAGCAGACTGGTAAATTAGTGAAGTGGGCCATGGTCTTTCCAAGGGCTTTCAGGTATACGCGCTCCGGCCACGTGGCCGCGCCATTTTTATGGTAGACTTATTATGCGTGCTGGTGCTGATGCTGGAGAGCGAGTCAGATATGGTAATGTAACTAAACTACTAAAGTACACTGTTCGTTTAGTACTAACTACATACCACACCCGACAAAAAAAAAAAAAAAAAAAAAAAAAACTACATGCCACACCCCAAAAAATGTTACAAGCCTTATTCCCCGTTGTTTTAATTTTACAGAATCGGATTATAAAGGCTGATTATTAAGAGTAATAGAGATTGATTACATAGATTTTAGATTTTTTTTTATTATTAAAAAATCTATAATTAGAATGCAAAAGTAATCGATAATCACAAAAAATCAATTATCAAAATCATAATATATAATCAGTTAAGATGATCAATGAGAACGAGCCGATAATTGATGACTCAAAAAAAAGTTATAATGGATGACCCAAAAAGTTTCAAATTAATTTTTAAATATACACGGGGGCATAGAAGAGGTATTAGTCAATAAACCAGACTCCTGGATTTATACAAGCATATTATAATTCTGGTAAATTTGATCTCTTTGAGTATAGTAAAATTAATATGGAATTTATGTCTTGTATACAGGGTTGAAAAGACTAACTTATTTCTTGCAGTGACATATATCAAAATAATTTACTTGTAGTTTAAAAATTCATGACCAGATAAATGCCCAGTCTACAGTTATGCATGCACAAAAAGATGATAAATAAATATTCCATTCATCTCATGCATGTTACACGCTAAAATTTGTAGTGCTTATAAGCTACATTAGATGTACGTTACTGAGACATGAAATTTTGTTTTTCAGAAAAGAAAAAGAGACTAATTTTTATGGATATTTTCATTAACAAATTGACTCTAGTTAGGCGTTTTAATTCTTTGCTTATTAGACAGAAGAGAAACTGAATATTTAGATTATAGAGTAAATGTTCTTCTAAAATAAACGTTCCCTTGAAACATATACAGACGATACAGTATAAAAACGAAATATCATCCTCTACTCTAGTGCAAAATTCTTATAGAAGATTTGAATCCTTGCTTCAAAAAAAAAAAAAAGAATTGAATCTTCGTCCCAGACACAAAGTAAAGCTAAAACTAAAAGGAAGAGTAAGAAGCACCTGGGAGATACTGATATACCCCACTTCCATAACGGATCATGCAAGAGAAACAAAAAAGTAAAGCTAAAAGGAAGAGTGGCCCTCATAAAAATTTGGAGTCCTCTCCGTCTTAGGTCCAATAAACATTTTTATTTGGTAGTTACAAACCAAGCCTGAGTTTAGCCTATTCCCAAAAAATTTTCACCCTCGTTACGGACATTATAGAACCACTGAGCATTGGCCAGTTGATACTAAAAAGAGACTAAGTTACTCTTTCAACGATAGGTTGGGGCTTGAACTCCACTTGTAGTGAAAATAAATTCAAAGAAAGTGTCAAAATACTCATTTAGTCTAGTCAGGTCTATATACATGCTAATCTCTTACAGAGTCTCTCCTTGTAGAATAAAATATATTAATTCATACAAATATTATTGTTGTCCGGAAAAAAAAAGTTACAGACATTTAATAGTGAGAATTGGTTCTCCAATGAATTTGTGGGTGCAAGTAAGGGTGTAATCGAATCTAGTAGAGATCGAGTAGTACACACTACTCGAACTTGATTCAAGTTAAAAATTTTGGACTCAAACTCAAATTCGAACTCGTTGAACTCTTGAAAATTAAGCTCGAATTTGATTTTATTTTGCATTACTCGAGATCAAATTCGAACTCATGCTTATCGAATCCAATCGAGTTTAAGAAATATAAATTTATATTTTATATCATTTTCAGAAAAAGGGACAAATTAGACATTTCATACTAATAAATAAAAAATAAAAAAACATATGTGTGTATGTGGTATGCTTCATTGAATTCAATTAAGCTTGATGAGCTTTAGAGTTTCACATATTAAGAACGAACTCGACTCGTCAAATGGTTTGAGCTGCTCAAACTTGAGCTCAAACTCGATCAATGAGAGTTCGAACTCGAATTTTGACTAAACAAACTCGCGAATTACTCAATCAAGCTCGATTTGTTTGCATCCCTAGGTGCAAGGCAGAGTACAATTGTTGTCTAGTTTGTTATACTTCTTATAATATATCGTGTTCATCTTTCATAGACGGTCATATTTCTTATAAGATTTATTGTGCACAAATAAAATCCATACTTCTAATAAATAAAAATACAATAAGATGCGCACAACAGAATAATATAAGGTCTGCATAGATTGGATTTTTTTTTTAAAAAAAAAAACTTTACCATATATATATGTAGAGAAGTTTTGTTCGTATGATATGTTTTGGGGTGTTTTTAAAATTTTGAATATTTTTTAAGGCTTTTTTAAAATTTTAGAATTTTGGGATAGTTTAGGAGAAGTTGGGGATTGGTGGGTGGGGGTGGTGGCAGAGAAAGAAAGGGGTAGTGTTTTTTGTTTTTGTTTTTGTTTATAGCTATTTAATACATTTACGGTGTGTTAGTGTAAATTTGTATTTGAAAAAACTGTTTTTGACGAAAAACACTAATTCAACATAGCCATATAAATATATTCCAAAACATGAAACAAATAAATCAATCACAACCCCACCTGTTTGGACTTTGGATTCCGAATTCGTGCAATTCAAACCTTATACTGTATATGTTGGCACTGCCTTATGCATATTCACCAGAATATTTTCTGTACACTTTTCATGCGGGAATATACACCATCAAACTAAGGAGGCCTTTATCAGGGATTCAGGATTGTCCCGAACAGCTGCAACGTGCAAAAAAAAAAAAGCTGCAACGTGCAACCTGCTGTGGAGGTCCCCCGGACCACGGCCGTGGAGTAGTTAGCATTAATGAATCATCAGACAGCATGGCAACGTCGGCAAGCAGTCGCTTTTCCCGGCCGGCCCTACCTCACGACACCTTATCCGCCATTGTATCCAAACCTTGACCTTATTCGGGCGTCAGAAAACTAGTACGCGGTTAAGCAAGCATGAAGCTTTTTTCTGAAACAAGAAATAGCAGTTACTGTAGTTATCAAATATTACCAGAGATTCCATTGTCAGATTATCTGCTAATTTATGATGCATCTTGGAATATCCCAATTGCTTTATCCCGTGAATAGCTAAATTTTTAGTCATCTTTACGATAATAAATAATAAAGCCTGTGTAGTTAATTGAAGGCTAATTTTGTTTATTTTTAAATTTATATTTATCTCTATTATCAACTTGCACACAAATTCTACGCAATCAAAACTATTTCTCTCCAATTTTTCGTCAGGTGATGTTTGAATTGTAGTTTTTCACAGCGATTATATTTTTCAATTATCTTTTTATCTCACATATTTTAAATTGCTATAGTAAATATTTCTATATAAATTTCAAAAAATGGCAATCCAAATGGAACTAAGTTTTCATTATTCCAGTGGAAGAAATCTTATTAATCAGTAAATTTTCCACCAAAGAAAGTGCTGGTGGGATCGAATTTTAACAGATCCACATCTTGCAAAAGATGAAAATTATTAGTTCATGCGTGTGGTCTAAACCACGCGCTGCTGCTACCGACCCTTGCACTACACCTGCTCCAAAAGTTGCTTTGCATGTGCCTCCAATTTGGTCAGACCACACGCCTCTTCCGACATATTACCACATTTTTTTGCATCTTGATTTTGTTTGCCTACATTTTGTAGTTGTAATCCAGTAGTTTGTTCAAATACGTGTAGTCATAGTAAGAAAGCTAGTTTAACGTGATTTAATTTACATCAAATATGATTCATTAGTTTGCTCAAATGCGTGTAAACCGGAAAGGAATGGATTAAGTGGCAGGGGAAACTCTAAGTTCGAAGTATTTTATTTACACTAAAAAAATAAAATGTGTATTGATTTTACCTAACTCATTTCTCAATTCTCATCATTCTCATAAGCTTTCGGCACTACAGCAATCTTGCTTTTTTGATACTTAACAATTTGGCATCAAATATTTTGTGGGTGTTGTTAAGAAAGCCAAAAAAAAAAAGTTTATTTTTACAATAATAATGCTTGTACAAGTAGTTAATTTTGTTTATTTTCAAATTTATTCTTATCTCTATTATCTATTAACTATTATCTCTATTATTAGCTCACACACAAATTCTATGCAACCAAAAGTATTTCTCTCCAATTCTCACGTTCTCCGTTGCTAGCCGTTTTTTTACTTCTAATTATACATATTTCTGTATAACACACTTTTAATTACATGGTATATAAAATAGTTATATTCACTTGTAATATTTTTATAATTTTTTCAATTAAAAATATTTTTTACAAGTTGCACGCGCATTGAATGCGACTCGATAGCTAGTTAAAATTCATTTTATAGATCATCATCGTCTCCTTCCTTCTCTAATCATATTTCCCATTTAATCTAAACACTTCCTTACATTCATTCAACTGTCCACATGTGTCGTTGTGTAACCGCCACCACGCACTATACTTCAGCTCCACGACACCGTTTTACTGCGTCAGAAGCACAGATCTTCAAAACCCAGTGTTGACTCACGCCGGTTGCATATATCCCCTGTTCCATAGGAATGTCCATATAGTTTGGATTTTTTTAATGCTATTTTGGCTTTCTTGTGGAGTTTGTTAGTATAAATTTGGACCAGGGTAGTGTATAAATTTGTTTCTTTTCTTCTTGAAGGGAAAAAAAAAAGAGTTTAGAGGTGGAAGCAAAATGGGAAGTGTATTGGAGGCAACGCTACTACATCATGTAGGCATTGTGTTGATAGTGCTATGGATGCTCAATTCATTCAATTATTGCAACCCAGTTGCCTATTTTATCTCTTTTGTCTATCTTTTTCTGGTAAGTCAGCTGGTATGCTTTGTGTTTTTGTTTTTGTTTTTTTTTTTTTATGGTTGGATTGGATGCTTGAGATGTTAAAAGTTTTGATTTTGACTGATGAAGGTTCATGAGATGTATGTGGTAAGATTGAGGAAGACACTGGAATTTGAGGAGAAAAGAAACTCAAATCAAAGAAGGGTAAGACTTCTAAGCAAATTCTTCCAGCTGTATTCCTTTGGTTACTGTGGGTGATGAAGTAGACTATGCGTTGGAAAGATGATAGCAGAAAGGTAGCATGAAAAGTTTGTTTGAAACTGAATTGAATTGTACAATTTTCTTTTATTTCTGGCTTTTTGCTGTAACTGATGGGCAATAAATCTACTTTTCAAGTGAAGGGACTTTTAGGATTTAGATTCTTTCACAGATACCGTAGAAGTGGTTCTCAGGGCCCTCTTCTTTTGCTTTTTGCAGATTCTTTCTGGCTCTGAAACTGTACGGTGGTTGAACCATGCTGTTGAGAAGATGTGGCCTGTTTGTATGGAGCAGATTGTTTCGCAGAAAATATTGTTGCCTATTGTGCCATGGTTCTTGCAAAAGTATAAACCATGGACTGTGGTATGTAGTTAAATTCGTCTGTTGCGTTATCAAAAGGTTATATAAGGATGCTATTGTTTTCTGCATTCCAGTTGTCTGTCTTATTGATGCTATTCGGAAGGTTAGTTTGTGGTTGTTACGCAACACTAATATGGTCTTGATCTGCGTATCACTCTTGTTTGCTTCGTGATATATGCAGAAGGAAGCAGTTGTCCAAGAATTATGCTTGGGGAGATCCCCACCAATGTTTACAGAAATGAGGGTTCTTCATCAATCTAAAGGCGATGATCACTTGGTATGTGGTTTGTGTTAAGAGCGCTACTCTTCAGCAGTTTGCTAGCACAATTTTCATTAGATTCATTTGACGCTTATTTCATCTTACTGCTTATCAATTGCAGGTACTAGAGTTGGGACTGAACTTCCGAACTGCTGATGATATGAATGCATTGCTTGCAGTTAAGCTGCGGAAAAGATTGGGTTTTGGGATGCGGGCGAGGTTGCACATGTTAGGCATGCATGTCGAAGGAAAGGTAGGTTACCCGATTCTCAAGTACAGCAGTCCTAGCCTCAGTATGGCATCTTGGAAGAATCGTGTCAGTTTCTAGAGAATTCTGCATGTACTATATTCGTAAATGCATATACCTGCTTTCTATTTAGCTTCATTTTTTGCCAACTGAGGATTTCTCATTTGTAATCTTCTAATAGAATGAATTGCTGTAGTTAATAGTTATGCTCCACTAGCCTATTTGTTGCCAAGGAAAATGATTACTTCTCGTAATAGTTCATTCCCTGAGACAAATTTTTATGAAAATTTTCACTATTTTGTTTTCAGGTCTTGGTTGGGGTGAAGTTTATACGAAAATGGCCCTTCCTTGGTCGTGTGCGTCTATGCTTTGTTGAGCCACCATACTTTCAGATGACTGTGAAACCAATATTCACCCATGGCCTTGATGTTACTGTACTTCCAGGGATTGCAGGATGGCTGGTAAGTAAATGTGGAAAGATCTGTTTAAAAGTCTCTTTTTGTATGTCTGAGAGCATGTGAATGCCTCAAGCGTGCGAGTCTGTGTACCAGTTTATCTAACTCGTACTAATCGTCTACTTTCCTGTTTATTAGGATAAACTTCTGGCTGTTGCCTTTGAGCAGACACTTGTTGAGGTAATATTCTTGGACCTATAATACTTCATTTGCAATCTTCTCAATGATTAGGAAATTACTGCATCTCGTTCTTTTTTAACATTTCATTGTTCATGTTCATTTATGAGGATACAATTTGTTGGAAGTGTTCTTAATGCAACTAAACATGCTTGTGGAACTTTGCAGCCAAATATGTTGGTGGTTGATATGGAGAAATTTGCTTCAGCGCAAGCAGGTAATTTCATGACCCAAGTTTACCAATTAAGGTTCCAGACATTCTTGGGTTCTTCCCATGTAATGGTCCAACTAAGCATGTAAGCCAACATCTTGTTGACTTGATGGCATTCGTCTGATGCTGACGCTTATATTGGTGTTTTTGGAGGATTATGGAACTAATGTACTAATACTACATGTTGTAATAATCGGTAGATGTATTTGGTCCATTACGGTCAGAGTAGCTTGGTTTTTGTTTATATTATAATTATTGGGAAATATATGGTTGATGGTTTCAGTACAATGAGTGTATTATATTTTATAGTCCTCAAATAATACTTATTCCTCTTTATATGTTTGTTATTAATTTGCTCTTGATACATCAGAAAGCTGGTTCTCTATTGATGAGAAGGAGCCTGTAGCTTATGCTGTTGTTGAAGTAATTGAAGCAGCTGAAATGAAGCCCTCGGATCTAAATGGTGAGCTCAAACACGTTGATGACATCTTGTACAAATGACAATATACAATGACATGTACTTGTGTATTCATTTAATTTGCTTTTCAGGATTGGCTGATCCTTATGTCAAGGGCCAGCTTGGTCCTTACAGATTTAGGACGAAGACGCAGAAGAGGACACTCACTCCAAAATGGCATGAGGAGTTTAAGGTCCCCATTCGTACCTGGGAGTCACCAAATGTTCTTGGAATTGAAGTTCGGGACAAAGATCGTTTTGTCGATGATAAGATGGGGTCCGTGCTTATTTTCAGTTTGGTTTTACTGCAGCTACAAAGAATTATATTTAAGCTTATCTTTTGAGTTTCTCAGTTTATAATTTGTAGTGCGATTCTACTATCTCTCTTTCTCTCTTGAAATTTGCTTCCTTGCCCAGATAATTTTTTATTAAATTGTCTCTATTTTCTGCATGTGGTAATTGGTTTCATTTTTGTTTCTTTTTGTGTCGTAGTGTTAGTCTCTTCTGATTTTAAACACCACAAGGGTTGTAAGGAAATTTTCTTCTGAACGTTCAGAAGCTAGAGGCTGTTTTCTATTTCATATTTTATGTTTAAATTTTTTTGGTGAAAAGAGTAGTATGACTGACGTCAAGGTGATTCCTTGTCCTCCATCGTGTGATGGTAATTTGATCTTGTGATCTAAAGCCTGCGAAACATATGAAATTTCTTACTACTTTTTGTAAAGAAATAATGATAGTAGGGCCTCATGATATTTTCAGGGAATGTTCCATAAACCTAAATGAGATCAGAGATGGCCAGCGGCATGACATGTGGTTGTCTCTACAGAATGTTAAAGTAGGACGGCTACATCTTGCAATTACTGTGACTGAGAGCAATGGAAAGGTGATCTTGGTGCTTGATTTAAGTAGTTACTTGCCTGTCTTTTTTAGGGTTCCCGTTGTGTTCTTGATGACAGTGATATATAATTACTAGTTTGCTGAAACCAGAAGAAGAAACTTGCAAGGATTAATTGATTGTTTCAGTTTACATTATTCTCAAGAGTTTAATTAATGGCTTTGCAAGACATATTACTCAATTCTTGTAAAACATGTGACTATTGTCGACACAAAGGTGCTTGAGGGCTTTGTGAGACATGGTGCTCATTCTTTCGGATTTTGTGTTTACTGTTGCCTGAGTAATAATGCATGTGCAGGGGTCTAATGAAACATTTGGAAAAGAGAATTTAGATGAATATAAAAGAGAGTCATTTGCAACCAATTCAACTAATCAAGGTTCCTTCTCATCGGTTACATCTGAGAAATCTCTGAAAGTAGCAGATGCTTATGAGCCTATAGATGTTGAAGGGCAACAGGAAACTGGGATATGGGTTCATCGTCCAGGGAGTGACGTTGCTCAAATATGGGAGGCAAGGAAGGGGAAGAGTAGGATCCTTGACACCAACATTCATGGTGAGGGTGTTGACTCTGCAGGCACCTTCAAGTCAACAGAATCTGGATCACGTAACAATGACAGTAGGAATGCAGAAGAAACTGCAGGTGCTGAAAAAGAGCATTCTCCAAATGCTGTAAAAAGGGGCTTACATAAGATGAGTTCATTGTTTCATCGAGGACAGAGAAGTGAGAAGTCTGTTTATGTTGAAGAGCCACTTCCATCGCGACACATTAATCTTCGATCCATGAATGCTGACGAAATTGGTGTGAAGTTCATAGTGGATGACCCTGTTACTGCTCCATCTGCTCAAAAGATACCGCAACCAGATGGAAAAGAAAGTTCTGAAGATAGTGGGCCTGAAAGTCCACACAGGGGCAAGGTAAAAGACAGGGCAAAAAGCATTTTAAAGCAATCTGCTTATGGCATAAAGCACGCTCTTTCCAGGAAAGGATCAAAGAAATTTTATTTTGAATCAAAATCACAACCTACAGAAAGGGATGTTTCAGTGGAATCTACTACTTCTGAAGAGGATTTACTTCCATCAGTGATTTATACCCCTTGTGTTGAACCAATCTCGGTTGTCTCCTACCCCATCTCTGATCAGGACAAAGACTCCTCTAGTCCTAGTAAAAACAGAATTCAGTCTCCTTCGAGTGATGTTGTGAAGGATATTGTAATGCAAGAAGAAAAGGTTATTCCCGAATCTAAAATAGGCGATGACGAATCCGGCTGCATTCAGAGAAATGAAGTAATTGAAGAATCTAAGAGTAGTCCCAAGCTGCCTGGTGGAGATATGAAGGTAGACAAATAGTTTTTATATTTTTCTTAGGCTCAAGAGGTAGTTGGTCATGTGTTAAAAGTGCATACTGGTTGGGAGATAGACTTGGCTTTGTAGATTGAGGTCTTTGGTGATCTGTATGTACAGCTGTTTTTGCTGGATCATAGACAGAGTCATGCATGTTTGATAGTACATAGTTTTTGGTTCCTGTAATTTGTTCAATCTGTTGGCTGATGTTTAAAACTGAAGAGATTTTCTGTAAAGATGTTCGAATTCTTTGTAGTGACGGCAATTATGAAAACTACTTTGGCACTTATGCTGATATTCACTTTCCTCATCTTCTGCGACTGGGTAACTTTCTGTCTGAGGGGTCTAATGTGCTCATGCATCGTGACGCTACAGGTCCCAAAACGCTATATATCGTGACACTAGGATATTGCCGCAGACTTAAACGCGAGCAAAAACTACAGTCGTAAATCAGCTACTTTAAAGTCCAAACTTATAAGTACTGCATTTATAAATCAGATCTTTTCGAAATTTGAGTTCAGTATGAACAGCTATTGAAAGTTGGGTGTAGTGATCAATTGAATATCCTACTGTCTCGATATTTTTAAGGCTATCTGGGAAAAAATTTCATTAACCACACAAAGAAGTCCATTCATAAGCTGAGTGCTAGAAGAATAGTATAGAGATTCAAGTATTATTTTTTGAGGGGGAGGGGGACCTTTGTGGCCCTTGACCCTCCTACAGTCATTGGTGTGAACCATTTCTTTTGTTTACTAATTTCGTTGTTTAAGACCACCATGGGTCTGTCGATGATACTGAAACCACCAGAAACCATAGAAACAGCCAGAATGAAAACTCTAGGATATCTATAAGCTAACCAGAAATCTGGGCTGGTGCGTAAAATGTATTATTATCTTTCAGGAATGTTGGATATTGAAATGACAGTTGATCCCCATTTTACATGCTTGGTGATGCCAATAGATATCAGAACAGCTGCTGTTGCATTTCTATGACTTTAAGCTGTCCCGGGGAAACAAAATTTTGTGAGCTCCAGCTCTTTCCCCTGCTCAGCTACTCGGAGAACTAAAATCTGCTATCAGAGTTCTTTTCACAAATTCAGAAAAGAAATCTGGGCAACCATACCAAGTGACGGATAATTCTCGTAGACATCTCATTGTTAGTACTGTTAAAGTATTCAGTTTGATCCCAGTTCAGCAGCAGAGAACTGCCAGAATGTTGCACATCTGACTATTCAGGCAAGTAAAACCAGTACATAGACCATCATATTGACAGCATATACAACACTTCTCAATGCAGGTGTTATTTAGCTGGGCCACCAGTGAAGGAAAGCAGGAACTTGGCTCAATCTATAACTAAAACCAATCAATGGGTCCCCTGATTTTTGCCTTCTAAGCATTAAATCTGTTGATTACTGACTAACATCACAACTACTTCGACTTCCATCAGCAGATCGTACACATATATCATGCTGGATTAGCTTCCAACAATTTCTTCATAAGGGAAATTGGTAGACTCAATCCTACCAGAAACCAGGCGCTGAACAATCCGCTTCCACATCCCCATTTTGGGAACAAATCCCTGTCTTGTCATTTGTTTCAACGCCCATTCGACATCTCCCACAAGATTGTCATTGCAAAATCCTTGTATCGCCAACTTGTAAGACTCGAAACTTGGATTTACACCCTTCTGAATCATTCTACACATCAAATCTTTCGCCTCAACAAACCTCTTGGCATCAAGTAAACAATACAAAACCTCCTGATAAGTTCCAGGATTTGGATCGCACCCTTTAATCATCATCCTATCATAAAGCTTAATACCCTCTTCAACTCTTCCACCCTTTTTAAGCCCTGAGATCAGTATATTAAAAGTGATCGCATCAGGCTCAATACCATCCCTTTCCATCCTATCTAGCAACCCAAATGCATCATCAGGACGCCCACGATCACATAAACCGTGCATTATAGTGGAAAATGTTCTCACATTAGGCCTAAAGTTCTGCTTCGGGAATTCATCAAGCACAGCAAAGGCAGCGTCGATCTTCCCACATTGGCACAACCCTTTGATCATAATATTCAAACTACAAGCATCAATTTCAACTCCCAACCTAGAAGCACCCGTATAAACCTCGTGAATAACTTCAAATTGCTTAGATGAAACAAGCAAATTCAGCACAAAATTGAAGGATTTAACAGTAGGCCAGCTCTTATAATTAGGCATATCAAAAAGGGTCTTAATAGCACTATTTATTCTCCCACCTAAATTACCATAAACCTTCATAACATTAACAAAAAACTCCTCAGAAAGTCTGCATTTTCTTTCAAGCTTGATTTTTTCCATAAGGGCTTCAATTGCATCAAAATCTTTGGCTAGTGCAAGCTTATTTATGACTGTAGAGTAAAGGGCTTCATTGGGATTGTAGTCTTTCCTTTGTGAGATTTGGTTGAACAAAGGAAGAGTAAAGTTGGGATCTTTAAGGGATTGGAAAATTTTGATGGTCTCATTTGGGCTTAACCAGTCTTTGTGGTTGGCTAGGTTGGGGATATGGGATTCTTGGGATGGAGAAAATGGATGAGAGGCCGTTAAAAAATTTGATCTTTGCAGAAGAGATTGATAGAACAGTGAAGATTTGAAGATGGCTAGCCGGAATTTGGCATTCTTGACCAGCAACGAACGTGAAATCATGGTCTTCCCTCTGAGACTGTGTTCGACGAGCTACAGGATGGCTTGAAAGCTGCCTAAAGTCTGCCCGTTTTATGTCATCTGCCTTCTTCATTTTTCTCATAATTTGATCTATCTCTTTCATTTTTTGTCTAAATCGTTTTTTGTCATTAATGTCTGATATTTTGGTTCTTTTTTATTTGTTGTAATATCGCGTAACTGTTTAAAATTTACAGATACATATAAGGTAGCATATCCACACTAGTAAATTCTCGACTCTTGGCAATAATGCATACATTCAAACTTGTCATTTACTCGTCTTTTACAAATTATGTCAGCACAGAATTCGACTTAGGGTTGAAAGAACAAGTCTAGAATAGATGCAATACTAAAAAATACCTTCAGCTGGCAGAATTACAGCAAAACAGTACACACCAGAAGTGTTTAAAATGTAATATCTTTTAGACAAGAGGGCTTGATTTTTAGATCTAATTGCGGGAACATTTGTTTACAAGATCATCATATGCTTTGCTCAGAGAATGTGAAATGCATTGATTGGTCTACAAAGCATATGAGAATCTGTTCAAGAAAGGAAGTCACGATTTAATTTGTACAACAAAATTATCTTGAATAATCACCTCTTTCATTTATAGGGTGGAAGGCATTTTTTATTTTCCCACAATTTTCATAATGAATTATTCAGCCCAAATAAAAAAAAAATTAACTTAGGCGACATGGAAAAATTAACAAAATTATGCTAGTATAATACACTAGCATCACAGCAAGAAAACATCATTTAAGTTTTAAGAATACTTGATGCAACAATTAAGTCCAACTTTAAACCTGTAAAAGGTCTATGATTGTCACTAGGACAATTCATTGTTAAGGCCGGATGAACGCAACTGAAAGCCAATAGGATCTTAAACATCTAAGCCTGTCTCCTTATTCCCTGAATAAATAATGAGCATAATTGGTTTTCCTAACTATACACGAAAATGATTTTCCTATGACTTCTGCATGTACAGATCTTATGTACATTAAACTCGATTGCAGTTAAGATCATCCATGCTTCTTCTTCTTTGCTGCAAGAATTGGTTGAATGTGCAGTCTCCTACTGAAAGCCTCGTTGAAAAGGAAACGAGTCTGGAAAGCTGAAATGATGGGAAGCCATGCCAGACAAGCAATTGGTGCAAAGAGAACTATACCCATGCCATAATCATATGCTTGAACAAAAACCCTGGTGAAATGCCACAATGCAGTGCCTTCAATCTTGGGTCTAACAGCTTGTGCAACCTGGATATATTGTCACTTTAGTAAAAGAAGTGTAAAGGTCATATATGACTGCTTTCATAATCAAACGAGGTTCATTCTGAACTTACCAATATCAACCCCCAACCAGTTGGCAGAAAGGCCAGACAGCAAACAACCAAATCCTTGAAAGACAGATCACAAATGATTGACAGAGTAATAATGGTAGCCAGAACTCCAAGGAAAATTAGTGCTTTAAATAGCCGGAATACTAGGTGATAGTTCGCACTGAAATATTTCCTCCCCAAGTTCACCACCTGTATAGCATGTTTCATAGGTAGCACAGTTGAGGATCCATTACAAACTTATATGAACGCGAGTTATAAACACATTTGTCTGTGAAGCTTAAGAAGACATGTAAAACTATAGCTATAGTTCTTTCAATCATATCGGCATCTCTTCCCTAAAGATGAGACCATAACAAAAAGGATGCACACATTGTCAAAAATTAGAAGATTGGGAGGTGGGATTTGGAATCACCACACAACAAGAAACGAACTCCATTAAGCCCTGCTAGACTATCGTTTATAAGATACCATCCTTATTAGTGTCCAATTTGACTTCAGGTGGAGCTCAAACTAACATGTTCTCACATCCTGCCAGATATATCTAAAAAGAAAATTAAAAAAAAAACCAAGATTCATTCAGTCTCTGAAGCTCTGAATTTGATATTCAACTTAAGTCCATCTTAGAGCCCAACAACATGGTGGAATTACTACAAGAAATTGTAGGTGACAATAAGGTAGCTTAAGAACAAGAGAACACCAATCCTGAAGCCATTAGTCAGGCTCCTGAAAGCCTTAAATGATGTCTCTATAGAGTTTTTCCACGTCTATATCATGTAAAGAACCTTAAAAGTAAAATATTATTGATTGTGACTGATAAGGTTCCAGTCAGGTGAGTAAATATGAAGGGGATGGAAACACACCATTATTGCATCTGATATGCATCAATTTAGTACGATGTGATTGTCGCTACTGAATTATCAAATGAAAAAGCATCTAAACTACACATGTGGCACAAAGGGTTTATGGTCAAAGCAAACTTGTTGAAACATATTAAAGGCAACAACACTGATCTACATGAGGAAACAGCAGAAGGGAATTTTAATCTCATGCCTATAGGATGGGTTTTGAGTTACCTTGATTAGCAGAAAAATCATGACAATGACAACCCATGAGAGGACGTAAACGATGAAATTTTTGTTTTGCCTGGATATGTCAAGGTGATAGACCAATCCATACTGATAAATGAAAAATCTAAGTGAAAGCAGGATTTCTATCAACCGAGAACCCAGCCCTGAATGACGAAGATGGTCTTGCTCATCATACCACCAGGACTGCCAACTCTTGTCTTGCTGGATTCCAATTCCACCTTGCTGCACAATCCACTTGTTCCAACCCTTCCAGTCATCAACTATCTTACCCCAGTTGAAACCCGAAGGATTAAACAGAAATGGCGCGAACAACCAAGTCATTGACATGAACCATATTGCATACGTAATTAACACATAAGCCATGTTGCTTTGGAAGGACCGCCTAAACAAATCATACACAATCAACAGAAGCAGCAACTCAAATCCTTTTACAAAGTGGCTGCGAGAGTACAGCCTATAGTTCTCAGTGAAGCTGGCATGGAAAACCACCACCTTACGGCCAGTTGGTCTATACTTGGCTCCTCCATGAAGAATAGTTCGACCATAATAGTGAGATTTTGTTCCAAAAGAAAAAGTAAAGAAAACGGCTGCTAGCTGCAATTGCATGAGAACAAAATCTTTAAGAGCATTAAGGAATCCTCTTTCAAGTCCAATCTCTATCACCATAGGTAAGCCTGTCAAGAGCCCAAGCTGGATAAATGACTGAGAGGCCAGAGCAGTTTCTAATGATTTTATGTTTTGTATTCTAGCCTCAATAAGCAGTGCTCTTTGTAAACCACTAAGGACCAGGTATAGCTGCCCATATAGGAATACGTATATTCCAATTACTGATATCTGCATAATGTCAACAAGCATGAATATTTATTCCAGAGTCTGCATAAGCAAAACGCAGACTGTAGAAGGCAAAAGGAATATAGACTTAATTTTGCATGTGAAAATTACTATTTCAACAGTAAGCAATCTTTCTAACGAAGAACTATTGCTCTTGGTAGAGAAACTGACAGAGATGCAGCATGAAGTGCAACAAATCATATTTACTTGATTCTATCGCAATTTTTTGGAGCAGAATTGGTGATATTTAAGAGGTTAAAGCACACTAATGTTTCAAGATTTTTTTGTTTTGTTCTAAGAATGTCTGCTGGAAAACTCTCGAGATTAAACAGAAAAGTGCTAGATAAAATCATAAAATTTGTAATTCACTTCAAAAAGAAGGATATTTTATTACCAGGCTGTTAAAGTAAAAGCCAATGGTGGTGAAATAACAAGAGAGCATTCGGAAGAAGTCAAATTGACGCCCAAGGCGGTATATATCACGGCTTAGAGTTTGTTCACTGTTGCCATTTGCTACTTTGGCTTCAAACTTTGAAATTTGGTTGAGACCAACATCACGCCCTTTGCCAACTTGCATATACTCGTGATAAGTGATATTTCCCCGTCGCAGTGTAGTATTAAAACCTACAGCACGTAAAATTAGTTCACCAGAACAAACTAAAAATCCTACCATCCACAATTTTTTGTCTTCAAAAGTTTGACTTGGCATGATACTTCTAACAAGAAAGTGCAGTATCTGTATCTGTAGGAACCACCATATGCAAAGACTGAAGTCTAAGGAGAAAGTTTGAAGCATGTGAGAATATTTAATTCCGTACAAGTTAATTAGAGGAAACACATTAGCTTATAGTCTTAAGTTTTGTTTTCAATAAAAAATGGAGAATATTATCCAACGGATAGTAAAGGAAGTAAGAGATTTAATTAAAAAAAGTAATGCATCTACTGAAACAAGGAATGACTTTTACTACCTGCAAACACATCCTCGCTCAAGTTTACTGTCTTTGATGCTTTGCTAACTCCACCTCTTGTTAGGTGAAAAATTCTCTCAAACAAATCAGGATGTCCATAATGGAATCTAACCCTGTATTACAAGTTTAAGAGGAAAACGTCACACAAGCATAAGCACTTTTCTTAATATCAGATTAATAGAATAAAGAAATTGATAAAAAAAAACCCCTGCATGCAGCTTGTCTGTGATAACTAAATGTCAATAGTACTTCAAAGTACTAAATAATTATTCATAGAATTTCAGGTTCTTGTGCATTAATATGATAGCTTGGCACCAATATGACAAAACAAGAAAAATTTTACATCTCAGTTGTAAAAAATGAACATCAGCCAATATCTCTTTTATTCTCTAGTCAGAAGACACCAATATAAGTTATCATACATAAGTAATAGAACAAGGCATTAATAACCTGAGTGGATTAGCTAGAAGTCTTTGGCCGATGGTAACAAAGCTGGTCTCTTGATATGACATGAACCATGCTAAAGAAGATACACTGCAAGTGGAGAGGTAGATAAGATCATTCAGCAGGTTTAATAAAGGTGGTAGAAGTTATAATTGGACTTAGCCATATCCAGAATTAGTATTCATGAGTCCTAAAAGCTGACCTTCCTGTAAATATGTGTTCTCTCATCCCAAGAATTGTGGGAGGCCTCTGTCCTCGCTCGCGGAGGAATTCTTGTAAGATATTTCTCATCTTGAAAGCTTCTTCCATATAATTATCCTACAAGAAACAAGCTCGGGATGACAATATCCTCAACCATCTTATCATCACCTATTCAAGGCTGAACTTACTTGGTTCATATCTATTGCTTGGAGAGCTTCACCACGGGTGAAGATTATTGAGTGGTTCTGATTCTCGGGTTTTCCTTCCCCAATATTTGGTGGACCTGGGAGTTTTATGCGATATATCTCCTACAAAAGCGGAGGGATCTAAAAGTGAAGCACAATACTGATGTAGGAAAACAGAGAAGACATTGTTCATATGCAGAGACTCAAACCTATCTTTTGATGGTATTAAGACTGTAAGAATGCATGTTTTTAGTTAATTTTGAACAGTGAATGCTTTCTGCTACCAAGAAACACACTTCTATGGAAGTTTAAGTCAATTATGAATAGGCATTATTAATTATTTTAATGTTCTATAGAGGGGAAACATATTTTGATGAATCCTGTAATTCTTTCATTCACTTTTCATTTAAACATATGTTGCAGTTCCTCTTCCACATATAATTTGTATGCTGTGCTTTTATCATGCAAGCATATGGCCTGAATCACTTCATGGTCTTTGTTGTATGAATGCACTTCTATCAAATTAAGCACTTCTATCTTGTTCACAGTTCTTTTTCAAATGCTGCACAAATCAAAGGTGGTACCTGGTCAAAACCATTGACAGCTTTGACTAATACAGACGAATATACTGTACGAGGCCTATCTGATACAATCTTCTCTTTCTCTGATACAATCTCCTCTTTCTCTTCAACATAAGCAACACGGAGTGAAGGATACCTACAAGAAACAGTTATGTAGGTAAAACAAAAATGCACTAAAGAATTCTCAGTTTAAACAAGAACTACCACAATAGTCAATTGAATAGTTCCTTAAATAGTCAACTCTCTTGCACGCTTAGTTCGTTCATCTGCAATATCTATGCTTTTCATTAAAAATTTTACCTTATCATCAAGTCAAGTATGTCTTGAGCCTGAGGGTTTCCAGAAGATTTATGTGAACCAAACATTTGACAAGAAATAACATGCGTAAATTTCATGTCTGCAAGTGCATCAAGTTCAGCTGCTAATGTATCGTTCCCCTTCCCTATGGCATCATAACCTTGAAGAATATCTGTTTAAGAGAATTCAAAATTTGCAACTAGTTTAAATGCTTATTAAGCAGGCAACAGGTTGAAAAAAAAAGGTATCAAGCTCTGCTTTTTTCTGTAATAAGTAACGTTTCATGCAATCATTAAAGAATAGTAGTAGGAAGCAGGCCAGTAATGACAGATACCATCATCTGCAGCCATGTCAAGAAATGCCTGCAACTTTAGGGCTTTCTGATAGTACATCATCCCCCGAACTGCAATGTGTATATGAGAAAACTTAGAAGTAAACTGTAATAGTTTTTAATTTTTATTATTCAGAAAACAGACACCAGTTTCCTAAGAATAAAATGGCACCACAAACCTGTTCGGCATAGAGTTTGCCCTCGAAAAGAAGCCCAATTTCTACGATCCTCCTCATTTATTTCATCATTTGATCCATTAAGGTTTTCAGTTCCAACACGTTCCAAAAAGTTTTCCCACTCATCTGAGAGACAATGATAAAAGGAGAGTTGAGTAATCTGGACATGCTTTAAAATATTAACTTTCCAATACTACTGAAAAGGAAAAGAAGAATATATAAATCACATCCTTAAGAGGTCCTGTATGCAGTAACCTGGGAATATCTTCTGCATATAAAAGAGGATTGAAACGCCTTCTTTGTTAGAATGAAGCTCTTCTGATGAATATTTCACATCCTCCATGTAGTGAGGAGTCAGAACACTGTTTAAACAAAAGCCTCCAGGTCAGGACAAACTATAGGTATCACAATATCTTCAGATAATAATTAGCAATAATAGTATGTCATGGAATTCAATAACTATAATGCTGTCTCTTTTGTTGTCAAGTGGTTTAGTAATTAGAAACTCTATTATTAAATCAGAAGAGTGCCTGGCAATAATACTTCCAGAAAACCACCCTTATGTTTGACCTGAAAGATAACATGTTGCGCACTTTTGGTGCTCTTGGCATATCCATAAACAAAGAAGTTGCAAAAAATGAAATCCGTCTTTGAGCTTCCAAGTTTGATGGTATGTCCATGGCTTTATCTTTTGTGGTAAGCAGCAAAAGAAAACGCTTGATCTGACCCCAAAAACAAAAAAAATCAGCTCTACAATATTTATAAGTTTAATAATGTAGAGGAACCATGTCTTTGCTGTTCATGAAACATGTATCATCGAAAGTTAAGATATGCACCTTGTCCACTATAAGGCCACTATCTGGCAGTGGAAAATGGATAGAACGAGCCGAAGCAAATAATTGTGGTTTTATGTGCGTGAAAAGTTCAGAATCATCTCCATCACGATGAGCATAAAGAGAATCCAATGTTCTGGAACATTTAGGCTGATATCAACATAATTGATTTCAATGCATGTTAGGTAACCAAAGAAATCCTGCTTCCAGCTTACCTACATCCCTTCAGCATCAGATCACTGGTAACAATTTCAAATATATCTTGCAGTGCTTTCACAACACTACAGTACTGTTCTTCATTTCCCTCAACCTTAATGAAGAAAAGGTATCAACTAGAAGGAGTTGGATAGGTGTCATGCTGAAAAATGAAGAGAAACCATTCGAGATTTGTGTGCAACATTTTACCAGTAGTTCGAGTAATTCAACACATTTAGTATGTAGAGCTGGTAATTCACTCATGTTCAAGTCCTCAAGAAGTGTTGAGCACCCTATACTTCCCTCGATTTCATCCAACATTCCAGATATAATCCTGAATGGCCAACCGTACAAGATAAATGAGTATTCAAATTTTGTTATTAAAATATGCAGGGAACTATAGGGCATATAATGAAAAATAGATACTGCGATGGATCATTAGATTTGTTTATGGCATCAATTCGTTCTACTTACTCTACCTTTGTTCAAAATCCCCAACTACAAGGATTTCAAGAATGTACTTCAGCGAGTCGTAACATTCAGTTACTACCAAGTACATGTAGTCATCTCTTTTAATCTTTCTCAAAAGATCAGCATCCTTTCCCGAAAAATCTCTTGCAATACTCAATGCAGCTGAGAACTGCATAGAAAGACCACAACTGAGAGATTTTTGAAAACAGCACTCGGGATCATCAAGAAATGTAGGAAACAATACCTTATTTGCCAGAAGGAAAACAGGCCAACGAATCTGGCCTGAGAACAGTTCTGATGACAAAGGCATTTTCATCAAATGCATTTCCCTGAGTTTTGAATATACCAGCATTAGTTTTCTACCATACCTTCATGGTCAAAGAAGAATCTGATATGCTTACACACCTGTTACTTATGAGGTCCTCTTCACGAAAGCTACTAATAATTTGGTTCCATAGGACAACGAATTTCACAATACTGTTCTTTTCGAAAGCCTGAAAGTTCAGCTTCATAAATTATCTAGAATGGAAGCAAAGTCTTAGAATTAATAATAACTATATCATGAAATAGATTAGTCCATACCTTTTCTCTCTGGCAGAGGAACCACTTACTGATTCCTTCCTTGTTATCTTTCTCCTTGTGTGGCATAAGATATGCACTGAATGCATCTGGCAAAGAGTGAAATCTAATTCTCAGCATTCCCAGTGTCCTAATCTGCAGAACATGATGAGTGAGAACATCTTCATACTAACTCTCAGCGAGCAAGAGACGTATCCTACCTCACCAAGATGGTGAAGAATTCCATAAACTCCACCAAATATGGAACAATAGACAGAGTACCATATTTGTGCATCCATGAAATAGACCTGAAAACATTAGATAACTAATTATTTATTTAATGACAAACAAAACTCTACATTAACAAACAATACTTATTGCGGAAAGTATGACAAAATCATTTATTAACCCACATCAGGGACTAAGAGATTCATAAATACTAAATAGAGAAGCATTAAAACATTTTTCCTATGCTAGACACGTTGTCATACAGAGGATACTCAATCCTTGAAGTGTAAGGGATCATGTACTATAGAATTTAATCTTACAAGTATAATAGGAGCCCAAATAGCAGCAATTGCACCAGCATTACTCTTGACTGAATCAATAAACACAATGTCAGATTTTTCCAGTTCCTTATATAACCACCTAATATTGAAGGGATATATCAATAGACAATTACCTTTGGGAAAGAGCTCATGCCAATCATAGTTCTTTATGCCAATCCTCATGATCTGTCTAGTGGGTGATATAAGAGGTTTAATCTGGACAGTCGGGAAGAAATTAATACTCCCACCATTGCACTTGCAAGGATATATAGTTTGACTCTTTTGGTTAAACTGACTCTTTCACAAATTAACAACTTGTAATCATTCACTTACAGAAAGTTTTAATTGTTTCAGCACAAGAAAATTTCAATTGCAAAAATGGAGGAAAAACATTCAAATGCTTACAAGAATTCTAGCTGGAAGACTTTAAAAAGAATCATACCAATTTTATGAGTGCAAAAAAATGAAAGTAGGTGGTAACACTAAGCGGCCAAAAATTTCCAAAAGACATTAAGACAACAGAATCCCTTGCAATCATTAACATATTGCAATAATTAAACTTAGTGTTACTACATCCTGATTGTTCCACTTGAAAAACGAGATGGCTGAAGAAAGAACTCTTGAATTATAATGAAACAAGTATTGAGAAAATGCAGAAAGTAAAAGACTGACCTCAAATTGGTAACTGAATATGAACTTGCTTAGCATTAGAAGCACCCAAACATAGTATACCTAAATGCAACACAAGGGATGCATGCCTCAGAAATCCATCATAGGGAACGCCGTTAGATAATGGAAAAGTTCTGAGTAAGGGAAAATAGATACTTGAACTGGGAAAGTTGGGTCTCTTGCATTCCACGTCCAACGTACAACCTAGGCTGAGTGATGCAAAAATTCAGAGGAAAAAAAATCAGCCTAACAATCTAACATTCCAATGGATGAAGACAAGTTGTACAGGATGATCAAGCAAACATGGGATAGAGGAATTTATTTCAATGAAACTGAATGGATAAAAGCTTAACTTCGTGGGAACTCCCAATAACAATGTCAATCTTAATAACCCTACAACTCAAGAAATATCAGATGATTTATGCCCATCCTGCGCCCAGTCAAGTATTGATTTTCCTGGCTGTCTCCTGTTACAATACAAAATCTTATGCTCCCCTCTGTCCCACTAAGGTTGTTATTCTAGTGAATGGCATGGTACATGAGAAATTGATTTTTTCTTTTCCATCATTTCCACATATTACAACTGATATATGAAGTCATACCTGTCTCCACCATGACAACATTGTGCATATTCGAGAGTTTGAGGTCTCAATATACTTCCCAACCACAGGCACAAGGAATAGGACCATATCAAATGCATTAGTCATCAAATAGAATGCAACTGCGACCATATAGGAGGAATAGCACCACTCTCCAAGCCAGCTCTGGCTCTGTGTAGAATAACAAGTATATTTCCCTCTATGATTGATATAATAGATAGGTAGTGTGATAGTCCATATCATTGGGACCAACACCTTCAGCACATTTCTTCTGATTTTATAGGAATCGATTGTGTTCCTTGCTTTCCATGTGAAGACAATGTCAAGAATAGCTGCAAGACAAATTATTTCAGTTTATGACAACTCAAAATTTGTATCCTGGAATTTTGAGGATTCACTCTGAATATCTTCATCAGGTTCAATTGAAACAATGAACATAAGATACATGCCGATGAAACAGAAAAGAAAAAAAGGACACACAACAATCGCGAAATATCATGTTGTTCATGTGTCAAGCAAGAAGCTGTGGTACTTTAGTGGTAAGAATTTTTTCCTTCCCTGATTTTCTATAGCTTTCTGAGTTTCTGTCCATTGTAAATGCATTTTGAGTCTTGTGACATTAACTAACAAAATTTCACCATATCTTACAAAAGTAATGAACCTCGTATAAGTTTGAGAGCTGCCGATGTGATGAAGATGCTCATTACGTCCTCAAGAACTGTTGCGTCAAACACTTCAAGTGGAGATTCTAAATCATGCGATGCCATGATTATCATTGCCTATACCAAAGGAAAAATGACTCAATGATCCTGATAGGCAAAACACAGATAATTACTACTCATCTCTCTCCTCAATGCACACCTGAAGGCATAAATTAAGAAACTCCACATTCTATCAAAACTTCTGAAGATTTGCCAAAATGAGCGAATCTCCACAAAATTTGTCTTCCCTAGCCACTTTCTCTCCTGCACTTCATGTACGTCATCAGGGATGGCCTGAAAACCACCATAAGCATGTTTAATGATCCTAGGAAGCAATCGATGACTTGGGTCTTGATAACAAAAAACATGGATGACTTGATATCAAATGTTAATGGATTATATGAAGCTGGTGTCTTGGCAGAAGTCTGAGCAATATCAGTGGAGGTGGTCTGCACGGGAACTAATGCCTATTTTCATAGAAATTTTGTCATGCAATACTAAACTTTTATACATGCACCATTTTCCATAATTGATAATTATGTTTTGATATTAGACATTTAAAGTGAAAGGCAAAGTTTACCTCCATTTCTCCATCTTCATCAGGACTCTTCTTGTCTTCATCAGGACTCTTCTTGTCTTCATCAGTCCTGACTGATTGCCGAGGCTTTTTTGTTTTGCTATCACTGGAAGGGTGTACACAGAAAAAATCATGTTCTAGACACATGGGCCAGCCTATTTGAAAACAATCCTCAGACCTGTGCATTTTAAGGAACAAGCAACTCAGGGGTAATTTCAACAACCAATGGTTCAACAGATGTAAAAAATTTCCATTAAGCAAGGAATTAGAGTCTGACCAGAAAAACTCATTCAAGTCATCATAGTTCCGCCATGATGAATGGTCAGTTGTTCCATTTCTGTTTTTCATAGCTTCCTTCATTGATTTGAATGAAATTAGTGTTACAATATGGAAGTACTTAGAGATTCAGCAAATGTCTCCTGCTCTAACATTTAGTACCTCATGTATGACTTTATATAGCGGAAAGACTACATTTTTAAGAAAAGACTCAGATCCTCCTCCATACACTGGCATAATCCGTTCTCCAGTTTCCATGCTTACAGCACCAACTAGCAAGCTATGTAGTTCATATGCCATCTGAAAGAACACGTGAAAAAAAAATTTCAAATTAGAGAAAGTTTTACTGGTCAACAAAAAAAAGTTCAAAAATATCTGTCAGGGAAAAAAAAATTGAAATGCATGCAGAGCTCTAATCAGCAAAAATCAGTTGCAATATAATTGAGAACACCTTTAACATAGGTTTCAGGAATTTAAATGTATAAGTGTGCAATCCAACGGGTGTATAACTACTCATTGCACAAATTATAAGAACAAGATTGTTACTTCCAAACCATAACTCAATCATATATGCAGTTTCAGAACTGAACGTTTACATGTATGTTTATGCATATCTGAGAAAAACAAACTAAGGTAAAAGATAAAGTTTCCTAGAAACAAAGGGAGCCAAGTAAAGAATATTGCTTATCAGTAAGAAGCCAGAGAAGAAAACAAACAGAGGAAGAGAGCCGAGAAGTCAAGTGAGGCTAAGATTGGAGACACAACAAAGAAAAACAACTTAAAGGAAAATCCAGTCTGAAGCTTGGATAGGAAAGCTCAATATCAAAGTTGCCATTTTACCATAAAATGGTTCTTCCAGAGAAAGTAAAACAAGAGTTGCCGTATTGTTAATCACAAAGAGAAACCATAAGTAGTGCTGACTCATAGAAAAGAGTTTTCTTTTCTCTCCAATTATGAACATGATAGTATTACCTTTACTTAGGTTGTGTGGTTTATGATGTAAGAAAAATCTTAGTAAATCATGATTTGTCTTATGATCAGAATAATGCAGACTGAATGAAGCAAGAAACATGAGGATGAAATACTGAACAATCTTGCTAAAACCATGGCTAAGATGCTTTGCACATTTTGTATGAGGACGAAATACTGAAAGACAATGAACGAACAGGTAAAGCAGCCAAAAGAAATGGCTCAACATACATGGTGAAATATATAGCAGAGGCACTCTGGCATAAATCTTAAGTTTGCAGCCTCTCCCCATATTAGAAGATAAAGGCCAATATAAAGAAGTTTATATTGTTGGGCTTCCTCCTTCAGATATGGCAACCTGCAATTAAAGCAGAATATCAGAAAAAAAATCCCTGGACTTTACTGATAATTATCTACAATAATTTGAATGAGAATGTCAAACAATTACATTGCAAGCTGAAGAAGAGATACAAACTATTGCCCTAGGGAAATTCACTGAAGCCATTTACACCACTAAATACACTAGAGAAACTTCAAGGGCATAGGTGACAGAAAATCCTATCCTGGGACAAGAATGTAAGTGAGCACTATGAGAGTACGAATCTTACTGTATATTGCTTTTTCTCCCCAGAAATTTGCACCAATCTGTATAATTTTTGAAAAACTTCTTCATCAGTTCGTCCAAAGCTCCATCACCTAACTAGTATCATGAAATGAGTAAAAACCCAAACTAAGTAAACAATCAGTTATAGTAGAGAGAGTTCATGCTATAATTGTTATAGCACCTTGGAGACTGATGTCTCCTTATGACTTTTCCGTATGTGAGTGTTAGCAAGGAGCAGGATCAAATGCTCCCTTTGGTTAGCAACATTTCCTTTCTGAAAGAAGACGAACAATGTTCGTATTAAAACATTCTCTTCCATCAGAAACTGTGGAGCTCAAAGTAGAGAGGATGATATCAATGAAGAATATAATTTGTCTTGTATTGCAAATTGAAAGAAGAAAGGAGATCACCTGAAATCCAAAGCAAAACTGGAGCCAATCGAACAAATCCAGGCAAACTACCTTTCTACTAAAATCTTCAACAAATGGCAAACCGCGAACCTTACGAAAAGCAGCAACTGCAGCCTTGATCTGATTATTTAATGTAAAATTTTTGGTCAAAAATCAAGCTGTTATGATACAATTTACATATAACGCATGCAAGATGATAAGATTACTTGGCATAAAGGGCACAGTAAGTTGTGCTCATTCAAAGCATGCAGCAATCAGGAGCTTGATAACATGCAGAAAAAATAAATTTACTGGAACAAGTATCCATGAATGGAACTTAATTAATGCAGATATAAAGACCTCGGGCAGCTGCATGATTGCTTGACTGGCACCTCCTTGATCCAGAGGGAGAATATTATAAGGGACATACAGTTCAGATTTTGCATTAATGCTCTCGCTCTCGGCAAGGACCTGCAATGTACAGCAAACTTAAAACCTACATATTCTATGGAAGTAGCATAACCTGGGAAGAAAACAAGTGAAAATATTTAAGCAAACAAAAAAAAATAAAACAGAAACTAAGGTAACCTGTGGACCGGCTGCAGTAGTAACTGTGTTTAACACTTTGAATAAAGCTGAAGCAATAGCTTGGGCGTTTATCATTTTTTCGCTGTAAGAGAGAGATAAATAATGCGCTTACTCAACAACACAACTAAGCACATTGTTAGCATTTCAATAAAGCAAATAGAGTAACATGACTTGAAAAGAGAATGATCACCTGTTTTGCAAATTATTGTCTCCACTGTGCTTGATGATGAAGTCCTTGTGCTCACGGTAAACACGTCTAAGTTCATGTAAGTCAGTCTGTTCCTTCCTCTTCCTGATTGTAATTTCTTCATCCTGTCGGTTACATAAATAGTCAGGGCACAGAATTTTATTACTAAAGGATAAGAAAGTTCCAAGAAAGTAGAGGAAAATTAGTTAATGAATGACAGATGGTGCCAGTTTAGGTGGCAGCCATTTTCAGCTTGATAGTATTTTACTTGTAAGAATTTACAAATTTGCCAATAACCAGAAGATACAGACCCATAGTAAGATCTGGAAAGTTTCTTCACAGATATCTTTTGTAACAAAACTATTGAGGGTTACTTACACTATGCTGAATCATTTTCTGCAGCCCAATCAAAGAGAAAAGGCACCAGAATAACAGCTTTGATGTATTTGTCATGGATGTAAAGAATCATATCAGAGACAAAGTGATTTTTTTTTTTAGGCCAGAGACATAATGATTAATAACTGCAGAGTTTGGGATTAAAAATGTTGAGCCCATCTCTTACTTGTAGAGCATTCTGGTTGAAATTGTAGTCTTACAAAACAATAATCATCAAATTTCTTAGGATGAACAAACTTTGTCCGCTGAAAAAAGAAAGAGAAGATTGCTTGGTATTTTAAGAACATTTCCAATGATGGGGTCTTTCATTCAATTTTTTACCTGCTCAAGACGCTGAAGCAGAGAAGTCTTGAATTGCCGTACTCCTCGACCACTGGAATTTTTGTCCAAGTTATGTGCCACTTCAAATGCATGAAAACGGCCTTCACAAAAGAATCAATCCATAAGTGCTTTATCGTTAGCATAAAAGAGACAGACCAAACTCTCTTGAGTGCTATAATCATTTATGCGATCCCATTACAACCAAACCTTCTTTTCTTGAATGTGCTTATAAAAGCAAGGAAAAAAGCAACAAAATCACTCCTTGAAGTGCATTTTCTTTCTTTTCAGATACACTTCTCTGATGTCTTTTCGACTGAATAAAATAGCACCTTTTTCGTTCGCTTATCATTAACAAATAAGAACAGATATGCCAGTGAATCAGTATAGGAACTTTAGATTAATAGCCAAAAGGGTGAACAAAATCAAGACAAGAAACTCGGTTTTCTTGCCTTCTAAACTAATCTAGCCTACAATTATCACAATATAAACCAACCAACCCATAGAGGATTTTCAATTCAATTACAAGAAATTCCATGTTGCAACACATTATAATTAACTAACACAATATCAAGAATCCAACACCTAAAACACCGAATTTTTCAATAACTAGCACAAGTTTCAATCTTTGTTTCTAAACCATTTAGGTGCTTACAAACATAAGCCACGCGAGGCTCTTCAAGTTCTATCTGATTAGCAACACGAAGAAATTTTTGGATCTCTGAAACCAAAGTGACCGGCAATTTCTCACTGTCAAAGGGCTCAACCACATGATCACGCCCAGAAGTGATTAATCTTGTAAAGGGTCTTGTATTAGTTGTCGTATATACTCTTCTGCTGCTAGTACTTGCAGAATTACTACGGCTCGGATCTGCAGGAACAATCTCTGCCATTGTTCTAGGGAAAGCCAAGCAGAGCAAGAACTGAGATGCATGAGCATGGAAGTATAAAAATGGGATCTTTGGTGTATATACATGCTGCTATTAAATTGTTGTTGACAATCTGATTTTGCTTTTTGGGATGCTTTTTTTTTTGCTTGGTGGGGTGGACTGATCTTTTTCACTTTTGCTTTTGATGAAATTTTGGGAATGTGTCTTATGGAGTCTGGAATGAAAGGGGAAGTTGGTGTTGAGCTTCTCTTTTTGAAGCTGTGTGCGATAGGCGGGTTTTTTAAAAGTTGGAAAAAGAAAGTGGAGGCCTAACGTGAGGGGAAAAGGTTTGGTAGTAAAAGGAGACGAGACAGAGCCATTGTTCACCTGGCTAAGGAATGACATTTGACTAATTATGAAATGGGGTTAAAGGGCTTTTCATTTTTTTTTTCTCAACTTGTCTCGAGTTGGACGAGTTTACTTGTTAAGATCATGAAACAAGTTGCTAAATTTTGAACGTTAATTCTACTAAAATTTCGTTGTTCCTCTACTTTATCAAGATCAAACCAATCATCAAATGTGATTTAGTTTTGTTCTAAACTAGTAATTCATTCGTCATGTCATACATGAATCTTTATTTATCTTAGGGATAATTGCAGAAACCTCTCCTGAGGTTTCTGACATTTGCACTGACCTCCCCTGTGGTTTGAAAAATTACACTGATCTCCCCTGAGGTTACTAATCCTTTGCAAATTCAGTCCAAACGATTAAAATATTGTTTTAGGAAGTGAAATTAGAAATTTTTACCAAATTTGTCCTTTGTAGTACATGTCCAATGAATGACAAAATACTACAAATCAATTAACAATTAATAAATTTTAAGGAGTATAGTTTATAGGCAAATACGCATTACCTATTTAAAGTACCAGCTCTTTATGGGTATTTTACTTTCAAACATTTAATTTAATACAAATATTTACGCTCAAATACAGATTTGTATTTATTTTCAAATATTTAATTTTTGCTAAATACAAAAACTACCAATCTCTCTTCCGTAAAAATATTAATATAACACTTTTTCAATTTTAGTTACAAACATTTATGTATTTAACATAAATTAAATGATTCAGAATAAAATGCATATAAAGAGCGAATACTTTACTCATGTAATGGATGAAAGCCATAAAGAATTAATACTTTATGGGCCATTTCTTTTTTTTTTAAAAAAATATTTAATTTATATTAAATAAATAAGCTACCAATTTCCTTTTTGCAAGAATATTACTGTAATATTTTTTAATTTTACTTACAAATATTGATATATTTATCATAAATTAAATGTTTAAAAGTAAAATACCCGTAAAGAGCCGGTACTTTAAATGAGTAATGCGTGTTTGCTCATAAATTATACTCCTTAAAGTTTATTAATTGTTAATTGATTTATAGTACTTTGTCATTCATTGGATATGTAGTACAAAGGGCAAATCTGGTACAAAATTCTAATTTCACTCCCTAAAATAATATTTTAATCGTTTGGACTAAATTTGCAAAGGATTAGTAACCTCAGGGGAGGTCAGTGTAATTATTCAAACCACAGGGGAGGTCAGTGCAAATGTCAGAAACCTCAGGGGAGGTTTCTGCAATTATCCCTTTATCTTATATAAATTTGATACATGCATTGGTTCGTTGGAGGTTGATTTTTGCTCTCTTCAAAGCTTGCTCCAAAGTGTCGGTCCGAAAAATTTAGTAAAGCTATGGCGAAACGAGTGACTTTTGGCAATGTTTAACAAATAAAGTAGGACTGTTCAGAACGTGTTATGACAACCTCATCCTAGAGAGTTCAAGAATTTGCAAATACACTCAGTTTCAGAAAAGAGCTGATCATGAAAGTCACAAGCTAGACAGCATTAAAGAAATTCGTTCGATGCAACTTCACTGGTCTTCCTCCAGAGAAGTGATTGCAAACTTGATTGCACCTATATGTTTTGTTAAAATCCCCTATTATTAGTACTCACAATAGTTGATTGCATTGATCTGCTACAAATAAAGAACATAAAGCTAGCTTTTGTGCTGGCTGTAAAGAGATGAGCCCACTTTCTTCTGTTTTGTTCTGTAACTTCAACATAGGGTGCTAGCGTAAATGTGGCATACAAGCTGTATGTACTGTAAAAGATCAAAAGGATCAAGAAAAGATAGAAAAGCAACCTCTAATGTATCAATTTCAGGAGTGGAGGGCTTACCTAATCACCTTTTTGATTTTCTGTAACAAACAAAAATTTATTGCTGTTGAACTCGTATTCATGTGGTCATCAAAGTTTCTTTGATTGAAAAGTTGGTCAATTTATCATGTTAGATGATGAAGTGTTACTATCTGAGGATAAAACTGGAGGAGTAAGAAGACGCTGAGAAGAGTAAACAAATTTGCCCTTTCCAGCAGTTTTCTTCCGAATTAAGTATGCCAAAGATGCATCCTGTATGAGCAGGAGAAACAGTAGTGCTGGTTGCTTTATTTTGACCTTGATGCCTCATCCTTCCTTAGGCTGGAAGATCTGTAAAAGATAAGGAATATTACTCTAGAGTTTGAACAATTAAGAGTTGTTATTTTTTTTGCTATTATTTTAAAGATGAACAAAATATTTCATAAAGTCAAATTTGCCAGTAGTTAAAGCCCCAAAGGAGTCTTACCCCTTCCAAAAAAAAAAAAAAATCCCAAAACTGCATGTTCTTTTAGCAACGTCCCTGTGCACCTCAAATGTTATAAATTTACACATCGCCCTTTTAGTGAAGTTCGTGTGCACCTCAAATGTTGTATTAAATGGCAGATCACCTTTTTAGCAAAGTTTTTATGCACCTCAAATGTCGTGTATTTATATTTTTACAGATTGCTCACCAACACAATTCTCACATCAATGACGAGATTGAAATATATAATAATCCTTTATAAAAAAGTGTTCCGTCCTCAAACTCAAACGAGGAGTTAAGATTATATTCCCCCGTTGGAAGAAAGACATTTTGAAGCTAGTTTTCTCGCTTCGCAATCTGGCAAGTTTTACAACAGGAAAGGACTTCATCGGTTTTGGCTTTTCTGAGCCCAGAGATCCAAATATGCAGAGCTTAATTGGGTTGTAAATTGGCTTCAATCCCAATGGGCTGCTGGAGTTTGTCGTCGTAAATTTGCCTTGCTCCAAAAGTTACATCTGAAAATGTTACTACTTACTAAATCCGATTAATTCATTTGCTATACCTCAAGGTTCTATGAACATTTTCCACATGATTTTGGTGGAAGTCGCTACTACAAGTAGCAAAATCTCTATTTTTAGGAGCATTTAAAAAGTTGGACTATCTTTGTAATTTGGAATAAAAATAGGATTATATATGTAAAAACCCCATCTTACTTAAACCAATGTGTTTTGTACTATGATCAATTTGTTAGAAATTATTTTCACTTTTCTTTACTCTACGACTGGAGATTTGCAGTCACCTATTCCTGCGAGCTAATCGAATGGGCTTGCCATTTCTTGGAAAACAACTTTCAGTCGTCCATTAACAAGAAAACCCCAAGGATTTTCTTCCAAAAGTTTTTTTTTTCCCTTCCCCCCGGCCACGCGATCAACACTTTAGGTTACGAGGGCAGATAAGGAGAAAGAAGGAGTCCTTCTTGATGAGAGATGCCCAGAGAGAAATGCTCTTTGACTTTCACAAAAAGCTGAAAGAATTTAAGTAAAATTCCAAAACTTTTAATCCTACAATTATAGCTTGCAAAAGAAGAGAGAAATGCTCATGTCTTCTCAATCACATGAAGATCATTAATTAGTAGAGTTCGTGCATGGCTGTAGCAGTAGATGAGTATATAATATTTGACAGGAAAAATTCCAATATTTGCAAAAGGGATTCAAACTTTCATTGTATTGAGCATTTCACTAATGTGTTTTTGTTTTTTGTAATGCAAGGCTTTCTTTTCTATTGTTTGGTATGTAGTATCTAATTAGTTGATTTGTTATACGACAAGATTACTAAAATCGTTTTTAAATTTTATCTATCAAGTCAATTATTAGTGTGTTCATGGATAAGCTTTATGGAGTTAGAGTGAACTGGACCACAGATGAAGTAGATTCAAATGGATCATTATCTTGCTTAATTCCAAAACAAATAGCTTTCTGATCATAACTATGTTGCTTGTCAGGATGTACATTTTCATACTCAAAGAAAACACAATAGTGGGCGTAAAACAAAGTTTTATAAACGATAAGTTTCTTGCCAGATAGAACTACAGGTAGCTTCGTCCAAAAGAATCTCTGAATAATCTATGACTCCTCCGTATTGAGCCACGTTATGCTCTACATCTTCTTCTCCAACTTGTTCATACCAGCAAGAGAGATCGTGATCACCAGGTGAAGAAGATGAAGAAGATGATGATGATATCTCCAGATCCATCCAACCGAAATCAAGATCTTGTGATGCTGAATTATCCTGATCACCATACATATATTCCTCATCAATTGACATTAGTTGATCAAAAAGACAATCCTGCAGCTGGTAACCATCGTCGACGTTTGAGCCATGATCATTCATCAAACCGGGGTTGATAGCTGCCTCTAGAGATTGGATCACACTGTTTAATCTTTCATTATCACAACATTCAAGTTGCACTGAATCCTCAAGAAAGGACATAAGAATTGTGTCATCCCTTTGTGGGATTTCCGGGATTAGGCGCTCTTCATTGTTGGTGCAGGACATGTTTTCTGGTACAATTGATGCCATATGGAACTAGAAATGATCTGATATGAAAGAATTGGAAATGAACACTGGAAAAAAGAAGTAAACAGTTTAAAATGTCAAAGTTTTTGAGTCTTTGAGAACATTTAGGCCCTATAAATAGGTGGATGGATCCCTTAAAGGCATATATCATGTGCATGTGCTACTAAAATCCTTGAGGGGCCAATAGGGATGGAGTATTATGCCATTAAGTAGCATCATACACCAGAAACAATGTGCCTTAATTTAATCTTTCTAGCTAGCCTAGTTGAATATTATTGGAACATTGTTGCAGTTGCAGGTGGCCTAATAGACAAAGAAAATTAAAATATGAACCTGGTCCTTTTTGACACCGACAAGAAATATTTCTGCATTTCTTTATAGAAAGATGAAAAACAAAATCCTAGTCCGTGATTATTATTTTTTTTTTAAAAAAAGAAGAAGACTTTGGACATTAAGTTCAGCACTAATTTGAGGTGATAGCATAAGTATCCGAAAGAAATCATATGATTTGATAGCTAAAACAAAACCGACCGCTTGTAACATAAGTAAGTGATGTGTGAGCACAGATTACTGAAGAAGCAGTTGATTATTAATGGGTTTCCAAGTAAGCAAGATTGGTAATAAGGCATGCAATAAGATAGACAGAATCTGCAAAGGTGGAATCATATGTTTAAACCAGCATTGAAGTTTCACCAATTTGACCACTTGGGGAAGGTGTTATGTAACTATACCACTTTTACGTTAATTATATTAGATCTAAAATTTAAGATTTTCCAAAGGAAGTACGGTTCAATAAAGTTCAAACTAAGTTATTAGCCCACTAGTACGTGTTGTTAATACCATAATTTAACATCAAGTATGTAAAAGCCGATTAACAGGATTGAGTGCTGTGCCAAAGAAAAACAAAAAAAAAAAAGATCTCATAATGGAGTAGGTTCTTGGAAAGTGCAAGATTTTGGTCCACATTGAACGATGGAGGATCGCCACTCATTTTTGCAGACACTTGACCCATACCATGCATTTTGGTGGGCAAACATGGTGATAGTGCCCACACGGGACAGAAAACACATTACCAGAAAAAGGACCTCTAAGACAATCCTACGTATATCACGTGTTGGTTGGGCTTCATGAGATCTCATTATCTTGCTTTCTGGTTTCTGCTGCAAGTTTCTTAGTATTTAAACAACAAGGGAATTTTATTGAAAGGCAAACAAAGTTTCATATTATTGCAGTTTAGCTTCCAATGTACCGAGAATGTTCATGCATGCATGTACTATTGCGTTGGCATGGATTGTTTATTGTAGGTCAATATATAGATATATCAGCAATCCCGACCGATCCGATCTAATATGATGGAGGTTGGAGTGCCAACAGGCTGTACCCATGAAGCAAGGCTGGACGTTTCTTGTTGTGACAATTGGTGTCTTTTTCAATATTCAATGGTACTCATCCTTGCGACCAATACCAACCATTCTCGATGTTAATTATTGGAGAGTGCGGATCAAGGTGGAGACTTGGAATTCAACCTAGATGCTTGAGTAGTTAAATCCAGTAAGCTAGATATTTTTTACCTAACGTATGCGAGTGCCAACATCCTCCCCTTTATTGTTTCAAAGATGAAAGAAAAACTGTTTATATCCAAAAGTTTGAAGTTCGTTTTGCAAGATAGAGAAAATCAGAGATGCTGAATTAATTCTTAAATTGACCAAAAGCCCATTTTGTAGTTATTTTGCTATTTAATTTTAATTCAAAAGTTTAAGTTGTTATCCTTCTTAGACATATTTGCTTTTTTTTTTTCTTTTCTTTTGGTGGGGGGCCAAACCAAAGGCAGGTTTTCCATTTTGGATAAAAAAATAATTTCATTGAAATTTATATATCTAACTTGACATAGATGTATACAGATAATCAATCGAAACAAAGATCTAAAAATCAATAAATATAAAAGTTATATTGACTCAAAAAATATCTTACACCTGGATGAATCATTGCAACCTATAAATCGGTGCACGTTTTCTAACAGTCATGTGTAGTATAAGACTACTTTAACCCTAAAAAGAAATTTAGATATGATACGTGAAAAATTCCAGATCTTACATAACAGATGCAATAAGTGCAGGGTTTTAGTTTTGTAAGTTTTGTTAATATAAGAGGATTAGTCGTGCTGCTAATCCTTTTTTATGAATTAGTGTATTTAGTTCACTTGTTTAGGCTTTTTTTTTTTTAATTTGCTTTGTACACTTGTTTAGGTTTACTTAAACTTCCCCTTTTTACCTAGTTGAATAGGTATAACCAATTGAACGACAAGTAAAACGAAACAATTAGCCTTGGAAATTCCTCAACTAAATCATTTTTGAATCAGTAACTAAAACTTCCACAGAAATATGAATCATAATAGCCTCACTTATGCATGTTAGAATGCTAAGTATTAATGTTGTGGCAAAAAATCTCAGTCCAAAATCCAAATTAGGCCTTCAAAAATGGCGGCGCTTATCGGAAAATAGATGGCATTATTTAGTTGCTCGTGTCTTCTTTTCTTTTTCCCTGTTCAGGTCTTCTTTTCTTTTTCTCTAGTTTAGTCAAACACTAATCTGCTTGTCAAACTAGTTCATTTGTAGTTTCTGGAGGCAGCTTTGGATTAGTAGACGCGGTTGAAGAATCCACCAAGAAATTAATAATCTGCTTGGCCTGTAATACTCGCATAAGCCATTTCACTAACTTCATTTCTGATTGCACAAGCCATTTGACTCTCCAACAATACTCGCAATTAATTCTAGCCACTTTGTTAAGCACGAATTAGTTACTTATTTACCATACACTTTTAAACAGTTAAAAAAAAAAGAAAAAACCTAATTTGCTCTGCCTTCAATTGCATCATATGTGAAATACTTTGATAAAACTAGGAAGAAATATGTATACCATTGGTCGATGCTGATGATAGGAAATTCTTTACTTTTTTTTTTTCGTAGGATGACATTAATTACATATTAGTTAACTCAGCAAGTACATTGCAAATCAGTGCAAATGCACCAAAGAGGCATTTGTTTCTTGCCACAAATTACCAGAAGAGTAACATTCATGGTCCTCAAAGGAAATTCCATTGAGATGCTGGAAATAATAAAAATCTTTCCCACTTCCAAATTGGGTTACGGCATCCATCTCGTCTCCACAGGGATCCATGTACCAGCTGGCCATAACATCACTTGGTGAGGAAGGCACCATCTCCATCCAGTTGAAATCTAAACCATGATCAGGTCTCAGATTATCATGGCCTTCAAAATGTGCACGATCATGATCAGATAAAACACTCGTCCAATTATTATCTTCAGATGATGAATTTTGATCATCATCGACCGTTTGCTGATCAATTTCAGCTTCCAGAGATCTCATCACACTATATAACTTTTCACAGTCGCAATCATCAACTTGTGTATCATCCAGCAACGACATGAGAAGGGCTTCATCATCTTGTGGGAGCTCGAAGTTGTCAAACTCATCATGGCTGTTGTTGCATGCCATTGTGAGATTTGATCAAGAAAAATATGACCCTCTTCCTAGAGCTGAAATAATATCAACTTGTCAAAGAAAAGGCTGAAGGCAATGCAAAATCAGAAGAAGATATCGCTTGGAAAATTGCAATGACTTCTCAACAAAAGCATGGGTTTATATAGGTGAACCCTCAAGCCCTAGGCAAACAAAAAAAGAAAAAAAATAAACCTGGAAAACTAGTGTCATATTCCACAGCCCAGAAAAATTAGATTAAGAACATGGGAGGCAGGTCGTGTGGCACATCCCCACGTGGTCACCCTCTGATCATCAACTCGCCAATAAAGTAAGAAAATTTCCAGAAGCAATAATTAATTCTACAAAGACTCAATCAAAAGGTAGGCTAAGTGGTTGAAATTTGTCAATTATGTATGCAAACACAATGCTGAAAGTCTCTTGATTATGATTTATCAGGATAAAAAGGAAGTTACCTAGTAAAATGAACTAGACCAACTTTGTAGTATATCTTTCACGATAATTGGTGGACCGACTAAACAATTTAAGATGGTCCCCCATTGTCACGAAAACATACTAATCAGAAAATGCAATGAACCAACCAATCATGTGACCTTGGACACATAATCAAAGGGATGGACTACCACCACGGATGGTTTAGAAATGTAGATAAATGTCTTTGTCTACCAACAAAAGGCTTTCCAGGTGCCAAAGATGCCGCTGTATTTGTCTATGGTCATCATAGAATAATGTGTTTATCGGAGAGAAGGTGACTGGGAGATAGAGAGTACAGCAAAGCAGACAATATCTAGGAGATTATGGTGGATCAGATACCAGCAAAGTTACGTGGGAGAAGAACTTATCCCCATCTTCAACTCCTAAATTATTAGTGCCGGCAAATAAATTAGAATTGAACCCTATGTGATTGATTCTGATTGCTCGATCTGATAGCTTATTGGGGTTTCCATGCTTGTAGGCACTTGTGAACTGTGATGTTTTACAATTAGCATGCTGTAGCCTTGCAGGATCGAGTACTAAGCACAAATAAAGAAAAAATAATATTCAGAATTAGAAATTATTATGAGTGAAACAAAAGAAATTGACAATAGGTGCGCAGCTTAGTTAGTAAGAACATTAATTAACTAGGCGATCATAAGGTTCTTGATTTAAGTCTTAACCTCTTTCTTTCTCATCTTTCAATTGTAAGGTTTAGAGTAAAAAGGTTTAGAGTAAAAAGAGAGAGAGAGATAGAAACATGGCAATTCACAAAATATTTTTTTTTGACGTGCAAATACAAAGCATTAGATATGAGGATGCAGAATGGGAGTTACTACTGTGGAGCAAACAACATTAAGTAAAAAAAAAAAAAGTAAGAGATTGATTTTGATGTCATGAAATTAGTTGATTACACGTAAGTGATAGGTTCAGGTGGGGCTTGCTACAACTAAGTGCTACACGAGAATCTTGATTTGGGCAATTCACTGTCTGGAATGCAACTTCGAGTGAGAAATTTTTTTTTGCCAAGTGCCAAAAAAGATGCTTAAAATTTGGTTTAAGAAAAACAAAAGCTGGTCCCTCATGAGATAATGCATGGAGAACTTGATCAGAGGTCTTGTCATCTCCATTGTTGACCGCCCAACACAAGAATTGGTGCACATGTTGCCACCAAAAAGTGTTGGGTGGAGTCTGATCACATCCTCCTATTAATTAGGTAGCTTCGCAACACATTGGATGGTGAATGCACCTGAGATCCATGTGAGCTGATCCGTCATTGCATAAATCCTCGTGGCACCACCCACCTTAGATCCCCAACCTAAAAGTTGCTGATTTATATCGGGTTATTGTAAGCCTGCTATTCCAAGAAAGAAAGATCAAGTTATTTGTGGCGATCTCGAATTTAACATTTAGAAAACAGCATTATCATCTTGAACTCTAGATAGAAAATTAACTTTTTTGGAATACAAAATTTTGCAATTAAAACCTTTTAACTAACGATTTAAATCTTGGAAATATCATATAGAACTTAATACTTGTTTAATGAAATTCATAATTGACTCGCACAATTTATTACAACGCGCATCAGTTCAATACAAAAAACTTAAAGAGTACTTTTTTTTTTCTTTTTGCAACGAAACTTACCGCTAGATTGGTGTCACATTCTACGACTTACAATATTGGCAAAAAAGAAAAAAATGTTATCACAAAAATTTTTTTCTAAAGCTTGATATTTGGTGTGAAATCTTGCCATTATCAGAATTATGAACAAGGGACGAGGACAAGTTTTAGGGAAAAAAAAGTTTGTGAAGCACATGCACCGTCTCCTGTTTAATTAGATGAACAAACGTAGTTAAGAACCATGAATGTTACTAATAGGAAATAAAGGTCTTTTATTCCCAAAAAAAAATTGGATTTAGCTCTACATATCACAAATCAAATCAAACTAAATAAAGAAAATTCCTCAAGTTTTTGCCTTTAGATTTACATCCACGCGGTGTATGCCTGACATCTTTGTGCAAGAAAGATAATAAAATAGGGTAATTGGTAAAGAAAAACATTAAGGGAATTTGACTGAAATAATATGCTTAAACATGTGGGAAACCAAATTAATCAATTTAAAGATGAGGGAATATAAACGGTTTTTCAAAAATATGAGGGACTATTTCAGCAATTAGCTCCCATAATTTTATCAGACAAAAGTTTAGTACATTGAGAAAATTTCAGCAAAAGAGGCTTAAAAGTTTACTTTGACATTCTTCGGCTTTCAGGGCTGCCGGGAAAAAAGCTTCGAGTTTTGAACTCCAACGGTCCCCAAGGCTATGGACTTTCCTCAATTCTTTGAGTCATGCTAGCAAACCGCACCTCCACCCAGTTGTACAAAGCCCTCAAGAAACCTTCACTACAAATCTTTAGCACTTTAGTTTTTGCTACTCAAACCAACTTGTCAAAAACCAAAACTGAAACCAATAAGTTCCTCGTTTACTGCAACTCCCAGATAACAAAACATGGCCGAGACGGCAATATCAAAGAGGCCGAATCAATTTTCAACCGAATGCCCACAAGAAACGTTGTTTCTTACACTGCAATGCTCACAGCTTATGCCCAAAATGGTCAGCTCAAGAGAGCTCGGGAACTATTCGATGAAATGCCTGAACGAACTATCGCATCGTGGAATGCGATGATCACAGCTTATACGAGAAGCAAAGGTGGTATCTTTGAAGGGTTTCGATTGTTTGTGAAAATGCCGGAGCGGAATGAGGTATCTTGTGCTGCTATGATCACTGGGTTTGTGAATTCAGGGAGGTTTGATGAGGCTGAAAAATTGTATAATGAGACACCATTAGAACTGCGAGACCCGTCTTGTTCGAATGTGTTGATAAATGGGTACTTGAAAACGGGGAGATTGGACGAGGCAACTCAGATTTTTGATAGGATGATGAAGAAGGATGTTGTATCCTGGAGCTCAATGGTGGATGGGTATTGTAAGAATGACAGAGTTGATAAGGCTAGAGAGTTTTTTGATGCGATAAGGGAGAGGAACGAGGTTACCTGGAGTTCCATGATTAACGGGTATATGAAACTGGGACGTTTAAGAGACGGACTTGGATTGTTTTCTGAAATGCGAAGGGAAGATGCTGTGAGAATTGAACCTATATTAGTCACTACAATTTTTGAAGCTTGTGGGAGATTTGACAGATATACCGAAGGGTGTCAAGTACACGGTCTAGTTTCACATTTAGGATTTGAGTTTGATGTTTTTCTGGGAAACTCAATAATTACCATGTATTCTAGATTTCGTTGTATGGATGTGGCTCGAAGTGTGTTTGATGTAATGTTAGAAAAAGATATAGTCTCTTGGAATTCTCTCATTTCTGGTTATATTCAAAATAAAGACCTTGAGGAGGCATATGGACTATTTGAGAAGGCGCCTGAGAAAGACGTAGTTTCCTGGACAACCATGATTACTGGCTATTCTGAGGAAGGATTGACTGAAAAATGCATTGGATTGTTCACAATGATGCCAGAGAAAGATGCTATTGCCTGGACTGCTCTTATTTCAGGGTTTGTTATTAATGGACAATATGAGGAAGCTATCTGTTGGTTCTTTCAAATGCTTCAGAATGCAGTTAGACCAAATCCTCTGACCTTAAGTAGTGCTCTTAGTGCTTCAGCTGGTTTGGCAACATTAAATCAGGGTACACAAATACATGCTCAGGTTATTAAGAGGGACATGGAGTCTGATTTATCCATTCAAAATACCCTTGTCTCATTTTATTCAAAATGTGGAAATGTAGATGATGCCTACCGGATCTTCAATTCCATTATGGCACCTAACATTGTTTCTTTCAATTCTATGATTTCTGGATTTGCCCAAAATGGTTTTGGAAGGGAAGCACTTAAGTTGTTTGAGAAGTCACAGAGCAGGGGCTACGAACCTACTGAAATTACCTTTCTCAGTGTTCTTTCAGCCTGTACGCATGTAGGAATAGTAGAAGAAGGAAGGAACTACTTTAGGTTGATGAAATCTCTATATAAGATTGAACCTGGACCTGATCATTATGCCTGCATGGTTGATCTCCTTGGAAGGTCAGGTTTACTTGATGATGCTGTAACCTTCATCAATTCAATGCCATTTGTGCCTGACTCTGGGGTATGGGGTGCTCTTCTTGCTGCAAGCAGGACTCGCTTCCGCATGGATCTCGCTATGCTTGCAGCCGAAAATATTTCTAAGCTGGAACCAAACAATGCAGCGCCGTATGTGGTCTTATCAGACATGTATTCTTTTGCAGGGAAGAAAAAAGATGAAGAAAGAGTTAGAACAGCCAAGAAATTGCAAGGAATAAAAAAAAGTCCTGGGTGTAGCTGGATTACTGTTAAGAACAAGGTTAATACATTCCTTTCGGGAGATCAGTCCCATGCCAGTTTTAAAGGAATCAAATGTATATTATGTTTGATCCTGGATGAGATGAAAGAATTACACTGGCTTGATCATGATTGGTTACCACCTTAGCAAAGTATAACAATTAACAAAATTGACAATCTTGTACGTTTTATGGAAGTCCTTTGGTCGGTTTTCCATGCTTCTATATTTAGACAACCAGGTTTTGAGTTTCATTCAAACAACAACTCTGGTGACTGAACTTCAAATTTTATGTTCTGAATGGTTGAGGAAGACCAGAGAAGTACGTCTACTTCAATGAAAAAAGAAATGAATATTGTGTGAAAAAAATAAGAAACAAAAAGTGATGATGGGACTCTTGTATTTCAATGAAGGGAAAAGAGCACTTGTGTTAGAGGCAAAGCATCTATGATTATTCTACTAAAATTAGAGCAAAAACACCAGAAAGAGGTCACTTGTTATAGAATTCTTGGTTCTATAATGATAACACCTTGAAGAAGATAGGAAAAAAATATTTAAGCTAAAAATGTGTCTACTTGAATTAGATACTTGGTAGCAAGTTTTATCCAACTTTTCACTTGAATTGTTGAACACATCGCGTGGCAACAGAAAAGCACTAAAATTCCCCTAGGACAGAATTACCTTATAAGATTTGGGGGAGGGGGGAAGGGAAGGGATGGATAATGGTGATAATGGTGGGAGAGACTGTAAGTGAGAAGTTTCGGATTCGAAACCTCTTACGTACACTAGCAAACCAAAAAAAATATTTTAAAAAAAAAAACTTGATTAAGTCTTGATAAGATTGACCTTGAAATTCTACTAAAAGTTAACACTTCCGCTCAAAAAATAAAAATAAAATAGAAATCAAGAGACTTCTAGGGGACAACTCCTGCGTCTTGTCCTTCAAAGAATCAACATTGCACAAAATTGAATGGTAGAGATCTTAGAGAAGCTCATCACAGATGTCAATCTGGTGACTATCAGTATTGCTTGTCTCCTCGTTCTTGAATTGACAGATTATGTCTCAGTACTCACTGTACAAAATTATGGCAGATTAGCTCATCACAGAATGTCAATCTAGTAACTATCAGTATTGCCTGTCTCCTCGTTCTTGATTTAACAGATTATGTCTATATCTTAGTATTTCGTGTATAAAATTGTACGTTGATCATATGGCGAAGGGCATGTCATGGCGTGGAACTCTGTTAATTACACTAGACAGGAAGAGATGGAGATGCTATATATCGCTCGAGCTACAACATTCATATTTTTGGTACAGACATGGTAACTTGTGAGCCTGGTGAATGTTTTGTTTTCGATATTGCTCGGGCTCATCTGCAATCAACTTAAATCACAAATAACCCCACACCAATGAAACTTACCAACCGGACAAATTTGAGAAAATCAGAAGGGAAAATGACCTAATTCATCCCTCACGTTTCGTAAAAAAATTCTTTTCGTCCTTCACATTTAAAACGAAACAAATTAGTCCTTCACATTTAAAAACCCAAACTTTTACATCCTAAAAATCAACTCTCAGTTGTGAATCAAACCATCTAACAAACCGGTTACAAATTTTAGGAGTAGAATTGGTAGATCACTCGCAAAAATATATTTCTAACAAATAAATTAAACAATTAAAAAATCTTAATTAAATCCACTTGCTTCTTCAAAAGAACGAAATAGTGCCAAAGCTCTCAAGCCCTAAATCCTTAGAGCAACAAAATCAAGGAATATCGTTGATGTGTTGTCAACTATAGTTCTTATTAATCTAGAACGTATTAAAGTGTTGAATACTTGTACAAAAAAAATCAACCATCTTTTTCCACTCCCCAATCCTTGCCAACTCCGTTGCATCCTCTTCAGAGAACATGTAAAGCAAGCCATCTTGCATTCTTTGACCAGGCAGCAAGTAGTAGTAACTAATAGAATGTTCTTCATTTCCAAGCTCCTCTGCAATCTTTTCTAGGGAACACAAAGACCATTTCTCTGAGTTACAATAGTGATAAACTGCAACCAAACCCCCTACGTATGCTCTCTCATGCGTAACTTCAAGCTTACCTCCATGATGGACCCTAATAGAAAAAAGATTGGTGTTTGTTCCTGCCAATAATTATTGTGGCCATTAAACACTTGGGACCACAATAGGTGAACATGTTCACATGCTATAACCATTAATTTATAACTCTAATTTGTCTCATCGTCAATAAATTATCAACATCAAAACAAAAATTGGATTTTTTTACTCCCTAAACATTCCATTGCATACAGATAAAAAAAATCGTCCATTTACGACCACAACAACATATTAGAAAATCCTAGTTTCTTGTTCTTCATTTAAATATACACCATAATCAAGATTACCACACAATCATTCAATAATTGTTGTATTTTATTGCACCACAACCCATTTAACGTAAATCAACAAAATTTTTGCAGATTAACATAAAAACTTACTATAGTCTGGTGCCTGCCACCCTGTTTCTTCCCCTTCGTTGCATTCCATTTACAAGGATTCAACACTTTAATACGTTCTAGATTAATAAGAACTATAGTTGACAACACATCAACGATATTCCTTGGTTTTGTTGGTTTAGGCCTTGAGAGATTTGGCACTATTTCATTCTTTTGAAGAAGTAAGTGGGTTTTAATTAAGATTTTTTAATTGTTTAATTTATTTGTTAGAAATATATTTTGCGAGTGATCTACCAATTCTACCCCTAAAATTTGTAACGGGGTTGTTAGATGTTTTGATTCACAACTGAGAGTTGATTTCTAGGATATAAAACTTGGGTTTTTAAATGTGAATGACCAATTTGTTTCGTTTTAAATATGAAGGACGAAAAGAATTTTTTATGAAATGTGAGGGACGAAACACATTTTCCCAAATCAGAAACAAACAGCACTGCAGCCTCTTATATAATCCTCTCATGTGTATGTAGAGCTGGAAAGATAACGGCGCCAGGCTTTGATTGATTGATTAATCACCACCACCCCCACATCCGCCACAACCACCTCCACATCCACTACAATCACCACCACCACAACCGCCACCATCACTACCACCGCCATCTCCGCCTCCTGTTTCGCTATCACCACCATCTCCGACCACGGCTTCTGCTGCACTAGTGGCAGCTGCAACTGCTGCTGTTGCTCCCAGAACAACCATTCCCCCATCTCTTGTTGCACTACATTGAGCCTTCTCAACATCGTCATACGAAGGCCGCGGAGGAGCACTCGTCCCAGCACGTGATGTTGCCGGAAGCCGCTTCTTTTTCCGTCCAATTTCCCATGAACAAAGCAATATCAGAATTCCAGCAAACCAAGAGCCCCAAACAATGAGAATTATGGCATTAGATTTCATTTTCCTTCATAATATGACTTCGGCTACGAGTCTGACGATCTTTTCATCCACTTTCTATAGCATTTTCGTGAGCTGAGTTTTCAATATCATACTCACCCTGTATAACGCAAGGAAGTTTACATTAAAACTTTCGTATAGATAATGGCCCTGACACTGACAGCTGCTCGAAGTTGTTTAATATTAGACTTTTGTTGTACGTCGTTGACTTTCATTAATTTCTCTTCATTCTTGTCCTATTTACTCAATTTAATATAGTACAAAACTTTTTATTGGTTGAGGACTAGTTCAAAGATTAGCGGAAAAGAAGAAAAGATTGGCAATTTTCATATTAATCTAGGATTCCTTGCCTGTTGGGTTTAATAATTTCTATTTAGAAGATATCATTCGGCATTGTAAAATATTTTTTCTGCCAAACAAAAATGCCTAAATCATGTTTATCCCACATCAAATATTCTCCCAGTTTAACCCCAAAAAAAAAGAGAAAAAAAATTCTTCTGTTTAGAAATTAGAAGCACGTGTATGAACTCGTTATCATAAATTCGGAATTAGCAAATTGCATTTCGAACTTTCGATTTTTTTTTTTTTTTTGGATCGAACTTTTGACGTGATGAAACTGTGCTAAGTCAGTATTTTTGTGGAAGGTACAATATAAGCGAAGCAGTTATGAACAGATTCTGTAAGTAAATTAATGGAATACATTCTGGCAACTTAGAAGTGGAAGTTATAGTTTCAAAAAAATAATAATTTTTTTTAATGTCTCAGGTCAAAGTCAAGACCATTAAATCTAAATTATTTGTCCATAACGACTTCTTCAAACCGCAACCAAAAGGATGGAGAAGAAATGAGAATTTGTATGGTCCTTTATACAGTTTATTTTGCTAACACTGTTATTGATTTGATTTAAATGGAATACTTGATTATAACTATATATAAGTAATTAAATGGAAAAATTGTTTAAAACATCCCTTACATTTTGCAAAATAACTTTTTTCGTCCCTCACTTTTAAAAATGTAATTTTACATCCCTTACAAATTCACATTGGTCAAATTTGGTCTCTATTTAGATTTCTGACTAGTTTTTAGTCGGAATTCACCACGTGCCTTACACGTGATCATATTTTAAGGGCAAAATTGTCAAATCAAAATTTATATAATTCGGTTCATAATCCCTCAGATTTCATAAAATACATTTTTTCGTCCCTTACATTTCACAAAATGAATTTTTCATCCTTCACATTTTTCAAAATGAATTTTTTCATCTTTTATTGATCATGTGTATGAATAATTTTTTTTAAATCCATGTATATATCTATTTGATTTCACCTGAACAGTACGAATAGCATGTGAAATCAAATAAAGATATATTACATACTATTCGTACTGCTCAAGTGAAATCAAATAGATATATACATGGGTTTAAAAAAATTGTTAGTTTTTCACTTATATTCATTTTCTTTTACTTGAAATTTGAAAATAAAGAAGATATTTAATCCTAAATATTATCGAGTGTTTATATCGAATTAAATTTGGACAGAAAAAATAAACAAAAGAAAAGTATGACAAAAGAAATAAGTGATTGGTATTTTCAAATTTTAAAACAATTATAAGGCAAGTAATTCAACTGTTGGTCTTAAAAGTGTCGAGTAGAAATTTCATATTTAAACTGAAATTTGTTAGTACAATTATAGAATTCGAGTTAGAACCCATTAATTAGATGACCTTATTATACAATTCAATAAATAAATTATTACCAAAAGAGAAATGTCACAAATATTGAATAGGTTCAAATAGTGAAATCATATAAATATATACATCGGTTTCAAACAAAATTATTAATTTTAAACCCCTATATATATCTATTGAATAGCATGTGTATAACTACGATTAACATGTTTAGATGAAATCCAATAGAGATAAATTACATGTTATTCGTACTGTTCAGGTAAAATCAAATAGACATATACGTGGGTTTATAGAAAAAAAGCTATTCATACACATGATCAATGAGGGATGAAAAAATTCATTTTGAAAAATGTGAGGGATGGAAAATTCATTTTTTGAAATGTGAGGAGCGAAACAATTCATTTTGTAAAATGTTAGGGACAAAAAAATTTATTTTTTGAAATGTGAGGGACTATGAATCAGATTATGGAAAAATTTGATTTGACAATTTTACCCTTAAAAAATAATCACATGCAAGTCACGTAGTGGATTTCGGCCAAAAACTAGTCAGAAATCTAGGTAGTAACCAAATTTGATCAATATGAATTTGTAAGAGACATAAAATTATACTTTTAAAAGTAAATGATGAAAAAAATCATCTTGTGAAATGTGATGGACGTTTTGAACAATTTTCCCTAATTAAATTGTCATTTCACATGCAGTCATATGAAAAGTGGAATTATGCGGTTTTATATCATAATTCATATGCATTGTTGATTTTCTTTTTTCTGTTTGACATTAATGACAATTTCAACTCGTGGAAAAGTTTCATTGAACAAATTTTGTTACAACTTGAAAATGATTTAGACATATGGTAGAAAAATTATCAACTATCTTCCACTAGCATAAATACAGTAGGAAATTTCTGGATCCAAATTTCACAGAGATGATCAACACAATTCATAAAAGAGTACAGTACAAGACAAGGGTCTTTTACAAGTGAAGCTACAGATAGACTTTGCAATTTGCATGCGTCGGTTGTGTACATTTCAACCTCAGCCACCACAGCCCCCGCCTCCACAGCCTCCTCCTCCACAGCCCCCTCCTCCACAGCCTCCTCCTCCTCCACAACCACCACCACCACCACAACCACCCCCACCGCCATCTCCGCCTCCTGTGCCACTATCACCGCCACCTCCGCAACCACCTCTGTCCGTGGCTTCCGCTGCAATAGTGGCAGCTGCAACTGCTGCTGTTGCTCCCAAAATAGCCATTCCCCCATCTCTCAGGGCACCAGTTTTTGCAGTTTGACCCTTCTCAACATCATAATCCGAAGGTGACCGTGGAGCACTCGGCCTAGCCTGTGATGTTGCAGGCAGCTGCTTCTTTTTACGTCCAATACTGCATAAACAACATAAGGTTAGAATTCCAGCAGCTACAGAGCCCAAAACAATAAGAACTATGGCATAAGTTTTCATCTTGCTTCAAAATATGACTTCAGGCACGAGCCTTGCAATCTTTTGATCCACTTTTTATAGCAATTTGGTGAGGTGAACTAATGGTTGAATTTTCAATATAATACTCATAATGTATAATGCAAGGAAGTTTACAATTTTTGTTTAGGAATGACCTTGAAATATGCTGGAAGTTCTGTTAGTATCAGGCTTTTGTTATACGTCGTGGACTTCATTAATTCTCCTTCATTCTTGAGCTATTAAAATACTAGACAATAATTTTGTTCGTTGAGGACTTTTTGAAAAGCTAGCGTAGAAGAAGAAAATATTGGGCGATTTTCATATTGAGTCCGAATGGAAATTAATAACGATTTAAAATGTATGTGGCTAGGATACCTTGCTTGTTGGGTTAAGCAATTAATTACCATTTCGAGATATCATTTGGCAATGTAATATATTTTTCCGCCAACTTAAATTCCTAAATCATGTTTATTTGGCGTCAAAAAGTCTGCAGTTTACCCAAGAAAAAAATTCTTCAATTTAGAAATTAGAAGTCCTGTATATGCAATTATCATAGATTCGATCCGAATTACCAAATTGCATTTCGGACTTTTGAGATGTTATGAACTCTGCTTGAGAATTCAATATTTTGTGGATCGTATTATACAAGCGAAGATGTTATGAACAGATTCTGTGCTAATTAACTTAATGAAAATATGCTGGCAACTCATTCGTAGAAGTGCCAGTTTCAATTTTTTTTTGATATGTCTAGGGATCAAAGTCTAGATGCGTTAAGTCCCTTGACATGGTAGAAAAATTATTAACTATTTTCCACTAGCAGAATAGGAAATTTCAGGATCCAAATGTTCACAATAGATAATCAACACAATTCATGAATGTAGACCCACAAAAATAATCAGTATAAACCACAAGCCTTTTCAGGATTGAATGAAACTACAATAAGACAAAATAAATTCCGAAACCAAAAGATGAAATAGAAGAAAGAGAATTGGAGGCTTTTATTATCTTTTTCAATCTTTTCTTTCTCTCTTACATCGATAGACCAAGACCTATGGTCTTTATATAAATTACCAAGTACCAAATTCTATTGGAATTTAAACTACCAAATCATATATTAGTAATAGGAAATCACAACTAAACAACAAACTAAAAAGATTTGGTTTAATAATCCTACATTGCCTCCTTTAAACCAATGTTTTCAAACCGTTTCATGCCAAGGATTTTCTTCGACTTAAGAAACAACTCTACCTTCAATGGTTTCATGAAAATGTCTGCCACTTGATTTTCACTCTTACAATAGTTAATGACAATTTTCTGATCCGAACTAGTTCGCGAATGAAGTGAAATTTGATATCAATGTGCTTGCTTCTTCCATGAAATACTGAATTATTTGACAACTCAATAGCAGACTTGCTATCACAATAAATTTGGTAGGACCATCTTGTTCATGCCATAGGAAGCCAAACATTCTTCTCAACCATAATGCTTGAGCAGTACTATGTGCAACGGTCATATACTCCGTTTCTACTGTATATAATGTCACCACTTGTTATTTCTTAGAAAATTATGAAAATACACCACTGTTAAATAAAAGGCATAGCCTGATTTACTTCTTCTTTGAATCATGTCACCAGTCCAATCACAATCTGTAAAATCAACAAGATTAGAATTGTTAACATATAGATAAAAGATACCATTAGATTGTGTACCTCTAATGTATCTTAAAATCCTTTTGGCCGCTTGCCAATGTGATTGGTGGCGTGGAGACTCCATAAACCTGCTAATTAATCCAATACTAAAATTAATGTTAGCCCTTGTCAACGTCGAGTATCTTTAGGCTTCCAACCAATTTTTTAAAATTAGTGGCATTAACAAATTCACCACCTCCATCTTTAACTAACTTCAACTTCTCTTCAGTTAGGGTTAACATAGGGTTTTGGCATATTTCTTCAGTGTAATAAATATGCCGTCATCTATTTGAGAAACCTTAATGGCCAAGAAAATATGACATTAATTCCCAAGTCATCATTTTAAAATGACTAATCATAGTCTCCCTGAATTCAGAAATCACTCTAGAATTATTACCGGTAAAAATCAGATCATCCACATATAAGCATACAATAAGAATATCACCACCAGGATCGAATTTGACGTACAAAATATGCTCATATGAACATCTATCAAAACTGTTTCCAATAGAGTAAGAGTCGATATGAGTATGTCAAGTTCGAGAAGTTGGGCTTCAAACCATAATAAAGCCTTCTTTAACCTGTAGACTTTATTTTTTTGACCTTTTTCACCATAATCTGTAGGCTGCTCAACATATATTTTCTTCTTCAAGAAAATATATTTCACATCCATTGATAAATCTTTCAAGAATTATTGGCAGCTATAGATATAATCATGCGAACAGCATCCAGTCTGACAGCTGAAGCAAAATTTTCAAAATATCAACTGAAGTAAAATAATCAATACCTGTCTTTTGCTTGTATCCTTTAATTACCAATCTTACTTTGTAGCGATCTACCTCTCTAATTGGCTTGTATTTGATCTTTGTAGATCCACCTGACACCAATTAATTTCATTTCATATGGAAATGTAGTCAACTCCCATGTCTTTTTTTTTTTTTCAATTGTATGCATCTACTTATCCATTGTTTGATTCTAATGATCATCTTTGACAGCTTCCTCAAAGGTTATTGGATCACAATTTGTAAATAAAATAAAGTTTACAATATTTCATTAGATAATTCATTATTGTTAACAAAAGATCTAAAAGATTCATTCAAATCAACAAACATATTTTTGTCACCACACATATGGTTACCGCATCCCAAATCCAAAAATTAATTATTTTTTATTTTCTTCCACTCTTGAGTTAGAGAAGAATAAAATAGTTTCATTCTTTTCATCATTATTCTCTGCCATATTAGCATGCATGTCTTTATTGTCAGAATTGTATCAACACTCACTTTTATAATGACCAATTTTTTTGCAATTATAGCACTTTGCGAGAATAATTATTTTCTAACTCATCATTGGGATAATTATTGCTACCTCTCTGTTGATAAAAATTACCTCTACCACGACCTCTAAAATTGTCTCTATTACGGCTTCGTCATTTTCCTCTGAAATTTTTGGTTTCTTTGATTGGAGCCATCACCCTTCTTCTTGGGTTTATCTGTCTGCACCTGCAATGTCTTTCCATCATTTCTTTTTCTGCACCATCTTCCTATTTCCCGTTAATTCTTTGTTCATAAAAAAGCTAACGAACCCTACAATTCTTCAATGGTCATAGTTGAGAGATCTTTTGTCTCTTGAATCATAGCAACTGCATGATCAAAATGTCATAGGTAAATATTGAGGGTTTTTTCTTCTAGTACCTCATCAATGAGATCATGACCGTTATGCTCCATCTCATTTTTTATATTAATCAATCTGGAAAAATATGATTCTATGGTCTCTGATTTTTTCATGGTGATCAATTCAAATTTCCTTTTTAACATTAGGAGATTATTTTTCTAAACTCTATCAACTTCTTTGTATGTTTTCGCCAAAAATATTCTATGCCTGTTTTGTAGTCTTGGCATTAGCAATTTTAAAAAAAATCAAAGCATCAATTGCCTGGTGAATTTAAGATAGCGTCATACTTCCTTGCCTCTTGACACTTGCTTCTTCATCTACAGCAATTTTTTGCCCAACAAATTTGAGCAAATTATACGCGGCAAGATGAGTTTTCATCTTGCGTTCTCCAAGAACTGTAAGCTTTTCTCCCTACGAGTTTTGGTACTGCACAAGTAATATTACTTGGCATCGTTGATGTAGTTGATGCAAACATGTCTTACAATAAACCAAACTCTAATACCACTATGTAGGCCCACAAAAATAATTAATATAAGCCACACAATTTTCATGATTGAATGAAAACACAAGAAGACAAAATAAATCTCAAAAGCCAGAAGACGAAATAGAAGAAAAGTGAACTTGAGGCTTTTATTATCTTTCTGAATCTTTTCTCTCTCTCTTTTCTTTCCTACACCGATAGACCAAGAACTATGGTCTTTCTATAGACTGCCAACTACCAAAATTTATTGGTATTTAAACTATCAAATCATACAAGTAATAGAAAATCACAACTAAACAACAAACTAAATCCCAAAAAAACTTGGTTTAAAAATCCTACAAAGAAGAGTAACAATATAAGACAAGGGTCCTCTCACAAGTAAAGCTAGAGATAGACTTTGATGCGTGCGTTGTGTACAATTCAACCTCAGCAACCCCCGCAGCCCCCTCCTCCGCAGCCTCCTCCTCCTCCACACCACCACCAGCACCACAACCACCCCCAGTGCCATGCCCGCCACCTGTACCACTATCACGGCAACCTCCGCCACCACCTCCGAACACTGCTTCTGCTGCAATAGTGGCAGCTGCAACTGCTGCTGTTGCTCCCAAAATAGCCATTCCCCCATCTCTAATGGCACTAGTTTTAGCAGTTTGACCCTTCTCAACATCATAATACGAAGGTGGCCATGGAGCACTCGGCCTAGCCTGTGATGTTGCAGACAGCCGCTTCTTTTTGCGTCCAATATTGCATAACCAAAACAAGATTAGAATCCCAGCAGCTACAGAGACCGCAACAATAAGAACTGTGGCATTAGCATTCATCTTGCTTCAAACTATGAATTCAGTTACGAGTCCTGCAATCTTTTGATCCACTTTTTATAGCAATTTGGTGAGGTGAACTAATAGTTGATTTTTCAATATAACACATCATGCACAATTCATGAATGTTTTACAATTTTTGTATAGGAAATGGCCGTGAAATTTGCTGGAAGTTCTGTTAGTATCGAACTTTTGTTACGCGCCGTGGACTTCATTAATTTCTCCTTCATTCTTGAGCTATTAAAATACTAGTGGACAATATTTTTGTTGGTTGAGGACTTTTTGAAAAGCTAGCGCAAAAGAAGAAAAGACTGGGAAGTTTTCATATTGAGTCAAGTGGAAATAATGATTTAACATGTACTTGTCTAGGATACCTTGCTTGTTAATTGGGTTAAATAATTACCATTTAGAAGATATCATTTGGCAACGTAACATATTTTTCCGTCAACTTAAATTTCCTAAATCATGTTTATTGCACGTCATTAAGTCTTCAGTTTACCCAAAAAAAAAATTATATCTTCAGTTTAGAAATTAGAAGTCTTGTATATGCATTTATCATAAATTCGATCAGAATTACCAAATTTAATTTCGGACTTTTGTGATGTTATGAACTGTGCTTGAGAACTCAGTATTTTGTGGATGGTTTTATACAAGCGAAATAGTTATGAACAGATTCTGTGTTAAGTAACTTAATGAAAATATGCTGGCAACTTATTGGTAGAAGTGTCAATTTCATATTTTCTTTCCCTTTGTATGACTTGGGGTCAAAGTCAAGAGTCGCTAAGTCAACATTGTTTTTCGATAAGAACTTCTTCGAAGCGCGAGGCAAAAAAGGACAAGCAATTGAGGAATTCTCACGTTCAGGAAAAGGACGAAGCAGCAGATTTTCGTTTGCCCAACGCAGAAGGCCATTGCAATACATTCTCTTTTCTTCAGCAAAGAAAAGGGTGGAAAAAATTTCAGTGGGGTTCTAAGTTCTAACTGAGGCGAGTCTATTGCCGTTTGAAAAACTATTTCCAAACTCCCTCTTCAAGAAATTTTGGAAGGGCACCCTCCAGGATGGCTAAATCCCATAAGCTCATTGATGGAACCCTACATTATGATTATGTTGAGAGGGCAATTGTCCCCCCTCAACTTTACAAAATTTAAAATATAGCTTTAAAACTATTACTAAAATTTTTTATGTTTTTTTTTATCATAATTGCACCTCCTCAATTTTGAAAAATAACCTTTTCTCTTTATATTGCCTCCTTATATTAAAAGGAAACCTCATTCCCCTCACATGATTTCCCTAATCAACCAATTTCTTCTAGACGGCAGTCTCTTTTACAGTACAAATTTAAAAACTATTAAAACACAACATGATACTATTGAATAAGAAATAATTTCAATACTTTCAAAACATAAAAAAAAACTCATAATAAAACATAATTTTAAATCAAATTTTTCTTGGCACAATAACAACATCATGTTAGCTGTATAATACTGCTTCCACTAGCTATAGGTCCTAGCTCCGCCATTAGATGGAAGTCCTTTGGTTGGTTTTTCCTTGGATGAAATATTTGACATCCAGTTTTTGAGCTTCATTCGAACAACAATGCTGGTCCTTGGACTTCAAATTTTACAATCTTGATGGTTGAGAAAGCAAGAGAAGTACGTCTACTTCAATTAAGAGGGAAAAAACGGAAATGAATAAATGTGTGAGAAAAGTAAGAAACAAAACCAAAAAAAAAAAAAAGGAGGATTGTGTTGCAAATGTACAGAAAGGTAGAAAAAGGATTATCCTGTTAGGGAGAAAAGGTACGGTAGGCCTCTTGTATTTCAACGAAGAAGGGAATTGAAAGTGTTAAAGAGGCAGGCAAAGCTTCTCCAATTCTTCCGTACAACCTAGAGCAAAAACACCAGAATGAGGTCACTTAATACAGTACTGTTCGTCTTGTAACGACAACACCTTGAAGAAGATCAGAAAAAATATCAAAGGCTCTGTTTGGATCCCCTGTTTTGGGGTGTTTTTCAAAAATTAGTTTTTCAAATATAATAAAAATTTTTAAAAAGTACTCTAAAAGATAATCTAAAAATTAGTTTAAATTTTTTAAAAATTTTAAAAAATATCTCAAAATATATTCTAGAAACTCTTCTACTCTTAAATATCCCAAAATATTATCTAAAAATATTCCAAAATATATTCTAAGAACTCTGCTACAGTAAAGTTTTTCAAAAACACCCCAAAAACAGCTAATCCAAAAGATAATAATATTATGTTATATTTTATTCAAATAATTGCTCGCAAGTTTAATCTAACATTTTGCTTGCATTGCGGATCACATCTCGTGGGAACTGGGAAGTGGGAAGCACTAAATCTCCTCTACGATGGAATTACTTGATAAGATTGACCTTGAGATTCTATTAAAAATTTACACTAACCCACCACTAAAACAATAAATAAATAAAAGGGTAAAAACAAAAAAGTTCTATGTGTTAAATCTAATATACAAAAAAGTCCCTCGTGGTTTCAAAACGTACAACATGACGTCTCATGTTTTGAACTAAATTATAAAGGTGATGGAATCCGTTAAACTTACCGTTTAACGTTTGGCAATGTAACATATTTTTTCTAACAACTTAAATGGCTAACTCATGTTTATCCCACGTCAACTGTTCTTCATTTAACCCAATAAAAATTATTTTTTCAATTTAGAATTTGGAAGTCTTGCATGTGCATTCGTTATCACCAATTCCGAATTAGCAGATTGCATGTAGACCTTTGGAGATGTGATGAACTGGGCTCAAGAATTCAGTTTTTTGAATTATGAAACTTTTTAAAATTAATTACACTTTTCTTAAAAAACTATCACTTGAATCCGTTATTGAGTTGTCCAATGGGCATTCGTAAGACAAATTATTAAATCAATTCAGATGCCATGTAGAAAGCATCCAACAATATAGTCAAATTTCCACAGAAAAAATATGAAAGTAGGGCAAGATTTTTAAAATTTAAATTTAGACTAATAACTTAGAATTATCAATTTTGTGATTTAAAACCGACTTATTGCTACATCCGCCAATTTCATGTCATAAAAAGTAAGTTTTTTGTGACTTGCATTAATCTGACAATTCACGAAAAGCCTAAGTTTTGTTGTTGTGACTTATTGGAACTCTTCTCATGACTACAGTTTCAGGGAAAAATTAAAGGAAATTAAAGTAAAACGTAGAACTACATAGAGCTAGAACTGTTCATGAATCGTGATACATACAGATAATGAGTCCTCAAATCATCCAAAAATATGTAATCTGCAGGACACAAGTAAACTTTCTTGCCAGGCAAGGACAAGTGGTTGATTCAAATCTTTGTATACTGTATATTTTTTTTGGTTTGGTAATATTTCTTTAAATTCATTTCTTTTGGGATGCTTTAAAAAGAATTTGCAAGCTTGAGGGTCTTTTTTAACCACCATCATTCTTTGAAAATCGACCTTCTGTGCAGTAGTTATTTCCATCACCATGACAGGTACTTCTCCTCACCACAGGAATTGGGAAAACTTCATATGCATTAACCATTAAAGATTTGGGAATGTTCAATTTGCTCTTGTCAGAGTATACATTTAAAATTCAACCGAGGTACTAATTAAAATGCGAAACAAATTATTGACATGCCTCCAAATGCGCAACGGATCTTCTGTCCCATATCATGTGCCACTTTCTGTCTCATTTTTTATTATATTACTATTTCTCCTTCATAAGCATCATGTTTTAGTTCTTTTTTATTTTCTTAAAATCCAATAACTATTAATTCAGTAATACACAAAATTTAACAAACTCAAAAAATCAAAATGCATAAAAAATGAGATTTTTTATGAATTTTCTGCTGTATTTTTTAATTTTCTATTATATATTACTTTTTTAAAGCTGTTGTATTTATTTTTTACTGAATTAATAGTTATTGAATCTTAAGGAAACAAAAAAGAACTAAAACATGATATTTATGAAGGAGAAATTGTAATATAATAAAAAGTAGGATAGAGAGTGGTACAGAGTGTAGGACAGAAGATCCGTTGCGCTCCAAATGTTACACAGGAGAATGTAATTGATCGATTTAATTATGTGCTTGAATATTAAGTCTTAATTTCACATTAGAAGCATATATACAAATCCTATCCAAAACCCTTCACTACGGAAGAAAACATATCCAAAATGCTTTTTGGAAAAAAAAAACACGAAGAAAGAAATATATCCCGTACAAATAGTCAAATACAAGCCACGCTATGACGAAAACGGAAAACCAAAGCAAAACAGTTCTCCAATTGAAAAGAGGATAATAATTATTTAGAGCTTAGCCACCGCCGCCACATCCGCCGCCGCCGCATCCGCCGCCTCCGCCGCATCCGCCCCCCCTACAGACACTGCCGCCACCACCACCACAGCAGCAACCTTGGCTAGCACCAGCACCGGCACGGGCCAAGATGGCCATATTTCCATCCCTCTTGCCGCTGCGAGCAGCCCTTTGATCAACAGCATAGGCCGGCCGTGGAAGGGAAATATCAGGTTTGGTTGGTTTTTCAGTTGGCTTACTTCTTCGCCGGCTTCCTATAAACGGACAGAGACAGCAGCCCGTCATGTTCTTAATTTTCTCGACCTCAGCTAACTATATAATAATGGCTAACATTAGCACGTTGATAGATCATATTGCCAAGGAATCCTTAATACTAGTACATGATAGCTTCGGACATTTTCTAGGGGTTAAATGGTCCAAAAAAAATGAAGAAGATGAAGAATTCCCGAAGCAAAGCTCTACTCTCCAAGACTTCAAGAGATATTTGTATATTGTCTAAATTCAGCAACTAATACCTTCCAATTTCGCAATACCTTCCAACTTCAGCAACTAATAATTCAGCAAGGAGCTTAATTTAATTTTTTTTTTTAATAAGACGACTTCGTCAAAGGTCAAACAATAGTTTCCTATGAATTGAAGGCAATGAAGGGGCCACCAGTTGGGATATTTCCAATTTTCCATTCAGCAATAACTGCTCATTGCTATCCTATCCTATTCATCGTCAGCTTCTTCTTCTTCTTGGTTGAAAATTTTTGGTTGAAAACCAAAATTAAAATTCACGATTTTGAAAAACACGCTAACAAACTATTGTTGGTACAAACCGTGTAACAATTGTCAATCATAGATAATCAAGCATCCAGAGTTATTTTCTGCTTGGAGCACTTCAGACTTGTTAGTCCTGAAGGAACGAAAGAAAGTCCATAATCTTATAACATTCGTTTGCGTTTGGATTGACCTATTTTTCAAAATAAAATTGTTAACTATAATGTTATATTAATACATAAATAAAAATAAATCAAAAAATATTTCATCCATACAATATATTAAATATTTTTTAAAAAATCTATAATAAAAGTTTTTTTTATATATATTATTACAGTAAAATATTTCAAAAATATCTTAAAAAACAGCTAATTCAAACCGGCGATTTTTTATTTTTGTTTTCTTTTTCTAGATAGTTACCAAAGAACATTAAAAGGGTTTCTGATGCAATACATATATTACTAAGGTATAACAATTATATTTTAGCAAAGTTGAGCTATCATCCTTTCTGCTTACGAAAATCTATCCTACTCTTTTTTCTTTTGAACCTATGATCCAGATTGAGCATTAACACGGTCCACGGGTCAAAGACTCGGCGTCGATCCCCTAGCCTGCGGCGGGGCATCAGATTGCCTCGCATTGAAGCCAATTCAATCGTATTTGGGTGCAATTCTAAGTATATATATTTAAGATTTTTACATCAAGGCTGAGTAAGTAGTTTTTTTTTTCTTTTTTTTCTCTGTTTCTTTGTAAAAGGCAATACATTAACTTTTGTTGGAATGAAAAAATTACAAAAGAAGAAGAAGAAGAAGAAGAAAAGAACATGATGCATGTAACACAAGAATTCAATTAAAGCTGGAGGTAATGGAAATTAATTTACTTCACTTCAATTTGTATCCTTTTCTTTCTAAAGAGAAAAGCTGTCCATCCCCAGTAGTTTTAAAGGAAAATGTCACAGATGTAGAAAGGTTACAAGACTAAAAAGAAAACCTACACCCATAAATCTCAGAAATCAGAACTCATAAGATCAAATAATTCGATACAATACGAATGTGAAGCTTTTCTGCTAACAAATAATTAATCATCAACAAACTAATTCAATCAGCAGTTAACAAAATACATTACATACCATAAACTGGATCCAGAAAGGGACGAAAAAAAAAGGCAAGAGAAAAAGACCCGAGGATAAGACAAATTCCAGAGTCCAATCTCTAATTCTAAACTCAACCTCCAGCACCATCATTTCCTCCTCCGCCGCCGCCGCCATCATCTGCACTTATGCCATCCAAAGCAGCCACCGCGGCAAGAGCAGCAGCACCAGCCATAATGACGGTTCCACCATCTCCCGCGCCATTACCACCACCACCACTAGTGGTCACAGCTGCACCATTTCCGCCATCTTGATAAGTTTGAAAAGAGGAATTGGAAGCTCTTTTTCTGGGATCAATGGTGGGAATCATGTTTCCTCTCTTCTTATTGCTCTCTTTGCAATACCGGTTGACAAGTATCACCAAAACCGATGAAAATAATGCAAATTGGTATTACAGTAACATATGCTGGCATTTTTGAGAGTTAGCCACTAAAGTTTTTAGAGTGAAAATTGCATCAGTTCCTCAATATATCGACAAGCCACTGAATTTATATAATTAATTTAGGTACATGGATAAAGTTTTCCACGGTCATTAGACTATGACCCCAGTTGAGATCATTGACTTTTTTGTGGTTTAGAAGGTGCATTTTTAAAATTTTTCTTCAAATATCAAAGCAACTTGGCAAAAAGTAGTGGTACGTGCCATGTGCCACTTTAGCTGTTCCAACCAAAAGGGGTCGTGGCCGTGTAACGTTTAATACGATATTGTATTTTGTTGATCAGGATTTGATTATGGCGTACAAACCCTTTGAATTGCAGCGCCACGGCATATTATACGTATGTCGGCGTTTAGATATATTAATGTAATACGAGACGGAATATTCCTTGTGAAGAAATTGCAAAGACATTCCCGACATAAGAAGTACGGTTTAACGGGTGTCCAAAATGGATTTCCAGGTGTTCATATTTTGAAAAAGTAATATTAATTAAGAAAAGTATATAAATGCAAGATGTGATAATAATTGTTAATGTGTGAAGTTACGTGTGATTTAAGTGTACTGATGAATGCCCATTAGGTACGCGTTTAAAAAAAATCTTAAATAATTAAAAAATAAAAATTTTTCTAATGAGTGTCCAATAAGCGAGCGTGAGAGTTTTTACTAAAGAAATTCAAGCTGGTCCAAGGAATTCCAAACTCTCATTCATACTAATTTCCGCAGGAATTTGACCTGAAAAATTGTTGTTACCTGCCCTTAAGATCTTAAGCCTTCTCAATCTGCCAATGGATGATGGAATTATTCCAGTAAGATTGTTACCGTAAACCCACAAGCCCCTCAATTGATCGAAGTAATATTTCCCATTTCCTCTTGACTTCTGCAAAATTATAATTCTGAAATGGATAAATTAAGCTCACTGAAGGGGGTTATTTTGTGAAGTTGGGCTGGGATTTTACTGCAGAGCCTATTTGTAGAAAGGTCTAAAATCTCAAGATTATGCATGACAGAATGCAGAATCAGAAGGAATGAGACCAGACATGAAGTTTGTCTGCACATTGAACTCAGTTAAGGGAGCTTAGAAATGCTTGAAGACAAAGTGCCGGACAAGTTTAAGCTACTGAGATTTATCGAAGTCACCTTATATTCATTATTACAGCCCAGTTGCAAGGGTCAAAATCCAAATAATTCCAGCTTTGCAGATTGGAGTCTCGGAGGGAACTTTTGAGCTCCATGAGAATTAGACCCTCTTCATTCAGTAAATGAACAGAGATGACCATGCAGCACTAGAGCAAGAATAGTTGCAAGAATAGTCCTATAGCTCCCCATTTTTATTGTTTAAGGACAAGAAGCAGATAGCAAGTTAGACAACGTAACTGTGGATAAATAAAAGACTAATATGAAGTTGCCAATAGAAATTCTGGGACATTGATACCCTGTTTATCTTAGCATTTTCGTTTGTTTTCCTTCCTTTTTCTTTTTTCTGTTTTTTTTCCCCTGTATTCTTTTGGATTTGGGAAGCTTTTAGGCATGCCCAACAGCACAGCAACACAATGCTGGGGGTGAAGACTGAAGAGTCACCAGCCAGCAAGATTTTATTGATCCTCCAAATTAAGGCCACCAATCAATCCTCTCGCCCGGAGGTTCATTTTCAGTTGCTAGTGGGGGAATGTCATGATTCGACCGCTTTAGATGGGAGGTTATCACTAGGTGAGTCGTTAGTGGAAGACTTGGAATATTTAGCACCTTAATCTTATTCACGTCCTGTATTAGGTAAGAGCATGATATTCTAGTGGACTAAGTAGTCTCGAATACAACTTCAACATGGAACTATTACACAGGTTGGATTATTGGCTTTTGATGGTAAATGAAAACACAGTTCTGCAGCGGCTAAAGCTAAAGGAGCATGTATTGCAACTAGCACTGACTATCAAATACTTATAGTTAATCACAAACTTAAAAACAACTCAAAAACTCCAATTGATCATTGACAAAAGCAATTACTCAAAATCCAAGAAGAAATATAAGAAACATGTAAACACAATTATTAATTAATTCAGCCATCCAATTACTGCCATGCAGCTCTCCATTGAATGCTACTTAGTGAATAAACCAATCAAGAAGGTTCTTCCATCTTACCCCGGCTTGGAAACTAGGCCGGAAGCCCATATTCCAACTCATGAACGAGTAACTTCAATTTGTAGCAAATATGCAAGAGTAGTCTATGCCCAATTAGTTGCCCAATTGAATCATGTCTGTTTTAATCAATTGAGATGAACTTGGCAGGAGTCTAGTTGGAAGTCCACTTCAATGGATCTGATTTGGCCCAATCCCAAATGACTACGCTGAATTATGGTGGAACTTCTTCTTATTATCCCCTCTCGCGCAGCAGGGTTGTAGAAATTCAAGCTACACGAGCTCACATGCCGAGTTCGAATTCCAAATTTTTGTACTCGAAAGTTTGACGAGACTAATTGAATTTATATATATATATATATATAAATTTTTATATTTATTATTATAAAATATCAATTATATCTTTTATTTTAAATTATATGTAAAATATTAATTTTTATTAGATGAGTTCAATCAAATTCGAATAGATTCAATTGAGTTTGATTAGATTTTATTATGTCTAATTAAATGCAGACTCGACTTTCTAAAACTTGGAGCTAAGTTATTTTAGCTCGAGTGGAGCTTGAGTAGTTCCTTGACTCAAATGTACCCCTACAGTCACGTCACGTTTCAAGCCAATATCAATTTGGCACCATTAATTTTCTATCACGTTTCAAGCCAATATCAGTTCTGCACCATTAATTTTCTATCAGGAACGGAGCCTGCAGCTTTCTCAATTCATCGTCTTCTTCCTCATTATTCCACTAGGAACTAAAATCATAAACATGACTTACGTTCTTATCCTTATCAATCTTTTGTCTATTTCGCCACTGGCACATACAGAACAATATTCTTCACAGATTCTGATAATGCTTCAGCCACGTGTCACCGCTTGCACCTCTTAATCAAAACACACGGCCAATGCAAAATCCCAGAATCAGTTTCTTTAACTTTGTCTGCTCTCACTTCTCACTGAAAATCTAGTACCACCCCATTATTAATTTGTTCGCTACCCCATTATTTGCTTAAACCAAGACAACCTATCACACTGGAGTGGTAGGCCATGGCTAGTTTTCTTGATCTATTCAAGGTCTCATTTCTATGGAGTTCCTCTCAATTGGGCCAAATTTGGGCACCTTGAAAGGAAGTTCAAGTGGGCATGTTGGTGTATTTCCTCCTACATGCAATCGGATAGAGTGTCCGAGTTTTGATGTGATTCATTCGGGAAATGGGTTCGAAATTCGACGGTACAATTCGCCAGTGTGGATGTCAACCTCTCCCATTGATGATATTTCGTTTTGTGGGTGCGACTAGAACTGGTTTCTTGCAGTAAGTTTGCTATATTCTAGTACCATTTTCCTATCTTGAATGTTTCCATTTCCATTTCATCAAATCGCTAGAGTTTCTCACTTATTTGCGAAATTTTGCTAATGTCTCCTTAATGGTAGCAATACTATAATTTTTTTCCTTGTCCAGTTAGATTTCGTCGTCTGTTCCCCATTTTTGTCACTCTGGTTAAGTAGAACGACCATTTCGCAACTTCAGAGAGTCTTTCTTATTCTTCTTATAAAAAATTAAGCCTCTGTCTGGCTGATATTTGTTTTAGTTTATATCAGAATACTATCACATTTAGTATTCTCTAGCTCAAATTATGATTAGTATCATTTCATAGCTCTCCATCTTTTGTCCTAAAAAATTGTAATGATCCTAAGTAAGAACGTTGACACGGTTTGATTGAAAAGATATTTGGGAATTCTTCTCTATTGACAACTGATAGTCTCCTCAAGTCTGTACTCCTTATGCCCTTCAATGAATCAAAAGAATGGAGCTATATTGGCAACAACCATATTCTCTTTGGTGTTTTCTTTTTTGCCTTTGGAGTACTAAATCAGTTTAGAGTTTTCTGTTTAAGAACCTAAATGTAAAAGGGGGAAAAATAATCTGTTTAAGTTAACCAAAGGGAAATTTTTGGCCACAAGTTCATAGCAAAGCAAAGATTGAACTAAAATTAATGATTTAAGCAGTCTAAAGGCTACCCAGGGTTGTTACTTCTTAGAACTGACGGCATTAGCTTCTCAGTTTGCAACTGCTACTCTAATTGTAAACAATAAGGTGAGTCTGCATAATTCACTGGGCATATCCATCTTCCCCTGCCAATTCATGATATTTCAAAGCAAACAAGGGATTGTGATTCGTAAGTTTTATTGCGATCATGTAGTAGTTAAACATCTAGTTTTAGTTCGAGGCATGTTGAAGAACCTTTCGAGGGCTTGACATACCACAAATCCTCCTCAAAGATAGGGGTTCCTTCATGTGTGGTCCTTGGTTTTTGGGCATTGTTCAAACCTGTTGGAGGTATAGTGCTTATTCAGGTTAAGTAGGGTTAAGTAGGAAAGTCTTTGTGGTTGCTGAGACATTAATTTGTTTGCTGATTCATCCTAAATCTGAAAAGTTACAGATCTATTGGTGTTTGAATATTTGTGATGCTCCCCCATGTTATCACTAGAAATTCCCTACCTAGAGTTGGTGATAAATACAGGTCCATGGTAAACCTTCTTCCCTTCCAAATTAGCAGGCTATTTGACTACATTCAAGGCAAGAATGAATATCAGCAGCAAATAGAAATGACAGGTCCAGTGATTACAGAAGTCAAACCTAGTGATGGACCATTCTGTGCATCGTCTTTTGTTGTGAGTTTCTTTGTTCCAAAGGAGAACCAAGCTAACACGCCACCTGCTAAAGGTCTCCATGTGCAAAGATGGGGGCAAACCCATGTAGCAGTAAGGCAGTTCAGCGGATTTGTGGCTGATGAAGATGTTGGTAAGGAAGCTGCATCCTTGTATAACAGTATTGCCTGGAACCATTTGGTCAGATGCCATTGACAAAAGCCATGCAGGAGAGAACGCAACTTTGTATATTGTCGCACAATACAACTCTCCTTTCGAGTTTGAGAACCGAGTAAATGAGATTTTGGCTGACATTTGACATGAATGAAGATGAGATTTAAGAAAGTAAAGTTTCGTGACCTCTTGAACCTGGAGACGTAATTCAAGAATAGCTGCAGGAGATGTATAAGGATGGTGAACAATCTAATTCTGTCTTTGGATTGTATCTAATTTGTGTTGAATTATTCTACGTCTATTTAACTCTCTTTCTAGTAATAGCTACCATATTCGAAATAATGCTGTAACTAGATCCTACTGAACTTTAAGCGTGTGATATGTGCTATCAGAATAAGTTTGTCCTGCTTTCGCAGTGAAGTTGAGGTGCCTATGAGAGTATATGAAATGGACTCGGCATATTTACATGAGACTTGACAGAGCAAATACCTTCCCAATCCTTCCATACCAAGCTAGTTTTGCCCCAACAACTATAAAGCCAAAAAACCCGCCAGCCTGCATTCATCATTTTGCTACTCTACCTGATTAGAGATGGCTTTGGTTGGTCTGACACATCTAAATTGACTCAAGAGCAGGAATAACTTTCTTTAAAGCACAAACACAGCAGACCGAAAATTCCGTATAAGTTGCATCAGAAGGAAGAAAAGAGTAGCATTCTCTGGGTACATTACCCATCATGGACAAAGAAGAAAGATTTGACTCGGTTACTTTTCAACCAAAGATACAAAATGGAATTGGAATCCTTACGTCGAAGTTGCAGGAAAAAACTATTCAGGCAGCTTAAAATATGTCACACCCGTGGGCATCGGAACATGAGAAGAGTTTCAACCTGAAATGAACATACGGTGATCAGAACTAAACGATGAAGAGGTCCGCTTCTCCTAATCTCCTTAAATTCTGACCAATGCTGTGAACTGTTAAACATGAATATTGAATCAACCCATGCAATAGAAGGCATCAAATTTTGCAATCTTGTACCGCAGTATAGGCAATTTTAATAATGATTAGCTAAGAGTTTCTTTTCCTATGTTGTAGCTAGTGCCAAATTGTTATTTGACTGACGTTGTAAATACTTCAGTATTTTGTTTCAATCCTACTCAAAATCCTATCAAGTACGGAACAGCAACTTATATGGATTTCCACATTAATTGGGTCGATAATGGTGAAAAATTCTAACCTAGTACTATGCTCCACCGAGTTTGGCATATCTTTTATTCTTATTGACTCGGATTCTAACAAAATTTTCAATAGATGAAACCTTGTCTAGGAAACAAGATTGAAAGCCCCAAGAGACAGACATTTGGATTAAAGTACCATAAGTTGTGAATTTAGTCTAATTTTATGTTTGTTATTTCCCACCGAATGTGGTTATTTGTAATGTATGCTAGTAATTATCCCACAAAATGTAAGCAATTTATAATTGATAAATTGTTATATTGATTCCATACTTATGAATTACATATAATCTTATTTAAATAAAAAAAACGATTGTAATACAAAGAAATGAAGACGATCAACGTTCCTTTGTCCTCCATTAGATTAGAGTACTGTGCACATTGAGAAAACGCCAGCTACTCGATGCCCTGGTCCCACTCCGGAACACTGTATACTTTTCCCTTGTATTTCAAAACATTTGATAAACTGATTGGATTCCCATTTTCTGAACAACAAAATTTTCGCGTATAATACTATAGTAATATATAAATAAAAATAACTCAAAAATATCACATTCATACAATATATCAAAAATAATTTTAAATATATAAAAAATTAAAACATTAAGTGTACACCATTTTTTCTTCCATCTATCACCCCCAACCCATCACCGTCACCGCCCGCTCCCTCCTCTCTTCCCTTTCCCCTCTCATTTCCCGCCACAACCCCACCCCTCTCCCCCTAGTGTTGTTAGATCAGGATCGGACTGGCCAGTTCAAACCAGTCTGATCGTGAACCGGTCTTCTTCCCGAATTAGTTTGTAGTACAAAATCGCTTTGGTCAAAAATCGACTAAACCAATGACCTGATTCGATTGGTTGACCCGATTCTCAAACTTTTCTTTCTTGTTTGTCCCAAAACATAGTTTGAGTTATGTAAATTGTAACACTTTCATTTATTAATAGGAGTATGAAAACGCCACCTATTTAGTGTAAATACCAAAATCACTCACTTTCCTGAATGATCTTTAATTCAAGATGTTTCATTCCTATCATCTTATCAATTTAGCATTAGTGATTCCAACTTACATCAATTTGTTTTAATTATTTTTTCAAATAATTTTGGAAAAATAAACATATTTTAGTCATGATTTACATTTCTATATATAATTATTAGGTGTATATTTGATTACGAGTCTAATATTTTTGGAACATTTTGTATGATTGGCCCGAATATAACCAAGAATTTAGTTTCAATATTTCTGAAACTTATAAGAATATAAAATAATTATTGATATCATACGGACGTCAGCGGACTTTTGAGAACGGTCCGATCGATCCGACCAATTGACCCCTGATCTAGTAGTTTAGTTGAGTTGCTATCCAGTTCAAGTTTAAAAACATTGCTCTCCTCTCCTCCTCCCCGAGCTGGCGTGGACACACACGCAAGGGAGTATTTACTTTCTTCAAATTCACTTTAATAAGGTGTATTTTAAATTCAAAAGGCACGCACGTAAATTCATCTAATACTGAGTGGTCTGACCAAAAAAAAATTCATCTAATACCAATTTAGATGGACATGATGATTAACCTCGACTTTCAAAAATTTACTCTAATATTGATCAAATATCAATTACTAAGTTTACCATACATTTAATCTGGATCGAGATATAATTTCACCTAATATATTGCGACAAATGGAGTAATACGAGTGCTTTGTCGCCGCAGGAACGCACCAATAAAGACGGCATCTACCACCCACGAACCACCCGGTTGAATATGCATGCCATTTTATTGTGTAAAGGTTTCGGTTGCTTCTTAGCCTCCTTGTTGGCTAAGCTTTTCTGACCATTTTGCTACAATAAATGTTCTTAGTGCTTCAATAAGTGGTTTAACGAAACCACTGGGCCAATGGCTCAGTGGCTACCAGGGAGGGACTTAAGTCCCTCCTCGGCCTATAGGTTGAGGGTTCAAACCTCACCTACAGAAACAAAATTCAAGAGTTGTGTCATAGTACTTCTTTGATCTAGTTGGATCTGTATACCCACTAGTTTCAAGAGTTGTGTCATAGTACTTCTTTGATCTAGTTGGATCTGTATACCCACTAGTCTCAAAACGATAGTTAGCCAGTTAGGTACCTTCGCGTGAGATACTGAACCAATGAAGATCGAAATTACCAACCCTTCTAGAATTCAATTGAAATCTACACGGCTGCCAAATTAACGCGGAAATTTAGGATCTCATTACTAACCAGAGATTCCAACTTGTTCACGGCTCCTTCTTCTAGAACTGCTGTGTTCACGATTTTCCATGGACAATGACCCTTGCTTGCAAAGGGATTTTTTCATCAAAAAATTTCCATATTTTCTGTGAACAAATTTTTCAATCACTTATCTCTCACGTATATCAAATTGCTATATTATATTTTTTACTCTTACAAAAATTCCAAAAACATGAGTTTGTTGGATCCATTTCCAAAATTGGCTGATTTTCATCCTGCATGTCATGAGGCGCAACACATACTGCAGGCATCAACATTAGACTGGAAAGGCAAGAATGTTTTCTTGCTTCAACTTTCCTATCAGTGAATGGTGTGGGGTGCTATTCTGACCATACGGGGGGCATCATCATCATCTGCTGCTCATTTTCGGATATATGTTTCTGTGATCAAACAGCTGACATATTTTGGTAGAAATCTACAGCTTAATGCTCAATTGAGGATAAAAGTTTTCTAGAAACAAGTTCAAAATTGACCAATATAATCCAAGTGAAGGACAACAAACAAAAATCGACCGAGAGGCGCGTCCAAAAAACCAAGAATGGAAACAAAGAAAAAAAATGAAGAAACCTCCAAGAAATCCGATTGATGTGACTGTTTAACGCTGTAATCCCAACAATTCAAAGCCTTAAACCACTATATATAAAAGGACTGCGTGGCATTGAGGAGTAACACACTCTTAGATTTAATTCAAGCAATCTCAGAGAGAGCAGAGAATAAAAAAGAGAGAGTGTAATTTTAAGAGAAATATCCACAAGATCAGAGATGGAAACTAAAGTTGTCCCACTAATTGACATGCAAGACCCTCATGGTCTACCAGAGAAACTAGTGAAAGCATGTGAAGAATGGGGTTGCTTTAGGCTAGTGAACCATGGAATTCCATCGACGCTCTTGTCAGAAATGAAAGTTGTTTGCCGCTCGCTCTTGGATCTTCCATTCAAAATCAAGCAAGGAGACTCTCCTCCTGGGCCTGGCCAGAGATACACGCCACCAAACATGGCAAGTCCATATTTCGAGGGACTGAATATATATGACATGGCCTCCCCGGGGGCTGTCGATGATTTTTGTACTCAAGTTCATGCTTCTCCACATCAAAGGTGAATTTTCTCGTCCCAAAGTAGAAATGCACAAAGGGTTCTCTTAACTAAGATCATGTGTATTCAACTGCTCAAAAATTCGGCTTTCTTGCAGGGAGATTATATTGAAGCACTCTCAAGCTCTATTTGAGCTTGCGAAAGATCTTGGTGGAAAGATGACTGAAAGGTTGGGTTTGGGTGGACTAGAGGCGTTCAAGGATTGGCCTTGCCAGTTCCAAATGAATAAGTACAATTATAGCCCAGAAAGTGTTGGATCAACCGGTGCTGTAATGCATTCGGACCCTGGATTCATCACCATATTACAGGATGATGAATTGGTTAATGGTCTAGAGGTTGTGAACAAGTTTACTGGAGAATTAGTCTCCGTGGATCCCATACCAGGCACCCTTGTCATCAACATTGGAGATGTTGGCATGGTAATTATTAGCCTTACAAATTTCTTTTCTCTCACTATTATATCCATATCATCTAAAAATGCAAGTAACTTTTGCAGCCTTGAATCCATATTTAGGCAGTAGTACTTGGTAACTTCTGTGTTTATAATTACGGACGATGTGACTTTGAAAGTCACAGACTAGTCTTAAGTTTTAAATTTTTCAAGTTTATTATTATCCCATCTCTATATTTTAGGTATTTTCACCTCGTGATCTTTTCTTCTGTTTTTTTTTTTTTTTTCAAGTACCCAGTAAATTTTAGACACTCTGCGAGTGTTTAACATTCCAAACAGTAAAAGTAACGATTGAAGAAGTTTTATACGTTCATAACTTTCAAAGTTACAAACCTCTGCGATTGCACCTGGAATCCTATAATTGTATGTAACTTTGCTATTAGCCAATGAAGGGCTGATCAAAAGGCATGCAGGTATGGAGCAATGGAAGATTTAACAACGTCAAGCATAGAGTACAATGCTATAAAGCAACTGTTCGTATCTCAATTGCATTGTTCGTGTTAGGACCGAGAGGTAAGAGGGTTGAAGCACCATCAGAGCTGGTGGGTTCAGAGCATCCTCGTCTTTACAATCCATTTGATTTTGAGGCATATAGAAAGCTGCGTTATTCCACCAATTCACCCACAGGTGAAGCTCTCGAGTTGTTCCGAGCCGCCTTGTCAATTGATTCTTGACTTTCAGATGCGGGTTCAGAGAGAAGGGGCAGATTATGAGGGTTAATTATTCATTCTTAGCTATTGATATTGATTGCCATATTATATCATTTCTTGTAATCGTTATTCTCCTTTGCCCTTGGAGTCTAATTGGATCGCTCATACATTATTGGATATATTAACGTAAAGTGAATTAAATGTGTGTCGTGTGAATTATGGTAATTAATATTTTAACTCCTACGATTTTGCTGAAAAAATTTACTAACCAGTACAGTACTCCAAAATTTGCCAACCAATCGACCAGTGATATTATTCGACTCTCTCGTGATTATGCTTGATAAATCGTTACAAGTGGGGATTAAAATAGCTTCTTATCAAATTAATTAATTTCGGACGTCCAAACCAGGATCATCCAGTGGAGATTTTAGAATACATGACGACATGAATGAAACGGTAAACATTTATCGAAATGGCACCTTGATCACGAAACTGCAGTTTGACAATAATCTCTGCTCACACTCGCACTAAAGAAAGTTGCTCCAACAAATATGTAAATTCAAGAATATAGTTACAACTTGGAAGAAAGATCGGACAAACATACACACAGTCGCCAATCAGTGAAGGATACACAGATTAATTGCAAATACCAATCGTTTCCAGCTTAAGCTGGAAAGTCCCACGAAGAAACAGAGCAAACAGACACGCCTCTCCAACCACCAGTCTGATAGTATGGAGCACAACCAACGGCGTTTTATATTAACAGCCCCCATTATTGCAGCGAGCTCAAACATCTGGGCAGCAAATGCTACAGAAGAAGAAGAGTCCTGCGATTACACTTGGGGAATGGGTTCCAATAGGTTCTTCATCTCTAATGCGTTGGTGCTGTCTTAAAGACAACATAGTCACTGATTTTAATCACCCGACTCCTTGAGGAGTTCACTTGCTTGTGTGGAAGTTCAGAAGGGAGAAAAGTCTGCATTTACACTTCCAACATGGGTCCCTACGATTCTTGACTTCTCACGCATTCATAACCTCTCAATCGTGCTTCAATTACTAAATTTAATCAGTCCCACTATTGGCAGAATCTCAATTGCTCAACCAAAGTCTCTCTCTATCTTTATTGCACCCCCCCTTAACGGATCCGAGACACAAGCATCATTTAAGAATGTAACCATCATCTCACCAGCTGAATTTTTGGCCTTCCACTTTTTACGTCTCGATTTATGCCCTTTTTGGCTTCAACAATCGCGATCAGATCCTAAGGTGGTTTAACTAGAAAATAAGTGCAAAACACGGTACACAGAAGATATCAGTTTCTTTTGCAAGAAACCAGATGGAGATAAAAATTCTGAATTATCAAACCTTCTGGATTTGCAGTTACATTGACATGGCGGCCACATTAACTATAATGAACTTTTATTAATCGGAAAAAACAGGTATAAAGAAGATCACATGCATCTTTTTATCTTCCAGAATGCCCCATGCAACTAATGAAGCATTAATTATAAGTTGTAAGGTGCAGTCATTTTTGCACCTTTTCCTCATTCCTAAATTATTAATGGGGTGCCAATTTTCTTTTCCAATACGGAGTTGGAGCACACCACTATTATTGATTGCCAGCAAAGTTGAACCAAGAAGACTTCAGTGCTTTCCATAATACGTTTGGAAAATGCTTAAATGTACACATCCGTCCCTAATCTCACGTTTCTTTTTCTGAAGGATCCCTTGTCTAAGTTTCAATTCAATAGTGATTGTACAATTTCTAATTAATGCATCAAAAGGGTAATGATTATAGAAGATGATTATAGAAAATTACAAGAAAAGAAACAAGAATTATAAAAGGGAAGCGTGCAAACGGGACTAAAATCTAGCCCAACAAACTCTGCTATCTGATAATGAACAGTCCTCTGCGTACAAACTCTCCTATCTGATCTCCTCAGATTCTGTTATAGTTTTTTGCCCCAGTAAATAAAAAAAAAAAAAGAGAGAGGACAATCCAAATAATTATCTAGAGATGATTAAACTCCCTGTGTCATGTCGAGAAATTAATGTACAACCAAGTCCCGTTGAGGATGAAATCTAAGCAAATGTGTACGTATGTGTGTGTGTATATATATATCCGTATATACGTATGTATTTATGTTGTACAACCAAAGTGACGTGACCACCAAACATTTTTAACCACAGGAGGAGGTGTGTCAAACTCAAGCGTCAACTACCAACGTAAGAGAGTGACTAGAGAAGACTGAAGAGCACTATAAGATCAACGGTTCCACGTTCTCCCTCGTTTACTAATCCCCTCGATCCGCCGCAACAGTCAGCGCTCCATCCCTTCATTGAAAGATAAAAAAAAGAGCGAGTCTTAATTTTCTTCTGCTTAACTAGAACATGTGGCGGCTCTGTCCTTCATTTCTTGAAAGAAAAAATATATATATATATTGCGACTTTAAGAAGTCAACCTTGAAGCTACTAAGCAAGAGAAGTTGTGTACTTTTATCCTGCATCTGTTAAGTTGTAGTTTATGATCGATCATTCTGTTGTTGCCTTAAGTAATTGATAATCTTCGGACCGAGATGGATTTTCCAGTGACGAAATTGATTGTGCATGGCCTTAATTTGCTTTCTAGCTAGTCTCTTGAGAACCATGCACGAATTCTTCTTGTCACCGTCCACAGTTGAGGCTGCCGGCTGCTACCAGCCACCTAACCTTTTTATCTGCCATAATTGTCGTCAATAAACTACAAAATCCAACAAGTATTTCCTTGGTGGCTAGTCTTTTGCAGTGGGCTTCTAGATTGTCATGCGCAGTAACCATGCAATTCTCAAGAAAGTAGTTCCAACGGTCATTCTTTATCATCATGTCAGCATCTCACCGTGACTAATTAACGAGGGCAGCAGATTCCACGCCGCAGTAGAAATTTGCAGTAAAATAGTGGAGTAACATCTAATCCACAACAAGCATGAGAAAAAAAAAAGATCACAATGCATATGGTTGCACCAACAGTCTAATCAATGCCTGGCTTCTCTATGTGAAGAATTTTGATGAGTCCGGCCTCAAAAGGCTTCACCAGTTCATTACAGTAAAGCCAAGAGAAACAAAATGGCCTTAAAGCTTTATATGTGGAACCTTTGACTATTCACTGCAGCTCAGCAGTATGGACAGATAAAGATGAGAAATCTTATGCTTTTCAACTGTAAACTTAAATACAACAGGAATTCATTCTCTTGACATTTAACCTATAAACTAATGTGCCCCATCAATTAAAATACTAGAAGCCAAAAAATGTGAGGCACAGTTTGTACCTAGCTAGTTTGCCCCTAAAAATCGAGTCTGAATTCCCCAGAATACTCTATATGTTACAATTTACAGAAGTTTGGGAAAGTCCATTGCTGGTATCATTCCCATATCCTACATGTCCGCCATCATGAGTATCATTATGGAATGCTCCAGTAGGCCACACGACCTTTCTTGAACTCTTTCCACTCAAAGCTCAGGTCAGAGGTTGAGGTGGCAGATAGTGTTCCACAACAGAACCCTTCTGCTCTGAAAAGAATCTAGTTTGGATCATGCTGGTTGGAAACATATTACATGCTAGAGTCCTCTGAGGTGGATACCCTGATGGATATATGTTGCTAAATATTGACGAGAATGGATCAATATTGCTTGCATCAGCATAGTCCACGGTACTGAAAGAGTCCCTTGTACTCTCAGTTGTAAAAGATGCTTCATCTGAGCTTGTGAAAAGGGACCAATCACTTGATGTAGCATCTGAGAACTCCCTGCTCAGTGGCTGAGCATAAGTCTCCGCAGGATGTCTATTCCCACTCTCACTCCTGAGACCAGTTGCGTAACTTGAAAGTTTCATGCACCAATTATGATCTGAAGGAGGGCAAGGGTCAGCAACATGGTGACTCACTCTGCTTTGTTCTAGTCTGGAGGACTTCTGAGCTCTTGATGGCCTGTGCTTTGGGATCCCATCAGCTTGCTGGCGGGTAATTTTTCTCGTACAGCCCCTATATGGCCGCGGGGATGACCTAACAAAACAGTATTAGGACTTTGCAACACTTGATTGAAGAAAGTCAAAAAAAACGGCTACCACTAGTGGAGCAGAACCTACTGGAAAACAAAAAACTAAGTTAGCATCATTGCGATAAGGAAATGCAAGAAAGTTTGCTCCAGGAGCTCAGCCAGTTTCGGCTGCCACATTGCAACATTGCAAGGAAATCTAGTTTCACCAAGTCATACACAGTGGGCATTCATGCACAAATGTTATTAAATTACTGAAAAAGAAATTTGACATTGGCCATTAACAGGGCAATCTACATCATTTCAGATAAATATTACCTGTTCTTTTGATGGTATAAAATCTGTGCTACTTATGATAGGAAACAAAATCCAAGGGATAATTTGGTCTCCCAAAAATATGGTTCAAAAAGACAGCATTTCGAGATCTATTATATCATCTTAACATGGTGGCTAAGATAACTTGGAGACGCTAAATAAAAAAATTTAATGATCACCTCATGTAAAATAAGATATATGCTCCTTCTGACATCACCTGAGTCATTTCTACAGGCTGTACCTGCCATTTTAGCATGACATGGAGGACAGAACACATATAAGATCATTAGAAGATCATGACAAAGTGCAGAAACTATTTAAGATGATAAAATGAAGAATATATGAGACAATGAGAAGACTGTGACAAAATAATGAAGACATTTAAGATGGAAGTCAAAAAGTTTGAGATAATAATTTAAAAAATAAAAATATGAAAGAAAGACAGATACTTCAGAGTGGAGACCTCTAAATGATCCAAAAGATCTAAAATTGTCCAGTAAAAGCAGAAGTATAGCACAAAAGAAGAAAAACAGCATTTATTCTCTTTAACACAGATTCCAGGTCAGGAAGTAACAATTCTACATTTGAATGGTATAGCTACACAATAAACCTAGGATTTTGGAGCACCTAAAGCAATTATTAGCAAGCATTCTGAAGAAGGAATCTTTTTTCTACAACTACTCAAGAAAGGAAGGGAGAGGGGTAAAAAATTCAAACATGTCATTTTCCAATCAGACGGCAGAACAAAATCGAATCAGCTACTTCAGCTCCATAATGCATCATCCAATCGTCATATCAGTCAATTGTATCCGATACTGCTGATAATAATTACACTAAGATGATAGGGATTACCTCAGTGTCGTCAATCCTGAACCAATTTCCTTGCAGATCTTTGATATATGCGATATAGTGCCCAGAAAAGGATGCATTTAGTGTATCCAGGTGCACAACAACAGCATAAAGCATGTAAAGTGGAGGTATGTCATCTGTCCCAGTCATAAAAGGGACCATATCTAGCATATCCGGGAAAGTGATACATTTATTTATCTTCCCATAGCGTCCTTCCTGAATATTATCATAAAAGTTAGACCAATAAAACTTAAGAAACAAAGCAATTTAGATGGAACGGGACATATGTAACCATATCCCAGAATAAGTAAACAAAACCAATATATCTGAATGTGAACAGTTCCTTAATGTTAAGCATCTTATGAGCCCACAATGTTACTAGCTTGCCAGACTCAACACTTGTACTGGTTTCATTCCAAGGGTAGTTTCATTCCTTCTAATGCTTCAGATTTAAAATCATCAAAGCCATGAGCTAAACGGCCCTGGAAGTCCATCAAAGTTGGTGACCAATTCAAGGGAGGTTACCAGCTCAAGTCATACCCATGATTACCTTCTACAAATGAACAAGTCAAGACTACCGCCAGTTTAATGTGCAAAAAGTCCAGATCTAATCTATTCAGGTACAATATCCATTTCTGTGAGCCATTTGCACCAGATGACAGTGCATTGACTTAATAAAAAAAAAAAGTGTACCTGAAATCTCTTCAACACAATAGTTAGTATATTTGGAGCCTCCTGTATGCTCAATTGCTTTCGAGCTCGAACATAGGTGGCGCACCTGGTTGGTGAAAAATTTTAACCACCAGTGAACCACAAGTCAACCACTTCAATTTTTAACAGTAGAATCACCATCAGAAGCATTATAACCAGGTTGTGAATCAGAAATACAAATTCAACAGACCTGCCACATCTATACATATTTTCTCCATCAAGTTCTTCTGGACTTGTAAATTGCATTAATGCATCTTCCAAAGACTGCACCCAACCAAATATCTCCAGTGTCAGATCCATTATGTTCTCTGACCTCTCAGACTCATGATGACATCTTAAACATTTCACCTGACAGTAAGAAGGTTAAACTTAGTAACTATTGCAAATAATAAAAACACAGGAAGTAACAAAGATGCATGGCATCCAACAGTGAGAAAGATTCTAATGGAAAATAGAAGTAAGTAAGGACCTTTGATCTCAGGCGCCCACCAAATGTATGTTGTACAAAAGTTGTTTCCTGCAATCTGGGATCAACCACATTCTCACCGCCTAATCCTTCCAAGCATATTGATTGCATTGACGCAATAAGAAGCCTGCATTAAAGAGACATACCATAAAGAAGGATGTAAGTTTAGTACACATTTTGAACGATTGTTTGTATTTTCCTTCAAACATCAGTTCTTTCTGAGACAAGCCAAGTTAAACAAGCATCAATCACTGACCGCCAAAAATTCATGAGCATCTTCTTGACTTCCATCACCAATCTGGCAATTGAAACTACGTATGTGCGATAGGATCCTGCTTGGAGAAATTGGATCTCCACTTTCTCTTAACATCATTACATGTTGCTCAAGTTCACACATGAGGCACCAATCTCTGATACAAGCTGGTAATTAGTTAACGGGTTAGTGAGATCGTTACTCAAAATCCAACAAAAAATACACACACATACATACATCTAGATACAAATCCAAGTAAATATACAAATAAAGCAGACTCATGCATGTATACATGTGTACAAGACGTAGGCAAAGGTTTCAAATGGCAATGAAGAGAAAGAAATAAAAAAAAGTACAATCACTTACAAGCTCTAGAATGCAATCTCTGAAGCAGAAACACAAGGAGAGGCTTTGTGCAGGTCAGACACTGCAATACAGCATTGGCATAACAACTGCGCAGTAAAATGAAAGAAATCTTGAAAAATACTTGACAAATAATAAAAAATCCTATGAGATTTGTTTCAGTACATTATTGCATTTAGAGTCTGTACATTTCCTATATCTATAAAATTTTTCTAGAGCTATTGATATGTAAAAGCACAAGAAAAGCAGGAAAATTTTGAAGAAATACCTGTTTCCACAATTTATAAGACCTCTTGGAGACATGTTGAAAACTTCATACTGAAAGAACTTCACAAAATCTTCATACGGAAATAGCATCTGTGAAATAAAAGAAAAAAATTTATCCATAAACTTTCATGAATGACTAGGCCCAGAATACACCATTTAGATTCATCAATCAAGCAGCTTAAGAACTGTCAAACAAAATCTTTGCTGAAATGTTTCAAACAGATGCATTACTCCTATTTAATATTTTTGCTCTATCTGTTTAAATGATAATAGAACTGCTCCTATAATTCAGACCTTAACTTTCTTATGCTGGTCAGAATTTACTTCTGAAGTCTCTAGTCTATCAAGTTTTGAAGGTTTCATGAAGCCAATCATCTTCATAATTCCCATGCCAGTAACACCATTACTTCCTTGTGAAGGGCCAGCATCCTTTGTTCGATTAATTTCTGTTTCATAACCAATTGTTAAGTAAACATCACAGATCAGCAGGGACAAATCAGAAAATGATGCTTTTTTCAGACTTACTAGACTCATACGCTGTTACACCCTTAAGATCCAGATCTGACATGTTTGTTCTCTGGATGCTTTAATCACTGATTTTGGTGATTTATGGAGCTTTGGAGATTGAGATGCACTTCTGGCCTTATTGCTTCTCTTATTTGTAGCCCTTTGAGTTGAACAACATGCCTCTGCTACTTCATCATGAGAAGTAGTTTCCTTCTTCTGCAAGTTTTCTCCATTCATTGAATAGGGAGTATTACAAAAACTCGTTTCATTATTTGACGAATTTGAGGTGGCATAATTATTTCTCATGTCAGATATATGCTTGCTCTGTCGTCGAATCATATGACGTTCCTCCTGTGTGCTTCTTGCATTTGCATTTCCATAGCTCACTCCCATAGGAATGCTGAAATCATGGTCTAGCAAAGAATCACTTTCTCTTGACTGCAACCAAAAGTAAGAGCAATTTTCAGGATATAACAAATATCTACATAAAAACTTTATAATGTCACAGTTGGCAAGGCTAAGAACCTTATGTCCCATAGAAGCTTCCTTCACCGGCTTATTACAAGACAACGGTGAACAAGAAACCCCATTAGGATTTGCTTTATCAGAGCAATCTGGTAGGTGCTCAAGACCTTTATTTAATGTTTCTCTGTTGCTTTTACAAGAAGGTCTCTTGTCCACAGATCTTCTCTCTGTCAAAGGGGTCCCAGATGTATCCACTTCCGCACAAGCTGTAACAGCTAAGGGCAGCAAGGGAGAACAACTAGTATTCTCTGAAGGAGTTTCTTCAAAGATGGGTTGGTTGTTATTGTACTCAAAGGATTGGAAATCTACACTGCCATCAAGTGATACTCCACCAGGAAACTCATTGGCTAGGGTGAGTTTAGGAGATGAAATGCTGCAATTGCTATCCAATTCCTGGCACTCATGCTTGTGCACTTCCCTCCAATGAATAATCTGACACTTTCCGGAACTGCAAACACGGTAGCTCAAAAGTTTAGACTAATAAATATCAAGTTGACAAATAACAATTACTCTTAAGCCTCAGAAGAGAACAGCTAGATACATTTTTTTAGGAATAAAACTAAGAACAATTAGATATATCTTTCCAAATTCTTTATTTTAAATCACTGTAATTTTGTTATGCATTCTAGCAAAACTTGTTCAGTAAGAATTATAGAATACCGCAGTTAACCACAGTTCACCTACTGAAGATAAGTTTTATATTCCTACAGTATACGCAGATACAATTACATGCAAATGCGTTCAAAACCAACACTAAGATCATACCAGTACCAAACAGACTTGCACCGTTTACAGCGAGTTGTACTTTGACCAAAGCATCTTGGCACACTGATGAGTTGAATTGTTTGGCAAGCATAACACAGGGACAACAGTAGTAGCAGTCCATTGCTTCAACTCTAAGAGATTCTTCAGCTGCCTGTTTGAGTAAGCAAACTAACCCTCTCTTTTTTTTTCGTTGACTCGCTCCATTTTCCTAGCAAGATATATGTAACCAGGGGGAAGCAAATAAAGACAGAAGCAAAGCTGGTATATCAGTTTCCCTTGGCTCAAGCATGTCCTCACCAAAACAATCATGTCCCGTTTTCCTCTAAAACCTCTTTGGCACAGCAGAATCGCACTTAACTACATGTAAGAATTAATAGAAACACACAGAAATCAGCTAAGTAGACAACATCATCAACTTCATCATTCAACTCAATTGACTAATCTGCTACACATCATTATATAAGTGGATTATCAACCAACCATCACAGTTAAAGGCTATGCTAAATTATTAGTGCTTTAGACAGAGTATACATCTCATCAACAACAAAAAACATAGAGGTCCAGTTATCGTGAAAGCTTTCATGGGTTTGAACTCATCCTTTCTGTGGCTTAAATTCTATGTACCAAAGTGAACATCCAGATATATCAAATTTCTGAAGGTCTTGTTTCATGTGCGCACATACTAACCCTATTGTCTATGGAAGACATGATCCACGTTCTGAAGTGCCTGAGCAAAATTTGTTACTAGTTCAATAAAGAATGCCAGAATAAAAGAGAGTTTCCAAATTACGTTTTTGCTTCCAATTTGGCAGATGTAAATTGATAAGCAGCTCAATTAGTATACAGATCCAACAGGACGACCCTGGCATTAATTTTGATAACACGCCTACCAGTCCCAATAACCTGGAACGAAAAGCCATTAAGAGAATATAAACGGCACGAAGAAGAGTACATTCTATTAACTGCTTCAACACTTATAGCAACTGCAAAGACATCAAACAAACTGTTTGTTTCTACATTTCTTTCCTTTACTTTAAAAGAACTTTGTACCTCTCATTTCTGTCATGGGTGATGACACAACCAATGCAATTTAAATGAAACTACCGCACTGAAATAACTAACCATTGGATACTAAATGATTCAATTCATTCCACTTAGTAACTTTCCATGCATCAACGTATAGAACTGCTTGAAGAAAATTTCAAGAATTGAACTTTTACTCAATGAAATTAAAAGAAGAGATAATATGATCAATAACGCAAATCCACAAATGATCAGCTGATGATTGCTACATTTGCTAATGAAAGAAGCAACACACAATGAGTGCAAAATTACTCCATCATAACCTACCAAGAACAAATTTTTGTCGAAAAAACAAAGAGAAAGGATGAAAGATTCAAAAAGGGAAAAACAAAAGACTCGCCCTAATATTACCAATTAAAAACATGTATGACAATGAGAACACTGGAGGGACAAAATCCTTTCTTTTTCCACATTCTCACTTCTAATTCAATTAAACCCCACCTAAACCTCATCACATTCTACAATTCCTGGTACAATTTAAAAACAGGTAAGAAAACCAAGTACAAACATTGCGTTCCCCATTGCCGCCCCGTCCCCCGCCACCCCCCCCAAAAAAAAAATGAACAGCTGAAATACTCTGCACAGACATAATAAAAATCAAATCATTTCTACCAAAAGCTACATAATTCACCAAACCCAGATGGAATCAAAGATTAAATTCAAGAATTGACAACAAAAAAAAAAAAGGCCTGAACATATATCCGTACGTATACACACAAGTGAATACGATGGAATATAGAAAAGTTGTTGGGTTGGGACTCTTGAGCATATACCTTAGTTTTCCCACAACACCAAGAAAAACCCAACAACATTTCCACCTCCTCTCCTCTTCCTTTTAATCTTAAACCCACCAAGAAAAAAACAAAAGATTCCCTCGGTTCCTCAGATGGTAAGAAACAAAACGGTTACACTTCTCTCCAGCTTCTTCTGCTTCTCTTCTTCCTTTCTCTCTCTACAAGGTTGGCCTTATTCACATCAGTCTCTCTTGTTCCCTCTAAGACATGGTAATATTCCCCTCTACACACTCGCACAAAACCACCAGAATCCATCACAACGTGGCACAACCCCATTAGTTGGAAAGAACCCAGTCGGAGATTTCAATCATCTGGAGCGTTAGATTTGAACGTGTGCATCCGGGGAATTAGAAAACGTGATGCAGAGAAGTACTAGTACCAGTACACTACTCTCCCTCTTACTGCTGCCGCTGCTGCTACTCACTGATGCAAGAAAAATTTGTGGATTATCTATGGTGGGGGGCCTTCGCGCTGGGGTCCATCGGTCATCAGAATGTTCGGGATTTCCAATAATTTAAGCGGGTGCCACGTGTACGGCCATGATTATGTAATGACATTGCATGATCTTGGTGTTAAATGCACATTGATTTCGAAAGGTAGTGAATAAAGTGGGCAATGAGCGTGATCCCTCATGGACTCTGTTTGACCAGTGACGTCTCCCCTCACCCTCCCCTCCCCGAGATGGGTTTTTCACCTTCTTAGGATTTTTCTTTCCTTTTTTTTTTTGGGGGGTGGCTGTGGGGTGATGGAGGGAGCATGTGACAAACATGTAACAGTAGCACTAAAGATTACAGAGTATGTTTTCTTCTGGAACTATTCCCAATAAATAAGATGCTCTATCCTGTTCTAATCTTCTATAGCAGTACACAATTGCATGATGCCTAGTCCCATTTTGGTAAAAAGCAATTTTTAAGGTTTTCATTTTTTTGATAATTCTTGATTCAATTAATAAGAACATGAATGGTTGCCTTAATTGCTAGACGAGGATCCATCACAAATAAATCTTTTGCTTTTATTGCTACATTCAAATGAATTTATTGGAAGATTTAAGGAGGAATAGGATGGATTAATGCAGCATTTATGGCTCTTTCTTTTGGCTTTGAAGTATTTTTTTAATTGTACAAGCCAGAATCGAGTAATTGTTGATTAATTCAGTACTTTTCAAGGATTTCTTGCCCAAAAAAAAGATGGCATTTATTTGACTACTCTTTTGTTGTTCTTTCTTGCACTTTCGATGTGAACTCATCGCATGATAATGGTAGGATTAAAAGCGCAACGCAGCCAAAACTCGAGAGTTGTAACGTACGGAGTGTGAGGTAAAAAGGGACCTCTCGCCCTTGCGGTTACAGACTTCATCTTTTGTCCTGATCATGAGTTACGTTGAATAGGTTCCATTTTTCATGTCACAATCTTTGAGTTGGGCTTGGCTTTTTTGTTCCTTTTTAAACTTGTTGGCTTTATCTTTTAGCAAAAACTTAGGGCCTGTTTGGAAGGTGAGTTTTTTGGGTGTTTGTATAAAACTTTACTGTAGATCACTGTAGAAGTTTTAGAAAAACTTTTATAAGAAAAACTTTGGGTGTTTGTAAGGTGAAAAACTTTTTTGTAGAAGTTTTTATAAGGTGAAAAACTTTTTTTCCTTTTCTTTTTTTTTCTTTTTTTCTTTTTCTTTCTTTTTCTTTTTCTTTCTTTCCTTTTCTTTTCTTTCCTCTCTTCTTCTTCTTCCTTCCCCTTCCCCTTCCCCGTTACCTCTGCCTCCCAGCAGCAACGCACCCTGCTCCACCCCTACTCCGCCACCGGCCCCACCTCCAGCACCTCCGCCAAGGCCTCCTCCAGCCCTTCCTCCCACGCCTCCACTTGCTCCACTTCCGGCACCACCACCAATGCCTCCACCAGCCCCTCCTCCTACTCTCTCGCCTGCTCCACCCCCAACTCCACCACTAGCCCCACCTCCTGCACCACCTCCTGCACCACCACCTGCTCCTCCACCAGCACCTCCTCCAACGCCACCACCAGCACCTCCTCCACTACCTGCACCTCCTCCAACTCCAGCACCACCATCGGCTCCTCCACCAGCATCTCCTCCAATGCCACCTCCCGCCACCCCTCTCCTCCCTTTCCCCTTCTCCTCCCCTCTGCCCTTCCCCCTCCCTCTTCCCTAGCCCGGCAGTCAACTTTTTTTTTTTTTTTTTGCAATTTTCAGCCTTCCCCTCTCCTCCCCCTCCCGGCAATCTGGTGCATGGAAAAATCCCCCTCCCCGGTGCGATCTAGCCTCACAACCAGATCGGCCAGAGAGGAAGGGGAAGGGTGATGGGGGAGGAGTAGGGAAGGGAATTTTTTTTTAAAAAAAAGGGATCATACAAACTAGGTAAAGGGAGAGGATGGCAGGGGAAGATGGCGGGAGAGGGAGAAAGGAAAAAAAAAAAAAGGAAACGGCGCCGGAGGTGGTGGTGGGTTGGGATGGGGGAGGAAGAAGAAAAAAAAGGGAGGGGAAATTTTTTTTTGTGTGTTTTGTGTATTTTGAAGTGTGTAGGTAAAAAACTTTGAGAAATTTTTTGGGGTTCCTGTAGCAAAAGTTGTTAAAAAACTAGTAGATAAAAAACTTGCTTAAAAACCTGGCTTCCAAACAGGCCCTTATTTAGCCTTATTTACAGGAGTCACTTTTGGATCGTGTGATGTATATAATAGTTAGGTGAACTTTCTTTTCGTCATCATGCACTATTTTCGGTCTCATTTTTCTTATATCATTATGTATTAGCTAGTGTATATATCGTACAGTCTATAAGTAATTTTATAGATCAAGCAAACGCATTTTTTTTTATCGCTTGCACGTGTTTTTAATGCCAGAAGGTATGAGTTCGTGACTTTCAAAGTTATGAGCTCCATTTTTCATATGCTTTTAGAATGTTGTATTTAGGCTCCATTTTGTGTCATAGTTCTCGATGTGATCAATGTTTTGAAAATCAGATCAAATTGGATGGTTCGATCGGTCAAACCGCAAACCGGTCTTGCTTTTTGGTCCGATTCAATAAATAATCCAAAAAATTAATTAAACTCGTCAAATTTAGTCAAAAACTGATTGAATCGATAAAATCGATAAAGCAGGAGGTTCAACTAGTCTTTATTTCTAAAATAAATATTTTAATTTTATTCAAAGTTTTTAATACTAAAATAAATAATAAAAAAAACCGAGATTGAATCGGTTGAACTGATCAAACCTCGAACCAAAAGGTTTTCCAGTCACTCTCCGGTACAAAGTTAAAAAGCATTGGATGTTAGAGGACTCATCTTTTAGCATAATCTTTAGTCATAATTTTCCAGTTTATGGTACCTATATTCCATCTTTTCAGTAACCAATATATTATTCCAAGAAGGAGTAACAGACTGTGGGCATGCGTTTCCTTTTTTTTTTTTCATTTTTGGTCACTGCATTTTTGATTCACATGGTCCGATTTTATGACTACAGCCCTTTTGGCTAGTATCTTTTCATTCAACACTCCACCCAAAATTACTAGCGTATATGTTCCTATGCTTCACTAAACCAGTTCTCCCCCATGCCTTTCTATTAAACAATGGCTAAATAATAAATTTCTTGAGTTGAGCTTAACAATGTCTTGATACTGAGTTATGTTGAATAGGTTCCATTGTTTGTTGCCACAATCTTTGAGTTGAGCTCGGTTTTTTGTTTGTTTTTCAACTTATTGCACGTTGGCTTTATCTTCTGGCAAAAACTTATTTAGCCTTATTTTACGGAATCACTTTAGATCATACGGTATATATATAATAGTCATTTTTCATATGTTTTTAGAATGTTTTATTCGGGCTTTATTTTGTGTCATGATTCTCGATGTTACAGACTCATATTTAGCCATAGTTTTCGAGTTCATAGTACCTATATTCCATCTTTTTTAGTGACCAATCTAATTGTTCCAAGGAGGAGTAAAAGAATGTGGGTATGCATTTCCTTTTCTTTTTTTTTCATTTTTGGTCACTGCATGCAAATGAAAACAATAAATTGCTAAGAAAATATTGTTTTTCAAAAAAAAAAAAAAACTACTTTGCAATGATTCAACTTTGATAACTCATGATGCACAGAGAAGCCTTAAAAGTACGAGCAACCCATATACTATTACCTTAGATTTGTGGCTTTAACAGTGCGAAACCAACTTTGATAATTCTTTTGGAAGTCCTTGATTGAACATCATTTTTTTTTCTTTTTCTTGTTCGTACCCTTGATTCACATGGTCCAATTATATGACTGCAGCCCTTTTGGCTACTATCTTTTCATTCCACTCTCTAGTCTCCACCCAAAATTACTAATGTATATCTTCTCATGCTTTACTAACCTAGGGTGCAGTCATTTTCGGTCAAAAAATTGTTTCGTTTTTCGTGATCATATTTTCTTATTACCTTTTGTCCTCATATACATCAAAACGCTACAGTAATTTTTCTACAAAAAAAAATCTAAGAAGATGCAATCCAAACAAGGCCGGTACCACCATGTGTTTCTATTAAACAATGGCCAAAATAATAAGTTTCTTGCCATCTATTGAAAAGGACTAAGTTGATTGCCACATTAGGCGATGGAGTCGTTGTACAAGTGACTAAATCTTTCCTCTTTAATGCATTGCTAATGATGGGAAGGTAAGTCATGGGACCAGAGAGTTGATGCAGACCCAGGGTATGTTCTAAAATCTCACCTGATCACATTAGTTGACCTGTACTTTGGATTAACTACTTAATACTACCTTATTGGAGTAAGTATTAAACAAATGTTTTACCAAGTCCAAGAGATTATGAAAAGATCGTGGGCTTCTGATTGATTATGCGGCTAAATGTTTCCACCAGAACCATGCTTGTTTGGCAGGTAAGGAGAAATGCGATGATTGCCTTTGGTAAATATTCGAGAATTCAAGTCTCGAAAGTGGCCAAAACCAACCCTATATATCAATGGAGATAGAATTTTGGAAATGAACTATTGGGATACGCATTAATGTGTCATCAAATATGATTTGAAAGAGTTGACGATTGAAGAAAAGAAAAATTACTATGAAGCATGGCCCAATGAAAAAATTTTACATTTTTAATTCATGCAATCTATTGTAGGATTACTAATCCGTCTAGTTCCAGTTATTTGTATGGATGGCTTTCCGTGACAGCCTTACGTCGCATAGAAATGAAAGCTTTATCTGCCGTTCGCCTCTTAGATTTATTGCGAAGTTGCGCAAAAGTTTTCTACTTTGCATGTTAATGGGAACTCTGGTCCAGATTTATCTTCGAAAATGACTAATGATGGTTTGTTTTAGCATTAAACGCTATGTATTTCTTGTCATCCTTAAATTCTCCGAAATCGTCATATATATAACTCGTACATTTATCATTCTTCTTTCTGTAGCAATGATAGAGAATTGCTAAATGTAACTGGGCAGCCTTTTTTATGCTGGAATATAAAACAGTCTAAGGATTGCGTGTTCCACAAATACGGGCTTAGAGGTAATGATGTTTAGCAGAAAATCTAATGAATGTTACTCATATCATAAGCTTTTTCATTCTTTCTTTCTTTTCATTTTTCATTTTATTGTCAAGCGACATCAAAAGGTAGAAGAACTGTGCGTAAATTAATTTGGCTTCGATGTCTAACTGACAAGCAACCCAAAAGGACAAAAAAAAAAAAAAAAGGGCATAGAGGGTTGCGAGTTTGCAAGAATTTCAACAATGCAGTGGAAATCATTCGACACTTGCTTCATCTTCCACATCTTTCACCTCATTTTATACTTAACGTGGGGTTGAATTGATTGAGTGGTTCTCAAAATTTGTAGGAGTAAGTGTTACAATTGCAAGTGACCAAAACTGTCTTTGCTGCGGTAGACTTAGTTACAATTTCTTCTCATATTTTTATGGGATCAATACTTTGTATGACGAGGTGTGAGAACAATTTTCATAAGCATTTTTACTTGGTTATTACCATAAGATAGAAAATTTTTTATTTTTTTCCTCTTGGAACCCAAAAACCTCAAAAAAAAAAAAAAACAATGCCATTAGCTGCTTCTAATCCAAAAGACCAATTGAATAATTTTAACTTACTTTCAAAATTAGAAAGAAAATAAAGTCTTTAGTTTCTATAATCTTCATAAGCCCCCCTAGTCATGTCGAGTTAGTGCATTACATTACTATTGAACTTTGATTTGCCGAACGAGCTTACAGATTATATGCCCAAATCAACTTTAACTAGCAATAGATCTAGAATTGGAGCCATTTTTTTATAAGGTCTGTGTAACGGATGTTCTGTAAGTACTCGTTAAAGTATATTTTACGTGTCATGTTTTTTTAATTAAAAATTAATTTTTAAAAAAATGAAGGAGGATAGATGAAATTAAGTAATAAAACTATATAAATGACCTGTGGGACCATTAGATTAGCCCTTTTTATATGTGACTAAAATGTTTTAATTTCAAGAAGTTGAATCGGCACATCAGTTCTGAACAAATTCGCTGTTGGTAAATATGCAAGGCTTGCAAGCAACAGATGAAACCTCGTCCCCAACAAGAAAAGCGTAAAATAAATAAATAAATAAATAAAATCCACGTTAAACACATGTTAAGGATTTATTTGCAGCATTCATATTTCAACTCCCCCAAAAGACGAATACAGCCGCAGCTTGTGATAAGACTATGAATTTGACCCAAGTTATCGGAAAAATTCATCATCAGTCTCTGAATTCCGGACTTGGGAAAGAAATCCAAAGACTTTTACTGACACTTGCCGAACCAGAATCCCTGGATTCGACCCCATACTTCCGGAGCTATGAATAATAATAATGCTTCTGCCTCCCATCAAAATTTCTCCCAGGAACACCTCAAAAGCCCTTTAATGCTTCCCTTCGCCGCCGACGCTAAGATGGAGCAACCACCGGAGCCAACAGCCAAAAGATCGTACTGGAGATTCAGCAAAGAAGATTTCTTCCCAGAACCCACATTCGAGAATTTCTCTACCTACCGCTCCGCCGTGGCCAAGACACCTCAGAGGCTGAAAGATCGCCTTTTGAGCCGCTCCTCAGACGATACGGAGCTGGTGGTTCTCAAGAAACAGTCGGAGAATTCAATGCACCAATGCCTCACCTGGTGGGATCTGATGTGGCTTGGTTTTGGCTCTGTTGTGGGCTCAGGTATTTTTAGCCTCACTGGTCAAGAAATTCATGATCATGCTGGCCCCGCTATTGTTTTGTCCTATGCAATTTCTGGGCTTTCTGCTTTGCTTTCAGTATTTTGTTATACTGAATTTTCTGTGGATATCCCAACTGCTGGCGGGTCGTTTTCTTTTCTTAGGATTGAGTTGGGTGATTTTCTTGCTTATATTGCTGCTGGGAATATTCTGTTAGAAGCAATTGTGGGTGCTGCTGGATTAGGCCGTTCATGGTCATCATATTTTGCTAGCGTTATTAGTAGTAATCCTGATCTTTTAAGGATAAAGATTGATTCTTTTCCTGAAGGGTTTAATTTATTGGACCCTCTTGCTGTTGGGATTTTGGCATTGTGTAATGGGATAGCCGTGTCTGGGTCTAGGAGGACTTCTATTTTGACATGGGTGAGCTCCTTAATCAGTGCAGGCGTGATTATTTTTATTATCATTGTTGGTTTTATTCATGCCGATACTTCGAATTTGGTGCCGTTTTTCCCATATGGACCTAAGGGGGTGTTCACTGCTGCTGCTGTTGTGTATTGGTCTTATACTGGTTTTGATATGGTAGCTACAATGGCTGAGGAAACCAAGAAGCCCTCAAGGGATATACCGTTGGGGTTGGTTGGTTCAATGTCTATGATTACTATTATTTATTGTTTGATGGCGTTGGCACTGGCAATGATGGTGAAATATACGAAGGTGGATGTTAATGCGGCGTATTCGGTTGCATTTGAGAAGATTGGGATGAAATGGGCTAAGTATTTGGTGGGAATTTGTGCTCTTAAGGGAATGACTACAAGTTTGCTTGTGGGATCTATGGGGCAGGCTAGGTATACGACCCAGATTGCGCGATCACATATGATTCCACCTTATTTTGCTCTAGTTCATCCAAAAACTGGGACACCAATTTATGCCACACTTTTGGTGACTACACTTAGTTGCATTCTTTCTTTGTTCTCAAGTTTGGATGTCTTGTCAAGCGTGTTTTCATTCAGCACACTTTTCATTTTCATGCTTATGGCTGTTGCAGTGCTCGTTAGGCGGTATTATGTTAAGGATGTCACTCCAAGGAACGATCATGTCAAATTCCTTGGTTGCCTGTTTGTCATCTTTGGCTCATCAATCGGGGTCACAGTTTTTTGGTGTTTGAACAAGGGTGGATGGATTGCGTATGTTGTGACCGGTGTTTTCTGGTTGATAGGCACCTTAGGAATGGCATTTCTTCCAAGAAAGCGGTCTCCTAAAGTTTGGGGTGTTCCCCTTGTTCCATGGTTGCCATCTTTGTCAATTTTCATAAATATCTTTCTCATAGGATCTCTTGGTGTAGTGGCTATCTGGCGGTTCATCATAGCAAGTGCAGTAATGCTAGTTTACTATGTTTTAGTTGGTGTACACACAACTTATGATGTGGCTCATCAGGAGGAACCAGAATTGAAAATTGAAGAGGGTAAGGCAAATGAGAATCAAGGAACCTCGTAGTAGGTATGATGCTGTAGAATTTTACGTGCATTGTTAATTGTAGTTCATAGACTGATGATTTGTGTACTCATCCATTTGATTAGAGGCACGGTCATCCATTTGATATGCATTATGCATAGTGCTACATTTTAGTGCTTAGCCTTTGAAGTGTATAGCCATGCTTGCTTATGTTTGTGTACCCTAAAGAAGTCTGTTGTGTATCCATTTTCTTAGAAATTCTCATTGTTAATCACCGAACAAATCCACTTGTTACAGATAGCATCTTGCTGTCTACACCGAATAGATGTTGACTGTTCTAGCTGTCATTGTACTTGGGGAAATGGAGTGATATTAAAACTGAATTATTTGATTATTCAGGGCACACGTTGAATTTCTCTACGTGATTAGATTTTCAATCCATAACTCAGGCCAATTTCAATTTAATGGCACCACTTTTGAATTTCATGAATCCTTTATTTCACTTTTGCATGAGAGACTCGGACCTTTTATTGGCCACAATCAGTGGTGCAGTTATCATTTCTTTTCCCTGTGAAGATGCTTTTCTTTAGTATGTTTATTGTTAGGCAATATGTACTTTTTCTATGAGATGATCTAGCACACAGTGGAATGTGCTCCAGAAGTGTTGACCTAATTCTGTGCTTCCAATTTCCAAATGTTTATCAAGTTTCTGAATTGAAGTAAGGAGCTGGCGATGTGCTAATTCTGTGCTTCCAATTTCATAAAGTGTTTATCAAATTTCCAAATGTTGACCTAATTCAAGTTTCCAATTTCCTTCTCTCAGCAGTTGAAATTAATGGCGATGTGCTGATTTGGCTGTTCTTGCTTGAACTTTTCTTTATTTGTGACTGTAAGTTCACCTTTTTGGCCTGCTGAAACTTACCATTAGATTACTAACTTGAAATTACTTGATAGCAGCCAATATCAACTTAATAGGAATTAGCTAGATTCAGTTGACTCACTTTGCTTCTCTGAAACAAATTTTGTCAAGCCTGTTCTGCTTAACAAATTGTAGCATCAGAAAGTTGTACATATCTTTAAAATTTTGTCCACTCTCACTGATGAATTTTATGCTTAATGGTTGACAATATGCCAAAGCATTTGGGGGTTTGGTAATCCAGGAGTAGTGGATCAACAAGCTTAGTTGTCTGATGGTCTTGACTCTTGAACTCATTTTTTAAGTCAGTACACCCTTAGTAATATGTTGTCTGGCTCAAGAAACATTCACAAACAGAGATAAGGCCAAATAAAAACACACATGTATACGAAGCATTTTTATGATTTCAGAAGGACCTTTCTCCATTTCACTTTCAAGTGAAAGAAACTTCCCACTCCAAATGTGATCATTGTACTGCAAATGCAGAATAGGGAGTACATTTAGTGTTATTTATCGATGAACAATGTGGTCTTAATGATTGTGAAAACCTCAGGCTGCCATTTCCTCGCGCTGACTTCATTTATGCAAATTGCAATTGTTATTATAACGTTGAGGGTTGTGGTGAGATGTTCATTGTGGAACTTTTACATCCATGTGGTGATCAAGGATTATAATGGATTTCCACCTGCTCTTAGATGCAAGGCTACATATGGCTGATTGATGTGAAATACAGTTGCTACAAACTTGATATGTAGTTCTTTGCATGATAGAGTAGATGTTCTTAATGCCACTTCATTGACTTGAAAATCCAGAATTTACTAGCAAATCCGTGAAGCTTGGCAGACCACACAAGTCTCTTTTAGTATGTTGCACTATGACCATAGTCAAATTGTTTCAATTAATAATGTCTTGTATATCATGTATTTCATACTAGTTTTTACCTGTGGCAACACAGAATGTTGTGTCATTAGATTTTACGAAACGTAAATCCATCTCGCCAAAGCCACCTGATGTTATTTTTTCTTTCCTTGTGAACGTAATATTTTCTGGTTTGTCAGGGGAACCTTTCTGCTGCTTTTTTCTCTCATTTGCATATGCATAAATGAATCTGTGTATGGACTTGGCCACTTCAACAGTGGCTCAGCTCTCGAATTTTTGAGTTCCAACTTTTTCCAGCCCATCAATCCGGGTTGAAAGATGTTTCTTCCCCGTATCATGGTTTGCCTCTGCCCCAAGCTGCAGTATCCCTCCAAGCATGTAGCAGCTATCTCCTTGTTGGATAGAGAGAAGACCGACTTCCCCTGCCTGATTTTTGTCCTAGACTTCTCGAATTGTTGGTGGCAAACTAATCATAATTTCCAAATTGAAAGTGCCATAATGTTATACGCATGCATGATGAATGATAAAACGTAATGAGCCATCATTTCTGTGCTGCATACAGATTCAAGTTCAAGAAAGGTTGAAATTATTGGAATTGATTACTATAGCGTATGACCAATTATTGTGCCAATCTGCTGTGGAAGCATGGAGCATGCAAAGCAGATATATGTACACGTTTATTTTCTGAGATGAAAACTTGCATTTTATGCTAGTAGCATAGAGAACAAATGTATTGAAATGTTGAGGGTCATCATCACGCATAGGCTGCCCGCCTGCAGATATATTGAAAAGTGAGTTGATGGTTATCTTTCTTTTTTTTTTTTCGGAAACGGTAAACCTAATTTATCCTATACTAAGGGAGAGAGGACGGATCCAAGGAAATCGAGAGATAACTCAGAGGAAATTGAATCATCACCGGATCAAACGGATGCACAGCACATACGTCTGAATTTTTTAGAAACAAACCATTTAAATGTGATATTTTTTATGAGTGGCAAGGGTTCAAACCTTGCCTCTCACCCCACCAACTAGACAGTAGCCACGGCCCAAAGGCTGGTGGTTGAGTTGATGGTTGTCCAACTACTCATTTTTCACCTCAGGAAAAAGGTACTTTTTCTCTGGCCTTTGCCATCAAATCTAATGTCATTTTGGTGTACTCGTTGGTTGGTAATCAAGTGGAAAGTATACTAATGTCATTTTGGTGTATTCGTTGGTTGGTAATCAAGTGGAAAGTATACGGACTTCTCCCTTTCTCTGAATGAAACGGCAAAGACCTGCCATTTACTTTGGTAGCGTTCCAATCGCTGATAGGTCAGAGAATTATTACTTATAGTAAAAGAAAGTCCTCCTATGCTTTTGGTGACTAAATCAGAGGAGAGATTTGAGGATGGGATGGAGTTCTTATCCTCAATTTCTTTTCAAACTCGAATAGAACGTGGAAAGAGTTCCACAAGTACCAGAAAAAGTGGATTCTTGGGATTATTGTCGTAAGACTCCCATTATCGTTGCCGCCTTTCTGGATTCACTTTGAAGAGCAGGCAATCCCAAAATTTCAAATAAACGTGTTCAATTGTGACTTCTCTTGGTAATTTTTCTTGCAATAGAAGCGATCCTCCGAATCGACCCGCAACACATCCTTGCTCGACATATTTTATTTCCAGTCCACTATCATCCCTTAGTGTTATACCACCGTTTTCGTCACTGGTTCTATTTATTTATGACTATAGCACGATTGATTTGTCGATGTATCTCCCGAACCATTCCTTCAATTTGTATAGCAGCAGCACTGTAGATAGATTAATCTCCCGTTGTTAGTTAGTCGCTGTCCATCAGTATGAAGCGGCTTGAAACTAGCACCAAGGAGAGACCTGTCAATCCATTCGTGCACTACATATTGGTGGAATGTTCATGAATGTAATCTCTGCATGTGAAGCAAAAAAAAAATTATTGCAGGTTCCCTCATTATGTGCATGCACGCCCTTTCAGTTTTCAAGCTAACTTGCCACCTCCCAATCAATCCCATCCGAATGTCTGGCGAGTTCTTTTTCTCTACTTCAGACTTCCTAAAGAGCTGCTATTTTCAATAATGTCTTTATCAAAAGGAAAATGCGTGCGTGGATAAGGATGCAGCAGACTCTATCCCAACAAGTTGAATAAATAAGAGCACGTAAAGAAGCCCGCATGGCAGAAGTTGTCTCCAGTTTTTTGACCGACTCATGTCGGCCAGGGACCCTGTTATCTACCCTAGCCAACAAACTTCGGCCGTCTCAAAGCTTTGTTTCTTGGCTCCTCATTTTGTAGAAGAATCTTCAGCCCCCTTTGCACCCTACCACATAGAATAGAGACTAAAAATTAATAGAGGTGCATGCGGTGGTAGCACTTTTTCGGACCCCCAATTGAATTGATATGTTTTTCGTTTATCTAGTAGAGTATAAATTAATAGTAGCCCCAGAAGCCGTCCATCCATCCATCCATCCATCCATGATACTTATCATTGATCAGATGAACAACAATCCCAATAAGGGTCAGCTGCAGTTGCAGCTTTTTGTTCTTCTGATTTAATCATGTCGTGCTTTTTTCAACGCACAAGAAAAGGAATAATTTGACTAATTCTACACGCTAAGAGTGTAAACTAATAATAATGCGGCTACTACTACAGTACTGGTCACACGCACGGCGGCTATAGCTGAATTTTACATGGTCAAAAAATCGCAATCTAAATTATTGGTCCCAAAATTTTGCACAATACCGCTGGTTTAGTTTTGGTTCGGGATTACAATAATAATCAATCAGACACAACTCAAGTGATTGGAAGAAGATTGGTGATTTTCATTCCTATTTCTGACTAGGAAAATCTTCTGAAAGTCATTTCTGACTATTAAAACTTTCTGACAAAACCACCCGTGACCATGAAAAGAATCTTTGCTATTTTTAATAAACCTTGGATCGATCAGTCATCTTTCAAATCAACTACTATTAATACTTCAAAAAAAAAACACTATGGCTTAAATCCACATTCCAAGAATTAGAGATCACACATGGGAAGACACAAAGTAGACAGGAGCCTTAATACCCTCAAAAAGTTTTTTGTCGCCGGTAAACTTTCATTGGCTAGAACTTGCACGAGATGTGAACGGCCTCGCTGTTCACTGGGCTAGCATTAGCATTCACAGATTTGACTTGATACCTAAGCAAAATGATGGAATGGATAAACGAATCCATCCATGTAAATTAATTGCTCGTAATAATAATAATGTGTATCAAGCCCTGAAAGTAAAGGGTTATGGAGAAATGTAGAAACTGACCATATGGAAAATGAGTGATGGATGGCCAATTTTGACGAAACAGCATACTAGGAAAGCGGTCCATTCATTCTTTCCTGTTTATTTTATTTTTTTTTAATTTTCTTGGAACAAAAATGGTCTATTCTTTCTATTAACAACCAAGAAAGATCTACGAAGACCTTTCTTTGTCGAAAGCACATTTCAACTCCATACAGCGCCACGTGCGGTTGTAAGCAGCTCATGTATATTAATTATGTCCCATTTTTGGTCCAAGATTTTTCTTGACACTTTGAATTCGCTCTGGTGGGGTGGAAATGGAAAATACAACAACTTTGATTAACTAAAATTCAACCCCCAGCTTGACTCAATCCAATTTCACACACTAGCCTTTGAAAATTGAGAGATTGTTCTGTGGTCCTTAGTGGGAATAAATTCGAAAGTCTTGGGATTCATATTTCATTCTCATTCCTGGATGCCAAATCTCTTACTAGTGTATATTTTTTTCCCTAGCTAGTGTATTGCATCGTTATCTGATCAGGGAAAAAAATGAATGGGGACGATGGGCTGGTTGATATTTGTTCTATTTCCGATCAGCACCGAAAATTCGAAAGGGAAAGTCCCACTTCTAGAAACAAAAAAGAAAAAGAAATGCAGGTTGTCATTTTCACGATGAGTTGGTTGTGATTAACTAAACAATAAAGCAAGAAGGTAGAAAGTTTATTTGACTGTCTCTCTTATGAATATATAAAGACGTCCAATAAATTAGTCGTAAGACTTGTGTCATTCGACGAGCTATATAGTCTTTCCAGTCATCATCAGATTAAGATTGTGATGGTATAGTCTCTTTCTTTTTCCATTCCTTTTACTTTGAATTTTTCTAACGGGTATATGATGGATTCGCAAACTTGATTAATATTTAATTACACATACACTTTTACATTATTGTGGGTACGACTACGCGATGGATTCGCAAACTTGATTTACATTTAATTACACGTACACCTTCACATTATTGTGGGTACGACTAGCGATGGATTCGCAAATTTGATTAACATTTAATTATTAAACGTACACTTTCACATTATTGTGGGTACGACTACGCGATGGATTCGCAACTTGATTAACATTTAATTACACGTACGCTTTCACATTATTGTGGGTACGTAGTTATAGATGAGTCAGTTTCAGACTCCATTTGAAGCTGCAATGACTTATAAAGAACCACTTCTGACACAAGTACTTATAACAAGCGTGCTTTTAATTACAAAAACTTAGGCTGCTTAAATTATGAAGAATTAATTATCAAATACCATAGATGTACTTTTAGTGATTAAAAATACCTTTTTTTTTTGGTAAACTCATTGCAACCTCAAACGGGCTGTAATAGAACCACTGCATTTAAATACTGTGCCAATTTTTTTAAAAAACAAAAAACAAAATTAACGCCTGAAGGCACCATTTAGACAAATTTCTTTTTCCACTTGTGTGAAAGATATGCCTAACTATTGACTTACCGGCAGGGAATAAACGTACTTATACTTTGCATCGTGCACTAGCAAAAGATTGCTTAGTGTCCGTCAAATCATGCTATTACTCACAAGTGGCGTCTCAAATCAGCTGTGTTTTCCAGTTTCCACTATGTTTTCTTGAAAGAAAAAAAAAGGGCTGTGTTTTCCACTGTATGTTTCTCAAGCCACTTTTAGCAATCCTACTTTGTAATGACTAGAACTAACTATAAGTTCTCGCTTTCGACGAAGGATACATGCTTTCCAGTTTGTACCCCATACAAATATGCAATTTTAAAATAATGCATATTCAACTTATATATCTCTAGATAGCAAAATGTGCATTGAATCTAATTGAAAATTTTGTGATTCTACTACTCCCATGAGAAGTGAGAAGGCAAACCCTAGTTGAGTTTCAAGGTGAAGAACTTGTTTTAAGCTAAAATTTCAATATCTTGATCTTCACTCATGCAATTAAAAGAGCTCACTAATGACTAGTAAAATGCAACATGGTCAATCCACAAGTATGGATGTGCCCTAAAGTTAACACCCCATTGCCTAAAGATATGTACGATTGATCATTTCCTTGGCTTAGAAATCCTTTAGTCCTTGCTTGAAGATCTTCCCAATAATACTACACCCCATCCCCCTGTGGTAAAATCAAGAAATGATGACACACTTACTTTTAGAAGAACTCTGAGACGCTACTTCGATTTGGTGACTTTTTTTAAAAAAATTTTCTCCTGTTTGATAAAAAGTAAATTTCAATTGGTGACCTTGGACGTGAGCACTCAACTCAGAAATCACATCAAAAGAACAAAAATCTTGATGCTATTTGTACGATCCAAAGTTGTAATGTAAAATTATTGTTGATGATACCATGCATGAACGCAAAAGCATAAGAGATCTTGCGATAGGTCCCTCTTTAGAGGCTATTTCTGCCATCTTTTGATGCTTAGTCCTTCAAGAGCTAAAGCTTAGTTGGGCACCCGTCATGCGTGCCCGTCATGTTGCTTTCACTACACTAGGAACAACAACTGTTGATGGCACATTCTTCCCCTAAATGTGGGAACAAATTGTAGGGCAGGAGATTATTTGAAATAATTGCTATGAGATACATTTTACAATGTGATGTATGTGAGATAAAAAAATTATTGGGGACAGAGTGCGTTTAGAAATGAGATTATTTGAACTACTATTAGAATAATTACAGATTATTTTTATGTATACGAGATAAAAAGATTATTAAGAAAATAAAAATTTAAGTGAAAATTATAACTATGATGCAAACAAAATAATATTTAAGAAAAAAACTGCTATCCAAACACACTTATTCCATTATTCGGAAAAGAGGCCAATTATTGAACCAATTCTGAATTGGGACCAAAGCGACTCTTAATGCCATAAACCTGTCAATCATTTTCAGAATGATTCGAACGGACATCCTCTTTTTCTTGGTTGAGGCTCGAACGCAAGTTTCGAATTTTCTCTCAATTTCGGCCAAGAATGGTGTGGGCTTTTGCTCTTATGTTTTAGATTTCAGAAAGATCCTCCCACCATTTCTTTTTCTTTTTTTTTTTTTGGAATAAAGACCATTATTTGTTATTTTCACGACCATCCGCTTTACACACTTCGAATACTTTAACTGTAGAATCTTCACATAAACGCCTTGTATTCGAAGCTCTAAACTAAAGTACAGCTGAGAGTTAGCAGTTTCCCAAGAAAAGAATATATATATATATAATAAATCAAGAGCCAAATTTTGATGGCTTTTCCTTTTTGGGTGGATGATGTAATAATATATTTTCAGTTTCTACTAATTTTGTCAACCTCGTGTTACCCATGGCATCCTAAGCCTACGTACCATCCGTCAACTAATAACCTCCCTTGATGTCCTCATCCACATTTAATAAACCTCTTTCATCTGTCTGTGTGTGTGTGTTTTTTTTTTTTCAAAAAAAATATAACATGGATGGTATGAAATTTAAGAAAAGAGAAGAGAGACACGAGATGCGAATCTAGAACACTGGTGTGTTATGGATTGTAATTACATTTTTCGTGGGCATTTTTTCAATTATCTTTTTATCTCACAAATATCAAACTATTACATTAATTTTTCTATAAAAAGATCCAAAAAAATACAATCCAAACAAAGCCTAAATCTCTGAAATCTTATTTTAGCTCCTAAACTATTTGCATTTGACAACTTATCGCGTTATTCAACCTTTATCTATTTCATAAAAAAAAAAAGTTATTTTTTGAAATTGCACACACCAAGTGCATATATGATTAACATAATAATTTTGCTTGATGACCAATTTGAAGATTATGTCATTCCATTCGACACCCAATTTAGTATTTAGATCAACGTGTTTTATGACATAATTCCTTACAGGAGACTTGGTACATTATTGTTATTATTTGCATCAAAACTTTTGATGTAACTGGACATATTTTTTTTTTCCTACGTACCATATTTTGTCCACAATAATTTTCTGACACTGTACGTGACTTGTGCGCAATATCAGACATGGGAAAAAGCTACGAATAACATCAGGCCACGTCACGGGCCTAAGGACTATGTTGTCCCCAACCATACACGCGTCGAGAGGTAAGTATGGAAGTGGAGGCTAGGTTTTGAACACGTGTGTTGATGCCACCAACAGAATCCAGAAATTCCCCAACTCTCATCAGCAGCATAAATAAATGAATGGGAAAGGAAAGACTGGCAAGGCAGAATAGAATCATCATACCACTATAAGAAAAGAAAAGAATTTGCCAAGAAAACCCAAAAAAAAAAAAAAAGGGATGAAGGTTGAATGCTTGAATGGAATAAATATTTAAGTAGTAATAAAATATTTTTGGTGTTTCAAGAAAAAAAAGAGTCTTTTAAGGATTTTAGAAACATGGGGTGTAAAGGGTCCCACTGCATCAGCCATGGCTGAAAAGGTTGGCTGACTGACTGTCTCCTCAGCCATGATTTAGACAACTCCTGATTTTCAGTATGGCTGCCTCCATCAGAAAATATTTACTACTGGCATGGCACTACTTAGTATTGAAATTGGGACAGAAAAAAAGGAAAAAAAAAACGGGAGGATTATATAATTTATGCTTTGATCCATTACCCTTTGCTGTGGAACAAAAGAAGAATATGGAACAAGAGGAAGTTGGAACCAACCAGCATTTAAATACCTCCTTAAACACAAGTACAAAGCATGAATTCAGGTGTGATTTGTCGGGGATTATGCGGCCGGGGATAGAAAATTTTAATGATTAAGAGGAATTTTAATGCAGTGGATGATGTTGGTTTATACTGCTGATTATTCAATTTGAGAAGAGATGACAGTAGTACAACTGGAAATGTTGGTACTTTTTCAGCAAGTTTCATGTTGGAAAAGCAATGCATTACTTCCCTTTTGATGAACAAATGCACAAATACATATATATATTTTTCGATAGGGTTCTCCCGTAGAGGAACAGAAAGACCTCTAGTGATTCCTCTGGCATCTGTCCATGAATCCAAGAAGTAATTAGCTGTTTTCGCAGTTGAAGGTGGTGGGGATATTTAAGAACTGTACATGAAATTCTTGGTTTATGTACACCATCTTTCTTCAATTATAGTACTTGTACTTGTTTTCTAACACATGATGAAATAATCAGGCAATGAAAGAAAATCAATTTTGGAGAGATGAGAAATGTTCCCGCCCTATCAAGTTCACAATCCATGGCCATGGGGCCTCAATAAGTCGATGTACAGAGTACATAATTATGTGCAAGAGTAATGAAGCCCCACACCACATGGTCGGTTACTAGAACAAGAGAACTATCTAACCTTCATTACCCCCCGGTGACTAGCCAACACAGCTTCTTCCACAGCAAATCCATAATTAGATGACTTCATGATCATCACATAATCCAAGCAATTTTAGGACACATTCAACAAAAAGAGCAAGCAATCTCAAGACGCACCTACGTAATTTTGAATTTGCACACCTACGTAATTATTGAATTTGTACCTGCTGCTGATTTGATTTAATTAACCCCCCCTTCCCCCCAATTAATTAATTAGGAGAAAAATTGGCATGCCGTTGATGTAGTTTTCACTCGCTCGTTGCTTTTGCACAAGTGTTATGAACAAAATGTTGAAGTATTGCATTGCAACAAGTGTCGAATAAATGTCTGTCTAAAGATTAGTGATCTCGAACGTACATCTTCTTTACATTATATAGTTTCTTTTTTTTTTTTCAAAAACCTTTTCAAGTATTAAACCAAAAAAGAAAGAAGAAAAAAGGAAATGAATCCCAGAATTAAAAATCACGTAGATAAAAGAGTGATTAAAAAATGTGTTAATAATGTGATTTTTTTTATATATATAATGCAGTTAAATAATTTCTTTTTTCTAATAATGACATATTCAAACACATCCTATATTTCCACAAAAAGATTTCAGGTTTCTGCTGGACAAGGAATAATTGAAAATTTTCGAACTTAAAATGTCCGCACCACAGGCACCCGTACCTCTTTGGTATATCAACAACTAGCTAGCTGTATATTTCATCAGATCAAAGAGAACATACACTAAATAGCGTTAGGATTTTCTGTATAGATAAAAAGAGAGTCATAAAAGCAGCATGCTTGGAATCATTGCATTCAGAGTCCGGTACGATTGATTGGTGAAAATGATCAAGCCAGCTTTTAAGGGGAAAAAATTTGACATACTCAATCTGGCCATTGACTTTTTCCTATCTTCCCAGATTTGTTTTGATCCAAAAAGAGAAGATTTGGAATCAAAGAACAAGTTTCTGAAACCAAATGTTCATGCTGAAACATAAGCCTCATAATTTCGATCTCATTTCCCTAACTGGGGGAATTTGTCATTTCCTTTTTTTTTTTTTTGGGGGGGAAGAGGGTGGAGGACAGGGGCAGCTCACTGCTACTTTTAGCATCAATGCTCCTTCCAAGAAATTAATGAACTTTCTTTTTTCCAAAAAGACTTCCCAAATTTGTTTTGATCCAAAAAGAAAAGATTTGGAATCAAAGAACAAGTTTCTGAAACCAAATGTTCATGCTGAAACAGAAGCCTCATAATTTCGATCTCATTTCCCTAACTGGGGGAATTTGTCATTTCCTTTTCTTTTTTTTTGGGGAAGAGGGTGGAGGACAGGTGCAGGTCACTACTACTTTAGCATCAATGCTCCTTCCAAGAAATTAATGAACTTTCTTTTTTCCAAAAAAGACTTCCCAAATTTGTTTTGATCCAAAAAGAAAAGATTTCGAATCACAGAACAAGTTTCTGAAATCAAATGTTCATGCTGAAACAGAACCCTCATAATTTCGATCTTATTTACCTAACTAGTGGAATTTGGGGGGAGAGGGTGGGGGACAGTTGCAACTCACTACTGCTAATATAAATAAATACTCATTTTCAAGAAACTAATGAACTTTTTTTGTTCAGGAAACTTCATTACACTTTGACCAAGAGCAACCAAAGGTAAATAAGTGGGTTACTTGGCACCCAATGACTTTGCTTGGGCCAATCTAGCCACTTCCAAAGTTTTCAATGCTTACTAGAATTTCCCTAGTCAAGTTTTAGAACTGTCAAGCATGATTCAACTTCAGCTTCGCAGAAATTTCATTTGTTCATTGATTGTTAATCACGTGTGAAAGCCAGAAGAATATAGTGTATTTAAGTTTAGATTACCCATTCTTCTCTTAATACACAATATATCAAAAGATCCAAGGCCAAAAAAAAAAAAACACAAAAACTTTAGATTAGTAACTGTTGATGTGATATAATCAGATGCCTTGTATCACGTTTTTCACTATGCAGATGAAGGAAACGGCCCGTTTGGATTGCGGTTTTCTGTCGGAAAATTGCGTCATTTCCGTAATCACATTTTCTATTACCTTTTTCCCTCACATACATCAAATCGCTACAGTAATTTTTTCATGAAAAATAACGAAAAATGCAATCCAAACGGGGCTGAAGTGTGTTAAATTCACTTTCATCCATTAATGTGCCTCGTATTCAGTGATTGTGTCACGTTTTCCATCAAAAGTATGTGCATGTTTACACTTTGTAACGTATAATCTTTTGCATTTATTTTTAATTTATCGGAAACTTCAAACCTTTCAATCAGAACAGGAGGAGGAGCAGAGGAGAGAAAAAAAAAGGGTTTTAAAATCGAATCAAAAACATAAAAATGATTACTTAACTAATATTCCTATCAATTAAGTTAAGTCTCGGGAAACTCTGTGATATCATTTGTACCAAATGAGCTTAGGTCTTCTAGATTTTGTAACATAAATTGTACGCAATAATTTTGAGCTTAGGTCTTTATAGATTTTGTAACATAAATTGTACGCAATAAGTTTGAGTTTATGGGCGTTGATTGGACTGTTTACACCTGTGTAATTATATTCGATAGTATGAAAGAGAAACAAAATTCCACAGAACATTTAAATAGTGCTTAAATCTTCTACTCTCATTCTCTCTCTCTCCCGTCTTAAGGTTGAATTAAAACCGCTATAAATAGACCAGCATCAGCTTGAAGCCATGTGTTCATTTGCCTTCGCTCATACTCAGCCCCCCTCAACACACAGGCACAGCTCATCCCTCCTTGGCCCTTCCCCAACCGCAACGACACAAGTCTCATTGATCATATCACCCAAAGCCAATCTCTAGTTTTCCCAGTTCATTGTCGACGGTGCCTTGCTCTCTTCCATACTTCCATCTCTTATATATCACCCCACCCCCTCGCCCCCTACCCTCCCCCACAAGCAAACCAAAGAAAGCAAAATATAAAGAAAGAAAATGGTGGTATTGCCTACACAAGCAATGGAACAGTTCAGCTTAGTCAAGAACTCGTGTAAAGATACCACATTATTCCCTGGGATTCCAGTGATAGACCTCTCAAAACCGGACTCCAAGCACCTTCTTGTGAAGGCGTGCGAAGAATTTGGATTCTTTAAAGTCATCAATCATGGTGTTCCCACTGAATTCATATCCAAACTTGAGTCTGAAGCCATCAAGTTCTTCTCTTTGCCCCTGTCTGAGAAAGAAAAAGCAGGCCCCCCTGACCCTTTCGGCTATGGTAACAAGATGATTGGACCAAATGGCGACGTGGGTTGGGTTGAATACATCCTCTTAACGACCAACCCTGGATTCAATTACCAAAAGTTCGAATCAGTTTTTGGCGTCACCCCGGAGAAGTTTCAGTAAGTTGTGTTCAAAGCAGATACGTATATGTCAAATTTTCTCTGGTTCTGTTACCTTCTGTTCTAATGAGAATTTGTTCTTGTTGCAGGGGTGCTGTAAATGATTATATGTCGGCAGTGAAGAAAATGGGCTTGTTCAATTCTTGAACCAATGGGCTGAAGGGTTGAACATTCAGCCAAAGACTGTGTTCAGGCAAGCTGTTGATGGATGAACTGAGTGACTCTGTTTTTCAGGCTAAATCACTACCCACCCTGCCCTGACCTTCAAGAACTGCATGGGAGGAATTTAATTGGATTTGGAGAACACACAGACCCACAAATCATATCTGTTTTGCGATCCAACAACACTTCTTGGCCTTCAAATCGCATTGAGGATGGAAGTTGGATTTCAGTTCCACCTGATCAAAATTCTTTCTTTATCAACGTTGGTGACTCAATGCAGGTACTAGTGTGAATTTCACTGTTGTGATATTGCAAAGATATTTCTGTCTGTTTTGCACGTGGCCATGTAGGAAATTAATGGTCTTCCTAACAGGTATCATATGCTTTTCAAGATGAGTTAGCGATTCAGTCGTTGAAAAATTGGGATTGAGTTTTTCTTCTTGACTACACCTTTTTCCAATTTTAAGCCAGATGGTTCTCTCTTCCGCGTTTGCATTTTGTTGCTGTAGACTTCCGCAAACATGCGGTTTTGACTAAAATAGATGAACGAATCTTCGTGGATGCCTTAACATCAAATGCTTTCCATGTCACTTTCAGCTAAGTGCTGCGTGCGGGAAAAGAAAATTCTGATGGTTTTACTTACTTTCTCGATGACCCTTAAGAAACTTTCTTAATCAGAACAATCTACCTTTTAAGACTGAAGACTTTTATTCTTTGAATAAAACCCCTTTTTCTCTTTCTTCTTCTTCTTCTTCTTCTTTACTACCACTTTTGTAACTACCCGTCCTTATTTTGTGAAATGGATATTATGCCAATCTTGTTCTAATGGCGATTGTTTTGGTGCCTTTTTTAATGCTATGGTGGGTTTTTTTTTTTTTTTTGCAGGTTTTGACAAATGGGAGATTTAAAAGTGTGAGGCATAGAGTGTTGGCCAACAGTTCGAAATCAAGGGTTTCAATGATTTATTTCGGAGGACCACCTTTGAGTGAGAAGATAGCTCCTTTGCCTTCACTTATGGAAGGCGAAGGACAGCTTGTACAAAGAGTTTACATGGTTTGAGTACAAAAGTCTGCTTACAGTCAAGATTGGCTGATAATAGACTTGGTCTCTTTGAGAAAATTGCAGGCCTCATAATGCCCCTCCTGTTTAATTAGTCCCTACTACCTTTTGCTAGGAAAAATGGGCAAATCAAGAACTCATATATATATATATATATGAATGTATGTGTAGCATGTAGGACAGCTTGGTTGAATTTCCCATGGATGGAAAACTGTTTGTATCTTCATTCCCTTCTATTTTATCATTTTGTTTTCCTCACACTCCATGTAACTACCGGCATTTTTGTTAATATAACATTGTTCAATATCGTCATCATCATAGCCTCATTGTCAACCGCCTATTATTCAATTGTTGTCACCATCCAAAAGGAAAGGGGTAGGAGAAACTAAAATATTCATTGAATCATAAACTGAGCACCGCAAGGAAAAGTATTTTTTTTCTCCAGAAAAAATCAGAACATCTAATAAAATCACAGGGACATAGGACATTTATTATAATTGGCGACGATAGTGACAACTCCAATTTTAAAGAAAGGATGAGTGTACATCCTCAATCTTATGGCCAGTCATACAAGAATGCAAATTGGATACTTTTAAGCTCAATGTCAACTGGCTAGTCATAATCGGAGAGGCCAAACACAGCAGCAGAGGGGGCACCATTTCCTATCAGTTATTTGCCTTCTACATACTATATATATATATATATATTGAAGGAAACTTCTTGATACAATTTAATCTTCAAAGCCAAATGCAAACCACTCGGGCCTAATTATATACCCACCACCCACTATTTCTACCACTGTTCTTGATGGAAGGAAGCTGATTCAATTTTCTCACCTTTGAGGTGAAAAAAACAATTAGTACTAATAGTAGTAGTAAATAGCTTTGGTGGTCATTCCTATCCTTTTGTTTCTTGGGTGGCAAATCTAAGGCCTTGACTCTATATTACTATTAGTGCTATAATGTTGTCATTACAAAATGTCTCGAAAGCTATAACAGAGATGAATTGTCGAAAACGGATCCAATGCCTTATCCCCACATGGAAAATAACAAACCAACAATGATTTTCTTGGTTTTAGTTACTACTTAGGAGGATAGCCCATAGTTGTAACCTGGTCAACAAAGTACTACTTCGATTCTAGAGACCTAGCTTAAGGTTCCATCATTCAGTTTTCAGTGTGCTGTGCTCTTCATGACATGCGACTCCTTCCCAAGGAAAAAAAACACAGTGACATAAAAGATGATCTTATCCAATCGTACCAATGCAAGAAGAAGGGTTAATTCCACTTTACATCTTTTAACCATGCTCTGATTTCCACCGTAATTTCTAAAGTACAAAGCGGAACGCTTTTAATATCTACGATGTAAAATTTATCCCATTTAATTAAGGGATAATAGCACCTACCTCTCCTGAGATTTCTCCTAATATCACATGGCATTTCTAAGATTTCAAAGTATTACTTATCTCCCCTAATAATTACAAAAAGATATATATTAACTCTCGCTTGAAATAAAATTCATATATCAGATAAATCGACGCTAAAAATTTTCAAACAAAAGAAAACAAAAGTTACTTTCTTCTCTTTTCCTTTTCTCCAATATCCTCTTTTACTCATTTCTTAGATGACTATGCAATTTTCTATTTGTAAATTATAATAAATTGAATTTTGTTATCTTTTACTTTTTATAATTGTGATAGATGGGGTATGATTTATTTGTTTATTTTAACTTATTTTTTATAATGATTAGTACAATTTCAAAATTTAGGCACCGAATTGGGAAAGAAGTTGGAGGAAAAAGATAAAGTTCATAAGAAGTTAAATTAGTCAACTGTATTTCTTTGCAAATATCTTTTTTATTTTTCGAATATATTTTTTTATGGACTATAGCATTATAATGTTAATGTGGTAGTACTACTATAAATTATTTTCAAATGATGGTTTTCTTGAAGTAAATAAAGTGATCTATGAGTATTTTTTATTTAGCAAGTAAGAAGGGTAATTAGAATTTTTGAAAATTTTGTTACACAAATAACAAAAGTAAGGAAGGTAAGTGAAAATTTTTAAAACCTTAAGAGTGCGAGGTAATATTAAGAGAAATCTCAGAGGAGATTTCTGATATTATCCCTTTAATTAATTATAATTATAGATGAAAGCGAAACAAATTTTATCCTTAACTAAGTGGGATAAATTTCAACTTTAGAAACTAAAGTAGAAAGGATTAAATTTATATTTTAGTGGGATAGATTTTATATTTAAGTGAAACATATATTTACTAAACAGGATATAATTTATACTACTTCAGAGACTAAAGCGTTTCACTTCAAAATTTATGTATGGACCAAAACAAGAATTCGAATATAATTGAAGAGTACATAGTGAAGTTAATCCAATACGAGAATCAAATGAAACAAAAAAGATTGAAAACAAACTGACTGGGTATACTGTCATGGCTAATTGTTAAGTGACAATCTGGAACAGTGTATCTATTATTACTTGTTCCATTTTGATACGAGTTTGTGAAACTAAAGAAGTTAGTTATACATGATGGTAGTATACTAAAAGGAAGTTAATTGAGCAATAAAAATTATTTTATTAATAATAAATATAGTAGTAGTGGAATTCAAGATGAACTTCTGCTACTATTCATTCCTATCTAGTTTCTGGTAGGAGAGCAGAAAGTCTCAGTCAGTCAGTCAGTCCCAGCGAGAAGTCCCACTGGTGACTGGTCACAGGCTTTCTGGGATGCTGAACTGGCTTTAAGGCTCTAGTTAAGTCAGGAGTCAGGACTTCGAAGAAAGCGGACCAATGGGCCAACCTGCTGCAGCTACTACTCATCCCACATTGATCTGTCAGCGACAATATCCCACTTCGTTTTTACTGCTTCTGGAACGCTAGTCGGATCATAATTTGGTCAACTACACTTGAACACTCGATCTAGTTCAAACATAAGTTCAATTAGTTGCTCACTCCTAAGTTGTCTTGACTGCAACTTACTTAGAAGTTCAAGCTTCTGTACCAACACTAAAAAGTTTAAAAGGTGTATGGTTAAAGCGGGGGTTTTTTTTTTTTTCCTTTTAATTCCTCTTGACCCAATTGAGTTCTCTCGCAATTTCAGCAGCTTTTTACACTTTATGCTCTTGTTTCTCCCGACTCCCAAACAAAGAAGTTAACTTCTCTTGCTTCACAGAAAGGAGATGGCCATGCATAAATGGAGATTGAAGAAAACAAAAGTAGAAACCCAATCCCAGAATATAAATGCTTTAAGGGAATTTCGTGTCTTTATCACTTGTGCTTTCAATTGTTTATGCATCTTCTTTTTGTTATACTATAACAGGTCACTAAGTAACAAATGCACAAGGGAAACGGAAGGAAGAATGAGAACCCTTTTGAGCCAATTTGTTCAAAACAGACCTCTGATGCTGCGAAAAACAAAAGCAAGAAATTGAGCAGCAGTACCAAAAAGTAATTGAGGTTGGCTCCAGGACGATGGCGCTGTACGTTGAGATTTCCGAACCCAAGGCCAGACCACAAACACAATATCAACTAACAGTGTATAGATTTTACAGGGAGAAGTGTAACGTCCTCTCATAGGTAGTCACTGCTACAATTGTCGGCCTTGTTTCCAGCCTGGAGTTAGGTGGCGAATCTGTCCTCCCTGCCGTAGTTAAAGATCAAGCATGTGTTGGGATGGCAGGAAGCAAATATCCCCGGACATCAACCACAACAACCTTTTATTTTGAGGATGTATATATTCTAACCAACATTGCCTCCATATTCAGCTACATTGTCAGATTTGAGCAAGATTAACTCTTATCCCTGTTAATAGTTCATCGGTCCGATGCTTTTCTCTCCTTTTTTTTTTGGGATTAGAATTTGTGATGTCCAGCGTCGTTAATCTAGTCGTCACCGAAAATCATACATTTAAAGGCCTAATAGAAGTTTAGTGAACCTGGCCTGGAATTGCTAATAATTGGTGAAAGAAATGTCCTGTTTCAAGAAATATATATAAAGGATTGATGTGATTGCTTTGGAATAGTAGTGAACAAGTAGTAAACTTATCACGGATGGTCTGAATCAGTGTTCTGAGTTGGGGGAAAAGAAAACAGGATCGAATTGTAGGGTGGGAGGAGGGTTGAAGCTAGTGTTGCAGGAACCACAGGCATGGGCTCGAATCATTTCCATCAAGTCTACGACCCTGCGTTGATATGAATGCGAACAAACATTAAATGGTCCCAACTTGAGGTAAAAAGTGTTGGGATGTATGGGCATGGTCTTATTCTAAGATTCTGGATGAATTAAATGTTACACAGACACCTGGAACTGAAAAGTTGGTGGCAAAACTAGTGGATGATAATAGCCTTCGCCATTCATTTGTGAGATTTCACTTTCTAGTTTTTCTTCTCCTGCGTCTTACCCCCTTGCTGCCTTGCTTCAAGAATACCTGAGAAGTTTTCTATCCAGAGTAAGATAAGTTTAGGGGCAATAAGCTATCAACTCCCCAGAGAAAACAAGATTCAAGAATCTTAACCAAGGTGCGCTCAAAGGGACAAGGTATAAAACCCAAAGAACGCAACAAGTGTTAAATAAATAATAATTGTTAAGAATTGAATGATTATAATAACCCTAATAACTTATTTATAGGGAGAACTACCACCTACAAATGCAAAAGTAATAGAAAACAACTAGACTGGAAAACTATTTGACCAGTAAGAAACTCCTAAAATATTTAATCTAGAATAGAAAACGAAAATAATAAAGAAAACTGGCACAACTGCTCTGTCTGTTTAATACAGTTGGATTTCTCTAGATCTATACGAGTGTATAATGTACTCATCTGATCTAGACGGTGAGATATGGGAACCCATGGATTCCTCCTCGTTCTAATTAGCAACTCAATGGGAAAACTCCCACGGCCTGAGAAAGGTAGTACCAATGCAAAAGTGCTAAGCACATGTTTCCATGGAAAAAAAAATTATAAGAAATCGAAAGAATACTACTCCTACTGAAATGAAAGAACAATACTAAGCAATGCATGTTCAAAATCCTGTTGAAATCATGCACTCTTTTTGACCGTTTTATCATGTGAATTGGAAAGAAATTCTATATCCTTCATTGAATTTGCAACTATTCCTTTTTAAGCAATTATAATTAAATAAAGAGTAAAGGGTATACTTTTCCTGTCGTACAAGTAAAAAAAAAAGTCAAAAGAGGTGTCATTAACATTTTTCTGAAATAAAAATGTAATATGCTATTTCACTAAATTTTGCTTAGATAAAATAGCAGTCTTTACAAAACAGCATGCATAGTTTTTTTTTTGGATTAAAATTATGTGTAGTTGTATTTCCTAAGTACAAACTTAAGTCTACTTAAAGTTAAGAATTAAGACACTTTTATTTTTGTCAATTTGTTTTTATCTAACCTTTCCTTAATTTTCTCATATATTAGCTCCTGCCTCTGCCTAACAAAGTAATAAAATTTAAAGGATGTAAGCCCATGAAAAATTCTCGCTACTTCATAAGTAGTTGTCCATAGGCCCAGAGGCTAGATCCAAAGATAAAGTCCAAAAATAAAAGGTGGTATGAGTCCACGAGTCTTCTTCTCCAAAAAAGCCATCGACTTCTGTTCTAATTTCCACATTCGTCCTCTGAAACCCCTAATTTCCTCCCTGCAGCCAACCAATAGTTTGCAGCTGAAGATTTTACAGAAAGTTTGTCAAAGCCCTAGCTGATCCAATCGAATCGGAATGGACGAAACTGCCATTCCTCCGTCGGAATCCGTGGCGTCTCTCTCGGTTTCCTCTCCGCCCCCTCCCCAAACCTCCTCCTCACAGTAAGTCCTCTCTCATTCTAATCGTTTTACAAGTTTGATTTTGTTTTTTCATTTAGCTTTTTCCTAAGACATGTGAATGTGGATTAATTGTTTTGTAAATGAATTGGAATGTAGTTTCTATCGGACGTTCTTACGAGTTGTTGCAACTCTCTGCTCTTTCTGTTTTTCTAGAAGCTTTTGCATGTACTCAAGGTAAAGTGTAAATTGGTAATTTGGTATGGGTGGAGGAAGCTGCTTTTTGCTGCTCTGAGTATATATATATATTTTTTGCTTTTTCCTGAGTTGATAGATGATACATATGTGTTTCTGTGTTTTCAAGTTCAACACTTTTTTTTGGGATGACTTATGTGATATTAAAGTGATGGATTTCCATGTGAGATGAATTCAATTGGCTATCAGGAAGTTGGTTTTGTAGATACACATGTGCAAGCACATACAAAACCCAGAAAATGTGCGGTGGTGCTTTGGTAATTCGACTTGTCTTGATTGATGAGCTGGTTTTGAATTCTTTTCAAGTATTTTTTGACTTCTGCAAATTCAGTGCTCAATCCTTATTGCCAAAAAATGTTGCGTACAGGATGAGCTTAGAGGAGAGGTTCAGGATTGTCAGGAGTGTGGGGGAAGAGGTGTATTCAAGAGGATGAACTGTTGAACCTTTTGGAGAAGAAGCCCCAGCCTGTTTGCTATGATGGTTTTGAGCCATCTGGCAGAATGCACATCGCTCAGGTGTGGAATTTGGATACTAGTTACATCTGTTCCTTTACTTGCTAAAAATTAAAGAAGGAAAAAAATGTTATTTTATCATCTGTTTGACAATTTAATTTAGTATTTGATGACCTTAATGTAGTTTGTCTATAGCATGCCATACTTAATCTCAGCTAGATTGTCAAGTTGGTTGCTCTTTTGTTCTGGTTACAAATGTAGAATGAATGGTATTCTGGTACAGATAGCTTTATGATGTACTTAGTTTTTTCAAACCTGGTAACTGACCTCTAGCTCTGAGAATTTACTTGCAGTTGAGTCAAGTACTATATGTGAGAAACGTATGTTTTGTAAAGTGTTCCGGATGTAGGTGAAGTTTCTCACAGGTTATCTTCTTCCTAATTGAGGGACAACAGTCTGCCTTGTTATGTTCTTCTAGTTTGTGTTAAACTATTTTGGCACTTTATGTATGGTTTTCCTTTCTCCTTCCATGCCTTTGTGTTTTTTGGCTAAAATAAGTGGGTCGGAGTAAAATCATGCCAAATAATTTTGATTCCTCATAAGTATCTTAGAAGAGTTTTAAAAACATCACAGCTCACATCCATGGTCTTCCCAGATTAGATGAAGAATTAGAAAACCAAGTTTTGTTAATTATCATGTCTGGATGCCTTTATTATGTCTTAATAAACAAGTGGGTGATTATTCTCAATTTATTGCTAAACAGGGAGTCATGAAGGCAATCAATGTGACAAACTGACTTCTGCTGGTTGCAAGGTCAAATTTGGATAGCAGACTGGTTTGCCCAGTTAAACAACAAAATGGGTGGTGATTTGAAAAAAATCAAAGTTGTGGTGAATACTTAATTGAGATTTGGAAAGCTGTGGGGATGAATTTGGAAGGCGGTCAGGTAGAGTTTTGTGGTCCTCTGATGAAATAAATTCCAGAGCCAATGAGTATTGGCCCTTGGTAATGGACATAGCACGTAGGAACAAGCTTCCCAGGATAGTGAGGTAGCAGTCTATAAAGTTGCTCGTTTATCTGTTCACTGAGTTACTGCTCTTTGGATACTGGTATATATCCAATATTTGGTTTTCGTTTTTGTTTCAATTTATTAGGTGCTGCCAGATTATGGGTCGTAATGAGCAAGATGAATTGAACTGCTGCTCAAATTTTTTACCCTTGCATGCAGTGCGCAGACATATTCTTCCTCAAAGGTGACTTGCTTTATAAGAGACATGATGGAAATAGCTACATGTAGGATTGGCTTCCATATTTATTTGGATTTTTACTGTTGACTTCAAAAGTTCTGTAGTAGTAACATTCACTTTTTGCACCAATATAGTGGCTTCTAGTCATGCTTTGTTTATGCTAATAGCTGAAGATGTGGATTTGCTTAGATTTTATAGTGGCTACGTACCTAAGGCATACTAATTTATTAAAGTTTGACCATACTAAGAATGTACGACTCTGTTGCATGTTGGCAATCTGATTAGGTTTTACTTCATGTCCCTCCATGTCTTTGTGATTGTGACGTACCATTATTTCTTTACATTAGCTAGGCGCTGCATTGTTCCTAAGTGAACAGACTTAGAACATAAATATAATGTGTTTGTGGAGTTGTTGCAGATATAGTTTTCCTTGGTTTTGCAGTCAGTTTCCCTCTGGGTATCTCAAGGGTTCTAGTGGTTAGTGATGAAAGTTACTGCTGAGCTACCCCCTTCCTTAATACCACCGGAAAGATGGTTCGATAGTTAGTTTCATCTCCTACAGTAATTATCTGCTTAGATCATATAACTGAACTATGCATGTGCTAAGCAAACAATTGTGTTGTTGAAAACCTTAAAAAAAAAGTGTTGCTGAAAGGTGGGAAAAGCTTTCATTATAGCAAAATGATTATGATAGAAAATTGAGGAATTCTTATATGCAAATTATGTAGCTTTTCAGCATCATGAAACCTTTGTCATTTTCAAATGAATTATGGTCCTCTGCCCATGTGGCATCTGTATCATTCTAATACTCACTCTGAGGCATGTTGAAAATGATTGTTATTGTGGAGTATAAAAAAATGATCTAGTGACGCTTGATGATTCAATTTTACAGGCTGACATCTGTCAATTGGGCATGGATCAGCGCAAAGTGAATGTTCTTGCAAGGGAGTACTGTGATGATATTAAGAGGAAAAATAACCTATCATTTTGTCCCATCGTAGGCTTTTCAATTTGTTCTTTTACGGTTAAAACCTTCTTTTTTTTATTGATTTTTAATGCTACTAAACTTAGCTTTTGCCTAATTTTTACATTGTAGACATGCTGCCTGGCCTACAGCAGGGGCAGGAGAGATGTCAAAGAGTGCACCCATCTTCTTCTATATACATGGAGGATGAAGAGGTATGATGCTGTGGGGCTAGTAATAGTGTTTTTGGTATTGAATGGAGTCAGGTGCTTGATCTTCTTTTTACTTTTGGTATTGGTTAATGCCTTTTCTTTTACTTTATTATAGCTAATATTGATTATCACAGGCGGAGGTTAATCTCAAGATAAGAAAGGCATACTGCCCTCCACAAATTGCAGTAGGGAATCCTTGTCTTGAGTACATAAAATATGTAATCTTACCTTGGTTCAATGAGTTCAAGGTTGAGCGCAGTCCTCAAAATGGTGGTGACAAGTAAGTTCTTTCAACTCTGACAGTCTTACTGTCAATTAAGATAAAATGTACCTTTATATGATGCGTTGGCTTCAGAATAGTTCCAAAATCATTTAATACTTTTTATGTCAATTTTTTTTTTTCTAGGATCTACAAGACGTTTGAAGAATTAGCTGTTGATTATGAAAGTGGTGAACTGCATCCAGGTGATGTCAAACCTGCGCTAGCTAAATCGTTGAACAAAATACTCCAGGTAAACAATTTTTACTTCCTTGAATTTGAAGAAAACTGACTTCAAAATCAGAAATGGTACAAGGATAGAAAAACACAGAGGACAATAGGAAAATGTAGAGACATGGCCTTCACAAAGGTGGCTTGTTTTTATTAAATTTAGCAAGGGAATATTGGTGGTTCGTCTTGACTTAATTTGCTCATTAGGTGAGAATTTCATCCTCTAAACTGGTTAATCATGTTACAACCATTCCAAGGAACTACTCCTATATAGCTTGTTTTTAAGTAGTGACACTTGGAAACCAGATTCTAATGAATGAGAGGTACTTAGCATGATTTTCTCCTCCTATAAGTTTTTATTCTCGTTTTTAATTTGCTCTTGTTCTAATTGCATGACCTTTGTAGCCTGTTCGTGACCATTTTAAGAATGACGCAAACGCTAGAGAGCTACTGAGAAGGGTGAAGGTAATGATCCTGGAAATTCAAATAAAATGCAGGATTTATATTAAGCAGCATATCCTCATTAATTAAAGCTTGACTTTTATGGTTTCTCAGAGTTACAAGGTCACTAAATGAGGTGGAGTGGAGAAAAATTTGCACGATAAACCAGTGTTTCTGTGGATAACCTGAAGCTGTTTGAGCATGCCACTTTTTTGGGGCAGTTTATGATGAATTTTTTCCAATATCCTTCGCTAGCAACTATGTGGGATATTGTATCATGTACTTTGTTGAAGAACATTTAAATTGAATCAAATATACGAGGCACTTTAGAATTATTCGAGTGCTCTCTCTATATCTCTTGGTGTTTTTCATTCAAATTTTTTTTTTGTTTTTGGGGCTGTGTAATTCATCACGAATGTTTAGCTTCAATCCCGAATGACTACGTAAAATTAGTCCAAACATGGTTGATAAGTCTTCTGCTCAGTCCAATAATACCATAGTTCTGGAAAAGGCAAATCAAGGGGATCTATGACTATGACTTGCTAAAACGCATCAGAAATGTTATGGCATTTTGTTTCCAAGAACACCTCAGCTTCTTTTTTGTTTGAAAAGATAGAGGATCCGTCAAAAGAAAGGTTTACGCTCCAAAATTTGGAATTTGTATTCGAATATTATGAAGGTTGTTTAATCTTTGGTAATAATTCGCTACAATACAAGTGTTTCTCCCTTTTACATGCATCATCCGTTGTAGTCTAGATGGTTAGGATATTCGGCTCTCACCCGAAAGACCCGGGTTCGAGTCCCGGAAATTTGCTTTTTCCTTATGGGTTTCTCAACTAGCTATCCTTCCGCCTAACAACGGCGTCGTTTTGGCTTACTAATTAGAGCACCGCCCCGCGGCCAAATTATTTTCCCAACTCAATTATAGGAGAAAAGGGGGGGGAAAATGTGTTTTTGGTTATGGGTTTCTTTACTCAGCATCCTTCATCTCAACAACGGCGTCGTTTGGCTTACTAATTAGAGCACCGCCACCACCGCCGGGTTCAATTATTTTTCCAGTCCAATATAGGGAGAAAAGTGGGGGGAAAAAAGTAAGTAAAAAAGAAGAAAACGAGGCAATTATTTTCTTCTCTCTGGCGAAGCAGATTTCTCTATGAAGATTCTGAATAAGTAGAGATTAACTGTTTTCTTAGTTATTGGTATCATTGAATGTCAAAGTTTTGAACTTTGGGAGGTACAAATTAACTAAAGCGGGTCCTTGTTTCGATCACAAGAAGTTATATAATCTTTTGATTCCAGAAAAGGATATTGTTAGGGTTTGCAGTTGTGATTGACTAAGAGGAGGAGGAGAAGGAGAAGTAAGAAAGATGGGAGAACGGAAGGTTCTGAACAAGTACTATCCGCCGGATTTCGATCCGGCGAAGATTCCACGGCGGAGGCAACCGAAGAACCAGCAGATGAAAGTTCGGATGATTGCTTCCTATGAGTATTCGCTGTAATACGTGCGGCAACTATATTTACAAAGGCACAAAGTTCAATTCAAGAAAGGAAGACGTTATCGGAGAGGTAATCGCTCAATTAACCTCTGCACCTGCGTTAACATTTCTTAAGCAATTACAGTTGTTTTCCTGTGCGATTTTCTTTATTTATCGTTCAAAAGCTGTTCTTGTTTTATCTTATTTGGATTGTGATGCAGGTTTTGGAGTTTAGTCTGAATTTTGCGAAAGTTAGAACTTCAGAGTTGGAATTCCAGTTTTTTCATGTTTGGATTAGAAATTTGGATGTATAAAGATGGCCAGTCTATTGATCATTACTTAGTGTTAGAGTAGATTATTAGCGGTGTAGCACGTGTTATGATAGCGTTGTTGAATCTGCTGGCTTTCGTTTCATTTTGCTTCAAACAAGATTGCTTATTTTTGTTAAAAAAATTTATAACTCGTGAATCCTTTTTTTTTTTTGGGTCAATTTTCCAGAACTACTTGGGAATTCAACTATTCAGATTCTATTTTCAAGTGCACAAGGTGCTCAGCTGAGATTACGTACAAAACAGATCCAAAGAATTCTGATTATGTTGTCGAATCTGGCGCAACACGGAATTTTGAGCCCTGGCGTGCAGAGGACGAGCAAGTTGAGAGTGAGAAGAGGAAAAGAGATTCTGAAGAAATGGGGGATGCTATGAAATCATTGGAGAATAGAACGTTGGACTCAAAACGAGAAATGGATATACTTGCTGCATTGGATGAAGTGAAGTCCATGAAGGTATTTTTTTTCTTACTCGTTACTGCTATCTGACCTATGCTAATACATATATTTCACATATACCTCTATTCTTCTGTATAGGTGAGCAAAATGTAAATATACCTAAGCCTTCCTGATACTAATGTTCTCTCTCTTTCCCTTTTTCTCCCTTTCCCCTATATTTTTCAGTCAAGACAAGCAACTGTCAGCGTAGATGCAATGCTGGAAGTTCTGCAACGTGCAAAATGAGGAGAAAGTAAGATTCTTATACCAATGCTATTTGCTAGGACTCTAATGTATATATTGGTAACTGGTTCCTTGCATGAGAAACCTATTACAGGATTTTTTTTTTGTGGTCAATTTGGAGCTATCTGTTTAAGGTTGAACTTGTGATATCTCCGCTTTTAGACTTGTTAAACTGCTTCAAATAATTTGTCATGTCTAACATCAATACTGGGTGATATCCAAGAGAGGAAATCCAATTTCTTAGCTGTTTATTTTTATTTTTTTGGGCATTTTACGTGACTAACAAGCATCAAGATGCAAATTTGGCAGAAGTTCATTATGACAAGAAGTTTGCATTGAGATTCAGTAGTTGGATAGCTTTATCAATGTCTAAATGTGCTTGGAAGTCAATCTTCTTTTTAATGTTTTGACTTTATAACTTGATAAATACTGCATATGTGATATCTATAGATTGTTATCAATGTGCTTGGAACAAAACCCTGAAAATTTCTCGTCCTGGGCACTTATTTCTGTTGATTTTGTACGCCCAAGTCATCAGAAATGTAGTTTTTCTTCTTCCCCTGTTTTGCGAATTTGTAATGTTTGAATCATGTTATTCTCTTCCTTTAAGTTGGGTTGGTGAGGTTGGGTTAGAATATTTGCCAATTATATTTGTCAGAAGCATGGTTTTGAACAAAAACCTCTCTCTTATTATCTCTCTCACATGGATCCGCATGTGGACAGACACACAGATGCACATACTTGAAATAAAGGTTTAAAGACAGATAGGATGGAGTTGATGTGATATATCAAGTTGCGAGTTGGATATAGAGTCGTTCTAGATCAAGTTGTGTGCACCTATATTGGGTCTTCATTGTTTCAATTAAGAATTGTTTACTGAATTATCAATTCTTGTGCTGGATAGGAAAGGAAGCTGTTTGAAGAGGATGAAGCCCTCATAAGGTCTATATTTAAGGTAAGGCATTCAATTGTGAAATCATCTTCTATGTTTGTAACTAAATTCTCATTGATGGTACTAAAATTTGACTTTAGGGATCAAGTGAAAAGCTATGTGAGAAGGATTAATGATGATGACTTTGATGATGAGGAGGATGCAGCTTCCAAAGTTCCTGCAAGCGAAGAAGCATCAAATTCTGTTTCAAAGGTGCAATTATCTACAGTGTTAATAAAATTTGCTGTTCTCTGCTGGTATATGTTAGTTGAGAAACTGTATTTAAGCCCTCTCCAGAAGTAGGGATACTGGCGAATTCAATGCAACCTTGAACTAAGAGTGATGGGAAGAGGAAGGTCTTGCATGTTGAGGGACAAAAGAGGTCTGAGAATTGATAAAGACAAGGATTTGCGCGTCCTCATGTTCAATCAGTTTGATGCAATTGCTATATTCTGGCCACTGCTTTATAGGATAGGAAATTGTGTAGTTTTAGGATATGAGGGCTGCTGGATTGAGTTAGGGTTCTCAATTTCAAGTTGTCTTAGTTTATCTTCATCAAGCAGTTGCAATCCTTAAAAGCTGTATCCTTGATCTGTGATTTGAAAGTTTGTTATTGTCTAACTGCTTGCTTATCTTAACGAAAGATTATTTGCGTGTTTTCTTCATGATGTTAATTAGTGTTTATACTCTGTTTGAACAAGTCATTGGCTCTGTAACTTGGAGATTGACTATAACCAGTGTCTATGAGATTAAGCTTAATTTTAGCTCTTTTATTGCAGAGGAAAAAACTGGATGAAGAACGACAGGGCAACCCAACGGATACATTGTCAGATGGCAGTGCACTTGATAAAGGTTGGTTAATCTATCTGCAGATTTTTCTGGGGATTTCAGCTTTTGATCACATGTTTTTGTGATTATTTGTTAGCTTCTCACAGTTATAATCTTGGAATAGATGACAAACAGTGCAGTGATATTAATTGTTGTCTCTTTCTGGAATGTTATGAGATGCTCCTCTGCTCTTTTCTATTTCCCCGATTGCTCTGTTTGGGATTTGATCTTGCTACTGCTGGTTCTCGAAAGTTTTACGTTACCAGAAATGAAGAGAGATAAACTATGCTCGTTTCTATCTAAGTTTAACTCTTTTCTTTTTTTGGACAAACTATTTCTTGCTTCAGATGGCAAATGATTTTTGTGATGTAATGAGTAATGGCCACAAAAGCCCTGGATTACCCCTTCTGAAGAAGAGACTAATAGTTGTCAAATAGTAAAGAACAAAAGAAGGGAATAGAAATCTTTGTACAAGTATCAGTTTCTTGTCTGTTTTAGCTTCCCTCCAGAAGTTTGTTTCCGTCTTTATTTGTTTTCTCTGGGCACTATTAGTTCATTTCTACATTGCATGATTTTGACAGATAAAGCTGGTGTTTCGGGGTCTTCAAATAATGGAAAATCCATTTTCAAGTCGCCATTAGTAAGAGTATCTATTCTGAAGAAGCCAGCTGCAGATTCAAATGGCAGCAAAGCAAATGAAGGGGAGGAGACCAAGCAAAAGGCAGATCACAATCAGACTGTTAGAAGCACTGGCTTGCAATCATTATGCCAACTGTATCAGAGTGATGAAGATGATTAATGTATTAATGTAAAATCTTCATGTTGCATAAGTCGTTGATAACTGGGAAATGTTTTTAAAATAACCTTCAATCACTTTCAATGCGTATTTGCTTTCTTAGTTATCTTCTTGTGAGATCACTTTCTTATCATGAATGGTGTAATTCAACGGCCAAAGCCAAAAAGCTTGTCAAGAATATTGGATTCAGAGGATTGAAGTAAACAATGCAAAAACTATGAGATTCTGTCGGCTCATGTATCTTGCTAAAATGCTAAAGTAGGGTCTAGGATTTGTCTTTTTCAACCTACCTCTATACTTGTGCGTTCTGAGCTTAAGCAGCTTATACCATATCAAATGCCACAGGACAAGCATATCAGATTACCAACCTCAACAAACATTTGACTACAGTCGGCGTAATCAAATGCACAGGACAAGCATTCGCATTAACGATTTCTTGGACCGATGGTAATTACCGAATGCAAGTCCATCAATGGAAGAGATGTAAAAGTTTCATAGAACCCCAAATGTACGAGGTTGGGGGGGTTGGGATCATTTCCAGCATAATGCTGAAGATGATAACAAAAGATCGATGTACTAGCCATTGTTATACATAAGCAATCACATTGAAAATGGTAAGCATACCATTTTGCAGGTCAATACAAACTTAACGATGGATGAGGGTTATCAAATAACCCTGCAAACCTCATTTCTGGCCCTTCTTTTTCCACAGGTCAAACATCCTCATTCCAGAACCTTTTCGTTTTCCACCGCCGAAAACATCATTAGTGTCATCACCCATGCCTGGAGAACCCAGGTAACCATGATATCCACCACCCTGTGCTTCAAAGACACTGCCAAAGTGCTTATCCATTGATCCACACCTATCTGATATCCTTCTACCATTCATTTCTACACCCCCAGATAGTACCGCTGCTGCAGCATCAGCTGCTTTCCTCCATTGTTCTGTTTGTACTCGAAGCTTCTTCATTTCGGCTTCTAACTCTTCTTTAGCTTTTTTCAACAGCTTCCAGCTTCTCACTTATCCGAATAGAATTGTTCTTACTTGCTTCTAGCTCCTTAGTAACTTCATTCAGCCTAGCAGATATTTCCTCTTCCTTTGACTGAGCTGCTGACATCTCTAAAGATTTTTCCTTCAGCTGACATTTGAGGTTCTCATTTTCTTGGCAATACACTCCTAATTCTTTTTCCTTCTCTTCTAACATGACTTTCAACATGTTTATTTCATCGTTTTTCAGAGCCAATTCATCAACTGAGGGCTTCCTCTGGCTTCAAAAATGGCTGGCAATTCTGTCAGTAGGACTTCAGTCCCGGGTTTGAGATCGTCTTCATTGATTTGCTGGTTGACTTCAACATCAGGCTCCAAAGTTACCTTTTCAACTGGAACTTCAAACACATCAGTTTCCTGTTGGTTCTCCTCAGAAATTTCAAATGCAGCACTGCTGTTTCCCCTTCTGGATTCTTGGTTTTGCATTTGAGAGGAGTTTTTATCTTGAGCCTCTTCTGGCTCAGGAGCAATTGGTTTCCTAGTTTTTTTCTCAAGTTGTTCTTGAGCTGCTTTCTTTGCAGCCTCAGCTGAGACCAACTGCTCCTTGAGGTTCCTTAGCTCTACCTGTGCTTGTCCAAGCTGAGATTCCAAGTCTGCAATTCTTGTTCCGAGTTTCTTTTGATTCAGTGGATCAGGCTGAGTACCTCTTGGAGATCGCCGATCGCCTCCAAGCTTAGGACTCCGGTCAGTTGTTGCTCGATGATGCAAGGGCTCAGAAATCAGAGCTAGAGGTCCTCAGCTGAGATGGACGAGGAGATCGCCTTTGAGGCATTTCTGGTCCGCTGGCCTCACATAATCGAAATCATTAGAAGCAAAACTCAAGGAGATGACTAATGAAGATGCATTATTTTAAGGAATTACCTTGATCGTGGCATTTCACCGATCTTGTGACGTGTCTTCCTGGAGAACTGATGAAAGTAGCTAACCTCTACAAAGTTCTAACCTGCAGTACGTGGAAACAAGATCAGTATATTTGAAAAATGTGTTAAATACTAAAGAGGAAAATATTCAGTCTGTGAAGAGAAGAAACAAGGTGGAAGGATAAAATTAGCACGAGGACTAGTTAGGGAGGCAATATCTGCTTATTTTGACAAGTTGCTAGCAAATGCAACACACAGTGGACACTACTGCAGCATTTTGTAATTGCAACTTTAAAATCAAAACAACTTTCCAGAGATATGATTTTAGTAGGAAAACAGCAATTAAGAGACAGAGGCACTCTTTTGGGTAAAATTGTCATGTAACACATAACAGCAGTAGTAACTCGGAGACATGGGCATCAAGAAAATTCTCATGCATTTGACTATTAACAGACATTTAACATGAATGCCAGGAAACCAGTACTCTAATATTCTTCCCACTTCAATGATATTCAATGATGAAAATTTGCTTGAGATCCACTGTGGCGTAGTTTTGGGGGGGGGGGGGGATAAATAGAGAGGGAGAGGGAGAGAGATAGAGAGAAGGGAAGGAATTCAAATAGAAACTCTATCAACACAGCAAGATTTCTGATGCATCTCTGTTCAAGAATAGTTTGACATTATGCAGAAGTGATCCGTGACTACAGGGCCTTAGCAGAATATTTTTGGAGCTTTCTCAGATTAAGTTGATGACTATAGTATTCAATCTGCAATTTTAAGGAGAAAACATTCCAAAGTATACAACTGCATCAACTCATCTTTGGTCAAGCTGATCTAGTCCTCCCACATTCTCCACAAGCATGAAGCCAATTGTACCAAACGAAATTAAAGAGGGTAAGAATCAATTCAAAGAAGACACGCATCGTAATAAGCTTGATGATTCCGAGAAGAAGAGTGTCTTTCAACAGATAAAAAATACTCAATTTGCAGTTTACTTTCAACATGCGCATATCAATGTGATCAAAAGTGGTGCATAAGCTGGTCTATGTTGTCTTCAAGCCAAAAATTAAAGATTTTTTATTATGTAGAAGTATGAATTTATAGATCATCTCTGAGCTCTGGCATGTGACGAGCTTGTACAAACAAATTCACAAAAATGGTAAAAGAAGCACATGGAGAATAGCAAAACTACCAAGTACAAAACCACTAGTTGAAGGGAACCCCAAAAAAAAATAAAAAATTCAACAACAACAACTACTACTACTGTTGAGCGCAAAGACGAGAAATTAACAATTCTCAAACAGATTGAAAAGCATAATCATTGATCAGAATAGCAAGATCTGAAGATTACAGGAGACACTAAACATGTTAGATTTTGTAAAGATTTAATCCATAAAGTCATGCATTGAACATGCTAGACCTCGTCAAATAACACCAGAGAAGTTAAGCTGGATAATCAGATCCCAGAAAGGGCATCCAAGAAATCACAAACAGACATCCAGAATCTGAAATGTAATGTTCTCAAACTTCAATATTACCCCTTTCTTCAGCAATTAAAAGAAACCAAATAAACCCGAACGAAACCTGGTCATAAACATCAACAAACATGCGGGCATCAAGAACCAACTACCAAGGACATAAATCAGAATCATACCGTGCTTATGTTGCTCTTCTAGTTGTGGATGAAGGAAGTGACAAAGGGAAGAATGTTCATTCAAAATTTTGACACTTTCTACTGCTTTTATGCAGCTAAAGAAAATAAAAAAGTAGAAAGAACAGACAGAGATTCAGAAGCCTCCCCCACAATCCCACATAAAAAGTGAAGAGAAAAGGCCTTAGCTTGAGGGGCATTGAGTGGCATTTATAGATGCATGGGACAATTGTTCTTGATACAAGAGACTGAAGAGAGAGCTCAGCTCAGGCGGTAAAAGTTGATAGCAAAGGAAGAAAGGCTGCAGTGCACTGTAGACATGCAGTCAGACAGAAAGAGAGAGGAGAGAGACGTTTGAAGTTTTGAAGTTTGAAATAAAGTCGTTGGTGCGCTTGTGGGGCACCGTGAATCACATAATTGCATGCGTTGATATTCATCCTCTATTCTCAAATTATAAAACCAAAAGATTAATTGGAATTTTTTTAAATAATAATTTTTTGTAATTTGATATATGTGAGATCATAAAAACAGTAATTGTACACAAATGATTGATAAAAATTTTTATAATGCATTAATCCTTTTGTGTACACAAAACTTGAGGAATCAAAATTTCTTAACCGTAATTGTATAATTAACATATATCAATTATAAGACGGTAGACATAGCAAAACTTTGATCTTCAATTAAAGACGTGTAAATTAATGCTGAGCAAGATCTAGGTAAACTCACTTCTAGATTAATATCGATCGACATACATAGCATAGTTTAAATTTTGCACGTGTCTACATTTTTAGAGGATGAGTAAGCTCACTCACTTAAGTTTTCTTTTCCCCTTTTTAGGTAAGAAATTAGAATGGTACCAATTTAAGTAGACTCGAAATTTGGAGTACTAATAAAGAATCATTTTTTGTAGGTGAGGACTGAGGAGATCTTGAAAGGAGGAAGAGGCCAAGAGAGTAATTTGAAGGTAGAACAAATAATAATGTAACGGGACAGTTGAAATATATATATATATATACATAAATTTATGTTGGAAATCCGAGTTGTTGGGCAATATCTTTCTCTCTTTGCTCCTGTCTTTTTGCTTCTTTTCAAACCTTTTTCTTGCTTCAATAAGAGACAGAGACAGAGACACTGAGGCCCTATGGATAACAGTGCGAATGCATTATATTATTGACTTGGTGCATCAATGGAAGACCTCCAAACAAAGTCGTGCTAGCAAAAGACCTGTTTCAGCTTTGAACAATCAGTTTACCAAAAGCAAATTCATGTCTCTTCTCTTTAGTTATTAGTTTGATAGATTTGCTTGCAACTTTTGCAGTACGAGCCTTCATCTTCATCTTCCAAGAATAATGCATCTATCATCTGTGTTATGCCGGGGATTGTGGAGATGCATAGTGATAGAATATAAATGTTCACAAACTCCAAAACTCAAATAGATTGTTTATGCAGCGAGTAGACAATCAATTCTGAATCAATGAACTCTTGTGAATACATTTAATATACGCATGTACGAATATGAATACAGGAAATTAGCTGATTTTGAGCATTCAATGAAGTAGGACAGTAATCAAGGAGACACGAAGATGTCCCGTTCCCATCCATATCAAAAGGCCCTATTGCTAAATTTGCAAAGTTGGAACATTTTCTTTATTTCCCCCCATCAAGGGCATACCATACCTTACTATATACATCTCGCTAAGACAGCTAGAAGTTTGATCGTACACATTGATGATTTTTCCACATTGCAAATACTACTCTATCAATCAGTTTGGCTAATGTGATATTTCAGGTATTAATTTTTGTAGAAAAAGTATAATTAAGTCAAGAAAGTGTTTAAACACAGAGCAAAAACTCAATAATAATTGTGATCGTATATATTTTACATAATAAATTAGATTTAGAATTAGTGTATTAACAAGCGTCTGATGGACACTCGTCAAAAAAATCAATATGAAAATGTCTTCAAGATAAGTTATAAATACATCAATTATCTGAGAAGTAGATCATCATGCTGCTCCTCCATAGGTAATATTAGTAAAGTTTATACATATTTTATAAATAAGAATTGATCATGCAAGTAATTATATAAAATTGCTCTCGAAAGACTATTTTTTTTTGAAGCATGAAAGACTATTAGTATGTGATACCAACTCACTAACAAATCCATTCTTTCCAAAAAAAAAAAAAAAAAAATTCCAATCATGTTGTCGCTGATTTTATTCTTTCGCTTAATTCATGTTTTCAAAAGACTAGTACTTAAAGTTGACCTTTTTCAAGCACACAGTCCAGGTTGCCACAACAACTAATAGCTATCAGTCAATCAGCTAAACTCCAAATTACTGTTAGTGATCTGTTCGAATTTTGAAAACCAAATCTTGCTCAAGAAAATTTGAACTTGCTAACTCCCCTCTTTGTCTGCAATATTAAGCCTTATTCGACATCACCTGCTTCTGCATTATCGATTGTCTTCTTTACCATTTTTTTTCTTACCAGCAAAAATATCATTCATACCCCACCCCCAGCAATTTCTTACATATATATAGAAACATCTAAAGTCTACTGGCCATCGAATCTGTACTTGTTTATTCACCGGCACGTCTAAGTTCTGATCAATCAAATGAACCAGTGAGAGATAATTATCTTCTGACTGAATTGGAAAAAAGAAAAACCAAAAAAAAAAAAAAATACTTTTATAGACTACGTCCACTCCTGTCCTGACAATAATGTAGAAAAATTATTTTTACACGTATGAAGTAAATAGTAATAATCTCTAGCTAGTAGCAGTATAATAATGTAACATCATTTGTTTATAAGGAAATCCTCAACATAAACTTCATGCAAATCATCTTAGTGGATCCAGAAAACTGCTGCAGCACTGAGATGGATACAACTCCATACCTATTCATGAGATCCACTATAATTTTCCTCATTGGATTCTTTCACCAAAAAAAAAAAATTTGACAACAAAAATCATGATAACATTGAATTGTGGTCCTAAATATCAATTAGCAAAAAGTCATGGGGCTGTGTGTGTGTTGTCCAGAGGTAAGACTGTGACATTGCCTGCATTCACAATAAAGAAAAATATTTAAGAACAATAAATTGTGACATTAAATGTGAAACCGAGATGGGTAGCCGGATTAGTTAATGTTTGGAGGAAAACATCGCATGTGAAAGCTTAAATGTGAATCTAACCACTCCAACAACGATATATATAGCCTATTGTTTGGTCGGTCATTGCCCCGTTACACCACAGAAGATCCATCTCTAGTCTAATTCTTGGAGCACAGCATATTTATTGTACTCAAGATTAATTTGTGAGACTGGAATGCTGCCCCATTTCACATGCAATAAGGCCATTCTGGACAAGGAATTGGTACTTGATCATGTCATTGTTGTATTTTTCAATTCTCAATATTCCTTGTATCAATGATCAGAAACCATAAAAGATAGGCCATTAGAGTGAAGCGTTGGTACGTGCCAACCTAAAAGTATATTAACAACATATATACAAGAACGGGCTAGCATATATTTTTGTTTTCTAACTAAGCCGCTTTAGGTAGATGTTTACCAGCTAGTTATTAAAACTCTCATTTGTGCAATTAAGTCAAGAAGATGTCTAGTAGTACAGCATTTGTAGTCTAGATATGGATTTCTCTTTCTCAAATTTTCTTGACTCCGTTGAGCTCTTCTTTAATATAAGTTGACGTGTGAGTGATGTAAATATTTGCCGATTGATTAATTAAAAAACAAAGGCAAAAAAGATTGTTCGTGGTCTGCAATCATAGAAAACTAAAGAGAGTACAACAGCTCAACTCAAACAATTTAGGAAAATTGGATTGCTCCACTGTAGTGAGTTCCTTATTGGGTACTCAATGCGAATTGGGAAACAACTTCATGGTCACAACAATACTGCAAAAAGAATGAAAGAACCTCTTCTTCATGTCTTTGAATATTGGCACCATTACCTAGCTTAGCTGGGCTGAGTTGGCCATCATAATGGGACTTAAGTCCCTCATAGATGTAAGATGTAAGTTGAAGGATCAAATTTTTTTTGTTCATATTCTCATTTGGAAATTTCCTCGACGGATGAGCGGGCATTTGTTTGATCCGACAGCGATTTAGTCTTCTTTGAATTCCTAATCAACCCAAAAAAAAAAAAAAAATTGATGGCGATTCAATCCCACCAAATGTCTCGTTTGATATTACATAACGCTCATCTCGAATTTGGTACCAACAGGCCCAAAGTATAACTTTATCCGAAGAACAAAAATGTTTGGGCCGATCTCAGAGAAGCCTACTTCACAGAAGGGCTGATATGCAAAAAGAAAATGCCCAACCTATTATAAAATAATCTAAAATGTCTCCCCAGACTTCTCTGGACCGTACCCAATCTTCATGGATTTGCAAATGTTTGATGAATAATTTCATATTTCTCTATTAAATAAATAAATGTCATATTTCTTGTATCACTACTGGTAAATGATTTTTCATTTGATTTTCCTTGGATGTCAAGAGAAGAGCAAATTTTATTTATCTCCGAATAAACAAATTTTTGGTTGGGGCGGTAATGTTCCTTCAAAATTTCACCTCAAACAAACATATTTAAATACTGATTATTTGATTTGAATTTTTCCTTCATGAAGCTAGACAATAAGTGTCACAAATAAACTACGTTCTGCGTTTTTCTCCCCAACCCCCAAAACATGAAGGACCCAATGAGATGGGACTGGGCCACGGATAAAATGTAGAGTATGTTCACGTAACCGGCCCGTGATACAGATGGTACATTGTTTGGATTGTAATTTTTTTTACAAAAAATTTTTATGTTTTTCGTCCGTCACTTTTTTATCTTCTATATATCAATCATTATAATATTTTTTTTGAAAAAAAATCTAAAAATAGCAATCCAAATGTGCTATTAAAATCCGTTAGAGATTGGTTAAAACTTAAAACCTCTTCACTTTACGTGACTGAAATTTTTTTAAAAAAATTAAAATAAGTTTTTTATTGGAGGAGGGGGGGGGGATGAAAACTACACTCGAAACTACACAAAGAAACTACTGCTTTGCGCCACATGCTGATTGTGTAGTACATATGCAAATCGCATTTATATCCATGATGCTAAGGACCCATCTCATTTATGAGGGAGGAGGGCAATGTTTGAAGAACATAATTGGAACAATTAATGGGCTCGTCCATTAGAAACTGCAAAGAAGGTAACTTCTCTACTGGTTTCTTTCTTTTCTTTAGAAAATTTCCAGAGGTGCATCATCCATGCATGGAACGAGTCAAATATTAAGTGGAAAAAGATGTATACTCCGTAGCCTTCAGCCTTGAGGGGCTTCTTATTCTTTGTATTTGCATCGCCCGGGGCCAGGGCTAATCAGTAATGGCCTTATCCTTTACTAGTTGGATGCCTTATCCTTTGCTGGTTGGTTGGCCAGAACGGCTGCGGGACCATAATATCTATAGTCTCACTTTTTCCTGCTCACCTCTGTTCAAGCCTTGAAACAACCAACCTTTGTCCTGACCTTTTCATTTTTTTTTTCCTTTTTGGGGTTTTCCAAAAAAAAAAAATACAACCATTTCAATTGATTTTAGTGGCGGTGACAGATGTACACCATTCGACATTTACATATTTCAATTTTCTACAAATTCCAAATGTATAATTCATTGGAGAGAAATTAGGTTTCTGTTAACCTTCATTACCATTTGCAAGTAATAATTAACCAGCTAATCATCACACCAAAAATTAGTTTTTTTTTTTTTATCATTGTAGATTTCAACTGCAAGGCTAAGCATAATATTTACTAATTAGCGTGTTTTTTTTCCCTCGTTTTCACCCTTTTCAAGAATCCTCATTTATTATCATATTAAATGCTCGACAGGCATTTCTGACGATATCAAATTATTGGTCGGTCTTGGTCCCACAAGACTGCAATATATCCGAAACTGGTAAATTTGACCGATAGCTATTTACTGCAGAGTGAGAGAGCCAAGTTTGTCAAATATTTCGAATGGCAATAAATCTACAAGAACTTCAAAAGTAGGGAGGGGGAAAGGCATAGAGAATTCACTTATATTGATCTTTATCTGTCCTTATTCAACTTTTCTTTTAATTGTTCAAAGAAAATTTCAAGCATTATAAGGGAAAAGCGAAGAATTTCAAAGGCACTTAGATCGTTTTACAAGAAGCAGTTAGTTGCACACAAGGAAGATGTTAGCATTTAAGTGGATGCTCACTATAACAAGAACGCCCTTAGAATTTTAAGAAAAGATATAGTTAAATTAAAAAATGTATAACAGCTCATATTATACACTTAACACTAAATTACACTTCCAAGAATTCAAGGGGAGATCCATGTCGTGGTAGTGAAACTTTGGGTAGGTTGGCATATTATGACCCCATTCCTATAAAGTAAATGTACATTAAAAAATAGGAGCCGGGGTCAAGCCCTTTTAACTTTCATTCCTATGAATCATTAGGTAACTTGAGCTAGAAACAAATCAATTCCTTTGTTGTTGATCAAGCTTTCACATGTGCTGCAGATATTATTATGTATTGATTGTGAAAGTGGGAGAATATAAATTTCTGTCTTCGCAAATTAATAAAGTTGCACATGAAATCAAAAGTGGTATACGAAATAGTTGCATATGAAATGAAAAGTGGGATCGCACAAATTTAAGAAATCACCTCTTTCCTCAAGGCACAAAAAAAAGGATCATTATTGTAGAATTCCCTTACTTTTTGTAACCTCTCCTATATTCTTTTTTCAAACAAAAAAAAAAACTCTCCTGTATTTTGCTAAATTAAATGTATAGTCTATCTCACTACCTTGAAATGGCGAATCGGAAGCTAACACTTGTAAGCTTTGCCGAACGTGGGAGTTGAGGATTATTTTTTGTTTCCCTTTTGGATACGCACAGAAAAATTTAATTTTGATTGAGGAAGAATTGTCTTTTTCTTTTTCTTTTTTTTTCCTTTTTTTTTTTTGAGTGGAGATAGTTAGATAGATAGTGTCATAAGATCTTAAACTTGAATGTAAATTAAACTTTTCAAAAAAGAAAAACCAGAAGCACACCAGAGGCATTTTATTCATGGTACTGAAACATGCATGCATAGGTGAAAATCAAAGCATTCAATGAAATCCAATGCTAGATTTTTTCCCAGGGAGGAGAGAAAAAAAACAAGTACTAGCAGGTGAATCAAGCAGCAACCTCAATCTTGATGCCATCAATGGTAAGTGCAGTATTTGGCACCAAAGTCACCAACAGGGCATCGTCGTCTTCAACATCTAAGTCCTCCAAAATCTCAGTCAACTCAAAGGTTTGAGTAGTCTTAACTTTCATGTCACCTTTAACCTTGTGTGGCAAATTTGCAAAGCTCCCAACATACTCGGACTTGGCAAAATCGTTTGGATTATCATCTTCATCATTTATGAAAACATCAAACTTAACATACTTGTCCACGGAAAACTCGATCCCGTACACCACCAATCTCTCTTCCTCTTCCTCCTTTTGCCTCTTGCTTCTTGATAATTTGGGCCTCTTGACCAACACTTTCACGATCTTGTTAAGGGGTCCCGGGAAGACCTGATCGGCTGGTGGTGCCCCGGAAGTGAAAGCCACTCTAGATTTTCTCACGCGGGGCACAGGCTTATTCTTAAGCCAGGGAATATCCACCGTTTGGTAAATATATCCCATTCTATCATTACTAAAACAATCACGAACTTTCACGCGGACAGCCTGAGCATTTTCATCGTAGAAAATGAAGGAAGAATTCAGCCAATCTGGATCGGGGACCTCCTTCCTTTTACCTCCCAATTGTTGCCAAATTGTCCACATCCGGTCCACATTTGCATGATGGCTATAGAACACAATATCTCTTCCAGCAGAGTAGAAATTACCCAAATCTTCACCATTTGGCTGCCTTGGATCGCCGACCCACCTGTGGATTGGAATATGGGGACTGGTCTCGATGGACCCTCCGCCAGCAAAGCTATTGGGCTTATCGCCGGCCCGGTATTCCTTTCCAAAGAAATCTTTGGCAGTGGTGGCATTACTGACCATTTGACGGTACATGATCGCCAAATTGTTTTCTATCCTTTCTGTGCATGTTGCATCTCTATCCTTGCCATTATTACCCCAAGTCCACGACCGTTGGTGGCAGATGACTTTGGTTACGATTTTCGTTATACAATGCTGACGATTGGTCCATAAATATGGACGGTATGGTCATGCCACCAATGTTGTCCCAGTTCCAAAGGGCAGTCCAAAACTGGGATCGCCTATTAGCTTTCCCAAGATTCTTTCATAGAAGTACAAATACCATCTATGAAAAGGGAAGAATAACCACGAGTAATGGACTGAAATTTCTTGATCACTAGCCTGATTGGACGTAGGCACCATTGCAATAAGCCGCAATGAACATTTGCTTGTTGGGTAAAATTACGGGGATCATCAGCTGGCAGAGCTTTCATGAGCTCGACCGCCTTGTTAAGTTTTTCAATGTAGTCTTTCTTGACCAAATGAGCAGCTGTCCTAAAACGGTTCACCTTAGGGTGGTGGAGGGATTTTGTAAGTCAATGACTTTGCCGGGCACCGGCGGACAGCAATTGTCAGTGACAACTGCTCCTGAAGGTAAGTCCGCCGGTGGGGACCGCATTTGGAGATTTCTGGGGCGGCTATAGGAGCTGCCATGGCAAAAGGATTGATGATGAGGTTTGAGGCGCCATAAAGGCCACCCAAGCCCAAAAGCACATCCCTCCTATCAAGATTGTCAACCTGTTCATGGCTTTCATTGTTTTGCATGAAACCGTGAACTGATGATAGTTACGTTTGGCACTGAGGTAAAACTGTGATGGCTTGGTTGAGAAAGGGCAGGAGGACAGAGTGGAGGTGGAGGAGTAGGCAGTGGAGCTTTGAAGGGGAGTTGAAAGAGATGCCATTGGTTAGTTTTCTTTAGGGGAATGTGTAGCGAAGAAGCTAAGGGAAGCTCCTGTTCTTATATGAAGCAATTGGCGACCCGTGTCACTGACGTTTTTATTTTTCTTCTTGCTAAATAGAAGTACAGCGTTAAACACCTGATTTTGAATAACTGGGTTAAGAATTCAAGGACCCATTGCCACAAGTAAAGTGATCATTAGTGTCATTTCAATAATGGTTGTAAAATTCATCCCACAATTTGATATTGTCTGGATGTACCCTGAAATTGTATGATTCATTGAAATAATTAGACCCATTTAGATTGCATTTTTTGAAGAATTTTTAGAAAAAAATTATTACAGTATTTTTAAAGGATGTGATGTATGTAAGATAAAAAAAAAAGATGGAAATTGTGTGGAAAAATGTAAAAATATATGTCCAAAAGATCACAATCCAAGATTTTAGTAATTTTGGGACAGTAACTTTGTGAAGAAAATGAAAACAATTCAAATAATTTCCCTAAGATTCTTTATTTCACTACTAATTGTACACTAGAAGAAAATTCTTTTCTAATGACATTTAAAAAATGGCAATTTATGCATACTTTAGTGATATTTTTTTTTGATTTAATGGCATTTATAAATTTGTCTTATTTAATTTTATATTTTAAATATATTAATATTTGAATTACATTTTAACAAGAGATAGTTATGGCCGCTGATGATCCCCATTGTAGTAATTTGACTACCACACCACATTCTAAAATGAAATAACGAATTTATACTTTATAATCAATATGGATGGGGCAAGGATGAAAGGGGGACGAGAGAGAGAGAGAGAGAGATGGCAACCCAGCGGTGGCGATAATGGAGAGGGAGGAGGAAGATCAAAATAGGAGTGGGGAGGAGAAGAAAGAGGAAGGAAAGGGAAAAAAAAATGAAGAACAAAAGGAAAAAAAAAAGAGAAATTTTTCAGTTTTTCTCAAATCTTATTTATACAAAAAAAAATTTACAATTTTCATAGTAAATTACAGTAAAAGTTTATACAAACACCAGAAAAAAACACACCGTACAAACAGACTTCTTGATCAAGATAGGGACTAGAAATTCATTGCCAAGCTTGAATTGTTATGCTAAGGGACGAGAAGAAAGTGCTGTACCCATATCTGGCCCGGAAATTTCCTAAGCTCCCCTTGTTTGTTTCAATTATTGAACAAGTTTTTGGGCTACCCAAATATCTTTTTTCTTATAAACTGAAATTTTCTTTTCCAATGATGTGTGTTCATGGTAAAATCTGGACTGGAATTGTAGTAGTTAAATCAAGATTATTATTTGTTGGTCTTGGTTTCCTAGTCGGTATGGTTTTTATTGTTGGTTTCGGTTTCCTAGTCGGTAGTAGTTTTTAAGTTCAAGTCCCAATTGTATAATAGATTTCCTCTGTGATTCGGAAGCTAAGTTTTAGGAGACTAAGTGGTCTATATATACCACTAGTTGTAGCCTTGTCCTGTGTGCCGTGAGTTGAGAAGAATAAGATACATTGGTGCCTCCTAGAGCTCTGCTTGTTTCCGGCTCTTGTCCTTGCTTTTCCTTCGATTTTCGTTTCCGCTGCAATACTTGTTTCTTTGACTTTGAGTTTTGCCTTGAATTGTTTTATCCTGTGGGTTGTATTCCTACAAAGTGGGCATCAGAGCTTTGTTTGAGATCCTGAGAAATTAAAATATGGATCTAAATTATTTGCACAATTGTCACGTTTTTATCTTCGATGGTAAAAACGATTTTGAGGCTTGGAGGTCGATGATGAAGAATTTTTTCCAAAATATTGGAGTTTGGAATATTGTCGAAACAGGATATACGGAGCCGGTAGAAGGTATAGAATTATCAAGCGATGCAGTTAAAGAATTAGAGAGAAATAGACAGTTGGGATTGCCAAGGCAATGTACTATTTCAACACTCAAGTCCAGTTGCATGTTGCCAAAAAATTTATACATGCAAAGTCGGCAAAAGAGGCCTTGGACAATTTTAGTGAATTCAAATCGAGGTGCTTGCTAACGTGAAGAAAAATCAGATTGCAGGAACTTAGGAGACAATTTGAGTTGGCCCAAATGAAATCCACGGAGTCAGTTAAAGCTTTTATTGGTACAATTAAAGAAATTGTCAATGATATGGAGTTTAATGGTGAGAATTTGGAAGAAGTTAGAGTTGTTGAAAAAGTTTTGAGATCTCTAACTGCCAAATTTCACACCAAGAAGACGGTCCTTGAAGCCACAAAGGACCTTGACAATTTGTCACTTGCTGAATTGGAGGCGTGAATTGCTGACGTTATGAGATGTCCTTGAATCTGCAGCCATCGGATACAGTAGAGGAGGTGTTACAAGCCAAGATGGATCACCCAAAAGGGAAAAGAGGAGGTGGAATCGTATGGACACAAATCAAAGGGGCCAGAACTTCAGAGGTAGAGGACGTAGAGGCAGAGGTAACTTTCCTAGTCGTGGAAGAGGTAATTATTCTTACCCATCCCAGAAACAATTCTAATAAGGTTCAGAAAAACAATCATCAGCAGAATCAAAGAAATAACTTTCAAAGGCGTGATAGATCTAATGTCCAATGTTATAACTGTGGTAAAATTGGACATTATCAGAATGAATGTTGGTCTAATAAAGAGGTGCATGCTAAAGTGGCTGAAAATAGTAGTGATAGAGAGGAGACCTTCTTGTTTTCTAGTTCTACATCTGAAGAGTTTATGAAGAATGATTGGTTTATTGATTCTGGTTGTAGTAATCATATGTGTGGTAAAAAGGAGATGTTTTCTGACTTGAATGAATCTTTTCATGCATTTGTGAGATTTGGAAATAATGAAAAGGTGCTTGTTCTAGGAAAAGGAAAAAATCAGAATTATCTTGCAAAATGGGTCTTCAAATTATATTTCTGATGTTTTCTATGTGCCAAGTTTATATCATAATTTGTTGAGTTTAGGACAACTGTCTGAGAAAGGTTATGATCTGCATTTTAAATATGGTGATGGCACCATAAGTGATGAGAAATGGGATTAATTGCCAAGGTAAAAATGAACCGTAGTCGTTTGTGGCATCTTTCTCTTAACTGTGGTGATTTACCTTGCTTTAACTCCGTGACTTGTGATGATTCTTGGTTATGGCATATGCGTTTTGGGCATTTGAATTTTGGGAGTTTGAAATTTCTTGCAAAAAAAGAAATTAGTTATTAGGTTGCCTTCTGTTGAGTTTCCTGACAAGAAGTGCGAGTCTTGTATTTTGGGAAAGAAGCACAGGGACTCTTTTCCAAAAGGCAAGGCTTGGAGGGCTAATCGACCGCTTGAACTGATTCATTCAGATTTATGCTCAGTTGAAGTTCCTTCCAATAGTGGTAGTAAGTATTTTATCACCTTCATTAATGATTTCAGTAGGAAGACATGGGTGTATTTTTTTAAAAAATAAATCTGATGCATGTAATGTGTTTAAAAGGTTCAAATATTATGTAGAGAAGCAGAGTGGCTACTTTATTAAAATTTTGAGAACTGACAGAGGCACTAAGTATCTTGTTTGTGATGACTATTTGGTGGAAAATGGTATAAAAACATCAATTGACAGCCAGATATACACTTCAGCAAAATGTTGTGGCAGAAAGGAAGAATAGGACTGTGATGGACATGGTGAGATCTATGATGCACTCCAAATGTATTACTAAATCCTTTGGGCAGAAGCAGTCTCTTGTTGCTATTTATGTTTTGAACAGGTGTCCTACTAGATGCAATTTTAGGAAGACCCCACAAGAGGTTTGGACTGGCATGAAACCGGATATTTCTCACTTCAAGGTATTTGGTTGTCTTGCGTATGCACATGTTCCAGATCAGTTGAGAAAGAAATTGGATGACAAAGCAGAGAAGTGTATTTTTATTGGATATAGTCATGAGACAAAGGGGTATAAGTTATTCAATCCAAACACAGGAAAGGTGGTTGTTAGCAGAGATATAACTTTTGATGAACATGGAGTTTGGGATTGGTCTAGAAAAGATCCTGAGACATTGCCAAAATATCCATCCATTTCTCCCATTATGGGACCGAGTGCTAGTAAGCAAGTAGTGGAGCAAGTTGTGCACTCTTATGGTGATCCCTCAACTTCCACTATTCAAGTTGAAACATCCAACCGACCACAGAGAGAACGCCGTATGCCAGCCCGATTTGGATGATTATGTTGTTGGCACAGATGATGATTTAACTGATGACGCAATTATAAATTTTGCTCTTTTTGCAGATTGTGATCCTGTCTCATTTAAAGAAGCTGCCAAAGACAATCGTTGGGTTCGTGCAATGGATGAAGAAATTCACGCCATTGAGAAAAATGATACATGGGAGTTGACCACTATCCCACCTGAAAAAAAGTCAATTGGAGTGAAATGGGTATATAAAACCAAGTATAAGCCGACAGGAGAGGTGGATCGCTTCAAAGCGAGATTGGTTGTCAAAGGTTATAAGCAGAATGCAGGTATTGATTATTTTGAAATTTTTGCACCAGTTGCCAGACTTGATACGGTTCGTATGATTGTATCACTTGCTGCAAATAATTGCTGAAAAATTCATCAAATGGATGTGAAATCCGCATTTTTAAATGGTTTTCTTGAAGAAGAGGTATATGTTGAGCAGCCTGCAGGTTATGTTAGAAAGGGTCAAGAAGGCAAAGTATATAGATTGAAAAAGGCATTGTATGGTTTGAAACAAGCTCCTAGAGCTTGGTACACTCGCATTGATACTTATTTTGTTGAGCATGATTTTCTAAGATGTCCATATGAGCACACTTTGTACATCAAATTCAACCCTGAAGGAGATATCCTTATTGTATGCTTGTATGTGGATGACTTGATATTTATAGGCAACAATCCCAAACTAATTTCTGAATTCAAGGAGGTCATGATTAGTCAATTTGAGATGACAGATTTGGTATTGATGTTTTATTTTTTTGGTATTGAGGTTCATCAGTTGGATGATGGAATTTTTATTTCACAAAGGAAGTATGCAAGTGATATTCTAAAGAAGTTTAAGATGAATGTGGCTAAACCAATGATAACACCGGTTGAAGAAAAATTGAAATTAACCAAAGATGGTACACGTGATTTTGTTGATGCTACTTATTTTAGGAGGTTGGTGGGGAGTCTCAAGTATTTAACTTCTACGAGACCTGACATCACTTATGGAGTTGGTTTGATTAGTAGATTTATGGAATCTCCACGCCAGTCTCACTTGCAAGCTGCTAAGAGAATTTTGAGATATGTTCAAGGTACGCAATCTGATGGTATATTTTATTCATTTTCACATGATAACAACCTTGTTGGATACACTGATAGTGATTGGGCTGGTGACACAATACAAAGGAGAAGCACTTATGGTTATGCATTTTACTTGGGATCTGGTGTATTTTCTTGGTCCTCAAAGAAACAACAGTGGTTGCTTTGTCCACAGCAGAAGCGGAGTACATGGCGGCCACAAGTAGTGCTAGTCAAGCACTTTGGTTGCGGAGAATGTTTGGATTTTTACAACACAAGCAAGACGGTCCTACAAAATATTCTGTGATAGTTTGACTGCTATTGAGTTGACAAAAATCCAGTTTTTCATGGACGCAGCAAGCATATTGACATCAAGTATCATTTTATTCGTGAGTTAGTTCAAGAGCAAGAAATTGTCATTGATTATTGTAGAAGTGAAGATTAAGTAGCTGATATTTTGACAAAGCCGCTCAAATTGGAGATGTTCATGAAATTGAAGAAAACGCTCGGCATGGTGAAATTTGAAGATCTTGATTTAAGGGAGGCTATGTAGTAGTTAAATCAAGATTATTATTTGTTGGTCTTGGTTTCCTAGTCGGTAATGGTTTTTATTGTTGGTTTCGGTTTCCTAGTCGGTAGTAGTTTTTAAGTTCAAGTCCAATTGTATAATAGATTTCCTCTGTGATTCGGAAGCTAAGTTTTAGGAGACTAAGTGGTCTATATATACCACTAGTTGTAGCCTTGTCCTGTGTGCCGTGAGTTGAGAAGAATAAGATACATTGGTGCCTCCTAGAGCTCTGCTTGTTTCCGGCTCTTGTCCTTGCTTTTCCTTCGATTTTCGTTTCCGCTGCAATACTTGTTTCTTTGACTTTGAGTTTTGCCTTGAATTGTATTATCCTGTGGGTTGTATTCCTACAGGAATACGTAGCTTTGCATTCACATTCGAGTTGCAAAAGTGGAACACAAAAATGGCGAATTAATGTTGCCTTTTGCATTCACATTTTATCATATCATACTTGCTTCTTGAGTTCAATTGTTTTTCTTATCAATGTCAGCGACTACTGAGACCGTAACCCATACGGTATCATTCTATTGCAGTCGCACTCAAGAACAATAGAAGAAGATTTGATGGCAGTCTATTACTATTTCCTTGGTGGCAGGTAATGTCTGAAATCTTTTTCGTCGGCGCGAACGAAGTGAGTCGGCCCTGAACCAATTCCTCCAACACCTCTGAAATCGCAAAACTACGGGAGATTTCTTGCCGTGTCCATGCGCCAAGGTGCGGAAGCTTCCTAGAGACTCAGCCTTGCACAGATTACACTGACTCGTATCGTCTTCGTTCACAAACACATCGAACACCACAGTTTCTCCATTATCAAATTCGATTCCCTTAATCTTTAGCACCTCTTCTGCATTGAAAGACAATTTTGTCAGGTTCAGGCCATTTCTACGCGCCGTTGGTTTACATGTTAACCAAGAAGGTTGCAAGTCAGGATAGGTATAACCAAGCTTGGCGAGATTTGTGGAGTCCTTACCCGTCACTCTAACGGGTCTCGCCGCTTCATTGAAGAAAATAAAAGAGGAATTTAACCAATCTTGGGATTCAATATTTTTGCGTTTCAAAACTTTGTTATAAATGTACCACATTCTATCAACGTTGGCATGGTGAGCATAAAATATGGGGTCTCAGCCGGCTGAATATAGGACTCCCATGTCCTCGTTGTTAGGCTGGGAAGGGTCGCCAACCCAATCGTGCACATTATTGTACATTGTGCAACAATTGTACCGGATTTGAGTCTTGGGGTCGGTGCCTTTGTAAGCTAAATCCACCACTTTAGGAGGCAAGTGTTTTGGGTTGCGGATGCAATTGTATAGGGACAATTTGCTGTCGTTAAACATGGGTGGAATTTGCATGCCTGAAGAATCGTCCCATTGCCAAAATGGCAGAGTAAACGTATCATCATCAAGCAAGTTTTTGCAAATTCTTTCGAAGAAATAAAGGTATCATCTGTGCCACGGAAAAAATAGCCATGAGTTATGAACGTCCAATTTTTTGTCTGGAAAGCCCAATTGAGAGTACCCTTGGTCACAGTACACGCAATAGACGTTTGCTAGTTGGTAAAAATTACGAGGATCGCTCAGAGAAAGGTTCTTCATTTTGCAATGGCAGATGAATATTTTTTGACGTAGTCATGACTGACCGTGTGAGCCGGCATTCTTGTGTAGACTTCGCGAGCAGAAGGTGTATAATCACTGTAACCCGCAGCGGAGGGAGGGCAACAGTTGATCTGAATGCCATTTGGAGTCTCCCTGGCATCGGTACAGTTGGAAATATCGGGTGAAACTGGCAGCGCAAGGCTTGATTGTTTGGTGCCAAGTGTGGTTGCACCGTATAGCCCTCCGAGGCCAAGAAGGACATCCCTTCTTTCAAATTTCCCTGCTGAAGTTTTACCACTTTTGGATTTGGATGAACTAATACTACTGTCATCAGTACTAGGGTTTTGATGATGGTCTGCATTTTGGGCTTTGCATGTACTAGCCTCTGCATGGGTAGGTCTTTTTTCTCTTTTTTTTTTCAACGATGTAACCTATTCTATCCTAATCTAAGAGGGAGGGGAAGTCTAAGGAGGCTTGTGTCAAGGGCTAGTGGATTTACATAACCAACTAAACCAAGAAAGTGTTATGACACAATCTTTAGATTTTTTTTTTACTACAGATAAGATTTGAACCCTCAACTAGAGACCGTGCTGGTTTAGCTCAGTAGTTAATTGGCCAGGTCACTAGCATCCTTTTATACAAGGTTTAATCGATGTTTGCCTGAAATTTTGTAACAGACCATCTACGATCCGTCCTTTTCTGTTTCTTGTACACATTTCCATGCACAAATATAATATGAATATAGCTTAGTCTAGTTTCTGAGATTTTTTTTTCTACGTGTGGCCATAATCCACCAAAAATTTCATTCTTATCTAAGGACGTGATGTAAGAACAATTGCACCCAAAAAAGTGATGTAAGAGTGATCCATGAAAATTTCATTTTACCGGAAAGAAAGATCAGCAATGCTGCCAAAGATTGAAAAATCTGGGTGCACAGTATCGGCAAGGTAATTAGCATCTAGGCATATTAGTTTTCTATTATGTCCAAAACACCTTTCTCTCTAATTATTAATTATTAATTATTAGATTTATTACATTCTAATAGTAGTCAATAATTGCAGCAGTTAGAATTAGAATGATGATAAATAAAATAAAACTATCCAACCTATTATGTCTTTTTGCATTCCATCTTCCATTTTTATTTCAATCTAGAATTTTTATTAATCACAATCTAATTCAATTTCTAAACCGTCAAAATTATTGCTATTGATACCAAATCAAGATGCTTGTTTTCCAATGGAGTCGTTGTCATTAGTGCTTTACATTAGGTCTGCTTAAAAATAATAAAAAATAAAATGAAATAAAATAACATAAAAGAAGTAAAAAAAAAACCTCAATTATCTCTACCAATGAAATTTTAGTTATAAAAAATGAATAGTTGGATAGGGAAAAAATATTTATAGGTGGTGGATCATCAACACTCTAGTGTTAAATGAAATAACACACAAAAGAATATAAAGAATCCAATTTCAAAGAATATACATTTCTTCACCCATAAAATGATCATTGAAATCAATTATCTATACTATTGAAATTTTAGTTATAAAAAATGAATAGTCAGACAGACAAAAAAATTTATATATGGTGGATCATCAACACTCTATTATTAATAGAAATAACACACAAAAGAATGCAAAGAATTCAACTTCAAAGTATATACATCTCTTCACCCATAAAATGATCTCCACCTCTACTTTTATACATCATGTGCTCCAATCTATTTTGAATGAATTATAGTTATGTAAATCAAAACAAAAAAATAGAACAAAAATTAATGCCCAATTTAAAAATTAGTTGTATTTTAATTGAAACAGCGCTAATGATCATTGACATCTAACTGAAATAGCAAAATCAATCATTTACACCTATCATTAATACCAGAAAAAACTGAAAAAAATAGCTAAAATGGAAGATAAAATTAGATGAAGGAGATGAAGGAGAACAGTGAACTAAAAAAATGGAAAATTTTGCTTAAATAACATCAAAGAGAACATTCACATCAGTGAAAAAGAGTATATAAACACATTAATATAATACTTCGAAACCATAAAAAAAAAATTACATCTTAGAAATTCAATATTTTAGAAATTTTATATTTTGAAAAATATATGCACATACAAAACACCTGAGGGATTACTAGGTGATAATGAGTACGTGTTACAATTTACCAAAAACATTTTGCCTCATTTCCCAAAATTAACTACCGAGTCGTATGTTATTGTATTGAGTAAAATCCTGTTGGGACTAACAAAAGTTGGTGCGTTAACTTAACCCCCTAACATCTGAGCACTATTTTTCCCCCACAAGAACGAGTTGCGTATTAAGGTTTTCTCCTAGTCTCGTTTTATCTCATTTTTATTTATCTCTATAGTTACCACAAAACTACTGAAAATCCGAATTCAGGAAGCCAAGTTGGCCTTGTTTGGACTTCAAATTCTATACTTAATTGCTATTAATTAGATGATGATATCTTTGTCATTTGATCAAACAGATCCTTTACTGTAGGACGAATACATTTCTTTTATGTCACCTCTGACATTTAATCCACTATTAGAAGTTTTGTTTCAGGTGTTCTTGATAAACTGTCATTGATTTAAAATTTTTTACAATTTTGGGGCATGTCAAGCTCAAATAAGAGGATCCTTGTGCACATTGGAATAGGATCATTTTCATTTCTTTCCTTTCAGTGTATAATTCTTCAAACAAATCAAATCTCTCAGATCATTTGTTTCAGCTCGAACGGATTGAAAGCTTTCAAGGGCGGCTGGGAGGATTTTCTCCCATTTTGCTGTAAATGCCATTCCTCCATGTACGTCCTTATGCGGTAAATGACTATGACATCGATGATAGCCCTCAACACACATGACAGAGTCAGTCCAAGAACGAGGCTTCATGGTTCATTATCAACAGTTATGTATCCGAAAATTTACGTTCTTCTCCTCCATAATCTGTACAAGGTTCCAGGAAAGGGAGGGGGGGGGGGGGAAGGTAATGAATTTAGATCCCATGCAAAAACATACTACATAAAACCGTGAAACCGTTCAAGTTCAAAGGTACTGTAATTAATTGAACCCTAAATGCATACACAGATATTGAATAACGTATACATAAATGATAGCACTGTGATATTGAATAAAACAACACAAAAGTCATTGGATATTGGAGTAGTTAATTAAGACACATAGGACAACATACTAAGAAAAAGATGAACTGCCGTACGCCCAACATTAAGAAGAAGACCACAAGGCTGTTGCTACAATCTTTTTTTTTTCTTGGTTATTTTGGCTGTTGCTATAATTACGGTAACACTTTTTATGATGTGATATATATAAAATAAAAAAGTAATTGAAAAGATAAAAAGGTGATTGAAATTTATGAAGCAAATTATTTTATCTCAAATCATCTCAATCCAAACACACTCAAGATTTTTGAGGACCGAATCATGGTCAACCTTGGTAGTCGGTATTCTAGATAAAGGGATTCCAGCTAATTATTTGTTTGTTCTATAATCCTATGGGACAAATTTCCATGCCAAGTCTCCTTCAATCTTTCTCATGGCGAAGCCTTTGTGGAAAAAGACGGTGCATGTAGAGCACGCTTCCACGTTATTCACGGGCAGCCATGTTGGTGGTCATAAATTCGCAGTCTACTAATTTTTTACCAAGAAATGAATAGAAATCTGATAAATCAAGCCAAATTTAGCATCGACATTTCTTTTCTCCTAAGCAAATGCCATTTATGCAGTTTTTCCTACCTTACTAATGTGGGCATAAATGTCTCAGATTATCCTGACACTTCAGTTTTTCCTCGTTCTAGAAGTATATTCACAGTCTGAGCATGCTTTGTTTTTTATTTTATTTTTCCTGCAATGTCAATTATTTCACTTTTTGCTAGCATTATTTTAGGATTTGAGAATCGATTCAAATCATTTTTTCCTGCTTTAGCAAGTGCGGAACGCGGGAACAGTTTATGAAGCCAGCATAGGAATCAGACCAGCAGAAAATCCGTGATAAAGAGGAAGTGAAGATGACTTAATGCTTAAGGCAGCATGGGACAGACATATACAAAATATCCGCGACTGTATCTAAAATTCAGAGGGTGAAAATACCTAAAATATAGGAATAAAGAAATAAGATAATGATAGACTAAAATGAAAAAAGATAATGATAGACTAGTGAGAGATACAAGAATATGACTTTTCCTTCATTACCATTTTAGAGGAAAAAGATCGAAAAGGAATTCATCTTCTCCTAGCAAGAAGTGTAAATGAATCTATCACGGGTGGAAAATTGCGCAAATATCCATTGCTTCGTGAGGTATTTTGCAATACAGATGGTTTAGCCTTTCATTAACTTTTAATGCCATTGATTTCACTTTGTGGATCCCCAGGTTGGTGAAGTTCATATTTCCTCAGCGCCTAAGCGATCAACTGATTTCAAGCCTTCGCGAAGGCTACAATTTTGCACAGGTATTTGAGTGCGCCGTCAAGAAATATGGGAGACATGGATGTCTTACTAAAGAGACGTAAACCTGATATGGCCTCAATTCAGTCCATGGAATCTGGATCGTCTGATGCTGTGATTTTCACCTCCTGCTGCTGAAATAATTCACATTGCAAAGATTATTGCACAATGAAAAAAAAAAACCGTGACTCAAATAATCCACTTAAATTTTGTGTAGTACCAACGAGCATTATAGTACGAACTACATACTGCATGAGACATGTGTAGTACCAGTTGTCTATTTTCTTATAAGTTTTCCGTCTGTGTAGTAGCGTAGTACAACCAAGTAGTACAAACAACTGAAAGATAGAGGCCCCAACGATCAACAAGCCTACTTATAGGGGTATGCCAAGTTTATACTTTATACTGATTAGTACTAATTTGGATGTGGGCTCTCAGGAAACAATAATTATCCTTTCGAAAGGCGAAAGATGAGAATGATTCATTTGAAGATTATCAAAGTGTGTTGGTGACTTTGGTGCGGAGAGTGGTGCTGTAACCATTGGTGCTATTGAAACTCAACTTGCTCCCAAATTCGGGTTTTTGGTTTTTTTTTTTCGAATTTTCTGTCGAGGTTCAAAATTTCTTGCAACTTTCTTTCCATTTCCAATATGCTGTAAATTGTAACAGCAGATGGTTTTCTATTTCAGTATGAGACTGTGTATTATGGTCACAGCACCTCTCTTTGGACCAAAGTCACCAACACACTTTCGTGATCATCAGCCCTACTCAAATTCTCTCAACTCCTCATCCATTCTGAAGTTGGAGGATGTTTTCTCTGTGTCCAGCACAAGCAGGTAAAATTTCCGAATTGCCATGTGTTAATTTGTTGCACGAATATAGTTTACTTGCTTGGACCTGTCATTTGGAAGCTGGAAACAGGGAATGGACGAAAGAATTCTGGGCGCAACGGATCTTCTGTCCCATACCCTTTGCCACTCTCTATCCCACTTTTTATTATATTGTTATTTCTCCTACATAAATATCATATTTTAGTTTTTTTTATTTCTTAAAGATCCAATAACTATTAATTGAGTAATACACAAAATTTAACAAACTTAAAATATTACAAAATAAATACAGCAACTTCAATAACTATTAATTGAGTAAAAAATAAATACAACAGCTTCAAAAAAGCAATATATAATAGAAAATTAAAAAATACAGCAAAAAATTCATAAAAAATCTCATTTAATAGTTATTGAAAAATCATGATAACATTGAATTGTGGTCCTAAATATCAATTAGTAAAAGTCATGGGGCTGTGTGTGTTGTCCAGAGGTAAGACTGTGACATTGCCTATATTCACAATAAAGAAAAATATTTAAGAACAACAAATTGTGACATTAAATGTGAAACTGAGATAGGTAGCTGGTAGCTGGATTAGTTAATGTTTTGAGGAAAACATCGCATGTGAAAGCATAAATGTGAATCTAACTACTCCAACAACGATATATATAGCCTACTGGTTGGTCGGTCATTGCCCGGTTACACCACAGAAGATCCATCTCTAGTCTAATTCTTGGAGCACAGCATATTTATTGTACTCAAGATTAATTTGTGAGACTGGATATGGCTCACCAAATATATATGCTGCCCCATTTCATATGCAATAAGTTTTTCCATGCCATTCTGGACAAGGAATTGGTACTTGATCATTGGATACGATCATTTCATTATTGTATTTTTCAATTCTCAACATTCCATGTATCAATGATCAGAAACCACAAATGATAGGGTTTACGGACATTTCCAACCATTAGAGTGAAGCGTTGGTACGTGCCAACCTAAAAGTATATTAACAACATATATACAAGAACGGGCTAGCAAATATTTTTGTTTCTAACTAAGCCGCTTTAGGTAGATGTTTACCAACGTATAAGATACCAGCTAGTTATTAAAACTCTCATATGTGCAATTAAATCAAGAAGATGTCTAGTAGTACAGCATTTGTAGTCTAGATATGGATTTCTCTTTCTCAAATTTTCTTGACTCCGTTGAGCTCTTCTTTAATATAAGTTGACGTGTGAGTAATGTCAATATTTGGCGATTGATTAAAAAAAAAAAAGGCATAAAAGATTGTTCGTGGTCTGCAATCATAGAAAACTAAAGAGAGTACAACAGCTCAACTCAGACAATTTAGGAAAATTGGATTGCTCCACTGTAGTTAGTTCCTTATCGGGTAGTCAATGCGAATTGGGAAACAACTTCATGGTCACAACAATACTGCATAAAGAATGAAAGAATCTCTTTTTCACGTCCTTGAATATTGGTGCTATTACCTAACCAGCTTAGCTAGGCTGAATTGGCCATCAAGAAGGAGTTAAGTCCCTCCATGGATATGAGTCGAAGGATCAAATTTTTCGATTTGTATTCTCATTTGGAAAATTTTTCTTATTGGATAGTCAATGTGAATTGGGAAACAACTTCATGGTAACAACAATACTGCAAAAAGAATGAAAGAACTTGTAATTGTTAGGGAGAAACACCTCGAGAGAATCTACAAAGAGTCCAATATGTAAGTCAAAAACCCAATTCTAATCCAAAAGCTTAAACTATTAGGTCTTGAGCTCTTATTTACATATTAACCGCTTTTTCTCCATCTCTCGGACCAATGTGGGGCACAATTCTTTACTCGTGAATCTAACAAATCTCCCCCTTCATGAGTAACCCACATTAAACCCAAATTTATAAGCCCTTTTTCGAACCCACTCAACGCAAGCCCACCTTATCATCTAAGGTCACCTCCTCTCCCAATCATGGACCCACTCTTCTTCAACATCCAATCTGAGGACCCTTGCTAACCCTTGGCTCCTTGGTCTAACCCCAACCATACCCCCAGCCAAATCCATGGCACATCTAATCCAACACTAGCCAAACTTCTTAACACTTTGGTCCACTACCCAGAAGAGAATTTTCACCGGTTCAACTCCAAGAAGAATCCACTTGCCAATGAGTAGCCCAGTCTCGCAACCTGAAGTTCTGATACCAATTTGTTAGGGAGAAACATCTCGAAAGAGTCCACCAAAGAGTCCAATATATAAATCAGGAACCCAACTCTGACCCAAAAACTTAAGCTATTAGGTCTTGGACCCTTATTTACATACTAACCGCTCTTTCTCCATCTCTTGGACCAATGTGGGACACAATCCTTTACTCATGAATCTAACAGTAATAATGAAAGTTATGCAACAATTGTTTCTTCTTTTTGGTCCATTTTTAGGCTACATAGGAAGAATCTCTTTTTCACGTCTTTGAATATTGGTACTATTACCTAACTAGCTTAGCTGGGCTGAGTTGACATCAGGAAGGGAATTAAGTCCCTCCTTGAATGTAAGTCAAAGGATCAAATTTCTTAATTTGTATTCTCATCTGAAAATTTCACCGACGGATGAATAAGCATTTGTTTGATTCAGTAGCGATTTAGTCTTCTTTGAATTCCCCGTCAACCCCCAAAAAAAAAAAAATCTATCAACGATTCAATCCCACCAAAATCCCTCATTTGGTATTACGTAATGCTCATCTGGAATTTGGTGTTAGGCCCGGCGAACCAACAGGCCCAAACTATAATTTAATCCGAAAAAATAAAATTTTTGGGCCGATCTCAGAGAAAGCCTACATGAGAAAAGGGCTGAAATGCAAGAAGAAAATGCCCAACCTATTTTAAAACAATCTAAATTGTTTCGCCGGCCTTCTATGGACCGTACCCAATCTTCATGGATTTGCAAATGTTTCATGGACAATTTCATATTTCTCTATTAAAGAAATAAATATATAAATAAATGTCATATTTCTCGTATCACTACTAGCAAATGATTTTTTTTGTTTGATTTTCCTTAGATGTCAAGAGTTGAGCAAATTTTATTTATCTCCGAATAAACAAAATTTTGGTTGGGGCGGTAATGTTCCTTCAAAATTTCACCTCAAAAAAACATATTTAAATACTGATTATTTGATTTGAATTTTTCCTTCATGAAGCTAGACAATAATTGTACAAATAAACTGCGTTTTGTATTTTTTTCTCCCCACCCCCCAAAAACATGAAGGACCCAATGAGATGGGACTGGGCCACCGATAAAATGCAGAGCATGTCTTCCATTGCACGTAACCGGCCCGTGATACAGATGGTCTCAAAAAAGTTTTTATATTTTTCGTGAATACATTTCTTGATTACTTTTTTATCTCTTATATATCATATCGTTACAATACATTTTTTTTAAAAAAAATTCTAAAAATAGCAATTCAAATGTGCTAATAAAATCTGTTGGAGCTTGGTTAAAACTTAAAACGGTTTCACTTAACGTGACTGAAAATTTTTTTAAAAAAAAATTAAAATAAGTTTTGTCTTTTGGGTGGGGGGAATGAAAGTGGTGTACTACTACCTAATAAAATTTATGTAGTACAGATTTGAAAGTACAAACATATTTTGCTTTGCGCCTCATGGTGATTGTGTAGTACATATCCAAATGGCATATAAATGGCTACATTATGCTAAGGACCCCTGATAAGCTGTGACAGACCAATCTCAATTCTAAGGGAGTAGGGCAATGTTTGAAGAACATAATTGGAACAATTAATGGGCTCGTCCATTAGAAACTGCAAAGAAGGTAACTTCTCTACTGGTTTCTTTCTTTTCTTTAGGAAATTTCCAGAGGTGCATCATCCATGCATGGAACGAGTCAAATATTAAGTGGAAAAAGATGTATACTCCGTAGCCTTCAGCCTTGAGGGGCTTCTTATTCTTTATTAATTTATCATCCCAAAACATTTGTCGAAATTTTCACCTTCTTTTTCTCCTCTTAAATGCAAATTGGAATAGCTTCACTAGTCCTCTTTCAGCCGTTGGCATCTCGTGAAATCCATCTGGAAATGCAGGAGTTGTACGTGTATTTGTATTTGCATCGCCAGGGCTAATCAATAATGGCCTTATCCTTTACTAGTCGGATGGATTTTGTCCGTAAGAGCTCGTGGGTGGCCAGAATGGCTGCGGGACCAGAGTAGAGTATCGTTGTCTGTACACGTGATAAATGAGATTATAAGGATGTAGACATTCAAGTTTCAGAGCCAAGAACATGATACAATGAATTACTTTGGTTCTACGAATGCAAAAGGCAAAAGAAGAAGGAAAAAATCATGAAAGGAAAGAGGGAAAAGGACAAGAATTGTAGAAATTATTAAGGATATGTATATATTTTCTGGTTTGGCGTAAAGATTTTAGTGTTACAAATAGATAATTAGAATTAATATAAGGTTGATATAATATTTGGGAGGAGGAGTAGTTAGAGCGATTGGATTGTTCTTTAGAAATCAAAGGGCCGGTAATGGAAGGCTACGTACAAGTGAGAGCGAATCCAAAGCAACGTATGTGTCAAGTCCTTAATGGGTGAACATCAAACCAGGTCCTTTTCCAGACAGAAAATATCTATCGTATCAAATGAAATCTAGCATAGTCTCACCTTTCCTGCTCACCTCTACTCAAGCGTTGAAACAACTGACGTTTGTCTGCACAAAATAGAGGAAAAGTCTTAATCATGCAGACACTCACGAGAACTAGAGCTACAATAGTCCCCCGTCTAGCACCGGTAGAAGACAGAAAAACTGACCCGCTTATTCTGCAGTGTCAAATTTTCAGCCCTGGCTGGCATCATGAGAAGTAATGTATAATTCGCCGATTTTATGTTGTTCAGCTTTTTTTTTTTTTTTTTTAATGGAGAGATGCAGATTAATGATGGGATGTTGCAATGTCTGGTATAAATGGAGTTCTTCCTTCTCCAGTCTCTCAATCCCCAATGATGAGCATCTTTGGTCTTCAACAACCCTCCTGTCCCTCGATTGGCTAATGGAAGCCCATGATTTCTTGGTGACTATTTAGCCTTATTAATTATTACCGATGGATCTTATAAATTGATAGAGGAAAATCAACAGCCTCTGGTCATGGATTACATTACACTGTGTTGTGTCTTTTAATAGAGTTGAATTACCAAAGGACTACTATGTCTAAGTCCAAATACAAGAAAGAAAAACCAATACCTATCTATTATTTGGATAGAGAGGACCTTTTTATCACGTGGGAGCTTTTGCACCTTTTTCGATTTCGTCGGTTTATTCTTTTTTCCTTTGGTAATTTCCTTCTCATATTTTTTCTTTTTGGGGGTCTTCCAAGTGTAGGGCCAAACTACAACCATTCCATTGATTTTAGTGGCAGTGACAGATGTACACCATTCGACATTTAATAGATATTTCAATTTTCTACAAATTCCAAATGTACAATTCATTGGAGAGAAATTAGGTTTCTGTTAACCTTCATTACCATTTGCAAGTAATAATTAACCAGCTAATCATCACACCAAAAATTAGTTTTTTTTTTTTTATCATTGTAGATTTCAACTGCAAGGCTAAGCATAATATTTACTAATTAGCGTGTTTTTTTTCCCTCGTTTTCACCCTTTTCAAGAATCCTCATTTATTATCATATTAAATGCTCGACAGGCATTTCTGACGATATCAAATTATTGGTCGGTCTTGGTCCCACAAGACTGCAATATATCCGAAACTGGTAAATTTGACCGATAGCTATTTACTGCAGAGTGAGAGAGCCAAGTTTGTCCAATATTTCGAATGGCAATAAATCTACAAGAACTTCAAAAGTAGGGAGGGGGAAAGGCATAGAGAATTCACTTATATTAATCTTTATCTGTCCTTATTCAACTTTTCTTTTAATTGTTCAAAGAAAATTTCAAGCATTATAAGGGAAAAGCGAAGAATTTCAAAGGCACTTAGATCGTTTTACAAGAAGCAGTTAGTTGCACACAAGGAAGATGTTAGCATTTAAGTGGATGCTCACTATAACACTAAATTACACTTCCAAGAATTCAAGGGGGAGATCCATGTCGTGGTAGTGAAACTTTGGGTAGGTTGGCATATTATGACCCTATTCCTATAAAGTAAATGTACGTTAAAAAATAGGAGCCCTTGGTAACTTGAGCTGATCAATTCCTTTGTTGTTGATCAAGCTTTCACATGTGCTGCAGATATTATTATGTATTGATTGTGAAAGTGGGAGAATATAAAGTTCTGTCTTCGCAAATTAATAAAGTTGCACATGAAATCAAAAGTGGTATACGAAATAGTTGCATATGAAATGAAAAGTGGGATCGCACAAATTTAAGAAATCACCTCTTTCCTCAACACACAAAAAACAAGGATCATTATTTTGTAGAATTCCCTTACTTTTTGTAGCATCTCCTATATTCTTTTTCAAAAAAAAAAAAAACTCTCCTATATTTTGCTAAATTAAATGTATAGTCTATCTCACTACCTTGAAATGGCGAATCGGAAGCTAACACTTGTAAGCTTTGCCAAACGTGGGAGTTGAGGATCACTTTTTGTTTTCCTTTTGGATACGCACAGAAAATTTTAATTTTGATTGAGGAAGAATTGTCTTTTTCTTTTTCTTTTTCTTTTTTTTCCTTTTTTTTTTTTGAGTGGAGAAAGTTAGACAGATAGCGTCATAAGATCTTAAACTTTAATGTAAATTAAACTTTTCAAAAAGAAAAACCAAAAGGGACGTTGTCAGATAGGTGGCAAGAAAACAAGAACCTGAAATATATTTTTATTAACTGGTGACAAGCACACCAGAAGTATTTTATTCATGGTGCTGAAACATGCATAGGTCAAAATCAAAGCATTCGATGAAATCTAATGCCAGATTTTTTCCCAGGGAGGAGATTAAAAAAAAAAAAAAAAGTACTAGCAGGTGAATCAAGCAGCAACCTCAATCTTGATGCTATCAATGGTAAGAGCAGTTTTGGACTTTGGCACCAAAGTCACCAACAGGGCATCGTCTTCTTCAATATCTAAGTCCTCCAAAATCTCAGTCAACTCAAAGGTTTGAGTAGTCTTAACTTTCATGTCACCTTTAACCTTGTGTGGCAAATGTGCAAAGCTCCCAACATACTCGGACTTAGCAAAATCGTTTGGATTATCATCTTCATCATTAATGAAAACATCAAACTTAACATACTTGTCCATGGAAAACTCGATCCCGGACACCACCAATCTCTCTTCCTCCTCCTCCTTTTGCCTCTTGCTTCTTGATAATTTGGGCCTCTTGACCAACACTTTCACGATCTTGTTAAGGGGTCCCGGGAAGACCTTATCGGCTGGTGGTGCCCCAGAAGTGAAAGCCACTCTAGATTTTGTCACGCGGGGCACGGGCTTATTCTTAAGCCAAGGAATATCCACCTTTTGGTAAATGTATCCCATTTTATCATTGCTAAAACAATCACCAACTTTCACGCGGACAGGCTGAGCATTTTCATCGTAGAAAATGAAGGAAGCATTCAGCCAATCTGGATCGGGGACCTCCTTCCTTTTACCTCCCAATTGTTGCCAAATTGTCCACATCCGGTCCACATTTGCATGATGGCTATAGAACACAATATCTCTTCCAGCTGAGTAGAAATTACCCATATCTTCACCATTTGTCTGCCTTGGATCGCCGACCCACCTGTGGATTGGAATATGGGGAATGGCCTCGAGGGACCCTGCACCAGGGCTGGGCGTATCGCCGGCCCGGTATTCCTTTCCAAAGAAATCTTTGGCAGTGGTGGAATTAGTGACCATTTGACGGTACATGATCGCCAAATTGTTTTTTATCCTTTCTATGTCTGTTGCATCTGTATCCGTACCATTATACCCCAAGTCCACGACTGTTGGTGGCAGATGACTTTGGTTACGATTTTCGTTATACAGTGCTGACGATTGGTCCTGAAATATGGACGGTAGGGTCATACCACCAATGTTGTCCCAGTTCCAAAAGGGCAGTCCAAAACTGGGATCGCCTATTAGCTTTCCCAAGATTCTTTCATAGAAGTACAAATACCATCTATGAAAAGGGAAGAATAGCCACGAGTTATGGACTTGAATTTCTTGATCAGAGCCTGATTGGACGTAGGCACCGTTGCAATAAGCGCAATGAACATTTGCTTGTTGGGTAAAATTACGGGGATCATCAGCTGGCAGAGCTTTCATGAGCTCGACTGCCTTGTTAAGTTTTTCAATGTAGTCTTTCTTGACCAAATGAGCAGCTGGCCTAAAACGGTTCACCTTAGGTGGTGGAGGGAGTTTGTAGTCAATGACTTTGCCGGGCGCTGGCGGACAGCAATTGTCAGTGACAACTGCTCCTGAAGGTAAGTCCGCCGGTGGACCGCATTTGGAGATTTCTGGGGCGGCTATAGGAGCTGCCATGGCAAAAGGGTTGATGATGAGGTTTGAGGCGCCATAAAGGCCACCCAAGCCCAAAAGCACATCCCTCCTATCAAGATTGTTAACCTGTTCATGGCTTTCATTGTTTTTGCATGAAACCGTGAACTGATGATAGTTACGTTTGGCACTGAGGTAAAACTGTGATGGCTTGGTAGAGAAAGGGCAGGAGGACAGAGTGGAGGAGGAGGAGTAGGCAGTGGAGCTTTGAAGCGGAGTTGAAAGAGATGCCATTGGCGGCTTTTCTTTAGGGGAATGTGGTAGCAAAGAAGCTAAGGGAAGCTCCTATTCTTATACTGAAGCAATTGGCTACCCCGTGTCACCGATGTTTTTATTTTTCTTCTTGCTAAATAGAAGTACAGCGTTAAACACGTGATTTTGGCCAGTGGTATTTTTATTTATTTATTTTTTTTAGGTTGGTTATTGGTGTTCTTTGGTGGATGTAAATGAAGAAAGATGCAAAGTCAGTCGCAAAGTCTATGATGACTGCTGCATTAATTCAGTAGGATCAATAACATTCTACACAATTTGAAAGGGAATTGGAGCAAGTACACTTGAGGTTTCATACTTTTTGGGAGATCTTATTGGCACTTTTTTTTTTTTTTAAAAAAAAAAAGTCTCGAGCATTCTATCCTCCATTCCGTCGCTTTTTTGTGCTCCTCCTGCACTTCATCCTCTCTCTATGTTTTAAAGGGAGGATGGAGTGTCAGAGACTTTTTTAAAAGTGTTAATATTATATTTTTTTTAGATGTTGGTGTATGTTTATCAATGTAGTTTTATTTATTTATTAAATTAATAATATTAGTGTATGTCAGATTGTGTAAAATATACACAATCAAATAATTGCATAGAAACCCTAAACCTACCTGTCCAAACCCATTCAAAAATGATGGTCTAATCAATGCGGGGAGTGGAGAGCAGAAAGAAATCTTTTGATAATGTATAAATGCATAAATGCTGAGACTGGACAGCAGAACTCTAAAAATGCATGGATAAGTTCGTGTGGCGTTATAGCCCATAGGATCCCTTTTCTCTCTTATCAATTATTTGGATGGGTCAATTTTTCAAAAATAAGTTTTCCAAATACAATATCACAATAATATACAAATAATAACAATTCAAAAAATATTTCATCCATATAATATATCAAATATTTCAAAAAATATTTATAATAAAAGTTTTTCATATATAATGCTATAGTAAAATATTTCAAAAACACTTCCAAAAACAATTAATCCAAATGGGGCGTATGTTTTTTAATGTGTTGTTGGAGAATAAAGGACCACGAGCAAACTAATTATAGTGGTTTGAGTAATAGTAAAAAAATTTAATTCACCAATTTTGTATTGTTTGGATTATTCTGATATAATATGATATTTTTCGTTCAAATTATTAAGTTAAAAAACTTTTTCAATACCTTTGAGAAGAAAAGGAACATAGATAATATAGTTTTGGTATTTCAGTGCAATCTTTCAATCGAGAATAAATGCAGCGAATAAAAAAGCAGAACTCGTTCAATGATGGTCTACTTGGATGTTATAGGTCCGTTTGGATTAGTTATTTTTTTGAATTTTTTTGAAATATTTTACTGTAATAGTGTGTTTGAAAAATTTTTACTATAGAATGTTTTTTGGAGGAGTTTTTGAAATATATTTTGAGGTACTTTTTAAATTTAAAATATTTTTAGAATACTTTTTAAAAAAGTAATACTATCACCTACAACCACAATCGCCACCACTCCCTCTCTCCTCCTTTCTCCTTCCTCCCCTCCCCTTCCCCCCGACTAGGGCTGCAAACGAGCCGAGCCGAGTCGAGCTTTGGCCTTATCGAGTCGAGCCTTGACTTAATTTCATCGAACTCGAACTCGAGCTCGAGCTCGACGAGCTGGCAATTTGAAGCTCGAGCTCGAGCTCGACTCGATTCGAGCCGAGCTCGAGCTCGAGTTCGAGCTCGAAAAAATAAAAATAATTATTTTATTTTTTAAAAAAATAAATAAAATAATATTTTTTATTAATAAATAATAAAATATTAAGGATATTTATGTAATTTTACTATTAAAATAAAAATAAAATAAAAAATATATATATATACTCGAGCTCGCGAGCCGGCTCGCGAGCTAACGAGCTTAATATTTTGAGCTCGAGTTCGAGCTCGAGTTTGACTCGACCAGCTCGAGCTCGACTCGAGCTCGAAAAATGTCGAGCTCGACTCGAGCTTGAATCGAGCCGCTCGCGAGCGGCTCGATTCGTTTACACCCCTACCCCCGACCCTCCAACCCTCTCCTCCTCCCCTCGATATGGTCAAGAAGAGGAGAAGGAAAAGGAAATAAAGAAGGAGGTGGAAGAGGGTGGTGGCGGTGGCGAGTGGCAGTGATAGGTGGAAAATACTGTAAGATTTTTTAAAATTTTTTTATGTATATTTGTGAGTTGTTTTTTATTTATTGTGTGAATGAAATGCTTTTTGATGAGTTGTTTTTGTTTTTGTATTACTGTAACATTGTATTTAAAAAATTAGTTTTTAAAAAGTAGACCAATCCAAACGAAAGTGTTTATTTAAAATTTTATTATACTTATTTTTAAAAAAATATTAATATTAATTCAAAATTAATATTTTCCCCTCCTCCACCACCCATCACCCACCACGTCAAACTCCACCTACCACCAATACCTACTCCACCATCTGTGCCTATTTCATGTTTTCTTTTATATTTTTCAAAATGTGTGATTGTTTTAAAGTGTTATCGTAATTGATATTTAAAAAAATATATTTTCTAAAACAAGCAAAAAAAAACAAGTTACCTAAAGAGATTTACCACCTGGGGCTAGCCGAGGGTTTAATGGAAAAAAAGTTATCTAAAGAGATCCATTGATTGGACAAATGCATGCACATACGTGGATGAGTTGGCGCCGCATTATGGCCTACAGACACCTTTTCAAATGTCTATTGTAGATTTTGAATAATTGGGTTAAGATTCAAGGACCACAAGTAAATTGATCATTAGTGTCATTTCAATAATGGTTGTAAAATTCATCCCGCACTTTGACAATGTCTGGATGTACCCTGATATTGTATGATTCATTGAAATCATTAGACCCCATTTGGATTGCAATTTTTGGAAAAAAAATTATAATAACATTTTTAAGGATGTGATGTATGTAAGATAAAAAAAAAGAAATTATAAATCATATAGAAAGAACATTCATAAAAAATGTAAAAGTATATGTCCAAAAGATCACAATCCAAATTTTTCAGTAACTTTGGGAAGAAAATGAAAATAATTCAAATAATTTCCCTAAGATTCTTATTTCGCTACTATTTGTACACTAGAAGAAAATTCTTTTCTAATGACGTTAAAAATGGCAATTTATGCATACTATAGTGATTTTTTTTGATTTAATGGCATTCTCTTGTTGGCGAAACCAATGCCACTACTGTCCAGTGGCACTTAAAAAGTGGCACAAAATAATACTACATTTTTTTTTAATTTTATCATACGACAATAGTTAGTCTAGTTTATTCCTATTCTAACCTACACTGAGAGGGAGAAAGGCCCAACGAGACTTAGAGAGACCAACGAAAACTGAGCCATTATCAGATCATATGAATTTAAAAGAAATCACATATAATGGCACATTAATGGAAGGCAAAATTTAAACCCATGATCTCTTATCCTACCAAAATTTAGAGTCTTTAGTGTTGACTAACAATCAAAAAGGGCCATTGGTTCGAAAATAATACTACATGGTATGAGAAGATGCCACTTTATGAAATTTTAATGGCACTTGCAAGCGGCATGCGTTGAGTTGCCATCGCACTTCAAATGCCACTATATAAAGCTATTCTAACACTTTCAAATGCCACTAAAAAAATTAATCGCATTAAAAAAGTAATTTGAATATTAACAATCCAATTGATCATGTTCATCTATGCAATTAATTATAATATTGCAAAAATGCTACAAATAAAAAGAATTCACAAATGACTATTAAATAAAGTAAGAAATGAAATAACAAACACATCAATATTTCTTACAAATTTAATACATTTTGGTGAACGAACCATGTCTAAAAACCAATCTTTTAAGCTAATGACTAAATAACAAATCTTTAGTTCTTAACTAAAGATGAGTTTTTCTCATCACAAGATGAAATTTTGACCACAGCTGATCTTTAAACCAGCTAAAAGTGATATGTATAGTATAACCAAAACAATTGCAAATATTAAAGAAAAATCTCAATATTATGAAAGCCTAAAACGATTACAAAAATTTCATATTTATTAAAAATTTAACTCATATATCAGGGATTCAAGAACTCAACTAAAAGTACTATTGGCACCACCCCAAAATTTTCTACCATAAGATTTTATACCACATCGACCTGCAAAATTGAACAACAGAAAAATAGATTAAAAAAATTGTGCTTCACAGGACAAGAAATAGGCGCACCAAATGATAATTTGATTATGCCCTACACTCATTGTTGCTAATTAGGAGAGAAAAGGAGACTTCCTTTAGGTGATACCCAATACAGATGCTGATGTGGGATGATCACAAGAAAGGATGGGATAGTAGGGTTTTTGAAGAATGTTCAAAGAAGGAGAGATTTCAACGAGTTTTAATAATTAAGACCTCCTCTAATACTTATGAGATAGTGGAGTAATTTAAGGAACCATATCTTATTAATTAGAAAGATCATTTTTGTTTATATTCTATTTCATTTTAGTTTTTATAAGTTGATTCCTTAAATTCTAGTAAAACTTGTGTTCCAATGGCATTTTTCAATAAAATGTAACTAAATTGTGACCAAATTTATATTTGATGGCACTGTGAGAAAAAGTACCACTAAGCCAACACATTTCACAAGTAGAGCTATAATACCTTTTTTTTTAACAAAATGCCACTAAAATCTTGTATAGTGCCACTAATTCCATATTTTCTTATAGTGGTATTCCAGTTACGGGCTACTGATTTTTGTCATTTTCGTTTTTGGTCCATAGGGGCTCTCTTGAATAAAGTATATTGCTTGTGCGTCTACTTTTTCTCAGGCACCACAACTACAGTTGAATTTTATTCTTCTCTTCCACGTAGTTATTCAGCAAGAAAGAATAGCTGTCACGTCCACCTTTCAAGTAGCTTGGAGTCCGAGGATATATTTGGTTGAGACTTATTACAGAGATTATCTTCCTCTTAAGTCAACCAAAATTAGGCAATTATTGTTCGCTTCCAGAAACTGTAAAAGTTCTAGGAAAAAGAAACATGTTATTGATTTTGTCAATTCTATGATGAAAGTTCTTTTCACTGGATGAATATCATGAATGTAATTAGTTTTTTTCTTTTTTTTTTTTGGGTTGGGAAGGGGAGAGGGCAAAAGGTCATCTCTTCATTTAGCTTACTATTGTACATACCTTAAGGGCCTCAAGAGGAAAATTCCATAACACGAGTTTTGGGACAGCAAATGAGTCGAATTGAGTCAAATTTTGATCTAATTAAATCGAGTCTCGACGTAATTGTACCAAATTTAAATTTGATTTCGAGCTTGACGAACTTTCAATTTAAAGTTTAAACTCAAATTCGAGCCAAGTCAAGTTCGAACTCAAATTTTAAAAAAATAATTATTTTATTTTTAAACAAATAAATAAAATAGTAATTTTTTTAAACAAAGAATAACATATTATGAAATATATGTAATTTCATTATATATGTATATAATCGAATTAACTCGTGAGTTAACAAAACTTCAGTTCAAACTCGATTTGATCAGATCGAGTTCAAATTAAAATTAGTGTTAAACAAGTTCAAATTAAATTTTGACATCGAACTGTTCACGAGTAGGTGGATTTGTACGCAGCTCGAGCTGTCATTTGCTCTCAACGCTAACGAATGAAAAAAGTTATGCGATCAAAAAAAATTTGCAATCTTTCTTGAAAAGATGATTACTTCGTACTGTGTGCTTTACTTTTTCTGTCTGACAAGCTGTCAAGTAAAAAGTACTTTTTCTTTCTAGTTAGCCGATAACTTTTTCTTTCTAGTTAGCGGATAACCTTTTCTTTTTCTTTTGAGACTATCCCATAACTATTTTTTTTTCAATTGTCGCTGAATCAAAATTAATGCTACTCCATGCAAGTTGAGCAGCAGAATAGTGGAACAACCACATTCACAAACCCGTGATGCCGTGACAGAAAATGACAAATAATTTGTCGACAAAGGTGTGCAAAAGTCTCATTGTTGTCCGGACGACGCACCTGATTTTTACCTTGTCCACAATTCTTTAGGATTAAAATTAGGGTAAGCGCAAATTGGATGCTCGCTCCATGCATTGTTTTGCCATCAGTCCTTTTTTTTTTTAATCTTTACTCGACCTGTATATTAGTATATATCCGATAATTGAGAACTCGCTCAAAAAGGGTATGATAAACATAGAGCTGTTAAACGAACCGAACTGTTCGGTAGCTCGGTTCATTTCGACTCGTTCGTGTTCGTGAAATGCTCGTTCGAAACCTTAAACGAACCGAATTAGAACGAATTTTTTTGTTCGATTAATAATCGAGCGAACACGAGCATGTTCGGGAGTTTTAACGAACGTTCGCGAACATAAACATAATTATCATTTGACAAATTTTAAGGTTAATTTTATGGCTGGACTTTTATATTTGGAGGGCAAATTGCTTTGTTTTATTTGTTGTTTTTATGTTAATGTTAGTTATATAGTTAATGAATAATAGAATTTAGTCACTTAGTGCTTTTATTGTTTTTTAGAATGATTAATAATTTGCATGGCATATTTAAGGCTTAAAATAATTTGGATTCGAGCATTTCGAGCATGTTCGCGAACGGCTCATTTATATTAAACGAGCCGAACACGAACTCGAACTCGAACACGAACTTTGCTTAACGAGCCGAACACGAACACAGGTTTGGAGTTCGAAAATTAACGAACGAACACGAACGTTGTTCGAATCGCTTAACGAACAAAGCTCAAACATGAGATACTCGGTTCGATTCGGTTCGTTTACAGCTATAGGTAAACAGTACCCATTCCATACTCGTTTATTATTTAATTTTTTAAAAATAATTTATACTAATTTAATTTTGTAAATAGTACCTTGTTTAAATATATATTCCATACCAATTAAAATTTTTTTAAAAAACATAAGATCATAACCTCTAAAAATGAATTTTATAAACTAACCATAGTCTCTCATATTTATAGTACAATTTGTTTAATGAAATTGCTCAATTAGCACTAAAAATATTATTTTGTAGTATATATATAAAAATAAAAAATAAATAATATATATGCAGGACAAGTTGAGTACCTGCAAATTCTTAATCTTGTGACCCTAATTCGTCTCACATATAAGTGGATACCCTACGCTTTTTTGATCCGATCAAATATTGTGGATTTTGGTACCATATTTTTCAGATCGAATCGGATTGATCATGATTGGTTTTCGAGTTAGTGGGTATTTTTGCCCACCCCTAATTAAATGATTAAAATACTTATTTGTGGGTAAAATACTTGGGAGTGTTATTTGAACTATCATTTATAATAATTACTATAGTAATTTTTATGTTGTAATGTATATGACATGAAATTGTAATTAAAAAAGTAAAATAGTATTTGTGATGCGAGTACAAATATTATGTCAAATGTTACATATCCAAACAGACCAAAGATGATCAAATCATAATTGCATTAACAAAATCAATCAAACTAACTATAACACTTGTAATAAAAAAAATTATAACACTTCCCAATGGGAAAGAAGCATTTTTACATTTTTAGACTTAAACCATCAAACCATTTGCTTTTCTCTGGCTAAGTAAAATATTATTGCATCAATAATTCCCCCATAACAAGAGTACCTTATTATTTGTAGCATGATGATACCATCTAGCTCGGTGAAGTTATTAAATACTTATGTAAACGAAAAAAAATAAGTTAGGCATTAAAACCCTATGAGGGTATTCAATGCCATCCTAAGTTAGTATCCCACAGACATCTTATATCTTACCCATAGAGATTACGAATTTTGGTCGCCAAAATGTGGTTTCCTATATCTATTTAGATGAGAATGGTTGAGCTACGTATGCTATTTCGGTAGCAGTAACACGCTAGTTAAAGGGCAGAAGCCAGAGGTTAATTCCTCAACAAACTCTACTGATAATCTCTCCACCCTTAAATTAGTTCCTTGAATCCTATACTAGATTCAAGAATTTATGATATTACTTCAAAAAACACCAACTAGTGCTTGAAATCAAATAAGCATTAATAAGTTACACCTTCCCTCGATGGGAAATAACTCTACAACTTATATCAATAGAATAAAAAAAAGAAAAAGAAATTTCATGGGACTAATTGAACAAATTATATCAGTAGTATAGCAAAAACAAAGATTTCAAGTTTTTTGTTGATCAGACAATTAAGCATTAATAAATAGCACCATTCTTCGCATGAATAATAAGTAGACAAGTTATATCAGTAGGACAGAAAAAAAATTTCAAGGTTTTTTTTATTGATAAGGGGATACTCGAATTTGAACTGGAGATAATGACTTAGATAAGTGCATGTAACTCACAAATGCAAACCACAAAATTTTGAATTGTTACAAAAGTTAAGTTAGAATTTTTTTTTCTCTTCCTTTTTGTAGAAAAAAATTAGACTCACTCTATTGTCTTTAAATTTTCCAAATTTCTGATAGGATAATGTAAAGAATGAAAGATATTTGAGAAGATTTAGAAGGAATAAATTTAAAAAAGGTAAAGGGATTATTAAAAAAATTAAAAGGGCACAAATGTAGGAAAAATTACTAAAGGGATAATTTTAGAAACCTCTCCTAAGGTTTTTGACAATTTCAGTGTCTTTCCTTAAGGTTCTAAAAATATCACTGACCTTCCTTGAAATTAATTTTCTTGTAACAATTTAGCCCAATTAAAAAAACACAACAATAAAAAATGATTTTAGGTGTGAAAAGATTTATTTATACCAAAAGTGCCTCTCAACTATTATATTAGTTAGATTAAATATTTGATCTAATGTGTTAATTTACTTGTGGGACCATTACTACACATGGTCAATAAAAAATTTTCATCGTCCATAATAAAAAGTAACAACTTTCAAAATTTAACAAAACAATTTTTTCCATACCTTAAGATTCTTGTTATCACTACAATTATAAGAAAAATTCACCCAACTGAAATCTCTTTATATTTGATTTCTTTTATTTATTAAGTACATAAATTGGAAAAAGGATGCCTAGTATTGGATTCTTTTTTTAGATGCCAAATTAGATTTTCTTTTTAACATTTCAAATTATGGTTAATTTAGTTTGTAAATGTCATAATTGTTTCTTATGTCTAAATCCTTCAAATTTATCAAATGCATTACATTCGATTTCTTTTATTTGTCAAGTGTATAAGAATTTAAAAAGAAACACCTAATATTGGCTTTATTTTTAGATGGCAAATTAATTAACCTTTACAATCCAAATTATGGTTAATGTAGCTAGCAAACGTTTAACTCTTTTCCTTCGCATGTATGTCTAATTATTCTAAATTATAAGGATAATTGAGTCCTTTAGTCATTAGTGATTGTAAGCATTGGATCCCAAATAACTGATAGGGGTGATTAGTGAAAATTTTAAAGCTTTAGAAGAGGACAATGAAATTGTCAGAAAACCTCAAGGGAGGTTTCTGAGATTATCCCTTAGTAAAATTAAAAAATTTTGCTAGCCCAATATATAATTTTTGAAGTTGATGGAGGGGAATGCGGCTCCGCCCTGGATCCAAGGGTACTGACATTTTTCACGTGGAAACTTGCAATCGTGCACGACTTGACTTTGGACACCCTTTCCTAAAGGTCGGGTGAAAAATGGTAAAAGATGTGGGAATTATCTTTTGCAATAATTGAGCGGGAATCACGATAACTTGTGGAGCCAAAGTTTAGCACGTGCGTATTAAACAGTGATTAGGTTAGAGCTATGGCTTAAATCGTGATTAAAATTGAAGACGACGAAGGAATTAGCCAATTAGGATTCATTAGCAATGTTTCTTGTGCTCTTTTTGCAGGTAGGCAGAACCCACGCCCTTGCACCTTTCTCACATGCATGTCATTCATCTCGGTCTAGTAATGTTTGACGTCTTCCAGTTAATTAATGAAAAATGTCATATAAGAGTGATTTTTAAGGACTTTTCTAGCCGGCACTTAAATTATACCTAACATATTATATGCAAAAATAAAACAATTACCTTATATTGCATTTATAAATTTGTCTTATTTAATTTTATATTTTAAAATATTAACTAATGAATTACATTTTAACGAAGCTGATGGTCCCATTGTAGTAATTTGATTGCCACACCACATTTTCAAATGAAATATCGAATTTATACTTTATAATCAGTCAGAAGAGTTGCATTTGCGGCAAAATTCAAAAGTTTAGTGGGCCCGGATTGGGACTTGTGAGTCGCGACAATCAAATTACTATTGTGGTATTATCAGCAGTGGATGAGTGGACAGTCGTAGCTTTCCTTAAAAAATGAAAAAAGGAAAAGTAGGAGCCAGTTGTTCTGCACAAGTTGTCTAATAATCCAATTGCGTTTTATTGCAGAAGGGCACTAGTACGAAGCATCACATGGCATGGTTCCAAACTTTCAGTCGGTCATTATACCATCGTACGAAGAATCTACCAGGATCAATTTTTTTGCCTCGTGGAGATTAAGCTCTATTTGCTTGCCACCCGGCCGTACGGATAAAAAGAGAGAAACTGAAAGAAATAACTTGCATTGTGTGCATTGAACATCTTACTGACATAGATAATGAATAAATAGAAATTAATATCATTCCGATTCCGATTGTCATTTCAAAAGCAATTACTATTTTTGGCTAATAATTATTCTAAAAAAATACTACTATCAATTTGCCCAAGAAATCACTAGTACCTGGTAATACAAAAGATGCCATGGAAAATACCTAGTAATGCAAAAGACGCCATGGAAAAGGTACCTAATATCGTGAATATTTCTGGCATTAGAATAGCTGTCCCACCCATTTTGTTAAGATAAACAAGAAGTATATCATCAAAAAAAAAAAAAAAGAGAGGAAGAAGAAGAAGAATACTCTCAACTCTTATGTGTGCTTGAGAAGAGTGGTTTTTAGGGAGTTTTTAACATGCAAGTTAGGGAATTTTCCAAATCTATAGCTTCGGTTGCTATTCTCTTATCAATAAAATATGGACATAAAATCAAGAAGGAAACAAAATTGCACTTCAGAAGAATTCTGGAAAAAAGTCTCCCTTTGTTTGTACTTCGTACAGCCCAATAATAGTTGAAAACTGTCCTCAAGATGTCCTAGACTTTTAATATCTAAACCATTCTTCTCCTAAAATCTGTGTTATAATTAAGTTCAAAACAACACAAAATGAGTAAAAATTTGTTATGCTTTTCCTCTTTTAATTTTCCCTACCAATATATGAGTGTACAGCAAAATAAATGTAACAAAAAAAAACGTGTCGGAAAAGTACCATTATTAATATTTTGAGCTAACCCATGTACATCTCAATAAATTCTGACATTTTACTCCAAGGACAAGAAACGAAAGTGTTTATCATGATGTTTGGAGCAAATTATTCGATTAGTCATTAAACTTTTGAAATCTTTGATTTTTTATCACTAAACTATTAAAAGTCTAGTTTTGACCACTACATTATTTAAAATTTAAATTTCAAACCATTTCGTCAAATTTAATCATTAATTATGCCCCTTTCTTTAGTCTCGTGAATTGTGTGAGCACTTAGATCTGTCATATTTAACGATTAAATCTAACGAAATGACCTAAAATCTAAATTTTAAATAGTTCAGTAGTCAAAATCAAAATTTTAATAATTCAATAATCAATATTTAATGATTCAAAAAATTTGATGACCAACTAGATAATTTGCTCTAATGTTTGCGAGTATGAAATGGAAATGGAATTGAATAGACTTTACATTCAAAGTTAAGTGAAGTTGGCCACCACAAATTAAATTGCATAGGGTGGACATGGTACAATCAAGATTGAAGATCTATGCGTAGTATTGAAAGCACGATTCCTACGAAAAAAAGTGGGGTGTAATTTCATTTGCGGACTAATTAAATCAAGGGATAATTGCAGAAACCTCTCCTAAGGTTTCTGACATTTGCACTGACCTCTCCTGTGATTTTAAAAATTACATTGACCTCTCCTGAGGTTGCTAATCCTTTGCAAATTTAGTCCAAATGATTAAAATATTATTTTAGGGAGTGAAATTAGAATTTTGTACCAGATTTGCCCTTTGTGCTACATATCCAATGAATGACAAAGTATTATAAATCAATTAACAATTAATAAACTTTAAAGAGTATAATTTATGGGCAAACACGCATTACTCATTTAAAGTATAAGTACTTTACGGGTATTTTACTTTCAAACATTTAATTTATGATAAATATATCAATATTTGTAAGTAAAATTCAAAAAATGTTACAGTAATATTCTTGCAAAATGAAATCGGTAGGTTATTTATTTAATATAAATTAAATATTTTTTAAAAAAAGAAATGGCCAATAAAGTATTAATTTTTTATGACTTTCATCCATTACATGAGTAAAGTATTCGCTCTTTATGTGCATTTTATTCTGAATCATTTAATTTATGTTAAATACATAAATGTTTGTAACTAAAATTGAAAAAGTGTTATATTAATATTTTTACGGAAGAGAGATTGGTAGGTTTTGTATTTAACAAAAATTAAATATTTGAAAGTAAATACAAATTTGTATTTGAGCGTAAATATTTGTATTAAATTAAATATTTGAAAGTAAAATACCCGTAAAGAACCGGTACTTTAAATAGTTACCGGCTCTTTATGGGCAAACACGCATTACTCATTTAAAGTACCAGTTTTTTACGGATATTTTACTTTTAAACATTTAATTTATGATAAATATATCAATCTTTGTAAGTAAAATTCAAAAAGTGTTACATTAATATTCTCGCAAAAAAGAAATTGGTAGGTTTTTTATTTAATATAAATTAAATATTTTTTTAAAAAAAGAAATGGCCTATAAAGTATTAATTCTTTATGGTTTTCTCCATTACATGAGTAAAGTATTGACTCTTTATGGGCATTTTATTCTAAATCATTTAATTTATGTTAAATACATAAATGTTTGTAATTAAAATAAAAAAAGTGTTATATTAATATTTTTACGGAAGAGAGATTGGTAGTTTTTGTATTTAACAAAAATTAAATATTTGAAAGTAAATACAAATCTGTATTTGAGTGTAAATATTTGTATTAAATTAAATATTTGAAAGTAAAATACCCATAAAGAGCCAGTACTTTAAATAGGTAATGCGTATTTGTCTATAAACTATATTCCTTAAAGTTTATTAATTGTTAATTGATTTGTAGTATTTTGTCATTCATTGGACATGTAGAACAAAGGATAAATTTGGTAAAAAAATTCTAATTTCACTCCCTAAAACAATATTTTAATTGTTTGGACTAAATTTGCAAAGGATCAGTAACCTCAGGGGAGGTTAGTGTAATTTTTTAAACTATAGGGGAGGTCAGTGCAAATATCAGAAACCTCAGAGGAGGTTTCTGCAATTATCCCTTAAATCAATCATTCAACGACCACATTAACTATGTGGACCTTTATACCTGTATTTTTGCCCCAGTTCACTTTTTGACGTTTCAATGTGCAACTTGATTGGTACCAGAACATCAATCTTCCTGGCTGCAGTCCTATTTTATTTTTATTTTCTGCAAATATGACACTGGATTCTTTTTTATTTTTTTGAAACCTGACATGGGATTCTTTTAAGGCCTGCTAGGGACTGTTGTTAGGAGTTCCGTAAGACAACTATTACTGCTTCTGGTTATTAATATCCTCTTTTGTCTAAAAAGTTAAGTATGATACTGTATCAAATCTATAGCAATTACTAGACCATTTGCACTTAATTAAATTATGTTAGTATGAAATTAAGGCCCTGCTTGGATTGTCATTTTCTGTCAGAAAATTACGTCGTTTTCCGTGATTACATTTCCCTATTATTTTTTTTCCTCACATAAATCAAAATTGCTACAGTATTTTTTCCATGGAAAATCATGAAAAATGCAATCCAAACGGGGCCTAAGTGTTCGAGAGCGATCACCTTTTCCTCTCTCTCTCCCTCCTCCCTATTTTTTATTGCTTTTTTTAAAATAGAGGAGTGGAATTTAAAAAGCAGAAAGATAGAGAGAAAAAAGATGAATTAAAACTAGAATCTCTAATTTTTTAAATTTCAACTTTTCCTCAAGGGGGACCGCCTTTTCACCAAGATGATTTTTTACTAAAAGTTTGATATACCAAAACTACATTCTTCCATGTAGGATTACACACAATTGAATGGCACAAATGGATAAAAAAGACGGCCATAATCTCCACGATGACTCTCGTTATCTTGCTCTTTCATTATTTTTTCTTTTGAATCTAAATTAAAATCCTAATCTTTGCTTAGCCCCAATTCAATGAACCAACTTAAGATAATATCTATTCTCCCGAGTCATGATTTTCACATTATTGCTGCAAATCCAACATTTCCATTAATTTTATGTTGTACGAAAGATTTTTTTGTAAGGTATGATGGCTGCCGATATAAAAGATGATAGCATCAAATGCCCACCGATTGGGTCTGGGACAAAAAAGTAGTTGATCATCAAGATAATATTTAATGATTCGAAAAGGGCTTCCAAAGACGAAGCACAGAACCCTAATGGACCAATGGATGTTGATGTAAGTGGGAGGGTCTTGCATCCCTTAACCATGAGGTCTCAGGTTCGAAATTCATGGGAATGAAAAAAATAATTTTGGGAGAGTTTTTTCCTGTAAGGAGCCCGACCTCATTCGAACAAAATTAGTCGCAAATCATAAAATGGATGTGAACACCTGTGGGTTGTACCTGAAAAAAAACAGAAGCCTAATGGTAAGAACAGGCCCAACGATACATTGAAATATATATGCGGCAAAGCCCGTGTTTTGGAAATTTTCTGATGGTCCATTAGACCCAATAAGGCAATAACCACATATTATTCGCAAACATTGAGAAATTGTGTACTCAACGTCACTTTTCTTATATTAAGATTTAAGAATATACCGTGTGATGTATGTGATACATGCAATAGAACTTAGCCCATTTTGATTGCTATTTTTTTAAAGTTTTTACGAAAAAATGTATCATAATAATGTAATATGTGTAAGGTAAAATGTTATTAGAAAATTTATTTACAGAAAACATAAAAACTTTTTGAAAATAAAAATGACAGTCCAAATAAGGTTAATATTAAGTAACCTTATTTTATTCCAAATAAGGTTACTTAATAATTTTTTTTTATTTGAACCATCGCATACATCGCTATACACATCTATATAATATAACACATGGTATACAAAAGGGCTAAACCTATAATAGATCGAAATTGTCAGAGTCCCGTATTCCTTCTTCCTCTTTATTTTTCCTTCTAAAACAGCCTCTGGCTTACCAAATCTGCTCGCCACACTCCTCTGGAGTCTGCAACATCCCTACTCTCTCTGTTTCAACTTTTTCAACTGATAATATTTCAAGCAAAATATTTCAACTTCTTTGCTGCACCATTCTTTCATTTACATGTTGATCGTGCAAATCAGACTCCATGTCCAGGTCCAACACACCAATACAAAATCATACTGCTATCGTTTGAGATAGGAAATCTCAGGTCTTGAAGATTTATTTCACCAATGAATATAACATTGCTGAGATAGGATCCCATGCATGATGGAAAATGATATGTTTGGTAATATGAACGTATTGGAAGCCAACGTTGTAACTTGTTTCTTGGGTTTTATAGATGTTCACGAGTTGCGAGATGCATGGTTATTCGAAGTGTCTATCAAACTAGATTTAAAACTGATTTTCCAAACCAACTTCCAGACCTCGTAATTTAAATTGTCTATATATATATATATATATATCAAGAGCAACAGATCAGATCACATGTACCAAGACTTTGTGGCGAATATACAACAATGAAGCAAATCAACTCTAGAAACCACCTTTTCATGCCCCCGTTTACTCGATCTCTTGGACATCACTTCTTACGAAGATCAAGGATCTCAATCTAGAAAGACAGATACTAGGATCATTCATTCTCTAGAATCATTTTTTCTTTTTTCTCTGGATAGTGGTGGACCTGGTGGTGGGTGGTGGTGTTTAAATTTTAAAATGGGTCTGTCTAACGGGTGTCCTATGTACTCGTTAAAATATATTTCAAGTGTCATATTTTTAAAAATGTAAGATTAATTAAAAAAAGTAAATAAATACAAGGTAGTTTAGGTAAAATTAAATAGAAAAAGTATATAAATGCAAAGGAGGGTAATAATTTTTAATATATATATGATAAGTTAAGTGAATATTAGATGTGTTAACGTGTGCCTTATAAGTAGCCGTTACAAGAACCCTTTTTAAAATGTATCTCAAAAAAATTTAAATTTTAAAAATACTTCAAAATGCATTCCTAGTCTTGAACCTCCAAAAGAATTAGGAATGACAATGGATTGGCTATCCTTCAAAATATCTCTTAATAAATCTTAATTTTTAACCTGCTTGTCTAAATACTCTCTATGGGTGTCCTTTTAGCTTTTTCCACAGGATAGTTCAGAAATGCTTTGCCTGGCAAGGGGTGCTTTCCATCTCTATCATAGTTAAGTTGCTTGAAATCTCACACTTGGCAATGATTACTCGAGTGTAAACTTTGAGAACATCTCAAACTTACTAATTGGCTAAATTTCATGTAATACTGTTGCCATTCCCACAGAGAGAGAGAGAGAGAGAGAGAGAGAGAGAGAGAGATATGAATTTAGAAGCCCGGTTGAAAGTCACTTGTAAAGGTTTTATTGAAAAGTTTGCAAGGACACCAGTTAGCGTTGTTGAAATTATGTAGTAAAACATCTTCTCAAAGTTTGTAGTACATGCGTTGATTACAATATTATTACACAAACACCCAATATTGTACATGTAGCATTTGCAATGCTATTAATGCATTTAAGGTTTAGGAACAAAGGCAATCTCGATACCTCCTATGGTCACAGCACCTCTTCTGGGGACCAAAGTGACCAAAATGCTGTCAAAATCATCAGCTCCCAATTCCTCCAGCACCTCTGAAATCGCAAAACACTGGGAAGTGGTAGATTTCATGCTATGTCCATGCGCCAAGCTGTTGAAGCTGCCTAGAGACTCAGCCTTGCACGGATTACTCTGACTGGTATCATCTTCGTTCACAAACACATCGAACACCACAGTTTCTCCTTTATCAAATTGGATTCCCTTAATCTTCAGCACCTCTTCTGCCTCTGCTTTCTCTTTTCCACTCCTTGATTTCTTAGGCCGCTCAACCACGAAGCTGATGGGTTTCTCTAATTTCATTGGCAGCACTTCACTAGCCTTAGGTGCGGACTTTGTCGGGTTCAGGCCCTTTCTACGCGCTTTTGGCTTACAATCTAACCAAGAAAGTGGCAAGTCAGGATAGGTATATCCAAGCTTGGCGAGATTTGTGGAATCTTTCACCGTCACTCTAACGGGTCTCGCCGCCTCGTTGAAGAAAATAAAAGAGGAATTTAACCAATCTGGGTCTTCAATATTTTTGCGTTTCAAAACATTGTCGTAAATGTACCACATTCTATCAACGTTGGCATGGTGAGCATAGAATATAGGGTCTCGGCCGGCTGCATATAAGACGCCCATGTCCTCGTTGTTAGGCTGGGAAGGGTCGCCAACCCAATCGTGCACACAATTGTGGGGTATATTTTCAATGGAGCCCGCTCCTGGATCAGGATCATTACCCCCCAAAAGTGGCTGTCCGAAAAAACAGTCAGGCGTGGACGACTGAGTGATCATTTGAGTGTACATTGTGCAACAATTGTACTGGATTTGAATATTGGGGTCGATTTGCAAATCTGTGCCGTTGTAAGCTAAATCCACCACTTTAGGAGGCAAGTGTTTTGGGTTGCGGATGCAATCGTATAGGGACAATTTGCTGTCGTTAAACATGGATGGAATTTGCATGCCTGAAGAATCATCCCATTGCCAAAATGGCAAAGTAAACGTATCATCATCAAGCAAGTTTTTACAAATTCTTTCAAAGAAATAAAGGTACCATCTGTGCCACGGAAAAAATAGCCATGAGCTATGAATCTCCAATTTTTTGTCCGGAAAGCCCAATTGAGGATACCCTTCGTCACAATACACGCAATGGACGTTTGCCTGTTGGTAAAAATTACGAGGATCGCTCATAGAAAGGTTCTTCATTTTTGTAATGGCAGATGAATATTTTTTGACATAGTCATGGCTGACCGTGTGAGCCGGCAGTCTTGTGTAGACTTCACTAGCAGAAGGTGTATAATCATTGTATCCCGCGGCGGAGGGAGGGCAACAGTTGATAGGTATGCCATTTCGAGTCTCCGTGGCTTCGGTACAGTTGAAAATATCGGGTGAAACTGGCAGCGCAAGGCTTGATTGTTTGGTGCCGAGCGTGGTTGCAGCATATAGCCCGCCGAGGCCAAGAAGGACATCCCTTCTTTCAAATTTCCCCGCTGAAGTTTTACCACATTTGGATTTGGATGAACTAATACTGTCATCAGTACTAGGGTTTTGATGATGGTCTGCATTTTGGGCTTTGCATATACTAGCTTCTGCATGGGTTTTTTGGTTTGTTACACGAGTTGGGCGGAATGGGTGAGAAAAGAAGCCAGGGGAAGATGAGTAAATTAAAGGTTTCAAGGAGAAAGAGCTAACTGGGGCAGGATGGATAGGGTGAGTCGAGGAAGGAAGGGAAAAGAAAGCCATGGCTAGATTTGAAGTTTGGGTGCAGTTTGAGTAACTGGCCAGGTCCCTTGCGTCCTTTTATACAAGGTTTAATCGGTGTTTGCGTGAACAAACCATCTACATCCGTCCTTTTCTGTTTCTTGTACACATTTCCATGCACAAATATAATATGAATATAGGTTAGTCTAGTTTCTGAGATTTTTTTTTTCTACGTGTGGCCAGATTCCAAAAATTTCATCCTTATCTAAGGACGTGATGTAAGAACAATTGCACCAAAAAGAATGATCCATAAAAATTTCATTTTACCGTGAAAGAAAGATCAGCAATGCTGGCAATGATTGAAAAATCTGGGTGCACAATGTCGGCAGGGTAATTAGCATCTACTGTAATATCATGTACAAACAAATGATAGAAGGAGGTTTCCTCTCGTCCGCTAGGGTTAGAAGCGAAGAAGATAACAAGTACGTGATACAATTTACCATAACCTTTTCCTTCATTTCTCAAAATTAACTACTGAGTCCAATGTTGTTGTATTCAGTAAAATCCTATTGGCACTAACAAAAGTTGGTGCGTCAACTTAGCCCTAACATCTATGCTCTATTTTTCCCCACAAGAACGAGTTGCGTATTAAGGTTTTTTCCTAATCTCGTTTTATCTCATTTTTATTGATTTATCTCCTTAGTTACCACAAAAATACTTAAAATTCAAATTCAGGAAGTCAAACCGACCTTGTTTGGGCTTCAAATGCTATACTTAATTTGCTATTGATTAGTCTATGATATCTTTGTCATTTGATCAAACTGATCCTTTAGACGGATTCATTTCTTTTGTGTCACCTCTAACATGTAATCCACTATTAGAAGTTTTTGTTTTAGGCGTTCTAGATAAACTATCAATGATTTAAAATTTTTTACAATTTTGGGGTTTGTCAAGCTCAAACAAGAGGATCCTTGTGCACATTGGAATAGGATAACCTTCAATTTTTTCCTTTCAGTTTATAAATCTCACGAATTAAAAATAAAAAATAACACTCAAATGGTATTTCAAGCTTTCTGATTCCTTCTGCGTCTTCAAACAAATCAAATCTCTCCTTATATTTCAGCCTTAATACTTATTGTTCATTTGTTTCAGCTCGAACAACGGATTGAAAGCTTTAGGGACTGCTGCGAGAATATTCTCCCATTTCGCTGTAAATGCCATTCTTCCATGTGCATTTTTATGGGGTAAATGATTATGATATTGATGATAGCCTTCAACAAACATGACAGAGTCAGTCCAAGAAACGAGGCTCCCTGGTTCATTATCAAACAGCTCTTTATCTGGAAATTTACGTTGTTTTCCTCCGTCATCTGTGCTAAGAGCCCAACCCCCCCAGAGGGGGGGGGGGGGGGGGGAGGAGGAGGAGGAGGGAAAAAGATATGAATTTAGATCCCATGCAAAAACATACATAAAACTGTGAAACTCTTCAAGTACAAAGGCAATTAATTGAACCCTAAATGCACGCACAGATATTAAATAAAACACACATAAATGATAGTACTGCGAAACTCTCTAACTTCAACGGCAATTGAACCCCAAATGTACCTGCAGATATTGAATAACACAACACAAAAGTGATTGGTATGAGATTGCTAGGATATGGGAGTAGTTAATTAAGACACACAGTACAAAATATTAAGAAAAAGATGAACTAAATAACATTAAGAAGAAGACCACAAGGCTGCTGCTACAATTTTTTTTTCTTTCTTTTTTTGGTTGGTTTTTTTGACTGTTGCTCCAATGCAAAGATAAGGTTTTTGAAGGACCGAATCATGGTCAACCTTGGTTGGTGGTATCCTAGAGACAAAGGGATTCTACCTAATTCTTCGGGATAGATGTTTCTTTTGTCCTATATTCTACCTAATTCTTCGGGATAGATGTTTATTTTGTTCTATAATCCTATAGGACAAATTTCCATTCCAAGTCTCCTTCAATCTTTCTCATGGCGAAGTCTTTGTGGAAAAGGATGGTGCATGTGAAACACGTTTCCACGTTATTCACGTTTCCTTCAATAGTAGATTGCGAATTCCTGATCACCATGTTGGTGATCAGGAAGATCATGAATTCACAATATACTATTGTTTATCGATTTGTTACAAGAAACGAATAGAAATCTAATAAATCAAGCCAAATTTAGAATTGACACTTCTTTTCTCCTAAGCAAATGCCATTTATGCAGCTTTTCCTACCTTACAAATGTTGCCATAAATGTCTCAGATTATATTGACACTTAGTTTTTCCTCGTTCCAGAAGTATATTTCACAGTCTGAGCATGCTTCGTTTTTTTATGTTTTTCCTGCAATGTCAATTATTTCATTTCTTGCAATCATTTGTTTAGGATTTGAGAATCGATTCAAATCAGTTACACTACCAGGCATTTTTTTTCCTGCTTTAGGAAGTTCAGGACGGTTTATGAAGCCAGCGTAGGAATCAGACCAGCAGAAAATCCTTGATAAAGAGGAAAATATCCGCGAATGTGTCCTAAAATTCAGAGGGTGAAAATACCTAAAATATAGAAATAAAGAAATAATATAATGATAGACTAGTGAGAGATACAAGAATATCACTTTTCCTTCATTACCATTTTAGGATTTTTCAACTGAATCGTTTATATGTAGGAATATCTTTCAGAATCACTTCTCCTTCATTACCATTTTAGAGGAAAAAGATCGAGAAGGAATTCATCTTCTCCTAGCAAGAAGTGTAAATGAATCTATCACGGGTGGAAAATTGCTCAAATATCCATTGCTTCGTGAGGTATATTTTGCAACACAGATAGTTTAGCCTTTCATTAACTTTTAATGCCATTGATTTCACTTTGTGGATCCCCAGGTTGGTGAAGTTCATATTTCCTCAGCGTCTAAGCGATCAATTGATTTCAAGCCTTCGCAAAGGCTGCAATTTTGCCCGGGAATTGAAATTGCACATCTGAGAAGAATGAAATTGCACATTTGAGTGCGCTGTCAAGAAATATGAGAGACATGGATGTCTTACTAAAGAGACGTAAACCTGATATAGCCTCAATTCAGTCCATGGAATCTGGATTGTCTGATGCTGTGATTTTGACCTGCTGCTGCTGAAATAATTCACATTGCAAAGACTATTGCACAATGAAAAAAAAACTGTGACTCAAATAATCCACTTAAATTTTGCTCTTCTTATCTCAATTACAAGTGCTCAATGTAATTGCATAGACAAAAAGGTAGTGACAACTTACAAGTTCCTGGGCAGTCACTTGAAAGGTAAAAAAATGTTAGAAGAACACTTACAAATATGTACAAAAGTGATGCATGGAAAAACGAAGCTTGTATTCTTTGACAAAAGGATCGGTGCCTAAATAAACTACTTTGCACAAGTTGGTGGTTTAGAGAAAGCCACTGGTTTAGTACTCATAAGCAATTTCTTGTTCGTATAATGTTCTCCCCAAAACAAATAAAATTGTTCTTTGCTAAGTTCAAACTAGTGTAACACACATACTTTACCATATGCATTTTCTGCTGATTGCTTCATCTATTATAATTTATAGCATGCATAATTGATGAGTAATGGAGGGGAAAACAGCAGTATGAGCCTCCATAGAAATGAAGCCGAAAAAACTTTGCATGCTAGCCAGGCTTTTACTAGAGCGTAGTGTGTGGATAAAATCTGGGATTTATGCTTTTGTTTCTCAATATCTTAAATTCATAAAACTCTTTTGCTCAAAAAAATAATAAATAAATGAATTCATAATTAAATTCAAACACCAAACAAGATTCTTTGTTGTACTTTTGAGTTTGATGGACCCAAACCATCATCAACACAAACTCACAGGAAAATCTTCAAGAAATTACTCAACAGCAAAAACCCACGAGAAAATCTTCAAGAAATTGATTAAGAGACAAAGTACAAAAAAAACTTTTATTTCTCACTATGAAGATGAAGGCTGTGGCTTTTTTACTCTCATGAAACTGAGGCCATTGCACACTTTAGAAGAAACAGAGGGAACATAAGATGGAAGTCCCACGCGGACTACTACGTACAAGGGACTGTATCTCATGTGGTCATCATACTAACTGAATAATAACCTACTCTACGAATGACACCTGGCTCTCTACTAACTTAACATATACTAATACTAAAGCATAAAAGCTTAATAAGGCTTGATTTAATGATTTCTTTACAGAGTTTCAAACTAAAGTTTGATGTTGTTCTTTTAATAAGTAATAATCTTGTGTTTGAATATAAATAGTAGTATTAATCTTGTAGTTGGATATTAGAGCTGAGGTTTTGTTCTATAGAAAGGTGTGCTGTAAATTTAAGGAATTTTGTGAAATAAAAAAAAAGGAAATTGATAAGAAAAGGCATAGGTAAAGTCCTGCAGGCTGAGGAGAGGATATCTTCTCTGCTTGCACATGCAAGCTACCTAGATACACTAAAAAAATAGATTAAAAAGGTTAAAAATTTTTATGAACAATTAAAAAGATGTATGAAATGTCTAACCTATGGCCGTCTAAGAATCAAATGTGTAGTACCAACAAGCATTATAGTACGAAGTACAAACTGCATGAGAAATGTGTAGTACCAATTGTCTATTTTCTTATAAGTTTTCCGTCTGTGTAGTAGCGTAGTACAACCAAGTAGTACAAACAACTGAAAGATAAAAGGCCTCAAGGATCAACAAGCCTACTTATACGGATATGCCAAGTTTGTACCGATTAGTGCTAATTCGAATGCGGGCTCTTAGGGAAGAACAATTATCTTTTCGAAAGGAGAAAAGATGAGAATGATTCATTTGAAGATTATCAAAGTGTGTTGGTGTCTTTGGTGCAGAAACTAGAGACTGGTGCTGTAACCATTGGAGCTATTGAAACTCACCTTGCTCTTAAATTCGGATTTTTGGTTCTTTTTTTTTTCTTTCGAATTTTCTGTCGAGGTTCAAAATTTCTTGCAACTTTCTTTCCATTTCCAGTATGCTGCAAAATGTAACAGCAGATGGTTTTCTATTTCAGTATGAGACTCTGTATTATGGTCACAGCACATCTCTTTGGACCAAAGTCACCAACACATTTTCGTGATCGTCTGCCCTCCTCAAATTCTCTCAATTCCTCATCCATTCTAAAGTTGGAGGATGTTTTCTCTGTGCCCAGCACAAGCAGGTAAAATTTCCGAATTGCCATGTGTTAATTTGTTGCACGAATATTGTTTACTTGCTTGGAACTGTCATTTGAAAGCAGGAAACAGGGAGATAAGTTAAATGAAAAGCTTGACCAGAATGGACGAAAGACTTCAGGGGAGAAATATGATTTTGTCTAAAAACTCTAAATCTAAGATTTATTATTTGAACCCATTTTTGGCATTGGATTTGGGAATGATTTGTAGCTTTCCAAACATTTTAAATATGATATTTTAAAAATGAAAAGCTCCTCTTAGTACTTTGATCTTTTGTTATTTCAGTTTCTTGGCAAGTTCATGTTTGAATTTGATTGACTACATCATACACTTGATCTCATTTATGCTTTAAAAAAGAAAAGGAAGATATACTTCATAGCTAGCTATTTCTTCAATGTTGTGTCAAGACTACTCATTTAACCTGGCTAAGACCTGTTACTAAAAAATAAAATGAAAAACTGGCTAAGACCTTTACCTGGTGTAACTAATACAGATGGACTCGCTATTTAGAATAATCCGGGCTTTCGTAGGTTCAATTAGTCGCTGGGCATTCTTAGTAGCCGGTGCAAGTTTATTGGGTTTACATGGATTTGGAAAGTTTTTCAAAAACTATTTTTGTATTTGGAGTATGCAATAGCAATTCTAAAAATAACTCCAAAAACACACACAATCTTAAATATAACTTACAAAAAAATAAAAAATAAACCCAACCACATTTTCTTTTTTCCGCCTACCAACATCACCAACTACCCCTCGCCTCCATTCCTCTTCCTCACTTCTTTTCTCCTTCTCCTTTTCGTTCCCTCCCCTCCCCTCCTTCCTCCTCATCGTCCCTGATCTCCTCTCTTGCTGAGCCTCTCCTATGCCCTCCCTTCCCCCAATTGATCGCGATCAGAGGAGGAATGAGGCGAGGGGAGGAAAGGGAAGATAAGGAAGGAAAGGGAGGAGAGAGGAGGAAGGAGGGGGTGAGGGGTGGTGGCAATGGTAGATAGTGTTGATGGGTGAAGGGTGGTGGCAAAGGTAGGTTGTGGTGGTGGGTGATGGTGTTTAATTTTTAAAATATACCTCAAAAAATTTAAATTTTAAAAATACCTGAAAATGCATTTTCAGAAACACTCCCAAAAACGCTTCCAAAAATACCTAACCATCTATAGTAAAATTTTGCATATCCACCACTACAGAAAATTTTTTGAAAAATACTCCCAAAAATATATAATCCATACGGAGCTGTGCGAATTTGAATAGAAGATTATTTGAAATATTATTTAAAATAATTATTGTAGCATTTTTTTCCTGAAATGATTTATGTAACATTAGAAGGCGATCGAAAAACTAAAAAAAAAATGTGTTGAAAAACATATTTGTAATGCAAACAAATAAATTTTTTTACAAATAAAACCTATCCAAACACACCCAATGCGGGGGCTCAACCCAATGGGTATCCGGGCTTTCCATTCCAAATTTAGATCTTGTATAGATTCTAGTAGTAATGGTACAAATCATTAAAACTAATGATACAACGCAATAATTCATTAAAAAGTACTCCTTATAAGAATTTAAGAATAACCCTGATGGTTAGTACAAGAAGTCGTGATTGTTTCTTGCTGAAAGAGCAAAATAAGTCATCTTTTACGCCTTTCTGGGAAAGTAAGCATAGCTTTCTTCTTCTTCTTCTTTTGTTTTTTTGGTTGAAGGAATCTAAAGAAATTAAATTCTACAATGATGAGAAATGATATTTTAAGATCCAAAACACGCTTCTTTTTTGGCTTGATTCTTAGCGGAGTTGAGCTGCAATTGGTGAATGTAGGAAAGCCGATATGATATTACAGAGTTGTGAAAATGTACGGTCAATCATTAGCTAATAAATGTTGCCGAGGTACTTGTGTTGGTTGTGCAAGCATTTAATCTATTACACCTCCGAACCTCCTTAATTTATTTCTCGTAACCTCAATCTTTGGAATAGCAACATGACCTCCAAGATTAGAAGTAGCCTTTTCGGCTGGGATTATCAATTTGTCATTCCACAAATCCTAACATGAACTTAAAAACAGCCGCATCTGTAATTAAATAATTGATTGGGCAGACAAAAAGAATGTTCAAGACGTGTAAACCCTAATTAACATCGTAAATACGCAATAGATTCTCGAAGAAAACCGTTTAAAATCAAATCCAAGCCTCTACTAACCCAATGTAATCTCACATCATGAAACAGGTTCACGTAGCATTTAACAACAGAAAAAAGAAGGGTGCAAATACTGCATTCTTCTTTTCTTTCCCTCACTGCCTTTCGGGGTTTATTTAGACAGGTATATCACAATTCACAATCCCCATGCAGGTTTATTTAGGCAGACACATCACAGTACTCCTCATGCATGATCCGGTAAGATGAGATAGCTTTCCGAACCATATCAAAAGGAAATAAAGGTAGATTCAAGGCCCTAATTGGTTGAGGGAGGACACAGAAATCACAACATCTGAAACAAAAAACAGCATGCAAGACACACATATATGAAGCACACCATTAAATTTTTTTTTTTTAATCTCATGCAGACACCTTGGTGTTATCATACTTGATCTTGACTCCCGAGATGGTAACAGTGCTACTCTTGGGGACCAAAGTAACCAAGACACTCTCAAACTCATCAGCTCCCAATTCCTGCAAAACTTCAGATATAGCGTAACTCTTAGTAGTAGTAGAAATCATGGAATGTCCATGAGGCACGTTGATGAAGCTCCCCACCAGCTCAGTCTTCTCCGGCCCGCTCTCGTCCGGAGTATCTTCATTGATGTACACATCAAACTTGACAAACTCTCCAATATTGTACTGGATCCCAGATATCTCCAGAACTTCCTCTGCCTTCTGCTTCTCCTTCTTGGTCCTCTTCTTCTTTGGCCTCTTCACCAGAACAGTTATAGCTTTCTCCAGGGTCGTTGGAAACACTTGACTTGGAGTAGGAGCTGTTGGTAATGCGATAGCCGTCCTACGCGGGCTTGGCTTACTATTCAGCCAGGGGATATCCACAGTTTGATAAGTATATCCAAGAACTGAGGTGTCCAAACAGTCTTTTACATAAACCTTTACAGGCTTTGCCTGTTCGTTGTAGAAATAGAAACTGGAGTTTAACCAGTCTGAATCAGTTAAGTTCTGGCCTCCTAAAGAGTTCCAAAGAGACCACATTCTATCAACGTTGGCATGATGACAATAAAAGGCTGGGTCTCTTCCCGCTGAGTAGAAGGAGCCCATGTCCTCGCCATGAGATTCATTAGGGTCGCCAGTCCAAACGTGCACATTCGTATGAGGACTAGTTTCAATGGAACCGGCTCCGGGATCAGATGTTTCACCAGCACGAAACGCTTTACCGAAAAAACTCGATGGAGTTGTGGACTGAGTAACCATTTGCTTGTACATGAGGTAGAGATTGTTTCTTATCACTGTTATGGTACTATCCTTTGAATCAGTGCCTTCGTAGGACAGATCAAGAACTGTATTTACGTGAGAGGGATTGCGTAAGCTATCATAGAGTGGGGATGAGGAGTCTTTGAAAATGGCTGGCAGAAACATCCCAGGTGGATTATCCCAGTTCCAAAAGGGAAGTGCAAAAGTATCGTCATCGACCATGTTTTGGCATATCTTCTCGAAGAAATACAAGTACCATCTGTGAAAGGGAAAGAAGAGCCATGAGTTGTGAACATCCAATAGAAGTTTAGAATCTGCATAGCCATCTTGATAGTATCCACCGTTACAATATGCACAATGCACATTTGCTTGTGCAGTGAAACTACGTGGATCATCCGAACTTAGATTCTTCATTTTCTCTATGGCCTTCTTGTACTTTGTCAAACAAGTCGAGTCGACTAGTTGCGCCGCTGGTCTAGTGGCGATGACAGAAGGAGCAGTAGGAACAAAATCAGTGATATCCGCGGCCGCGGCCGAGGGTGGACAACAGTCGATTTCTTTGTTGTCGGGGTCAGTGGAATCGTGACAGGCTGTGAATGTTGGAGATAGTGGTGCTGCAAAGGCCGATGGATTGCCACCAAAAGTGGAGGCACCATAGAGCCCTCCTCCAATGCCAAGTAGCACATTTCTTCTATCAAGCTTCGGTAAAGAAGTTTCTCCATTTTTGGAGCCGGCAGTGTCATGATCACTGGAGTTTTGGTCACTTTTTGTGACATTGCATGTAAGTTTTGGGCCTGTTTTGCGATTTGGGTGAGTGGGTTTTGCAAGTGAGATGAAATGTGCTATGGAGGGGGAATAGGCAAGGTTGGAGGAGAGAGTTGGCATGGTAAGAGAAGCCATGACCTAGATATTGAGCAAGTTATGCTGTGTGTGTTGTGCGTGCTGTGCTGCCTCAACCTATGCTTTATATAGTGGACTTGAGCTTGGTAGCTTGATCACATTAAGGTAAAAACCTATCATATCTAACTGGTTGATTGATGAAACCAAGCTTTAAGGTTTATAAAATTGTTGGGTTATTAGGGTTATACGATTTTCTATTCACGAGAAGGTTGGCAATTAAAAATCGAATTACATCTTAAGCGTGAATATATGGTACCATTGTTAATTTGCTCTTTTGTACGCTGGTTGTTGTGTCGCATCAAGGGCTCTATGTCTTGTTGCATTTTTACAATGGCTGTTTACATAGGGGACATGGAATGGTGGGATCAATACTAGGTATGAACCTTAGTATATTGGGGAGGCATCAATTGGGTCGGTTGTTGACATTGAGGCAGAAACCTAGTAGCCTAGCACTGTATTTGGCTGGCGTCATGGCAACACAAACAATGTCGAAAATGAAAGTGATTTCTACTCGGAATATATTGGAAATTAGTTAAATTTTTAGATTTAAATCTTAACAACAAAATATAATCTACAAGTTGTCGTGCCATGTTATTTTATTTGTAATTTGATTTTTTTAGTTTGATAGGACTTTGGCTTGTAATTTGATTTTTAGTCTAACAGGTTTTTATTTTTTGTAACAAGTATATTTGTAGAGCAACTTTTATATAAACTTTCGTCAATGTTAATGATATAGGTACACCATGAATAAAAGTACTTTTTCTTAAATTTATCAGAATACCCTTCCACTCAAAATAGTTAGGAAAAAAAATTATGATGTCACTATCTGTTATACACGTCATAATGAAATATTTGTTTATTTTTTATGTTTTTATATATAATCAATATTTAGATGTTAGATTAGAATAAAATTTGCACAAAATTGACTTCATTTCAAAATTTCAATCTTAATATTTGTTGAAGTCCACCATACATACACATAAGTACACACATATATGTATGTATACATATATATAGATACACACGCGCGCACACACACACACACATATATATATATATATATATTTCAAAATCTTGAATAATTAGCAACATAAATCATAAATTAAATGAAATCAGACATTCATATTCTCTATCTATCCTACTTTTGCTGTTTATCTGAAATTCATGTAAATACTTATGTACCCACTTTTTCATGAGAAAGGTGTCTAAAATCGGACCAGATCTTGTACGTGAACAATTTCTAATTTTGCTACAAAGAAAAAATGCACCCATAGTAGAAGCTCAATTAATCAGGTCAGTGACCGAATTATATGCATGAAATCTTTTTGTTTCTTCTCTTATTAACCACAGTATTTATTGATTCCAAGACTCTGCTAAAGTTTAAATCTACTAGGGGGTTAAAAAAACATGCATCTTTCAAGCGCAATGGTTTCAGCTTTACGGGATCCCATGTAACTATTGATTAGGTCCCATACTCATTAATACTTCGGCGCTTTATCCAACATTACATGCACTTAAAACAGAAAAAAACTTGTCTCGTTCATATAGTCGACTCAATGGCGCCAGAAAAGGGGTTGAAAACTCCATAGCATGATTGTAATTGGATTTCTTGTATTTCGAGAACACTGTTTTTTTTTTTTTTTATCATTGTCCCTAAACAAATTCTATTTTTTTCAAATAATGAGAAAAAACAAACAAAACTCTCTTACGCTTCATTTGGATTGAGAGATTTGAAATCATCTTAAATCGCTCTAACTGTTTAAATTATTTAAGATGCATTTGAACTTGTGAATCACAAATTATTATAGTGTTTAAAATGTATTTTGATAATTGATTTATTATACATTCAAATGATGTTTAAATAATTTAAATAACAACAGCGATTCGATGAATTTTAAATCTTTCATCAAATTCCTTAGTGCAAACTAAATAATACATTTGTACAGTTTCTCTGAGGTATAGGCATAGGGTGTGCATTAGGGAATTTTCCAAATCTATAGCTTCGGTTGCTATTCTCTTATCAATAAAATATGGACATAAAATCAAAAAGGGAAGAAAATTGCGCTTCAGAAGAACGGTGGAAAATACTCTCCCTTTGTTCGTACAGCCCAATAATATTTGAAAACTGTCCTCGAGATGTCCTAGACTTTTAATGTCTAAACCATTCTTCTCCTAAAATCTGTGTTATAATTAAGTTCAAAACAACACAAAATGAGTAAAAATTTGTTATGCTTTTCCTCTTTTAATTTTCCCTACCAATATATGAATGTACAGCAAAATAAATGTAACGAAAGAAAAACGTGTCGAAAAGTACCATTATTAATATTTTGAGCTAACCCATGTACATCTCAATAAATTCTGACATTTGAATATGGACAAGAAAGGTAACTGCTTATCATGATATTTGGAGCAAATTATTCAATTAGCCACTAAACTTTTGAAATCTTTGATTTTTTATCACTAAACTAATTAAAAATCTAATTTTGACCACTAAATTATTTAAAATTTAGATTTCAAACCATTTTGTCAAATTTAATCATTAATTATACCCCTTTCTTTAGTCTCGTGAATTATGTGAGCATTTAGATCTGTCATGTTTATCGATTAAATCTAACGAAATAACCTAAAATCTAAATTTTAAATAGTTCAGTAGTCAAAATTAAATTTTTAATAATTCAATAATCAAAATTTAATGATTTCAAAAATTTGATGGCCATCTAGATAATTTGCTCCAATGAAATGAAAATGAAATTGAATAGACTTTACATTCAAAGTTAAGTGAAGTCGGCCACCACAAATTAAATTGCATCGGGTGGACGTGGTACAATCAAGATTGAAGATCTATGCGTACCAAAAAAAGTGGGGCGTAATTTCATTTGCGGACTAATTAAATCAATCATTGAACAACCGCATTAACTATGTTGACTTTTATACCTGAATTTTTGCCCCAGTTCACTTTTTGACATTTCAATGTGCAACTTGATTGGTACTAGAACATCAATCTTCCTGGCTACACTCCTATTTTATTTTTATTTTTATTTTCTGCAAATATGACATTGGATTCTTTTTTTATTTTTTTTGAAACCTGACATGGGATTCTTTTAAAGCCTGCTAGGGACTGTTATTAGGAGTTCCGTAAGATAACTATTACTATATCTGGTTATTAATATCCTCTTTTGTTCTAAAAAGTGAAGTATGATACTCTATCAAATCTATAGTAATTAATAGAACATTTGAACTGAATTAAATTATCTTAGTCTGATATTAAGTGCTCGAGAGCGATCACCTTTTTCTCCCTCTCTTTCTTTTATTTTTTATTATTATTTTTAAATAGAGGAGTGAGATTTAAGAAGCAGAAAGAAAGGAAAAAAAAAAGGAAGAACTAAAAGTAGAATCTCTAATTTTTTTAAATTTCAACTTTTCCTTGAGGGAATCCCCTTTCACCAAGATGAGTTTTTACTAAAAGTGTCACTCTTTCCCGAGCATTTTGACGTACCGAAACTACGTTCTTCTATGTAGGATTACACACAATTGAATGCTACAAATGGATAAAAAAGATGATCGTAATTTCGATAATGACTCTCGTTATCTTGCTCTTTCATTATATTTTTCTTTTGAACCTAAATTAAAATCCTAATCTCTGCTTAGCCCCAATTCAATGAACCAACTTAAGATAATATCTATTCTCCCGAGTGTTGATTTTCACATTATTGCTGCAAATCCAACATTTCCACGGTTGACGAACTAAAGTTAATGCTACATTTCTAGCACCCATAATTTTATGTTGTACGAAAGAATTTTTTGTAAGGTATGATGGCTGCCGATTGGCTCTGGGACAAAAATGTAGTTGATCATCAAGATAAATATTAAATTATTCGAAAAGGGCTTCCAAAGACGAAGCACAGAAGCCTAATGGTAAGAACAGTGGAGCATCTAATTCTTTCCAGCACGTTTTCTGCGGGAAGACCATTCTACTGTTACCAATGGGCCATAGTTACGGTCAATGTTGGACTTTGAGATTCGGCTATTGTTGGATTGTCCAAGCCCAACGATACATTGCATCTAGAACGGCTCAAAATCAACCCTTAATATATATGCGACAAAGCCCGTGTTTTGGAAATTTCTGATGGTCCATTAGACCCAATAAGGCAATAACCACATATTATTCGCAAACATTGAGAAATTGTGTACTCAACGTCACTTTTCTTATATTAAGAATATACCATGTGATGTATGTGATACATGCAATAGAACTTAGCCCATTTTGATTGTTATTTTTTAAAGTTTTTACGGAAAAATGTACCGTAATAATGTACTATGTGTAAGGTAAAATGTGATTAGAAAATTTATTTAGAGCAAACATAAAAACTTTTTTTGTATAAAATTTTTTTTTTGGCCACCAGAGAGAACTTAAGTCCCTCCTTGTCCTTGGTCTATAGGTAGGGATTTAAATCCCACTTACAGCAAAAAAAAATTCAAGAGTGGTGCCAAAACACCCCTTTAGTCTAGTCAAGTCTGCCTGTCTGCTAGCCCCTAATACAAAACCTCTTTAGGCTCCCCCTCCCCTGTAGACTAGGATAAAATAAGTTATATAATTATTATCGTTGTTGAAAAAAAATATAAAAAAATATAAAAACTTTTTGAAAATAAAAATGACAGTCCAAATAAGGTTACTTAATTTTTTTTTTTTCTTGAACCATCGCGTACAATACCATACACATCTATATGATATACCACATGATCTACAAAAGGGCTAAACCTATAATAGATCGAAATTGTCAGAGCCCCGTATTCATTCTTCCTCTTTATTTTTCCTTCTAAAACATCCTCTGGCTTACCAAATCTGCTCGCCACTCCTCTGGAGTCTGCAACATCCCTACTCACTCTGTTTCAACTTTTTCAACTGATAATATTTCAAGCAAAATATGACCTAATGAATTAAACTCAAGTCGACTTCTTTGCTGCACCATGCTTTTCATTAACATGTTGATCGTGCAAATCAGACTCCATGTCCAGGTCCAACACACCAATACAAAAACATACTGCTATCGTTTGAGATTGGAAATCTCAGGTCTTGAAGATTTATTTCACCAATGAATATTACATTGCTGAGACATGATCCCATGCATGATGGAAAATGACATGTTTGGTAATATGAAGGTATTGGAAGCCAACGTTGTAACTTGTTTCTTGGGTTTTATAGATGTTCACGAGTTGCGAGATGCATGGTTATTCGAAGTGTCTATCAAACTAGATTTAAAACTGATTTTCCAAACCAACTTCCAGACCTCGTAATTTAAATTGTCTATATATATATCAAGAGCAACAAATCAGATCACATGTACCAAGACTTTGTGGCGAATATACAACAATGAAGCTTATCAACTCTAGGAACCACCTTTACATGCCCCCGTTTACTCGATCTCTTGGACATCACTTCTTATGAAGATTAAGGATCTCAATCTAAAAAGACTGATACTACGATCATTCATTCATTCTCTAGAATCAATTTTCCTTTTTTTCCTGCTTACACTGTATATCGAGAAAAGAAAGAAGAGACAGGAGAAATACTTCACGTGAGAAGAGGCAGGATGGTCACAAGAGACATAGGAACCGAGAACCAATCCTTAGGACTCTTTTAAGGCTATTGCCATGCAACACCTGGTGGACTTGATCTATTTCGAGCCTCAGCCAGTGAAACAGCCATAGCCAGCATCATCTGCTCCTCAAAAGTTTCAGGAACAATTGCACCTCCAACAGGATGAAATGTGCAATCAGATTCATCTTGTGATGGCAATGCTGCATGAGCTGCATCATCTTCTACATCATCAGAACCTGCATAGCTGGTTCCCACATCTGCAATCTCTGATCTATTATCTACCCACCTCGATCACCTCTAGTCATTGCCATTTGAATATCAGGTGACACCTCGACCGAGTTCCCTGCAGCAGCAAAGTTCTCTGATTCATGCTGCGTGTTCTGAAACCTGTCACATCCAGGATGCATGTTGAACGCAGACATGTTTGTTCCATAGCTATTGGAGGTCTCCCCACCCATTTGCTGGCGTTCAGCAAGGGCTGCAATTGCGCATGCAAGACCACCCGAAGGAGAGGAGGAAGATCCCGCAACTGGACCCATGATAGATGTATTGCACTGTTCCTCAGCCGTGTATTGCTCTGATGGAGCAGTCTCAACATAGACTGGATTTCGCCGCTTGCCATTATCCTATCACGATAACAGCTTATAGAATCACATCTCAACTCAAAAGGCAAAGAGTAAGTACATGACAGCAACCATCTGATGCGAACAATCAGACAATGGTACAGCTATTACAATATTAACAAAGTAGCAATCAGAGCTCAGCTAAAAATGGTTCGAAATAAATTAAATGCAAACCTGGAAAGAGAAACAAACCTTTGACTAGGAGAACTAGACTGAAATATCTAGGATCGTGATAAGCAAATAAGAAACAACTAATAAAAATAAATGAGTTTGACGTAACAGATTCAAGGTTTTAACCATCTTATCCTTATTAATACGTGTGATCTTTTTTGTAAGTATAGAAGCTTAATAAAGGAATAAATGGTAACTGAAAACATCCTAATGCAGTAATTGCTCAACTGCTCACAGAAGTACCTGAATGGAGAGCCATATGGCTTCCATGACCATGATGTCCTCAAGATCAAGGTCAAATTCATCCTCCCTGAGACTCAGAAAGAAGGCAAAGTAATAAGGACAAGCCATATGTCAACCATCTGAAGAGAAACCTGAAAGCTTTACAAATTAAGAATTGCAAATGCATATCAAATAAGGATGATTAAACTTCCATTTCCGCCATAGAGAGGTATTGAACATCAGGAATTTGTCTAAAATTCTCACAACGGATAAGTGACCTCAAGCAACTAATGCTAAATAGATTTTACATCACCTAAAATCAACCGTATCTTGGAGGAGGGGGATAAGAAAGGAGGCAAACAAAATAGGAAAATTACTTAAAAATGACTAATCCATGAAAGGCAAAATAGTTTTCATGTATTTCTAGCAGAAAACATCACCAGGAAAGGCAGGCCTTCAGGTTCAGGGAATCAAGAAACTGATCAGATAGACATTTAGATGCCTTTTAAAAAATGCCTAGCATTTACAGAGAAAGGTTAAAAAAAAAGAAGCAAAGAAAAGAAAGAAAACCACTACTAAAAATAGAAGATGATGAAAAGGCCAGTAGGAAAACATAACGAATCCCTAGATTGCAATTTCTCCTAAATCTGACTGAAAACATGCAGAAACACGATTTAGGATTGTCGAGTGTCTTAATGATTCTAATACGTCTGATTCTGAAAAAATCTGCTTTTGGCTGGAAGTGAGACTAAACCACACATCATTACACCACAAAGCTTAACAAGGATGTGGTTTTTCTATGTTTTTCAGTCAGTGGAAGGACAAAACACTCCAACCTTTACAATGAAACAAAATGAACAGGATCAACAGTTAAGTAATTTTCTATACCTATTCTGCCTTGAGCGTAGAGGTTGTCTGACAACTGGGGCAGCACAAGGCTCCTGAGAAGTGACAATTTCGTCACCTTCTTCTACACCAGAAGAAAAAGATGGGGCTGTGTACAAAATGAACATCAATTGAATGCAACAGAAACTGCCCAACCAACAACACCAATTTGCTAGTTGAATTAATTACCTGTTGTGGAGCAAAGCTCCGATTCAGTTGGCCCAGCTATACTGTTTGAAGAATTAAACTCTCTACGTTTCAGTTTCCTATCCTCTTCATCTTGGAGTTCCTGCTGCCTCATCCTTATTTTGGCCTCTATAACTCGCTGCTCTTCCTAAAGAGGTAAAAATTGTCACAATGAGAAATTCACTTTTGTAATGCACGCTGAACGCAAAAGAATATCAACTAAATAACAAGGGGCAGGAAATCTTACAATTTGCTCTAATCCTTTTTCCTCCTTTGTTTTGACACCTCGAAACTCCACAGCGTAATTTGAAGTTTTACAAAAAGGACACCTGGTAAAATTTAAGGAAGACAAGCAAGCTTACCCCCTTCCCAAAATCCAAAGTTCCTCTTTCCCAGCCCATACCCCTTCCAGGCACTTGCAAAGAAGCAATCTTCCCAAAACTAAATGAGAAGAGATAAGATTTATTGATGGTAGAGAGATAGGGATATGATTTGACTGAATCCCTTAAGGCCCCAGTTGGAAACAGCAGATAGAAGAAAATAGCAGAGAAAGTACAAAAGAACTTATGCCAATTCATTTTAACCCCAAAAAAAAAAAAAAACAATACCCCAAGAAATCAAGGATACTGTGTTGGACGAGTCGAATTAGGAGTCTTCATTTGTAAGAAACATTCTGGTGCAAAGAAACAGGTTGGAAAATACACTTATTAATACTGCAGCAGTCAAGAACTCTCTACACTAAACATTCATAGATTCCAAAGGAAGCTATAAATACCTGTGCAGATGCCTTTCGTGCAACATCTTGAACGATTGAGACTAGGATAGTACTGCAATTTTAAAGAGAATTCAAATCAGAGTGATAGCATTGATGTATTACGGTAGTCTATCCACATAATTCTAGTAGATCAACATACACTGCATATTATTATAAATATTCTACAAACAAGACGGTTGGACCACCGTGCTGCCCACATCATTTTCCAGATTTGGATGAAGAGCGCAGCGTTGGCGGAAGGGAAGTAATTCAAAAGAAACTCCAACATTCAACTATTACTTTGACAGCTCAAAAATTTCAATAAAAAGGGAAAAGAAAGAGAAGAAGATGATAGCAAATGCAATGTTACAAAGGTTTCACATAACAGCACTTCTTTTCCTATTGGTCCCCCATTTTTAGCCTATTAGATGCTGAGGAAGCAGGTAACAACTAACTTAATCAAAGAAGCATTATATGAGTTGATTCTCAGAAACTCAAAATCAATCTTTATATGGCCTCCAGCAGAATCTCACATAGTTTTAATTCCATTTACATTCAGTAGCTGTGTTGATTCTCTCCCTCAAGTTTCTTTCATCTATTTCTGATTTAGTCTGTATCAAGTTATGCAATCAATACTATGAGTCGCCAATAAACATATAGCAACGGTTACTGTGCATGACATGATAGAGCAAGCCTCACCTATATTCTGCACTCCCCCAATGGGCCAATACAACAATTCAAATTGCCAATCATGGTATAGTAAAAGTAAAAGCACAAACATCCCAAGAATCAAACTAGGAGAATCCTCAAAATTTATAGCCAAAAAATTGTGATTTTCTGCTTATTCACATTCCAGAACAATCAAAGGTTCATCAAACACAGTAAGTTAACTCATCCAGCCATATTCAAAAAATACACTATTGTCTAAAGTACAATAATTCTGTCGCGCGTTCAAACAAATTCTATAACAAGAAAGAACCAAGAAAAAATTCAAGTCATGATCATAAGATAAAAGCACCCAAAACAAGAAAAAGAATGCTTGTGACTACAGACCAAGAAGCAAATGGGGCACTCCTCCAGATCACAGGCGCTGCATTCATCATCACCAGGGTAGCAAGGTGCGAGTTTGGAATCAAGTATGAGCTTCCTGAGCTTCTTGTGATCCACATCCTTGTGTTGGTACAGCCCTTGAGGCTTCGTGTACTTCTCATCCACCACTTGCCTCCTCCTCCCCAGCTTATTCCCCATTTTAACAACAAAAAAATCCAAAACCCAAAATTGCGAAAAGCTTAAATCTTTCGATTAACATTTAGGAAATAATTAAGAACCCATTTTTCTCACATCACTAAACTATCAAAACACCAACACCCCACCTGAAGGCAAGAACAATTCAATTGGCCCCAAGAAACACACTGAAATCCTGCAAATAACCAATATTTTCCAAAATTAAGCTCTTATTATATATTAGAAGACAACAAAAATGTGAAAAAAGCAATCATATTAACTGCAAAATGAAAGAATTGAAAGAATTTGAGAGAACTAACCCGGGAAATCTTGGCCCAAAATATCCACAGTAGAGCATGGTAGACATGTACAGAGTTGTGTATATCAGCACATGCTATCTGTATCTGAATATGTATTAGGGTGCGTAGAGAGAAAGGAGGAGAAGGGAGGAAGGGGAACAAGATCAGAACTTTCTTGCGTCTGTCTCTAGTTTATATGCAGTTTATCTACATAGCACACTAATAATACGGTAAATTTATTTAATTAATTATGTTTTCAATGATACTTTGTTTTGTTCTACTAGTATTTATCACCTCGTTTCTCTAAAAATGAAATAGGAGAATAAATAGTAAATATTCCCCTTTTTTGATAAAAAAGGTCTTTTTTGTCATTTTCCTTGTTCTTTTTTGGTTGAAGTGTAGGAATTTATCAAAGAAAAATGTTTATTAGCACTCCACTTTTTGTTAATCGTGCTCTCACTATTATTTTTATTATATAATTTTCATTTATTAAATTATATAATAAAATAAATGATAAAAGTGCATGCGAATAACACTTCCCTCTGTAAAATGGTTGGAGTTTGGCATGCAACTAGCATCACATGTATAAAGATTTGATGGATTATAATTGTTTCTGATAAACAAGATAAAAATTTGTTGCCTTTCTGCATGAAATGAATTAATGACATTTTAATGATTCAGTTTCTATGGTTGGTTGGATTTTAGAGGTTGTTTTATCATCTTTCACTATTAGACTAATAAAATTTACTCATCTTTCACAATAACCTAATTCACTTTTTTTTTCTCATTTCGATAAGATGATAATTGTTAGCCCATCAAACAAATAAGTTGGTAATTTGAGCTTATTACTGCTTGTTTGTAGTTATTGGCTTAACAAGAACTCCTCTTGTAATAATATCTTAATCAAATCCTTTAATATGTCAGTTAAAGCATTCTTAGTAATTAATAACACATTACTATATTAGCATTGGCCTATTTCTTTTTTTTTTTAACTTTTTTATAAGAGTAAATCTTCTATACACTGACAGTGTATACACTATCATTATTGGATTCATGATATATGTGCAAAAGTTGAATTTTAAATTTAAATTTTTCATAGTTGTTATTCATCCAATACTGACAGTCTATTCACTGTCGATATAGGAAATATTAATCCTTTTTATAAATGAAAAATCTTGAATTCATGATTTTCTAGTTATAATCCCTCCCTCGCCCGGTTTCTTCAAATAAAGCAACATGGTAGTAGTGATTGTTTTCGACATAAAAATCCTCATAAAATGTGGTTCATGCCAAAGGGTCCCTACTATATAAGTGCTTAGAATTATTAGGGAATTTTAAAACTTGATAAATCTTAAATTGCAACAATGAGTATAAACCAAAATTATAAATACTTCAATTAATTTTACAATGTGTATAGACTGGGTTGGGCTTGGTTGGGAACAATTTTGCCATCCATTTTGGTCTGTTGTTTGTTTGGTTTGGTCACTTTCGGCGTGAAATGGTATGTAAAGGGGGAGATGGTTATGTCAAAAAGGAAGGTTTTGAAAATGATTTTTTGCAACAATAATAAAATTCGAAATACGAAAATGTGGAGTATACCCGACAGAAGCAAAGCAAAGCACGAATGGGTGGAGTAGCAGACCCGTAAAGAATCCATGGAGAGCGGGAGAGGTGGGCAAAGGCAAGTATTGTGGCTTTGTGTGTGAGACAGGATATTAAGAACACGCGCTGACTATGGCGAGTGTAATGCATGCGCTGATGTGAGCAGGTGACTGCAGGCATGATGCTTTTCTCCTATTCTCCTTGTTTGTTTGTGGCTATTGTGGTTTGTCCTTTGCTTTCCCTCTTGGGAGTTTTTGCTTTGGTTGATTCATTGATTGGACTACACATTCAATCTGGATGATGATTTTTTTTTAAAAATATTTCTAGGTATAAGAAACTGTAGGACGAAATCAAGCATTTGTTTGGACAGTGAATTATTTACATAAATTTATTTATTTATATTATAAAATATTTTTAATTATTTTTTATCTCACATACATTATATTAAAAAATATTACAGTACATTTTTTTTAAAATTATTTCAAATAAATTACATCCAAACTTTACCTTTCTGAAGTCAATGAGTGAAATCTAACTTTAAGCTTTAGTGCCATGATGATGCTTTTGAGTTTTGAAATGCAATCAAAATATTAGACCAAGTACTATAAGCACTTTGTCATTTTGTTTTGTTTTTTTCGATTTTATAACCTTTCTACTGTTTGCATAGGAGGAAAATCCAATCGTTCATACAACGTAAATTTATGTTCAAGAAAATGATGATAAAGATGGTGCAACAACTTTAATAAGTATCTTCTCCAACTTCATTTCATTCAAATAAATAAAAACGTGGCAGAATAAAATTTTAGTACAATAACTTTTGTGTTTTGGAGATCCCATATTCCACGCGACATTTGGCATGTACATGATTATTTTAATTTGGCAAGTAACGTGATTAATTTTCATCAGCACATCATGCAAACTAATCAAGGTTTATTGAACATTTCTCAGTTTTAATCAGAATTGAATCCATGCTTCCTTGTTTTTGAAGTTTTGAGGATGATAGGAGGAATGAATGACTACATATGTAGAGAAGAATAAAAGTAGGAAGGAAGATTTGGATCCACGACTAGAATAGTAAAAGAATAGAAAAATTTGTTGCGAGGTAATGTTTTTATTCCCGTCTTTTTCCCCTAAAATATCAGTATGGTAGGGTCGAACTTAAAAGAGGCAAGAGTCCATAAGCTTCATTTGATTGCTTGACCGCACAGATTTTTGTGAGCCCATTTCGTTAAACCTCCCATTTTGATGGCCGTGCTATCCAAAACTCATTTTCCAATCACCTTTTTACCTCACATATATATCATATCAAAAAAATATTACGATATTTCTTTTACAAAATTATCTCAAATAATTTACTATCCAAATACAGTATTTTAGTATTTCAGTGAGGCCATTTTGGTGGCCGTACTGCCCGAACTCATCAATGTGTTTTGGGCATGGCATCTACCCTTTCAAACAATGGCATGACTTTTGTCTAAAAGGAGAGCTATGGCCCGTGAAATGGTCACTTTTTGTCTCCAATTATTATAACTTGGACCACATTGTATCAGACGACTAAATTGGTTGACCAAAATCTAGATCTCTTGTGACTCCTGTCTTTGCTTTAGAAACTAGGAATGTCTATCAAGATGGTTAAATATACGTTTAGTTCCTAACATGTGATTAATTAATGATCATGCGGTACCAACTACATCTTTTCTCAACCTTGTGGTGTTTAGTTCACCCAATTTGTTAAGAGGATTACGAGACCAATTGTCCTCTACTTGTACAATGTGTTTAATAAACTAAACTCAGTCTACAATATTGGATATTGAATGTCTGTAGATGAATGATATATATATATATCCCTTTTCGGGTTCAAAAAATTACCATATGTATTAGCAATTGACAAGCCAAAAAGGGCAACAAAACTAACATGCAAAAACTTAGATATACAGAGCCTATGTCTATATTCTATCATTCTATGCTCTAATGCTCCCATTCATTTTTTCCCTTTTTTTTTTTGGCCCAAATGCATTGCAGGTGCTGTTGCCTATGTCTATAAGTTGAACTAACGAAGTAATCAGGGTACTCTTAGAACTTTTCCTTATTTGTGAGTTGCTCCCGCTCCTATATATTTTCAACATTGGCAAATACTGCCTGTTGTGCTTTGGTACGGGAGTTTGTCCTGCCTAATGAAACCTAACCACAATATAAATAGTCTAATGACCTGTAAAACTCCAGAGATAGATTAAATTACTGCATTTAGACCATTTAAGTATTTGGCAGCAGTGACACTTTGACCAGATTGGCTTGCGTAATTTAAGTTTGAGCCCACTTGTTAAAATAAAAAAGAGGGGCTGGATACGCATATTCTTGTCTGTACAGGAGAAGATGGAGAAGTTTGAAGGGATTGGGCGAATATCTCCTTTCTTTTTAATGTTTTATGGCAGAAATGAGACGATGCACCTAACTGACTTAGATCAGAATCAGCATTTTGTAGTTGCAACTCTAGGGGCGGAGCATTCTACAGTTTCACCAAACATATTCTGGGCTGCCAAAGTTCACCAAATGCATGCGCCCTCGGACTTGTTCTTCTTGTACTTTGGTGACGTAATGGCCAAATTGCTTGCAGTTGCAGGCCCCTCCCTATCTTGCTTTTTTGAGTACCAATTTTCTGTTAGTTGGGGGGAAAAGAAATACGGATACAAGCGATTTTATCTCAAGAATGTGAGCTCCTCGATGGGGAAAAAAGGCCAGAAGAGAAAGTACACAAGACTACCATGTGGTTTGGAAGCTTACACGTAAGCTCCGTTGTGCCATGTGTTACGTTCTTATATATATATATATATATATTAGTTCTTGAAGTTCCCATTTGGGTTTGACGTTTATAACGGGTTTCCAATCATTTGTTAGATATTCATATTTTCCGTTCAAACAAATAAAAATTGTTATAATTAATGTTTGTACAAATTTTGATTTCGTAAGCCAATAAATATTTCATAATTTATCTCTTATTTAGTGATGGATTTTTCATAAATATAGATTACATATGCGTAAACTTATGGATTGATTTTTCCTACACCTTTATGTAAAATTGTTTTAATGTAGATCAGGCTGCATGACATATAATATTCATTTAAATTTTAAATTCTCTTTTTGTACATTTTCATGAATCTTGCATGATATATAGATATCCATATAATCCAATCTCTCTCTCTCTCTCTGGTATATATGTTATCTATCATAACATCTTAGTATACAAAGATCCATACATTGATTGTGTATGAAACATGAATTCTTACCGTAAATTTTGTAAGAACTGAAAAAAAATTTTGTTGTTTGCACGTAAGAACATAAATTAGTTTGCATGTTATTTAAAAGGTTTTAAGGTCGGAGGAAAATTGGTCTATTGATAGAATAAAATTTTTCTAATTCCTCCAAAAAAAAAAAAGGGTTTAAGGTCCTATTTATATAGATAGTCAATTCCAATAATTTTATCGACCTACAAAGAAGACAAATTTAAAAAACTCAAATGATTTTTTTTTCTTTTCAAAAATAGGCTTTGGTTACAATGGTTACACTTTATTTTTTCAGCAATACCACAAACAGTTGATCTAGCACATGCATAGTGGCAAATAAAACCATTAAGTATTCCTTTGGTACATGTAGCCTGTAGCAAACTTAACATATTTTGTGCTTTATCTTCTACAGCTAAAATCAATCCCGCCGTAAATTAACCATTTGACTCATCTAATTGCATTAAAAAATTCATCTGTTTTTTGTGTTTAACCATATTAAACAGCCACCCAAAAGATATTAGCAATAGGTTAAACATTCGCAGCGAGAAAGTTTATGACCCTCCATCCCGCCCGCCTTCCGCCGCCCCTTCGACACAAACCACTGGATAAAACACATCTAAAAATGCTGAAAACGTTGTACAGAAGATCTCATACACACATGAAAGATAATTACACAAAAGAAGATAGCCTTTTTGCTACATTAAGAAAGAATAAACGAATACATGATATGTGTAAATGGAATGTATTTGCGAAGAAAAAGTTCTTGCTTTTTTTTTTTTCCATTTTTTGGATGAAAAAGTTCCTGCACACTATTCTGGACACAGCCGGAAAAGCTCGTCCAATGGGGGGCAACTCCTTAAGCAACCTATCGAAATCCTTAAACGACAACCCTCGAGACATAACTGGAACATTGGCCGACATTTGTAAACCTGTTGCAGATCCATATCTTGTCATCTCGCTGCTGCTGCTGCTGCTGCTGCTGCTGATGACGATGATGCTTCTTTATTATTACCATAAAAACCTGAAGCAGACAGCAATAATTTAGAGAAGGGTCGATTTCGATTTTCGAATCCTTCCCAGTAAGCCTCTGAACAACTGATTTGAAGCTCATTGCATCAGTTTCCACGTACTGTGTATTGATTATCACTACCTTCACAGGGCCTCTAGCACTGTAGCAGCCAGACATAGTGATTGAAATTAAAAAAGTTGCTGCGGGTTTTTCTTTGTGGGATGGGATGATATGAAAAACTTGTGACGTTTGTGAAAGTTGAGAATATGATGTTTGAGGATTTTTGTGATGATTGATTATTGGGATGAAACGAGTGGTGGGTTTTTATAGTGCATCCGAAACATGTACGTGTCTCAATATTGACAGTTAACATATCTTTTGTTTTTTTTGAGGGGCATTGGATGAAATAGTTGACCGTTGTAAAATTGGGCAGCAGTCTAGAAGGACCAGAGGGATTCGGTCAAGCGTCAAACCACGATTTTGAGCAAGCAAGATGCCAGGAAGTTACATGGTCATCTTTCGGGTCAAAACCGAAGTCCGAAATTAATTTGCTAAACTAGTTGGGACTATGTTCAAGCTTAGTCCATATTAATTATGGGAGATTCTATAATTCTCTTTAAATATCATGTCCTTAGGTTAAGTTTATACGAGAGGAGAAAGTGTAAATGAAGGATTTCGGATGCAAGACACCTTACCTACAGTTAAAACAAAAAAGTAACTTTGATTCTTAAATTGTAATATTTTCAATCATTTAAAATTTGAAATACCATCATCATTGAGAGATAAAAATTGATGGAATGGTTCTCAAAAGTGATTATAGAATTTTTCATTAAGGATTAAGAAGCTAGAGCCTCCACTTTGTATGTTAAATTGTTGCATGTGCTTTTGTACAGGTGCTAGTACTATTGGTCTATTTTAGTTTGGGGCTCATGTTCTTGATTTAGTTTTTTTTTTTTCCATAATGTAATTTCAACAATTAATTATTCAGTTATCGACTGTGAAACATTTTTCGATATTCAGAAAGCAAATATTTTGCATCTATATTGGAAAAGCATATAAGCTCATCTCTCTAGTTATTTTCTCTATTAATTTTTTTGTCAATAAATTAGTTTTTTCCAAACTATTTTTGAAAAATTGTCATGGCATTAATTTCCCTTGAGGATTGTGTAACTTTATTGAGTCTAATTACTCACATAAGAGCTTTGTAGTTAAGCGTAACAGCCATAGCGCTAGTAAACTACTGAATACCAAGTTACCACCAGATGAGCCTTAATTTAGGGTGTAGATGGAGTTTCCACTGTTGGTCCTCCTTTCTTTTTTTTTCACCGTTGATATGCTCTAGATAGACGAGAATTAAAGGAATGGACTTATTTTTAATAATCTTTCATTAGATTAAAAATTGCCTAAAGAAAATTCATTTGTGTATCATTTTGCAATACCAGCTCCAATCGGTATAGTTTACCTTTTTTTTAATTGGACCATTGCTAAACAACAATGCCTAGTTAGAAAAAAAAAAAGGAATTTTCTTTTTGACCCGCCACCAATTTGTCTTCGCAGGCATCGCTTGTTTTTTACCGTTACTATAGTTGTTCCTTAGTCATGAAATAGTACGGCTCTTGGATTTTAAAACTAGGAATAGTTAGAAGCCCAATTTTAATTGAAGACGATGCAAGTTGCGGATGGACCTCATTTTTGACGACTTTAGTCCTCTCTCTCAGGCACAAAGGTTTTCGGTCAATGTTTTATCTCCATCAGCCAAAAAAAAAAAAAGAAGTTTTATATACACTGTCACCTGACAAATTTTTTTATACTAGCAGGATCAGATCATACTATGTAACAAGAATTTAAATTTAAAATTCAAATCATATATACGTGACATAAGCTGTTTGTATTAAAAAAATCACTACTCTGTCAATATATAAAAAGTTCGTCGCAAAAAAAGATACTAGTAGATTACAGACGTGAAAGAATAGACTATAGGGTCAACAAAATAGTATTAAGAAATAGTATTCTGTTTTCTGTACGATAATCTAATATGTCTTCCTTCAAGAAATGCAGTCATCAATTTTTATTTTTTGTTCACAGTTGTGGAATTTAGCGTCTCAACTTGTTCGGGAATGATAATTTGCGATTGCTTGTATGGTTAGTTCTTCATGTTTATAACTCTACTAAACTTTGAAAAAGATATGAAGTAAACATTAGCGGCCACTAGTATTCAGCCACACTTTCTTACAACGTGATCAATGATTTCATGTCTAGCGTATTCATTGTTCATCATTCACACCAAATTTCTAGATATTTGGAAGCTTGAACAATTCACGAGTATAGACGAAGGAACCCATTCAAATTTTGTTCTTAACAATGACTACAAGTCTACGTAAAATGCCCAAAAATATCTACCATAGAAAAAAATGTAAGTAATCCCTCATTTATAGTTCAATGTAGTATGAAGGGTGAAATTCTTTTATTATTTTTCTTTATCTCCCCCCACTCCCTTGTTCCCTCCCTACTCTCAATTTGGCCGGTCAGAATTTGAACCCTTATCTATCAGGTGGGAATTAACTCCCTGGCCACTAGCCCATGACTAGGGTGAAATTCTTGATGCAGGTAATTCCAAAAATGAGCCAAAAAAAAAAAAAGGAATTCTGTAACTTGAACTCTTCAAAAAATCCAGAGTCAATTTTGTCAATTAAATGATTCAACTCAAGATGTGGCCATAATGTTGGATGTTAGGATTGACAACTGCCACAAAATTAGTGGCCAGATTAGAGCTAAATCAAATCCCGTTAATCAGTCAAAAATTACTCCTCCTATATGCCCTAAAGCTGCTGAATTTGACTACTTTGGTCAGCATAGAATATGAGTTTTAAAATAAATCATGGCATGAGGGCAATAATTAACTGCATGTGTGTGGGAATATTTTATCTAGCCGACCTATTTGTTTACGTTTCTTAAACGGCAATCAAGATTTTTGTTTCTAGTTTCTACCTTCCAGCAGCGGACTAAAATGTAACTTCTTATCCAAACATGCTTGAGACTGCGCACGTGGTTCAATTTCTCTACTACGCTTCCTGCTAATTTCCACAAATAAGACGTGGACAGCTAAAACTGGATTACAAAATCACTTCTTGCAGCCCTAACTTAAAAGGGCAAAAAAACAAGAATTAAACCCCTTTCCCATGCTTGAGAATAGAAAGTTCTGAAGTCTACATCTTGTGCAACAAGACTTTTTTTTTTTTTTTTTGGGGTAGATGCACGTTTAATTTTGGATAATGGAAAAAAAAGAGATACTAGTAGGTTTCTTGAAAGAGGGGTGATCCTTATCTATATGAACTACGGGTGTAAACGAGTCTAGTCGAGTCGAGTCTTAACATAATTTTACAAAGCTCAAATTCAAGTTCGAGAATCGACAAGCTCAAAATGTCAAACTCGAGCTCAAGTTTAACGCGAGATTCGATTCGTTTGCAGTCCTAATATGTACCACTCAAGTTACAGCACAAATAATCAGCTGTCCAAACAAACCTGTAGATTGTAGAGTAAATAGTAAAAATTTTCAATCTATTTCATTCCTAAAGTAAGAGATGATTTAATTTAGCCTCTTGAAATTGCAATCAAAGCGATTGTGTCCACACCTCTCCATCTCAAATCTTAAACCTTTGATGTAATGATGACTTGCGCTATTAGCAATGAAAATTGTACAGCATTAGGGTTAGAATAGATCAGCTTGTGTCACAAATGTATTTCATGAGAGAAAAACAGAGTCTTCATTAAGGATGACAGACTATCTTATGGGTGACATAAGCTAGTTTTGGCGTAAATTTACCAATTCCCAGTTCTAGAAATTGATGTTAGCTTCAAAACAAGCAGTTAAAGTTTGGAAAACAAAAAGAAATTTCATGTGGATTAATGTAGAAGTTTTGAGGCAGTCGTACAAATGAGATCCACTTCGGCCTGAAAACATCAGAAATGGTCGTCCTAATGTATGCGTGGAAGAAACCGTAATACAGTTTCTCGTTTATTTTCCTACCAAATTCATTGCCACACTCGTTGCACAAGTCAATTGAGTTGCCTGCCACGGTTTCTTGAAGATCTTTAAAAAAAAAAAAAAACTTTTATAAATCCCTCCACCCTCAAGAAGGAAATCCAGGAAAATAAAAAAAAAAAATTTTTTGTTCACCCAACATAATTAAATTTCATGACGAGGTCCTAAATGACAGTAATTAATCATTTGAAAATCACCACAAAAAGCTCGAAACAGAGAGTCATTTGTCATTCTGCCCTCCCCCTTGCTGGTGGGATTACTATACGCTTTGAACCAAAACCAAAGCCACAAGTTGAGTCACTTGACAACTTGCAAGCAACTTAATACTACGTTTGGTTATGTTAATCAAGCACTTTCCTCGAATTAATTCAACAAACAACAGCTTCTCTTATTACAGGTTTGATCCATATATAGTGTCTGATTAACTACTAATCCAGACACCATAGCTAGTATGAACTCAGAAAAAACGATATTAGAAGTGCATGCACCTTACCCTCAATACAATTAACAAAAAGAAGTGCATGCATGAACCTTTCGAAATTTTGTGGACTTTGCATGTTTAACAAGAAGAAGAAGAAATCATGAAGCTGAAAATGGTATAATGGTTGTCAAACAATAGCGTCTCAATACGTGCGAATGCTATGACCACCAATATGTAAACGGATCAATACCATTATACCACCACAAACACAAGGATATCAATGTGTATAGATAAATATTGATAATGACAAACCTTTCTGAATTTTTTTTTTGTTGGGGTTGGTCCGAAATTCAGTTTCTTTGTTTGAATAGGCTCAACTATTAGGAAAGAATTGAAGTTATCCATAATTTTTGAAGAGAAAATGAAAATAAGTGAATCTCATCTACTAATCAATTGAAAGAGATGATGATGTCGCTGCATTTTGTGGCGAATGAATTTCATGTCAATAAATGTTATTCGTAATTGAGAGAAGAGGTTCAATTTTTCTAAAGTCCAACTTAGCTCCTATTTGATAATCCAATTCAGTACTTAAATTTAATGAATTCAAAGTTTAACATGTTTGATAATTAAAAAAAAAATAGAATCTCTGAATTAATTAAATGGTATCGAATTTTTTAAATAAAACTTGTTTTTAAAAAATAAGTGATAAATTATTAACTTAAATATAAATATACTTCTTCCAAGAGAGAGAGAGAGACTGTGTGTATTATTGATCAAGCTACGAGTGACTTGAAGAGATATAAAATGGGAAAAAGTTGCACAAGTGGACCTGTGTTCATACGCGGGTCAGAAGAAAGCGTCGTTTCTCATGGCATCAAAATGAGTTCTTTATTGCTTGGGGTCCAAGAGGATTAATATGGTCCCCTAATTCTTTTTTAGAGCAACGCTTTTGTGCTCTATGGACAAATTGACCACGCGGGCTGTCAACTAAGACCGCTTCATGCATCCCATACATCGAAGTAGCCAGCTAATGTGGCCAAATCAAGATGTCTCCATCATTTTTCAGGTTCTTGGTTGCCCTCAAGTCCAACAAAAGAATCAAATAAAAAGACCGAAAAAAAAGAAAATTATATTTAAAATAATTACTGTAAACACTTTTTATGATGTGATGTACGTGAAATAAAAAAAAGATAAATTAAAAAATATATTTATAATGCAAGTTAAATATTATTTAAAATAATTTACTATCCAAAAATACATGAAAATGAAAATCTCGTGTGAACAGGTTTTATTACGTTCCATCCACAATCGTTTTCAAGGTTTTGAAAGTTGGAACTTATTCCTGCGTTGATGTTTCCTTCTTTTCAATGCAAAGCTCCACGAAATCTTTAGCTTCCTTACCAAAGACGAGGAGCATTTAACTTTCTAGAACCGGTTGTTTTCAGAACTAGGCAAATTATCGAATCAATAGTTTACAGCTCTATTTGTTACTACTTTTCTTCTCGAGGAAACTCTGTACAGATAATTCCTACATTAGCTGCTGTAGCACAATTTAGCACGCAAGATCAAAAGAATTAGGAGCAAACAATAGGAAATGCAATCTCCCTCCTCAGAGTCAAAGACTTCTTTTCTTCCTGGCTTCTTCCTCACCCACGAGCAGGTGCTACCCACCCCTTGTTATAGAGTCAAAGGGTGCTCAGCCCCGGTGATTGACCAGCAGCTTTGTCTCTGAAGCTATAGCTGATTCAAACCATAGGTGATGACTGACAAGACAGAATACTCGTTTTAACAGCCTTTTGGACAAGCCTCTAGAATTGCTGATCTAAATTATGCTCCAACAGGGGAGAGAGTACAATAACTCGTCTAAATTGGAACTAAGTATGGTCCATCACGAGTCAAATACCCCGAGCCTTACCAGTCAGATGACCCATTTGGATGGAAGATGAGGAGCAAAAAGAGCACTAACATACCTTACCACCATCTACTGCTTCAGAGTTACAGATCTTTTTTGGACAAAATAAGCTAAGAGGGTTTTCATGTCCTGATGTCTGGTCTCAAGCACAGGAATTTTACTACAGGAACTGACTAGCTACGGATATCAGCATTCAACAGTTGATAAATGCAGGACATTAATAGAACCCGTCTTCCTAGATAGCGAATGGGTGAATTCGACAGAGATTTAACATTTTAAGATCAACCAGTGGTTTCATAGCTACAGAACTTTAATCATTTCTTTTCCATTATGGAAAAAGATCATATGCAGTAGCAAGAAACTATGTGGCATCACACAAATAACCACTATCCTCTAAGGACACAATGGCAAGAAATAAACATGCAAGAATTCTACTCACAATCATAAAAATGTGGATTACGCTGTTTCTGTATAATAGCGGAAACAAAATAATCCATCATCCATTCTGGTAAAAGTGCTCAGGATTGCGACAATCCTTAAGACTGATTAAACAGAGTTAAGAGAGATGCTTGATAGCAGGAAAAAAGGTACTATTGCCAGAAAGATGGAAATACAAAGAGGAAGGCGTGTTTCACCCCTCCTCCATCAGGACAAACTTCTCTTCCAACAAAATTAGCGCTAAAGTCCCTCCCAATCTTTGGTTCCAAAGATCAGCTAGTGCAGAACAGGGCGGGGAATGCGGGGCCTAACAGGTGTCTTTGAAGGACTCACCCTACAATGTCAGAATCATATTAACATGCCAAATTTCAAGAACTGAGAATCTTTGGCAATTTTTGTCCACTCCAATGATAACTTTACCTGATGCGCTGGGACCCCAGTATTTCACCACAAACAGTCCAGTGCCACAATTGCACTCTCAGCCTGCAAATTAAAGAACGTATTACTTTTCCAATGTGCTATATATTTCACCTCTAGTATAGATGTTCTAAATTCATCATCTAGTAACCATCATGATGGTACATGAAAATGATTTCGGAAGGTGATGAAAAATGTCATAAGAATCTGCATCAATATGTAGACAAAATCATAATTGGAAAAAACTGACAAAGACAGGCCAACAGAATCAACTTCATTTGTCGGTGCAATAAAAATTCTATTCATAAGCATCTGTCAAGTTAGTCATCTTCCTCTTTAACATTTGTTAGCAGCTGCTTTTCTCTACACCTGACTTGCTAACTTCCATGAACTTCTGACTTGAAAACAAGAACAAATGAATGATGTCTCAAATGCATCTCAGACATTGTATTTGTCATATCATTGATATATTGGCATTCCCAAAAAGGTTGATAATAGGACAGATTATTTTGAAAGTTTTGGAGTACCTTCAACTCAAGTAACCATACAAAAACTGATTAGTTTCATGCTTTGAATTCCAATTATCCTACCAAAAAACGTTTCCAAATTTTAACATTGCCTTAAAAAAAAAAAGGACAACCCTATGATAACTAGTGTTAATTTGTTCTCTTAAAACTATATAACTAACTTCAGTCTGGTATTAAGGAATAGTGAAACTAACATATATATGAATAAGCATTTTCAAAACGCAAAACAGGAAAGAACCTGCAGGAAGCCTAAGTAATATCTATCATCTCAACAAAAAATAACATAAAACTGCAGTGAATTTCCCAAATAGCCAAGTGCCTTCCAAGCTTGCCTGCTTGGAAGATCAATGGTTCAATTCTCAGCCTCTCTAATGTATCCATATGTCCCCATGCCCACCTCTCTCATGATTGACATAAACAAACAAACAAATAAATAAATAGAATATAACTGGTGGAATAATTGCAAAGTTTCTTCTGTAGAATATAACTGGTGGAATAATTGCATCATAAACCATAAAAAAGACCCTGAAAACTATCAAACATGGTTTAGTAAACAAGCTTCAAGTTGAGGACCCAAATTTCACTTTGCACACCTTCTTACACTGTCCAGTCACATATACTTAAGCACTCGTACAGTCACATATACTTAAGCACAGTTAAAGAAATACAAAATGCAGATACTAATGAATTAATCACTTGAAGAGAGTCTTATTGTTCCAAAAGAATTAGCATCTCTTGTAGTTGTTCATTGTTAAGAGTGTAGTGCAAGTCACTCAAAATGAGAAATTCGATCAGAAGGCAGTTCCATAAAGAAGATAGAAAGATATCAACTCAAGAATTTGTATTCTTCTACCCAAACATAAATCTGAAGAGGAAGGGAAAAATCCTTAATAAGGTGGCAAAGTGATAAATGTTCCCCTCCGCATCCTCAGCCTTTCAAGGGGACAGGGAAATAAGGAGAACAATCTGACTGTACATGTAATGCACTATATTTGCGCAACATGAGCTCATGAAGTATGAAATTCCAACTCAACACAGCTCAATGAACATAATGCTTGGCCATCTGTCAACTTAGATGTTAAAACATTCCTTGAAACATACCAAAGTCTAAAAAAATGAGATTGCTATGCACATTTGTGAAAAAAAAAAGAGCTAATAAAAGTGGTATGAAAAATAATACATCAGAATAGAGCTTGCACAACAGAAAACAAGTAAAATAAATTGTTCTAATGGTCAGTGACTTCGTTAGGTGAAAGACATGGAAAGAATGAAGTATTATCATAAAGCAAAATCTACAGTTGTATGAGTGACAGATTCAAGCATGTACAAGCCAGGTTCGCACCAATGATTTTCCACATTTCATCATCTCACTTCGCCAAAACCCAGTTATACAAATTGAAGCATGTAGAAAAGATGCAAAAGAATAAAAGATGGATAGTGATCTATTTACATTAGCAGAAACAGAAAAGTGAGGAAACAAATCCAATGTTCCATTCACAATTCCCTTCTTTCGTAATTTTTAGGTAAAAAAATGGTACGTCAAAACATACCATAGAAAACTCAACAAAAGCAATACGAGTTGAGTGCACATGGTCTCCCAAAAGCCTCAGGCGAGAAACCTGTAACAAAATAACTTCTAAGGTCAATGAAGAGGATCCCTTCGTTGATAACTTCAAAACAACCATAATACAGGAGGAAGTGCCTTGCATCTTACTGACCTCACCGCATCTAGTTTCAAAGAAGTTCTTGACATCAGCTTGAGACACCTGTACAGGACAAACTTCATTAATCCTTCATCAAAGACAAATAATACAATCAGGTCATACAAATGCAACAACTTCGCAAGCTAGACAGTGCAATCTGCAATAAGCCATGCATGATAAAGAACACTTATGAAAATACATGAATTAGTAATACCACATCAAGATTTATAATATCCCAGTACAAAGAATTGAAGATATACCTTTTTATCAATATTTGTACAGTAAACTGTCCTAGCACACATTTCGCGTTCATCCTCCGACTATACAGAAAGAATCCATAAAGTCAAAGGAAGTCAAAGTCACAATTTGAATACACTTTGAGTCAATCATATTGCAAAAAGGTACTCATACTAGCAACAGCTAATGCAAAAGGTTTTGTTCATACCCTTGGGAGAAATGTAGGATTCACTGGAAGGATAGCAGTTTTTGAAGGTAACACCTTAACTGGAGAAAATCCTAACATCGTCCCACAAAGGTTAAGAGCTGCTCGAGCAGAGTCTGTTGAAGTTAAATCCATATAACATGTCAGAGGTATAAAGTTAAACAAATGCGTGGGCAGCTATACTGACAAACAAATATTGATGAAACAACATTCTTACATTCATCAGAAAACTCAACGAAAGCAAAGCGAAGGCGGGAGTGAGGATCACCACAAACTCGACAATCAACAACCTGCAAGACAAAAAGGATACCCAATCAAAGAAAAAACATAAGCATATAACACCCAAGTCAATTTTAACTTATACAGTCTCATTTTTTGTTAAATTTTAGTTAACGTCCAAGATTGCACCATTAATGCCAACAATTGAAATAAGCCAGTAACTTACTTGGCCATAACCACTGAACAAGGCAGCAAGTTGCTCTTCAGTGATCTAATTTAAAGAAGTTAAGAACCACATCAGCACATATTTTGGACAATATAAAAGCAAAGAAATGACAGTTAAACTAAATAGCCATCTATCATTTCCTACATTGTGATCAATGTCTGAAACATAGACAGTTCGCCTGATGCTATCTTCTCTCTGGGCTCTACAAGCCCTACCATTAAATCGCCTCCGGCCCTGACTGTAGTTATTTCTTCTCTGCAAACACAAAGATTGTATGGTGAGAATATTGAACTCTTATCTAGGTACAAGGAGAGTGAATCAAGATAATAAAGATCAAATCCATAACAACTTTAGCATTTTTAAGCAGTGAACACATTTAAAATAGAAAAATGACAAGCGAAAGCAGAAACATATTGACACTAATAATATACAAGAATATCAAAACGGACAATGATCTCAATGACCATCACAATCGAACACAAACAGATTCTTGCTTCTGCAGTATTCTTTGACGAGATAAAGGAAGTCAATCAGCAGAAAATATCAAAAGAAAAAGAACAGAGGTTTTAAGCATAGTTAATGTTTAAACAAACACTGCTCAGAAAGCTGGCAATTATCACCAAGACGATAACCAATCTAAGGCAATAGACATACTGACTGCAAAAACCTATGTGCATTAGATAACTAAAGCCACATCAAACAGTTACAACATGACATATAGGTAGATGCAAATGAAATAACTTCGAAGACCATCCAACAAGAACAACTTGCAAAGCAGAATATCTAGCATATGTGAGTTAATATAAACTTAATCTTGGTGGTCAACCTACAGTCTAACTTGAACAAATTCAAATGTTAATTGTCAAACTTCAGAAATCAACAACCCTGTGTCAAGCCTAGTTTAGCAACAAAACAGGGGAAAGATCACCAAAACCAATATATATCCACCTATAAAGTACCAAAAATGGATAGCACACAAACATAAATACAAACTAAGATACCATTTATCATAGACCAAGTTTAGAAATTCATATCTTGTGTTGAAAAAGTCGACAGGTAAAAGGTAAGCATTCACTCTGCATCAAGTAATGTTGATACCATTTATCATAGACCAAGTTTAGAAATTCATATCTTGTGTTGAAAAAGTCGACAGGTAAAAGGTAAGCATTCACTCTGCATCAAGTAATGTTGATACCATTTATCATAGACCAAGTTTAGAAATTCATATCTTGTGTTGAAAAAGTCGACAGGTAAAAGTTAAGCATTCACTCTGCATCAAGTAATGTTACCAAATGAATGCAGACTACAAGCCAAACATTAACTTCACTCCAAAACCCCATTTCCATAGAGAAATCCCAAAAAATTATTCCTTACAAAGCATTTACATAATCTAATTCCGAACTGATTGAATGTTAATCTTCCAACTTCTCCTGCATGCCATTTTAGTACTCTAGTTCAAATCACGCATGGAGTAACATTCTGATGATATGCTGTCTACTTATAGATAGGTTAAAACCCAATGTATGATGCTTCAACAACCAATATAACTCAGGGCAGGGCTACAGAAAGTGTAGAACTTGCCCATAAGAAATCACAACTTCAGTGTCAGTTTCACAACTAGAATGATACTGAAATTTGCGGATAAAAATATCAGGGCAAAATTTAAATTCACAAGCATCCCAAAAAAACCATAAAAGACAAGCAATAAAATTGATAAAATCAACACGCCAAAAGAAAAATTAAACAACAAACAGAAATTGAATTTGTACCCTTCGATTATTGGGGAAACCATCATTGCCCCAATTCATATTAGCTGGCACAAAATTAGTCACTCCCATTTGATCACGGTAATATGAAGAAGGAAAAAATTCCTTGGCCAGTGGATTCAACTTCAGTTTCTTCAACATATCAACTATATCTTGCATTTGGAGTTCTGATTTTGAATTCGAATTATTGGAACTCGAATCAGACTCCTTGGCACCATTAGTTAAAGGAGCAGATATATCATTCATTCTGGAATTAGAATCAACATTATTTCTTGAAGCAGCAGTTGTTTCATCTGGCTGAACAGCAACAGGAGGGACCTCCACCACCGCTGTCTCACCAGAAACTTCTGTCCCAGCAGCCATGGAAGCAGAACCTCCTAAAATAAATAACCCCAAAACACCCAAAAAAGGAAAAACCCAGAAAATTACTCTAATTTTCTCAACAGAACCCAAGAATTCCAATCAGAAATAAAGTTCCTATCTTTATCCTCCTCCTCACTAAAAAACCCAATCTTTATCTCTCTCTCTTATATATAAGAGATCAATCAAGAAAGGGTTTTTCAGATTTGGGTGATCTTAATAAAAAAAAAAATCTTGGTGAGATTTTCGGTGCAGATGCCTACAAAGCCAATAAATAGAAACCCATTTGGGGAAAATGGTCAGAAATGGAAGGAAAACAACAAAAGGAATTACAGGAATAGCAAAAAAAGGGAATTTTAATTAAAGGGTTTTTATAACAAATGTGATCACAGGTGGAAGTGGTTTTAAGTGATGGTTTGTAAATGTATTAACAGGTGGCTTTGGCTTTTCTCTACCCTTCTTTTTGTTGTGTTCTTTTGGTGAGAGAGAAAGAAAAGAAGGACAGGAGAGAGGGGCTGAGGGGGCTACAAGTACCCAATTTGCAGTCTACTACTATATCAATATCACTGTGCGAGTGTGTGTCAATATATTGTGCAGAGAGAGATGGGCTGGGGGTTGAATTTAAGAGCGTATTAAAGTGAGTGACGAGGGACGTTAAAAATGGGGGAAGAAAGAGAGAAAAGAGTGCTAACGTAAGATGACACCAGCCTTCTGCCTGGCTTTTGTTACTTTCTGAGTAACATTGGATATGGTTTTCATAAGTCGTAACTGCCTCTTTCTGGGGTTTGTTGGGATTGTAATTTTATTATCTTTTCATTTTTCTTTTCGCGCAATTTATCTCCTCACTTATTTCTTTTCTTTTTGTTTTTTTTCTTTTGGTTTTTGCCGATGTTATCTCTTTATTCTGCTACTACTACGTTTTGTAGTGATGGTTGAAATAGAGGAAGGTGAGTTACATCAAACATCCGGCATTTACATTTGCGTCACATCACTCTGTAATTGGAAAAAATGCAATGCAGTTAAATCTTTGAAACTTTTATATAAGTGACTATTATGTTTTCTTTTGACAGGTAAAATGAAGCCAACATGTTTTCTCTTGACGGGTAAAATGAGAAGGTAATTCCATGATACATAACATTTATGCCATATCACTTTCTCATTGAAAAGACGGCAATGCAACTAAAAATTTGAGATTTTTATATAAGTGGCTATCGTGCAGGCTATATTCAGCAATTTCATTATTAAAGTTCTTGTTTTATCAAAACAAATTAATTATTAGTATAAAGGTAACTATGCCAAATCAACACGTCACTCTGTATCCATTTTATCATTCTAAAATGGGAAACCAAGTGCAAATATGGGATTTGCATCACATTACTTTGTAATTGAATAAATACAGCTAAAATTTGATACTCTTATAGATGTGATTACTATATTCGTTACGATGTCATGGTCTATCTTACTACGTTTTCTCTTAATAGGTAAAATGGGAAGGTAAATATATAAAACATAACATTTACGATACATCATTTTGTAATTGAAAAGATTATAATACAAAAGAATTTGAAATTCTAAAAGATGTGACTATACAGGGAAAATCGTTCAAAATATTTCTCATATTTCACCAAATAAATTTTTACATACTTTATTTTTTAAAATATTAACTTTATATTCCTTACAAATTTAAGTTGGTAAAAATGAATATAAATTGAGTCCGATTTCACTTTTTTAGGAAAAATGAATATGGTTCGGATCAGATTCTACTTTTTTTATTGACAAAAATGAATATGGATCGAGTCATTTATTTTATTATAAATGGGATGTAACCTTTTTGCCCCTAAAAAAATGATCATGTGTATGTCACATGATGTATTCAAGGTAAAAAGTGGTAAAAAAACGTAGGTTGGGACAAAATTTTACCTACTTAATTTTGTAATGGATATAAAGTTACTATTTTAAAAGTAAAAGACAAAAAATTCATTTGATGAAATGTGAAAGATGTTTTAAACAATTTTCCCAAATCATTGCTACAAAGTTAGATCTGCTGACTAAACACGTAACTTTATATCCATTTTATCATCCTAAAATGAAAGTTTGATTACTTTATGAACCTTCACTCTTCAAATCAATGTTACAACTAGGGTTGCAAATGAGTTAAATCAAGGCAAGTTTTAGTCTTATCAAGCCGAACTAAACTCAATTTTGTCAGGTTGGAACTCAATCTTGAGCTCGACAAACTTTCATTCTAAAATTCAATCTTGAACTCGAGTTCGAACACTAGTTTGAGTTAATCAAGTTCGAGTTCGAACTTATTTGAGCTCAAATAAAATTTAAAAAAAATATTTTTTTAAAAAAAGATAAAATAGACATTTCATCTTAGTAACTAATAAAAATATAAGAGACATACATGTATTTTTATCACTAAAAATATAAAATATTTAAAATATATGAGCTCGATCTAGCTTGACTAGCCAATGAGTGAGTATTTAACTTGATTGGCACACCAATCCAACTCAAGCTCGATTCGAGTTCAGTATTTGACTGAGTTCAAATTTAATTTTTAATCAAATCGATTCCCGGACGCTTGCTAGCCGATTTGAGTCATTTACACCCCTAGCTATAATCATGACTCTTCAGAAACTAATTATTGAAAATTTTCTTGAACATTTCATGTTTTTCTTTGCCATTTTAAAGTGCTTAGTTCCAGTTGACCTTATGCAGTGCAGCAGTAAATTTTTCTTGCTTTTGTGACACGGAAATATTTTTTTCCCCTTTTGTCGGAATCAAGAGTTTTCCGAATTCCATCTACATCTCAAACTTGCCTTACACGAGATGTGGTCAAGGGCCTCGAGGCTCATTAATGTAGAATATGTTCAGCGCAAAGGTGTATAGGGTAAAAAGGAGGGAGTCTCCAATAGCCAATGGCTCACATATTCTACACTTTCGCACTTCAGCTAGTGTGACTGGATTCGTGGCTGTATATGGGGTGATTTTATTGAAATTTAGGGTAGCAAGTTTTTTGCCAAGTTTGTCTGCTATAAGTTTTTTAAAAATTTTAACTACAGTAACCACAAAAAAATTTAGTGGTATATATCGTCTAAACATTGAAGTAAAAATGGGAAGTGACTCAATCAAAAAAACCCAAAAAAAGAAGAAAAAGGCAAAAAAGAAAGAAAGAAAGAAAAGCTGAATGGAAGAAGAAAAAGGCAAAAAAGAAAGAAAGAAAGAAAAGCTGAATGGTAGCTTTGGCATAATGGCACTAGAATTTTGATGCTAGATGGTGGGGCGTGATGGTGATTGTACATATTCTTGTGGTCATATGTTGTGATGGCATCAATGCAAAGCTGCATTTGAGTGCGCATTGGATTTTTCTTCCAGATTGATGAATGTAGCTTCAAAAGCAAAATCGAAAAAAATGGTTCATCACGAAAAGGAAATTATCCAGAGCAAGAGAAGTTCCAATTGCACAAGTAAAATCCAGATAAGATTAGAGATCAGCTTTCAATTTCATCAATAAGGTCAGAATATGCATGCTGTATTCCTTTAATAGATTTGTTGCTTAAAATGAATATGTGCTCAAGGATTTCATACAGCTTTAATACAGTATATTGGGATTATTGAGGCAGTCGTCAATCGAATACTTAATTCATTCTAATATACAGACTTTTAAGTTAAAATTGCATTTACTAGCAATATAATCAGCGACGTAAAATATAAATTACATGAAGTAAAATAATTATAATTTATTTTTAATCTATTTTCAATTTTGATATGAGATTCAAAAAAAAAATCCTTACACAATTGGTCAAAAGTCAAAGAATTTTTAAAGTATCTTAAAACATTTGTTTCCTAATAGAAAAGTAATACAAGGGAAATTAATTGTTATGAAAAATTTGCCAATCTACTATTTAGATATTTTAGGATGAAGATGGAAAAAGATTTTTCTAGATTTTTTTAAAGAATAGGATTCCAAGAAAAGGTTGGAATGAGCGTTTGAACCAACATTCTAGGAGAAAAAAGCTTTTTCAACTTAAATGAATCGTACCAAATATTGGAATGTGATGGACAAATTAAAAAGATATTTTCTTTGCAGTCCATTCCAACGTACACCAAACAAGAGGTTAAGGTGGTAATCGAGCAAAGCTTGGAAGTCTGCTATTGGTGGAATTTGTTTGGGGTCACAAAATCCCAAGACATCGGCCTGGACTAATAGTACAGTACTAGTAGTACTGGTTAATTAATAATGAACTCCGCTGGCCACCCTTTGATAATTTAACTTGGTTCTAGCAAATGTTAGTAGTACCTATGTGATGCAACCACAAAAATTAGTAGTTATCAAAAGGAAAACTATGTATTTAAAAGTTGACATAATTTAATATAGGGTTAATTACAAAAACTCCCCTAAGGTATATCTGTTTTTACACTTTATTCTCTAAAATTATTTTTTTTTTACTTTGTCTCAACAACGATACATAATGGTAATTTTAAAAGGACATTTATACCGTTTGTAGTTAAATGCAGCAATTCTCCTATCTTATTTTGCACTTTATCTCCTAACATAATTTTTTTCTAAATTTTAAAAAAAATTTGTTGCATCATAAGCATGTTTCTCAATTATCTTTTTAATTTTTAATCACTTTTTCATTTCACAAACATCAAATTACAAAATGTATTATAATATTATTTTAAAAAAATTTCCAAATAATCTTCAATCCACACAAACTCAATCTATAGACCTTTAATAATATTCTTATTGTTTACTTTTTCAATAATAATTTTTATTTTTTCCCCTTATCATGTGAAATGAGCGGGATATTTTCTTGTATCTATAAACCTATAACTATGGAGATAAAATTTAACAAGACCTATATCCGTAAATGTACAACAATTTTCATTATTATATTAGGGATACTGATATTTTTAAACATTATCTATCTTAAGTGGTTTTATGAACAAATATATAGATCAAGAGAAAAATCATATTGGAGGGTAAAATGCAAAACGCGTTATACCTTAAGAGGATTTATTGGAGTTAAGCCCTAGAGGTATAAATGTCTTTTTGATATTTCCGTTTCCATTACGCAAGGTTAGAGTGGACTAACAATTTTGGGGGTAAAGTAAAATAAATAAATAAATAACGTTAACTGATTAAACCTCGAGAGAGAGAGAGGGGGGGGGGGGGGTGGGGGTTTGTCATTTATCCTTTAATATAGTCTATCTTATGCATACAATAGACTGGAACCAAATTTTTATGTTTTGATTGACAGTTGTGGAATATGGTACAGCTTGTGGCTTCCGAAATAACTATGGACAAAGAAAGTGTTGACAAGAGAATCAATTCTCTGCCTCTATTACTTAGAGCTATTTTATGTTCTTTTCTTCACTTTTCTTCCTTTCTTTATTATTCTCAGCCCATGTTGTGGTTGATGGAATACTTTTCTTCTGTGGTTTCTTGGGGCTTCCATCTGGGGGAGGGGCTTTAAGCCATCAAGATTAGTGTGCTATTGCAAAATCGAATTGTGTATAAAATTTAATCAACAGCTATCTTCAAAGCCCCCCTCTGTTCTCTCCAAAACGTGGGCAAAAAAAAAAAAAAAAAGAAGAAAGAAAGAAAAACCCAATCAAGGATTGTGAAGCCGCCCTCTTCAAGGAATATACTTGGATGCTCTGATCAATAATAAGTTCCACGTTAAGGCTTTCTACCTTGGAGTTGTAGACCTTTGCCTGGGGGCAACGTATCTAACAACTGAAAACTCATTGAAAAAATGGAAAATTAGAGTTCGGTTTTAGTACTCAAAGTTTTGGCAAAAGCACATCTAATCCTCACTTTTTAGTAAATGTGTAGTTTTAGTCCCTAATATTTTGACAAGAGCAAATTTGTAGAGTAGATTAAGGATATTTGAAGAATTTTTTTCATGGCTAATAGAATTTAGTGACGTCTAATCATGTGTCCGTTAAAATAAAGAAGTAAAATGGTAACTAATTTTAAACAATGAATTTAAGAAGTAATAACTCACTTGCTAACTAATTAACTAGTAAAAAGAAGAATTATTAAAGTAAAAAAAACTAAAACTAGCCGAAGCACCCAATTCATCCACTCAGAATTTATTTTCCTTCTCTATCTGCCATTAACCCCAAGCAAACCCAATTGTAACGCTTAAATCTTTTTCGGTGGTAAATTAATAAACGTGCAGTCATGTTAGTTATTCTTATTGTTCAATGTTGCTCGCTATTTTTTAAATCTTTTTAAAAAAATTTAATTGAACAAATATGTGACTGCATGTGATTGATCCCATCAATTTTTGAGAAAACTCATCAATTGTCCTAAATTTGCTTCAAATTGTCAACATTAAGGACCACATTTGGTACGTGCTAAAATTTTAATGACTAAAACTGCACGCGTGCCAAGCATCAAGGACTATATTTGCCTTTTTCCTAAACTTTAAGAACTAGAATTGAGAACTAAAACTGCATTTTTCTCTTCAAAAGAATAGTATAAGAAATACAAGCGGACGCGTATATATAATAGTCAGAAGTCAGAATTCAGAAGCGTCAAAACTCTTATGGAATATTGGGCCCCTTTTCTTCCAGGGGCGTCTCCTTTTATCCTTCTATCCTTCTACGCTTTTCGATGATGGAAGAAAGTATGGCGGTTATCCTTAAACCCAAAAAAAAAAAAAGAAAAAAAGAGTATGGCTGTTATGCTTTTCCAAATGAAGACAATAATTCAGATATATATATATATTCTGGCTTTTTTCTTATTCCTACTAAAACCACCCACTTTATGGTACTTAATTATCCGGCGGTATGGTCAGACGGATGATAAGAAAAACAATAAATAAGAGCAAGAATACGTTTATTGCTTGCACGCAGAGAATTGTCTTTTTCTCAAGATTCACTGTCAATCAATGTCCCTCATGAACCTCATGCTCCAACATTTCTTCAACTTGTTAGAAATTTCAGCTAGCCAGACGGTCCTCATCAGGCTCCTACGCACTATAGCCAGTGAACTGCTATGTAAAAAGGACCGAATTGCTGAGCTTTCTGCTAATAGCTCTCGAGTATGAAACATATTTAAGCATCTCAGGCAACTACCAATGCATCACCTCCTCTACTCCACAACATCAGCATTTGAAGCATCTTCACTAGAAATGGTACATTTTGTTGCAAAAATCATCTCCTTCAATAGAGCTTGAAGATGCACCAATCAAGCTCCTTATTGCGGTGAACTAGTCTTGCACCATTGAGCTTGTTTGCTGCACCAAAAGTTATAGCTGCTAAAATGGAGGTTATTATCTGTAGAGTGTCCAAAATTATTTATACAACTCTGATTTGTCAAAGCAGAATTATACTACACCATGTGACAAATTTAAGTAGTACATGAACAAAGCATCCACAGTACTTGGGCAGGGGGAAAAATTTCTGTGAGTTTGTCAAATGTTCGTTATATCAATGACCCTGCAATCACTTGTACGACCAAGCATATCCCATTATGCGTGCAACCCTTTTAGCACCACTGCTTTGATCTCAAGGCGGCAATGTCTGTCTTGCATGTACAAGCAACTCCTGTAGGGTATACCAGCTGCCTTATTGCTGCTTCATACTGAATGCAGTTCTGTTCTGGTTATTGAGCCTCCAGCAGAACTCCCGTGGTCTAGAAGTTCAGACAGGACACTTCTCATTTTATCTACAGAAACAGGCTTTAGTATCACTCCATCCATACCAACTCTCATGCAGCTCTCCTTTGTCACCCTGTCTGTGTTTCCTGTCAAGGCCACAATGAGTGGCCTATCACGACGTCTTGCAAATTTTTCATGTATCCTGACTGCAACTGCATAAATGTCCATACCGGGTATGCTCACATCCATGAATACCACCTTGTGCTCATTATTAACTACTTTCAAGCACTCGTCTCCAGAGCTGACAGTTGCAACATCACAACCTAGATGCACAAGCAGCCCCTTGGTCACCATCCTGCTAACCCTGCATCAGGACCAATGATAGACAGATAATTACAGATGCATAACTGACCCACCTTGATATTTATTTATGAAGCCAATGATGTTGTGGAATTCGGACAAGACTAAGTCCAAGATTTATGAACCCTTCCTTTTCTCAATATGAAAACTAAAAAAGAAACAAAGACCCCAAGTGATGAAGATTAGCTGGAAAATTCTCCAGTCCAGGGACCACCAACCTAAAGCTCACCCATAACACAAGCAGCAATTAAGTTTGCCAATTTCACTCTCCAGGTGCACAAAAATAAGATTCAAAAGCAAAGCCAGCATCATGCCAAGGCCTCTGATAACCAACCATCTAGTATGCTGAGTTTAAAAGTGAATCCTATACATATGCCATATTGATTTTTACCAATATTACTGCTATTGAAAATTTTAGGAACAAAAGTCTTCTCTACATTTAATAGAAGCTAATGTCAAGGATAACAACAGGGGTAGACTTTACAACCACTGTTAATTGCCATTGTGCTAACAGGCCACAGCCAAAAGCATAAAATTGTGAACTCAAATGGATTACAAGGAGCTAATGACCAAATTGAGGAAGTAATAACCATTAAATCTCAATAACAGTTGGTCGCAAAAAAAAAAAAAAAGTCGGTCACAAATACCAAAAGGAAGCACATTATATTGCTAATCTTCGTAACTATCATCAGTAACAAATCGTACAACCTTCTCTCCAAGAAAAAGTTGCTAATTTAGCCACAACTACTCAGCTGCTGAAACCTGACTCTTGACATCTTCTTGACATGTCATGCAATAACTGTGATTTGTTGACACAAAGATGTGGAATTTTTTGCCACTTAAATGATTCTAAGATTTAAGATCGTTCCTTTTCCCTGCAATCAGCAACCTTATATATGATCCTTTCTTACCGGATGCCATATAAGACAATATATTGTCAATCTGTGCTTCAATGAGTTTGTTTCTATTTCCCCAGTCTATGCCCACCTCACCGCCTAGACATCAGATCTTGTTAAAGTTTAGCCCTATAATAGCCTACCAAGACTCTAACTACTATAAGTATCAGATGGCTTATCACTTCCCTTAGATATCAATAGAGGTTAAAAGGGTACAGAATCAACCAACCCGTTATCATCCATTACAATGACCTTGAGCCCGTTAAAATTTGTTCGTACATGATTTACAGGGGCTCTGGACACATATTGGAGCTTAGCTTCATTTGAACACCCACGTAGTCCAAGTTTTACCATAAAGATAGCAGTACATCCCTTGCCAAGACCTTCACTTTCAAGCCAAATGTGCCCATCCATGAGATTAACGAACCTGGTAGCACCCAAAAAAAAAAAACGATGTGATACATTCTTATAAGCAAAGTCCTAGCAACGATCAGAAAAATGCAAGTGACATTTCAATCGGAATAGCCATATAACATGAAAAAAAACTGTCCTCAGAAAAATGGGAACATGTTATACCTCTTACAAATTGCAAGACCAAGACCACTACCACCAGAATTTTTAGCTGCTAATGACTGGCTCTGTGCAAATTTTGTAAATAGCTTAGGAATATCTTGGGGGCTAATTCCTGATCCTGTGTCTTTTACCTACACAGAGCACACAACCATCATCCCTTTATTAGTCTCTTAGTGGAATACTTGGATTGTGACAGGATATTAGTCATGTCTATTCAAAACGTACCTGGACACGCAGATAAAAGTGATTATCACTGGGCAAGGGGAAAAAATCAGGAGCTCGAGGATCTCTTAAAGAATCAGATTTTGCAACAGATGCAGAAATTGAGATGCCACCCTCTCTTGAGAATTTCACAGCATTGCCAACAACATTTAACATGATCTGCATCAGCCGCTTTTCATCACCAATCGCATACTCTGGCAAATCAGATGACATACTCAGTGTGACAAACAACTTTTTGACAGATGCAATAGGTTTTATCAAGTTAAGAACCTGCAATCAGAAGCAAACACCTCAATCAGCCATGGATAAGGGGTGCTTTATGAAACAAAACTCAAAGTTCAAGACACATAACTGACATAGAAACACTAAAAATTGAAGGATATCATGTTCTTACCTCCTTGAAGAGACCATGAAGATCAAAAGGTTCTATGTCAAGTTGAAGACTACCATCCTCAAGCCTTGAAAGATCTAAGACATCGTTGATAAGAGTAGCCAGAAGGTTGCTACTTTTGAGAATTGTTTCAACCATCAAGCGTTGCTCAGGCGTTAGTTCAGTCTCCTGAAGTAGAGACGAAAGTGCAATAATTGCATGCATGGGTGTTCTCATTTCATGATTCATAACAGCCAAGAAGTCATTACGAGCACGAACAGCTGTTTCTGCTTCTCTTCTTGCCAGATCAAGGGCAACATTTTGCTCCATAAGAAGATCCCTAGCCCTCATTGACTCTTCCAAAATTGCTGCATGTGAAAGAGCTACTGCTACCTGGGTCAGGACGAGATATTATGATAAGAACTTCTTGGCTCAAACATATTTTGGAGGCCAACTACATCCAAATAAAGTAACACAAACCACAAAAAGAGGAACACACATTAAGGCATCAGTGAAGGGAGTCAATTTTGGTGAGATACATTTCATAAATGGAATTAAGGAAAAGAACTTGCAGCACATAGTCACCATACCATAAGGTTGTTTAGTATTACAAATGAAAGTAAAATTGTGAGAGGGAAGCTCACATGTTCAATAGCCTGTCATTTTTCACTAACTATTTAGAGTTCTCTTTTGGAACATTAGTGGGCATAGTTCTCAATAAATTGCACTACCATTATATACTGACCAATAAGAATTATCTTTAATAGCGTTAATGGGCAGACTTCTGAACAGCAGCCTGGTATAACAAAAATTCGTGGGTTATATACTCCATAGGTCACCAAAACAAACTATTCTGATCCAAAGCCTGAGCTGCTGTAGCTACACAAGTAATAAGTAGGAGTAGATCATCAAAAGCAGGTCTGTAACAGGATGAAGTTCATTATAAAGCCAGACAAGTAATGTTAGAATGCTTAACCCTACACTTTGAAAAAACCTATGTTAGATCTCATATTTTTCCATGAAAAGTAGTGCAGAATGCACAGATTGAGTTTTGACCCAGATATGAACATTTAACTGACAAAACTTAAGCAAGAAACAAGAGGGAAAGCCTAAATCTAACTCCCTAATCAAATGGATAAGCTTGTCAAAAGCAAACTCGAAAGTAGTCCATGAAAGGAAAACTTGGTTAAGACCTTTTTATGAGGTCTGGTATCATATTTAGTAAGGCCAATCCTTGGAGAATGCCAATTTCAAAACCATCTCAAACCCACGTTTCCTGCTTTGATAGTCCATTAACCACACATATGCTTAGTTACTCAAACAAAATCTCAGTAATACTTAATCAGGAAAACTTTCTGTAGAGTCACTGACCTGTTTTCATTACAATATGCTGTACTAACTGCAAGTCTGCAACGGTCAGTTAACTGGTGTGTTAAAATTTTTTCCAAGTATTATTTTGCTTGCATCACAAACACGTTTTTCAACCACATTTTATATTCCCAACAACCTTTTAACCTCACATACATCATATCACAAAATTGAAGTACTTTCCATGCAAAAAGCTCAGCAAAATTGAAGGAGACGATAGGGAAGTTGAAACCTGATCGGCAACTACTTCCACAAGCTCCAACTCATGGACATGCCATTGCCTTGCACTATCTGAAGGAAGCATCAATACCATGAGGGCATAGCGCTTTGTTGACAGCTCTGGCCAATCATTTATTTGAAAATTAGAGAGATGCAGGAGGGGGACGCGCACAGCAACAACCTCTCCTTGCATGTACTTTCCAGAAGGCCGGAGTTTTGCTACAGGAGAATTTGGTGATATTTTTACTGCACGGTTTGTACTAAAAACTTGATTAATCACGGGAAGCTGTATAGGTACAGTAAATCCAACAGGATTTTGGTGACGAAGAGTATATGACAGTTGAAGCTCTACTCCACTGCGTGTTGGCATCCATAATGCGCACTCTTCCAAGGCTAAAGTTCTGCCCAACTCAACAAGCGTAGTCTTTAGGATAGTATGTCTATCAAGAGTGCTTCTTATTTCATGAGTTAACATTCTAACATGTCTTCCAGTTTCTTCCTGTGTACGAATTAGGCCCATTTCTCGATCCAGTTCTGCAGCCTTATTTTTCAAAAATAGTTCCCTTGTTTTGACACTTAACAAGTCAGGTATAATGTGTACGAGCATTAGAGCTGTCGCACATGACACGGCAGCCGTCAAAACTTTTGCCGTTGTCATGACTACGGCCACAGTTCTTGAGTGCATGGTAAAGGTCCACAAATTTATAAGATGCGTAGCTCCACAAAGAACTATAAATGCACCAAACTGCACAAGCACCCATCTATAAGGAAACACAGCAGATTTTTTGACAAAATAGATTAACTCCAATGGGATGGAAAAGTAAGCAAGCGCTATAAAGAAATCTGAGATATATTGATATCTCATCAACAACTCATCCGCAGGCCATTGTGGCTCAATGCAGTTACAGGACTCCATGCTCAGTTAATTGTCTCCACCCCTGATAGTCCCTTGTCTACACACCTGCAGTAGAATACACAATAACAAAACCAACAATTACATCTCATCCTCATTCTTCTGAACCATGAGACTACAATAGCACAACTAGAAATCAAGGTAGTAAAAATAGTACTAACTCAGCTATAGTGACTACCAGATGAAATAGTGTCCTAAAAAAGTACGAATTGATATTCACATATGTTGTTCTTTCTTATCATAACACATGCCTTAGCAACAAGCTCCAGATTCAAAATAGTACTACACGATTTTTTAGCACACAAAAATTATTTTCCCAAATATGCAAAAGACTAAAACATAAAATTCCCTGCATCTGTTCATGCATCAGACTTCAAACAGCCAAGCAAAATATCAACAAAATTCAACTCTTGCATTGACTTCATTGCTAACCGGAATTACTTTCCAAACTGCTGTATTCAGCATCTAACACAAGACTCTTCACTATTTCCACAAATGCTCAGATTAAGTACCTAGACATTGTCTCTACTGATCACCTATTTAATCCGTTGCGACTGCCATTAAGGTTGTCAAATTTCCTTCGATGAAAATCACACCCCTCTAATGATATTCACGAACTTAAGCATAATTGCACCACAGAAAAGTCTTGTCATAAGATGTACCTAGTCCACTCATTTTTTTCAACTAATTCAACTCAACCTTTTCCATCTTTAAATTGATTATTGTGAAACAAATACCAACACCCAGTTTAAAAGCCCAGGTGAGGAGCCTAACTAAATTCTAACCACAAAAACCAGATATGCACAAAACCACAAATGCAAGCTAATCCAAAACCCCATAAACCCACCTGCAAAATCAAGTCTTTGTTCCAATAATTCCACTCAAACACAAGCAAAAGTACTTATAACCGAACAAAAATCAAAACCCACTTCAGATCATAAAAGAGTACAAGAAATGAACAAAAACACAAAAAAAAAGCAGCAAAACTTAATGAAATTAACAAAAAGTAAAGGGCACCCTTCTTTTCAAGATCCATGAACTGTAAGTTGAAAAAGAATGAGCAGTTCAGATTTCTTCTTTCTGAGGCTTTGATTCTTGGAGTTTCTATTGAATTCATTTAAATAAAGTGAAGCTCTTTGTTTATATTTTTGGAGCTGTGCTTTCAAGTGTACAGGAAAAGTGTCTCGATTACATGAATTCTCCAAGTGTTTCCCAACTCACTCACCAAGCGGTGGTGCGGTGACCTTTTGTGGGTCAAGGGGACTTTTCAGCCGTTGGATTTTAAGAATAGGCGGTCAGATCTGGTGGTGGTTACTGGTTGACTATCGGTGAAAATGTGGGACCTGATTTGATAATGAGAGAGACCAAGTAGAGTAGCCAGAAATAGAAATCGGTGGACCTTGTAGGCTTGTCCTAAAAGTATTCCCCCCAATTGGAAATATGTTTTTTACTAAATTTAGATTTGAAGAAAATTGTTTTATAAAAAAAAAAGAAAGGAAAATTTTCACATTCCCATTCAACTCCAATATTTCAAATGGTTTGGCCATTAAACACTCGTTAAATGGGGTCCCTCTTTTTTTTTGTTGATAAAAATACTTAATTTTAAAAAAATAAATGCAAAGGTGTAGTAATTGTGATTATATGTGTGTACACGTAAGTTGAAAGTAATTCAGGCATGTTAACCAGGGGATAGGGCCGAATCAGAATGAATTAAATCTAGCAACAAATCACCGACTATAATGATCCCGTCCTGAACCCTCTATCATACTAATCACATATCAACTCCATTTGGATTGGTCATTTTTTCAAAAAAATAAATTTTTCAAATACAATATTACAGTAATATATAATAACTTAAAAAACATTTCATCCATGCATTATATTAAATATTTCAAAAAAATTTTATAGCAACAATTTTTCATATACACTGTTATAGTAAAATTTTTCAAAAACACTTCAAAAAAACAGTTAATCCAAACAGAATTAGCATATCCAATGTCTTAAAAAAAATGAAACATTCGAAATGATTCCTTGAACCACAGCTATTCCAATTGCAATAGAAGCAATGTTATCGATTGAGTAGATTCCTTGAACCACAAATTGATTGATTTTTCGTGTTAAAAGATTTTATTATGCCAATTGCCAGCTGAATACGCTTGCATGTTTTACAGCATTGCTTTAAGTTATCCTCGTGACCCTTGTAATAAATAGGGAAACAAAATAACTGAAAATGGATCTTGCAAATAAATTCACATTTATCATCCAGATGTATTCCCATCAAAAGGGAGAAGAAAGATGCGTCCTATGGAAGACCCAAAAACATGATAGTAAGAGTTAAGCAGAAAAACTTTTACGTCTTTCATAAACATATTTTTTACGTCGTATACATTAAATTATTATAGCATAATTTTTTTATCATTTTGCAAGAACTCCTAAGAGAGGAATCCAAACGGACTCGTGGCTTGTGACTGCTAAATAGTGAATTCTTTTGTATCCACAATAGCCCCAAAGTAATGCGGAACTTAAGGCCTAGGCTTTGTTAAACTTTTCTAGGCCTGAGACATGGTCTAGTTTAATCTATTTCCCAACCAGCAAAGTGATTGTTACCACAACAATTTTGAAGGCCCAAAGCAAAGATTGGGTCAATCCAATCCAATCACTTCTCTACCAATCTGCTAGCCCCGAAAATCACAGAGAATTTGGGCAAGGCCTGATCACGTGGTAGATAAATGAACCAACCACGTATTTCTTGGATTGCTAATTAGGTTGTATCTCGGCATGCTGAATTTTGTTGAGTTGGTTTGCGCGTAGCTAATGCTAAACCAAATCATAATTTTTTTTCAAAGGAAGCCTACTGGATGGTGCCTCAACGATTTTGTTGGACTCACCATCGACGTAATACCAATTATCCTGTCATTTTTTGGTGATGGGAAACAGTTCGAATACTATTATTTTCGGTGATTTATTCACATGAATGGATATGACATTTTCTTGGCAAACTACAGCAATTATTTGAGCAGACGATTACAGCTTTTATTCCATAAAGGCCTTTAAAACAAGATCTCATATGTGAAGCTATTAAAGTGTATTCTACTTTATCTTGGGCTAACTTGAAAGGCCCGAGAAAGATTGTCAGGCTTGAAGACACCCCATTTACCTTTGCAAGCAATGCCGCCTTAAAACTTACCTAATTTTCTAGTGAAGCATACCACTCACCTGTGATAAAGTTGCCTTTTTGATTTGATCATATGACCGCTGATATTTTGTTCCAACTTTTGCTAGTCATGCAACCTCATGTAGAAATGCGATAACAATGAATTATTCTTTGAAGATAGGAAGAGCAACTTGAGTATGATTTCTTGAGGAAGGTATTAAAAAGGAAGAGTGGATCACTGTATTTTAAGATTGTTTTCATCATAAAATCCCCTTAAAAATATATGCAATGTTGTTTTCTTGAGAAGTTTTTCTCTCATGTCCTACTTCAATGAATCCTCCTCACTCGCTGTGATGGCATATAAATATGATTTTGCTGTGAGAATTTAAGAATTAAAATTGAGGGGTGTTTTGTGCGATGCGACATCACATTAGGTGAAAGAAACTAGCTATAAATTTTTGAGCTAGTGGGGTGGATGGTCTATACACGATGCAATATTTCTTTGTTGTCCATGAATCTAATATCATCATCGTCATCTTAAGTGAAGTGTAAATTTGGCGTTTCAAGAAGGCACCTTCATAAGCGTTACTCCGTTAGCATTGTTTGGATTGAAGTTTTTCGAGAAAAGTTTTTACGTTTTTCGTATCTATATTTTTAATTATTTTTTACTTTATATGTATCAAATTGTTATAATATATTTTTTCATAGGAAACTCAAAAAATAGCATTCCAAACGGAACCACATAATTAAAATGCATCTCCTTTGAAATCTGGTGCCTAGGAATTTGTGCATGTCCGTCATTAAAAATTAAGTGCAAATTTCCTCCAAAAAAAAAAAAGAAGAAAGACAAGAGAAGGTGCATGATTAAGGGCTTGATCCAAATGGAATGGAATTTTTGCTTTTCGGCTTAATTTTCAACACACGAAAAAGCAACAGATCCAATCAAATGCGGTCGGTTTTGAATCAATCTGAATCTACTAACCATACGAAAAGAAAGATTTCGTTCGACCGTTAGCTTTAGGCGGGTGTCGGTTAACTGGGCTGCCAGAAACTCGGCGCAAGGACACGTGTCGGTCGTCGGGACGGTGATGGTCAATTTGCCACGTTTTAATCAAGTGGACGACAAGGGCATCCCTTTATGCCAGGAAAGTAGATTGTACCTGTAAACGTGGCCCAAATTGAAGGGCTGATTTCAATAAGGCAGTTTTTAGCCGTTGAACAGTTTATTTTGACTTGACGTATTGGGGGCACTAGCCTTAGCTATTAAATTCATTTTCCGTCGTTCTTTTGTATGATTCCTTGGTTAGTCGATTCCCCATGTCTCCCTCAAGTATTTGGACAGCCCTTTATATTTATAGGATGAGATTGACGAGTCAAATAAGTGTCTCCCTTGCTTTTGTAGTACCGACTTTTTTAATTAAAGACTTGCATGATTGGATGGCTTGTTTTCTTTCAGTTGGATGAGGATTGAATCCAAAGTTGAACAAGATCTTCTTTCTTTAAATTGTTTTTTTTTTGGGTGGTTATGTTTATTTTAATGTGACATTGGAATATATCTTTGAATCCTTTATCTTTGATTGAATTAACTCCATTAAAGCAAGAAAAGGATTGAACCGCCAACTTATTGCTTTTACTCCCTCGAACAGCAAAGCGATTGGATAACGAGCAATATCCCTATATCAGATACTGCTTGAGTGGTAAATATATTATTGAGAAGTTATAAAGTAGTAATTCCAAGGAGTCAAGACTTAATGTTTAGTTATGTTAGAAGTCAATAATAGGGTTATGGAAGTAGTAATAAGAATTATATATATATATATATGGGATAATTTCAGAAACTTCCTCTGAGGTTTCTAGTAATTTCAGACAGCTCCCCTCACGTTTTGAAAATTACATATATCTCCCCTAAAATATAGGTTTGGGTTTCACTTTGATAATGTAAGACCAAAAAAGTATATGAATGCCCAAAATTGCCCTCATCTAAATTTCCTTAATATGAATGATCATTAAAATTTTTTAAAAGTCAAGAATACACTTGTATACTACCAAAATTATGAGTTTTATTGTTTAGCCAATGTTCGGATATTTTTCATCCCTATGGCTTTTTGCATCCACCCAAACTTTCAAACTATTTTCACTTCTTTTTCTTTCCAACAAACTCTTTATCTTAGGTGCCAAAATCAATCGTCGTAATTCTTACCTTCACAATCTCTACCTCTCTATAGATTTCTTCCATATATTGCCTATCAAACCATTTGTCATAAAACTCACAATTCTTACCTTTTCCCCACTCAAATGGCCAAACCCTCAGTTACCAAAATTCTTCTGACCTTTGCTCTCAACATTTGCGTTGGTTATCCTAAATCAGCTCATATTTTTTTCTCTGAATTGACACAATTTTATTGAGAACAAGTTTAATGTCTATTAAGAGGAATCAGACAAAACATCAACAAAGTGTAAGTTTGGGGTAGTAGTTTGAGTACAATTTATCAAATTATACTTTCTTATTATCAAGCAGTTTTTTTGTGTTCAATGATATAAATAATTGGGTTGTTGGTAATGGTGATTGCTTCCATCATAATCAACATCAGTAGAATATCTGAGCGATAGAAGGAAGGAGATGTCTCCCTTGATTAGCATATTTGATTGAAGGTTACAATTTAATGGTCATAACTGAAATAGTTTGGCCACAATATATGGCCTGGTCAAGAAAAATTGTTTTCCTTTTTTTTGTTATCTTTTCCCCCTTTTTTTTTTTATCAATGGCTTATCTTTTAAAAAATTATGAAGGTTATTATAGTCATTGTCTATCATCAAGGGAGGTAAGTGTAATATTGAAAATCTCAAGAGAGTTTAGTGAAATTGTCAGAAATCTCAGAGGAGATTTCTGAAATTATCCCTATATATATATATATAATTTTACCATGTATATATATATATATATATATATAAAACCTACCATTTGATTTGAGAGAAACTCTAAAATTTAGAAGTGAATAAGAGAAAAGAAAATGGTATAACAATTCAATTAAGGTCTTAAGAGTCATGACTTCTCTAGCTAATATGGTTCTTAAGAAAAAGATAATTACTTGATTAAGAAAATAGAATGTTCATGTTTTTACGAATTAAGATCTCATGATTTTCCCAGCTAGGTTGAGTTTTGGGAATAAAAAATTTATTAGTTAAGAAAACATACCAGTCATGTTATTCATGTCTAAGTGCCTTTGCCTTCCGGGCACCGCAGCATTATCCCATACATTATAACAGTTGGCTATCTTTAAATTCTCTTGCTAAAAAAAAAAAAATCTAAATGATTTGGATGAATGAATGAATGAATATATCAGTGATCTTTCCTTCCCTAACCAAAAAAAAAAAAGAAAAAAAAAAGAAAAGGGTTCTTGGGGGAACCTTTTGGGTCTAAGACAGATGGGGTTTGGTCAAAAAGGGTTATATCATACTTGAGTTTGAGTGGAACACGGTTTGTGTTGATTTGTAAGAGCAAGTGTACCCACGTTAATTTTTCCAATTTATAATAAATAAAAGAGTTCTTTTTTTGACAAATATAATTATATAGTTAATATAAGCTGTTTGGAGAGCTAATTATGTTTCAAAAAAAAAAAACGTAATAAATATAACAGCTATATATCAACTGAAAGCGAAGCGAGTTAACTCGAAGGTTACGGTACTTACAGTGACAAAAATTGCCAGAATTATCCCTACAACTTTGTTCCTTTTTTGAAAAGATGAATGCGCAACTTTATATATATTAACCGTGTTTGTAACTAGGAATTTACGTGAAAACCAACTAAATTTCTAGGCACAGTTGGACACGAGGAGGAAATGAACACTAAAATTGGAGGGGGTGTAATCAGGAAAAACATCTACTAATTTTGGAGAATTTGAAAAGAAAGAGGCAAAATGGGAATCATTTTCTTAATTTTGGACAAATTGAAAGACAACCAAGTAGCGTATAAGAAAAGAAGTATTGGACGGTTTGATTCCCCAAATGGAAAGAATCATATATTTCCTGTTATATATAAATATATATCTTCCAATTCAATGAAAGTTGCCAGTCACAGGAGAGGAAGAGATAACTTAAAAGCTAGAAACACTTTCTAGTATACAAGGGTCAAATCATTTTAGGTTGAGGTGCATTAAGTTCCAAAAGATGGCAAGATTAATAGAATTGCAGACAATTTCGTGTGGAATTAGATATTACAAATCGAAGGAAAACTTTTGGATTGCTTCACTTTGTTGGACAAGACGTGACTTATTTAATTATGGACAAAAGGGTCATCACATCGCCACAATATTCCGGGGCTCATCAAGAAAATCTCGACCTATTACTGGTTCTCAACTGTGACAGAATTGAAACTGTATAAGGTCTAATTCATTAACCTTTTGCTTATTCTTTGGTAGCTTAGCTTACTCCTAATTATTTTATCTGATGAAGGATCTGATATAACTCACTGATTTACGACCTTGATTTTATATCTCACTGTCTTCCTCCCCTTAATTTCCCCTTCCCGCTTTAAGTTTTCTTCCTACAACTCCACTTCATTTTTTCTTTTCTTTTTTTTTTTTGGGGTTTTCTAATAAAGAATAACCACCTCATGGCTATTAATAAGAACCGTTAATTAACTAAAATGAGAGCAATATTGACGCACAAGAAACAAGCAAAATGATGCCATGTGTCAATAATCAATTGCTTTTGTTGCTACTTTTGACAAATCTAATAAAGGTTTGATGTTTTTATCGATATATATATCATTGGCAGCAGGATTGTGAAATCCAGATACCTGTCAAAACTCAAAAGAACCTTTCTTGCATGCCTGGGAATTCTTCTCCCGTAGCTTCATCAGCTAACTAAATTGACTAACTTGCTCAAGTCACTTCACAAACATACATGAGAACTAATCAAACCTAGTCCTGAAAATGAAATGTCCTACACGGATACTACTAGAAGTTATGGTTCAAGCCACCTTTTCAAACAACTCCACTGGATTTGTCCAAGCCATCGAGGCCAAAGAAAGAAGAGAGAATGCATGCGGACGATAACTTAGTGGAACCAAATACCTGGCTTCATGAATTCCTTAGTGGCAATCACACGTTAACTTAAAAGACAATGTAAGTAAGTTCCAACCACAATCTCTTTAGTTCCTATCACCATCAATAGTGTAAGCAAAACACTAAACCCCTAAAACCTGATAACATAATCCCGTATCATATGGTCTGCGCATGATTAAGATTGAGTACTAGCTAGTTAGTTCATAGGTTGGAGTGCATTAAATTATCTTGACTAAGGAAAAACCTATGCTGAGCATGGCTCATATATATTGCTGCTCTACGATGCTGAGGTCTTTAAGTTTGTATTAAAAATTTGGGTAAAAAACAAAAAAGCCCCCTGTGATAAGTCTAATACACAGAAAAGCCCCCTATGGTTTCAAAATATACAACACGACACCTCATGTTTTGAACTAAATTGTAAAAGTGACGGAATTCGTTAAATTTAACGGAAAGGACTTATTGGAACCTAAAAAAAAAATTTTACACCTAATTTTTATCAAATATACCTATTCTACCCCTTAACCCTTAATTCTCTTTATTTAGAAAATAAAACAAATATTTTTTTGGAGCTGTCTTTTGCTTAATTATATCAGGGCATTTTGGTCATTTTGTCCATTTCCGTTAAGTTTAACGGATTCCGTCACCTTTACAATTTAATTCAAAGCATGAGGAGTCGTGTTGTATATTTTGAAACCATGGGGGACTTTTCTGTGTTTACCACAGAGTGCTTTTTTGTTTTTAACCCTAAAAATTTAGCTAGCTACTTTTTATCTGGTTCTACAAAGTTGGAATTAAGGGTCTATAATCTATATGTTATTTAACTTATGTCGCAACATAGATCATAAGACTTCAAGTACGTATATATTTATATGTTCTAGGCTAGTATTCTGAGTTATTCTTGAATTTTCATAATTTAATAGCAAGCCTGTACAAGCGATGGTTTATGCAGTTAGGGAAAGGATGATTTGATTAGTCCTTTCATACGTGTTTAACTTATTCATTGTCATTGACTAGAATTTTATCACCGAAGACCAACCAAAAAAAATAAACAAGAAAAGAACCGACTTGAATTTAGTACATTGAAGAATTCGATGAATAATGCCGTGTGTTGGCGAAAAGTTTTTGAGCAAAGCAAGGTGGTAGAAAAAGGAGTGTAATCTACCACTAATCTGACTTCAATTAGTCATTACTTAACGTAAAGTGCATAAATATTAGTAGTAGATTAAAAATTAGGTCAAGTGATGTTCATATCCATTTGAAGAGTAGTTTGACGACGGGATTATATATGCATATGACCTAAGGCGTTAGGTAAGCATGTGCGATGCCCGAAGTTTCCAATGTTAGGTGCATAAAGTTTTGTCTGATGATTTTTTGACAAATCCAATGAACCATGCAATATTCTTGTTAGAAAGAAGTATTGGTAAGCAAAATAAAGTGCTCCATCAACTTTAGATGATTTCCAATCCGCACAAAAATCTGATGGAATCGTCTCTGTGCACATGCCTGCATGCTGACCTTATCTATTTGTTTCATCAATGTTGAGATAGAGGTGGTGAAGCATATCTTCGAAATCTTCTCTACTTCTTTGAAATCAGAATTTGGAATGATCTTTCTTTTTTTTTTTTTTTTTTTTTGAAGGTCAGTTTGTGCGAGGCAGCCTAACATCATGCACAATAAATTTTGTTCGTGGATTCATGAAACAATAATTGAACGTGTTTGGTTAATAAATTATTTATACAAATTTATCTGATTACATTATAAACACACATTTTCAATTGTCTCTTTATCTTACAGATATCATATAAAAAAAATGTCACGGTATTATTTGCTCCACAACTATCCCATTGGAACAGATCTTTTTGTTTCTTTCTTTTTTCCTTCGCATTTGGGTTAAAAGTACTGGCATGGTAGTCAGATTCTTATCCAATGTTTTGCAGTTAGCTTGTTGTACATAGTCCATTTCATACGAAAAGGAGAAGTGATCGATCGTTCACATAAAGGCTCTGGTTCATTGGAAGTAAAGCACATCCGAACAAATGTTACAAGCAGCAGCGACCAAGTGTCCTATTTTGTACTCATCCCCATTGGAATGGCATCCAAAGGATATTCTCTACAACCCCCCAATTATTACAGCTTCTCAAGCAGAGCTCAATGGATTGTGCAGAATTACCATAATTCCTTCGAGAAGAGCACCAACTTCGCAGCAATGATTGTATATACGTGCATCTGTTACATATTGCGATAATAACACAGAGTTTAAAAAATCACAACCCACAAAATCAAGTTTTTATGAGTCTCCTAAACTTTTTAGGTACACAAACATTATTAAATCACAACCCAAAAAATCAAGTTTCCTAAGCATACGCATGATGGGAGCGGACTGGATATCTTAACAAGTCAACACCTAAATTTGGCAAGTAAACGGGTGGAAAACATGGTAAAAAGGTGGAAAACATGAGTTGGATTAGGAACTTGTCCGAGTCTTGTCAAACCCTACTTTTTTTTAATTTTGAAAGAGAAAAAAAAAAGTTTGAATAAGTTCAATAATTAAGATATATTATTGAGACAAAGTCGTTTACAAAGGTTCTTATGGATCGCTCACTATCATTATCCTCGTCATGTCAATTCGAACACACAAACTTTTACTGAAAAATTGGTTGGACCTTACCAATTGAATTAAGCCAACTTACCTTGGCTTTGTTTGTTCACCTCAATATTTAATTTGCTTTTGTCGCATGAAAGAAAAAAGATTCCGACTTCGAAATTGGGTATTCATTCACACTTCATTCAAGAAAGTACAAGCATCGAGTGGTTTTTGCTTTCACTTGTACACTTCGTTATTAAATAAATAAATAAATAAGATAAGGGAACTTGGGTGCTGCATTATTTTCATGCTTTTCTTTTTTTTTTTTCATTTTTAATCGAATGACAATCATTAATCTAACCTACTCCTACTCTTACCCCTAATCCTATATTCTCTAAATGTGGGATAAGGGGCACAAACAGTTGCAGGTGCAACCGTTTCTGGCGGTTTTGGTCATTTTCAACAGCGCGTAATTTTGATTGCACACGGCGTAACTTTGTTTGCACAACGTGTAATTTTAGTACAAAAATTTGCGAGCCTCATACAAAATGTGAAAATCGAATGTACAACTTGTTATCTGGATCGCATATTTTTTTTGGCCAAAATCTGGCCGTTAACCGGTCATCCTTAAATGTGGCTCTTATCAGACGGCATGCTTTTCATTTTCAAAGGCTAAAACAATGGCGGTCAATAAATAGCTCTGTATACTGAGGTAGTGTGTAAGTTGCAAGTGGGAAAGACTGCTAGGCAGCTTGTCTTTTCAAATGTCAGCTCCACCCAACAAATGTGGGTCAAACAAAAGTGAGTGGGCCCCCAGACAGATAACCGACAAAGCAGCAGACTGTCTTCTATGCCCAATTATCCTCAAGAAACTATTGCCTTCAGTCTTTCTCCTACTTCCCTTTCCTATTTTACAGTTTCCACCCCCCAATTATATGGACTCTCCAATCCAATAGGAAAATTTTCTCTGTTTTTTTGTTTTCTCTTACACAATTTTTTTTTCCGAAACCGAAATAAACACACACACACAACTAATTAAACCACACACAGAAGTAAACGAAAAATCGATCTGAAAGCAATCTAAAGAAGACTCACTAAGAATCACTGTTCGGCCAATTGGTACGTTACTTTTGTACAATTGGGGACCCACAATTTTCTCTTACACATTACTTTTGTACATTATGATGGGAATTATCCTTTCACTGTATTTCTTTTTTTTTTTTCTGGCTTTGGGTACAATTATTATAGGTTTGTCAGAAGTGACCTTTTGTCACTACTTCTTCCCGATGCAAGTGTGCGTTTGCATGCATATCAAGTTCTAGGATGGATATCAAAACAACAATTGGTATGATGTTACAGGGAAAGCTTCTCAATTTGCATTGAAAATGTCTAGCTCAATTGGTATGAGGGTTTTGTGCTTACTTGTGGCGCTTTAAATGTTCAACATGCTTGACAACTACTTATGTAAGACTGAATTGAAAAGCGTGACTAGTCATCGTGTAATTATTCGACAACAACTATTTTTCATGCAACTAGATGAAAAATCATCTCCAGATTAGACTACTAATTGAGCAAAAGGGGGCAAAAGGGATGCAATTTGATAAAGACTTTTTTTTTTTTTTACAAGGAAATTCACAACCGTTATCCGAGAGTGTGCATTGAATAAATTTCGCTCCATATAATAGCCCGTCAATCACACGGAGGGATAGACGCACTAGACAATTTGACGAAGTCTTGTTAAGAGGAACATATTGATTTCACCTAACACTTGTCACGGGGTAATTTTCATTGTTTGGTTGAAAAAATTGAACAAATCTAGAGTAAAAATAAATGTAACCATGCACCTATATTTTAAGTTAAGGTATGGAATCGACCTTTGCAGAAATAATTATTCAACTTTTTAAGACAAATAATGTTAGCACTGTAAACAAAAAAACCCCCTTTTTTGCTTTACAAAAGAAGATGGAGTGCCCTAAACTTTTTTGGGAATGCTAATTACTGTCATATTTTAAAAAATGGATGCCCTCACTTAACTTTTAGATATTAGAAAGGCATGAGGATAGCATATAACTCATATCCAAGTTTAAGTTGAGTCTTAAACTTGCAAATAATGTCAATAATGTACATTTGAATCCCATTTCATTATATCGTTTTCTCAAACCAACCAAACAACGTGTACATATTACATACTCTCTACCATCTAGACGTCTGGATTGCTGAATGGGAATCATAATGGATAAATTGTTTGCATGATTATTATTGAAGGGAAGTAGGGACGTTCTCTCCAATATGTGCTTTCAAATGGTACGATTAGTTTGGGTGGCAATTTAATTGGAGCTCCAAGTGGCTCCTAGTGGGCTTTTTGACCTCGTCTTCTCTTCTCCTTTCTGTCTAGTCACAAGTCAAGACTCCCCGTTATATGGGTTTCCACGTAGTTTTGAGCTTTGCCATGGACCTGGCTGGGCCAAATGATAGCTAGTTATTGGCTGCGTTGCCGACTTTCCGGTGGCTTCTACTCAAAATTTGTCAAATCTCATGCAGGAGCTGTAAGTTGCCTTAAATGGGATTCGTTCTTTCAATCGCAGTAATCATTCTGCATTTGCATAATGACTTTCATCTGGTCCTCCGAGCCATTTTCGTTCTACACGTCGCATCCAGCTATGTACAAGAAAATGGAAATCCATTATTTGCCATTTGTCCTTGGATTATACACACAAATTTCGATTCCAAAGCACATCAATTTTTTCTTTTTTCTTTTTTTTCCCCTCAATTAATGGAACCGCGTAGAGTTAAGAACTTTCATTTTAGATGCTACGTATGCCATTGGATAAGGATTACTACGAGGATATGGTAAATATTGCTTTACAATTTTAGTTTTTCCCACGAGACGAGGTAAATTTTATTGAAGATTATGGGGGCTATATAGCTCTTAAGTATAAAATATCTAGCACTTAACCCAAATTATTGGATTATAATTAACTTATTATAAATCACAAAGTGGGAAGTCTTATGTGCTGTCACCACCCCCAATGTGTGATCGATCGAGGGGATATTTTTTCAGAAATGCATACGAAACTAGTACTAATAGCAGTCTAGCAATTTGTCTGTGGATGTGTGTGTAGTTGTTTTTGTGTTGTCACGCATAAGATCACAATTTGCGTTGCTCGATCTCTTTCACTATTTGAGGTTGAGTTGCTCTTGAAAAAGCAATTCTTTTGTGCATTTAATTGATTAATAAGTGGAGAGTCGAGCAATTCTGTGACACGGGCGGGCAATTAATGGCATACTTGGTTTAGAATAGCATCAGATGAATCATGAAAATATGCTTCCGATCGTCTCTGTCGATCTAAGTTGGCGTCCAAGCTTTCTGTCTAATTTTAAATGGCAAAATTTGCACTAAAAAGTGTGATTCAAACTTAACTCCATCACACACACACACATATATATATGATCCCATTTCAACAATTTTCATGTTGTCTAAAACAAACAAGTCTTCTCTCTCGGTTACTTTGTTTGTTTGTGAGAGACTAAGAGTGAAGTGGGGTGTGGGGGGGGGGGGGGCACATTGTTTACATTAAATATATGTTATATATATGTGTATATATATATATATATATATTCTTGCTCGAAATTGTAATGGGAAAACCCACCCTCCTGCTTAAGTGTATCCACCTGCCTCGCATTGGCTCCTGTTGCTGTTGCTAATGCATCCATGTGACACCCCCTGATCATTCCCTTACAAATGGGACCATGGAGCTCTCAAAAGAGGCACTATCTCTTTGAAGGCTCTCGACAGAGATAAAAAGTTTGAAAGGAATTGTCAATTTGTCATCCTTGAATTGTGCACATTGAGTTGGTATCGTAATCATGTTAAACAACAAATTTTCATCCTTGTTCCTCGACAATGCATGAACATATCATCTGGGATAGTCCGAGAATTATGGGCACCCATTGTTTTCGTTCTTGAACCTTGTAGCCAGCCAGCCACCCAACCTTTTACTCATTAAATCGACTTCCAACAGTAACGGTTACTAATTTAATGTTATGTCTGGTTGAGCCATCCCACACTTGCTGTCTTTTGCAGTTGGTAGGTTTTTCAGGTAAAGTCAGACGATGATGATGAGGGTGGATGGATTCTGTAACTATATACATATTTAACATGCATATTTATCATTAAAATACTACTGATTTGCTCAGATGACCGCAATGGAGACATGGGAAAGGGAAACCCGGCCCGTATGCATAGAAGAAAAAGCTTAATCCCACTTGCACCTTGTTTAACAACAATTGCGTTGTTACTAATATATATAAGTCTGTACTATCATGCGTCGACCCAAGTTTATAGCTTAGCACGATATCCCAAGCGTACGTATGATTACTGCCCTACGCCTACATTAATTCTGTTCAATATGCATGCATTAAAGTGTTAATCACATCGAAAACTTGGCATGATTTTCGAGTCTTCCCAGAAGCATTCTACTTAGAATGCCCGATCCGCCCACTGGATAATCCAAAGAAAATAAATGCAGCATGAAGAAGAGTACGTTAGAATTAATGGAAACATCCCACTACTAATTAAATAAATTGGTCCTAGGGAGGGAAGAAGAACTGATACTCAATTAATAATACAAGTGTCCAATCAAATCAGTAAATGGTCGTAGATAATTCATCAGACCACATTAGGGACCCCAAACACGCCGCTGCTTTGGTATCAAATTTTGCTACGATGTTCTTTAATTTCTTTTTTCTAAAGTCTCCTGCTACCAACCGAAGATGGAACATGAATCAGATGGACAAAGAATTAAACAGGGGTTTAATTTGTGTAATTTGCATGTGCTAACATGTGTTTGTAACATGCACAGCTTGCACGGAAGATCTCAAAGGAGCAACTGGGTCGATCTTGTCATAATTGCCAATGATCAGCCAAGAACACTTTTTTTTTTTTTTAAGGAAAGAAAAAAAAAAAGCATCTTGATTTTGTTTGCTTAGTATTTGTGCTCCAATCATACATTGGTCTGAATACCGGAAAGGGTTTACGGCAGCCAACTTGCATCAGATATTCTTGCGAACATGCCATTATTCAAAATCATATCCTTGACTACTCCTTAATATTTGTAGATCTTCTCATTGAAAATGTCCTTTGTTTGCATATGCCAAACAATATCTCACTAACCATGATTCTTTTCTTTTTCTATTTCTCCGTTGCCAATACCCTGAAACTCATTTACTACAACTTTTATTTATTTATTTATTTCACGATGTGAGTAACCAACTTCTCTTGCCGCCAGTCTAAATGCAAATTGGGCATTAAATGATTGAATTTTCACTCGTACTCGTACGATTCGACACTAATTAAGCTCCTGTACTAGATTATCTAAGGTAGACAGGATCGGAAGGGTTACATCAAGTGATAAGATCGGAGAAATGAAGATTCAAAATCTCTCACTTTTTTTTTAAAAAAGAAAAGAAAAAGAAGAAAGAAGATAGATTGAATGAAGAACAATTATAAAGTGAAATAGTACATTAGCTTATCTCATTATCCTCTATTCTGCCACTAAATCACAGTCCAATTAGTCTATCTAACAGTAAAAGTATGGGCATACACATATGTGAACATATTGAAGTTTCTTTAGATTTAGAGAAATATTAAATTGCTTTCTTTTCTTTCTTCTTCGTTGATATGACCAAATCACGCGTTCCAATCACCATCCCCATGATCGAGGCTTAATTAGACCTATAAACAAGGTTGTTCAAAGAAGAAAAGCAATCGCGGTCATAATGAGGTATGGCATGGTTGTTATTTGTTCCCATAATACAAAGCTCTATAAGTGGTCCAATTGTATTGCTCGCAGTCGAATGAAAACTTGTCACTAACAAGTGGTGGTTTCGACAGAAATATATATATATATATATATAGTAATAACATTTCTCTTTTTGGGATTTCAAGCGACTTAACAATTAAGCTGATCTAATCCGATGTTTTATTGGGAACTTAATGGCCTAGCAAAAGTTTATGACATAATCTAAAATTTACATTACAAACAACATGCCAATGAGACTTTAATTTAAGTATATTTTACACGACGGTTAATCCCCCTTTTTTTACTATTAGACTAATTAAGGTCTCGTTCAAAAGTTGTCCAACTTTCGAATATGATACAAAGTACAAGAAAAGGAGAGGAAAGCAGAAACGCTTGGTTTTTCCCATTTTTTTTTGGTTTTGGTAGGGCCTGCCGACTTCCATTCAACAAAAATTTGTGTAGGAAAATAATGCTAGGGATCAAGGAGGTATATATAATTTAAATATATTGAGATGGTTACGCTGTTCCCATAAAGAACATACTTTAGAGACATAGTTTAACAAAATCCTAAGGATTAGTACATGAAGATGAAAGAATTATTAAAAAATAAGGATTAGTACATGAAGATGAAATAATTATTAAAAAAATAAAGTGCAATGGCTGGTCCAACTTAAACTTGATGTAACATAAATTGAGGAAATGCTATGACAAACTTAATGGAGATCTGATCGCTAAGCGCATTGTATTGTTGTCACAAATGAACACGTAGAAAGCTTTAGAATGTTAAATCATATTTTATATGACATCTGACGACAGATGACAAAAAGGATCATCTCTATCAAATCAAATCAAATGATTTAATTTTCTTCCTTTTATTTTGTGTTATTGGGTATAAAATAAGAACCCTTTTTCTGTGGGTTAGAGTCATCCATGACATTAAGGGGGACTAATTAAGTCCTGTTGTTGGACAATGTAGTATTATAAAAAGTCTGCCAGGCAATGGTTGTTGGCTTATTATTGGAAGTTAAAAACTCCTTTTGGTGATAAAAACTGTTGGTTTTTTGTTCTTTCTTCTTCTTTTCTTCCACGGCATAAATTGAGCATTTTACAGAGGAGGAGCACCGCCGCTAGTCACAAACATAACAGTACAAGTATACAATCAATCAACTCTTTTTGCTTAATTAACTGACTTCAAATGACAGATGTATACACAAGCTCAACGAATTTATGCTCTAAATTTTTGCAAAATATACAATCATTCATTTGTCTGTTTTTTGCTTTGCCAACAAATGTAAACCCTTTAAACTTGTGCTGACAGCGATTGTGGTATGTACTGTAGCAGTTCATGAACTTACAGTTTTTTGCTGTGAAAATTTTTCGACTTTGAGAAGCTTCTTTTAGTTAATTAGTACATGCATAGTTGTATCTAGAGATGGAAAGGGAAGCTGAAAACATATATACTTTTGGATATTGGCGTGTTTTAAATGGATTCAGGACTAATTAGAACTTAACTGGCACATCAGAAACTTTTTTAACCTATGACTGCATTTGTTTAGAGGAAAAAGTCCATACACTGACTAATTTACCCACTGGTTTGGACTGTCTAGGGTGAATGGTTATAAAAAAAAGGGAAAAAACCCTTAATGGAAAACATCGTAACTGATTATCCTATGTCAGAAACCAGCATAATCATCCGACTACCACTTATACATTTGCTACAGATAAAATATGGAAGAAAGGGATATATACAAAAGCACAACTGGAGAAGTCAACCCTTTGATGAAACAGCAGATGTAGCATAATAGTATATGTTAAAAAGGGAGATATCAGATATGTGCCGTTAACAGTTGACGCCCTCCCTCCATATATACATGAGCAATGCTATGAAATAGGAAGCTCCATTAATCAGGAGTCAGCCAATTTTATAAAGGGATTTTTGCAAGGTTCACTGGAGATATTGATATCTTACTCAGGAGTAGCCACTGAAATTAATGATTAATCTTACTTTCTATAGACGATTGCACCAGTCTTTTCTTTTCTTTTTTTTCAATCATGTTCTAGCTAGTTAGCCACCCAAACTTATCGGTAGGGCCGAAAAGTCCAATTTCTTGAATTATTTGCCCACTGCCAAGTTCTAGATCGGCTTGTGAGATGAAATTATAGTTAGGAAAGTTCTTGCCCTCAAGTTGGAAACCCACTATCTTTGCATGTCAACACTCAACACAACCTTTAAACTTTTGAGCCCCTGTTGGTTTGGGATTGCATCTTTAAAGTTTTACCCTTTTGATTCGTGAATTCCACCAAATTTTTTTTGTTAGAATTTCTGAAATTGGTCGCAGAAAAAGTTGGAAAAAATAGGAAGGCAAAACTTAGGTCGTGATGAACAAAGAATGCCATCCAATTCTGTAGCTACGTACATAATCTTTGACACAGCGCATTTTGTTGTTTCCTTCTCTATCCCTCAGTGAGGGGTACATGAATATTGCCAACATTTCATCTCAGAAAACTGAATGATGGATGAGTTTTTTCTTTTTGCCCCCCCCCCCCTCTTTTTTTGGGTACTCACAAAATATTGCCACACTTTTTTAAGTAACATCAATAATTGGCACTATGAAAATTCAAAAGCAACGTGGTTTTTAGACGTTAAGCACTTGGAATAACCTCTGCAATATTTTAACTTCATAATGGCCTAACCAATACTCCTCCTATAAGTTCATCACCTCAAAATCCCATAAATTTTTTTGTTGGGGGGAAGGGGAAGGGGAAGGGGAAGGGGAAGGAAAGGGGAAGGAAATTATATAACGCAGTGTGAACATTTTAATATATAGAGAGAGAAACAAAACAAGATTGAAATTGACTTTCCCTTGTTAGTATTTGTGCAATGTCATTCTCTATAAGTAGAAAAGACTTTGGAGTCCGACATCTTCATGGTTTTTAGTCATATACCCATAGTGAGTCACAGGGCAGCATGGATCGATTTCCAGAGAAAACAACTTTTAAGTTTAGGATCAAAATTAAAGGGAAAATTGGACAATTGCTATTGGGGCTGCTTGTCTGCGGGCAAGCGTGTGGGACATTTTGATGTGACCAATATTTCGGTTCGCCAAACCAAATTAACCGCCACGTGTACGGGGAGTAGACCCTTAACTTTTCTTTTTTTTTTTTTTTGGTTTTTTTGATGAAAGGAATAGACCCTTATAACTCGAAGAGGGTTGAACGCGGGGTTTTAACTTTTATACGACGAGTACAATGCACCAATAATCTCCCACCAACAAGCCTTAGGATTTTCTTATATGGTTGTCCAAAAAAAACCAAGAAGACTTGGGGAAAAGAATAAAAATTTTGATACCTCAACGCTTCGATACTATAGAAAAGATAATGATAAAGAATATAGGCGGTGAGACAAAGACTAAATAATATCCCACAAAGGATTTGAAACTTTAGAAATTCATACATTAAGATCTATTCTTTAGCTTGAACTTCAATTTAGGGGCTAATTTTGTATTAGTTCATTGAATATGATGATCTAATTATATATAGATGGAAACAAAACAAAAAAAAAAAACAAAGAGAAATATTCATGCATCCAAGAGAGGGTGGTGGCTTTTGATATGTTTAAAGTAATAGAGATAATTAGAAAGTACAAAGGAATAATCCTTCATCTGGTCTACAAGTACAAGTTTTTGGATAACTGTCTTATCTTGGCATATATGCCTTTGCTCGTCCCTAATACTCTGTATTAGGGGGTTCAAATATTAAATATGCATCATAATGTGGACCATTGACAAAAGCTCACTTGCGTGCCAAAAGTAAAATTAAGAAAATTAAGCCAAAAGGTGATCCTAGTTAACTACCTGAGTAGCCTCACTTTTTCATCCATAACATTTTTTTTAGTTCCTCCCTTGCACGATACTCAACTCAAGATTTTGCTGAGTTTTAATTAATTATTTGATTAGATGCAGAAACAACAAGGCAAAAAATTCATACCATTTGATGAGGAAATAATTTTGGTCAGGTGTGATTCTTGAGTAGAATGAATCCCGCGTCCAATTGGTCGATGGGTTTGGGCATTATTATTATTACGAGTAAGTAGTAGTGCAAAATCTTGGGAAGGAGGATGATTCGTGTCAAGGTTGAAGAAAGCATGTCCCGCGCCCCCTACCCCCACAAGGTCAATGCTAATTGGGCTATTGGCAAATCCTTCCTTCGAGAGTTTCTCTCTTCCTCTTCCCCCCAAATTTTCCATCTATCAAACACGTGGGCTTCACCTACACGTTAGAGGTGGACCTCCATCCCCACACTTCGCTCTATATATACTCTGTCTCTCACTTCTTTCTTTCCCCCCTTCAAAGCACACACACACACTCTCTCCCAACACACACACACACACTCATCCTCTACTGCTCTTATAACCCTCTCTCTCTCAAATCTCAATCTCTCTCCCTCTCTCTCTCAAAAACTAAAACAATTCAGAAAAGCAGTCACAACATCAAAAAAAAAAAAAACTCCCTAGTACTGCCACTGGACTACGACTTCTACTACACTAGTCCATATTGGAAAATCAATCAATCGCACCAACGAGATAAAGATAGGGAAAAACTCAAAAAAAAAAAGCCAATATGATCTCTGCTTCCACTCCTACAAGTTCATATTCATGGGTTAAACCAAAATCCCCCATGCCCATGACCATGATTTTGCCTCCTTCATCAAGAGAGATGATGGGCTTGGGTTTGGGTTGCTCTCCAAACTCGAAAACGCTAGCATTCAGACATCCCAGTACACAGCATAACTACATTAACTGCTCCTTGCAGACACCGTCCATACTCCATTTCCCAAAGCAACCATCAACAACTACCTCTCCTTCCTCCTCCTCCTCCTTCTGCCAAAACTGCATATCCAGCTCTTTTTCTTCCTGGTAGCAGTGCTACTATTGCCACCCCATCTAAAACTCCCACTGGTACTGCTACTGTGCCATCTCCGTCTCCATCAATATCGGCGTCGCCGTCACCATCGCGGTCGCCATCAACCCCACGATGGAACGTACTACAAAGGGCAGCCGCAATGGCCTTAGACGCGGTGGAGACTGCCTTGACTGCGCGGGAATTGGAGCAGCCCCTGCCAAAAACTGCAGACCCCAGAATCCAAATTTCTGGAAACTTTGCTCCGGTACCGGAACAGCCCGTCCGGCATGCACTTCCGGTCACTGGAAAAATTCCCAATTCCATTCAGGGCGTCTACGTCCGAAACGGTGCTAATCCACTCTTTGAACCGGCCGCCGGCCACCACTTCTTCGACGGCGACGGCATGATCCACGCCCTCCAATTCAAGAACGGCTCAGCCAGCTATGCCTGCAGGTTTACGGAGACTCAGAGGCTTGCCCAGGAAAGGTCTTTAGGCCGTCCTGTTTTCCCCAAAGCCATTGGTGAGCTCCATGGCCACTCCGGCATAGCCAGGCTTATGCTTTTCTATGCTCGCGGAGTATTTGGGATTCTTGATCATAGCCAAGGAACAGGGGTGGCCAACGCCGGCTTGGTTTATTTCAACAACCGATTACTCGCCATGTCTGAAGATGACTTGCCGTATCATGTTCGAATCACCCCTTCCGGGGACTTGAAAACTGTTGAGAGATACAATTTCAATGGGCAGCTCAAGTCCACCATGATAGCTCATCCAAAGCTGGACCCTGTTACTGGGGAGCTCTTTGCTCTGAGCTACGATGTAATTCAGAAGCCTTATCTGAAATACTTCAGGTTTTCGAAAACAGGGGAGAAGTCGAAAGACATTGAAATCCCAGTTCCTGAACCAACCATGATGCACGATTTCGCCATCACTGACAACTTTGTGGTCATCCCTGATCAACAAGTTGTCTTCAAGATGTCTGAAATGATTCGTGGGGGCTCCCCGGTGGTGTATGACAAGGAGAAGGTGTCAAGATTCGGTGTACTGGATAAGTATGCTGAGGATAGTTCAGCGATCAAGTGGATAGAAGTCCCTGACTGCTTCTGCTTTCATCTGTGGAATGCCTGGGAAGAGCCTGAAACTGATGAAATTGTGGTGATTGGATCATGTATGACTCCTCCTGACTCGATTTTCAATGAATGTGACGAGGGGTTGAAGAGTGTTTTATCTGAAATTCGGCTAAATTTGAAGACGGGCAAGTCTACCAGGAGGGCAGTCATATCCAATCCTGAGGATCAAGTTAATCTGGAGGCAGGAATGGTGAACAGAAACAAGCTTGGGAGGAAGACAAGGTATGCATATCTGGCTATAGCTGAGCCATGGCCTAAAGTTTCTGGTTTTGCAAAGGTGGACCTTTTCACCGGTGAAGTGAAAAAGTTCATTTATGGAGATGACAAATATGGTGGTGAGCCTCTGTTCCTCCCAAGAGATCCCAATTGTGAAGCTGAAGATGATGGTTACATTCTGGCATTTGTTCATGACGAGAAGGAATGGAAATCAGAGCTAAGAATCGTCAACGCCATGACTTTGGAATTAGAGGCATCAGTGCAGCTGCCATCAAGAGTTCCATATGGTTTCCATGGCACTTTTATCAGTGCGAAGGACTTGGCAAGCCAGGCCTAGTTTTGGTGCAGATAGCCTGGAACTTAAAGAAACTTGTGGCCTATGTTTCCAAGTTTTTAGTTCATGTAGTACGTTAAATACGAGGGAGATTTACCTGAGGGATGGCTGCAGATACGTCCCCGGAGTCTCCCTTGAGGAATCCCTTCCAGGGGGTTGTCTAATTTTGTTCTTTTATTTTTCATTTCTTTTCTTTCTTTCCCTTTCCCCTTTTCGGGGGGAGATTTAAGTTCTTGTGAGAGGTTTTGGAGGACCAGCTTGTAGCTTTTGATGTAGTTAGGGATCGAGCTCAGCTGGTTTCTGCTTTTTCTTCCACATAAAATTAGCATATGAGGGAGTATATAGTATTGTACATGCCTCATCATATATATCTATATATATCCTTCTCTGTTTATACTCTGTTTTCTTGGCTGATGTAATTAATGGACTACAGTCACTACACTATTTCCATTTTCCACTATATCTTCACCGTTAATGTTCCGCTGACATTTAAAAAAAAAATTTTTTTTTTGGTGAAGTTCATCATTGCTTGTCTGAAATGTGCAAGTTTTACTTCCCAGGATCAATTCCAGGCAAATCAAATCTAGGATGTACATTGAATGAGCCAATCAGTTTTGTGCAAACGAAATCAAAGAAAAGTTGTATTTTGTAGGCTGCAATGATGTGCTAGTTTAAACCTTTATTCAGCCAAAATAAATAAATAAATAAAAGGAAAAAAAATGAAAGAAAGATATGGATACACGACAATTGGTCCTTTTTTCTTTCAAGATATCCCGACAAGAGGTCAACTTTCAATAGCTCTTGCAAAGTTGGGATGAAAGGAAAATTTGTTGGTTGAAACACTCACATAACGCTTCTATAAATTGATGAAAGCACCATTACCTCAAAGTGATTGAAAGTTAATCTAGTGATGCAAACGTTTGTCTTTTAGACTAATTGTTGTATTTTTCTTTTCTTTTCTTTTCCTTCTTTTTTTTTTTGTGCAGATCACCAAATTGCTTTGTGGCAACTGATGATTCGCAAATCGGCTAACCATTGGTGTGTTTAGTTAGCCAGTTAACTAAAGAAGACCAACATATACTTTGCACCAATTGTTGGTTGCATTAACCATGTGTATACATAGAGGAAAATTGTAAGAGTGGTGTAGTGTTTCGTAGATGCTCAATTTCCATATTTGAGAACTGTCATCTATCAATCTAGGGATTTGGGGCTAAAGAGAGAGGAAGCAACCGATTGGGAGAAATTTTTTTTTAAGGATATTAATTGGTTGTCTATCCAATTTCTCTAATCATGTAACTTCTTTTTCTCCATGAACTCTATTATTCATTTTTTTTGTCGATACCATAGCTTACCTATTTTAGAAATATTCCTACTCTATGCTAAGGAAGAGGGGTGGGTCAAATGGGTCAAGGGAGAATTCGGAGGGGACTGAATCACCACCGGACCAAACGGGAGTCTTTGCACTCGCCGGTGAAACTTTCAAAAAATTCTAAAAATGAATGCAAGTCAAGGAATTTGATTCTTGCTTTCTTATTTTAGGAATATTCCTACTCTATAGGAAGGGGGAGGAGGTGGGCCCAAATGGGTTAAGGAAAAATCTGAAGGAAACTGAACCACTACAGAGCCAAATTGGTGCATTTATACCCGCTAGTAAAACTTTCAAAAAATCCTGAAGATGAATGCAAGTCAAGGGATTCAATCCTTTAACAGGCTATCTCTAATGGCTAACTACTCTAAAAGTGGTTGGTTAAGAGCTCTATTATTCATTTGATGGATTTGTTGGTGATGTATTGTTGGTCTGTTGAATTACTGGTGTTAACTTTTGGACAAAGGAGGGCCTCGACGGTTGAATCAATCTACATCTATTGACATTAGTAACGAGTTAGTTAATACACATCTTCTCAAGATACATGACACATTTTCGCAGACCATCTCAGAACAAAATTAGACAAATGCAATTTACTTTATATATATATAGATATCAATACATCAAGAATTCCTCGTTTTTTGGACTTCCCAACATCGTTTGGAATCTAGAGCCTATTTTATCTTGCTACATTGGTCTCGAGAAGACTTTTAAATATAGAAGCAATTATGCAAGAATTGCAGTACGTGAAGTCTTGTCATTGGTTTAAGGACATTTTTTTCAATTTCGTGGTATGAACTTTAGGCAATAAGTTGCATATGCTAAATCGGAAGCAGTCAATTATACAGGCAGTCATGTGTATCAACAACAATTAGACCGTGATATTAATGTCCACTATTTAAAATATGTGCCTGAAACAATTGTCTTACGTCCGAGTCAATGCTTCACATTCATTTTTAAAGTGTACTTTTGGCCAGCAAAACATCAATCTATCCTATTTTAATCCTCCCGTCAGGAAAAGCTTCTAAAAATGTATGTGGTGAATCGGTCAGTAGCTCTCATAGATACTCGAAAAATCGAAATATGGGGTGCTTATCTGTCTAGAATTGAGATCCTTATGGATCTTTTATTAGGTTGCTGTTTCCTTTGATGAATAGCCAATCCATTTTAAGACCATATAGCAATGGCGGAGCCAAAAAAATTATCAGTGGGGGCAAAAGCAATTTTAAAAATTTTTATCCACTTTTTTCTAGTTTTTTAAATTAAAAAATATTCACCAACAAGTACAAATGATGCATATATTTCATGAAAAATATAAAAAGACAAACTCAAAATTATTAATGTAATAATAATTTATTTCAAAAGGCAAACTAAACCATTTACAATTGCTCATGACGAGATTTCATATTTTAATAACGGTTTACAACCTTTTCATTTTGAACTTCACGAAATATATTTTTCTCAATGCAAGTAACTAAACAATCATTTATCCAAGTGTTTTCCATTTTATTTTGTAACCGATTCTTCACTATATTCACAACTAAAAAAGCCCTTTCTATGGTAGTTGTAGCAATAGGCAAATCAAAACCAACTTTAGAAGCATATAAATTAATGTCTATACAAAACTTCAAGGGACACACTTAAAACTATATCAAAATTTTATGAGTACTATAGAAATTTAAGGGAGCAGTGGGAGCCCATGCCCCCACCGTATATCCGCCCCTGCATTACAGTTCTACAAGTTTTGTTACATGCCTTAGATATAATCACATTGAGTTTATGCATGAATTGACAAGTTTATGTTACTACTAGATTTGAAACCACTATTTTATGCATACCTGTCTAAACGTCTTTATTGAATCTCTTGTGATGCCATAAAGGATGGAGATTGGCTCCTATAATTCTTCTCAATCATGCAAATTCTATGGTTGGGAGGCTCATGTTACATGATTAAGAATGGAAACAGGTATTGTTAGGTAAGAGTTGGAGGATTCTGGGGCCAAACTTTCTTGACTTATATTCGCCCTTTGAAAATGAGAGACATTGGATTCGTTTAGTTTTATGGAATTTTTTTACTCGGACGAAAGCAAAGACAATTAGCAAATACTAGCCCATATTTGCAACCAATATATATATATGAATGAAAGTTGTCCTTCCTTTTCTCTCTTTTGATAGAAAAAAGTTTTGAGCGAATTCAATTTCAATTACCATCACGAATCAGAATATACTTTCGAGACCGTCGATCACTTATGAAGATTCTTACAAATTACCCATTAATATAATCCTCACATCAATAATGAAATTTGAAAACATGACCTTTTGTTAGGAAATAATAGCTGCTCTTTCATCAAATTAACCTCTTTTCCTTTTTTGGAAAGAGAAAGAATATAAAATAATGAGTTTGGAGTTTGGACTCCCAAATTTTTTCTCTGTGTGTTTCAAATTGTTGGCTATTATCAGTTTCGAATCCTTTTGCCCGTTCGAACCCTTCGTTAGGCCGTCATTTATCTATTTATTAATTATCTTATTGACACTTCATCCTCAAAATGCAAACGATCGAGGCTCAATCCCCCCCCCTCCCCCACCTTGTGCTACTATTCTTTTCACGTCCTGAAAATAGCGGAATAAAAAAAATGATGTTTATAGGTTAATGCTAACTTCTTCATAATTTTGTTTTTAATTGTGGAGAAGTGCTATGAATTACTAATTTTTTTTTATATTTATACTCCAAAAACAAAATTTTGTTTTGCTATTTTAATTAGTGCCCTGGCCTAAAAGGTGGGCGGCACAAATTGTAAAGTGGTTTCAATATGTTTTTGGGAAAGTGAAAAGTTTGTTGACATGAAATTCAGGAGGGATTACAAGGACCACAAATTGAGAGACGGCCACGGGAAAGAAACAAAGGGATAGCTGCTTTTTGACAACATCATGTGCCCTAGTTTTCTTCTGGTCATCCTCACTCCTATAAAAATGTTGGCTAATACTTTTATGTCTCATTGTCTCTTTGTAGACTGTGTTCTAAAAACGTTTACTAAAAACGATAAAAAGGTGAAACAGATAAAAAGGTATTCTAATTTTTCATCTCAAATAAAATTAAGTGGTTGTAAATACACTGATGATCCTCCATTTCTAATTTTGTTTAATTTACAACACTGTGGCGGAGCCAAGAATATAATTCATGAAAGGGGAGCGACTCGTAAATGTCAAACATAAATATTTTTTAAGTTTTAAAGAGAGTAGATATTGAATTTTTGTACAAGGCAAAAGTGAAAGGAGGACAATATATAATACTGCTATTAGATCAAGATTTTCAAAGGATGAGAAAATCAAGGACAATTCCCCAAATTGGTTTTTCATGTTCACACACACACACACACACACACATATATATATATATATATTTATAAATATTTAATTTGCTCAAGAAATTAACAAGATGCCTTTTTTTCAACTTTATAGTTTTGTTAAGTTTGAGAAAATCCAGTATGAACAAAATTTGGCTTAGAAATTCGTGGTTCGCGTTTTGCACCGACCATCTGGAAAACTCTGCATCGCTTTCTATTCTTGCTTTGGACAGTATCAGTAGCGATTATTGATACTGAATCTTTGCTTTTGAATATGATCAAGGTCTTCACTTCTTAGATGTGAAACAGACAAAGCCCTTTTGATTATCACTTATGTGTCATAAGTCTCATTGGTCATATGAACCACTTTAGCAGTCAAATGTTGGAAACTATGAAATTTCCAGCCACTTTATGTGGTCCAATGCCAAACCAAATACTTGTCAAGGAAGCTTCATTGGTGGCTACTTTGTTTGGATATTAAATCAAGACTCAAAATTGGAAATTTTTATATTATTATTTAGTAGTATTTTAGTCAAGTTAGAATTTTGTAATTTTATTCGAGTCAAGTTATGATAAATTATTGTTTAAGAATTAGTATCTTATTAGGAAAATTTTCTTATAGTTGTAAGACTTGTTTATCAAATTATTTAGTCTATAAATAGAGAGTCATATTATTATATTTAGTTGAGAAATTATTGTGTTTAGTTAAGAAGAGTAAAGAATTGAGAGTTTTGTGATTAATGATATATTGTTGATATTATTCCTCTTCTCCTATACATATTTTTATGTGTATAAATTTCCTCCCTTTATACATTGTTTCTATGAAATATATCTCCTATAACTTATATATGTTTTGGTGAATTTTTGGGTTCTATATCTGGTATCAGAGCTAGGGGTGGCAATGGGGCGGGGTTGGGGCGGGGGATCTTTCCCCCACCTTCCATCCCGTTGTCGAATAACTCCCTCCGTCCCCCGCCCCTTGCCCCCCCACCCCCCGCCCCGCCTCAACCTCGTTTCCCCCGCCGAGGGGGGGAAGAAATCAACTTATCATAAATGTTCATTTATAATAATACAATTGTAAACAATGTTAAATAAGATTAAACAGCTGTCAAAATGGAAATAAAGCATAACAAGTCAAGTTACATTCAGTGCGGAGAAAGGAAATCAATCGAAATAAAAAAGGGTTAGGAGTAAAACATGTTGGAATTGGATAACTTAGTCTTGGTGGGGGGGGGGGGGGAGGGGTGTTAGAAACAAATCAACAATATTCCAAGAAATTTCTTCAGTTGTTGTGATGGCCGTTGTCACTGACTAGCGTTGTACTTGTAAGTAAGGGTGCAACTTTGAAAAATTTAGGATTGTATTATATATATGTATATATATATATATATATATATATATATATATATATTATTGTAAGCGGGGGACGGGGCGGGCGATGGGGCGGGTGTATGTTTCCCCACCTCCCGCCTCGTTTTAAGGCGGGGGGAAATATTTTGCCCCCGCTCCCGCCCATCCCCCGCCCCATTTCTACCCCTACGGTGCGGGTGCCCGCGCATTGCTATCCTTAATCAGAGTCCTAGATTTAAGAGATTAATCTTGATATCAAATCCCTATATTCAAGAAATTAATCCTGGAGTGCCTGTAAACATTAAAGAATTGACCCGATTACAAGGGTTAATTGTGGATATTTTCTGCTGTCAGAATTAGAGCATAAATTTGTTGTGAAAAAATTAGTTGATCAAGTTAGACTATAAGGTTGGTCGTGGAGTGTCTAATTTATGAGAATTGGACCATAAGATTAATTCGAAAATTGTCAGATTGATTGTGGATGTTACAACAGAAATCAGTGAAGAATCATTGAATTGTGATTATGCAAATCACAAAGTGAATTGTCAATAAATTGACATCAAATTGGGCAACAAAAAACAGTCTATGCAAGATAAATTTGTCTAGGTGCATGGAATATTGTAGTAGCAAGTAGCAAAAATTAAGGGAGTCTGATCCAAGAGAGAATTTGATGTAAAGGAGCAATGTTGACATATTAAATCAAGGTTCAAAATTAGAAATTTTCATATTATTATTTAGTAGTGTTTTAGTCAAGTTTTAATAATTTTATTAGAGTCTAAATTATGATAATTTTATTGTTTAGAAATTAGTATCTTATCAAGAAATTTCTTGTGGTTGCAGGACTTGTTTATGAAATCATCTAGTTTATAAATAGGGAGTAATATTATTGTGTTTAACTGAGAAGAGTGAAACTGTGAAAGATTGAGAGTCTTGTGATTACGCGTGATTAATGATATATTATTGGTATTATTTCTTTTTCCACACATATTTTTATGTGTGCAAATTGCCTCCCTATATACATAAATGGGTTTGTTTGGATAGTAAATTATCCTAAATAATATTTTACTTGCATTATAAACACATTTTTCAACCCATCTTTTTATATTTCCAACCACCTTTTTATCTCACATGCATCACATCACAAAAAGTGTTACAGTAATTATTCCAAATAATATTTCAAATAATACTCTATCCAAACAAAATTGTTTCTATAAAATATATCTCCTATAACTTATATATTTTTTGGTAAATTTTTGGGTTCTACATACTTTTAAGTATATCGACTGATAAACTTTTTTTTTTTGGTTGCACTTACTTACAACCTAAAACTAGGTCAAAGCTTGTCCAAAAGTGTTAGAATTTCAGATAGTAATTATTTTTAAAAAAGCAGTATTGAGAAATATTTGCTTTTAGGAGAGAAATAAGAAGGAAATTTAAACTCGTAACCTTTAATTCCTACGAATATCAATTACCACTGCAAATATTAAAGAGTAGTATACGCACTGAAATAAATAAGGACAGACTAAAGGGAGGAAAAACGCAGAGCAAAGTTGGAAATTGGGTTTTGCATTAATCATTTCTAGGCTTTATCGGGCACTTGCCGCAATTTGACCAAAGACTGTGGTCAGGGTCAGCCAGGTCCCAAATTCCATTTTTTATCCTTTTTTTTATTCTTTCAATTTTTGTTTGAATAGGATCATATCCAATCACAGTCCTTCCCAGACAAAACTTGTCATGGTCTACAAGTCACTCCACCGACCATTTGTAGCGCAATAGACCTACCGAAGCTTCACTCACGCAACGTTGTGGTACGAGTTAGGAAATTTCTGACTATTGCTCTTCTTTTGCCCTTTTCCTTTTTTATTTGAATTTTACTTATGAATAATTCATCAATTTCATTTGCCCTTCATTTCCTCTCCATCATTGATGAAGCATTCAAGAACTGATTATCGTATGTGCTAAGGCCTTCAATTTGCAAACACGAGTAGAAAACACAGTACTAAATAGGGATACTATGAGCGTGTTTGGATAGAAACTTATTTGGGATAAAAAAATTTTGTCATACTTTTTCGATTTGATGTATTTATGAGACAGACGTGTACATAATTTGCCATCCTAACACGCTTTGTCAGTTAGTTAGTTAGTTAGATGCTAGGTTTGAGCTGAAAACTCTAATTGTTATCAATAACATTCCATTTGTTTTCCATTCTTTTGGTAAATATGCATTAAAGAATGGACGGCAATTGACACTAAACCACAACAACTAGAAAAAGAAAAACTTCACAGAATTAGTGATGTGAGCAATGATGATTTTTTGATTTGATTCTGTGTAGAGAAAAGTCCCTTCCTCTTTTATTTAAAAGGCTGATGTTTGTGCCATTACACACAGGCAACCGGTCTTGAGCTGCCACACATATTGTAGCATCTGGTGAATTGAACAGAGCCTTAATTGCATGCGTAGGCGGCTGCATGCCTTTATCCCCACAAGAACGATGTTAGAAGGAAAAGAAATTGAATAGTTCCACTCGCAAAGTTCAATTCTGTAATTGAAACGAGATTAACGGCCTGCCTAAGGGTTTTTTTTTTGGTATTGACTCCTCAAAACAGTGAGATTAGATGTAGGTGAAATTGAGGCCATTAAACTAGTCTTTCTTTCTTGTTTTTTTCATCATTTCGGGCAAGGCCTTTCATTTCATTTTATTTTATTTTATTTTTTTGCCTTTGAATGAAAAATGTGGCAGTTGGACTTCCATCTGTGGAGAATGAGAGAGACACTAGAAGAAGGAAAAGTAATTTATAGTACATCACTAAAATATTGGCCACGCTTACTCAAATAGAAAGCCCTGGAAAGGAAAGATGGCGTCCTTTTGGCATCAGTGGAAGATTAATGCTACTATATGGCAACCCTATTCAGGACGATGACACACAACCGTTTCCCCATATAGTAAATCCATTTTTTCTTCTTGAAAAGTGGAGTGTTAGGTTAGACACTTAGATTGCTACTCCAACGAAGTCTGCTACGGCAATGCAGTAGGAATTGTTTTATGTTTGAATCTTGACATCAGATCTACTTGCCGACTTCACAAGCCAATTCCTACATTAGCTTCTTCTTCTAAGAGTTTCCAATCAAAAGTGTCGAATGATTGATCGACAATATAGAAAATTAAGAGCTGGCCAACTTATAATTCTTGTGGTTTCTGTGGAGTCAAAGCACACGCAGCTGACTAGAAAAATTGCATGGATCCTGTCAAGAATCAAATATTACCCCAAGTTTCAACTTTTCAAAAAGTTGTTTGTTTTCAACTTTCCCTAGCCTGCCTTGGCAATCACCAATTGGAATATCTACTCACAATCTTGTGTTGATTGGTCCTAATCAACGTGTCTTTCATTCATTCATTCATTCTTTCTTTTTTTTTTTCCTTCTCCACTTAAAAGATACTAGTACATAAGCTATAATAAGCTCTTCTAAGGATGCCCTCCAAGATTAATACATCTAATGGCATTATAACAGTTGAAGATTGAATAATGCATACATAGTTAGAGGGAAAAAAAATATTATAACCCCCATTCTATTTACTATATGTGGATGGTACTGCACAGGCAGGTGTCAATAGATCCCTGCTAGATGCCCAAATGCCTGGAGACTTCATCGTACGATTGCTTTAAAGGCCACGCGTCATTGCACCTATATATATATATATACATATTTGATGGTGTACATTAATTAAATCAATAAATAAAAAGAGGAATAGAATATTCCATCCCACATTATCACCTGGCTTCTAAAACCTACGGAGAATGACGAATAACATGATGCATACTTTCCATATATAAAAAAGAAATAAATATGCAGATTTCTAAAACCCCATAATTCTTGGTTCATAACTACACAATCTGCAGATTTCTCCCTTCAATAAACCAAACACACATGGGATCACTTGTGACTGCCGAATGTAGGTTACTGAGGACTATCAATTAGTAGTGATTCTTTGTTGGTGATGTGGTGATGATATCTAGTACCAAACTAGCTTGTTCAGTCCTCAAAGAAATGCTGTTGTTGTGATGTTTAGTACCAAACTTGTTGAGTTTTTTTTAGTTGAATTTTGTGTGGCTAATGAATTGTCCACAACTCATTACCTTTTCCGAGGATTTTTGCTTCATTAATTAAGTGGATTCCTTGTAGGCGTGCATTGGGGGAAGCTAGTGAAACCATTAGCAACCTGCTCGATATAGAGTCGAATCAAACTTAGTCAGAAGGGTTCAATCATGGTTAATTATTTAATTATAAGCTCGTGAAAAGATAATTAAACATAGCAGTATTAAATTGTTAACGTACCAACTCGATTGACACTTTAAATACATGACAACCATCATTTTCAAAACAAAAAAAAAAAAAAAACATGACAACCCTATGCAGAACTAAAGATGTCAGGACCATGTGTGTTGGAAATGGAATTTATAAATTGTAATTATAATAAACAAACTCGGATCTTTGATATTTCCAAAAAGTTATGGTCTAATCATATCAGGACAGCACTCAACTGCAGCTGATTTAGGCTAGTTAGTTGCATCCCAAACTTCAGCAGGGTCTTTGTATAATCTCAGTCTTAGTTGTTCATGTGTGACTGGTGAAATGTGTATAACTAGCTAATAAATTAATCTATCTGACCTCTCTAGCTCTCTCTCTGTTTTTTTTTTTTAAAGTTCTTTACAGGGATGCTATTGGTACCCCAAATTAATCCCTATTGGTCCAATGATTAGCAGAGAACAAGGATTAAATTACAGTAGGAAATAAATACTTGGTCTAGCTCGAGCCACCTTATTGAAAGTTGTAACCAGCAACTCCATACACACCCAAAAAAAAAAAAAAGAAAAAGAAAAAGAAAAGGTAGCAATCAATGAGCACCTTTCGATGTCTCAAAAAGTCATGAATCAAACATTAACCGTATATATGCAAAGCAGAAATATGTGCTGCTTGCTCCATACTAGTCAACTGATGAGGTTCAAATTTCAGGGATTTTGTCACAGAAATATCTACCTCTAGAACCCATGGAATAGCATAAATCATGCGAAACCAGGAGAACATGGCCATAGCAAAACATACAGATATAATATATAGAATGATGTGAGCATTTAGGAACAATAGCAATTTTGAGAAACATCTCCATGTTCCTACTCTTCTTAGCTGTTAACCAATAAACAAGAGAAATGGTGACGCTAATATAATTAAGCTAGGGTACGTACGAGAAACATGTGCCTATATTGGTGATAGTGCATGGAAAACCCTCCTGTCCTGAAACATGGAAAGTTTCTTTCCATGGAATTTCGGACCATCTTTATATATATTACTAATTAAGATCATTCTCATCGTTCTTTGTCAAAGTCCCTCGAGAGTTCTCTGTTGGAAACTAGCAGGCTAGGGGTCAAGAAGAAAATCTCGAGTACATCATCTTTGGCTCTTAAATCTCGAGTACATGGGCTGGCTATAGCTAGCTAGCATGGACATTCGCATAGATGATAGAAACATCTACTGCGTGAACAAACCTCATATGGCTGTCTATTTTCTCTTGCACTTTATTGTTAAGAAGATAAGGGTGCTGCTAATGTGTGTGGGGTTGTGTTGTGGAACGGGAAAAAGATATTAAGCTCGATCGCATTCACATTAGGGGAAAAAGATGTTCTTGGCAGATATTTAGAAGCCCTTAATTGAATTCTTCAAGCAGAATCCATGGAGGGTACCCCACTAAAAAAAGAAGAAGAAGAAGAAAAGAAAAAAGAAACACTAGTGTTGATTGGGCGATGCCGAGCATGGACGGGTGGAAAGTGTAATGCTGATGCTCTAACTAAAAAATCCACAATTATAGAATCTAAAATGGACCACAATCCAGCTTTTGTTTACGGTGAAAAGCACCGAGAAATCGAATAGTTAAAGGACCAGCTACGTTAGAAAAAAAAAACAGCCAATATTGTAAAATGGACCAGCTACGTTGTTGATCTGTCCAATTTCATTTTCAGCCGAAACAATTGAGAGAACTTTATTTTGTCGACGCAGAAGAAAGAAAGAAAGAAAACGTGGCCATGGGATAGGAGCCGGTCCCCATGAAACAAATGGTGACATGGAATTTCAACAAGAAGTTTCCATCACATCTGCTCGTCTTTTTTCTTTGCAATCATTATTCAGCTTCGCCAATCACAAACAGATCAATTTCGCCAACAAATGTTACATTTAGGCCATTTGATCTCTCAATTATCTTTTTGTACATTTAGGCCATGTTTAGATTCTGATATAAATTCAACGGAGAATTGATGGTGGTAAAATTGCTGGCAAAGAAATGTCGTTTGTATATTACACCACCCCCCCCCCCCCCCCCCTCTCATCCTCCTCCGCTCCCAAAAATGGTCTGGTATCAAGTTATTATTTGTTCTTTTGATGTCATTTTTTCCCTGTAAAATTTTTGGGGAGATGGAGACGGATCTAGTCCAAAGCATGAACCATGATAGGGAAATTATTATTATGTGAAATTTGTTCCTCACAGACTCTGTTGACATCAGTGTATGCCTCACCCACATGATCTTGCCCACATTAGATTAGATTTGACCACCAACATTCAAGTCATTCACAGCCCCCAAAGGACCCCCCCCCCCCCCCCATTTATCTAATTCAGAATTTGAGAAAAGGGAACATCTCTTACATCAGCTACCTTAACTAACATAAAATAAATAGGGAGCATTGGTTGCAGAATGAATCAATCTCAACGACAATATCAAAATTATGGGATGGTGTTTGGCATGCAAAATTATTGCTTGCTGTAACGTGGCATCTCACAGGGCCAGAAATATGGATGTGTCTGGTTATATATCGTACCAGTCATGAATAGCTTCAAAAAAAAAAAAAGAATTGGTAGGATACAACAATACTGAATGAAGATTAGCCACAAAAAAAAAACAGAAAAAGAGAAGGGAAGAGGACAATTCTACCTTGCTTCTTATTAGTTGTTGTACCTAAAAGTTCAATCTTAGATTCTAGCACAACAGTCCACATCTCAAGCATATATTTCCAGCCTAGCAAAATCAGTCAATAGAGACATTTTTGTACGTTCCACATGGGAAGATATGAGGCCAACTTGACCAGAGAAAGGTAAATGTTTGAGAACCTTTTTGCTGTCTAAAATGTCTGATTAGCCAAATCGTGAGTGCGTCTGTAACAAGCTCTTGCTAAATGTAATCACAATGATTAATGGAGGGGCACCGATTGTGAGGATCAGATTTTCAAGCTGATCTCTTGATGGCAACCATATACTTGAAAAGAAAGTGACATATTATCGAACAGTACCCTTCGGTTGTTCAAAGGTCATATGTAGTCAGTACCATCTCATTGAAATTATTCTGGTGAGGGGAATTTTCAGCTTGCTTTCTTTCAACTTGCTGAAGAATGATGAAGATTTTTTTACTTTGCTCCTTCGAAAAATGAAATTGGTGATTTCAGTTGAAGAGAAGTATGTACAGAAAACACTGATGTCTGACATTATATATGTTCCTTACATGAATTTCCATACATAATCGGAAGAAGAGAATGACATTTTCAGCAAGAAACTTGCAGCATAACATTATTGAATTGGATAACTCATCTCAAGCATGAAAATTATCACAACGAATTCTGCACTAGATTTTAATCAGAGCTACTACAAATCACAAAATTCAACAAACTGTTCTCTTAAAAAGTAAGGATTTTTTTTTTGTCTTTAAAATAAGGTGGTGGAAAAGGCCAACCTGAAATAAGAGTAACCACCACAGGGCCTGGGTCCATTTTTGTGCATATCCAGGCTTCCTCATTGTTTCGAGTGACATCGTGTGTGGCTAAGGTTTATTTTACAAACGAAAGCAGGAGGTGAGGCTAACACTAACTAGAAACATTATTGTGTCAAAGAACAGTGCAACAATCTTCCAGAAATTGCTTGACATCAAAGAAAAGGCACAATCATCATGCAATGACATCTTATCTACAGTCATTAACTTCAGACGAATGAAGCCAGACATCAAATTTCAACTACTAGAAATGGTAAACTTTGCAAAAAACTAAAAGCTCTTATTATCTGATGACCAAGTGCCAATTTTCTGATCAACAATTTGTTATAGAAACAGAAATTCTATATAACTACGGTTACATTTCTTTAAGTGACCAGGACACAAGGAGAAAATTATGAGCGAGAGGGTGCCATTAGGCTGATGATTTCGGGCCACTAAATGTACAACCTTCCTATATCATCACAATCAAATTCAAGCTCCGTCATAAATGGTGTTATGAACTGACATCTGTTTCTTAAGAACGAAGGTTAGACCAACAACAAGCACTCACCAAGCGTTCAAGAGCATAACAGAAAGCATAAAACTCAATCAGAACATATGCAGGTTACTTTCAGGTTGAACATGCTTAAGTGAAAAATTTGTCTGAGAACAGATATCATCACAATACTCACTTTCTTTGCAATTTTGATCCCCAACAAATAGCCACTAGCCCAAAACTGGAACCAACTAAAACAGTAAAAAGAAAATAATATTCAGTTACAAAGTAAATAAAGAAATCAATGCCATCAAGGACTGGATATTTTGTGTGAAGGAAGACCTTAGTTGCAACTAATCCCGCCATTGCTGTGGCAGATGCTACTGGCAGAGCTGCTCAACAGCAGCCACAATCTGTGGCGGTTGAACCACGGTCCATTCCTCCAATGTACCGGCATAAGGAGTTGGAACATCCTGGGAGGACAGGCAAATAATTTGTGCATCCAAATAATCATGGAAATTCTCATTTATTGCAGCTGTCAAGCTGGCTCCAATACCACCTGTCCGCATGCATTCCTCAACTATAAGCACGCGATGAGTTTTCTTCACAGAGTTTCCAATGGTGTAAAGATCAAATGGTTTCAAGGATCTAATATCAATGACCTCAGGATCATATCCTTTGTTGACCAGTGTTTTAACAGCTTGCATTACATGGTACCTCATCCGTGAGTAGGTTAGTATTGTTACATGGTCACCAGGCCTTACCATCTCTGCCTCTTCCAGATTGAGTACATATTCTTCATCAGGAATTCTTTCCTTGAGGTTGTAGAGAAGCACATGCTCGAACAGAACCACAGGATTCTCACTACGAATGGCAGCCTTCATAAGCCCCTTTGCATTGTAAGCGGTTGAGCAAGCAACCATCTGGATTCCAGGAATTGACTGAAAGTAAGACTCAAGCCTTTGAGAGTGCTCTGCCCCAAGTTGGCGCCCTACGCCTCCGGGCCCCCGTATCACAGCTGGAATGGTGAATTGACCACCAGATGTGTAGTGAAGCATGCCACAATTGTCAGATATCTGGTTGAAAGCCAACAGTAGAAATCCCATATTCATGCCCTCTATGACTGGTCTTAGGCCAGTCATTGCAGCCCCAATACCCATGCCTGTGAAAGAGTTTTCAGCTATGGGTGTGTCAAGCACCCTTAAATCTCCAAATTTAGGTGCAAGACCTTTAGTGACCTTGTATGAGCCACCATAGTGGCCAACATCTTCACCCATGACACAAACTCGAGGATCTCTTTCCATTTCTTCCTCCAGTCCTTCTCTAAGGGCTTCAAATAGCAGCAATTCATGCCTAATATTATTTGTGGAAGGGGGAGTTTATTATCACATATGACAAAAAGAATAGCTTAAAGAAACTAATTTAACATTAGATACAATGGTAAAGGAACTACTTTAACAATCCTTCACTTATAACAAAGTAGATGCAATGTTAGATCTCGCCAAACAATTCATCTGATGGTGCACAAATGAAATGCTTGATCTCAAGTCCTTGCAATACAAGTCGCTATAAAAAAGTGACTCGCTCAAAGAAGCCCTCCAAAAACAAATAATCCGTTTGGATTAACTGTTTTTGGGGTGTTTTTGAAAAATTTTACTGTAGTAGAGTTTTTAGAGTATATTTTGGAATATTTTTAGAAAATATTTTGGAATATTTAAGAGTAGTAGAGTTTTTAAAACATATTTTGGGATATTTTTTAAATATTAAAAAAAAATTTAGACTACCTTTTAGAGTACTTTTTATAGTATTTGAAAAACTAGTTTTTGAAAAATTGAAGGATCCAAACAGAGAATTAATTTGACCTGTTCTGACACTTGAAATCAGTAAAAGTTTTACTTTCTCCAATTTCTATGGTGTACGATTGTATGAATTGTAAAACACGACGGTCTCAGCTCAGGATTGCATGTCTAATAGATTGACTGCATTAGACATATTTGAAATAGAAAGGAAATTTAACTGCATTCACTATTGCCATTTTCCAGTGAACACATCTACAACACGTCTCTTACTTTGGTATAGGTTCATCCTCAATTTGTGACTTGTACATGTAAAACACCTCTTTTCTGAAATTCTGCCTATCATCTCAGACAGGCAATCTTGTTCAACAATTTTTAATACACTTCACCCTCTTCTACGTAAAACGATAAACAACAAAGAAACAACCTGATGTCAGAAGCTTTAAAGTTCTTTTTGCCCCAATCACCAATACAACCTGAAACTCTTTGAGAAAAAAAAGTCTAATACCTAATCTCCCCGATATTCAAGATTATAAGGCTCAACAATTTCATACACAAGCTATCCTTGTAATTGTCCTTTTAATAAAAGTCATGTGCTTTAACTTGTGAGTTCGTCGCGTTTTCAGACTAATTTCATAACATAAAAACACAAAGACTCCAAGGGCAGAAACCTAGGGATAAAGGACCACTGGTGGGCTTTAAACTTGGGAGATACTTTATTCTACACAAGTGATGAAATAAATGTTACAATTTAAATTGGTCCAAAAAAAATCATATCACAGTTTGCTGAAAAGGGAAAAGAAAGGTGAACATCCGCACACCCTCCCCCTGCACAAATGCACCCACACATACTAGCGAAATCCATGTCAAACAAATATCAACACTCTTGAAAGTTCGTCAAAAGAACAGAAGCTTTCCTATAAGTTGTATGTTATTGTAAATTCAAAAGCATGCACCTCTTTACAGTCCCCTCGAATAATAAGTTGAAAATGTATATTTCCGGAATTTATGAATGTAGCTGCAGATGCAGCAGTAAGAAAAGATATTACGTATATTCTCGTTTGGAGGCAGGTGAGATTTTAAGGTCCATCACTGACAGTTATCAGAAAGGAATGCTGTGATAAAAGTCCCCCAAGGTCCCAAATACAGCTATATTTATAAGAAACCGAGATATTTTTAAGAAACCGAGATATTTTATGCCATAAGTGGGATTTTCTTTAAACAAAAAAAAAAGGGAACAAAAGAATTCTGAATTCAAGGCAAACTTTATAAGGAAACATATATAACTCAATTGATCGATTAACCAGTAGAAATACGCTACAGAGATAGAGCAAGAGTCAACCACAACAACAATTGCAACACTCAATTTCTGTAGAATAGAAGTTCAGAACCATGAGATTGAACTCAAAACGAACTAAACAAGTGGGAAAACAACAAATATAATAGTTGAACTAGAAAATATGAACATTCAATGAATAAACATAAGAAAGAAAAAGGAAAATACCCAGGTTTCGAAGCACCCGAAGCAGCAGCATTCTCACCCTTTGTCTGATCACATAGCAATAAAAGATAAATATGTATGTCTAGTATTAAAATTAACAGGAATAAGCAGTTGATATTCTACAAGGTAATGGTGCACTCACTGCAACTGCTTTAGCAATTAATTTTCCTGCTCTGTAGCTTTCATGTAATGAGCTCAAATTCGACCTGGCCTCAGATCTAATCACTGCAGAACAGCGCAAAATTAACAAAAACAAAGAGGAAACAACTCAACAATTAATGCTCGTTCGAAACCCGTTTTCACATTGATAAAAAATGCAACCTTGAAACAATGGATCATGGACTCAACTCATGACCTAAACTGAAAAGGCTAAAATTTGCGACATTGACCTAATTGGGTTACCAACCCATTACTCAAAATCCAATCTTGTTAACATTTTTCCAATTCCTTTCTCATTTCATCATTTTTCTGAAGAAAAAAGACTAAAGAAAAAAAAACTAATAAAGAACAAAGAATAAAAGGAAAGAAACAAACCTGGGAGTGAATGCAGAGAGGAAACAGCAAATTTATTAGATTGATGATCAGGGAAGACCCCTCCTGAAGCTACTGGGGATGCAACTCCAATTGTGTGCAACATGGCCGCCATTGTCCACTTTTATTCGTCTCTGTCTGCAGAGATTTTAAGCAAATGGAAAGAAAATGCCAATAACGATGGGTGGGCAGATAGGAAAAACGGTGGGGAGTAGATGAGAAAATTTATACAAGTAAAAATAAAAAATGAGGCAGAGAGCCGGGGCGGAGATACTGAGAAAAGGGCGGCGATCTAATTGAGGTGAATTAAAGAGAATGAAAAGAAAAGGTGGCAATATGGGGGCGATGAAACAAGGAATGTAGCTGTCTCTGACTGCGCCTCCAGTTAAACTTTGGTTCTATTTGTATGAAAACGTGATGCATCTACTTTCCTCTATTTGTATGAAAACGTGATACGTCTACTTTCCTCTATTTGTATGAAAGCGTGATCTATCTGTTTGGACAGGGGACTTTCTGCATTGCCATGCCAACCAACTCTACCCAACTTAATGGCCAAGGGAGTTTTCTTCAAAATCTCCAATATGGAAATTGCATTTTCCTTTTTTTTTTAACTTTTTTCTTGATCTTTAGTTATTTTGTGGTTGAGGGCCTTGAGGCTTGGAGTCCATCCAAGGGAGTTTAGAAGGTTTAAATGCTCCTTTGGTCTTTGTTAGGCATGGAAATTGAAGGTTTTCGCAACATGTTTTTGTTGATATAGGTTCTTCAATTTTGTTACCCTACCAAAAAGGACCTACATAGCTTTTGGTGAAAAAGTATTGCATTTTAGGGAAAGGTTGTAATTTTTTATTTTTTATGTATACTCCATTTCCATTTCATTTTGATGTTTAAATTTCTGCTAAGACACCGGAACATGGAAAAACTCTTTATGTTATTTATTGGTGTTGGGTGAATTAATCTATTTTAATTAAAAAAATTGATCCATTGTGAGTGAAGTATATTACTTTTCCATGCAGCATGTTTGTTTCTACAGAAAATGGTTAGAGATTATTGCAACAAGTTATCCAAGTTGTATCTCCAAATAGCCGTACATTTTCAATTGGGCTTCTCATATAGAGACCATATTTTCTCTTTTCTCATTCTGGCATGCAGTTTAACGTAGGGCTGTGCATCGAAATCGAAAGCGGTAATTCGGAAGTTTGAAATCGGAAATTTTCGAAATTTTGACTGAAATTTTCCCGACCGAATTCGATTTCGAAATGGCCAATTCCGATTTCGAATTCGATACCGAATTCACCGAATTCGGTATACTTGATAATGGTATGTATGCAAATTTATTTAGGTACCCTTCATCCCACAATTAGTTGTAAACATTGAATTCCGAATTCAATTCGGTATACTTGATAATGGTGGGTTTGTTTGGATAGTCAATTTATCTCAAATATTATTTCGCTTGCATCATAAACACATTTTTCAACCCACCTTTTTATATTTCCAACCACCTTTTTATCTCACATACATCACATCACAAAAAATATTACAGTATTTATTCTAAATAATATTTCAAATAATACCCTATTCAAACAAACCATGTATGCAAATTTATTTAGGTACCCTTCATCCCACAATTAGTTGTAAACATTCCCCCCTGAAAACATACTTTATTCTGCGCATATATTACGGAGCATAAGCTACCAAAAAATAATGCTCTGCGACTGGTTCATCAGGAAACTCCACAACAATACTCTTTAAGGGGGATCAAAGTCATAATTTCAAGCGGATATACTATTAACTATACCGAAATATTAATACCCAATACAGTCGCTAATATTTATCCCCCAAAAAAGTTGTGGTTTATTTTCCTGCTCATATTAAGGTTAAGAAATTCGAAAACAAAAAGAGCGCAAAGAGATTCTATTACTACCCGAAGAAACACGGTGAGAGATTTAGCAAGAGAATATCAAAACAACCAGTTAATTACAACATAATCATCACCGGAGAAAGAAATATTACTACTTAAGAAAAAAAACAATGGAAATGTACCTCTTACTCTCAGTCACAAGTTGAGCTGGATGTTGATTCTCTTCAACGAGTACCAGGAGAGAACAACTGGGTTCTAGTCAGTCAATGGTGACTGCTGCAAGGTGGAGAATTGCCTCCTTTGCAAACTCTGTGGAGATTAGCTAAATTTTTTGCTTTAGTTCTTGGTTTTCTGCCTTGGACTGTTTTGCTGGGTGGGGGAAATTGGGGCAGCGGGTCGTGGACTCGAGGTCAATGGAGGTTCAGCACATTAGGCGGCAAAGCACCCCAGTGGAAGGGTCGAAAGAAGGAAGGTGAGAGGAAGGAAGAAGCGGCAAAGCTGAGTCGGAGGCGGAGGAAGGAAGGTGAGACTCTGAGGAAGACAGTGACGAAGAGGCGGCGGAAGAGTAAAGACTAAGGTGAGTTAACAGATTAGGGATTTTGTTAAAAACTATTATATTATATGTATTGTTAAAAACTATTATATTATATATAAATATTATTATTCGAATTCGATATCAAATTTCCGATTTCGAATTCCCCAATTCGAAATCGGTAATTCCGATTTCAATCCGATTTCGATTAATTCGAAATCGGAATTACCGAATTCACTTCCGAATTACCGAAATTCCGAATTCAATACGAAATCGGTTTCGAAATCGAAAATTTTCAACTTTGCACACCCCTAGTTTAACGTCCAGCCAGTTAGAGCAACACAATTCTTCCCCTCCCTATTAGGATACCATCTAATAATAGCCCATGGCAGATTATATTCATTCCACCGAGTACAAGAAATGACCTTACCCAAAACATAATATGATATTGCTCACGACTATCAATTAGGTCCAAGAAGCAAAATACAAGTTTTAATATCTCTACCGGACTAAAATATACCATAACATTCGATGCACTTGGCAAGCTCTCCTACAAGAAAGCAACGCCCTTTGTCTGTGTCTTGAAGAGTAAAATCTGACTGGATAATTTTTAATTACAAGCCTCTTCCCCCTCCGAATCCCAAAACTGGAACCACCTGCATTAGGAGGTTAGAAACTTCAAATCAGTTGCTAGTAATGAATATCAAGCATGAGAAGATTCCAAATAAGACATAATTGTAACCAGAAGGGATACCTGGAGATCAAAAAATTAGTCGCCGTAGAAATAATTAATCTTCTTCCATGGGAACTTCAGGAATATCAAACCTATCTTCTTCAATTGCTTTATTTATAACAGAAACTGGGGCTGGTATTGGGAAGTCAAGGAAATAAAGCTCAATCCGAACTGAAGATCACAATCATTTTAAAAGAAAATACTCCAAATACTTGTCAACTGAAGTAAGCAAAAACACACATCTATTAATAATTAAACCCAAAAACAAACAAAATAAGCAAGAATGTAGTCCAGCAGAAATCAGTATTCCAAAACAAGACATTAAAAAATTTCTTAAAGTACCGGTTATTATCAACTATTAGCGAAATTACATGCAAAGCCATAGTTACACACTGTAAGTTCAAGCCTATACTAGAGAAACAGTGATACAAAATTAACAAAAAGCAGAAAAGCAGAACAGCAAGCCCCTCAGCTGATTGTAAATATTGAAACTGCCAATAAATGCATGCCTAAAGCCATTCCAATCACCTGACGCAATCATGGCAAAAATAAATGAACAGAACGCATACCAACATTCTGAGGCAGAAGCACCATATATATTTAACTTCCATCCCTGTACACTGTAAATTTTTTTTTCTAGGAGTAAGCTATCATAAATGTCATTGATATGGTAAGAGTAAACAAGGACCAAAAATCTCAAGACATCCTCAAGAGAAAGGATATAGATAGACATAAGATCATCCTCCTTCTCCCCACGGTTACGGCTATTATTCAACTCTCTCAATATTTCAGGTGTAACCTGCATTTAAGAAGATGAATTAGATTAAAAAACATTATGTCCAACAGGAAAAGCGATTGCAATTATTAGGTTAATTAGCATACCAAATAATGTCTCTGCTTTTCAACAAGTGTATTGAGATTAGCTTTATCCTCCTTCGTCAACTCATTTTTGTACCTATGCATTTCCACACAATTGCTATACATGAGAAATTTACAAAGGAAAAAAAAGGAGAGTTCATGTGCATAGATCAATAATTGCAGATCAGAGAAGACACCTAGATGACTACTATGGAGCTCTGAAGCTGGATCAAAAAAAAAAAAAATACAGCATCCAAATTAATGCACATTAACACTGCCTCTATTAGCTAAAGGAATTGTTCAACTAGGTCCGGCAACAAATTAATGTTTACATCAAATCTAAAGACCAGGATGCCAAACATTTCCACCTAATGTAGTCAAAGAAACTTTAAATCCCACAAACCCAAAAATCAATACCACCACCACCACAAAAACAGTTAAAAAGGAGAAGAATCAGACAAGTATTAAAGGCAAATTAGTTGTCAGATAACCATCAGCGATTAAGCTACAAACCTCTGCACAAAAGCAAGAAGTGACTGATGCCAGATCACAGGCATTGTCCTTGAATCTTCACAGAATTTCATAAAATGAGCAACCATTGCATCAAGCACTCGATATGGCAAAGCATATTTCTTCTCGATTAGTAACTTTATAAAGTAACTGCAAGAAAACATTCACTAACAGCTATCAGATGAACTGAAGACATAATTGAAAAAAGAGTGTGGAATGTTGTTAAGATCAGGAAAATAAAATGGGCTGATACCTTGTCGTTCCACAATACTCCATCTCTGCCAGCTTCAATAATGCTACACTGCAAAGCCCATATTAAAACTGTTTATGCCCTTGTGGAAAAATTAAGAAAAACGGAGGGAACTAAGCAATGATTACATGAAAACTGAATTCAATAAAGCACACATGCAAAAGCCCCCTCTTGGCATGGGAGTCCAACAATACTCAAAGAAAAGGCTGCCATTTGAAAGATGCAATTTTATCTAAAGATTGTGTGTGCACGTGAAAGAGAGAGAGAGAGAGGGAGGGAGGGAGGGAGGGATTCAGAAACTCTTTGCCTCTAGTCATGTTCTCCTTATGCCATCTTTCTTCATTTTATGGCAAATTAGTCAATTAAACCCTTTATACTTTGTCCTTTTATTCCAACCCAAACCCCAAGGAAAATGAAACAACTTGTTGTGCCTCAAATTGAGAAACCACACGATTTTGTCGGCACTAAAAGTAACAGTACCTAGAATGAAGAGGCGGAATGGAGACCTTCTGAAGAACACTTCCAATTATAACAGCTTCCCTGAGATTACATGTCCTTGACTGGAAATAGGAAATAAAATATTTGCTTAAGCAAGAACATTGGGAGTTGTTGGAAATCTAGCAAGCACAAAATTATAAGGCAAATGTACCTCACAAAGTGGAAACAATATTCCCTTATTGAAGGCAGCTGGTTTATACAGGCACTTCTTCAGAGATTGATACAAGGCAAAATGCAGTCTTTTGTTCTTCCTGATATCTTCTCTAACACGTGGAAGTAAAACAAGTTTATAAAAGCGTTCTGCCTTCTTCACACCCAAATTGGAAGCAAAAATTCTCGTCGCTTGATACATGGCATTCGGTGACCACTTCTCGGGTTCAGTCAAATACAAGACTTCCTCCCAAAATTGAATTGAAGGTATGTGTTTGAAGGCCTTTGGCATTTTTCCTGAGGTATATTTGCCAAGTAGCTTTCCAACCCTGCATAGCATTAACCACTGACATCAATAACTCATAAAGTTTGTAGATCACATACAATAGGGATGGGGTGTCAGAAAATTTAAGTACCCCTTATATAATTCTATGATGGAATCATCCAATTTTGGCATCGGTCGTGCTTCTGCAGAGACAAACATGAAATTAGTTTAGGGAAAAAAATATCAAAACCTCATCTTATTTACCATATTCTAATGCATCTGATGTTTAAATCAGTTAAACAACTGGTAAAAATCCTATAATTTCAGAAAAGATACTCCCAAAGCACATAAAATAGAGAACTCAGTTTTCAAAGCAAATCATCATACGGAAAGAAGAACAGCAACAACTTGATTTATGAATGAAGGAGGGGAAAAAGGTTCCACTGTCTCATTTCAGGTGACTACAACTTTCATCTTTCTTTGTATTAAGTCAAAGACATTAAACAGTGAGCAAAATCAAAAGAATAATAAGAAGAAGACCTGAAGAAACTTGAGCATCTTTTTCTTTGATTCTCTCAACAATAATATCAGCCAATGTGCGCTGAGGACGACTATCAACCGACAGAAAGGCTTCCAGTAGCTTTTCGTCATCCTCATCAATTTGATCCTGCTGCATTACTATAATTAATAATAGGGCAAGGACACAACTCCAAAAGACCAAAAAAAACTCCATGCCACTCCCCCGCCCCTCCCAAGTTGCCAACTGAATATATAAAAGTAATTCCAACTATATTCTTCTGAGATCCTAGCTAAAATTTTCAGAATCACATATACAGCTAGCAGTTATATATAGAAATTAGATCCTATTTCTATCATCACATGAAGCTGATATTTGCCGTTAAGTTAAAAATAGCTACTTCAGAGAAGTATCAATCCCCAATGTCACTACTGCATTTCCCATTCCCAGCTATAATATTCAGTTTTAAAAAAAAAAACGATTCTTAAGGAAGTTTAGAATGAAAGGGGAAAAGGAGCAGACCTCCTCCCAGCCACCAAATTGGCTCCGAGTTTCAGAAAATCCCCCGAAATCATCAATATCCTCCTCTTCATCATCCTCTGCAACCTTTTTTGGCTCCTCCACGAAAACCAAGTTAGGATTTTGCTCTTGCGCCTCCTCTTCCTCAATTTCCTTTTGCTGAATTAACGCCTCCTTCAGTATCTTCGAACTAATTCCCGAGGATATCACCTAAATCCATTAAACACGAAATAAATACATGATTCCATACATGAAGAAGAGGGGTGGGTTGGGGCAAGGAGACGGCGGCGTACTTGTTGCTGTTGCTGGTGGAGCTTGGGAGGCTTTGGGCGTTTCGTGGAAGTGGAGGTAGTGGACTTGGACTCGTCATTATCAGCAGAGAGGAACGGCTCTGGGTTTGTAATTCGATTTCGCTTCTTCGCCATTGATTACTGGGGGAGGGTGGTGGCTGGAAGCGCTATATTTGCAGCTGATAAACCCTAGTTGGATTAGTTGTTTTTGACTGGTGTTTTTGAAAAATTTTATTGAAGGTATATTTAGAGTATATTTTAGGATATTTTTAGAATATATTTTAAAATATTTAAAAGTAATAGAGTTTTTTAGAATATATTTGGGATACTTTTTAAATATTAAAAAAAATTTAGACTAATTTTAAAGTACCTTTTAGAGTACTTTCTAAAATTTTATAGTATTTAAAAAACTAATTTTTGAAAAACTGATAGATCCAAAACAGAGCAAAAGAGATTTATACATTTGAAAAGCGTACCTTTGTGTAGCGCTTTTGGTATACAAAATCAAGTACTTAGGTAAGCATGCTTTCCATTCAATCTGGATGGTGTTATCCATTTTTGTCCAAAAAAAAAAATTCCTTTTGCAATAAATTGGACATATACAAAGAGCAAATAGCAAATTTGCTCTTTACCTTTTACGTACCCTAGTTGTAGCAGTAGTACACAAAAGGTAAAGAGAGAGAATATACCGGTTATGATTTATACATTTGGAAAGCGTGATCTTTGTGTAGCGCTTTTGGTATACAAAATCAAGTACTTAGGTAAGCACACCTTCCACTCAATCTAGATAGTGTTATCCATTTTTGTAAAAAATTCTTTTTGCAAAAAATTGGACATATACAAAGAGCAAATAGCAAAATTTGCTCTTTACCTTTTAAGTGCCCTAGTTGTAGCAGTAGTACGTAAAAGATAAAGAGAGATAATATACTGGTTATGATTTATACATTTGAAAGCGTGATCTTTGTGTAGCGTTTTTGGTATACAAAATCAAGTACTCAAGTAAACACGCCTTCCACTCAATTTGGACAGTGTTACCCATTTTTGTCAAAAAAAATCTTTTTGTGAAAAATTGGACATATACAAAAGAGCAAATAGCAAAATTTGCTCTTCACTTTTTAAGTACCCTAGTTGTAGTAGTAGTACACGTAAAAAGGTAAAGAGAGATAATATACTAATTATGATTTATACATTTGAATGCGTGATCTTTGTGTAGCGCTTTTGGTATACAAAATCAAGTACTCAAGTAAGCATGTCTTCCACTCAATCTGGATAGTGTTATCCATTTTTGTCAAAAAAAAAAAAATTCTTTTTGCAGAAAATTGGACATATACAAAGAGCAAACAGCAAATTGTCAATATACTTTTTAAAAGTATTTATTTTGGTCAATAAACGTCTTATTTGGTCAAAATTTCCAATAATCAAAAACATACATCTTTGTCTGGGGTACATCAAGTACCTTGACCATGGTTTAATGAATTAATGGAGGTTCTAAATAAGTTATACTCACCATTAATGTAGTTATTAAGCAGTTCACTTCCCTTCCATTTCTGTTGTTTCGCTCCAGATGTACTGTGGATCAAAACCCAGCCATATGTTGGCCTTGGAATGGTTTCTAAGTAGTGGAGCTTGGGAGGCTTTGGCCTTTGGGCGTTTCCTGGAAGTTACTCTTAAAGCTGGCGAACAGTCGAATTGAAGACAAAATTGGTATTTTTGTCCCCATGAAATGCTACTACTTTCAGCAAGTATATATATATATATATATACATAAACGTCATGATCCAAATAAATTCCTCTTACCAAGGCACATCCATGGTTTATTCGAAAACGTTCAGCCATTATTGCCATTGGCAGTCCTTAATGTTTCATACCAATGCGCAGTTTAAGAACCATACATGTTATTTTCTGTAGTATCGGTGCACACACCATTATTGCTCAAACAACAACATTATAATAAGTTAGTGCAATTTCAAATTAACGATGGAAGAATTTTTGCTAAACAAAAGTTGCTCAAAGATGGAACAAGCACTTCAGATGAAACGTAATTTACATGGCTCACAACTGACCCATCTGTTGATGCATATTTTCAAGATCACGAGGGGCTCGATGTTGCCCAGATACTTCCACAATGCAAAGTACGCCACTCAGCTCAAAAACCAATTAGAATGGAGATGCAACCTCTTCGCAAACATAGTTGACTCAAAACATTTGCTGCTACAGTCTACCTGAGTCAGCTGGAAGTTCTGAGAAATAACCTGCAACAAGAATGCAAAACAATTATATTCCAGTTCCAAATGAAACAATGCTGGCGTAGACACTCTGATTTGGATAAATTTCACTTGATTTCTAGTCCAAGAATGTTCATAAAATACAACTTACGATGGACTAGTACAGCAAAAAAAAAAATGATATACCACAAAATTGTGGTCACAACAGTAAACCTGCACCTGCACTTTGACTCCTAGTAGTATTAAGATATATACAATTGCAGAGAATATCTTGTCGCGTGACAAAGCATTTCACTTGGTGTTCAAGAGAGAGATTCTCAAATACCAAGCAAATTTCATAAATTGATATAAAAAAATCCTGTTAGTAAAAGACAGTCTTTTCATTGAAAATGTTAACAGAGGAGAGATATTTTCACCCAAAAAATCTTTCCAGAAGATGAGGTCCTTGAGCTGACAAAAGATTTTACTTGCCTCAGTTAGTAAGGGCTTGGCATTCTCATCCCATCCTGTTACCCACTTTGCAGAAGATGCCTTGCTAATACCCCTTCCCTCAATGAACTCAATGCATCACATTCATGTGGAAACCCTTTGAACAGCATCTGCAGAGTATGATCTGTGTCATAACAAATAGAAGAACAAAAGCCAAGTTCCAAATTCTGCTTTCCTATCGCATATGTCAATTGTATGTCAGGCACGTTCCTAATGCGCTTACAACTCATTGGCCCACCTCCCATATCTGACCTAAATTGGTTTATTTGATGCAATAGCATATCGTTCCATGTTCTACATATATATTATGTCCAGCCACTGCAATTCTCTAACTTGTAAATCATGCCATAATATGGCATCTAAAATGATTTCTTATCAGTTAGTAGTTAAGGAATACCAACTCATCAGGCCAAACTGAAAGAACAAACTCTGAAGGAATTCAAATTGTTATTAACTCCTTATTAAGCCCATCATAGCACATTGCAAGCCACTAGAATGGAGCTTACCATGAGTTGATCAGCAAGTTCGGAAGAAGACGAAAAGAGCAGACCAGTTCTATTAATTTCAACAAGCTCCTCAATGCTGGAAAAAATCAAGAGTAGTCAATAGATGCTATAAACATAAATACACACAACAGGTTGAAAGAAATATCTTACCAAGAATATGAAACAGCACAAACTGGTAATCCACAGCCAAACATATCCACAACCTAAAAGACCCATGCTTCAAAGGATGAGATTGAGAACTCTGCCAATAACTCTTTAGCATACAAAGACAATGAATCTGGCACATATACCTTCATTGGGAGATCTAACCCAGACGAGGAAGTATGTAGACAAACACCAAGATCTGGCAGAACCTGCAATCAAGAGACCAATGGACAGTCAGATACTCCACTTTAGAATAGATCAGGAGTGAAAAACTTCTAACAGCTTACCAAGAAGCAGTGGATAATCCTCTGCCGTCAACCACATTGTACGAGAATGCCACTCGCTTAAGTTTCAATTTCCTTATCTTCTGTTCATATTTGTCTTTCTCAGGTCCCTTTCCTTCAGCATGGAGAAGGGGGGAAAAAAAAGTAGAGTGACGCTTGTGACCAACAAAACTTCTATCAACAGTAAATCAACAAATATGAAATCATGAATTAACTGTCATTACCAGTAATTATGAATAGCAACCTTGGGTACAAAAATTGCTTCCCATTACAGATTTCATTCCATAAAATTTCCTCATCACTCACATCATCCTCATTTAATAGTCCTGCAACTCGTCTATCATACATAAGTGCTGCCTCCAAAAGAATGCTAAAGTCTTCATCTGGAGTCCTGAAAATTACTTATATGGAATCAGAGATGCTATGCAGAATAACAACATTATAACAATTTGGCTATTCCTTAAGACAACAGCCGCCATCCATAGTTGCTATGAATTCACATCATTTAGTTATGGCCCATTAACCACATAATTCTGCACTTGGGACAATGGTGAAAACAAGACTTCAGAATTACCATTTCGCACTGCATTTCATGCCAAAGAATTGAAGAATGCATGAAAAAGCTATTCAGATTATCATTGTTATCCTTCTTTCTGGTTTTGAAGCTCGCAAAAACAGTAGTGGCACTAATTTCTGTTGTTGAGAGATCACTAAACTAATCAATGTTTCTGTGTTGTGAACAGTTTGATCTGAAATCAATAACACTCCTAAAATGGTTATCTGTCTCTGAAGAACTAAAGCCATAACTTTACCTTAAAAAGTTTCATAACCTCCCAAGATACTGTGGAGTGGGATAGTCATCTACAATTTAGTAATTAGGTGCTTAGTTGATCTACTTAATGAAGACACATCAACAGCTTACCAACTTGTGCTGCTCACAATGATGGCAGGTCTGTTCTGCTTCATAATTATATTTGTGCCAGTATGAATTGTAAATAAGGTAGAATTGGGATCACTTTCACCTGTTCCAGTCATTCCTGCAATTTTAAGAGAAAAGCATGATTGGCATCAACTAATTCAACATCAAATAAAGATCAACTGCATAACAAATTGTGTTACTACTACCATAGCTTATGCAGTCTTGAATTCCAAAGGGTTGACTGAGACTTTCGCTGATCCTACAAAACAACTACAATCCACAGTCAATTTTTAAAATTCTCAAAGTCAATACATGTTGCTGAACAATCCAATTGGAAAAAAAAAGTACCTCATGCTTCTCCTCAATGGAAGCAGGTCGGAAAAATTCAGGAGGTTGATCATAAAGAACAGTTGCTCTGAGATATAAAAACACAAAAATGATAAGGAATACTTGCTGGAGCTAAACCATAAGATGACCAATCAGAGCCAAATGTGAAGAAGAGAATTCATACTCTTACTTAATCCCCCAGTTCTGATCCAATTCATGTTGCATTGCCTTTGTCACACAAAAGGCACCACTTGCCATCCTCCCATAATGCTTCTCAATCCTAGATATGTTTTGACTTTATGAATCATTAATTAAGAAAAGGTCAATTCTACACTTAAATGGAAAAGGTTTGTCTTATACCAACGATATATTGTCACAAAACTGGCTGCCCCTCCCAAGAGTCAGTGAAAGTAGTGTGTAACCAAAATTATGCCAGTCTACTACAAAAGCAGAATGTCTCAGGCAGCTGGCCCATTTAACAGCTACTAAAGTAGGAAACTGATGGAGGATTCTGCAATAATACAAACCATAATGTTGAATTGTGAATGGAGGTAGACAGCAAAATTTGTGAAAAGGATGAATACTTCAGATAGCAGCATCTTAATAAGAAAGCTAGAGCTCATATTTTTAGAATAAACTTTGTTCCAATCTGATGCATATGAAAGGCATTGCTTGCTGAGGCTATACACGTTTAGAAGTAAAGAAATCTGATCCATTAAAAGCAAAATCTTCTGCTCCACTATTTGGTAATACACCATACAAGAGATAATCTCTTAACTATTTTTTCTCATACGAAAATTTGCCAATTTGGTGCCTCACATTTTCATAAAGAACTTTTTAGTCCCTCACAATTAAAATTATCCAAAATAGCCCTTCAGATATAAAAAATTTTTTGCATGTTTGCTCCCAAAGCTCATTTTCGCTCATTTCTCCAGTCAAAAAATGGACGCCTCCCTCACTTGCTCATAATTTCAAGCACAAGCCATCCTCACTGAGGTGAACACATGAGGCAGGCATGTGGTTTTTGGCTGAAGAAGTGAACGAAAATGAGCTTTGGGACCAAATAGGCAGACTTTTTTTTTCAATATCTGAGGGACTATTTTGGCTGATTTTGAATGTGAAGGACTAAAAAAGTTTTTTTCTGAACTAGAGACCAAATTGGCAAATTTGCCTTTCTCATATCTTCCATATTACAGCAGGCAAGTGTTCTTTCAACACACAGCCATGATATATCTACAAAACCAAGGTAGGCAAGCTGCATACACATATTTCATAAGGGGTAAATCCCAGGTTTTTAGGCACTTAGGATGTCATCAAGTCAATGACATTATCAAGTGTCACTTCTTGGAACTCATTTCCATATCCTTACACCAGAAACCATTTCAAGATTCTAATTTAAGCTCTTCCCTAAAACCTTCCAGTGCCAGAATACAAAGAGGAATATTGCAGGGGCAGATCTGCATTCCTTGAGGCTAATACACTGCAAGTTGAACAAGGGTCTTTTTTTCTTTCAGAAAAAAACAACCAACAAGTAGACCAAGATTACAATTGCTAAGCAAAAAAATCAATCTTTCCTTTAGAAAACAGAATTCTTGTTGCATCAAAATATAAAAGAGTACATAGTTTTCTGGTATACCAATCAAAGGCTCAAAGCAAAGACTTAATCCACATCCTCAACATGTACAAACAACTTACTAGCCAAATAAGAGAAATAAAACAACTCATACTAGAAAAAGAGACCTCAGTGGCAATTTAAGTGAAAAATTCAAACTCACCTGCACCAAGAAAACATCAGGCGCGGGTATTTTAAAACAAAGGTAGTAAAGAAGCACAAGAAACTGAACTAATGGCTTGAGCATAAGCATGAAGGGCCGAAGTATCTTCGGTAAACTTTGAGGTACAGATGGCCACTGTGTCTGCAGATTAAAAGCACATAATAAACGTAAATTACCATACACCATCTAAAAAACTATAAATACACAGCTCAAAATGTTTTGAAATATCTATCTCATAGTAGTACCATTCTGTGAAGATGTATGGATTGGTGCCGTAACAAGGCAGCGTGGGGCTCTGAACCTAGCCAGAATCAAAGCATAGAATAAAGCAACAAGCAAGAATCTTTGTAAATGCTAAAATTGCTGGCAACTTGAAAATATAACAACCCAATTGATAATTGATTGCTTGATGAAAGAAACATATATTTACCTCCATAGGCAACAATATCTACTTCTAAGCCAGCCTGAACCGAAGAATGGGAATTGATATAACAAGAGTCAGAAGAAAAAGGCTAAAATGCAGTTTGCAAGTGATACTAAACATCATCAAATACTGAACGAAAATAAAAAATATATATTTCATATAGTTTAAATGAAGTGTGTAACTGTTTGTGTGTAGAATTATAGATAGACCTGGCAAGCTAGGGAGAGGCGTGATACTGCATGCGAGGACTGCGGCCGATGTCGCCGAGGACAACCACAGCTGCTCGGCCTCTCCTTCCGATCTTCGTTTCGTTTTTATCTAGTAGTGAAAGTTGATCAGATCGTAAAACTAATAGGATCACCAGTAATGAAATAACAATACAAACCTGACATTTCTTATACTTGCTTTACAGCACAAAGGTGCGATTTTCGATTTTCCAATTGCTTCCGGCGATTAGGTAAGGGAGGATGTGGCAGCGGACGGGCGGGTAGAGGTCGGAGACTGGATCGTGAATAACCGGGAAGATGAAAATTAACGTCGGCGTTTTGACCCTTTGCTTAGTACGGTATGGTTGTGTAATTCGATTAGAAATAAAAAAGTAAAAAATAATGACTTTTTGAAAAAAAAAAAAAGGTAATTCCATTAAATAAATTTCTTTTTGGATAATTCGTATACATAATTTTAATTTTGTTTAATATGCAAAAATCCATATTATATATATATGTAATTACTTTGGAATCTTTAAAAAAGTTTATAGCAAGTTGTATATTAATGGTTTGAGTAATGAGTTCTGCCCGGCACACTCTTTAAAACAGTTTTAAGTGTTAGTAATTTTTTTAAAAGTCAAATTAATTTGGAAAGGCATCTAATACAGAGTAATAAATTTAAGTGCGTATTCATTTGGTAAATTTGGTAAAATTTGCGTGTTTTGATGAGTGCCCCTCATTAGAAAAATTTTTGTACTGCTTCATCTATCCCACTTTAGTAATTTTTTTTCGTAGAATTTAAGAAAAATTAGTTAACTTTATTATCAAAGTGGATAGAAGGAGTACAAAATTGTTGATACCAATTTTTTTTATATTAGAAATTCGGAACAACGATTCTCAGAAGGCCTCATTAATTGATTTTTTTGGGTGATTTCAATACGATGTTGTTTTACAAGTGTCATAGAAAGAAAGTCAAGACTTGAACTGTGGAACTGATTATGAATTAATTACTCTTGAAAATATGATTAGACTCTTAATCTAATCAACAAGGATGAAAGCAGAAAAATGAAAAAGTAATGAGCGACAAGAGTAGGGCTTATTTCAGAAAGGAAAATGATCGGTTTCATCTTTCATATTTTACAAAAATATTCTTTTCATCTCTCACTTTTAAAACGAAGCAATTTCGTCCTTGATATTTAAAAACTGAAGTTCTTACATCCATGAACCCAAATTTCAATCTGAATCAAACACCAATCAATCTGATTAGAAATTTTGGGAGTGTAATTGGTAGATCACTTGGTTAACTCAACTTGATATTCATGTAAAATTTAATGAACCCAAAAAGAAAAAGAAAAAATTATAACATAAAAAAGAAAGATTAATCTTTCCTACATTATCATTGTATACACTGACAGTTTATGTACCGTCATATCATTTCAATTTAAATTTAAACGCTAAATTTTATATTTATGATACATATTTAGATTCGCAAGCAGATATACTAACGGCGTATGAAAAGATTTACCCAAAAAAACTCTACTATTCCAAGACAAAGAATGGCTTTTATGTTATAATTTTTATTTTTTTGGTTTAATAAATGTCATGTGAATATGATGAAATTGACTGAGTGATCTATCAATTCTATTTCCGAAATTTATTACTGGGTTATTGAATGGTTTGATTCAGATTGAAAATTAGGTTCAGGGATGTAATAACTTTAATTTTTAAATGTCAGGGACGAATTTGCTTCATTTTAAAAGTGAGGGACGAAAAGAATATTTTTGCGAAATGTGAAGGATGAAACAAATCATTTTCCCTTTCAGAAATAGTGAACCTAACAAAGAATCAATCTCAGGAAAATTGTTTGGTCCCTCCTTACATTACTTTCAAGTTTGTTTTCTCAATATGATTCCCTGATTCTGTAATTTGAAGTTGGTTTCTCCCATCGAGGATGCTAAAGAAATTATATGATGAATGTTTTACTTGCATGTTTTCATCAGTGATTCAATCAATGGGTTTCAACTTCATGAGCTGGGAAAGAACATCTTCCTGAGCTCCTGATATGTCATTTTCACAGTTTACCTCTACCATTTATCAACCATTATTGAAACACCAACATTTATCTGATCAAGTAGAACTGCAGAAGATCAAAAACAGAAATTCTGCTCAGGGAACAATGGTAATCGTGTCAGAGAAAGAATGTACAAGACAGGCTCTTGTGGCCATTTAGGGAAGTATGCCGTTCCATCATTACTCAAAAGCTTTGACATTATCATAATGTAGATTGTAGACTCATTTAAACATAAGTGAGTTTTCATGAAAAGGGATTCTCTTGAAAGCACAAATGCCATGGTTCAAATTGTAATGAAGCAGTTGCCTCTAATTTAGGCAGCTGCATTCAAAGCCTTGCTGGAGGAAGAAGGCGTGGAACATCCCAGTCGGTGACAATGTGGTTGCGAGTAATCTCTGAGAGTGACCGGCAGCCGCTCAACGCCATGGTTAGCTCAAATTCCTCACGCAGCATCTGAAGTACTTTTCTAACCCCAGCTTCTCCTTCTGCAGCCAAGGAGAAAACCACAGGTCTTCCAATCTGTCCATTCAGAACATCACCTCATGATCACTTGTTTTGCAGAAACACAAGCAAATTACATTAGACCAATTCGTCCATATTTATGGACAGAATGAGGTCATACCAACATCATGGAAGATTCTACTATAAATTTCGTTGATATGTTGAACTTACGAATATGCCAGAAGCTCCAAGGGCTAAGGCCTTGAAGACATCAGTGCCACGACGGACCCCTCCATCCAAGAACACTGGCACACGACCCTGTGCAGCTTTCACAACCTAAAGTTTTCACATCAGAGAACATGGTTACCAAATAATGAAAAAAAAGTTTCCAATTAGCTTAATTTTGGTATATTCATCAGGTGTTTAAATGTAAAGCAGATGATAAGCCAGGCAAGAGTTGGGCACCTCTTCCAAAGCCATAATAGTTGCAGGAACATAATCAAGTTGACGGGCACCATGATTGGATACAATGATGCCAGCTGCTCCATTCTGGACAGCTATTCTTGCTGCAAGAGTCATTTCCTCATTACATTAGTACATATCATCAAAAGCCAGACCACTAAAGAGGTGATTGTGAGGGCCTCCATTGTTCTGAGCTCTTACCATCTTCAGCAGTAAGGACACCCTTCACAAGGATGGGCATTGAAGTGATGGTCTGGAGCCACTTGATATCCTGTCAGTTTTGAGAAAGACATAGCTAATATTGATTTCTTTAAGAACAAGGTAAACTTCTAGCTATGCTCTTTCAGTTTTTCTAAAAGTCCTTTTTTTTTTGGTAATGTCACCTTAATCCTACTCAAATAATGAGAATATAAAGAAATTGGAATCTCATAACGAATGGTATGCCATTTCTACTAGGTTCAGGATACTGACTCAAGTTTGATGAACATCGCATTGGTTTAGAAAAAGACACCAGAAAACATGAAATTGTTTTTAGGTTTTTATGCTTTCAGAAACTAGTTCCACACAAATAGCTCTAACGGGCATGCCAAGATGCAAGCAGCCAAACTAGGGTGAGCATAGTATTGAGTAATATCCATGACTTAGCAAAAGATCCATTCAGTTATGACAATGCAGCTACTGTAACCTTCCAACTTAGAGTGCGATCAATTTGACCAGCAACATATGAAGCTAATCCAGAGTCATCTGCCTGCAAATTGGACAACAATTAAAACTTGTATAAGACCTCAAAAATTCAGACCAGTTACATATATGGACCAATTATTGTTGCAACTTACTTTGTCCATGTTGCCAAGGTCTAATCCCTCGAAGTTCTTCAATGTCAAAAATGGTGGCAAAGTAATCTGCACTCTTCAGAGATAGTTTATTAACCTCTAGTACTTTAAGGTTAAAGTCTAACCCTCAAATTGTGATGTAGCACAACCTAATTCAATAAGTCTAAGATCTATGATAATGTTGGAATTGAAACACACCGATTCTTGATATCTGCTTCTCTGCGTCCTAGTCTAGGTGTGTCAACAGTAAGGGCTATAGCCTTAAAACCTGCCCTTTCAGCTCTTCGCACAAGCTGAGCAACAACATTCCTGTCCCTGTAGACCTGCATAGCAGAGGTATGAAATTTGTCTATAGGTAACTGATGATGACAAGTCAAGAGCTGGAACAGCAAACAGCAGTAACACAAAAGATTGCAAGGATTGCAAATTCATGCTTACATAAAGTTGAAAAACCGGATGCCTGGTCCTGTTGATGCAACCTCTTCAACACTGGAAGTAGCCCATGATGACAACGTCTGAAATCACCAACAGATCATACATTAATAATTCAGTGTATATTACAAGTCTTTGTACTTTAATCTCAGGTTCCATTATTTTCCAGTGTGCTATATTAAAAGCCACACAATGTAAAAATCTTGCTACATTGTCATGTCAACTTTGATAGTTCTTGCCTTCTTGGAGAGTAGATACTGCCAAATAATGTGACTCTATGAATTTAAACATGATCTAAATCTTCTTTCAAAAGATTCGATATAAATTTGACAAGGATATATATTTAACCATAATTGTTCCTGCAGCTGATGCAGCTCTTGCAGTTGCATATTCACCTGCATAAAATTAGTCCATATCAGCTTCAAGAACTTCAAAAGCATGTTTGGTACAAAGAAGTGAGCTGCTTTACATCATGCAGAGACAAATAAATTAATCACATTTCCTTCATGGATTATCCTACTCATCTTTTCTTTTCAATCACTTTAAAAATGTTCCCATTCCAATAAATAATCTTTCTTTTGTTTTGTCATAGAGAAATATAGAGGATCTTCCTGCTTCTTTAATTGTCATAGAGAAATATAGAACAAGTCAAAAAGTCTCCTTTTCCGTTTTTCCTTTTTTCTTTCCAAGGAGGTATGATATCAGCAAAATGTACTGCAGCTATATTTATCCAAAGGTAGAATACTTTGAGGAGTAAACTATAAATGTATACTACATCAAATAAAAGGACACTTGAGCTAGGTTCTTGGTGCAATGGGTGCAACCAGGTAGTTAAGATCAGCCAAGTATTGCTTGCTAACAGAAAGTGAAGTTTGAAGACGTCACGCAAGCTCAACTTCAAGTTTAGCAAGTCGAAACAAATTGATAACAGTATAGCTTTATGCATAACAATCCTAGTTGAACAATTTGGTAACATCAGTATTCCCAAATGGATATTTCCAGGAGACGTTACTATATCTTCCAGAAGGTCCTCTAATTCTGAACAGTATTAACACGAATATGAGCTAATCAATCATCAATCTTTGAAAACTGTCATTTCCTATGGTACTTATAGGGTATCAGCTGCTAAGAAAGAAAGTTGTTTTGTTAAAAGCTAGAATCTGTTACCTTCAGGATGAGCCATTTTCTGCATGGCAGTTGGGGCAATCATGATGGGCATTGAAATCTTAAATCCCAAGATGGTGGTGGTCATGTCAATCCTGCTCACATCAATTAGAATCCGTGGCCTAAATCTGTATTGTTTCAATTAAGCAGCATAGTTAGATGAAATCAGCAGTCAATCTTAACAAATTGCTGAAGAGTTACTGAATCATTGTTTATTCTAGGCCTTGAAAATAGGCATCAACTTACAAAATTCTTGAGAAAGCATTTCTATTCTCCGCCAGAGTCCATTCATCCTCTGCACCTGATGCATAGTAATCATATACCATCTTTGGCAACTTCTGCTTGGCAATTGCCTGATATTCCGTGACGTTGGTAATCTCCCCCATCTCTGCGGCAAACTCTCTAAGCTTCCCCTCCTAAAGGATCCTACCTTGTTAAGAGAGACACAAAACTCAGATTACAGATTGATTACACGATCCTTTTTCAAAACCATATTTTTTTTATTATCCCCAAAACAAGAATATTCTCTAATTGTCCATATAAGGCAACAGTTAAGACACAAAAATCCCTTTTCCGACGCATCCAAAATCTGTTACGTAAGGGGCATATGCATCACGGCATATGTATCAATACTCTGTAAAGACTCGAAGAAAGAAATCATTAAGGAAAGAGCAATAACCCCTGAATAAGAGCCTAAAAAATTAAGCAAGAACCCAACAAATTGGAAGTACGGAAGCCCAAATAGTTATGCAATATAAGAATCATAGAATTGGAAGTTGCAACTGGATTGGTTGATCAGTGAGTCTGGCAAAGCAAAATAAGGTCAGTAGAAGCAAAGAGCAAAGTGAAAAGCAGGGGACAAACCTTAACTCTGCAAGACTAGTGAGAAGAGTGCATGCAGAGGGAAACCACAAGTAGAGAAGTGAAGATAAACTTAAAAGGAGAAAAGGGACAATGAACCTAGAAAAAAATGACAAGTTATGGAACAAAAAAAGGTGATAAAATAATAGCTGAGATGAAGACAAATGGGGTGACGGGTCATGAAGAGAGAGAGGCACAAATTTGAGGATGAGTACTTGGAGGTGAGCATTTTAAACCACATCCGATTAGAGGGGCAAATGGTTGGCTCTATACCACATACATCTTGTGTGTTTCAGAGTGTTTTCTTCATTATCATCCCATACCAAAATTTCTGAAAATTTTCCTCCTACTGAAATAGTTCTTTGAATGCATGCTGAGTGCATATATACTCATGTTTTATTTATTATTTTGATATAATGATGTGCCTTTATCTGGTCTACTAGTAACTATTAATACATCACTATCTTCCTCTCCTTGTCTGTATATGGTGCAAATTTCTTGACTCAGAGAATGGATAACATACTAATGAAGAAGAGAATGGTGGTGAGGGTCCTGTTAGTCCTTGTCTCCTAAGGAACTATTCTTGGTACTTCAACTAGGTACTAATGCTTCTAGTTTCTACATTTGGGATTTCATTTTTCAGCTCATTCCCTTGAGTATTACATGCGTTTGAACATAAACAATTGAAGCTTTAATCTAATGATCTAGGTTATTCATATATGTGATTACTTGGATTGAAAGTACGTTGAAGGAAAAGACAAATGGAATTTTTGGTTCTATCAATTCTTGAATCCAAAATGATAAATTGACGCAGACATGCATAAAATTATCCTATGGTTAGTTTACACTGTTTGAGATTTCAAATACTCATGAAAGTGACTTAAAGATTAAAAATATTCAAAATATAAGGATAAGGAGATAAAATAATTACTATGTAATTAGCTAACCCAAAAAAAAAAAAAAATCGCTTGATTTGAGGAATTCTTTGGCTCTGGATTTGAGCATTTAATAGAGGGGACAAATGTAACTCTGGATTTCTTCTAGGCACAAACATATATAGAAATCCTACGTGAATGAGGCTCTGTACAGACAATTACGCCAGCAATAAATAGGCAAGTTTGTATGGCAGTTTCTTATGGGGTGCCTCTTTTTTTTTTTTTTGGGGGGTAGAAAATTCTTAGGACATGTCATGTTTTGACAAAGCTTACATTGATATGATTGAAGGTCTTCACGCGATTGTTAGAACTAATCTGTCTCTTGAAAATAATTAGTGCTACTAACTTGTTTCCTAGTATCTATTTATCTACCATAATATTTGTGGTGGCGGCGACAACTTGTCAAAACTAAAAGAGTTTTTGTTTCGCACGAACTAGCATACCATGGAAGTCAAGACTTGAAGATGTAACCTATCTTGAATATAATAATAATAAAATTTCATTTTGTGAATCACGGATACAAAGATTGTCGGGTTAGGTAGATTAGTCGTATTAAGATACAATTACTAGGTAAGAATGATTGATAATTTTATGAGTTACTAGTGCCCGGAGGCACCCATTAGTCGAATCCTGTAAAATTTTCTTTTTAATAAAACGAAGCAGAATACTCAAAAAATTATAAATCTCTTCACTATATGTTTTTGTGATAGTATATGTATCCCAACCCTGCCAATTTGATGAAGGTTGAAAGCATGATGCTGGGCAAATTATGATTCTCTCCGCATTAAACATCGGTTATTTGAATACAATAGTAACCATACAAGTTATCACAAATTGAATCTTCAAAACTAGGGTGAGAATCGCTCTCATATCTTGAAGTAACATTTATTCTTCTTAATCCTGCAAGCCTGCAAATTTTTTGTTTTTTTCATGAATGAGGGTGGAAAAGAGATGCGCAGAGAAAATCACAAAGCTTCCGGTCACTCAACTCCAAGCTTCTTCCTTAGCTCCAACATGAAGTCATAAGTCTCATACTGATTACGCGTAGTGGTGGATACACTTTCCCTCTGCAAGCACCTTTCACCCCATGCAACAAGTTTTGGGCACTCCTCATTCATGCTCAAGTTTCCAAACTTCTCCAATGCATAAAACCAGCTGTATAACGGTATAAGGGCAATATCTGTGATGCCAAAAGTCTTTCCCCCAAAGTAAGGTTCGTCTCCAAGCTCTGCTTCCAACAATTTAAGGCTGCTTATGAGATCTTTCTTTGCTGCTGCATGGGTTTCACCCTTGGCTGTCGACACTGGTCTTGCAGAAGTGTAGATCTGTATTACACAACACATGTATTCCGGGATAGTTAGACTGTGCTCACAATAAAGTGACCAGAAAATTCCGGGATTGTTCACCTCTATGTAAAATCTTATTGGTCGCATTATAATCTAGGGGGGTCGTTCAAGAAATTAAGCTGGCACTAGTATAATTCGTTCTGGTTTTACATATAAGGGACCGCACTTTATTTAGTTAACCATATGAACAGTAGTGATACATGGACACACTAAAAATTGAGATGATTTGGACAGTTGCATGAGCTCGGTCATGAGGATCAGTTGGCAGCAAAGGAGATTTGTCATTCCAGACTTCATCAATGTATTCAACAATGATGAGGGATTCACAAATTGGCTTCCCGTTGTGAATTAGACAGGGATCTGTTTATGAACCGGGTTCATTTCTAAGAGCAATGAACTCTTATTCGGCAAATCTTCTAGTTTGGACTCGAAGGCTATGCCCTTTTCTTTCAATGCAATTCTGACCCTGACAGCAGGAGGACTATATGCATGGTCCAACAGAATCACTTCATCAGCCATTCTTACAAGCTTTGCCAAATCCAGAGAAAGAGAAGGAAAGGGAAAGGGTTGGAGACTGGGAGTGGTTCTGTGAAACTATGCGAAATCAGTTTTTTTTTTTTTTATAGAAAAGAGACAGTCTAGAGTTGTATTTATGGGAAAGTCGTGATGGTCTTCCCAAAATCAATCCATAACTAAATTGATCATACAGGGGAAGTTTCTTGCTAGGAACTTCAAGGACCTCTGGCCTCACTATTTCTATCAGCATTAGCTATGCGATGAGCTAAGGCCTAAGACCGATTAAGTAGTATGACTTTTTTCTCTGGTTGCTACATATAAGCTCGCTTCTCTTCTTCTGCATTACGTATGCGATGAGCTCAGAGTACCTTTACTTGATTGTTTCAGTTGTAGCCGATCCTTTTCTGAGGCAGCATCAAAAGTTCTTGACTTTTACATCTTTTAAGAAATGACACAATCTTTTTCTTTCCTCCACTAAAATCTTCGTCACCTGAAAATTCATTCATTTACAGTCTAATTGCAGTTTTTGACTCATTTCTTATTGACAGCAAAATTAAACAAAAGCTAGCATACCAAATAAGACTTTCTAAAAAAAAAAAAACAGAAAACACTAGACGATGATTTCACTTCTCTGATTCTCTCCAAAATCTCATGGTAAACGGTTGCACAACAGTGGCGGACCCCTCGACTTTGAAGAATTTTCAAAATTGGGTTAAAAGAATTGCCAATTTTCAATACTGTCCTGTAATTGCACCCTAAAATTTCTGAAATGAAGCCACGTACCAATTGAAAATTTAGGAAACTTTTGGTGCATAGAAATAAACATAATTTTGTTGCCTACTGTGTAAAAAAAAATTGTCTAAAGATTTCCAGTTGTTTATGCTTCTTCTTCATAGAATTTCTTCCACAAACCGTAGTCATAATTATTCTTTTATACCTGCCTAAATAGAAGTTTATTTAGGAACTAAATTAACGTTTAGAGTTATACAAGAGGACTTTTTTTTTTGTCGTAACGACACATGTTTAGTCTACTTCTACTCCTAAGTGGGCGGGGGAGAAGGAAATCTATTCTAAGGAAAGGTCCAACTGAGCCGGAGGAACCTGACGGGGACTAAACCACTATCAGACTAGACATATACACCACACACTCGTATAAATTTAAAATAAATCTCAGATTATGGCACCTTGATGGGAGTCAAGATTTGAACTCATTGATCTCCAACCCCACAATTAATGTGATGGCCAATTCGTCAAGAGGGAGTTGATTATACAAGGGGACATCTACTATCTACGTTTTTTGATAAAATTTATCCCGAGCTTTATTACGAACCAAATTAATGTTTAAAGTTATACAAGGAGCCATCCACTATTTATACTGCACAAAAATGTTGTTTGACATCTTTGTCCAACACATACCATGAGGGTCCTACATATAATGAGTTGATTTATTCTCTATTCATGGGTATAATAGACAAAAAGAGAGAGAGAGAGAGAGAGACATCCTTGTGCTGACATTTTGGCTGAGAAAGGAGCTCTTTAGCATGCTCGTCAGAAACATACGAGAGTGTCAGGTTGTTAATCTGTATGCTAGAGAGTTTTGAAAATTGCCGGAGAGGTCTTGCAAGTTAAAAGGGTGAAAGCACCAAAGTTTGGGATTAATTCCATTTGCAACCTTTAACTGTACTTCAATTCTTATTTTGATCTCTAAGTTATGAATTGAGACACTTTAGTTTCTAAACTATCAAAACCATCCTATTTAAGTACAATCATTAATGAAATCCCCAAAAACAACAGAACACTGGTCAATAGTCATTTGAGTCGCATGATTACATGTTGTAAGGGCATAGAAAGAAAATCAAATTAAGCAATGACCCAAAAAATTCTAAAGTTAGAAGGAAGAGAGGATTTCGGGAGTCCAAATTGAAAATCAAGGTATAATTTAGGGATTAAAGAGTTTCAATTTAAAGTTTAAGAATCAAACCAAAAATTAGGGAAGAAGGATAGGTTGGATGGGACATGAGGAGGGGGTCCAAATAAGAGGTCACATATACGAAACCTTCCACTTACACTAAAAATTGTTTTTCAAAAAATAAAAAAAATAAGCCAAAGTAGAAATCAAGGTATAGTTTAGGGATTAAATGTCCTAATTTAGAGTTTAAGGACCAAAATCGTAATTAGGCTCTAGTTAAAGGGTGCAAAATAGAATTAACCCTAATAGCACGGGAGGATCAACACTTAAGAATTGAATAATTTCAAGAGGATAGATAAGTTTTTTTTTTTTTTGGGAATTGAATAGCAGAAAAGTAATTTAGTTGTACGAAGACATGATTAATACTTAAGAATTGCTGTAACATTTAAAATCACAGTGTTTATATTTTTGCAATTTTTTCATAAAAACAGGAGGAGCAACACAATGAGACAAATAAAACATCCGAGCAAACACCATTAAAATGAAATTGGAAATAAAATTTTTATTGATTTATAATTATTTTCAAACAATCTTTTTTATGATAACACATGTATCTCAACTCTGCCGATTTGAACATTGAATAAGTGACATTTGAACAAAATAGTAACCATAGAAAACATCACTAATTGAACCTTCAAAACTGGCTAGGGTGAGAATCACTCTTGTTACCTAAAGCAACTTTTATTCTTCTTAATTCTGCAAGCCTGCATTGTTTACATCACAAATGCGGATGGAAAAAGAGATTTCGAAATAAAATACAAGAGTATAAAGATACTCAACTCCTATCATTCACTCAACTACAAGCTTCTTTCTTAGCTCCAACAGGAAGTCGCAAGTCTCGTACAGATTATGCAGAGTTGTGGACACACTCTCCCTCTGCATGCACCTTTCACCCCATGCAACAAGTTTTGGGCACTCCTCATTCATCTTCAGGTTTCCAAACTTCTCCAGTGCATAAAACCAGCTGTAGTAGGGTATAAGGGCAATATCTGTGATGCCAAAAGTCTTTCCCCCAAAGTAAGGTTTGTCTCCAAGCTCTGCATCCACTATTTTGAGGCTGCTTATTAGTTCTTTCACGGCTGCTGCCTGGGTTTCACCCTTGGTTGTCAACACTGGTCTTGCAGAAGTATGGATCTGTATTACACAACCCATATACTCCGGGATAGTTAGATTATGCTCACAATAATCAGATCAGAAAATTCATTATTCAAAAGCCATCATACTCTCTGTAAATTTTCATAAAATCCTATGTGGAAGCATTAACGTAGGGCTGTTCAAGAAATTAAGCTGGCACGAAAATGGTTCGTTCTAATTTTACTAATAGGAGACCAAAATGGTTCATTCAGTCGAAATTACCTTTTTGTCTATATAATCAGCCCAGAACTTTGAGCGAGCTCGGTCATGAGGATCAGTTGGCAGCAAAGGAGATTTGTCATTCCAGACTTCATCAATGTATTCAACAATGATGAGGGATTCACAAATCGGCTTCCCATTGTGAATTAAGACGGGAATCTGTTTATGCACCGGGTTCATTTCTAGGAGCAATGAACTCTTCTTATTCGGCAAATCTTCTTGTTTGGACACGAAGGCTATGCCCTTTTCTTTCAATGCAATTATGACCCTGTTAGCAGGAGGACTATATTCATGTTCCAACACAATCACTTCATCAGCCATTCTTACGGGCTTTGCAAAACCTGAATCTTTTCTAGAAAAACGAAAGGAAAGAAAAAGGGTTGGAGACTTGGAGTGGTTCGGTAGAACTACAATTTTCGGGTGTTGTTTTGATAGAAGGGAGAGAGTGCAGAGTCGTATTTATAGGAAATTTGTCATGGTTTTCCTAACATCAAAGTTTCTTGCTGGGCACTTCAAGGACTTCTGACTGTTTGCCCTCATAATTTCAACAGAATTAGCTAAGCGATGAGCTCATTAAGTATGATTTCTTTATTGTTTCTACCGTAGATTATATAAGCTTGCCTGGCTTTTTCCGCATTAGCTTGCGATAAGCTAAGAGCGATAAATTAAGTTGTGTTTGGATTGAGGGATTTGATGAAATCCTCTCAAATCCCTCTAATGTTTAGATCATTTAGGAGTTATTTGGATTTGTGAATTACCAATTAATTTAATATATAAAGTGTATTTATGTAATTGGTGAATTACAAACCGAAATACCTCTTATAAATTTTAAACAACCAAATCTTTTGTCAAATTCCTCAATCCCAACGAAGCCTTAGGTTTGTCCATGGTTTGTACTGTAGCTTTTTCTGATACGGCATCTTGAGTTCTCGACTTCTAATACATGTTAAGAAAATTCTCCACTTTCATCTGAAAATTCATTCATACACAGTAATTGGATGATTTTTGTACTGTAGCTTTTTCTGATACGGCATCTTGAGTTCTCGACTTCTAATACATGTTAAGAAAATTCTCCACTTTCATCTGAAAATTCATTCATACACAGTAATTGGATGATTTATTTGAGATAATTACTGTAACACTTTTTGTGATGTGATGTATGTAAGATAAAAAGGTGATTGAAATTTGTGAGAGAAATTATTTTTTTTCAAATTATCTCTATCCAAACACACAGTATTATTGGAGTTTTTTACTCATTTCTTCTTGACGGCAGGAGTGCACAGGCACAGAAATGAGAAGGATCGATTAAGGGGTTGGAAAATGATGAATAAGTCATAGCACCATACCAACATTAGTTGAGTGATGACGTATAGTAAGTGCGTCATTTGAGTCCACCTCTCATTTTCGGTACAATTCCATTTTCCAGTAATAGATCGAAAGCTTTTCCTTCCTCATTGAGAGATCAATGACCAAAATAGCTACAAGAGCTGTTTTATTAACCTTGTGGCAAGATATTATTTAGATCATTTTGGGTGAAAGTTTTCAGTAAAAGATCGAAAACTTTTCCTTTCCCATTAAGAGATCAATATTCAATAACCTCCACACTTCGATTCTTGCTTTCAAAATAGCTATAAGAGCTATCATATTAACCTTATGGCAGGATTTTATTTAGCAACATAGGCCATAAAATAAATGTTGATTATTATGTAAGACACCACATGAAGAATTCAATTCTCATGCAAAATCTTACGGTACACGGTAGAGCGATTCTACATAAGCATCTTTAGCTTCTCTAAATATAGTATTCACCCACTTCTAAGTAGTCAAAGAACTTTCGGACTGAGGGAGCCCAAATTAGCTTCCCTCCGTGGTTAACACAGAGACTTGCGTATAAAGGGGAAAAATTTTGTCATACAAATTTGCTCACTAAAATAACTCACCCTCATCCAGAAGGGGTGGACCAGAAATACACTAGAATCACACTTAATCATTACAAAAACGAAAAAAGCAGGAAAGAAAAAAAAAAAAACACTTCGCCAAAGGTACATTGGCAGGAAGGTCCACAACAACTACAACATATATAGAACAACAACACTTCAAAACGGTAAAAGCAAGATCAGTGCAAATGTTAGAAAAAGTAGTAGTAATAATACTCAATTGCTGATCCAATCGTACACTCCGGCCACATTTTGATGGGAAAATTGTGATACATCCATAAAATGGGATTCTATGCTACACATACGATCAAAAAGGATATCATACAATATGAGCAACATTTGTGTCAGTCTCTATCAAACACCTATTGCACCGCCTGCAAGAAGAAAATTTAAGGTGACATCCAGGCTCGACTTTTGTATGCCTTATCTTTTACAGGACGATCATCTACAATTGGTTCAATTGACCAGTTACCGAGTTCCAAAAACATTAGAGATGTGATAGAGAGTATCTTTTGCCACCGATAAAATAGAAAATACTCATAATTAAATTCAGACTTGAGGATGCCATAGTAAATTTACTCCATCATTTTCAGCATCACAGTATAAGGAGCCAACCTCATCATCTACAATTGCTAGAGGCTGCAAGCGGCCGAAACATATGTTCAAGTACAGTCCATACAAGGAAAAGAGATTAAAGGCAGAGCGACCAGGTAATCTCATTTCTTCCAATGAGAAGCATAGTAAATCTTGAGAACATAATTGTCTTTCTTGAATGCTTACCTTGCAAGACTGCTCACACAATAGATGGTTGTTTCTCTTTGCTGAATAATACTAGATGTTCAATAAGCCTCCCCTTCAACGACTCGGGAATTTTTGAAATAAAAGCTGATTTGGCATCTTTTATCAACAGCCTCCTGTATGACATAAATGCAGACGAGATTCCATATGAGCTGTAAGTTACAAATAAGTACAAAGAAGAGAAGATACAAAATATCAAATGCATGTAAAGGTTGCATAATTAAATTCCACAGGCACAAAAATATTTGATTAATAAGTGGATAATCATGTAAAAAAGGAGTAATGACATCATAAATCACAAAATCCAGGTAAACAAACTGATTCCACAGTTAACTTCTCTCACCTTCCATTTCAGTTAACAACCTCTAATGCAATAATATAGCAATCAGATTTGTGGCTTAAAAGGTTTCACAGTCCATGAGAGATCTCCAATAGAATATAAGGACAACTGAAATCAGTATGCTGAATCCATTTGTTTGGACACAATAAATTCAGGAACACTAAACACTATTGACACATTCAGATCCTCATATTCTGGCAATTTTAATCAGTGTCTGTAAAATTTGGTCATCTATAAAGCATCAAATGTTCCACATCCAGGTTAACTAAAGAGGACAAAACCTGAATTTCAACAACTCAAGAAACTTGCTTCAAAAAAAAAAACAACTCAAGAAACTTACTTCAATTGGTTGACATTTGATGCATCATATTCTGCTCGTCCCACACACAGCTTTTTCCGAGAACGCATAAATGTGTAAACTTCTTCTGACCAACCACATGATGCCAGAACTGATGAAGCCTCTTTCTCAATGCTAATAGAGAGAGAGAGAGAGAGAGAGAGAGAGAGTCCTTAGATCAATGATCAATATGAAAGAGAGCAAGTGTTTGAGACTTTATAGAAAGGTTGTTTGTGAAAGTAATGCATGGCCATGAATGCGCTTTGCCAAAAAAGAAACTACAATTTTTAGCATATAACATAAGTGCCTTTACCAAGAAATATCAGTTATTAAAAGTGCTTTACATTCAAGCAATATCTTCAAAGGCACTTCTTGACTTAAATACTTCTTGACTAAAAGCACCATCTTTCCAAACCCTTATCTATAATCAGGAAAAGCAGTGAATATGGGATTTTCCTCTAGATATACCAGCAAAAGCAACAACTCGATCATCATAATGGTCACCACATCATTCAAAAATAAAACCATGCTGAGCCAGAAAAACGAACAAAGACAACATAAATGCACATACATTGAGATAAATGTGCAAGGCACAACTAAAAGTGCACAAGAGGCGTGCCTAAAAGTGCACAAGAGGCAACCAATTTAGACCGTTGTGTAAGCAATTTGAGATCATATCAAATATAAAAAATCAAAATCAAGCACCGGACAGAAGCAAGCTCATATAAAGTCACTCCTTGCGATGATTATACTCGTGAAAAAAGTAGCATAAAACTCCGTTAGAGCAATCATACCCTAAAATAGTTGGTATATGCACTTTTATATGCACATGGAAAACAGTTGGGCATTTAGTTAGCAGAACTTCCCCACACAATAATTTGCATAAAAAATATATATATTTAAAGGGGGGAAACAAAACAAAGATAACTGCATAAGCATATTAATTGTAGAAACATACACTTTCTTGAACTCCTCCACCTTGGCACAAGATTGAGCATCTGTTGCGAGCAAAATACAAGGATCTTTGTCCTGCGACTTTCTTTTCAACCTTGAGCCATCAGAATGGAATTTAACATCTGGATTAGACTCCTCTCTTTGGTTATGAGTTCTTCCTACTGCCATGATATCCCTCCTAACATGGTTTTCTTTATGACCTTTCTCTATGGAATCACCATTTATATTTTGAATCTTACAGTGACCATTTGCCACCGTAGAAGATCCGCTATTGGCAGTATCTAAGGCTTCATCTCGTCTAACTTTGCCAACACCATTTCCATTGGTCACAGCTTGTGCATTGTTTTTATTGTTCTCTGTATCAGTAGAAGCAGTAGACTTGGAAGTTGTTGCAGGGAAATCCTTTTTATGAACAATTATTTTGATACCACCATTGACAGGGCATTTTCTTGTATCAGAATTTTCAGACACGCTCAACTTCCCTGAAAGTCCAGCAGGCACCTTATTGACCTTTGATGAGGTCAGATTATTAGTCTCCAAGTGCTGATCAAAAACATGTTTTGTCTTCGTCACTTTTTCTGATTGGCATGAGTTCAAGATTTTGGACGCATCGTTGCCATTAGATTGGTGCCTCCGCGACTCACTGGCATCACTGCCATTAGATTGATGCCTCTTTGACTCATTGGCATCACTGCCATTTGATTGATGAAACTTTGACCCATTGGAATCACTGCCACTCAACTGATGGGACTTTGCCCTATTGGCATCGTTGCCATTTGACTGATGGCACTTTGACCCATTGGCATCAATGCCATTCGACTGATTGTACTTTGATAAGATGGCATCAATGCCATTCGACTCATGGGACTTCAATCCATTGGCCAGCAAACCAGTCTTGACAAGTGGCTGCCTTTGCTTAGAACGGGTGAAGAAAAGAATATAAGCCTTCTCCGACAGAACCTCCTGCAAGCTCGAAGGGGTAACATAAGCATCGTTGCAGCAATACCAGCGGGACATAGCATCCTGTTTACACAATTCCATAAAATTCACTATCAAAATTGCCATGCCCGACATGATCAGAACTTAAAATTCAAGAAAACTGTTTTTCACTCATATACAAAGCTGTTCTTTTACTATTCTATCAGGAAACATGGAATACCTTTATATATGCATAATAATGTCCAGAATCTGGAGAGAAGCCCGCATGCACAATGGTACCACAAAGTCTATACTCTGGATGAAGATCCTGTGACAAGGAAAAGAAATAAAATATTGGTCAGCACAAGTTTTTTTTTTTTTTTAAAGAACAAAAAGTGAATGACATAGGTTAATATGTAACCTTTCAGGTATTCAAGATACATATTGTGCTTAAATAGTTATCACATTCTCAAACTGGACAACTGGTCACAGAACAGTTACATTGTTCCAGGATAGACAAATCACAGAGACATGACTTAATACCAGAACACAAACATCATTGATCATGCAATGAGCAACTCTATGAGCTGCAAACTAAATCCAAACTGTTCAAAGATTAAGCCAAGAAAGCTAATATTATACAACTTGTATTTAAACTAGTAAACGTAACTGCATTGTCCTTTTGACAAGCATTAAAAAAAATGTGTCTTCATCTGTTTCTGCATCATAGAATACTACACAGACCCAGACTGCATGAGAACCCCAATAAAGAACTTAACAAAAGCATCAACCCACCACGACTTAAAGCAACAAGGCAATGGGTTTTGAGGTCCCTTGACTCCAATTCAACATTGCAAAAACAATTCTCATCCATCAAAAGGATGGGCTAAATTGATTTTTTGGACCATGTGTTCTCTTCCCTGCTGAGAGGAACTTAGAACAAAACTGTTTGAAATTATAAATAAGCTGCTTGTTCTTTGTTAGAGAAGATCAACCATGGCTACATTTCCAACCTCACTAGCCTCATCCACTTGTTCTAGGCTTTCTGGCAAGAAGATCATCAAACAGAACTCCAGACTAATCAGAGGTAATGATCCTAGGACCAGAATATGCCAGTGAAATTTGTCCACCTTGTGGCATGGAAGGACTAGGCTGGGTGTCCACCTTGGGAGCATAATCTAAAGACGATGGACTTTATTCTACTTAGGGGTGCAAAGTCACCCGCTTGACTCGACTCAGTGTTGACTGAGTTCGAGCATTACAATTCTATGTTCTAGTACTCGACGAGCTTAATCAAGTAGCATATCTAATGACTATATCAGAGTGGAATTACACATATAAAGAAAAGAATTATTCAAAAATTAATAAAATGTCATTCTTTAAAACAATAATTCCGAGGGCAGACTAATAAATATAGCAAAAAATTAAAAACCCTACCTAAATAGTCAAACAATCCCCTCTATCCCTTTTTTCCGTTTCTTCATCTCTCTGTCACTCTCCATCCCTGTCTGTCTCTGCCGCTCTCTCTCAGCCAAACATTCATCACTCTACCTCTCCCTCTCCCTCTCCCTCTCTGCTGCTCTCCTCAAGGCCTAAACAACAGAAAATCAAAAGACCACCGTCCCACTCTCTAGCCTTCTCTTTCTCTTCATCGTCTCTCTCTGCCAATTGTTGCTTCACTCATGGAAGTTCAAACTAATTTTGGGATTTCAAGTTGGGCTCAGACAAGGAAGATTGGGCAATCAAGGGTTAAAATAAGTACTCTCCATGGCAAATGCTAGGTTTTTCTATTCTTGGCATTTTTTCCTGTTTCACTTTGTGATGTTAAGATTAAAAAGCTGCATTTTATTCAAGTAATTTTTTCTTGTTTCATTTGGTGCTTTTAAGATTATGAAACACCAGATTGTTGATTTGTACTTGGTTGAATCTTTTTTTTTTTGTGGAAAATATAGACTGATGTTGAAATTTGTTGGAATTTTGGAAATTGGTTTTTGATTATGCTAGGAAACCTGGAAAACCTTGAAAACTGTAATTTGGATATTGAGTTTTCGAGCTTGCATAAGCTCGAATTATTTATGAGTCCAAACAAGTTGAGTTCAAGTTGGTAACAAATATGAGCAAGTTGAGCTTGAGCTTGGCTAGATATGCTCATTCAAGCTCGAGCTCGAGCTGGAGTAGTGCTAAATTACATCGAGTTCGAGTTTGACTCGACGCAAATACACCCCTAATTTTTACTGTTGTCTCTCTTTGATTGATTTTTGGGGGGGGGGGGGGGGGGGGGGGAGGCTCATTAGTGAGTTGCATGCCGGTAAATCAATATTGCCAACGTGCAGGTTTATCATTTCATCCTATGACTTTCATCAGCCTAATTAACGCGTAATGGCATGTGATTGTGAAACACTCAGCTTATGTTTTTCCCCAATGCGCCACGTTGCCAGACTCCACCGACATTATTAAGATCCTTTAAATCATCAATGAAGAGAAAACACACCTGGCTTCCTTTGTACATGTAGCTGGAAAGCACTAAAACCTCCTCAAAAGCTATTGGCTTGTCAACCTTCCCACCAAAAATACCCTCAAACCTCTGTGCCATTTTAAGAAAAGTATCATTAGTCACAAAAAAGCACACATCTATTACTGAAATGCCCAAAAGACAAGAGACAAGATAATATCCTACCTTTAGCTGGATTACAAGAACATTTGGCGCTTGAAGTATAGACATTTGCTTCCGTGCTGCCACCAATTTCTTACAACTAAACAAAAACAAGCCCTCAACCCACAATCTAGTAAATGAAAACATAAATTGCATTGTGCATGCACAAATATCCATAACTGATGAAACGAAAATGAAAGTACTTACCTATCACACTTGTACTTGTTGCCACCATCCAAAATCTCAGGCTGGAAAAACCTCTGCAAAGCATCTTTGAGAGACCCACTATGTAAGATATCGAGACTGATATCCATGATATCGTCCACCTTATTTGACTCTGCCCCACAGGACAAACACTTTACTTGGCTCTGCAGAGCACCTCCAAATATCTCTTTGACTATGGTATTTCCATTACCACTCTCCCCACAACTCCCACCTTTCCTTCGCTGCAACTGCAGTTTTTTCAATCTCAAACATGTATTATGACAAGCATCAATCACATATCGCAAAAATTCATGTGCATCCTCTTGCCTTCCATGTTTAAAATGCTCAGCAAAAAGTCTCAAACAGTTATTTATTTTCAATGGTGACTCTAAAGTTGAATCTGTACTCAGAGACCTTACAATCCTTTTCTCTAATATACAAAATGGACACTCTCTCTTTTTGTCCGATGCTACCCCAGCTGCATCACCTACATATTCCCCAAAAAAAACACACCCAAGTCAAATTGAGCCGCGCAAATCATACATAAACATGAATCCTGAAATTGCTAACAAAACGCACAAAAAAAAAATCAACTCAATTCTGTCGAACATGAAGAATTATAGACATAATCATAAAAATCTACCTAGATGTACTTTCTTAAGTTTTCAACAAATAACACATTATTAGAAATATGCTACAAAGCACAAGAACTCAAGTTAAATGATACAGGACTCATGTTCAAAAGAAATACAACATAATTAACACAGAATCATAAATAGACATAAATTCAATAACTTTCTGATATCACACATAACTACACAAAAAACTAACCACGGAACCACAAGAATACAACTAAGCACAATTCCAGCTCGAATTCAAAAATATGTACACATAATTGCACATTTAATCTCATGCATAACAGAAAGTTCTTAAATTTGTAACATATCACACAAATTCAAGTCAATACAATTGGCAGGTCAAACTCGTACAGACATGCACAAGATTCAAAATTCCTAAAACTGCAACAAAATTACACGCAATCATACAAATACTGGTAAGAAAACACAATAACTCACTTCGACCTAGCTTCCTGGTCGATGTTGACGAAAATACACAAAGGAATAAGTACATAGATGCGTGGAGTCACTCACAAGAAGAGGAGTGCTGGTACTTTAGGCAAAAATTGGCGAGGGGAGGGGTGTAGGTGAGGCACTGAAGAACGGAGTTAAGATAGCAAGTGTTGCCGAGGTTTTTAAGCCCTAGAGGTAGACCAGACTTGCGTTTTTGATTGAGGGAGCTCGGCTGCCACGTCATTTGCAGTACGGCCATTAACGACCTGATTCCTCCAGTTTTTCCACTCCCGCAGCCGCCACATCGGTTTGCGCCACCTCGCCCCACCGCGATCGCATAGCCTGCTGCCTTCTTATTAACTCGAAACTCAAAAACTCTCTCTATCTGAAAATTGGAGACAAAAAATTATACAAGAGATTATAAGAGTAGTGAAGAAGTTGGGGAAATTAGGGTTTTATTGTGATTTATCAGAGATATGGAGGATTGTATATGAAAAATTGGCTGAATTTTTCGTTTTTTTGGGGGAGAAGGGAAAGTATCGGGAGGAGAGGAGGAAACTGGAACAGTCCCCACAAAACTAAAGCCTCCCTTTTGGGGAAATTTTATGAAGTTTTTTTGGGCAAAATTTTTGGGTCACTTAAAAATATGGTCCATTACTAAAACTACAAAAAGGAAAGGCGGCCAATATAAACAATTTAGGGGCAGGGGCACAAAAATATCTCATTTCTTTTTAGTATTTATTATTATTTATAATGGACTTGGTTAAATGTTTTTCTCTTCACATCTTTGACCCCAAAATAGAAAAAGCACTAAGTTGGATATAAATCATCAAATTGCTTTTATTTACAAAGAAAAAAAAATAAGATTTTGAATTCTCATCTGAAAATGATACAGTAAAATTTTAAATTATCAAAATAGAAAAGATTTTGATTGTCGTAGTATTGAAATAAATTTGCATGGTAACTTTTTTTTTTATTTTGTTGGATCCTTCTCCATGTGATAATTTCGTATAAGCTGGCTGGTGTTTACACAGTGATTTGCCTAATTTGAGTATAAAAAAAAAACTCAAAATCGCAATCGTCTAAACCTCAATTGAAGAACTACTAGTAAAGAAAAAAATGCTTTGAACAAAATAAGACTTTGTTTGGATTGCATTTTTTTGGATTTTTTTTGTAGAAAAATTACTGTAGCGATTTTGATATTTGACGTAAAAAGGTGATTGAAAAATATGTCCACGGATCGAACAAACTAAATTATACCACTGAATACTCGTCTAACATTCACCTAATCTACTATATAAGTATATATACTAACAATTATTATCTTTTCTTGCATTTATATACCTTCACTAGTTAATTTTACCTACCATCTCTTATACTTATTTACTTTCTTTAATTAATTTTATATTTTTAAATATATAATATCTAAAATACATTTTAATGATTGCCTTATAATAGCCGTTAGACAGACCCTTAACGATTAAGCAGCATAATTGCCATACTGTTCTTACGCGCAGAAAACTACAATGGATATTCTACTGAATTTCATTCAATCATGTGCCGGCAACAAGACGTCAAAAAACCGAGAAGCACTTGTACACTGAATAAATATGCCACAACATCAATCTAATCTCTTATCTGACTAAGACATCTGAATTTTTTCTTTTCTTTTCTTTTCTCTTTGTTTGCTAGTCTGGTTGAATGACGTTTGCGGGAAGCCCACTGTACATGGTAGATGGTGCAGACATTTGCAAGCGCCTAATCGAAGTCAATGTCTCCACTGGGATTCGAAGGCCAAAATACATCTATAAATCCATACAAGAAAAGAAGAGGAATCATGTCTTTTACAACAGCCTGTTCTTGTAGTACAAATTAGATGATATTTAAACTTCTAATGTATCAAATGTCGGAAGGAAAAAGACGAGAAAAATGTCTACTAGTATTTAAGCAGAGAAACATTGTCCGTGTATGTCCAACCTTCTCACGTAAAAAACTAAGGTTGGATGTGTCCAACTTTACACTATAACTCACAACCAACTTCCTCTGGTCCTTCTTGTCCTGACTGCCAAGAAAATCAGCGACCCCCAACCAGCTGCAAAATTCGGAATAGATCAGTCTTTATTTCACCAGTAGCACAAAAAAGCACGGTAGCTTCTCCCGGAAAAAAATTCGTGTGATCTCATTGGCCCAGATGGAAGAAGGAACCACACTGCACTTGTCACACTAAGTTACATGCTGCTCTTGATATCCATTCAGTCTTTGGAAGACACAGATGGAAGCAATTGAGGTGGTTGAGACTCATTTGAGCTGACTTGAGTGGCTTCCTTTTTTAACTTGTGATTGTTGTAGGCAGCTACACCTGCAATAGCTGCAAGGAGTCCCATACAGCCAATAGGTCAATAATGATATCTTTCACTATATTTGAACAGTAGAGCAAAATGGCCAACGAGTCCTTAGACAAGTGGCATAACAGCCTGCCTTCCTACACATTTTGCAGGTTTGACGAGGATAAAATTCAGGTCCCAGACCCATACCAATGTCCTCAAAGTAAACCTCAATGGTTATGATATCGTCACCGATATTGTTAAATATATGTAGAAGCAATGACAAGAATTGCACAACTTCAGCATATTCAGATAACCTTATGGGTAAAAGCATATCTGGCACAATCATCTGAAGCTAAATCTTCTTAGAAATTGTGAAAACTAGATTTCAGAAAATTACCAATGGCATAACCAAACAGATTGATGAGTGTTAGCTTTGTATCTGCAAAAAGAATTGCAGATAGTAGGACAACCACCCAATCTTTGACAACACCAGCCACACGGATAGTAAGAGCACTTGTATGCGAGATGACGAGAAACACTGAGAGATTGAGAGCAAAGGTGCAGAGAGAATTAAGAGTCAATATAAGAGGTGGGAAGTTCCACGTCCCCTGATCGTCCATCTTTGGCTTCTCTAAAAATATCCAGGGAATCAAGAGACAAAGAGCACTGCACAGGAAACCGAGTTCTTAGTTAAATTGGCAGCATATTAGTCTAGGGCCGAACAATTAAACAATCACGGTTCATAGATCTTTTGGTTACGAATACATGCCTGCATGGGCTGACATAGTACATAACTGATATAGGATTTAGTTTGATACCCTTCCTTTTCACCAGAATCTCCATGAATATAAGCCTCAAAGCCTCTCCAACAACACCTCCCATTTGATAAACAACACCAACCCAGTTGATATCTATTTCACCATAAGAAGCGACTAATACACCAAAACTGATTACTGACATAATCAGAAGCATCCGACAACTCATCATTTCCAGTCCTGCTGCCACTCCAAGAATGAAAACAGCAACCGGCACTGCAGATATAAGAACAGTTGTGTATAACAATATCATTACCAAAAAGTAGGGAAGTAATTTATGACCGCATGATTCGGGTTATAAGACCGCTCAATCTCTGGCAACAAAGAATGATATCAGGCATGAATACTTGGCAAGGGTTTAAACGCCCGAACCATATGAATTGGTTACTATAAGATATATCTGAAAGCCTATATATAAAATCACAAAGAGTAAGTGATACTTACTGATTGCTTTCAACATCTGAGCAAATGCAACAGATATATAAAGGTAAGCAGTGTTTCCCAGCCAAAGTGTCATAGCGAACATTGCACCAATAGGTACGACTGAAGTAAGATATCTGCAGAGCCCAAAGTGGACAAGAAATTGTCATAACCAGATTAGCAAAGAAGTAAACCAAATGGTCAACTAATTGCTGGGAAAAGATGATGTGGTCAAGATCCATACAAATACAAAATTATCACAAAGATATGATCATATATCTCGAGGTTGGAGAGGGAAGGAGTTCAAAAAGGACATTTTATGTACACAATGTCCTTTGTTAGGATTCATTGTCCAGAAGGACTTAGGTCTTACAGGAAAGGGGGCGAAGCAGCCCTTTTATTTCAAATATTGAATAAGAAAATACTCACATTTCAAGAGTCATCCCTTCCTCAACTCTCATAATCTACAAGAACATATAGCATTCAAGTTACAATATGTAGATTGACAGGAACTGATGTAAAGCATCCAGATGATAAAGCCCACACTTTTGTTTTTATTGACTTACATACCTTGAGAACTTTTGTAAGCACGAAGCATAAGATAGAGGAGAAGACCATGTGAAGCAGAGTCAATCCAAGGGGATATGGGAAGTTTATTTCCTTTGAGGATAAAACCCACTGCATTGCACAAAATTTTTGTTGGATGATCAATACAAATGAAATGAAACTCTCAGACTAATTAAAAGTGCAGCAAAGCAGCACTGCTAATATAATCTCCTAGAAATTTAGAACCTAAGAAAACAACAACAATTCGTCCAACAAGTCTTCTGAAAGCCACATTTTCATAGCGTCCAGCTGCAACACCACTCACGCATGTAGATATTGTACATGATCTGCTGCAAGAAAATTCCATGCTCATTCATAACAATGCTTAGATACATCCTTAGGTCAGTCGTCCATGAAGCAACCATGTCACACTATTAGGCTATATTTCCACAAGAATGCCTATATGGCACGAAAGCAGAGATTATTTATATATCATCACTAGCTTCCGGAAAGCAATTCACTTCACCTAGCCCAATAGTCTGACACATGACAATCTTTAAAGCTATCCCACGAGCACCCGAAAGATCAGAAAGCATAAAATTCATTAGCATTGCTAAATTGTTTCTAACAACACCAATCCCTGAATATTCCCGGGCCAAAAAAAATCCAGAATAATATTCACCTCCCAAGGTCTTCTAATAACACTGATATAGTCCCACTCAACAACATGTTAATAAACTGATGCCACATTTTCTTCATCTGAACAAGTTAATTGTCGAAATCAACGACAATCTTTTTCACTTTCAATCAGATATTTAAATTCCCAGAAACCAATTTCACCGTTAAGCTTTCTAAAGTTCTCCGAGGCAATCCATAAGCACACAAACCCCCACCCCAAAAATAAAAAGGAAAAAGAAAAGTAATGCAGGAACATATAATCAGTCAATTAATGTGTATATATATAAGAATCAAGAAGAAGGTTGGACCTTATTGAAGAAGATCTGGCCGCTGGAAAGTGCAATATAAAGAAGAATGTAAGCGTAGGTTACCAACCCGCTGCTGAGTGCTTTCTTGGGTGGATCTGCCATATCTTGAGGGAGAGAGGGAGAGGGGGTCACTGAAAAACGAGAATCACAAGAAGAAACTAACAGTCCCGAGTGAAGTAATAAGGGAGGGAAAAATGCCGATGGGCTTTTTCTTTTTGTCTGTTTGCTCAGAGGAACGAGCAACGACTAACAAAAAGACCACCAATCGGAAGTGTTGCTTGCGGGAAGGACACTTCGCTTTGGTTTGGTTTCGAATAGTAGTTTTTCTGCTGATTGTGTTGGCTTCTGAATTAGCCAATTGGACCTTTGTTGGGTTCTTTGAAGCTCCTTTTTGTAGTTTTCTGACAGTATAGAATGCGACAAACGAGCTGGTGCTGCTCCAAAAGGAAAAGAAAAAAAAACAATTGGATTTTTTTGAGTTAGGTGGCGGCGAGAAGAAGTATAAGTGAGAAGTTTTAAAATTGATGCATTTTATTTACATTAAAAAAAAGAATCTTTTAATTCGACTTGTAACACGAGAATATTCAAATCAAAATTGGGAAAGTAAGATTTTATATCAAAATCAAGTGCAGGTTGAGATTATTTAATTTTTATTTAAGCATGCCAAATTTATATCTAACCAAAATTAGGAGGTAATGCTTTATATTCCTCGGTTGTGACAAAAAAAAAATTCTGTTGAAAACAATTGATTTGGTCCAGTTTATTAGAGGGATATCTTGGAGACAAACCACTACAAAGAGGAGAAAGTAGCCATTGGATATCCCCTTCAAGAACTGTTATAACTCTCTTGAATTACAACAAGAATGGATGGATGCAAATTGCAAATGTGCAATACTGATCAAGTGGGGCGTATAAGAGGTTAGCATCAACTGAAAAAGAGGCAAAAATTGTATAAAATCGTAGAGAAAGGGTGAAGAGTTGTGTTTCATTTTTCTTTGAACATGATTTTGCAGCTCACTATTTTAATTGAATTATTAAATGGGAAACAGTTTCTTGTACCACTATATTCCCCTATCGAAATCTAGAGATGAAAATATTTTCTTTTTTTTTTTTTCGGCTTCGTTAGGTGCAACCCTTTTAACATAGCAACATAAATCTGATAGTCTCATAATAGTATTTCAATCTCTTTATACATATATACATATATATATATATATAAACAAAAAAGGAAAAAGAGAGAGAGAGATAAAAGGTTGAATGTGATTACTTAAGGAGTGACGTCAAATTTCTTAAGAATGTGCGTAAGCACATAGCAAAATGTTGGGAACCTAACAGGATCTACTGCATATACTACAATAAAGAAAAAAGTGGCCATGACCTTTTGCTTTGTCAAATTATGTGTGCGATTAGGAACAAGAAAACAAACAAGACGAAAATCCTGAGACAAAAGAATATTTTAGTATTTGTTGAGTACAAGCGTCCTACAATCCTCTCCTACCTAGACATGGGGGACACTACAGCATTCAGTTTTCTGCTCTCTTTTGCTTTTTTTTTTTTTTTTTGAAAACAAACAAAAGGTGCTAGTATATGTTATAAATTCCTAAGGTGCCTTTCCAGAAATTTAAAAAAAAAATAAAATTTATAGAGTCAACCAAAAAAAAAAGAAAACTAATTTTTTTCATAACACGTGGAAAAGAAACCACTGCATTTTGACTTCTTGCCTAAACTGTTCCCTCCCAGAATCTACTGCTTGCGTAGCATCAATCCTACTATCACCAACCTCGGATTTATTTACTATAAATGCAAGACCCATTTGCCCATCATTCTGCTTTCTTTTCTCGACACCTATAGCAAAAATCCTTTCTCTTTTAATTTTGTCGAATATCATCTGAAAAGATGGCCGGTGACAAGGTGGTTCTGTTGGATACACATGTGAGCGCGTTTGGCATGAGGGTCCGAATAGCCCTGGCCGAGAAAGGTATTGAGCATGAATACAAAGAAGAAGACTTGGCTAACAAGAGTCCACTTCTTCTTGAGATGAACCCTGTTCACAAGAAAATCCCAGTTCTGATTCATAACGCAAAGCCTGTTTGCGAGTCCCTTATCATTGTTCAGTACATAGATGAAGTGTGGCATGACAAGAATCCCTTGCTCCCATCTGATCCTCACCGGAGAGCTCAAGCCAGGTTCTGGGCGGACTTCGTTGACAAAAAGGTGGTAACATTTCTTCTTATGGAAACTCTAATTTTGTCAACTGCTGTTCAATCAGTTATTCGGGCAAGCATTTCCACTGTCTTTACCAAGATCGGCGTCTAGTCATGGAACTAAGCACTCCTTAACCTTTTTTCCACTAGATTAGTTTAGGCAAACAACGTAACTAAGCATGACAAATTAAATATGGGATAAAAGTATTATGTTGACGAGAGATTTTATTTTATTTTTTGGGTTCAATTTTTTGAGACAATTAAGGTGAATTGCAGCTTTATGATGCTGGATGGAGGCTTTGGGCCACAAAGGGAGAGGAAAAGGAGGCAGCCAAAAAGGAACTCATAGGGACTGTGAAAACACTGGAAGGAGAACTTGGAGATAAGGCATACTTTGGAGGGGAAGACTTCGGATATGTGGATGTGGCTTTAATTCCTTTCTACAATTGGTTTTATGCCTACGAGACATGCGGGAATTTCAAGATTGACTGTCCAAAGCTGGTGGAATGGGCCAAAAGATGCATGCAGAGGGAGACTGTGTCCAAGTCTCTTGCTGATCCTCACAAGATTTATGAATTTGTTGTGTCCGTGAAGAAGAAGTTTGGGATCGAATAAAGTCTCTTTCAACTTTTTGGCTAAATGGGGGTCGAATAAACTCTTCGCATGAATATGTATTTGGGATTGCTTTGCCTTTTTGTTCGGCTTTGTCTGTCTTAGAATCCTTGGTTTTCTTTTGCCGTGGCTTGGGAGAATATTGGGGTTTATCTTTCTCTTCTTGATATCGTGGACTAGTATCAAATGATGTTTACTACCAGGCAGGCCATCATAGATGGGCTGTTTTTAATGTATAATTTATTTGGGGAAATTAGTGGGAAATTTTCTTTGTTTTTTTACAACTTGGCAATGTTCATACAATGTCCTCATTGTGTTAATTTGAAAACTTCTTTCCACGATTGTCCGTATTTTGAAAACTTCTTTAAGGTTTTAACCCTGAATGTAGCTGCATAGGGACTTAATAAGCATTCCAAAGAATCTACATTCCAAAGGATAGGGACTTAATCAGCAATGAAAGTGTACACAAAGGAATGTACTCATTCCAACTATGTCAGCAGCTAGCACTAATACTATTACGCAAAACGATGCCAAAATCATCAGTCAACCAGAATACTTATCTATTGAAACACACATTATGTAGCCCCAGCTCCACAGCCAAGTCCCAGTTTTGCGTAGTTAAAAGGCATGCGTCTCCAGCTTGCAACTACATCTCTCACAGAATCAAGGACAGCAGAAATAATGCTGACAGCAAATAACGAAACTTGCTGAAAAATAGCTTGGTTTCTTGCTCACCACAATTGATTCACTACGCTAGCAAACTGCAAATGCACAAGTCTCCTCACCTGGTCCGTAAAAGAGTTTGAGCTACAATGATCACACAACCATTTCAACTGGGAAAATTTTACACCTTTCGCCATACTATGCTTGATACTGGGCAATCAAAAAATATGTGGTCCATGGTTTCAACTTCTCCTTTACAAAGCTCTCACAGAGATCATAAGCCATAGGAATTCCCCAAGCCGTAAGTCCGTCTTTTCTGGACAGCTTCCTTTTGTATAATAGCCAAACAATAAAAGAGTAACGTGGAAATGCACCTTTTCCTCACACAAGTTCAAACCAAGCCACCTTGTCCCCCTTGGCTCTAGTCACTGCCATGGCTGATTTAATAGTGAACCAATCAGAGGCATGTGAAGTCCAGTATACTTCATCCTTGCTGCTTGGATTAGGAAGAAATGAGGGAGCTACTTGACTTGTTGCTGTAATTCAGTATTTTTAGCTAGTACCTATGATTTGTTCCTCAATAAGAAAGGCTTTTAACTTTCAATGAAACAGTTCCAGCAGGCTGATGTAATGCTAAAGCAGAGGTTGAAATCTGCAACCTTGTGTTGATGTTAACTGAAGCTGATATTTCTTTGAGATAGCAAGGTGGACAACCTGTAGAAATAGACGGGAGAAGGGTTTTACATTTTACCGACAAAAGATATGTGGACGTACCTTCTTTCTGTTGTTACATCTTTCTTTTATATCTCGGCCTTCAGGTATTAGCAGTTAGTACCGTAGGCCACTGTTTGGTCGGACTTTTTTACCGTTCGAAACTCGTAGGACAAGTGTCAGTGATGGATGATAACAAGGGAAATCTGCCCTCTCTGTATCTTTTCTCATTCTCCAGCTGCGATTAATTTATTCGTGCAAATCTCCAATAATAAATCCTTCCGTTTACCTGTAAATGTTCACCGGGGCTCAGCATCCTCCATTCAATTCGTTCGAGAGAGCGAACGAAAGTCAATATGGAGGCCAATCGGGCACCTTTTTCAACATAGATTAGAGACCAACTCTGAATTGCTTATGGAGGAAATTTTCTACGTGATTGAATGGCAATATTTCTCGTATGATCGTGAAAGAAGGTTGAAAATGCTTTACACTCAACTCTAAAGTCTTGCACAAGTTATAACTAGCCCAAAATAAATTCATCCAATAACACGAGATTAGGTAATAAGGTTCAATGCACATACCATCTATTACACACTTTGATTATTGTGTAATATGAAAAACCTCACAAGGAATGCAAGTATAAGAAGAACCAGTTTGGATGGGAGTTTTTGGGTGAGAGTGTTGAAAAATACACTGTTATGACGTGAGTACGTGACGTAAAAAGATACTAGAAGAATGTATCCAAAAAAAAATTTCGAAAAAAGTTGCAATCCAAATGGGACAAGCACATTCTAAATGGGTTTAACAAACAACTGCAATCATTTGGCATCATAGGCACAAGGAAAGCAAAGACTAAGATACTTGGGATTTTTTTTTTTTAACTGAATAAGTTCAGTTGTATAATCTGATCTATTTTCAAGGTTTTGTGCATGACAAAATATATTTGTTGTGAACGATTGTCCTGAATGTTTATGTTTAGACAAATCTAGAATGAGTCAATTGTATTGAGAAACCAATATCGCTACCTGCATTTGAGTCATACGTGAAAAGGTCCATAGTGCAAATTCTGCTAAAAACAATTGATTTGGTTCAGTTTATTAGAGGGAGACAAACCACTACAAAGAGGAGAAAATAACCATTGGATATCCCCTTCAAGAACTGTTCTAACTCTCTTGAAATATTTCAAGAATGGATGGATGCAAATTGCAATGTGCACTACTGACCAAGTGGGATGTAGAAGAGGTTAGCATCAACTTAAAAAAAAAAAGACAAAAATTCTATAAAATCGTAGAGAAAGAAAAGAAAGGGTGAAGGATTATGTTTCATGTGTAATTTCTTCTGAACATGATTTTGAAGGTCACCATGTCAATTGGATTGCTAAATGGGAAACACTACAGTCTTTCTACCGCCATATTTCCCTATCGAAATCCAGAGAAGAAAATACCCTGTTTTATTTTTTGACTTTGATAGGTGCGGCCTTTTAATATAGCCACGTAGATACGATGGTCTCATAATGGTGCCATTTCTGTCTCTTATAGGAAAAAACTAGTGGATCGAGCGGGATCCTTGTAGAACGAGCAAGATCCCTTTCAACCTTTTGATACGTTAGCATAGTCCTGGCCCTTATCATCGAGTCACTTTTGTCCCGTCCTTGTAGAAGGGGCAGAGCTAGAGCTAAATGATGGCTTTTGAGCATATATAGAATTAATTTTTTACATGTTGAAAGTGTAAATTTAATTTCAGATTTATATTATGTGATATGATCAAGATCTTATTTGTATAAAAATAAGGACAAATATACTTTACCCCTCTGTAATTTAGTAATTTTTTTACACAATTTCTCTATAATTTTGAAAGTTATATGTAACACTCTCATAGTTTGAATTAGAGTATCAAAATGACGAAAGTAATCATTTATAACAAAACCCATCAAGATGTCAAAATTACCCTTATTTAGAAATTAAAATAGTTGAAGTGATCAAAATATATAAACATAATATGCATGACACTCTAATCCCGTGTGATTTATGTTTTACCATGCATCTCTCTTATAGTTTAGTGTTTTATCATATAATTCTCTTATGATTTTTAAATTATATACATAACTCAACTTTTTGATACGTTAACATAATTCTGACCCTTACGATCGAGTTACTTTCATCCATGTACAAGGGGTAGAGCTAGAGCTTAATGATGGCTTTTGAGCATATATAGAATTAAATTTTTACATGCTAATAGTGTAAATTTAAATTTATATTATGTAATATGATGTAAATTTATTGGCATAAAAATAATTATACATTAACAATATATAAAAAATTAATTCTAGGGTCCATTGTACGAACCAGTTTAGACATAACATGTGGTGGGGTACTCTTTTCCTGTTTTCGTGGTTTAGTTGAATTGTCCATTTTCGTATCTTTTTCATATTGAACTTAAATAATGTGCAAATCAGGAAGAAAAAGGAGTGAGAGAGAGAGAGAGGGAAAGATAAGAGCTTGAATGTGATTACTTAAGGAGTGTTCCCACATAGTAGGACGTGGGTTCTTTAATCTGTGTTTAAGGTCCATGGGACTCTCGTCCTGTCATCAATTGGTTGGACGTGGATTTCTTGTGGCTCCCCTTTAGATTACTCTTCGCTGGGTCATTTAGCTATTAACCTCCTGAGTTTTTCTAATCTAATTGGGTGTGTGTGTTTCTATTTCTTGATAGAAAAAACCATTTGTTGGTGAGGGTGTGCTAGGGGGGGAAGAGGCATCCTTCCACATCGGTAGAACGTGGGTTCTTTAACTTGGATTTAAGGTTCATGGGACTCTTGTCCTGTCACCAATTGGCTGGACGTGAGTTTCTTATAGATCCTCCTTAAATTACCCTTAACTAAGTCATTTAGCCGTTAACCTCACTAAGCGAGTGACATCAAATTCCTCAAGACTATGCGTAAACACTTAGCTAAAAACTTGGGAACCTAATAATTAGGGACCAGCAGCAGCAGCTTACTACGTAGACAATCAAGAAAAAGAGACCATAACCTTTTTCGTGGACCCAAGTTTTTCTTCCTCAATTTCTTAGTTAGTCTTTTAATATTTAGCAGCTTAATTTCCACCAGCCCGCTGATTTGGTTTGAAAAAACTGGTAATGGGAATAATTTTACTCACAATTACCAGAATCTTCTGATTCATTAAAGGAGAAGATAATTGTCGCGTAATTTTGGGTGATTAGGAGGAACAAAGAAAGCAAGACAAGCATCCTAGAACAAGTTCTAGACCGAATATTCTAGTACTAGTAATATTTATTTGTTGAGTACTACAATCCTCTACTGCCTTTGATTTGCTTGGGGACGGCAGTGGGTTTTCCTAGTTCTTTAATCAATTCTTTTTTGAACTTTGACTGCGAAAGCTGTGACTCTGCATTCAAATGGCATTGTATTTATCTCGAAATATTTATTTAAATTTAGAGAAATTTTAAAAATAACAAGTCAAACGGATTTTAATATTTAGTCGTAGAGACAATGTTGTGATTTTTTGTTTTTTGGTCATACATCGATTATGGAAGAAGGGGTATAAATGCTACTGAATCCTATGAATCAAAGAAAACCGAACAATCATCAGAGCACACGAATTCGATAAGCACTTGCTGGATTTAGATGTGGCAATTGGTCAAAATTGTGAGTAAACAGCAATTACTCACACATTATTCATCTCGCAAACTTTCTATCAATGTCTAGTGAGTAGTCGAAAAAAGAAAGCTAAATTTGTATTCAAAATATTATAAAGTAACTTAAGTTATATGCTAAAAATTTGAGCATGTATCAAAACAAAAACATGCTAGTATAGGTTGTAAATTCCTAAAGTGTTTTTCAAGAATCTTAAAAAAAATTAAACAGTCAAAAAAGATCTAATTTTAATAACACATGAAAAAGAGACCCTTCATTTTCTGAAGATTTAGAAATTCTGGTTCTAATCCCCCTTCCCTTACCTTTGAATCCCATCCCTACTGCTTGGAAAAAAAATAAAAAAAACCCTGCATTTTGACTTGTGGCCTAAAATGCTGAAGGGTAGCGGACCCAAACGTCCTGGTACAATCTACCACTTACCAACCAACCCTTAATGCTGCCATCACCAGCCGCTCTTTCACTATAAAATGCAAGACTCCGGTTCTTATACCTGCTAGTTGCTAGCAAATTGCTACCATTGCCCATAATTCTGCTTTCTTTTCATCACCTCTAGCGAAAAATCCTTTCTTTGTTTTTTTTTTTTTGGTCGAATATCATCTGAAAATATGGCTGGTGACAACGTGGTTGTGTTGGGTACATATGTGAGCATGTTTAGCATGAGAGTCCAGGTTGCTCTGGGAGAGAAAGGCATCGAGTATGAATACAAAGAAGAAGACTTGGGTAACAAGAGCGCCCTTCTTCTTCAGATGAACCCTGTTCACAAGAAAATCCCAGTTATGATTCATAACGGAAAGCCTGTTTGCGAGTCCCTTATCATTGTTCAGTACATAGATGAAGTGTGGCATGACAAGAATCCCTTGCTCCCATCTGATCCTTACCAGAGAGCTCAAGCCAGGTTCTGGGCGGACTTCGTTGACAAAAAGGTAACATTTTTTTCTTATGGAAACTCTAATTTTGTCAACTGACATTCAATCAGTTGTTCGGGCAAGTATTTCTACTGTCTTTACCAAGATCGTCTAGTCGTGGAAATAAGCATTTCTTAACCTATTTTCACTAGATTATTTTAGGCAAACAACATAAGCAAGCATGACAAGTTAGATATGGGATAAAAATATATGTTAAGGAGGGATTTTTCTGTTCAATTTTTTTCTGAGATAATTAAGGTGAAATGCAGGTTTATGATTGTGCAAGGAGGATCTCGGCCACAAAGGGAGAAGAAAAGGAGGCAGCCAAGAAGGAATTCATAGAGATTCTGAAAACATTGGAAGGAGAACTTGGAAATAAGCCTTACTTTGGAGGGGAAGACTTTGGATATCTGGATGTGGCTTTGATTACTTTCTACTGTTGGTTCTATGCCTTGGAGACCTTTGGGAATTTCAAGACAGAAACGGAGTGTCCAAAGCTGGTGGAATGGGCCAAAAGATGCATGCAGAGGGAGAGCGTTTCCAAGTCCCTTGCTGATCCTCACAAGGTTTACGAATTTGCTGTGTCCTTGAAGAAGAAGCTTGGGATCGAATAAAGTCTCTGTCAACTTTTTTGGCTAAATGGGGGATCGAATAAAAGTCTACGCATGAATATGTATTTGGGATTGCTTTGCTTTTTTTGGGCTTCGTAGATCTGTCTTAGAATCCTTTAGTTTTGTTTGCTTGGCTTGTGAGAATAAAAGAGATATAGCGTCGTCTTCCTGATATCCTGGACTGGTAGTAATGATGTCTACTACTACAACTAGGATTTCATGGATATGCTGCTGTTTATATGTATAATTTCTTCCACAAATTTAGAGGACAATTGTCTTTTTCTTCAGTTAAGCAGAGTGTTCGTACAATGTGATACTACTCTCTTTTATTCCTTAGTTATTGACTTGTGAAATATGTGCACTTCATTTACAAAAAATGTTTTGCTTGGAAGAAGTTGGCGAAAATCTCTAGACCAACTCATATTAACTCTTGAGTACCGCAAAAATGGCTCACTGACTTGGGGGGCGTGGAGCTTGAAAGTTCCAGGATTGATCCGGCACCATTTCATGTTACCAGTTCAACTTAAATAATAATATCCATGACGACAAAATGTACTAATATTAGAAAAACAGGAATCTGTACACTCTTCTCTTGTGTGGGTCAACCATCAATTTTCTTTAAAAAAAACTAGCACGCCAGAGAAAACTCCTCCTCCTGCTTCATACCATCCTCTGAGAAAATGGCTGGTGAAGAAGTGATTTTGTTGAGTGTCTATCCGAGCATGTTCAGTATGAGGGTCAGAATAGCACTAGCTGAGAAACATATGAGGGAGACAAACCACTACAAAGAGGAGAAAATAAACATTGGATATCCCCTTCAAGAACTGTTTTAACTCTCTTGAATTATAACAAGAATGGATGGATGCAAATTGCAATGGGCAAAACTGATCAAGTGGGATGTAGAAGAGGTTAGCAATACTGGCCCTTGTGATCGAGTTACTTTCGTCCCTTTAGAAGGGTCAGAGTTAGAGCTAAATGATAGCTTTTGAGCATATATAGAATTAATTTTTCACATGCTGATAGTGTAAATTTAAATTTATATTATGTGATATGATCAAAATCGTGTTAATATAAAAATAAGGACAAAATACACTTTATTCCCTATAATTTAGTAATTTTTTATCTATGATTTTAAAAGTTATATATAACTCTCTTATAGTTTGGATTAAAGTATCAAAAGACGGAAATGATAATTTGTAACGGAATCTATCAAAATATCGAAATTACCCTTATTTAAAAACTAAAATGGTTGAAATGATCAAAATATATAAATATAATATATATGATACTCTAATCTTGTATGATTTATATTTTACCATATATCCTTCTTATAATTTAATATTTTATCATATAATCCTCTTATAATTTTTAAAATATATACATACCTCAATCTTTTGATACGTTAACATAATTTTGACTCTTATGATCGAGTTACTTTCATCCACGTAGAAGGGGTAGAGCTAGAGCTTAATGATGGCTTTTGAGCATCTATAGAATTAAATTTTTACGTGCTCGCAATGTAAATTTAAATTTAAATAATGTACAGATCAGGAAGACAGAGGAGAGAGAGAGAGAGAGAGAGAGAGAGAGAGAGAGAGAGAGAGAGAGAGAGAGAGGGGCAAAGATAAAAGGTTGAATGTGATTACTTAAGGAGTGACGTCAAATCCTCCAGACTATGCGTAAGCACTTAGCTAAAAACTTGGGAACCTAAAAATTAGGGACCAGCAGCAGCAGCTACTACGTAGACAATCTATCCCTACTGCTTGGGGGCAAAAAAAAAAACCTGCATTTTGACATGAGGGCTAAAAGGGTAGGGGACCCAAATGTCCTGGTACAATCTACCACTTACCAACTATTCCTTAATGCTGCCATCACCAGCCGCTGGTTCACTATAAAATGCAAGACCCCGGTTCTTATCCCTGCTAGTTGCTAACAAATTGCTACCATTGCCCATAATTCTGCTTTCTTTTCATCACCTCTAGCGAAAAATCCTTTCTTTGTTTTTTTTTTTTTTGGGTCGAATATCATCTGAAAATATGGCTGGTGACAAGGTGGTTGTGTTGGGTACATATGTGAGCATGTTTAGCATGAGAGTCCAGGTTGCTCTGGGAGAGAAAGGCATCGAGTATGAATACAAAGAAGAAGACTTGGGTAACAAGAGCGCCCTTCTTCTTCAGATGAACCCTGTTCACAAGAAAATCCCAGTTCTGGTTCATAACCGAAAGCCTGTTTGTGAGTCCCTTATCATTGTTCAGTACATAGATGAAGTGTGGCATGACAAGAATCCCTTGCTCCCATCTGATCCTTACCAGAGAGCTCAAGCTAGGTTCTGGGCTGACTTCGTTGACAAAAAGGTAACATTTTTTTCTTATGGAAACTCTAATTTTGTCAACTGATATTCAATCAGTTGTTCGGGCAAGTATTTCTACTGTCTTTACCAAGATCGTCTAGTCGTGGAACTAAGCATTTCTTAACCTATTTTCACGAGATTATTTTAGGCAAACAACATAAGCAAGCAAGACAAGTTAGATATGGGATAAAAATATTATGTTAAGGAGGGATTTTTCTGTTCAATTTTTTTCTGAGATAATTAAGGTGAAATGCAGGTTTATGATTCTGGAAGGAGGATCTGGGCCACAAAGGGAGAAGAAAAGGAGGCAGCCAAGAAGGAATTCATAGAGATTCTGAAAACATTGGAAGGAGAACTTGGAAATAAGCCTTACTTTGGAGGGGAAAACTTTGGATATGTGGATGTGGCTTTGATTCCTTTCTACTGTTGGTTCTATGCCTTTGAGACCTTCGGGAATTTCAAGACAGAAACGGAGTGTCCAAAGCTGGTGGAATGGGCCAAAAGATGCATGCAGAGGGAGAGCGTTTCCAAGTCCCTTGCTGATCCTCACAAGATTTACGAATTTGTGGTGTCCTTGAAGAAGAAGCTTGGGATCGAATAAAGTCTCTTTCAACTTTTTTGGCTAAATGGGGGATCGAATAAAAGTCTACGCATGAATATGTTTTTGGGATTGCTTTGCTTTTTTTGGGCTTCGTAGATCTGTATTAGAATCCTTTAGTTTTGTTTGCTTGGCTTGTGAGAATAAAAAAGATTTAGCGTCGTCTTCCTGATATCCTGGACTGGTAGTAAATGATGTTTACTACTTCTACTAGGATTTCATGGATATGCTGCTGTTTATATGTATAATTTCTTCCACAAATTTAGAGGATAATTGTCTTTGTCTTCAGTTAAGCAGAGTGTTCGTACAATGTCCAAATTATGTTAATGTGATACTACTCTCTTTTATTCCTTAGTTATTGACTTGTGAAATATGTGCACTTCATTTACAAAAAATGTTTTGCTTGGAAGAAGTTGGCGAAAATCTCTAGACCAACTCATATTAACTCTTGAGTACCGCAAAAATGGCTCACTGACTTGGGGGGCGTGGAGCTCGAAAGTTCCAGGAACGATCCGGTACCATTTAATAGGAATCTGACGACCAAATTTACTACTATTAAAAAAACAGGAATCTGTACACTCTTCTTTTGTGGTCCACCATCAATTTTCTTTAAAAAAAAAAACTAGCACACCAGAGAAAACTCCTCCTCCTGCTTCATACCGTCCTCTGAGAAAATGGCTGGTGAAGAAGTGATTTTGTTGAGTGTCTATCCGAGCATGTTCAGTATGAGGGTCAGAATAGCACTAGCTGAGAAGGGTATCAAGTATGAACTCAAGGAAGAAGACTTGACCAACAAGAGCCTACTTCTTCTTGAGATGAATCCTGTTCACAAGAAAGTTCCAGTTTTGATTCATAATGGAAAGCCAATAGTTGAGTCCCTTATAATTGTCCAGTACATAGATGAGGTATGGCATGACAAGAATCCATTGATACCATCTGATCCTTATGAGAGGGCTCAAGCAAGGTTCTGGGCTGACTTTGTTGACAAAAAGGTACCCTGCAAGATTTCTGTGTCAATTTTATATTATTCATTTTTTTTTCCCGGAGAAAGTCTTCTTTATGGAGTTAGATTTTGCATGAATTAAAAGATAAAATTTTTGACTAACTAATGTTAGGTGTGAAATGGAAAATAACTAAAAGTTACACTATGCAAGAAGAAACAAATTTGACTAACTAATGGAGAAAAATGCAGGCTTTTGATCCAGCAGGAGGGATCTGGGCGACAAAGGGTGAAGAGCAGGAGGCAGCCAAGAAGGAATTCATAGAGATTCTGAAAATTTTGGAAGGAGAACTTGGGGAAAAACCTTATTTTGGAGGTGAAACTTTTGGGCTCGTGGATGTGGCTCTTATTCCTCTATACAGTTGGTTTTATGCCATTGAGACCTGTGGAAACTTCAAGATTGAGAGCCAATGTCCAAAGCTTGTGGCTTGGGCCAAGTTTTGTATGCAGAGGGAGAGTTTGTCTAAGTCCCTTTCTGATCCTCACACTGTTTACGATACTGTCCTTTTTCTGAAGTAGAAGTTTGGGATCGAATAGATTACCACACAATGTTCCATTTTCTTCCTGTAGATTATTCACGAAAATAATTTGGGAGATCAAAGATGCTGGTTTTGTTGTCGAGATGCACTTGTACTGAACTTTCAATTGGGCTTTCTTGGTGTAGCTTTCTTTTATCTTCAATATAATTCACAACTCGGTCCAAGGTAAAGTTCAGAACACAAAATGGTGGGAAGAGGAAGGGGCGGGAAGCGCAGGGAGGAGGAGGGATTCAAGTATAGTTTCTTGGACTCGATCGTTTATCAGCTGTTTGTAGAGTTTAAGGAAGATAATTGAAATGCATCACCCATACCATGACCAAGTATTAGTGTTGTACAGCTCTAACTCTCGTACTGTATTCCATGGTATATGGACAAGGAGGAGTTCCAACTTCAAACCATAGAGATAGAGAATTGCCTAATCAAAATCTTGCAGAGTAGTTGAAATGTTTGTTCACCTAATAGTTTTAAGTACTCAGATGCCATTATTCTTTCTCTCTTTTTTTTTTACTTAAATTACACAAGATAACAACCCTGTCAAATTTCAACGTTAAAAAATTAATCCATCAAGTAATGCTCTTAATCACCTATAAAATTGACATATGAGTACTAAAATTTATACAGTTGACAAATTATAAAAGTGTTCATACCAAATCAATCCCGCAACTACTCTTATTTTGATGCAAATCATCTGAAAAAATGGCTGGTGGAGTTGTTTTACTGGATGACTATCCCAGTATGCTTGGCACAAGATGAGAAGGGTGCGCAGTACGGATACAGGGGAGAAGCCCTACTTCTCCAGAAGAATCCTGTTCACAAGAAAATCCCAGTTCTGATCCATGATGGAAAGCCCGTTTGTGAATCTCTTAGTATAATTGTTCAGTATATGGTATAGATTGTTGCTCTCGACAAAAGTGTAAAATATGTTGCAAACAAGTCCAGAAGCAAATACTCTGTTTACTACTGGCAAACTTGAATCATTTGGATATGTTTCAACTGGGGAATGAAAATTGCCGGGGACTTGCCTTGCTGTGGGAGTGTAACTGCATAAAATTATAATTATGAAACTAGTGACAATTGTTGAAAACAAAGTCTAAACAGTAAACTATTCTGTTTCAGAACAATTCAATTAGAAGAAGAAAATTATATCCATTAAAAAACTGTGCATATTATTTCATGGCTTACGAAATCACAACCCGGACCTACCAACCATATGTCTTAGCTCCAACAGGTACAACTCAGACAAACTACTATATATACGAGTCAGTAAATGTGACACTCCCCAATCAAGTCCATTGCTTCTATCACTATCTCGTGTCCAAAGTCTCTTGTCATTTTTGCTGAAAAAATGGATGGTGGAGTGATTCTGTTGGATGCATATGTTAGTATGTTTGGCATGAGGCTAAGAATAGCTTTAGCTGAGAAGGGTGTCAAGTATGAGTACAGGGAAGAGAACTTGCCCAAAAAGAGCCCATTTCTTTTCCAAATGAATCCCATTCACAAGAAAGTCCCCGTGTTAATTCACAATGGTAAACCAATTTGTGAGTCTCTCTTAGCCCTTCAATATATTGATGAGGTTTGGCATGATAAGAACCCATTGTTGCCATCTGACCCTTACAAGAGAGCTCAAGCTAGACTCTGGGCTGACTTTGTTGACCAAAAGGTACTAGGATTAGCAGAGGGAACGTCTCTCTGTGTTTTTTTTTGTGTGGCTGCACATTAAAAATGAGATGAATTTGTTAATAATTGGACAATAAAAATTGCATGCTATACTCAATTATATTTCCATGCGTATTTATTGACATCTGCAGTTGTGCAATGCAGGTCCATATTTTAGGAAGAAAAATCTGGGCTGCTAAAGGGGAAGAACAGGAGGCAGCCAAGAAGGAATTCATAGAGGCACTCAAGGTACTAGAAGGGGAACTTGGAGAGAAGCCTTACTTTGGAGGTGAAGAGTTTGGATATGTGGATGTGGCTTTGATTCCTTTCTACAGTTGGTTCCATGCCTATGAGACTTGTGGAAACTTCAAAATTGGGACTCAATGCCCAAAGTTTGTGGCATGGGCTACAAGGTGCATGCAGAGGGAGAGCGTGTCCAAGTTCCTTGCTGATCCTGAAAAGGTTTATGACTTTGTTCTGATACTGAAGAAGCATTTTGGTGTTGAATAAAGAAACACATATAGAGCGCTTACTGGATTGCAAATCTTTTTTATTATTTACCTGTTTGATTTCTATTGCCTAAATTCCCTTGATTGCATCAGATCACAGGTTAGGTTACTTCTTAACTTTGTCATCAGGATCAGTAGTAAACAAGCTGTCTGCTACTAGGCCATTTGCATTCAAGAAGAGCTATGAAGAAATAAGTGAATCTTTCGTTATGCCTATTTTGTGCATCAGTTGGCCCCTGTTAACCATCTGAGCTTTTCTTTGAGATCTAGAATTTTGATTTCCAAAATTCGAAGCTAGTACGAACATCAAAGTTTGCCTGATCTACGAGCGATCTACAATGGAATGAAGAAGTACTTGGAACGCGAAAGCATTGATTATTGTGACAAAAGGGTTATTACATCCTAATCCACTTGTAATGCAAACTGTAAATACACAAATTTCTCCAAATAATCACACTTAATATTTCAAATGGATCATGAAATATAGTCCGAGATAAATTCCCATAACAACGTAATTAAGCTATCTTTCTCCATGTTACTCCTGTCCACGAAGCTTTTGCCACAGCAACACAGATTCATAGACCTTTATGGGGTCAGCAAGAGACTTGGAAACACTGTCCCTTTCCATACACCTCTTTCCCCAAGCTATCAGCTTGGGGCAATCAGCTTCTGTACTGAATTTACCAAATTTCTCATAGGTATAGAACCAGCTATAGTGTCCAAGAAGAGCCACATCAAGAAACCCAAAATTGTCACCTCCAAAATAAGGCTTGTCTCCTAATGCTCCTTCCTCCAGCGTCTTTAGGCAATTTATGAAGCCAATCTTTGCTGCCTGCTGCTCTTCTCCTTTTGTCGACCATATTTTACGAGCAAAACCCTCTAGCTGCAATAGGTAACATGACGCTCATGAAATCATAAAGTTAACTATATGCATTCCTGCAAACAGAAGATGATAATTTGTTACCTTTTTGTCAATGAAATCAGCCCAGAACCTAGCTTGAGCTCTGTCATAAGGATGAGAGGGCAAGAGGGAAGCTTTGCCCTTCCATACCTCATCAACATACTCAACTATAATTAGGGACTCACAAACAGGTCTTCCATTGTGGATCAAAACTGGAATTTTCTTGTAGATGGGATTCATCTTTAACAACAACGGACTTTTCTTTAAATTCATTAGATCTTCTTCCTTGGATTCATACTTCACTTCTTTCTCTGCTAGAGCAATTCTGACTCTGGTAGCGAACATGCTAGTCAAGAAGTCCAAGAGAACCACCTTCTCACCCATTCTTTCACTATGATGGCAAAAGCAAGTGACATGATTAAGATATAGTAGTTACCCTCCACATATTTATTTTTGTTTTAAGAAAAATGCAGTTTTGGGACCTAAATTTTGACATATGAGCGCTTTTAGTCCCCAAACTTTGGACAAAAGCAAATCTGATATCCAATCTTTCAACTTTTGAGCACATTGACCAAAAAAAAAAAAAAACTTTTGAGCACATTTAGTATCTTTGATGATTTTTATCCAAATTGCTATTGAAAGAGTCACGTAATAGTCACATGCTCGGCAACCATTGTATTAAAAATGCCAAAAACAAAACGTAAAATATCAAACAATAAGTTCAAAGACTAAATTTTACGCTTTTTGGCATTTTAGTATACAATAGTCGGTGGACATGTGAGTATCATGTGATTCTTTCTGATAAGAATTTGGAAAAAATCGATTAAAGGTACTAAATGTAAAATGTGTTCAAAAGTTAAAAAATTGGGTACCATATTTACTTTTGTCTAAAGTTCAGAGACAAAAACCATTCGTGTGTCAAAATTTGAATACCAAAACCGCATTTTTCTCATTTTACTTTACACTTTGAAAAATTTTCACACATCTTGAATAATCTACTAAGTACTTTTTGGTCTATGGACGTAAATGTCAGAAGTCACCATCAAAATAGGTCATTGCTCCCGTCATATAAATCTCACCAAAACTAATTTTTAATACATTTTTAGAATTGCCTTTTTCTCAGTAAAACTAATATTTTTCTGTATTAACTTATCTGGTCAGAAACTAAGATAATGTTTGGTTTTACACTACACTTCTAATTACAATTTTACTTTTTTATTTTTCAAGCCTTTGCAATTTGACTTCGTGTTCCTCTGCCTTTTTTTATTGAATCTCATTTTAATTTATTGATGATAAAGGGGGATAAATGTAAATGCTGGAATCAAGTGTAATGCTAAAAGTATGATAGAAATTAAATCTCTCAACCTCTTTCAACTTTAAAAATTCTTCTTTCTTCACGATTGTTATGCTCAATTAACCATTCCATATTGAATGGATTTAGGATGTTCATCCAATATAACCTTTTTAAAACTAAAACAACATGTATTTACATTGTGTTTCTCTATCAAGTTTTGCATATCTGATTCCTCTATTTTCAGATGCATGTATTAATTAGTTCAAATAAACGATCTTTCACCAAATTACTTGTGCGATATCATGTACATTGAATCCTCCTAGATCCTAGTATAGTCCTTAGCCAATACCTTAAAATAAATGGAAATTGCTTGCTGCTTTTCACCATAAGTAACAAAACATCTAATAAATCACACAGGATTGATTTACTAGTTCCACGGATGCATCAAATTAAGAGAAAAACGTATTTTGGATTACAAACACCAGCTGAGACAACATAAAGAAGTTGAACAATGACATGATTGAGCACAAATCTTATTTCTACATCAACTTTTGCATAAAATGCCAAATTTAATCCTTCCCAAGTCCAAATGCAAGGGAGAGATTTGTCGCTTTAACAAAATTTACGGTTAAAATAAAATTTTAACTGTGACAATATCGTTTGCCATATTATAGTAATAGAACAATGGACCATGCAACAGCCCTTAATTCTTCTTCACATTATTCAAGTCCAAAAGACATCTTCAATCCCATAATGCCTTGGTAGAGCTTGTCGGGTTCAGGAAGAGACTTGGAGACACTATTCCTCTCCATGCACCTCTTAGCCCAGGCCATCAGCTTTGGACACTCGATCTCTGCACTAAAGTTGCCGACGATCTCATAGGTATGCATCCAACTGCAGAGTCCAATAACAGCAACGTCAAGATACCCAAACTTTTCACCCCCAAAGTAAAGTTTGTCTCCGAGGGCTTCCTCCTCCAGAGTCTTAATGGAGCTTATCAAGCCAATCTTTGCTGCTTCTTGCTCTTCTCCTTTTCTTGACCACGTGACTTGACGACCATATGCATACACCTGCAGTTCAATTACAGTACGTTATTTTAAAGAATCTTTCTTACACTTTCTTATAGTATATACATTAGTGTATCTGAGTGAATACATAAGAAATATGTATTTAGATCCGTTATTGATACATGCAGAAAAAATTAACTGAATCCTAAGCCTCTATACTGATGACATGATGGGAATATTATAGAGGTTTGCTGAGGACAGGATGCATGTTTACCTTCCTGTCAACAAAATCAGCCCAGAACCTGGCTTGAGCTCTCTCGTAAGGATCAGAAGGCAAGAGTGATGTTTTTCCTTTCCACGCCTTATCAATATATTCAACTATAATGAGGGATTCGCAAACAGGTTTTCCATTGTGAATCAGAACCGGAATCATCTTGTGAATTGGATTCATCTTCAAGAGCAACTCGCTTTTGTTGCCAGTAACTAGATCCTCATGTTTGTGCTCGTACTTGATTTCTTTTTCTTCCAGTGCAACTCTTGCCCTCATGCCATACATGCTAGTCCAGAAGTCTAGCAGAATTACCTCCTCACTTGCCTCACTCATTCTTGCAAATTTACCACAAATTCTAGAGGGTAGAATAGGTGCTGGTACGCATTTACATTGGAAATGGATAGTTGAGTATTTAAACTCGAACTCGATACTCCACTTGAGATTAAATTATTCACTTGCCATTTGATCTGGTAAAATGCCGTCCTCAGTCTTGATCATCATGCCAGTTGTATAACATGCAGTCCTCAGTCTCGATCGTGCCACCTTGTATATTCTAGTGTTGAGAGCTTATCGACGGAGAATCCAAAATTAGTTCCATCAAAGCCTCAGCCCTCATGAAGTTGTCCTTTCAGATGACAGTAACTTGGAACATTTAAAACCCGTTTGGATATCCGTATTTTTTTTAATTTCTTTTTTAATTTCTTTTTGTAGAAAAATATAGTGTAACGATTTGATACATGTGAGATAAAAAAATAATTGATAAATGTATTTATAAAAAAACGTAAAAATTTTTCTTTAATTAGAAAACAACAATCCAAACAAGATCCTAATATTAGGAAAAGCAAGCAATAAAAGATGCAAGCAATTGCGCATTTAAAGTTTAAAGTATTTTTACTTGTGCAAATTAAAGTAGTCGGGCTCTTTTAATTTATTTGCTTCAAATGACCCTGGTTTAAAGGATGTCTTGAGTAATCAGCCTTTTTGCTAAGCTTCAGTTAATTCTGAGCCAATAATGCTGAAAAAAGAATTTACAGAATTTATCTTTCTCAAAAGAGTACTTTCAAAAATGCATCTTTTTTTTTAGTAGCATTGTTTGAACTAATATCACTCACTCGAAATATGTCAAAAAATCTTCTCAACATTTTTCTTTTGCATAAAGTGCACAAACAAATTCTCCTAAATCAGTTTTTTTTTTGTTTTGAAGATTTCATATGGCATGGAACATCACGTCAAAATACTAAACTCAATTTTGCAAGTTAGAACAAGTAAAATCATTCCAAACTCCAAAAAGTTAAATGCATAAATACTTTAAGATCAAGTTTGATTCCTACGTAGCCGAATTTGCCTTTGATTTGATTAGGTTCTAACTTTCACTTCTGTCGGGACTCGAAAGCTCTCCGGATATGCACACATACGGGTAACAGACACGAGAGGTCTCCAGTTATTTCCATGCCAATGTTTGGCTGATGTCACCGGCTTCCATTTCCCAACATAGAATGGCTCAACGTACAAGATCAAAACTGACGGCTCTGAGTCGTTTGGTTGATGCTAATTGGATGAGATTACTTTTTAAGTTCTTTTTTTTTTCCTGTTTTTTTTTAAGAAAAAAAAATTTGTTTGTACCATAATTTTTGTCATTACGGGCAGGGGTTTTTAGCAATCGTTCCACACAATGAACCATGAACTATAGATATCTATAGTGGGTTGTGGATCATAAATTTATTTTGTACAACCACTATATGTGAATCAAGAACTCTTTTTTTGCCAACACATTTGGCAATTCCTGACTTGGCTGCTGTAACCCTATAACTATCTGGAATTCGGGACAGGAACTGTTGCAGCACTTGGTTAAGCAATTCGCTTATGCAAGACATTCCTCGTTTTGAGGAAGCACAACAGATATTAGCAACTTGTATGATCGATGAATGCACCATCTATTAATAGTAGCATCAGCATCGATTTGCAACTACTAAGCTAGAGTAATCATCCTCGTTGTGCTGCTAAAACTCAGGCTCAGGAGAAATGGAAGCTTCTCTTGTAGTATCTGCATTTCTGGATTATGAAATATGATGTGTAGCCCAAAAGTAAAACTTCAAACATCCATGGTAATGCATATTGAGGTAGAAATACAGCAGCACAAATTCTAACTCTGTAATATGATGCAAAGTCAACCATGCTTCAAAAGTTGAGATTGCTCAATCAAAAAATTTTCCTTTTTCCGTCTAACATTGTGGCTCAAGGCAGCCAAAAAAAATAAGAAGGACAAGTTTAACTGATGTAGTTAAACCATTGTAAGGAAATAAGAGAAGGCCTTTCCTAACTATTGTAAACCATTGCAGTTAAACCAAACTATCAATTTCTACTGTACCCTTTCCTAACTACATTCCTGGCTCCTCATGATCTTTCAGATATGAAAGAAAAGCAAGAAACAGAAGAAGAAAGAATCCACCATATAAATACCAATATCCACCTCCACCATTTCCCCCACCGCCTCCTCCGCCACCTCTTCCAGGACCTCCACCACCTCCTGGAGGAACTCTAGGGCCATTGTCACTGAGCTTCGGTGCCATTATATCACCTGATGCATAGCCACGTAAATATAGTACATATCTAGAAGCAAATGCAAAACTTCCTATGCCTAATTAAAATCTTGTAATTGGGTAAAACAGAGCTGGCAGCGAGCATATGCATAAAAGATTAAGCAACAAAAATCCACAAGATGATATACAATTATGAATATTACCTTTAATTCGAGGCATCGCAAGTGTTGGATGTCTTTCTACACTGGCTAGAGCTTGTATGGCAACACATCTTGCAGCCTGCAAAAGAAATTCATGGCAGAACTAAGAAAAATAAACTGGCGGGATTACTATTAAGTGATTATTAACATGCGACAGAAAAATTGGAAAACTGAAAGCAATGCAGCATGGCAACGTTTAATTAAGCTCTAGTACTATCCGGTAAGGATAAACAAGACGAATTTGTTACAGCAAACTTACCAAAGATGCTTGAAAGATCATTGAGGCCGACTTTCTCTGATTTTTATGTCTCATGGATCTTGCTTCACCAAACGGTTCGCGTGCTGCGGCGCACATCTGCAATGTTTTACAGTCCAATGTCTTGATAAAGTTTAACTGATTTTTCTTCTTGGACTGACGATTGATTTTCGCTACAAGAGAGCATCAAAGGTTATTCAACAAAATCAGTCGCGATTGTTTCCCTAACCATAGCCCATTAAAGATTCAACCATTGCATAAATATCAGATTTTAGTACAACTGAACTTTATCATTCCAAAACTCAACCATTTGGGTTGATGCTAACAGAAACTTTGTAATGATAACAACAAGAAGAATTGGCACCAACTGGTTAAATTTGCGACATAGATTACCTGAGAAAATAGTATGACATGGTGGTATTTCTGGTGCAGGGATGGTGATCCTACTTCCACTCCCAGTTATCATCGACATGCTGGTAAACCAAAGGAATTACCTGAAACGAAAGTTCATCTTATACCACAACACGAACTGCAGCTGAAATGTACATTTGATCTTAAATTTCTTGATCCTGGTCTCATAACCCTGTTCCAATTTCCACTAAGAAAATAGCAAGAGCAAACGGCCAAAACATCCCACAAGGCAACAAAAGCTTCTCTTTTCTATCCAAAATCCACAAAAATCTTTTCTTTGGTATACATATTACAGAGAACATCACAACTTCTGATTACAACCCAACAGCAAAATAGATAACCACAATCTAAAACTGCGGTTACTGACCATGTTTAAGCCGTAACAAAAGGCCCGTCCTTCCCACAACCAGAATATTAATCTATAAAGCATCCAACCCTGCTTGAGAAAAGGAAGTATTTATTCGACTTTGACCCCTTAAGTTTTTTACACCAAGTTTTCATTTTGGACACTTTAAAGGTTCAAAAGCATCCTAATTCATCCAAAATTGTTCAGAGTATCAACAAAAAACTTTCATACAAATTCATGCACATGATCATCACGTCATATACAACACGCATGGACATTCATCAATATCATCGAACAGGTGGTAATCACGAGCGGAACCATACCACAGCGGACAAGGTCTTACCGTTTTTAAAACGAAATAGCAAGTTTGACCGGGTTCACACAGGGATAAAAAATTAACAGGAATTTCCTTAAAAGATCTGCACCAAACAAACACTAAGAAAAAGGGCCAATTTTATTCAAGTACAGAATGGTAGACGATCGTGAAAGGGAGAAGCAGTAGGGAAGTGAAGGTCGGGAAACATACAGGGGCCCCGGCCGCCGGGGGGGGGGGATGTGGTGGTGGAAAGTTGGAAACAGAGGAGGAGCGAGGCAAGGGGAGGAAGAAGAGACGGTGAAGAAGACCATTGGACCAGGCCAACTTGCTTGTTTAGTACGCAAAACGTTTAAAAACCTAAATTTCATTGGAAATAGGCCAAGAGCGGAGAGCCCAATCAAGCCCAAAGGGAGCATTTCATTGGCAATTGGCCCAGATCTCAATGAAGGCCGAGGGCCAACTTCTAGATCAGAAGAAAGTTTGCATTTTACCAATCCAATTTGATTTGAGTGCTGTCATTGTTATTGTAGTTTATACATTTTCCCTGATTTTTTTAAAAGACTTTTTGAAATATTTTAATAGTTGAGAAGTGTCTATGGCGTGATATTATAGAAAACTAGATTAGGAAATAGTATTTTAATGGATATGTCTAGAGTTTAGAAATGAAAAAAAAAAGATGAAGAAAATTGGGTTTGGGAGGCTAAAATATCATTTTACTATCTCCCAATTGCTTTAATCATTATGATTAATTTTGGTCGCAATGAACTTGTTCCAAATTCTATTCAAATTTCTTGGTTACATGCATCAGGACTCATGTGTTTTCACAAAAACTAGTAATTACAATTCCAAAAAAAAAAAAAAAGGCACCAGTCTGCTTTTTTAATCAATGGCGAACACGTAAATTTTTTTTTTTATAAAAGGCAAATTTTATTAACGGGTGACATTGAACATGTAATTGATGAAAATATGACTGCACTTATTATTTGACCAATTACAAGAAAGCCCTATAGTACTTTTCAACAATGATTTTTTTTTTCTATGATGAAGCAATAAGCATTCAATTTTGATTGATTGCTAAAACTCAATACGTTTCTAGGGTCATGATAATTCTAACTAACAATTCAATCCTTTTGCTCTGAATTATACCATTTCAACCTTGGTGAACTTCTATATTTTACTCCTCCCACGGTATCTCCGGTTGAACTTTTTTGGTAGTTCATTCTTTCCTCCTCCTCCTCTCTACTCTCTCTTCTCCTTTGTTGCTAATTTATTCGATACTTGCTATTCCCGTTCTTCCTTATTGTTTATAAGAAGAGGGCTTGTTTAATTTTGAGAAAATATTTCAATCTTCTGATATAGTTTCTTAGAACAGTGCTATTTAGCACGACTCAAGTTTGATCAAATTACATCTCCATTCTTGTTAGCATTGTTTGGGTTTTTTTTCAACACATTTTGCATTCTGCCAAAAAAAAAAGTATCTGATTAAAGATTGCAAAACTAGCAGGATTATTTGTCACCAGTGGGAACATGAAGTCAACTACTGCAAACAAGAAATGACTGGCCAAAGCTGCCATACAAATTGAAGAGGCAGCATTTCTTCCAACTTTTAAGTCCTATGGATGTTGTACCACAAAATGCCAAATGGTTGACCAAATTTGCTTATTCAACAAACAGGGAACGCAGAGTCGAATACCAAGATTTTTGTACCAACACCCAAGAGGAACATACACCCATTAATCCTTTTTGCATGAATCAGATGAGCATGCAAAAAAGAAAAACTAATACTACATTAGAAAGATAGCTAGGCAACTAGTGATAGAGCAAGTCTAAAACAATTAAAAGAAGCTCAAGGAATTATGGATCTTGAACAAGTTTACGATGTCATCGCTCAAACACAAAACCATGAAAATTTACTCTTGAAAAAACATAAGCATTTGAATAAATTCAAAAGGCAAAACCAAAAAAGAAAAAAAGAAGAGGATAACCTCAACGAATTCTTTCTATTATTCAAGGATGATTTCTTGAAAGTCCTGGATTTTTGTTGAGAGCGACTTTGCATGGGAAAAAAAAGGCAAAAGGGCTAATGGTGAATTTTACCGTCTGTTTCAATTGTCGTGCATTGTCGTCTGGCTGAGGCCTGGCCCAATTCAACCGAGTACTAAACAACGGCCCATCCTTGCAGCGTTGTGCTATTTGTAAAAGTCTCTCGTCTTTACTTCTCTGAAAATTAATTTTGCTCAAAACATTAGAAGAACCTATATTGAACGGGTAGTTAAATATATTTTTGTTTGCAAATTATTCTAGGTTCTTACATAAAAATATGTGCCACTTTCTTTTCTAAAGCTTAAAGGTGTCATACTATAATAGGTTAAGAACGTATCACTTGTAACTTTTTGAAGAATTAATAACGGCTCAAATTCTTATAGTTTGGTAAAAAGAGTTAGGTGATTTAATTCTCATTTGGGATTTTTTTTTTGTTTATAGGTGTAACTTTGATTCAATCATTTAACTCTCAATAGCTTATAAATTTGAATTAATCTTTTATATATTGACAATGTACACATTAGTAGGGTAGAATGCATGTCACATATAAAAAAGTTTAGATTTTAAATTCAAATTGTAATTAGTTATCATGCATGTAAATTGGGCAGTGTATACATTGTTAGTATATAAAAAAATTAATCTTATTATAATATAAGTTCACATCAAATACGAACCTAAAAACAGTGCCTCTAAGGGAAAAAGTCAATTTAATTGTTTCAACTATTTTTTTAAGTTTTTTTTTCATTTTCAAATTAGAGTGAAATTTGTGTTCTCTGTACATCTAAATATAAAAAGAAAAATAATGCTAGTCCAATTTTATTGTCCACGGCCGACAGAGAGTTAGTGGAAATATGAATGGATTGGTGACCATGGCTTTACCGGTAAGGCAACAGGAAGATGAGTAAACAGCTAAACATGAACACCAATCTTTAGTAAACCAGTCAAATATAGGCACCTTAAATGAAAACAGTCCGCAACCAAACAAAAAAAAAAATCAACTTTTGGTAGCCAACAGTCCTCAAGATTAGATGGTTGATGTCATTTCATTTAGTCATCTGCCAAAAATTCTGCGCTCTAGAAGGAGATTGCATATAGTTTTCCAAGGTTTGCCAAACCCATTGATATAAAAGTCGGCAGGTGCTAGAGATTCCAATTCATCCCTCCACTATGGACTCATCTCCTCTTCGAAGTCCATCTTCAAATCATGACATTCCACACACTAGTAGTAATTTGTTACAGGTAAAGAAACGAGACAAGACCCAAAAAAAAAAGGGGGTGGTGAAAAGAGAGGATACCGAATATACCAGAATCCTAATTGGCAATTGAAAAATTTCCCATATTGTTAGGCCAAGAAGCAATGGCCTGAGATCATGATCCGAGAATTCCCATGACAAATCGCAATCTTTGTCCCGAGTTTAGTACACATACATGGTACAAAGTCCAATCCAGTTTCCACCCCACTAAAGCATCAAAATTTTCAAACCTTACACAAGAAAAAAAATGATGATCATGAGTGCAAGAAGAAGAAGAAGAAGGAGATTAGAAGCAAGTGGCTGTGCAATTGCTGCAGCAAACCACCAACAGCACTCACTCGCATGCACATTCATGTACTCACAACTGTAAAGTTTCCGTTGACTCTTTTATCTTTCTCTCCTTTGGATCGTGACCTTCACGGTCCATCTCTTGCTTCTTGCCTTATCAATCAGTCACGGAAGAAAAGAAATGCATTATTTTCCCCCACCCTCTACTCTCTAGGCCGTGCTCTTTCTCTCCTACGCCTTATCCTTTTCTTTCTATTGCTCATCAGTATCATCATTGCTATTCACGCTTGAACTAAAATCAAATTCCCATTAGAACAGGGCCCTTCTTCTAGTTTTTGTTACTTCTTGCCCCGTATGCTGGTCCTTCGTGGTCCACTGTTTGAACTAATATTGAAATTGAAGGGTCATGGCTAAGACACATTTGAGCATTTTGGTCCTCTGTATCCTGTTGCAGAGTCCTTAATAAAAGCTTTCTTTATGCAATCAGGCTTTTGTCTTTAGGCCTCTGTAGCACTTCGACTGTTACTCGATTGTCTTTCCCCGTTCAGATTGTCTAGCTTTGCTTATCTGCTACTTATCATCCTCAACAACCCAAGTTGTCTATCTAATTTGTTAGGCTTATCTTTAAATTAGAGATTGAAGTGAACAATAATTCCCTTACTCAGGATTCTTTTAGATTCTTTCGATTAATATCAGTGAGTGTATCTTTCTTCCATACACTTCTTGTTAGTCCCTTGTGAATAGACAATGCTGCAGGATCATCGGGCGAGTGCAATTTGATCTTTCTTCAGGCCTTCTAATTTTTCATTTTTGCTTTCCAGCACGTGACCTTTCCTGCTTTTTTCCACTGAAAATGGAGAACAGTTGGATTTTTGAAATTCAAAAGCATTTGCTACTATTCTTGATCTGTAGCTGCATGGTCATATCTGTTCAATCTGTGAATGAAGAGGGATCAATTCTCTTGGAGTTCAAAGTTTCCTTTCAGACCCCAGTGGCAATCTGCAAAGCTGGGATGGTTTGGATTCTAATCCTTGTAACTGGACTGGTATAGGCTGTACTGATGAATATAAGGTGACTTCCATAAATCTCAGTCGCCTGAACTTGTCCGGTACTCTATCTTCAAGCATTTGTAAGCTTCCTTACTTAACTGAGTTCAATGTATCGACAAACTTCATTTCCGGTCCCATTCCTGCTGATTTTGCAATCTGTCGTAGTCTTGAGATTTTAGACCTTTGTACAAATAGGCTCCACAGCAAAATTCCAGCCCAACTTTACAACATTACATCCCTCAGGGAGCTTTATCTGTGTGAGAATTACATTTTTGGAGAAGTCCAAGAGGAAATTGGAAATATGGCTTCAATTGAAGAGCTTGTAGTTTACAGTAACAATCTTACTGGAATAATTCCATCATCCATTGGCAGATTGAAAAAGCTTAGGATCATAAGGGCAGGTCGAAATTATCTGTCGGGTCCAATTCCAGCAGAAATTAGTGAATGTGAAAGCTTGGAAGTCCTTGGACTGGCTGAAAACCAGCTGGAAGGTTCTTTTCCAGTTGAGCTTCAAAAGCTTGTCAATCTTAACTGCTTGATTCTCTGGAAGAATCTTTTTTATGGTGAGATTCCTCCTGAAGTTGGGAATTTTAGTAGGTTAGAATTGCTTGCTTTGCATGAAAATGCATTCATTGGCTCCCTCCCTAAAGAGCTGGGGAAGTTATCTCACCTGAAAAGATTATACGTATACACAAACCAAATAAATGGGACAATCCCAAGAGAATTGGGGAATTGTTCAAGTGCATCTGAGATTGATCTTTCTGAAAATGACTTGACTGGCTTCATCCCAAAGGAGTTGGGACAAATTCCGAATCTTTGGTTGCTTCATCTTTTCGAAAATATCTTACAAGGAGACATTCCGAGGGAGCTAGGACAGTTGAAGCAGCTCAGTAAATTAGATTTGTCAATAAATAATTTGACTGGAACTATCCCTGCAGAGCTTCAAAACCTGCAGAGCTTGGAGAATTTACAGCTTTTCGACAATCATCTTGAAGGGATCATTCCTCCGTTACTTGGACTAAATAGCAGGCTTCAAGTTGTTGACATGTCCATGAACAATCTTGTAGGCAGCATACCAGCACAGCTTTGCAGGTACCACACAATGATGTTTCTTAGCCTTGGGTCAAATAATTTGTCTGGAAACATTCCACATGGCCTAAAAACTTGCAAATCTCTGGAGACACTCATGTTGGGAGACAATATGCTCACTGGAAGCCTTTCGATTGAATTGTCCAAACTTCAGAATCTTTCGGCTCTTGAGCTCTTTCATAACAGGTTTTCAGGATTCATACCCCCAGAAGTAGGCAATCTAACGAATTTAGAAAGGTTGCTCTTGTCAGGCAACTATTTCTTTGGAAATATCCCTTCTGAGATTGGTAAACTTGTGAAGCTTGTTGCATTCAACGTCTCTTCTAATCGACTTTCTGGGGGCGTTCCTCATGAATTGGGAAATTGTGTTAAACTTCAGAGGCTTGACCTTAGTGGGAACTTTTTCACAGGATATCTTCCAGAAAAACTTGGAATGCTGACAAATTTGGAACGACTCAAGCTGTCAGATAATAAACTTAGTGGATTAATCCCAAGTAGTTTGGGAGGCCTAATACGACTTACTGAACTAGAAATTGGGGGCAACTTCTTTTCCGGGAATATTCCTGTTGAGCTTGGTAAGGTTACTGCTCTTCAGATATCCCTCAACCTTAGTCATAATATGCTCAATGGCACCATTCCTGTCAACCTGGGGAGCTTGCAAATGCTTGAATCGCTCTATCTCAATGACAATCAGCTTTCTGGTGAAATTCCCAGTGCAATAGGAGGCTTAATGAGTCTCACTGTCTGCAACCTCTCCAACAACAACCTGGTTGGGATGATACCAAGCACCCCTGCTTTCCAGAAGATGGACCCAAGCAATTTTGCTGGAAATGCAGGTTTATGCGGACTGGGTTCATATCATTGTCATCCATCTACTAATACCTCATCAGCCCCAAAATTGAGCTGGTTGAAGCAAGGTTCTTCCAAGGAAACATTGGTTAGCATTGTCTGCGCTATTGTTGGATTGATCTCTTTGACTTTCATTCTCTCTCTTTGTTGGGTTATAAAGCACCAAAAACCTTCTTTTATCTCACTTGAAGATCAAGTAAGACCTGAAGTCTTAGAAAACTATTACTTTCCAAAAGAAGGTTTCACATATCAGGACATTGTGGAAGCTACTGGCAACTTCTCAGACAGTGCAGTGATAGGAAGTGGAGCCTGTGGCACAGTCTACAAGGCCGTAATGGCTGATGGTGAGGTCATTGCTGTTAAAAAGCTGAAAGGCCGTGGAGAAGCACCTAGTTCGGACAATAGCTTTCATGCTGAAGTATCAACTCTTGGCAAGATTAGGCACAGGAACATTGTAAAGCTTTATGGCTTCTGTTATCATCAGGATTCCAATCTTCTCTTGTATGAGTACATGGAAAATGGAAGTCTAGGAGAACTTTTGCGTGGCAACAGAAGTTGTTTGCTGGACTGGAACGCACGCTACAAAATTGCTCTTGGAGCAGCTGAAGGTTTATGCTATCTTCATTACGATTGTAAGCCCCAGATCATTCACAGAGATATAAAATCAAACAACATTCTCCTTGATGAGTTGTTCCAGGCACATGTGGGAGATTTTGGCTTGGCAAAGTTGATTGACTTATCCTACTCAAAGTCCATGTCTGCTGTTGCTGGCTCATATGGGTATATTGCTCCTGGTAAGAATATTACAAGTGATTCTGATGCTTTCTCCCTTGTGATTCAATTATAGCTTAATGTAGTGCTGATACTTCCTCTACTCTAGTAATGGTCTTGGACAAGCATCAGTATTTCACCCTGGGCATTTTCTGAAAAAAATTAACATCTGTAATAAACATCGTGTCTGATAAAAAAGATGTTGTGTCGAGCATAACATTAAGCTGTAAGAAGTTCTATCGTTGCTAATTTTTCTTTTGGACACTGAGGAATATCTGTGGCTTTTCTCTTCATTGCAGAATATGCTTACACACTGAAAGTTACAGAGAAATCTGATATCTATAGCTTTGGAGTTGTTTTATTGGAACTAATCACTGGGAAGTCTCCTGTTCAACCTCTCGATCAAGGAGGCGATTTGGTCACTTGGGTAAAACGATCAATTCATAAAGCTGTACAAATTTCAGAAGTGTACGACAAACGGCTAGACCTCACTATAAGGAGGACTAATGAAGAGATAGCTCTTGTTCTTAAGATCGCATTGTTCTGTACCAGTACCTCTCCTCTCAGCAGACCAACAATGCGAGAAGTCGTAGCCATGCTGATTGATGCTAGGGAGAATGCGAGCAATTCACCATCATCTCCAACATCGGAAACTCCCTTGAACGAGGATGGCTCTTATAAAGGTAGCTAAATCCTCTCATCTCATATGTTCGTGCATTATGCATATTAGCCCTCATCTTGGCTTCCCTACTTTATATCAGTGCCAATGGTGATAAATGTGTTATCAGGAGGTTGGAATAACATTGAGTATCTACTGTATATTTTGCAGGTTTTAATGAGCCATAAGTTCTGCTTCATCCTAGGAGAATAGCAGCTGCAGATTTTGTACTCCTGGGTTTTTATTTATTTATTTTATTAGGCATCAGTATGTCGAGGCAAGTTAATCTGTATCGATCATTTGAATGGCATATGATTCCTAACATGTAAAAAAAGATGTTCAGATTTAATGACAGAAATCTCATGTTTCTCAATCTCATGTCCTATTCAAGAAAAGAAAAAAGGACGAATAAAATGCAAATATGTATATCGATTTGCCCCTGTGAATTTAAAGAGATGCATCTTTCGTGCAAGTAACAATGCTGCTTTCCCGGATCCAATATCACTTCAAATTATTACCATTAATGTAATGATTAGAATGAATAACCATTAACTCATCTTCAGTTACACTCAGAAACCTTTTCAAGACCTCTGTCTAATTGAATTACGTCTTCATAGGATGAATGATTCGTCTTCCTTTCATTCAATGGTAACATCGGTTTGTGTTAAACTTCTGTCTTCCTATCTTCTCCTGCGTAAATTCCCCGTCTCTTCCTCACCTCCATTCAGTACTGCTATATAAATCCACACCTCCTCGTCCAATAATGTACTGTTTTCTCTGCTTCTTTCTTCCGCATTTCTAAACCCAAGGGGCCAAAAAAAAAAAAACAATGGCATACACTTCCAGACTCCTGTTAATAGCTTTCCTAGTCTTTTCTTTTTCATCAGTCACAGTCATTTCCAGGGAACTTAAGCCCAAATCGTCAACCCTGTGGGAGAGGCTAAAACTAGACGAAGACGGCACATCTACTTGCTGGACACATTGTTTGAGCTTCAATCCTGCACTGGTGAAGTTGTTCTCTTCTTCCTCAATGGGGAAACATACCTTGGTCCAAGCTGCTGCAATGCAATAAGAACCATTGAACACCATTGTTGGCCATCCATGCTTGGCTCTGTTGGCATCAATTCTGAAGAAAGTGACATTCTTCTTGGCTACTGTGATGCAAATGAAGGTTCAAATCCCACTTCCCCTCCACGAGCTCTCAATCCCACGTCCCGCGACATGAATCCTTAGACATTATCAAAATCTAAGCTACCTGTGGATGAATAAAAACTCTTCTATTAGAGCTACAACAGCCTTGTTGTTGCATGCAATGCATCAGTTTCCTCCATGTGAAGGCATATTATAGCATGATTAGTAGTAGTAGTGGTTTACATATTTTGACAAATGCGCTTCTTCTAATCTCATCGTATTTGAATCTTGTCACCAGGCTACCAGATGAAATTTCTATTTGTTCCTTATTACTACTATTGTTTCATCTCCTTCTTCTTGGGAAATAACTAATTGCTTTCATAAATTTAAAGAAAAAAAAAATATTACACCAAAATTGGCATTAGAATGTGTACTCGTCCAATTCTAATGATGGGCCAGTCGAGGAATGAGCCCATATTCTACCATCCCAGTTTTGACCCAAATCCACTAAATTTATCAATTAAATAATAAGTGTAATTGGCCTTAACCCTTGAGCAGGAGAAATTTTTCTGGAGAAACTGCAGGTATCTTAGGTTGCAAGTTGACAATATTTTTATTCGCCATGAAACTTATGGTCATGTTCTTTTTTCAGTGTTGAGCTGTCTCGGAAGAAATTTCCAGCTAAACTTGTTAGTACTGAGAAGTAAAAAATCTGGATATTGTTACGAATCTACAACTTAGCTTGATCATATTCTTGACTATTGGTTTATTGAAAGTCAAACCCCTCCTCTCTTTCCTGCTAGTTGCTTCAGTGAAGATGAGAATTCTTTTTTTTTTTTATTTGTTTTGGGTAAGTTGATGATCCATCATGTTTCTTCCACATGTCCTGTAATATATATGTTTCATTTAAATCTAGTACAGAATTGGGCATTCCAGATGAATTACAGCATTACATCTCCAACGTCTTTCAAACATGGTTCCGCTAAAATCCGCATGAATGTGTAAACTTGCACATAAAGAAAAATACGCACACAAGAAAGGCATGAAATTGATGACAAGCAGCAAAAGATAGTAAATTGGTTGGTGGCCTCAGGATATTAATTAGGGGTAATTTCATAAACCTCCCCTCAGGCTTCTAACAATTGTAGCCTAGGCCATCTTTCTTGAGGATTAAAAATTATGCTTACCTCTCTTGATGTTATGAACAGACTATAATAGCTTTGACAACTCTACAAATCCCACGTAAAAGTGAGTGTAAAGAGAAAAAGAAAACTATATTTTGCAAATATTTCTTTATCCAAAAACTCTAACCTCATTTCACTTAATACCTTATATTCAGTTCTTAGATCATTTGAACGGACTTCTTTCTTAGTTTTATAAATAGTCGACTAGCAGGGATGCATTTGTTAAAAATAGTTTCTTCACAACTTACTTAGAAAAACAAAAAAAAAAAGAAAAAGAAATCCAAACATTAAAAAATAATGCCTTAAAACATGGCCTAAATTTTACCATAAAGAACTATCTTAAAATTTTTTTACTTAACAAGTAATGCTAATTCTTGATTTCTTTTATCATTCAATTTGTTTTGTAAATCAAATAGGGGCAAAATAGGATATTCATTAGACTTTTTGTATTTGTTATCAAAACATACTTTCTAGCGGAGGTTTATGGGGTTTCTCAAACCTCAAGAGAGATGGCTGCAATTCTTAAAAATCTTAGGGGAGGTTTCTGAAATTATCCCTATTGATTAAGCAACGAGCTATCGCAAGATTTTTCAATATTAGGTAATTGAGATCTTTAAAATAAATTTATAAGAGGGCAAGTATGCCATGGTAATGATATCAACCTACTTGTGGAATTGAGATTTACCAAGTGCATAAGAGTAATTAATTAGATCTAATATCAATTGTCTCGCGCGATCAACTCAAACATAAGAGTGCTAAACTTTGCAAAACCAATTTATAAAAGAATGAAGGCCAACAGATTAACTATGAAATTACCTTTTTTTCAGAAGAAAAGAATAAAGGCAAGAAGTGCTAGATGTAGATGATGAACATCGAGCGTTTATTCATTAGTGTACACTTTCATTTACAAATCTGTGAACTAACTCAAGAAATCTCATCTCCAACAAAACTGATCTATTCTCTCACCCCCGTACTTTGACAAAACAAGTTCAAAGTATATCCAAAAAATCCTAAAAAACAGACAAGAAAAAAAAAAGTTGTAAGATTTGAAGCAACAAAAGAGTACTAATGATCCATCATCTCAAACACATTTTCTAACCTTATTATTCACATAACAGTAATAGTTCTGATTAGACTTTAAACTGTACTTAGCCCCCTTAATCCTCATAAAATTACACAGCCTCTTCCACCAGCAACGCCGCCTTCTAGGGGAGGATGACAGTCCGCTCACGTGACTCGCGTGCGGTTTACTCTTACTCCTCTTCACCGCCAGCCCACGCAGCTCCGGCGGCCGGTATGCCCGGATCAACGGCCACTTAACTCCGTGAAAAAACGGGTGCCGTTTAATATCCGTCGCACCCCTGGCGCACCCTAGCCTCTTCCGCGGATCCTTCACCAACAACCTCTCTATCAAGTCCCCTGCCTCAGCCATTCCTACCTCCTCCCTCTCTCTCTCGTCCACGTAAAACCTCACCCCTTTGGTCGACGCTATATTGCGCAGGGTTGACTCTTTACTGCCACCTTTGAACGGTGTCGTACCGCATAAAAGCTCGTATATCAACACCCCAAACGCCCACCAGTCCACTCCGTTACCGTGGCCGTTTCCACTAACTAGCTCTGGAGCCAAATATTCATGCGTCCCAACGCAGGATCTCGAAAACGCCGTCGTTGGCTCCGCGACGAATTCCATAACCGTTTCTTGCCTTTGATGTCGTCCATCGAAACAATTGCATGTTCTTCTTCTATGGCGTTTCCTGGTGGTTCCCGGATTAATGTGGGTCCTACTTTCCAATTTTGGTGAAATATCGGATTTAAAACATAAATCAAAATCGGATAACATGATATGGCCATTTTCGCGGATTAGAATGTTTTCTGGCTTCAAATCACGATAAACAATCCCGAGTGCGTGCAAGTATTCAAGGGCTACTAATACTTCAGCTGCGTAGAACCTGACCGCATCAACTGGTAGCCGGTTATTTGGTTGCTTGCGGAGCAAGGAATGTAGATCACCGTTAGGACAGTAATCAATGAGGAGGCAAGTGTAGTGGGAGACTTCCAAATGAGCATAGAGCGTAGGGAGAAAAGGGTGGTCGAGGGAGGAGAGGATTTCGGCCTCGGTCTGGACATGGGAGAGTTTTTTAGACGTGAGGGAGTCTCGATCGACGACCTTAAGGGCGAAGTTAGCGTGATCGTAGTCACGCAGACGGCAGAGGAAGACGCGGCCGAGGTTTCCGGACCCGACTAGGCGGAGGAGCTTGAGGTGGGGGAGGTGGAGTGCTCCATCGGAGGAGAGTGTGGTGGCAGCTTTGATGGCAGCCCAGTTGGGATCATGTCGGCGGTGGGCACGACGGTGGAGGTTGGGGATGGAGGTGGATGAAGAAGTGGGATTTGAAGTGGACGAAAGACAGGACTCGTTGAAGCTGAGAGTGAGGCTGCTTCTTGCAAGACTGCTCCGGGCACTGAAAGTCCGGTCGGTGGTGGTGGTGGTACAGCTGGTGAAACTGAGGTCGAGGTCGGAGTCCGGTGGATAATGGGTTTCTTCTTCCATTATGAGTTTTGCCAAAAATATGATGTATGAGGTTTTGAGGGTTCAGCTGAGGCCTGCTTATAAAGGATGGTGCTGTCGAAAACCAATGGGCTGCTGGGGAGGGGGACAAAAAATTAACATAATGACGTGTTTGGTTGACCCAACTGTTGAGAAATATGAAAGAGAGAGAGTGGGACTTGGGAGGCCAATACAGTGAGAATAGTTAGGTGTTTGAGAGGTTGACCCAATTAAGGAGCTGATAATAATAAAGATGTAGAATAAAAGAGTATTAATTAATTTAATGGCCATCCATAAACCCTTAAATTTGTTGATAGCAATGGGTTTTGAGCCCCAAATTTTTTCTTGTGAATAGAAAAAGGAGAATATTAGCGGATGCAAGTAGAAATCAAATGTAGTCTAATGGTCAATATTTTCTTTCCTCATAATTTTACAACCAAATGATTACCGTAAATATTCAAATAGATTTGATTCACAAGTTTACTTGTAGATCATGTCACACACACACATATATATATATACACAAATAGTCCAATTAGTTACTATCACTTAGGGTGGTGGATTTGATAAATTTGAAATTTGAAAACTGAAGTTTGAAATTTGAAATCTGAAGTCTGAATCTATTAAGTTATTGAATTGTTAAGTATTAAATCTAATACATTTGACTGTATATTACATTCAGTGATAAGTGAATAGGTCAATTTAGTGTCACTTAATCAATTCAAATGTTCAAATTTTTATTATAAAACGGTCTGAATATATGAAGATCTGATTCCATCAATTTTAAATATTGAATTGAGTTATCAAATAAGCCTTGCTATTACATGTACCATCACATGTAATTATAGAATAGATGTACAAGTAAAATTTTTAACTAGACTTACCTAAGTATTGTCCATTATTGTTTGGATTGTAAATTATTCATTCCCTATCTCTTTCTAGGGAGCAGTACTGATTAGGAAAACGAAATGGGGCATTAATGCGAGTTTGAGGAATTTGGAGGCAAGCTCTGAAACAGCTGCCGGTGAGTGTTGAGCAAGTGATTAAAGCCGCGTTGATGTTTACATTGGGAGCAGTAAGATGCTAAAAAATTAATGTTGGTTGGTGTCGTTGGAAGCTGATAATAGTAGTAATATTAATTGTATGACACATGAGAAATCGAGGGCTGAGGAGGCAATAATTAACGGCTGGTCGGTAAGATTTGCAGCTGCCTTACGCCAACCTTCCTTCGTCTTGCTTTCTCAATGTAATATGCTACACTAAATTAATAGTGTGTGCCATTATTAGAACATCAATTATCTTAGCAGACTTTTTGTTTAGTTCATAGTAGTGGTCGTATTATATTACGAGTGTTAAAGCTGACTCTTTATGCCATAGTGTGATTGGGTTGGAGTAGAAAGTTGTGACACACAAAGTAATGTCATTACTGAATTCAAGACTAATAATTTAGGTAGCAGCTGTGGGAACAGATGAGCTTCATGAGATCATGGTGGCAGTTGAAGATGGTAGTATGTGGACTATGTGTGTTTTGCTGTAGTAAAATGTTTTTCTTCCCCACTTGGTTAATTTTCTAGTTGTATACTCCCACCTTCAATGGGACGTGAACCTGAATGCACTCAGTTATCCAACCACTTTAATAGTCTTGATTTTTTTTTTCATATAATTTTAAAAAAATTAATTAATTTTATTAAAAAAGTAAATTTAGTTTAATATTTTTCTAAAATATTCTTACATTAATATTAAGAATATCACTGATCACTGTACCTTCACATTAATTATAACATCAATAATGATAGTATGTTGTACCATTCAAGACATATATCAAAGCGAAAAAGTTGGCTGTATTAAATAAAATAGGTTATATAATATACCTTATTCGATAATTGTTTTGAATCATGTTTTCAATAGTGCAACTTTCCACTAGTATTGTTATTGGAACTAATGTAAAGATATATGATTAGTTCTATTCCTAATATTAATGTAAGGATATTTTAGAAAAAATAGTAGTCTATATTTTCTTTTCTAACAAAGTTAACTAGTAATTTTTTTAAATTATGTGAAAAAAAATCAAGATTATCAAATTGAGACAGAGGAAGTAGTATTTTATTTCATGCACCAAATGCCAATGTTTTTGTTTGTTTGCATTGCAAGAGTTGTTTTATTGAGCTTCATTGCCTCTCAAATATTTGCATTGGTGTTAGTTGCATTGATGGCTCTACAAAGCATAAACTTCTTAATGTCACCTACTAGGTTCCTTGGTAATTGTCTTTTTTTTTTAAGAAAAAAAAAGAATTTAATTGCTTGCTCATCTTCTCGGGTTAGCAATCTAATCAAACATAAAATAAACAACATTTCACTATTTACATCCTCAATTAAATTAAACTACTCGTGAAACTTTGGTCCTTGACTTCTTCCTCCTCATCCTTATCAGCATCAGCAACAAATTTCACCGTTCCACATTGGAAGACGGTTCAGGCCGAAAGTCACCGGAGCCGCCCTACGTGTACCGAACTAATTGCTCTAAACACACTCTTTAACTTAAATATTATAACTAAATAACTAAATGGAGTTTCAATGGCTCTCAAATGAGGGTTCTTAAAATTCTTTTTTTTTTTTTTTTTTACCGTCGGGTTCAAGATGTGAATTTTGTGTCTAATAATTGGAATCGAAAAAAATGTAGAAGGGTGAATGGATAAAAAAAAATAGAATATAAAACGAAATTTAATTGGATGGTATGAGCTTAGTATTGAGGATATAGAAAACTAGGGAGATAAATGGACCCATGTGATGGGCCATGTAACCGCCAGTTCCCCCCATTTATTCTGGGACCCAGGTGTAACGTTAGACGATGCTGTCTGCCACGTGGTCAACACCGGGCCTACAATGTCGCTTCTTCCTTTCAGCCCAGATTCATTTCTCAGCTCAAAGTGAAATTAATTCTCTGAAAACAAATTATATAAGATATGTTAGGATATTATAGTGGTAAAATACAAAAATAGGAAATTGTTTCTGGTACATAGTATAAGTCATCAATAATGTCTTACCTATCGAGTTAATGCTTCATAATTCAGGGAAAAAAATATGCACAAATAATTGATCCTGCCATTGGCACGTGATCATTGGGTGACGTTGCTCAAATTTGTTTTCTTGTATTTTTTTTTTTTGGGAAGCCATCATTTTCAGCACGTGATTGTGGGGTTTAGCTCAAAGTTGCGGTAATTCTGCCCTTGGGCTTCTATCTCAACGCTGCATTCGGTGGCAATTGGTTCCTCGAAATCAAGCCCCCGTTTGTCACTTGAGTTTTTTGCTAAGTTTATCTGTTATAAATTTTTTAATAATTTTATTTACAATAATATCAAAAAACTTTTAAAAAATTTTTAAACTATATACTTCAAAATATTCAAAAAAACACGCTTCAGAATTTTTTTTAAAAAAACTTCTACAGTAAGCTGCAGTAAAATTTTAAACAAACACCTAAAACATTCACTTACCAAATGGAGCCCAAGATTTGTTCTGGTTGTTGAGAAACTAGCATGTCAAGATTCATACGTATGCATGGGTGGTTGTATTTGGGGTGTTTTTAAAAAAAAAAAATAAAATTAATGCAATAAGTGCATCTTTCAGTAAATATATTCGTGAGATAAAAAGGTGATTGAAAAAAAATGAAATTTGTATGATATACAATCTAAACTCAATAGTTAAGTGGCACTAGTTAAGTGAGGCAACACTCCCTCCAATGTAATTTGTATCATTTGAGATTTTAAATAATAATCAGCAAGGAGCGGAAATACTTAAAAGATAGGGACAAAGAGATAGGATGATGATAAACTTAAAAAATTAGTAGCTGAGAGCAGAATGTAACTCAAAAGAACCTGGCATCAAAATTTTCATTCTACAGTTATGTTTAATCATCGAATTATTTATTATTATTCTTTTCCAAAAATAAATTTCTTAAAAAGACATGTCCATCCAAACACATTTCTATTTGGAGTCAAAATAGCGTGTTTGCAAATTCAAAATGTTGCGCTAAAATAGTTTTATTAGTCTTTCTTTTTTGGTCTTTCAGAGCCAAAATATTTCGTTGCACGCATGTGCTGCCTGAAGTTCATGTTAATTCCTGTTTTTATGATTTTCATAAGGTTACTTGTGTTGATTATTGGTCTCCATTGGATCGTTTTTTTTACTTGATCAGAAACAAATTCAAGTGGGATTTGGAAGGAAAATGCATGCGCCCCAAATGTATCTGCATTAAAACCCGAACATGGCACAAATGCATGTCCCGCGAATTATGCGACTGGGACATATGATGCGCTATGTCCATATGGGCTCCATGAGAACGGGTCACTTGATAAAATGTGCGACTAATGAGATTAGAGAGCCTTGATTCAATTAGTAACAACGTGTCACTTTTTTAAAAAAAAATCGAGTATTTGAATTTTGCTGTCGATATAAGAGCTGTGTTAGTAGGCGATCGATAAGAATCTCCGCAAGCGACTTTATGCTCTCGAAGGCATATGCTGACTCGTAATGATGATTAAAGTCGAATTCACTCAAACTTTTAATTAAAAAAAAAAGAAAGATTAGAGCAATCCAGACAATACGGCTATTATTGATTTCGTTCCAATTGAGTTCAATTAGCCACAAGGTTGATTTTTCAGAAGAAGAGAAATTGAGGCAAGTGCAAAGGTTTTTTTTTGTTGTTGAGAGATTTCATACAAGGAGGAGGTTTAAAAGTTGAATGAGAACTTTGCTGTTACGCAGTTAATATCACACTTTGGACAGATGTTTGAATTCGACTCTCGTTCATTCCTTTCGTTTGTCTACAACGATGTATCACAAAGAAAAAAGAAGACAAAAGTCCTACCTTACCTAGACGTGGAATTGTTCTATCTTCACTCAATTATGGAGGCGCTTTGATTTCATAACTAAGCAAGCTATGAACAATGATTTGGGACTTGGGAATGGGGAATGCTTTCGATACTTAAGCGAGGAGATTAAACTTTAAAGCACACATGCATGCATAAGAACAATGGCAGATTAGCAAGTCAAGGTAGACAATTAAACTTTTTTGGCAAGTGCAATGTATCAGTCCAATCAATTAATTGTGCTTAATTGTCAAATAGATTAATTAGTACATGGCAATTAAAAAAAAAGGTACATCGAAACTCATCGTTTCCTGCTAAAACATGGAATTGTCTAGTCCTTTCAGATCCCTCCCCACTTCTCGACATTATCACATGGATCAACCTTCTTTACTACTATTATTAGTTCAGTTTCAGTCATATGAACTCCCTAATCATTACTTAGATCCCACACGCATATAAAGAATACAGAGAATGGAGTAGGAAGAGTTAAGAAAATCAACCACCACAATAACAGAGTCAACTAAAAAAGATGCTCTACTAATCTTCTCTTAAAGAAAGAGATGGTCTCATAATACAGTTGGCTTAGGCTTCCGTTTGTCTCCTGACCCACCAAATTGGCTGCATGAAATGTCAACAAACAAGCCGTGATTGGCAACAGAAGCCAAACATCGATCAAAAATATGGCAAACAATGAGAGATTTAGAAAAGGACTGATGACAAATTCCATGACCCTTCAAAGTTTGAACCCTCAACTTGCTTAAACCCTAAATGCACTGCTTAAGATGCTCAAGAAAAAAAAAAAGCTTAGCAGATATGAAAATGAAAGAATATTGAGAAGGGAACCTGCCTGGTGCATATGTCCTTGTATATGTGCCCTTGAATGCGATGTCTGCAACATTTTGTCTGCAACAGTTTTCAATTCACATAAACCAGGATTGAGAATTGATCAGAAATGACGGCTGGTGGTTGAAATGAGAGTGAAAGCCACATGGAGCAAAATACTGGATTTTGTGGTGATTAGATTTCTGGGATGCCAATAGGGGGAGAAATTGAGGGGCCACAAGTATAGAATAGACTGTCAAAGTTGTCTTATGCATTCCTGATGGAATTATATATATATGCTTCATCAGTGCTTAAACAAGAAATAAATCTCTTAATTAAGGATCCCCTACCAAACTACCATGAATCTATCTTATCCTACCTATGAACCAAAATTGAAGGGGTTGGTCAAAAACGTTGCCTACTTTGCAATTTCAAAAATATAACAAAGGCATGAATGGTCCAAGTTTGATCAATTCAATGAATTGAGTTTCATGTGATGATAAATGAACAGTATACATTTCAATTGTGCATGTTCCTCCCAGCAATAATACAGCCAGCTCAAATTTTTATACTTCAAACTCCATCGATCGATATGTTTTCCTAGATTGTACAAAAGCGCACAATACAAATCTAGTTTTGTGAATGGCTCAGAAAAAATTAACAAGCTGCATAACAGAGAGAAGATTCTTCTGAAGCAAACTATCCAAAAACAGTATGATATCTTTCTTCCTCCTCAACCAAGTTTGTCCCTGATGTCTTGAAGTAATACGTATTTGTTTTCATGTTGTTCAAGAATAAGACTTGAAATCTCCAACTGATATTTTCAATAGAATAATTTGTGCTAGTGGTTGCCTGATTGAGCGTGCATATTGTGCAAGAGACGTGATTTCGACCAAAAGTGCCTAATTTAATTGTGGAAGGGCCATATAGTCAGTATTATACATCATTTTCAGGTTCAAGGTCATAGAAATCAAGCAAGCTATTGTAGGCCATGATTGGCGATTTTGGAAAACCAGCAACACCAGTAATCCACATGGAATTAAAGAGCATTATCTAAAGAGACTGAACTATCATATACCCCATTCTCCATTCCACATGCATCGACATGATGATTAGCAGAATGATTTTGATAGCCAACAAAGATCAGACAGACTCGCTGAGTATTTGGCTGTAATGAAATCTGACAATTGTCTTGCAACAGCTCAATCAACCAGGATATTGAATATGTGAAGAGGAGAGCATGTAAGTGGTTACTAACCTCCTCTTGGTTCTTCCAATCCCTTGACAGAGAACATAAATGAAGGATCCAGCTTGAATCCAAAGCTGCAGGATTTTCCGAGACAAAACTTCAGCAAGATATAAAACACTGAGGCGCTGGCGGCAGCATCAAGTAATTTTCAAGCAAGTGAATAACTGTCAACGCCCCTGCATAGAAATAGGTGTAAACGAAAAGCATTCGACTTCTACAAAAGAACAACTGGATTCCCACATCCAGAAGATTATTCGACTGTAGTCCTGGGGACTTCTAACTGATTGAAATTAATGAGCATGCATAATACGTATGATAGTGAATATATTTATGTTCACGTTTAGGCTAATTAATGTAATCTGCTTGGAGACAAACTTGGAAGTAAGAAAACAAAATCAATAATCTCAGAACATCACTTGGTGCATTAACCCTCAGAGGTACATAGGACTTTCTTGCAGAAAATTTACGTTCTAATACTTGAGAAATTCAAACTGATTTATGGAATGATATAATTCATCAATTTGAGTAGAACGCTGATAGTGATTAATGATCAGGGGTTTCAGAGTCGATTTCAGCAAACTGAATTTCTCAATGTTCTTCAGTCCTCTTGCCTTCTGAAATTTGATCCATCCTCAGCTCATTCAGATCTTCATGAAATTTTTTCTCAAGACGAACAGTCCAATATGGCCAGATTAATATTCTGAACTACAGAATGCGTTGGAACAAGAGCCATCAGGACATGCGACTGTTAGTCTTGGGAACTAAATATGAGCAGAACATCAGATCATAATTTGTCATTACTACTTGTACATAAAAGGATTTGAGCATCCATCCGGTCGCAGGAAATGTCAAGCTCCGGAACTTCATATTCAACCACAGTGCTAATCCAGGCATCAGGTTTATATAAGATGCATGTTGGAACCCCGACAAAGAATGGGAAACTGAATATACTGAAGCATCAGATCAATTTTCTTTTATGTACAAAACAACAGAAGATCATCAAATCCAAGGTTGCTTACACAAATGTTTTCTGCTTGTCCATACTTTGCATTGTTCTGCACAACCTTTTGGCAGACGCATTAACACTCTAGTTACTGTTCCATTTCTTCGAACATTGGAATTGCGTAATCAGCGTACTTTATTCCAGCCTCTCCTGAGAGAAGACAGAAAAAATTTTGGTATCCATCATGAATGGCAATAAAGAAGCATAAAGGGAATACAAAGTGGCAAATACTCAAAACTAGTTCCTTGTCCTGAAGCAAAATGTTGAATCTTGATTCTCCAAGAAATAGTGGTATGAACTCTGGTTCTTACTCGCCACTTTCAAGGTCCACAGGTTTAGCAGAAAAATTACAGACTTGAACACCAGAAGATTTTCACCACTCAACTGGAAAGTGGAACATGCATTTACTCTTAATCCTGTCACGCTATAACAACAGAACATCCATGTCAATATGCAAAAGATCCTTAGCTTTATGAGAACAACATTGATTAATTGTCAATTTTAAGGTATTGATGTTTCAGAGTTTCAGAATTTTGTTGCTCATGAAAGTGCAGCGGGCCTGTTTCGATAGGAAAAAAAAACGTAAGCAAAACAATCTGAAGGAAAAGAAAAAACGATCTGAAATTTGAAAAATTGTGTTTATAACGTAAGCAAAACAAAATCTGAATTTTTTTACCTCCATCAAAATTCTCAACAACTTGAAGTAAAGATACAGATTTTCTTTTCTTACGTTTCGCCTTAATCACAATCAAAACAAAACAACAACATATACATTCTCCTAGGTGTGAAATTATGCCAGCAAGGTCAATTTGATCTTATTCATCCCCGTACAACTCTTTAAGTCTACACAATCCGCACTTCACAGACGTATAAACAATAACCAGGCTCTTCTCCATTATGCATTTCTCATGATCCAATTGCTAGTTCAAACGTCCAACACTCAAGTAGTTTTTACGTCGTCCAAAAACAAAATTCCAGCAACAATTAAAAACAGAGGCTTATTCTGTACATTTGTGGAGACCCTGTCAATGTCTATACAAATTTTTCTCATGACCCCTTTTTAGTATCAGATTAAAATTAAACCCAGAAATATATTCACAAAAAATTAAGGAAACCGGAACTTTTGCAGAAAATACATGCATTAAGCCTTAGGTTGATAATTAAACTTGTGGGCTTGTCCGGGTTTAAGAGGGGTTTTAGTTCTCTCCTTGGATTCAAGAGGGAATGAATTGGATGGACCAGGTCACAAGGCCAGCATGGCTCGCCTATTCAGTCCTACGTGGCTAAAAGCAAGCCTTCCTATTGGACAATCTTCGTCATTTCCCGTAAACTAACTCACTTCAATGAATTCTTTAATGGGAATTATCTGAAATCCCACGTCCTTTCCACTCGCTACCAACGAAGGTACACTCCACATGCCATCCATAACAAGCCACGTGGATCAGTTAGAGAGAGTGGTACACACGGGCATCTTAACGAGAGTATTATTCTCCTTTCTTCCACCCGCCCAACCATTTCTTTGTCAAAATTCTTTCTCTAATCTGTGTGCGATTACGCGTTGAAATTTCTGAACTTGACCCAAACTGATTTACATGCAAAATCTGGAAAAACCCGCCAAGGAATTGTTCAGGAGGTTTTTCATATTTTATAAAGATTCAATCTTTTTGTCCTAGAGAAGGAAAAAGATTCAGTTTTGGTTCTTTTAACGTTATATATGTGAATTACTGGAATGGTCGAAGCTGAGGTTATAATGAAGAAGAAGAATGAGGAGGAGAGGGGTGGAAAGAGGAGATGGGGTTGGGCTGCAATTGGGGCAGTTCTGATGGTTTTTAGTTGCAATCTCGGTCACATCAAAGTATACCAAGAATCCCAATTCTTGTCAGTGTGCACAGGTTTGAATTAGCACTTTTCTGTTTCTTCAATTTGTATAACTAGTTCTGTTTAGTGGAAAAAATTTCGGTCTTGATTTTGTATTTTTGTGTACTTATCGGTCCATTTAGTATAATGTCTTAACATTTTTGGAACATTCTTGCTGGAAATGTTAAAGGGTAAAGTTGTGGTTGGAAAAAGGAATAACCTTTTAAGTTGTTTTGTGGGAGCTGGATTGTGCTTTGTATTGCATTTTTCTGTGAAAATCAAGCTGCTATTAATTCCTTGTACTTGGGTACTGGACCAATTGCCAACTAATTTTGGCTTTTAGATGTAGAAGTCATACCTACCTTGAAAATGCAATAAGTTTTTAGTTCTGTAATTGTAATGCTCGTTGTTCTTTTCTTGATCAAATTTTATTCCATGTTCTGCACATTTTAAATCTACAAGAATGACTGCTTGATACTTGAAGGTATTAAATTTGTTAACTAAAGTTGTTATGACTCGATGACTCCTGTTCTGGTGCTGCAGGACTCTAGAAAATATACAGGCATAGTTGAAGACTGCTGTTGTGATTATGAGACAGTAGACAGTATTAATGGTGCAGTGTTGCACCCTTTACTCCAAGAACTTGTCACGACTCCATTCTTCAGATACTTTAAGGTGCAATGCAGTTTTGTGTTATCCTCAAGCAATAGCTGTCTGTATAATCATCTAGAAGTGTTATGGCTTCAATGTTTGCTTATATTCTGGTTTGAGTGTAAGTGTCCTAGAAGAGGAAGGATTTTAACTGCTGTAATAGCAAATCTTATACTGTGAAATTTTCTGTCTTTTATCATTTTGGAAAGAGAGGTGGCTGAAAGGTAACTTGTTATAAGGCTGCTAGACAGAATATCTGATGGTGCTGTGTGCACTTATTTAAGTTTGATGATCTGTTAATACCTTGATCAAGATTTTTTCCTCATAGATAAATATCTGGGCTTTTTTTTTTTAAAAAAAAAGCTTTTGTAATTCCTTGCAAAACTGTTACAGATTTAGGAGAATTTAAGGCATTTTAACCGAATAGACGGGACTATGACACATGAGAAGTCAAATTCCACTTCACTAGTTTCCTCAAAATTGAAATGGCTCATGATACCTGGAGAGAGAGACTGACATTTCTGGGACATTTAAATGGATGCTTATATGGATTAATTTGACTTTTTAGGTATCCGCAAACTATTTTTTGTTTTCTCTAAAGAAGAACACTAGTTTGAAGGAGAAGTTGTAAAAATTCAAGTGTTGTTAAATGAAAGTGATGACTTGCGGAATGCCAGTACAAGTTAATGGTATTTCTTGGTATTGAAAAGTATTGGTTCTTTGTTTACACGTTTCTATGCAATGGAGGATAAATACATGAATCATATCTTCACTGCATAATATGTTATGATCAGCTATCATTAATGGTTCATAGGTATAATTGCAAAGGGTTCATGGACCATTGATGTTCTTTGCTGTATCTCCAGATCTAGGCAAAAGAACATACTTAGGTTGCAAATAATTATTATTAGAAGCCTCATTTTGGAACCAATCCCTGAATATCTCTTGTAGTATGTAATATTTCATAGATTCCAACAAAGGGAAGTGGATCTGCTCTACTGGTTTGGATTATCTTTTGTTCATGCTTAAACAAATATCTGAAAGTTTCAAGGCAATTCAAATGTTAAAAGAAATATCATTGTAACTCTCTCAGACGAAAACTTTGCCACAGGTTAAGCTGTGGTGTGACTGCCCTTTTTGGCCCGATGATGGTATGTGCAAGTTGCGGGATTGTAGTGTATGCGAGTGTCCAGAAACTGAATTTCCTGAACTGTTTAAGAAGCCATCACAATATGCCCTGCCATCTGATGATTTGAAGTGTCAAGAAGGAAAACCAGAGGCTGCAGTAGATCGCACCCTGGATTCTAAAGCTTTTCGGGGCTGGATGGAAGTTGACAACCCATGGACAAATGATGACGAGACTGACAATAGTAAATTACATCTCGTTTTTCTTTGTTATTTATTTCATGAAACACAAATAATGTCATATTCAATGTGGATTCACCTTACCAAATCCTCAGTTGACTGTATCCTTGCATATTTTCTTTGGCGCTTAACTTGTATTTTTCTTTTTCTCTTTCTTCTTAAATCCTATTTCATGATTGGACATTTGATTACTTACGGAAAGGGATTGGTAATGTCATTATGTCAACATAAGCATAATATGTCATGATGGAAAAGTGGTTTGTTGAGTTGCAATTTAATCATCTGTTTGTATTCCTTTTTAGGTGAGATGACGTACGTAAATCTTCTACTGAACCCTGAACGTTACACCGGATACACTGGACCATCGGCCCGAAGAATCTGGGATGCAGTATATTCTGAAAATTGTCCACAATGTGAGTTGGTTGTCCTTCTGAACAATTTTGAGCCTTTGTTATTATTAATTAGTTTAGATGGGTGTTGTGAAAGAGATAATTCCTACTAAAACCTCCAATCTCATCACTAGCTACTCCAATCTGGGGCCTTGTGCTGTAATATATGTTATCTTCTGGCTCATTAAATATTCTGCTTGGTCCGATGAAATGTTCAAAATTCATCCTTGCTGATTGATTTCCTTGCTCCATGCAATCATGTTTAGATGCCAGTTTAACATATTGGAACTTGGATGTCCTGTAATGAAAGATATATTGTTTTCTATTTTCTTTCCTTTATTGATCGAATTAGTCTCCTTGATGGCAAATATTCCCCTAATCTGTAGACTAGTCTAAAAGAACAAAATGATAACCTATACCAATGTTTGTTGTCCAGCAATAGGTTTTTACTGACTTTTTCTGTCTTGAATTTCACCACTTCTTTTGTTCTTCGAGAACATGATTTTTTCTTGGGTCTTCTCATCAGAGTTATTTATGCTTGGTGCAGATGCTTCTGGAGAGAGTTGCCAGGAGAAGAAAGTTTTGTACAAGTTAATATCAGGACTCCACTCCTCGATTTCAATTCATATAGCATCTGACTACCTGCTTGATGAAGCAAAGAGCCTGGTTTGTTCTTCCTCATTTATCTTCTTATGCCAGATTTTTTTTTCCATTTTCTTTGCTTGTTATGTGGATCAATCTAACCTGCTTAAAGCGACTGTAACTCAGGGTCTCACTGTTGAATCACTTGCATTGATAGATTAGATATTTAGGCCATATTTTTGTAAGTGTTTTGTGCTGGAGGTTAGATATTTGTGTTGAATCACTTGCATTTGATAGATTAGATGTTTGTGTGACTAGCCAAATTAGCAGCTCAGACTGGGCTACTCAGAAATAAATTCCTGTTGCCTGATTAATTTACTTGTCATTTTTCAGTGGGGTAAAATCTTGATTTGATGTACGACCGTGTTTTAAGGTATCCTGACCGTGTCAGAAATTTGTACTTTACGTATCTTTTTGTTCTGCGAGCTGTGACAAAGGTGAGAATTGCTGCTCCATGTCTTACATTTGTAGAATCTGTCCATAATGCTTCTTGACTGAAATTTCTTATATCCTCATTTGTCAATCTTTTTGGTATTTTACAGGCAAAAAATTACCTGGAGCAGGCTGAATATGAGACTGGCAACCATGATGAGGACCTCAAAGCACAGTCTCTTATTCGTCAGCTACTTTACAATCCAAAACTGCAGGCTGCCTGTCCACTTCCGTTCGATGAAGCAAAGTTGTGGCAAGGCCAAAGTGGACCTGAACTAAAGCAGCAGATTCAGAAGCAATTCAGGAACATAAGGTCTCTGTTCTCTCTATCATTAGTCTTACTTATCTTCAATATGAAGAGCTGCTTCACTAATGCGAGCAGTCAGGGCTTAGCAGTACCTATGTTTATGCCTGTTGATACCCTTTCATTTCCTGATCGGAGTATTATATTGATGCTATGAGAGTTACTTTTCTCTCTATCCTTCCTTTGCAATTACTGTAGGGTTTCAGAGTTATTTTTCTTTTCTATCTTTCATTTGTTTCCAGTTATACTAAATTAATCCATAATGGAAATCCTCTTTAATTTTTCTAGGCTCACATGAGGAACAGGTTTTACTTAAAACTATTCTTGCCAATCCTTGGAGTTGTGCAACATTTTTTCCTTTTATTTTCTCCATCACTAAAAATATATACTGTTTTCATTTCATATTTTTTTTGGTGTAAAAGTTTATTCTTAATTGCAGTGCCCTGATGGATTGTGTTGGATGTGAAAAATGTCGTCTCTGGGGAAAACTTCAAGTACTTGGTCTAGGAACTGCACTGAAGATTTTTATTTTCTGTTGATGGTCATAGCCAATCAAACCAGCCTGTGCGTATCTGATGTGCTTCACTTTGCATCGCAAATAGCTTTTCTTCCATAAAACATATCTAAATATATTTATCTCTGTTTTATTTTCTGTCTTTATTTTGACAGCACCAATTACAAAGAAATGAAGTGATTGCTCTGGTAAACCTTTTGAATCGACTATCAGAGTCTATCAAATTTGTCCAGGAAGTGAGTCCTTCAATTGAAAAGAAAATGGACGGCCTGCTTTCGGAACCTATTGCAGAGGAATTTAGCTCATGGAGAAGGATATGGGAAGCTGTAGGAGGGTTCTGGTACGTCGTTAGTTCTGCTTCATCGATTTGACTCTCCTCGCTTGTCTTGGCAACTGAGTTGCTGATAGCTTTGTTAAAAAAGAATATATCCTAACAAATGTATTTTTCTTTTTCTTTCTATTCTGATCTCTAGGTTGAAGAAACTTCAACCATAACCGGCCCTCTTCAAATGTTTCAGCATCAATTTTTGGAGGCAATGTGATGTTCGGGAATTAGTTTAGGAGACAATGTAAAAGCTCAATACGACTGAGTCAGTTGAACTTCAAGGACTGGACTAGGAGTTTGCCAGTGATTTGGAGTATAATATCAGTTATACATTGATAGAGGCATATTTTTGGGAATGTAAAAGTAAAAACTGTATATTTTGAATGTCAGAAATAAATATAATGAAGAGTTCTACCTACCATACGTGGTTTTTTGCTCGTCAAATTTCTGTTGGGAATGCTGTTTTCTCTTCTTCAATTTTACAAATTTCATTGCTTCTCATTAGGCAATGGTAACTTGTAATTACAGATTATGATTCATAATCTGCACGAATTGGTTTTTCCGTTCCCTATTCAGACAATTGATCCAAAAATTAGTCACCATAACGTTGATTTTGGGATTACTGAGAAATATATGGAATCCATAATCAAGGCAAATTCTAGTCTGCGCTTTTCTGATCGGAAAATTAAAACTTTTGCTGCAGAATACTCAGTAGATCAAGGCAAGTTAGTCACCATCATCCCCCCTACAATTTAAAACTTTGGCAAATTGAGCATCCCCTAAGCCCAAAAGAATAAAAAAACAGATCTGAGGTTCAAATTCTTCAAGGCAGTAGAACTTTGTTCTTTCTCCTCCTGTAATTCTCCCGACAAAATGGTGTCGCCTCCACCAACACTGGTCAATCAACATTTTTGTTTATAGAGGAAAAAAACCATTCTTTTTTAAGTGCATAAGATACATAAACAAGTTTTGCCTTTTTCCTGAGTTGAATCCCGCTCTCAAAGCCTATTCATTGAATAATCTTAGCAAATCACGTGTGTCATAACATATCGTGTTAGTCTAGATACAAGAAGGCGAAAGGAAGAAGAAATCGTGCTTCATAAAATAGCTCTTGCTGCTGTTCCAATATTCCACCCTCTCTCCTTCTCTCTCCTACTTTGCAATTGTTGCGTGTCTTAGCTACTCTTCTAGCATTACTTAGCACTCTATGAGCCATTCTCCCTCGGCTTCCAATAGAGACTCTCACCTTCTCCATTCCCACATTCACACCAGCTCTTCTGATGTGCTGCTGCTGCCTTGGGCGACTTCATCTGCATTTCTTTTGGATGCTTTTTCTCAGTAAACTGCTCAGCTTCTTCGTTCCAATTTTATTTTCTTTAGGACTGTCCATGGAGTCGGTTCAAGCGGGGAATCAAAATTCAACCCCATGAGCATCTTCTATCTTGTCAGCCTGTATGGGTTTCAATGCTAAAAGTGAAGAAGGCATCTTGGCTGTTGATGGCACACTTGGCAAAGGAATTAGAGAGTTGCGTCGTGGAAGTTGTGCAGGTGGAATCCTTTTGTGCACCTGGACAAATAGAAGCTCTGCCTGTCCGCTTTGGCAATGGGAATTGCTCAGTCATCTCAGGGTTATTTTCTTTCTCTATCTCATTGTGTTTGGTTAGGCCATCAAAGGTAAGGAAGGAAGGAACTTTGCAGTTGTTCTCGTTATTCTGACGAGTTGTATTTGACTGTTGATCCTTATTCTCACCAAGCATTCGAAAAGAGTCAAGTGTTCTGGATGCAAGTGGTGGCCTTGTAAGTGCAGAATTTTGCTCTTCTTGCTGTTGTCTCGCGTGTTGTTGCTGTTCTGCTATTTTAGTATCCACGTGCTGCCTTGCTAGCTTTCTCTCTACCAGTAGCTGCGACTCCAATTCTTTAATCTACAAAAAGAACAGACAATGTGTATTTTTCAGTGACATGCAGAAAAGAATCTAGAATACCCTTCGACCCTTTTCATGAAAAGCAAACACTAGTTTGATCTCTAAATATCTAGGAAGGCTTTTTTTCATCTGCCAAGATTATTCAAGCAAAACATATTCCAGTAACGGTACCTTGTCTTGCAGGTTCTTGTTTTTCATATCTTTCTCTTTGATCTTTATATCTAGGCCCTGAACGGTATCCTCCAGCTTCTTAATTTGGAAGTCTTTGCTCTTCATTTCTTGCTTTATCTTTTCAACCTAATAAAAGGAGATAGTTCTTTTTCAGTTTGTAAAATATTTACACAACGTATCCTAAGTGGTGAAGAAATAATCTACAAGGATAGTTTCTGTCAACACCATTTGTTTGCATCTCAAGAGCTCATTGTTTCTACTTGCTTCTTTGCAGGTCCCAACTCTATCCCTCTGACCCTACTCGCAAAATTTAGTGAGCAGAGAGTCTCACTCAAATCATTCTCATTGGGACTAATCTGTACAAACATCAATGTCTTTGAATCTCCACCTGTAGATGGAAGGAAATATACGCATAAGTTAGTTGATAGCATTTTGATTCTTATAATAAATTAGAGTCTGGATGATTTGTTTAAACATTGTAATAACATGTAACCACTATCATAATTATATTGCACTCTTTTCATAGTTAGGATAATGCAAATGAAATACCTAAAGAGTCTTGAAGCAAGTGAGTAAGCTTGGAGTTCCTGAAACAGAAACAACAGAAGATACTTAGAAGTATGTATCTTAGCCTTGATCTTTTTGAACATTTTCCTCGGTTAATACCTGAAAGGTATGTGCGGACTTTTAGTTGCAAGAGCAGATATCACATCCCCAAGCGCAGACAGAGATTTGTTGATGTTTTGGGTCTCCTTTAATCTTTCACCTTGAACTTCTGTCTTGGCAATCCTTTCACTTCCAGCTAGGTCAATTAGCCATAGCTTACTTCTTGTGCATTCTCCGCTCAACAAGTTCTCTCCTTTCACCATCACACAATGTATGCTGATAACAAACAAGATACCAAGTGTTAGCCCCCAAAGTTACTCTTTGGTACATGATACAACACTATTAAGGAACTGACCAATGTGACCGGCTACTATGCTCATTCGCGCTGGTTGATCCAACAGCCCCTTCCATTGCTACCGGTTCGAAGGACTTCCCAGACCTCTTTCATGTTGTTGACCTGAGCTTCAACCAATCCTGGAACAGGATGCATTCCTTCACCTACTTGCTTTACTTCCAGTCTAAAAGCAACCATCAAAAAATATCATTATGAGATTCTAAAGATTGTTTTGTCAGCGTATAATATTTATTTTCAAATAGGAATTTTCTTAAAAATAGAGATCCTGAGAAAACAAAAAGGTGCTTAAATGACATTATATGCTGCCTTACTGTCTTGGTTTAGCTGTAAAACAGAATGACCACTTGTTGCTTATCATACAGAAGCTACTTTGATATTTATTCAGAACATTTCATGGTAAGAGAGATATACTGGTTAGTCAAAAATTGTGAATTACTTTGTCTTCAGGAGACAAACAACTGAATTCTTATCATAATTTGCAGAAGCAATTGCCCCTATTTTGTCTGGATTAATAAGAAACGTTGTAAAAACTTGTTCCAATAGTAAATGTAATCTGGATACCGTACTATGCATATAATGTGCAGCGTTTTGTGATATTCCAAGACAGAAAAAGCCGAGATAGAATAGGAATCTGAATCTTAAATTACCTCTTTTGTGCTGAGTCCTGAATCACACACTAGTAAATCTCGAATCTGCTCGTTGTAAACTTCTTAACACACTCACAGATATCTCATACCGGAAAGTGCTTTGTCGCTCATCAATTATGTGAAATAAAGCCTCAATTGTTCTATAATTTACACCACGCGCCTCTTCTGTACCTTCCATGGTAAAGGTTTTTCCAGTTCCAGTTTGACCATAAGCAAATATGCACACATTATATCCATCCAGAACAGATGTGGCAAACGGGGCTGTATCCTCAAAGACATCAACTGTTATAAGAAACGACATAAAATATGAGGATATATTAGTCATGGAAAAAGTAAAATGGACAAGTAAAAAAAAAGAGAAGTTGACTTTAAATTGACTTCTACACAAGGAAACCAAATAAACTGTACTAATCCTATTGGCTACCTTGTCCTGCCTGGGGGCTAAAGACAGCATCAAACTTAAATATTTTCTTCGCAAGCCCATTTGATTTACAGTCAGCTCTCCATCCTTGGCAGCTTCAAAATCTATTGCCATTGAAGCTCCTGCAGCAACCTCTTCACCATTCAGGGGTCTACACCGACAAAAGACCCGAATATTTCCTGGAAAGCAAGAAATTGCAAAACCATTAGATTTGTTATCCCAAGACATGATGATGCCTTGAACTCGTATAATATCTAGGATCAACCTTTCAACTCCAGAAACTTTGTTATATAACTCTTTTTTTTCCTTCGAGCTTTTGATAAATCTGACCTTAAGGGTCCTCATGAATCTGTACATGTTCTTCCACTGTAAACAGAATTACACACATCAAGATCTTATGCATATAGGTTGTCAGTCCAAAACCATCTGCTGAACAAAAGAATTTACTTTTGGATTGAATTGCAGAATTTATGTGGTTCAACTCTGCCAAGCATCCCTTATATGTTAAAGCCTCTTCGGCAAGTTTGACCTGATCCATTTTAAGAATCTGCAGAAAGAAAAGTTCTACACCAAATAAGAAAATAATAATGGCAGCAAAAGAGGACATATTAAACACACATATGCACATAAAAAAAAGCACAATTTTTTTTACAACCTTCAGCTTTCTTGTCAGGTCTCTCAATGATGAAAACCATCTACTCTTTTCTTCACTTGTCCTTCAATGGCAAAAGCTGCAAGGGAATAATAACCATCATCAGATTTGTAAAAGTTCCAAACAAATGGTATAAAAATTCTGCTTCCAACATAATTTGTTGTTTTTAAATCCCAGTAAAGTAAAATAATTGATCCATTGGTGCTAATGTGAACAACGTAAAAACACATTTATAACACATAAAATGCATGAATTAGGACAAATCCATTATAAAATTTCTTGTACCCAACGATCCAACATGCATTGACTTGCGCATGAGCTCATTTTGAAGGTCCTTCAAAGATCTCCAGGCTTCTTGACACTCTCTCTGCTTCAGTTCATTCTCTTTTTGAAAGCTGAACAAGTTCCTGCTTTGTTTCCATTAGCTCTTCTGTTGGCATTCATACTTGAGGTACAATCTTTGGAATTCTTTATCTGCAGTGTCATTACCAGTATCCTAGCCAATGATCATCATGAGAATCAAGACAAATTAAATGAATCACCTCAGCAATATATTCCAATACTCAATTAAGTTTTGACAAGTACTTTTAGAGATTTGCATTGTGGAATGTGGGGTATGCCCATAGCAGCCACTGAATTGACATCTCTACAGCCTGATAGTTAAGTGTGGAATACATAGTCAGCGCTTGAGAAAGCTTATTAGCTTGGAATGACAAAAATATTCAAAAATATAAAATACGTGCAAAGGAAAAATCAAGTTTAACAGCAAAATCCTTACTTATTGAAATCCACAAAGTATTGGATTTCCAACAACTCCTTCCAATCCGATCGATAATCCTTCCTCACCCTCAACACGAGCTTCAATATCCAACAGAACAAGGGGTCTGTTTCCACCAACCCGTGCATAAATGTCTAAGCTGGAAACAAACCTAAGCAAAAGAACTGAATCAGCGGTGAGTTGGTGTTCAATTCATAGGACAATATTTAATTCGTTTTGAACCTCAAGACTATTCTTCTTGAGGTTATTAGATTTCTTACCTTCTGCTCTTGAATGAAAACATCGAACACCCTCATTCCTGATGGACCATCAATGAACACAATCTCAGCAAAATGCAAATCCACTGTGTAGAACCCTGGCTCCATAGTTTTAAAACTATATGTAATGTTTCCAAGTCGTGCACTTTGGTAAAGATTAAAATCTTCACTATCCCCAACTGCACTCCTAGTGTTTGTAGTATCACCTCCACTGAAATACTGGTCCTCTGAGAACTTCACCCCTTGAGGAGAGACAATGACATCCGTTGAACCAACATTAATGCTCATCAAAGGCATTGAGGTCTCTGGTGACTCCTTTTCAAGTCATCGGAGGAGTAGGAAGCTCAAATTCAGCTTCTTGAGGCACATTTCCATCAGTGGATGATTGCCACAACATTGATGATTTTGTAGCTTCCGGGTTCTCAGGGGAACCGTTTTCACCATTGATTCCATTTTCCAGAGAAACCACAGTTGAGGCACCCTTAAAAAACTGAGGTGAATCTCCAAAATTTTGTCCAGGAATATCAGGTGACCCAGTGCAGATAACCAAATCAGGCGAGGTTAAAGAAAACCCCAACATTGCCCGCCCTAGAGTTCAATGAAAATCTTTAATCAATCCAACAGCTCAACAAGCCTAAACAATCTCAATTATCTCAATAATCCATACCATCAAGAGCCCTTTTAACTGCAGAGTTACTGGAATTCTCTCCATACATGTCATCTAAGCTTCGTTTTCTCCAAGAAACGCCTACTACAAAATATGAGACCCTTAGTTCAACTTCCTAAAAGGATCAAAGAGAGGGGAAAAGAACAATTTTTATAACATTCTTGGTAGTAATTCCATGCATATTGCCTGATTACTTTGTAACGTTACCATTTTATCAAAATAGTTGGCGTCCATAAAGCAAAAATAGTAGTACAGATTACCTTGAATTGAATTGGGACTGCAATCATCAGGATCAGCCATGACTGAAGTTGTTGAGCTGCACAATTGATTTAAAGGGTCTGCAAGTACCAAATCAAAAAACTCAATAAACTTCAAGTTTAAAGTGTACAGCAAAACAAGATCAATTTTTTGCTAACCCACCTGCAGAGTTGAATTGTTGTTCTTTTTCTTGAGTACAAACGTCAGTTATAAGAAGTGGATCTCGCCATTGATTGTCTTCCATGGATTTGAGATGTTATAAGGAGGAATAAAGGAACAGTTTGAATTGAAAAAGAGTAAGTGGTAATCAAATGCAAGAAGAAAGAGAAAAAGGGATTCAATTGCTTTTCAACAGAGAGAAATGAGAGAGGGAGGTTCGAAAGAAAGAAAGTTCCCCTTTGAGAGGCCCGTTGATTTCGTTTCCGACTCGATTCCGTTACGATGTAATCGACCGTTGATCTTTTTAAATTTGAAATTTCTAAGCCGGGACGGCTATAAACGAAAAATTGTTAGAATGGTCCCTCATAATCTCAAGGCTGTGTATATTGGTCCCTAACATTTCCAAAAAAAAAAGGATGAATTTTTTTTTTTTTAAAAAGTGTCTGACCTATTATAAACAAATTTTAAGAGTAGGTATTTTTTAAGCACAGAAATGAGTTATTGGGAAAGTTTACAATTAAGCAAAACAAAAGATGAGTTATATTCCATTCTCATTTTATTGTGTATCAGCACATTTATTATCTTTTTTCACGTATAATTAAAATTTCTTTGTTATATGGGAAAGTAAAAGTACAAGAAAATAACTAATGTCTAACATGCCTGGATATCATTTGATTTAGAATTTCTCTATTTCAACTCAATATTCAGTTTATCATGTTTCCAAACATAAAAGTATAATCAACTGAGGTTTCAAAAGTTTTTCAACATTCATGGTATGTATCTCCAGTCATACAACTGTTGCATCAAGTGTTATATAAGCAATGTAGTTGCTATGGCACTTGTTTTGCTTGCTAATAGCTTAGAGTGGCTGTAGTTTTTTATAGTGTTATACTGGTTTCTTGGATGCATTACTTTGCTGCTTGAGACCTTTTTCTTTGCTTATCATTAATGAGCTATATTTTGCCTAAAAATTGTTAGATAAACTAGCAAGAAAATTGCAAAAAAAAAGAAGAAGAGAAAAACAAGCAGTGTATGATAACTAATTCACTAATCTACCCTCTTACACAAGGCTGTTCCCTGCCAATTCTTCTGGATGGAAACTGGCAAAAAGAGCCATGTTTAAAGTCTCTTATTCCCCACATGTGCAAATGCACACATTAATAAAGTCCAGTGGGGGCAAAAGCAACTCTAAAATTTTTTACCTACTCTTTTTTTAGTTTTTTAAAGAAAAAAAATATTCAGCAACAAGTACAAATGATGCATATATTTCATGAAAAACATCAAAAGACAAACTCAAAATTATTAATGTAATAATAATTTTATTTTAAAAAGCAAACCAAACCATTTACAATTGCTCATGACGAGTTTTCATATTTTGTTAACGGTTTACAACCTTTTCATTTTGAACTTCACGAAGTATATTTTTTCAATATAAGTAACTAAACAATTATTTATCCAAATGTCTTCCATTTTATTTTGTAACCGATTCTTCACTATATTCATCATTGAAAAAACTCTTTCTATGGTAGCTGTAACAATAGGTAAAATCAAAAACAACTTTAAAAGCATATAAACCAATAGATACACAAAACTCCAGGAGTACACTTGAAATTACATCAAATTTTATAAGTATTATAAAAATTTAAGGGGAACAGTGGGGGACTATAAATTAATAAATACACAGAACTCTAGGGGCACAGTTAAAATTACATCAAATTTTTATAGATATTGTAGAAATTTAAGGGCCCAGTGACCCTAGTGTAAATCCGCCACTGATAAAGTCTGGAACCCACTGCCAACATGCATACAATCTCACTAATGCACAATGACGGTGGTATGCTCGGGTGTGCTTTCCGGGAGCTTCAGGCTGCAGAACTGAACAACAATTCTGGGTCCAAGAATCTGATCTTCATCTACCAAATTAATGTGGGGTTTTTAGCAGCGTTAACGCCGACCAGAGCCTATGATAACTCCATGTCAGTTGTCCTGTCTTGAAGCAATTTTGCAAGAGATATTTTAAAGCATGTTGAATTATCTTGCTACCATTATCTGTGTAATGACAGGCAAGAGTTAATTATTGAAGAAAATCTGCAGGTTTGATTCTTTAGAGCTCGGTCGACACATTACGTAGTTAATAACGTCTGGAATGCATTTCTACCGTCCATACACAAAATCCCATCGATGCACAACGACAGTGATATGTTTGTGTGCGCTTTCTGGGAGCTTCAGGCTGCTGAACTGAATAACAATTTTGGGTCCAGGAGTCTGATCTTCATCTACCATTTATTGACACATGTGGGGTTTTCATCAGCGTTAACGCCGACAAGAGCCTATGACAACTCCAAATTAGTTGTCTTGTCTTGAAGCAATTTTGCAAGAGATATTTTAAAGCTTGTTGAACATGGTTATTACCATTATCTGTTAACCACAGGCAAGAGTTAATTATTGAAGAAAATCTGGTTTGATTCTTTAGAGCTTGATTACCACATTACAAAGTTAATCCGTTACTTATTAATTATCACTGAGTTAACTTGGCATATATGGTTGATATTCCAAGAATTACAAGTTATGAGTTCAAATTCCTCTTCTCCCTTTGCATTTCTTAAATCATATTCCTCCCCTGTCCCAAACAATTTTTTTTTTAAAATATCACTGAGTTAACTTGAGCTTTCTAAATAGTACCGTAATGGTTATGATGAAGCACAAGGAATCGCTATAATTGGCCTTTCTTACTAGTATCAGACCGCCAATTTTCTTGCACGTTTCAAAGAGAAGACCAATCAATAGCAATTCTGCAATTCCGTATCTTTGCTTTTGACAAAGTGCAAAAAGGTGTCATAGCAATTTCGTTCTATCAATTCTTCAACTTGAATTTCAAGATGAAGACCATGCTTAACCTCTGACAGAGGTAACACTTTTGGCATTAATTCAGTTTTACATAAAGAAGGGTACTTTTACTGCGGAAAGTTGCAACTGAAAATGATTTCTCTTTTGGTCTTCAATGCAAAATGGCTAAGGCGGTTGCAGTAGGAGTATGGATTTGATGGTGATTGCTGACCACACGAATGCTTAGCTGCAAAATGCTTACTGTTCCATAGGATAAGCTCAGAACCATTCTGATGTCATTCTGTCCTCAAATTTGATGCAATTATGGCTCATTCTGCTTAGGATCCAACACATGATTTTTGTTGACATGCAACCGAAAGATTTTTATCATCTGAAAGATTATATATACTCGTTAAACTTGAATGAAGATTCAATTCTATGTTCTGAAAGTCATGTTACTCAGTTTTCAGTAATGGAGATTAGGTTGTACAAGTGCCTTCTAACATTCATCAGAAACTGAAAAATAATGCACCAGGTATGAAGATATTAGGTCATGTTCATGCCACTATTGTTTTTTTTTTTAAGAAACGGAGAGGGGTAGAAGGATTTGAAAGTAGGATCTCTAAATATTGAAATCTCAACCTTAACCACTAGATCAAGGCTTCTTTAGCAGTAATGTTCGTATATTTGAACATGCACACGGGTTGAGGCAAGTCAACAATAAAACTTGCTCGCAAGGACAGACTAAAGGATCGGAACTTCCTTAAAGATTGAATGTGTACATTAGCCAAACGAGAAGATAATAATTGTTGTAGATAACATGGTTCATTGTGACTGTAAATTGTGTGGAAATTGTTTATCCTAACCGTCAATTGCGCCAGGGTTGCCTTTAGAGAATTTCAAAAGGACATAACACTTTACATAGAAAGTTACAACTAAGTAGTTGCATTGTCCCTCTCATCTCCCATTTTGATCACTCTCGAGGTTGTGAGAAAAAGGGAACTCTGGCCACATCTTTGATGGTCCAGCAGCCCATTGAAGGAAATTTCTCGTCACCATTGCCCCTCAGCATGAAATAATGCTGAGTTCTCTACGTACTAATTTCAGTACAACAATGGACAACAAGAGGACCTTTGCTTGAACAACTCAACACCCTAGTTGCTTAAAGATGGTAGGATCAGCTGATAAGTTGTTCACAATCATATAAAATTATTGGAATCAAGAAAAAAAATGGGCATATATATATATATAAAGTATATATAGAAAAAAAATAATAGAAAGTGGCAGGAAAATTTACTTTAATCCAAAAGCTAATGGCTAGGATAATCTAACTAAATATTTCAACCGCTGAGCTTGAATTTAGAGTTAAAACGGATTAGAGTCTACAATGGTGTGTATACATTATCCCAAATGGTTGTCTGGCATCTTTTCTGATAATAGTAGTATTAAACAGGCAAGACCACGAAATCAAACCATTCTTTTGGCTAAGAAGTGATGAAGGATAATGATTAAACTTTTTTATTCCACAGAAAATTCAAGTATTTATGATGCTTCATGAAGACCATGAAAGATTAGAATGAACTTAAAAGCAAATCTTATCAAGATTATTGGTCCCCTCCAATATTGAACACCATGCAAGAGTACTCCTGTGTCGTGTTCCTTATGGTCTAGTCAATTTCTTGTGCTATCGAAGATAAACCCCCCATGTAATTAATGCGAAAAGTAGAAGGCGGCAGTACAGTTCAACAGTAGCTTTCAGGCAACTACGTGTGGACCACGTTACAAATACTTCAAGCACTATAAATTAATCATCAATTTTGGTGTTCTCCTCAGCAACCCATTCCTCATAAATTCTTCTTACTTCTTTTCTCTTATCTCAATCTTCACTTCAGCCTTAGATTTATGGTCTTCTTGGCCTACACTTGAAAGGAAAAAATGGCCAAATTTCAGAAACTAAGGTTTGTGACAGAAGTTGCTCCTCCAAAGCTCATCTCTCTGATCAAGCCGTCCATTGATTAAAATTTTGGACACTATTAATGAAGAAGAAGATCATGTCTCTGGTCTTTCTTCCTCCTCCGATAGACCGAGAGATTGAGCATGATGATATGAAGGTTCCTAGAGATGAATCATGTTGGAAGAGGTTTCCTCATATGTACGAGCTTGTAACTTCTTTGCTTTGCTTTTTTCTGAGGGCTGAATTTTCACTGCAGTTTTTTGGCGGTGGAAGATTTTATTGCCCAAGATATTTGACTTCCGTTCAACCCTCTTCGCCACCATGTTTTTAGCCGGTGCGAAAGAGTAGTGTGTACTTGTGTTCGGTTTCTAGTTTTCGAGGGAACCTTTTGTTTTATGTAGTAGAAGCACTTGATGTTTAAGCAGTGAATTAAGATGCGTATGTGGTCTTAGAACTTGCACCAGATTTGCAATTTCAATTTACACTTTGATTTGATTCAGTTGATAATGCTAAGCTAGGAAAAATGAGTATTACTGAATAATGGTGCATGTCATCTCTGATGATAAAACCTGAGCCGTATTTGGAATTGTCAAGATCTCAAGCTTCAACTTAATAACACGAAAATTTCCTTAAACTCAGAATCTAAACCGTGTTTGGTATTGACAAGATCTCAAGCTTCAGCTTCATAACATGAAAATTTCCTTAAACTGGCTTTCAAGCTTTTGTGCTTAAGAACTAGGGTAATCCCTCCCAAAAAAACCCCAACAAAGACGTACCAATATGTTCATAGTATCCAACAATCCAGGCTTAACAGTAGGAACATATCCAAGATTATTTGCATCCTTCAGATGAGCCAAGAGTTTAATCCATCCAACTAAATGGGAGTTTGTTCAGCAACTAGAGATTCTCAAGTCCCAACACGCAGAACCATAGAGTGTACCGTGTAAACACTGTTTTGGAACACAATAAGGCTCCGTTTGAATTAGCTGTTTTTTAAGGTGTTTTTCAAAAACCTTACTATAGTTGTATATGAAAAACTTTTACTATAAATGTTTTTGGAGATATTTTAAAAGTATTTTTAGGGATTTTTAAAATATATTTTGGAATATTTTACAAATTATCAACTTTTTTAGGGTATTTTTTTAAAAATTTTACACGACCCACCACACCCCAGCCCTCCCTCCTCCTCCCCACTCTCTTCTCTCTCCCTCTCCTCCTCCCCATTTTTTCCTCCCCTTCCTCCTCCTCTTTCCTTTCCTCTTGCTCCCAAACCCCTCTCCCATTCGCAGGTGAAGGCTGCAACTCCAGCCACCAATCTAGCCATGACCTTCTTGGTCTTGATCAGTGGAGTGGAGGGGGGGATTGGGGGAGAAGAAAAAGAAGGGAGAACAGAGAAAGGAGAAGGAGAGGGAGAAGATAGAGAAGGAGAGAGAAAGAGAAGAGGGAGGAGAAGAGAGAGGGAGAGAGAGGAGGGATTGGTCCTTCCTCTTTCCTCCCATTCCTACCCCCTCCCCTCCTTCCCCAGCCCTCAAACCCCTTTCCCATTCGCAGGTGGTGGCTGCAACTCCAACCACTACTCTAGCCGTGACCTTCTTGGTCATGGTCCAGTGGAGGGGAAAGGGGATTGGGAGAAGAAAAGGAAGGGAAAACGGAGGAAGGAGAAGGAGAGGGAGGAGAAAGGAGGAAGGAGAGAGACAGAGGAGGGAGGGTCGTGGGTGTGGGGGTGGTGGCAGTGATAGTAGAGAGTGATGGGTGGTGGTGAATAGTGTGTAGAAGAAGAAAAAGAGATTTTTTTTTATTTTTTAAAAATATTTGAGATATATTGTATTTTTTGGATTGTTTTTGAAGTTATTTTTAGAGTTCATTACTATAGATGTGAAACAAAAAACAGTTTTTCAAAAAAATGTTAAATCCAAAGGAAGCCAAGAATTATATGGCACAAGCGAAGGCTTTTGTGTAATTCTGTGTCACAAAAATCGAAGGTTTTCAACTAAAAAAGAATAGTAAAGATCCATTTAGCTTAGGACATCTGCGTTACTATGGAGATTTCCACAAGAAAACAACATATATAGTGTCATAACAATATCATGGCCGAGGCAAAAGCAATTCTGAGTCTGTTAAAATTCTGGCATACAAAAGAGCAAGTACAGAAAATTCCTCAGTCAGGTCGACTGGGTTAAGTTAGTAGCTGAGCCTAGATGCTGTAGTCGATAGCTAAGACACAAGGAACACAAATAAATACTTGAATTCTGGTCATATTGTATTTTCATCTCAGCATTCCAGTAAGAGTAGCTTGTGGTACAACCTGAAGGAAATTACACCCAGAAGAGGGGAGTCTATTGCTCCGTTGAACAAGCTGTGGCAGCAAAAAGGCTGCATCATATTCGTTTTTTCCTTTTGGATCTTTACTCTTTCATGACTTGGTGTGTTACACTTAGTATCTTCATTGAATCTGAGCAGTTCAAAACAATGGTGGATATCATGCTCAGTTGCTCTCTACAAATGGAGCTCAAATCTAATATATACCACTATTTACAACAATGCAACAACAACCCATGAAGGCCAAATCCCAAGCTCATGTCCAAGGCATCTGAGTATACTTGTCAGTTAGTGAAGACAGACCCAACTCCCAGGCCGAGTGCAGTTGAAACCGTGGCAAATTCACCTCTGAAAAAGGGAGAAACTATGTCTTGACAAAATCAAGATTGCAGGTCAGCTAAAACCAACAATTGATGCCTTCTCTACAGCTTTATTCCAACTCCTTCAAGAGCAGCTGCCATTGAGGGCTGATGCCTCCTCAAGTGTTCTTTTCTTTTGCAGGGTGTTGAAGGCTTCAATAACATCCCCTTCCGCCCAGCCATCGAAGTCGTCTACTCCTATTCCACACTCTAGTCCCGCATTTACCTGTCCATGCAGGCAAAAGATGTATGTTAAAACTTGGCCAAAGAAATGGTATAGCTATAATTTTATGTCCTATTCTGTGATTGAAACAGCACATCTATTATTTTTAATCCCATTCCCATTCCTATTCCCAATTTGTTATTTCACATAGCTTTTTATCCCAGAGATCTTTTCCATCTCATGTTTTAACTTTCCCATTTTATGCAGAATTCCTCCTCGTCCAGAAAATATGATTTTTAGAGGAAAGACAATATACCTCTTTCACAAGTTCCTTAACCCGTCGTAGTGAATCAAGTTTGCCAACATAGACTTCTTTTCCTTTTCTCACAACCCGAGTTCCACAGTCTTTCACAACTTTTCCTTCCATTACCATGCATCCAGCAGCATGCCCACTCCCACTCTTGAACACAGCTCGTACTTCAGCTGTACCAATTGGCTCTTGTTCCTGCAAATAGCAGAAGCTTTTGCCTAAAGGTTACTGAATACCAATATCAGCAATAGAAAAGCCAATAGAACCCATCCATTAATTTCCCGATTTAGAGTACAAAAACTAAAAAAATCAAATTTAATGGGTAATTCTTCTAGGACAAATCAATTCTTACTTTGCGAGTAATTATACTTTAACACATAGCCCCGACTTACAAGAAAAAATGATATTGGGGATTTTTTGGTCTCAGCCTCCATTTCATAAGACTTGGAAGTTAATTGCCCCCAAGGCATACAACCAAGACTGAAATGAATGCTTAAGTCTTTAAAAAAAAGTACAGAAGGCATATTGTGTACCATATTGATGTTGACTTGCTCACCGAAAATTGGGGGAGAAAAGGTAAAATCATATCCTTGTATAGACTAAACAAGTTTGTTTTACCTCAACAGGCTCCAGTAGTCCCTCCATAGCGTTCCGCACATCATCAATAAGTTCATATATAACTCTGTACAGCCGAATCTCAATACCCCTGTTCTCTGCATAGCTCTTGACAGAACCAGGGATTTCACATTGAACCCGGAATATAATGGCTATACTAGCGACAGCAAGGTCAACATCACTGGTGCTCACATCCCCAGTTGCTTGTAGTAGAACTTCAAAGTCACATTATCTTGTGGAAGGACCTGAAGGCCTGTCTAACAGCTTCTATGGATCCCTATCATAATTAACAATGTTCATCTACATAATAAACTAATCCCCGGTATATGAGCAAAACCTATATAGCAGATGAAATGCGGTTAAATGAGAAGCGAAGGATTTTCCACTAAAGTTGGCACACTAATATGCTTGCATGCACATTTGTGGACATAACCACGCAAGTACATTTAGGCAACAGATATAAGCACTAAGCTCTATGAGAGACTGTAATGACTATAGGAACAGCCCTAGCAGGAAGAACTTTTAAGCATCAAAAAAATTCATAAAGAATTCACATAAACATCACCATTTTATAAAATGCAAGCCTACCAGAAAGATACAGACTTTAATACCAGTTTGCAGAGTGCTGGACAAAAAATAGGATGAGACATTGTTGCTATCACTTCGTACTTACAAAATTCCGGAATATAATATCTTTTAATGTATCAGAATAACATCGATGTACAAGAACTACCAATGCTTTGGTAGTTTGAAATGAATATGCATACCTGAAGATCAACCTTTAGAATTAGATTCAGCTGGTGCAAGTCCAATCCAGCCTGCTTTCCTGCTGAAACAGCAGAAGCCAGGGAATAAAGTGTAATTTTTCCATCTCCAGCTTTTGCCGACAGACGTTTATCCTCAATGATTCAGCCCATAACTCAGCTTTTTCACGAGCAAGGTCAAGAGACTCAACAAATTCAAACTCATCACCAGCAGAAGGAACAGTATTCAATCCAATGACCTGATGACAGATGCAGGATGGTGTAACAACCATTGAAGAAAGACATCAAAAAATTCAGAAAGAATTAACAGAATGACAAGTTAAGGCAGATTACAATTTTTTGCCTTTTTAAGCACTAAATTGGCTTTTTGAAAGCAAATTTGAAACCTCATATAGAATCTGTTTCAATGAAAAACTAAAACTTTTTAAAGTAAAATCAAGCATACATATAAGCAGGGAAGCAAAATTTTATAGCATAGACATATTACCTATGGTTAAAAAGTACAAAATACATGCCATCCCGACATATTAGAACTTAAAATCATACATTTAAGAGGAGGCACTTGAAACCAGTGAGAACTTACACACTCATCACTGTAGTCTAAGAGCTATTTCAAGAAATAATGAAATGTGCATCTTGCATTTGAATTGATTGTGAATCTCACACAGTGCATGGAAATTAATGATAACTATCAAACAGATGACATATAACAAATTGGTGAATATGCATACCTGAACAGGTATAGAAGGCCCAGCTTCATCAACTCGCTTCCCACCATCATCAAATAAAGCCCTTACCTGCCACAGCACAGAATTGGAACTTTTTTGAGATAGAGGTAGACAATTAGATGTATCTGTCTAAATCTCTGGAAAGCAAAACATTACAACAAGAAAAGAAAAAGTAAATCTTATTTAATCAATGGCACAAACTTTCCGTCTAATGCCCACCAACCTTTCCAAAAGCTTCCCCACAAACTACTACATCTCCTCTTCTTAACGTGCCATTCTGCACAATGAATGTGGCAACAGGTCCTTTAGATTTTTCAAGGCCAGCCTCTATAACTGTGGCCCTTTGCATTTCTCTGAGGATTAGCCTTCAGCTCTTGCAACTGTGGAAGAAATGGCAGAAAATCAGAAACAGGGTATATGACTATATGGCACCACATATGCTGAAGAGGCAACTACATTTTCAGACTGGCAGGCAAGAAGAGTGCAGAGTACAAGGGCAAGTTTAGGATAATTGAGTAGCAAAGCCATCAGCTAAGTATCCTAACAACTAATTATCAGGGTTTCATTAAACAATTAAACTCTACAATCTCTCACAACAAACTCATAAGGAGCATATACGTAGTTAATAAGAAGGAGACCCTTAATCAGTCTAATGTACTTTCAACACTCACAAGAGCAATATTGCCAGTTAATCAGATAGAGATCCTTAATCAGTCTAATGTACTTCCAAACAAGCTAGTGTGGATAGAGTTCTAGGTAAACATGATAATACTGAAAAGAGTACCAAAGTGAACAAACTGCAAAGAAATAAGTCTAGGAGGCTACCTCAGCGACAAGCATGATAGTTTCTAACAAATCATCAATGTTATCGCCTTTAAGAGCACTGATCTGTTAAAGAGGAAAGAAATAAATGAGCACTGACACAATTACCAAAGGATTATTTAGAAATATCAGGACAAATTTCAGGTTGCGGCTTGGGCACCTTAACCATTGCGGTCTGACCACCCCAGTCTTCTGGCATCAAACCAATTGAAGAAAGTTCTTGCATGACTCTATCTGGATTAGCTCCATCCTTATCAATCTGGAAACGTGGATGGAAAAATTTCGTTATTGTAAGTTGGAAACACCAATTGAGACTAAATGATATACAAGCCAACACACAGCGGAAAATCTCAGAATAAATGCAAGCGCACTTTGTTTATAGCAATAACAATTGGCACTCCAGCTGCTTTGGCATGAGCAATGGCCTCTTCTGTTTGAGGTCGAATTCCATCATCAGCAGCAACTACAATAACAGCAATGTCTGTTACTCTGGCTCCACGAGCTCTCATTGCTCCAAATGCCTATCCAACCATTCGTACAGTTATGTTAGATAATTCATCTTGACAAAGGCCTTTTAAGATATGTCTGCAAAATCTCCAAGAAGAGCATTTGACATAAAAATTTTAAAAAAGAAAAAAAACTTGCATGAATAAGCAGTTAAAAGTTAGAACCAGTGCTACATCATTAATTACCTCATGTCCAGGGGTGTCAAGGAAAACACAAGTCTGTGGCTTGCCATCAAAAGGTACTTGTACCTTGTATGCCCCTATGCCTTGAGTAATTCCACCTGCTTCAGATGCTGCCACCTACAGTAGGTTGTCTAAGGTTTAGTTCCCAACTATTCAAGTATCATACCATAAGACAGAATAAGGTACTTCTTCTCAAGTCATCAAATCATAATGGCATTACAAAAATGTACCTCAACATGAACATCAACAAAAATAATCAATTCATACCTTGCTTTTCCTGATGTAATCCAAAAGTGTGGTCTGCCAACCCAAAAGAAAACCGGTAATATATTAGCTAAAGATTGTTATGGGACGATAAATCTAGAATGACTCTCCTAAAGATCAATTAACTGGAAGCACACAAAATGTTCATAGGCAACAACAAAGAAAGGTAAAATTATTTCATGGGATGAGATCATAATGACTTCAAAAAAGATCCATTAACTGGCAACACACATAATGCTTCTGAAACCAACTACAAGAAAAAATTTTGTTGCTTACTTTCCCATGGTCCACGTGTCCCATGATGGTCAGAACAGGAGGCCTGTCTTCCAACTTGTCGACATCATCTTCATCAAAAATTTCTTTTTTTTTTGCCATTTCCTCCACTTTCACAGGGTCAGCATCAATAACTTCAACATCATACTCCTGACAGATCATCTTCACCATGTCTTTGCTGAGAGTTTGCACACCATCAGGTTTGATTCCCTTTGAGTATAAAGATCTAAAAATCTCACCTTCACTGATGACCAAGTTGTGCGCCAACTCCTCTGTTAGCATACCTTCTTCGCCAACTTCCAAGATCTCAACCCTAACAGGTGCAGCATCTTTAGCTGCCTGGAGTCGTGCAGCTTTACGACTTGCCTTTGTCCATTTTCTTCCTTTCCTTGCTGTGGCAGCACCAGGAATTGAAACATCAAGCTCTGGAATCTCCTCATCAGAAATATCATCAGCATCAACTACACGCTTGCGTAGGCCTCCAGATGGACCACCCCTTTTACGAAATTCATCCTTGGACTTTTCATCCTTCAACTTTCCATCCTTCAATTTTCCAGGTGCACGACCCTTTCCTGGTTTAGGTGGGGCTAAAACAGCTTGAGCAATCAAAGGATCGACCACTGGTTTCTTAGAAGCAAACTTGTCAATCAATATTGGCTTTCTTTCTTTGGTCTGAGAGGAAGAGTCAGTTACATTTGCTGATGACGGCTTTGGAGCAGCTCCAACATCCTTCAGAATGACAGGTTTTCTAGCCACAGGGGGAGGAGCAACAGAAGGCTTTGCTTGTAACCTTGGTCGAACATTTTGTGATGGCTTAGGGGTTCCTAGAGGAGAAACAGTTTGAGATTCAATCTTCCCTGCAACATCATTTTTTGGCCGTTGCTTTGCAGGTTCCACAACTTTTTGTACACTGCCAACTGGGTTCCCCTTTCGCCACACGCTCTTCAATGTCTTAGACTTCTTATTGGAACTGGATCCCGAATTTACTAAATTACCATCACTTTTGTTAGCACCACCATTAGCTGGTGATTTACTAACTGAAACACTAACCTTCTTACTGTTTCCAGTTTCTCAGCCTTCTCCAATGCCTCACCAAGTGACTCAATCACTTTATTTCTCTCTTCTTCATCATTGTTCACCTTTTCATCTTCAGAATCCGAGCTAAGTTTGGATCCATCCCAATCAAGAGAATCTACTCCTAAAAGGTTTTCAGCTCTAGAATCAGATTTCAACTGAGGCTTTGGAGCTGGCTTAAGTACAAGATCAGCATCATCACTATTACTTCCTCTAAATGTGGAATCAAGGGATATTGACGTACCCTGATCAGCAATATAGTCGGTGGTCACTGAGAATCTACAGACCGACACATATCTCCATCTCTTACCAACCCAAATTCTTGGAGAAGCCCCTATAATTCCTAGAGTAAGAAACCCGCTTAATCAATGAAAATGAACCTTCAAATTTCCCAGAAGAACAAGTGCAAGTGCAACCACTTCCCAAGTTTCACTAGGGAAGCAACAGCAGCCATTGTTCTTTAACCTTATCTTAATCCTATCATGGACGTTCACTTTACAACCTCTATAATAACACCCCTCCAATGCAGCAATCCACACAAACCCCTTAACAGTTATCTTCTGAAAAAAAAGGTAACCTGTTTGAATTCACAAAATTCACCCCAAAATTGCAGGGCCAAAAAAAAAAACAACAGCAAAACCAAAAAAAAAAAGTCCAACAATTTCTTCACCTCAAAAGGGTAATTTCCTGTAATTGTTTTGAAAGAAGGTGGGAGGTGGGGAAAGGGCTGGTGAATAGAAGTGAAGAACTGAAACCAAACATTTATCATGAAGACAAATATCGAAGAACCCAAATACCAAAAGGTGCACTGTTTTCAGGGGATGAGGAAAGTTCTCACCTTGGTTCACAAAATTGTAACTTTGTCTGTCCAGAAGAGTTGAATTGGGACTGGCCTTGAGTTTATTTTTGCTACTTTAAGCTATAATGTGTGTTTTTTGGAGAGCGAGTGGGAGAGAGATGAGAATGATGAAAAGGAAAGTCAGAGAAGTGTGTGGCCGAAGGGGGAAAGAACTCAAGAAGTGTGAACCGAGAGGGGCGGACAGAAGTGGGAAATCTAGGCTAGGGACACTGGCTTGTGTGGCTGTCTCTCTGCCTGTCATATTATTCAGTGTGTGATAGGCTTCTAGCTAAGGTTTATTCCCACTCTATTTTCATATGCTTTTATACATATCCCTACAAATATTTTCTATTTTTTTCTATTTTCTATTTGTAATTGTGGTAGACTGATGTATTTTATTTCCAAATAAATAGAAGCGCTTTTTACACCAATTAACTAACCTTTCTCTTTTGCCAAAAAAAAAAAAAAACCTTTCTTGATCTAAAAAGGTATAATTCATGAAATTTAACTACATAAAAACTTCTAACTGATTAAAAAAACCCACTAATCATAAACTAATAACCCTTTTACAATAGAGAAGATTTAACTCACAGTTTCAGAACATCCACTCAAACGAAAAAAGCTAAGAGCTGAGCGACAATTTCACCGCAGAAGCATTCATATATCACTACAAGGATAGAAAATCTTCCACATTTTCCATGTTCTCATGCAATGATTTTGTGGCCAACAATTTCATCATATTGTTTTCCGGTTTCATCACTACTGGCGACCTTTGAGCAGTACGCTATCCCTTAGACACTAGTGCTCTAGAAGACTAGTGGTAGTTGGCTGGTAAACTAGAAATTATCTTGGCTAATTTGCCGGGGCATTTCATGCTGAAAGGCCCAAATTTTGTCTCTCTTGCACGGTTGCACCTCCCCATCTCTCTCCCCTCCTTTCCCCTTCAAATTCTTGTTCCGCAGCCGGAGCCCCCGACAACCCGTTGTTCCTTTATTTCCCAGGACGCCCCACCAAGCAACCAAGTGGACATACAGATTTTTGACCCCATTAGAAGAACTCTCTGTCAAAGAAAAGAAAGCCCTTTTGCTCCCAGGTGTGTATGATCCTCCACTATCCATCCCCTCCCAAGAAAATAAGGCCATGGTAGCTACAAGAAGGCAGACTAAAATTTTCCCTTTTGTTCTTTTTCTCAAGCTTAATGCAATGTTTTCAACTTTTCATATACTTGGGATGAGGGCTAATAGAATTTTTGCCAATTTCAGGGTTCCTGCCTTTGCTATTGCAAGTCTTGTTTGAAGCTCTAAGCAAAAGATTTTCTTTTTAGGTAGTGACTTGATTGCTGATAATAGTCTGTCGATGTAATACTAGTATGGCAACGTTATGATGCATCAACATGATGAATTGATGTAAGTACTTGAGGAAAGTCATCAAGAAACAATCTTTTTACATCAAAAGATAGTATGTGAACAATATTAGAGGATGTTGATTTTTGTCCTCGCATAAAATGGTAATAACAATAATGGCAGAGTCAGGATTTCAATTAATCTTAGAAAAAATGACACGCAGCACCATTGACATGAATTATATCCCCACTTGTACTTTATTCTAGCAAGTTAACTTGTTAGAAAAGAACAAGGGAAAATCTCTGAGATGGTTTTACAATCTCTCAAGAATAATCAGTTTGATGGTTGAAAGTTAACATAAAGCACTAATCATGAACTTTTATGCATGTATTAAGCTTGTATAGTATGATATGAAGCCTTGACTTCCAGGACAAACACTTACAAGGTATTTGTTTGAGTTGATCCAAAGGCATAGAAGTGAATCACTCCATCAATATTTTGAGGAATATCTCCTTGTGTCTTGCATGAATGACCGTGACTTGGCAGTCTAGAAGGGACAAGTGGTTGGCTGCTTGTACTATTGCTCTTAAGTGCATAAATATTCCAAGGAATGTAGATTAGAGAAGAAGTGGTGCATGAAGATGTCATGCTCTTTGAATACCTGTTGCGAGATAGTTTATTCTGAATTGAAACACTAGGAGTCTGGGAAGCCCAAGCTTATTTATAGCTGTAGTATCTATATCATGGAAAATGTGGTAGATCTATCAGACTTTAATGATTTTCGTGATTCATTGCACCTTTTGATTTACTGACACGAAGATACACATTTTGTGGTATTTATAAACTTTTAGGGGCTCTAATAGAAGGAAAATGTAAAAATGTAATCCAATTACAACCTTGAGCCATTGGGTGCCCGCTGGCAGGGAATTTTGCAGACCCTGAAGTTTACTTTACTTCACTAATGGCAGAGAGCAGATGCAGTGTTGAATGCACTTTGTGTCAATGACAATTAAAAAAAATATAAAGTAGAAGAAAAGAAAAATAACGGGGCAAACGAAGAAGAAAGCAGGTTTTTAAACTTTGAGCCTGGAGGAAATTTAAGTTGAGTGCGTACAATATATTCTTTTTCTTAATTTGCGCTTGGTTCAAATGGCTTTACTTAAGTTGTTTGTGGATAGATAGACATTCCAATTTTTCGTAGTTTGTGCTCTGAAAACACACACCCATCCAAATGAATCATTCTGCTGGTCTCTCTTTGGCTTCTTGCCCTGAAGCAAGACTTGCAACAGAGTGTGTTTTTGTGCTGCTTGTAATAGTGTAACAAAGTTCAGTTCATGGGGCCACAGCTGAGTGGAGCCCCTTGTAGAAGTTTCTTACTTTAGATTGATATTGCTGGTGTCACGTAAACTTTATGTATATAGCAGTGTGTGGGTTTTGGAGTTGCACAATTCCTTGAATTTTAACGTCTCAGCAGCAATCTCAGTGTATTTTACTTGTTTAATTTTTATGGTTGGCTTTCCATTTTCTTGATGTTCGATTTTGGAAATAATCCATTTTGGCATAGTTTTTGAGTGCATGAAGAGTTGCAATATCAAAACAAACAGAAACATTGTTTTTTTTTTATCAAGTATGGAATTTTTTGCTTTTGCGATGCCATCAGCGTGATGCATTTTTAATTAGTATTTCCTATAAGAATTTTTACCTGTTTATACCATATTATCTTAGTTTTTCTTTGCAATTTTTGTTTTAGATTTCCACTGTTGGTTACTGTAGGATCTTTGTGAGAGAGAGAGAGAGACAGATTGATGATGAAAAATTGAAAAATTAAACTACCTCAAAGAGGCAGCAAAAGGTGCAGTAATCCACTAACAAAGAAGTACAAGCACCGATATCAGCTGAACTTACAGGCAGCAACCCCAAGCTTTTGACCATCACACTAGGAGGAAATCCTATTAAACCTTTGCAGAGGTTCAAAATTTTCTCAAAACAATGGTTCTATCTCATCTCAGACTCCAAATTCCCCATCCTTCTTTCTTTTAATTCGTCCTTTCTCTCTGGTATCTTTATTCGCTGAATATGTAGCCTTTTCTAAATGCTGCTTCATGTCACTTTACCTCATCTCACAGTTATTCTTCTGCTGTGAAGTGCCATCTAAAATCTTTTTCTGAACTTGACTATATGTTATAAATTTGCATTCTTGTGATAGATAATTACTGTATGGAACTCCTGTCATGATGTGCTTGCATATTTTTGTTATAAGTAGAGAGCTGACAATTCTAGCCATCAGTATAATGAGGCATTGGATTTTGCTTAGTCCCTTCCTTTTCTCAACTTGAAAATGATGTTGCATTATGCAATTTAGCCACTAGAGACTACCGTTATGTTGCATTATGCAACATAATGCATACCATAAGTATTACTACTAGAGACTACCAAGATGTTGCATTATGTTTGTAAATTTGTTGTCTGAGGAAATCAGACCCATTTGCATACCATAAGAGTGTGCATCACTACAATGGCCCTTTAAATACTTACCCCGTTATTTCATATTATTTGTACACTAATGATTAGGACTGGAGTAGCTCTTGCAAATTTGACTATTAACTTGGTAATTCTCTTCAAGAAACAAAAAAGTTTCTGCTTTATGTAGCTTGCTTTGTTTTTCTTTTTCAAAATTGCAGCCACGTGAGTACATGTGCATCATAGTTGTAATACCATATTTAGAAGAGTGTAGTTCTTAAAATTAGGCAAGTCGAATGGAGAAATATAAATTAACAAATTCATCTTTATGCATTTTTTTAGAGCTGGAACAATTTCTTTGTCTTTTCAAACAAATGGCATTGTTCGACTGAAGTTTCCTCACATGATTCTTCTTTTAAATATTCCGTACAAAATTTTCTTAATTATTCATTTCTTGTTATTGCTCACAATCTCTGGTACTGCATCTTTAACTTCACATTGATATCATGGTTTCCTTATGTTATTATATGCAAATGTGGCCTTTAATCATTGTCATAATACTCAAAATGGAAATTAAACAATACTATTGTTCTAGACCCATTATAAACCATGTTTGAGGTAAGTTAATTATACGAGATGTACTCATGTTGTAAATCTCTCATTGAGTTGCCTTTACTTTTTACACGTGTTATTATCCTGGATGCCTCATAGTTCCTTTTAGAGAATAAGATTGTAAACTAAACTTGTAATAAGATTGTAAACTAAACTTGTTGGCATGTTAATTACTCATTGAGTTGCTTTTGCTTGATAAAGGTGTTGCATTGAACCTTCTTTTCCTACAGGAACGTAGTGTCTAAGAAGGGGAAGTAATTGGGGCTTCAGATATCCCCCATCATTGCAGTTATTGTAAAAACCTGACAAAAAGGCAAGTAGGAGCAATGTCTAATGAGCTCCGTAAAGAAAGCTGACTCCTCCATTTGCATGACATTTGCAAGTAAGATGGTTTCTATTATCTCTATTCTTCATATTAGTGAGGAAATGCATGCATAAGTATTTCCGTTTGTTTTGAAAAGATTTTGATGGTATCTTAAATATATAAAGGTGGGACTTACACCTAGCTACAGTACCCAATCATTCCCTATGCATTTAGGGGGATTTTTTTTTATTGTTGGGGGGCATAGGTGTCTTTTTGGCAATAAATCAGTGTGAAGACAATGTGCATTTCTTTTTGTTGCTGCAGTGGTGAAGATTGCGCTTTGGCCATATTTTTCTCGACTACTTTGCTCCAAAATCCGCATAATTCTCTCTCTATCTGAATGTGCCTACCCCATACCCACAACCACCACTACTGCTGCCTACTTCTTTCTTTACTCTCACCTGACAAAGAGAAAAGGACCATGTGACGCTGCTTTGATTTTTGCTGAGAATGCTCGTTTATCAGCCAACTATTGTTTGCAGAGACCCTCCATCCTCTTTCCCTTTCCTTTGTTGGGCTCCTTCGACCACCATTCTTCTGCCCAAAGTAAGTTTTTTTCTTTTTTTTTTCCCTCTCTTTCCTCTTAACTGTTTTTTGTGGTATTTAATTGGATTGATTAATTAATTGGTTGATTTATTTTCTTTGTCTGTTAATTTGCTTCCATATTCTGGTTTCCTTTCGAGGTTGTTTGCTTCAATCAATTTACAGTCTTGTTCCTGCTTTATTGACTAACTAATTAATTTGCGAGAGTTAGGTGGCACTGCAGGTTATGGATATTCTACAAAATTCAGACTATATTTCTGTCTTACATTCAAGGTTGAGCCACAGGGGAGTGGGGGGATTGACTTTTCCCAATGCAAATCAGTCTAGACCTTGTGCTTTGCCTTTATTTATCCATAGCAAAAATCTATGTGCATATATTTGGTAAAGATTTTTTTTTTTTTTGAAAAAAATCATTGTAGAACATGGCTTTTGATGATGATAAAAATGACTCCAGCATGGGTGATGGTATTGTTGGTGTGGACTTCTCCAGATCATCTTACTTTTCACTTTCAACTCTTGTATACCAATATAGGATTTCTTTCCTTGGTGGTATTATGATGGTCATGGTTTTATTAGGAAAGCTAATGTCAAAACATAGTACATTGATGATGAACCAATATTTTTGATAATGTATATGTGGATGTCATATCTGGCAAAAAGAGCTCGAGTACTGAATTACTATTAATGAATCTATAGATTTTAACTTTTACAACTGTTTCTCCAATTAAAAATGACGTCTTGGCTTTTTAATTCAAGTCTTTATGATTCTTATTTTTATCTTCCAAAAGCGAAACTGGATGTGTGAATGTCGTGATTAAATAGTTAAACTACTGAAAAGCATTGTTTGAAAAATACTAGGTTAAACTACTGAAAAGCATTAAATAGTTAAACTACTGAATAGTTACACCACTATTCAGCTTAATGGAAGATTGGTTCAGGTGTTGATTGAGAATGTTTTTATCTTTGTCAAAAAAACACATGCCATATGTTTTGGTACTGAGGGAGTGCAGATTGTTGCTGGTGTGGCCAGGGTTTTGAGGGCGATACTGTTTCTATTGGAGTTTCGGAAGGGCCAAAGGCCGCGTCATCTCTTGATCATGTAAATCCTCTGCTATGAGCACCACTTGAATTAGGCATGTATTGAATTCTAACTAGCTATAATGGGAGGTGTTGCACTTTGCACGAGATATTTTAGTAGTGCAAAAGATTCAATTTGTTCAAAAGTGAATCCTAGGTATCTTCATATGCTTGCTTCAAAGAAGAAAAAAGAACCATTTTTTGTTAAAGGAATTTTTATTGTTAATTCTGTTTTGTGTTTTGACATTTTAATCATGACATAAAGGAATTTCAGTCATTTTGTTTTCCCCTCTTACTGTTTTTTGTATAATGCGGTTTCTACATGGTGATATGATCCACTAAGCTTTACTTCTGTGGTCTGTTCTTGCGGTGTTGTGTTGGTGTTCTGCTGTAGTAAGTTCAGCTTTTTGCATGACTGTTAGCAAAGACATAATGGAAGTTTCAACAAGCTATCTTTGAAGCTTTTGTCTTTTGTAAGGGAAAAAAAACATTGGTAATTCAATTTCCCTGATTTTGCTTTTCTCTTGCTTTTTCTCAATAGCTGGTAGTTATAAAACAATGATTGCAGTGATTAGCCTTGGCAATTGGGATGCATAAGTTTATAATTAGGTGATTGAACTTATAGGATGAATGATAGATAGTTTTCTTGGATGCTGCTAATTGGTAGATTACTTTGTTGGTCTTAGTAAGTTATTGGGTTCTGCCTTCTTGGTGCTTTCGATTGGCTGTGGAATTGCAATAAGGCCAAGCTGTTATTCTTTTATGCATGGGGACTAATTTGATTGCTCCTCATGTGTTTGGTTTGCTTGTGTAAGAGCTGATTTTGGGCTGTTTTTCTGTATATCTTGTTGTTTTGTGCAGGTTGCAATTGAATCACTATGAATCATGTGTAGCCTTACTAACTTGGATAATTAGTTTCCCTACGTTAAAATCAATGCATGTATGTGCTTTTGCGAACAGCTACTTTTAGACTTAGGCCATCTTTTTTTTTTGGTAAAAAGAATTAGGCCTTCATTGTACTATGATAAGTATAAAAATGTCTAGGGTGATTCCCCAATAAATTAGATCTAGAGTGATTCCTCACCCATCCTGTCAAGGGCCCAGTTGAACGCTTGAGTATAGGTTCCCTATGCTCATGTGAACGGCCGGGCAATAGTTCTAAAAGGATCCACTCATGGGCCTGACCGGATTTGGTTTCTTCACAAACAAAACAAAATGTAGGTTTTTAGTAGTATGTTCCAGTGTGCATTATGCCAACAGGTCTGAAACCCAACTCTAGTTGAGAAGTGGAGTCACCCTTCTTTTTCTTTCTTTTGGCTCTTCTGCCTTTCTATGTCTATCACCAGAAAATCGATTGTATAACATGATTATTCCTGCCTCTGGCAGATGCTAATTTTGCGATTTTCAAATGAAAGGGATTTAAAATTCTGAAATGTGGGTGTAATATATCTTTCATTTATCAATTATGTTACCAAGGACTGATTGATAAATTTTTTTGTCAATTTACGATCTAGACAAAAGAAAGGTTGTTTAGGAACCAAATATTGGTGGCGGTGCAAGTTCAAAAGTTGGCAACCTGCAGATTGAGGAGTTTGATGGAAGACTTGAAAGCCAGAAATGTGCAACTGTATATATCTAGGTGCGTTAATATCTTATTTCAACTGGTGTTTTATTTTCTAAGAGACGCCTGGTAGTGAGTGCCCTTTAGCCTGTTGCTCATCCTGTGACACCATATAATCTTGATAATGTTGAATTTAACTCTTCTATGCTTAATTTGATACTGATTCAGTGTCTATTACCATTGATTGTGAAAATCATTTGATGCTGATTCAGTTTCTGTTACCGTTGATTGGGATATCATTAGAGTCACATGTTGGTTGCTTAATATTTATTCTGTCAGTTTACTGCATTTAAGCATCTTAGCCTTTATAGATGATATCTTTAAAATATTATCAGTGCACGAGGCCAATAAGATAGTAAAATATAAAATTGTAGCTTACTATTTATGCAATTTAGCGGTAAGGGGTCTTACTATCATAATAGGCATTTTCAATTGATTCTGAATACAGTTACGGCATTAGCTTACTATAAATGGTTGTTGATTTAGTCCCTCAGTTTAGGACTTACGAGATATTCTTCATAAATTTCTGTTTCTTTAATTTTTTTTTAGCCGCTAAACATTTGGGAATCTAAAGATTGCAATTACTACATTTTGGCAGTCCTTAAAATCCTCTTGTATCCCTCATTGCCTGATTTTCTTTCATTGCAGATGCAGCCACCATTCTCATTTTTGCCGCATCTTTCTTTCATTGCAAATGCAGCCATGAATCCCATAACGCAAATGATACTTACTTTTCCGGAGTCGTAGTATTGTAGAGAATCTGCTAACGTTATTGCAGGAAAGAGATTGCGGCTAGCTTCATTGAAAAAGCCAAAACTCAAAAAATCTGCTTAAAGCGCCTGTAACAATGTCTGCTGAGATTGTGGGAGGCAATGAAGATCTTTTGATAATCATACTGTCAAAATTGCCAGCAAGACAACTGTTACAATTCAAAGTTGTCTCGAGACAATGGCATGCTCTCATCTCGAGTTCCAGACTTGCTCTTCTGCACTTCAATCCCAGTGGCCATCTCCGGTTTCTTTTTCACCACAACAGCAGGGAGGTCAGCTCATTCTTCTTCATGGTAATTCTGTATCAGTTAAAACCCCCTCTAGCAAAGCTTCCTCACATTAGCCCCAGATATGAAAATTTTGCACTCTTGCAATGGCTGATGCTTTGTGGTGGTACTTGGTTGAGCAATTGGAATGTCGTCCTCAGTCTCTACCTATATAATCCTAACTCTTGGTTGGTATATTCAGATCCCGAGTTCTGAAGGCATGAGGAGAGACTTACTCTATGATATTTTAAATGAGCATTATTGGAATTTGGCTTTTGATCCTCTTGAATCATCCTCCTATAAGATCATTGACTTTTCTAGGCCTAAATTTGAGTCTAGTTGCTATCGTTACAGTATTGAAATCTACTCATCAGAGACAGGATTGTGGAAGTTAGTCAACAATGATATACTTTCAGGGGATGATTTGAAATTGTCCATTAACTTTTACAGAGGGTACTCCTGAATGGGATAATTTATTGGCCTTCTTTTGGTCGTCGAACTACCTTGTGCTTTGATGTAGCTAAAGAATCAATAAAGTCTGTACGCATGCCTCCAAATGGAATTTGGCCCTACTGCAGTTCATTTTTTGTGGAGTCTGGCGGTTATTTATATCATGTTGTGCATCAAGAGTCGCGATGTTTTGTCCATGAGATGGAGGATAGTTGTTCGGGGTGGCTTCTCAAATATTCTGTCGATATGGATGCAGTTTTGGGTGCATGTCCCTCAATGGTTAGGGAGAGGGCTGGTTCTGATAAATGTCCATATCTTGTGTTGTCCTTCATCCCTGGAGTGGATCAAAAAGATGAATTGGTGTTCTGCATTGCTGGTTGTGCTATGTGTTATGACATCAACCAAGCGAGTTGCCAGGAAAATTTGTGATCTGAATGACAGTTGCTTCGATTGTTATATCACCAGAAGATATATGGGGCTTGATGTTCATAAACACATTGAGAGCCTGATAACCCTTCCTGGATGTCGCGTCTGGTCTTGCTTGAGGTTTCTGCCTTTTGGGTGATATATCTCTGCCCCCCTTCACACGTCAGACATATCAATATTTGGAATCATAGAGAGTATTAGTTGCTTACTTTCTGTGCATATATTTCTGAAATTTTGCTCGTCCTTGCATCAAAATTGGGTGTTCAGTTAACTCTCTCATGCCTTTAGTCGTAAAAACTTGGGATAGCGGTGTCATAATCTATCTGTAAAGGCCATTTCAGTCGTAATATTATGCTGCTCGCAAAATATGGATGAAATTATCCGAGTTTCAAGAAAGGATTGGACCTCTCAACATAGCGTTTAGCCGGGGCAAGAATCTCAATGGATCAGCATAGTTTTCTCTGTTGCCAAAAAGCGTGAAATGGTATACTCTTCAACATTCAGCCCTCCGCAAATTACAAGAAAAGCGTGATGAATCTGTGTCTGTCATGTCCCTCTTTTTGGTATTTAAATCAATATGTTTTTTCAGCTTAATTGATGAGATGGTTGTTATATAGTCCCTCTGTAAAGTCACTATGGATAAATTTATGTAAAAAAATATATATATATATTCTATAGTTATGGCATATGAATTAGGATTAATGTTGCATAACAATCTCAAAAATTACTACTACTTAAGAGTATGACCATTATGAATGAAATGTAAATTTGTATGCAATATCATTTCACGTTTTTTTTAGTTATTTAAAGAAATTATGTTCCAAATACTTGTACATATATTTTTAAGAGTAAATTATTTGGTTACTCATTAAACTTTTCGAATAGTAATATTTTGGCCACTCATATATTTATCCACTAAATTATTAAAAATATAAATTTTGAGCTATTTTCGTCTGTTTTTTGCCATTATATCTCGCGGCTAGTGCGACTTCTTAGATCTGATAGACTCGATTGTGGGAATAGACAGAATAGTCCAACATTTATACTTTCTATAATTTAGTGGGTAAAAATATATTCATAAAAGTTGAGGATCAAAACTCTATTATTTAAAAAGTTTAGTGGGTGGCTAGGGTAATTTCCTTGCTCTTTCTTGAAAGAACAAGTTCTAAGGCACATTGTACAACAGCTTTTCCACGGAATATCCGTTACTAGAAAATTTCTTCTTCTTCTTTTTTTGAGAAATAGAAAATTCCTTTTTTTTTTTTTGTCAAAAAAAATTTCCCTTATATTTAGTTCTCATTATATTAGCATCCTCCTTCCCGGGAAAAATCATTCATTACATTCTTCTGAACGGGAACCTAGGTGCCCCAATTTCCCATACTCCCCCCGGCCGATCAGTTTAATTAAATCAGCAAACGAAACCCTAGAAGAAGATGGCAGAGAAATTGGCTCCTGAGAAGCGCCATAGCTTCACCCACAACGGTATTGTGTTTTTGATGATTCTTCAATTTTCTAACTGGTTATTTGTGTCGAAAATTGCTGATTTTTATTGGGTGATTAAATTTTTGCAGGGCAAAAGGTGTTTGAGTGGGATCAAACGCTTGAAGAAGTTAACATTTACATCCCACTTCCAGCAAATGTTCCAAAGAAGCTATTTTACAGCAAGATTGAATCTAAACATTTGGAAGCTGGGATCAAAGGCAACCCTCCTTATCTTAATGTCAGCCCTCTCTTTTTTTTCTTTTTAGCCTTGCCATTTTTTTTTTGTTATTTGAGGAATTTGATTATTTATTAGGATTTTGCTTGTTAGCCCCCAAAAAAGAAACTTAAGTTAGGAATATGCCTGTAAAGTGATTGCAAAGTTGGATTTATTTTTCTTTTTTCTTTTTTCAGCATGATCTTACTAACCCAGTGAAGACTGATTGTTCGTTTTGGACTCTAGGTAATTCTTCATCATATTATCTAGTGCATAAGGAGATTCTGTTTTTATAATATGCTACTGAATTCGTGCTTTTGGTTCTAGTGCCCATTTGTCATATGTGTGATTTCTTGAATTGTATTGAGTTTAGCTTGATACAGAGGCTACTTGCTCAGATGTCTTGCTAGAGTTTTAATTGTCCGGTATTTGATCTGAATGGCTTGAAAAGATGTTGAGTTTGATTCATGCACTTGGCCTTTTAGCTTGAGCCAATATATCCAAATGCTCTGTAGATGTGTACTAATGTTCTGGACTCTAATTGTTTGGTTTTACTATTGCTGGTATTTTATGAATTAAAGATTATATATGTGTTACTGACTGAAGAATTGGTTCGCGACAGAGGATGACACAATGCACATAACTTCTGGCAGAAAAGGGATATAGGTCAGACATGGCCTTCTCCAATAATGGGACAAGGCCAGTTGGATCCTTACACCACAGACATGGAACAGAAACGCCTTATGCTTGAGAGATTTCAAGAGGAGGTATGGCACTCATTAATCTTACACAACTGCTAATTCTTAAATTGTCACTGTTTTTCTGGTTTTATCTGATGAACTTAGCCGTATTCATACTAACTCACTGTTTAGATTTTTCATGCATCGTAGAACTCATCTATGTTTCAGTGGCATGCATGTTTCAGTGATTTGTCTTGCTTTGGATGTTTATTAAGCTGGTGTATTGGACCAAATTTCTATCTGTCATTTCCAATGGGTAGCTTTAGCCCAATAATTTTACTATCTTGAAGTTCGATTCTGGTTCAGTTTTGTGGAGGTATTAAAGGAAACAATTAAACTATAAAATCTGAATACTGGAGTAGTTGGTTCTTTGCTTCTATTTCTAAAGAAGCCTTCATGTTATACTTTGTCGTTGAACACCTGGTCTTTCAAGTGTTGGGCAGAGAGTTTTACAAGAACAACTACAAATTCACTTAATTTCTGTTAATAGATTTAAGAATTTACAAGTATTTCAAGACTTAAAAGACATGGTATGCATTTGGAGCAAATAACAGCTTTAACACGGAATCAGATAGTGCGAGAATGACCTATCCAAATTCCCAAGATTTCAATTAAACTATATCTATTTGCACTGCGCAGGATATCTCTAGGCGACTGGTTGAGTTTATCTCTTCAGAACTTCCTCACATCCTTTTTTTTCTTCCCGGGTTACTGTTACTTTGGCCAAGTTAGCTTTTGCACCTGTTATAATAGTATATTAGAGTGATAAAAAGTACATCTACCTTCACCATTCTCAGCTTTCTAGCAGCTAGACTAATTGTTGATAATATGGGTTGGAGTAATGCTGCCTTCTGATTCTCCTTGGGAACTGCTGATAGCTAGTAAACTGAGTGACATATCACCATATCAGTCCGTGCATTACATTCATCTATATAAACTGACATCTTTAAGAATTGCTACTTTGAACATCTAACATTATCCAACTGTATTGCATCGAACGCCTAAGAGAATGTAAAGATTACACATATATCGCTGGCTTTTCCCTTGGTTTGTCTTAAAGCAAACCTCTTATTTTAATAGGGGCAGCATTATCTCTGATTTTGGCTACTTATTATTTCACAGAAATCTTAACTAACAAATCCTTTATGCAGAACCCTGGCTTTGACTTCTCACAAGCTCAGTTCAGTGGGAGTTGTCCGGACCCAAGAACCTTCATGGGTGGAATACGCTCAAGTTGACAATGCTTGGCTCTGTCAATATTTGGTATTTGGTATTGACGTAGTATGAAACTGATATCTCCCACAGATTGTAAACTAATATGTATCCGTACTTTATGTCCCTCGTCGGGATTTCTGTTCTCTATTGTCGCAGGCTGCTCATACTTTCTTCTGTATCGCCCCATCCCACAACACTACCGCGTCCCCCATCTCAATTCCGTATATGTCAGTATTCATTCGATCAACTACACCATTGCAGTAGGAATCTATCGTAAACCAAAAAAAAAAAAATACACCATTGCCGTGGGAAAACCATCAGCTCAAAGGCTGGTGGCCACCACCAATGCATTAAAGTTTGATGGGGTGGAATCCTTGCCTCTCACTAATTCGCCACATTAAATAGTAGTTCTGCTTAAAAAATCCAGGCGGGTGCACTACGCACCTTTCTGATCCAGTGGTGGCTCAATCTTCTCTGAATTATCTTTGGATCTTTTTAAGTCCTTCCCCTCCCCTCAATGTAGAAATCAATTGTATCGACAAAAAAAAAAAAAAAAAAAACTACTCCATTATCTTTGGATCTTTTCAAGTCCTTCCCATCCTCTCAATGTAGAAATCAATCGTATCGACAAAAAAAAAAAAAAAAAAGCTACACCATTGCCGTGGGAATTTGGTTGATTTCAGCTCTTGGTTCACCCCCAAACAGTTGTAGTTGATTGCCTACTCTAAACGACTCTAAAAGACTTATACCGAGTTATCGACCGAAACGTAGAGCCTGGCAAACCCATGGACCCTTAGCATGATCACGCAAATCTGAATGATTGGGTAATGATTTTCTTCTGTTGACAATTCGGGAAGGTTATTCTATTGGGCTAGCAGGATTATAATATACCAGGAAGAAAAAGACTGCAACCATTGTTTTCCCAAAAAAAAAAAAAAGGGTCTCATCAAATACATAAATTTGTACATATATTTGTGCAGGAAACTTAATCAAATATATGGATCTAGTATTGATAGGGATTTGTCTGACAAGTGCCAGCTAGGTATTTCCAGTGTTAGTTCTTTAAATAATGAAATTAAGTCATTTACTTGTGGCCGATATGTGTTAATATACAAAGCAATGGACTTATCCGATCTATTAACCTGCAAATACTTACATGGTTAAAATGAAACTGTCATTAATTAAACATGACTTAAGAAATTGAAGGATTTGAACTATATCAGTAGATTATACTATTATAATTAATCGAAGCATTGATAATGTAGATGAGTCAATTTATGCTATTCATTTTTTAGTCATTCTTTAAAGGATTCTTCCATTATGTGCTTTTAAGGACGCATGATAAGAAGTAGATCAGAAGTGTGGGTTGTATAGATAAATTAAAAAAATAAAAATTTTTTGCCAAATTTCTTTGAATTCAGGGGGTGAATTTAATGTTTAAATGAGTCCAATTTCTTCTATTTTTGTAAACTTTCCAAATATTTTAAAATATGACAATTTAGAATGCATAATCAGAAGTACTTAAATAATTGTTCCAATTCGACATTGGCACGTAAGGTTAAAAGCTGAACCAAATTCCTCGATCTTCGAATCGAGCTTGATTTGATAAGAGTTCATTCGAATTTGATTCGCTAATTAGTCAAAGCAAATTTGAATATCGTTTTATGTTTGATAACATTCAAACTCGATAAAAAAACCCTCGTTCAAACTCAGCTTGATAAATAAACAAGTCAAATTTAAATAAAATTTCAAATTCGTTAAAATAATTAGATAACCTTAAACATTAGAATGTTTGGTTTAATTAGATTCGTTTACACCCTGCACGATACGAATAAAGTGTAAGAACCTTACACATTATTCGTTTGGATTAGTAGTTTTTTAGGTAGCTTTTAAAAAAATTTACTATAGTAGTGTACATGAAAAACTTTTACTATAAATATATTGTATAGATAAAATATTTTTTAAATTATTTTTATTTATATATTACTGTAGCATTATATTTAAAAACTTATTTTTTAAAAAATGGCCAATTCAAACAGAGCTTCATGTTCAGTTTAATTAGGTTGGTTTACAACCCGCACCGTAGAGTACAAGAACCAATACGAAGGCAAAAGAAAAACAAAATGGAAATTCGAAACAGCCAAAACGGCTGTTTGACCAGCAGAAACGAATCAGTGCCTCCAGTTAACATATCGGGCACTGAAAACTGAACCCCTCCACTTGGGGGGAAAAAAATCCCATTTACCCGAATAGCTGAAATCCCCAAAATCTACGAAGAATACTCGTACCGACACCTGCTGAAAGAGAAAGAAAGAGTGAAAGATCATGAAAGACGAAGCTGTGAGCTCATCTCGGGACCCTATTATACCCCGTAAATCTTCTTCTCCTCCCCCTACTCCTACACCTGCTGCCAGGTAAACTCCCGCTTCCCTCAAAACCCTACTTCCCAATTTTATTTCTGCTTGTAATTGCATTCCAATTAACCATGAATGCATTTTCTTGTTAATTGGTTGCGTTTTCCTACGTGGGTTTTTTGAATTGATGTCAATTGGTTTTTAGGACTGTGGTTTAAGTGTTTGGTATTTTGGGAAAAAGGTGGAAAGGAGAATTTCGTCTGTTTTTTGATCTAGGTTTTGAGGTTTTCAATCATTTTTTGTAAATTTAGGTTTTCTATTTTTAGTTCATTTTCCAAGGTCATTCCTTTTTCTGTATATTCGTTGGGGTTCCTTTCCCTTTAGTTTATGTTATGTTGTTTAGCTGGGAGAATTGTAAATGATTTCTGCTTTGATGGGAATTTTTTGCTAGCTTTCGATTTTATAACATGGGATTTGAATATTGATGTTTGGTTTTATTTTAGAGAATTTCAGTCAATTTTGTTTTCTTTATAGTAGTAAGTAATTTATGTATTATTGGAGTTTATATATGTTTATTTAACTTTGTGGTTGGATATACACAAGATAGTACTGCGAGGATTGGCGTATAGGAGCAAACGCTTGAAATGTGCAGATTGAGGTTGACATTATCTTTTTCTTAGGATTTTTGTCTGTGGATTTGTTTTAGCTGCTATAGCAAAGGGGCTTTTGAGAGTAATGTCTGTAGTTTAGATCATTGTGGAGTTTTGTTCTTAATTAACGAATTTTTCATGATAATTGGAATCAAAAGTATTGCTGCCTCCCTTTTAGTTGGTTCCTCTTTGATTTGCACGGGAGTTAGTCAATCAATCTATTCTTCTATCAGTTCTGCAGGGGCATCTTCTCCTGCACTTCCAACCAATGCTGGGAGCACAGATTGGTTGGGTCAAGGACAAGGATCTAAAGGGGGTTCTCTGTCCCGCATTGGGTCACAGCCCATGTGGACTTCACTGAGCACCAGTGCTGGTGGTTCTGCACTAGGAACATCACAACCTTCATGTAGGCCCTGGGAAAGGGGTGATTTACTTAGGCGTCTCTCTACATTTAAACCTGAAAATTGGTTCGGAAAGCCCAAGGTTTTGTACTGACTTCCTTGATGCAAATCTTGTTTTTCATATTTTATTTATCTTCTTGCTCTTCTTCTCCTCTATTCATGTTTTATTATTGGAGTGTTGGTCACAATCGCTGTCAGTTAACTGATAGAAGAACATGTAAAAGATGCTACAGACTTCATTGTTATCAGAGTTATGAATGTCTTGGATAATGTTCCTTCCGTCTTTATATAATTTATTTGTTACATTACTGCTAGACTTGGACATGGAGCATAACATCTTTCGATTTCTAAATTCTTAGCATCAATGCTGATGCAGGCTGCAAGTTCACTAGCTTGTGCCAGAAGAGGCTGGGTAAAACACAAATCTTGATACAATTGAATGCGAGTCTTGTGGTGCTAATCTGAACTTTATTTCCCCAGCAACCTGGACTCCTTCTGAAGGTAATTTTTTTTATTTTCTGGGTTAACTATGTTCTGAGGTTTCTTTATAGATGCTGTCAGACATCAGAGAGTTTTACTCCCATCATATTTTGTGGGTTCAGATGTTCAATTGTCATGTAACTGGAATTAGGGAGTGCGCTAGTCTGCTTGGATGTGGACTTTCCTGGTGTATTCTAAGAAATTTGCATTTCATATTTGAGTTGGGATGTTGTGATATTTAATCTCTACTTGCACTTGCCAATAGTATCTTTTGAGTTTTTTTGGTCCTTTCAAAAAGTTATAGGAAATTAATCATTGTTAAATCTATGGATGACACATAAAAAACAATGAAATGAGATGTCAAGTACTAGCATTAGTTAGAGCTTGCTCAATGAATTTTTAAACAGTTCATAAGATTTATAAATACACCATTCAGTGGGAGAAACAATAGATGAAGGTCCTGTTGTTTTTCCCTTGAGTTTCTTGGAGCTGGTTGAGAAAGTGGTTCCTGAAAAGGTGATGAGATAGATGAGGTGGTAGTTTAGTCAGAAAGGTTGACAGGCAAATGTTGTATTGCAAAAAGTTGGCCAGGATGATAACACTTTTGTTTCCTGCTTCTTTCAGCCCTTGCCTTAAGAGGGAGTGAGGCATATCCCAGCAAAATAGGTTAGTGTTTAAATTGTTAAAGTAGCCAGTGCAATGATTGTTAAAAAGTTGCGGCATATATATAAATCATGATAATAGTATAAATCATTATAAAAGTTGCGGCATATATATAAATCATTTTTATCCTGAATTTGCTCCAAGTTGGATACTATAAATTTCTGTCCTTTATAATGTCTAGCGGCAGAGGGAAATGGAGAATAGAAAGGAGAAGAAAGTCCTAATTTAGCATTTATTTGAGTTTTAGGACTTTAATTATTGTGCATGGAGAAATCCAGCCATATGATATTCATTGCAGTTTATTTTCTTTTGTCTACTGTAAGATAAATTTAGGCTTTTTCTAGTTACCTTCTGGGATCAATGATAATGTACTAGACGCTCATTGCAACAAGTCTATAATGATCTTGTAGCTGACTGTGCTGGGGAAGATTTTTCAAAGAAACTTGATGAAGGGCACAAAGTCACTTGTCCATGGAGGGGAAACTGCTGCGCAGAAAGTTTGGTGCAGTTCCCTCCTACTCCTCCTTCAGCTCTGATTGGTGGGTTTAAAGATCGATGTGATGGACTGCTCCAGTTCCCCTCCCTTCCTGTTGTGGCTGCATCTGCAGTTGAGCAGATAAGGGTATCTCGGGGCTCAGAAGTTGACCGCCTTTTAGCTCAGCCGCAGATATTTGTTGGTGGTGAATCTGGCTTTAGGTCTGACTTTACATCCGGAAATGAGAATACTAGAGATGATGTCTTCTTTCCATACTCTCGCGTAAGACTGAAATTGTAGTTTATGTTCAACCTATTCATTTATGCTCTGACTTTCTAAGAAATTCATGTTTTATTTCTCTTGGGTGCAATATAGGCCCAAAAAATTGATAAGTCTGTGTGGATGGGAGCCAAGGTGGCTTCCAAATGTTCAAGACTGTGAAGAACATTCTGCTCAGTCTGCTAGGAATGGGCACTCTGTTGGTCCAGCAAAATGTTATGGTCCTCTGCGAGATACTAGCTGTGGCAAGAAGGCAATGTCTACTTCGACAAGAAAAAAGTTTGTTAAAAATGATGTTCTTGGCCCTAATTCCAAAGGTGAATCTAGATCACCTTTGTTGGATTGTAGCTTATGTGGAGCCACAGTGAGAATTTGGGAATTCCTCACTGTTGCGCGTCCGTCTGGCTTTGCTCCCAACAGCATTGATGTTCCTGAAACCAGCAAGAAGATGCAATTGACACGTGGAGTAAGTGCGGCAAGTGGAATCAGTGGATGGGTTGCAACTGATGTTTTGGAAAAGGAGCAGACAGAGGACCGTGATGAAGCTGCCACAACAGATGAGGGGAAATCATTGTCGAACATGGGGGTGGATCTCAACCTTTCAATGGCTGGTGGTTTACCGTCTTCACAGTTAGGCATGAATGTGACATCTGAAAATTACCAAGATGTGCATAGAGGAAGAGATATCATAATTGGGCAACCTTCTAGTAGCGAGGTTGGTGATCGTGCAGCTTCATATGAATCTCGAGGTCCTAGTTCTCGCAAGCGGAACTTAGATGAAGGTGGAAGCACAGTTGACAGGCCACAGCTAGTGATGCAACAGGCGGATAGTGTTGAAGGAACTGTTATTGATCGTGATGGTGATGAAGTTGATGATGGTAAAGAGTACTCAGCTGGTCCTTCAAAACGTGCCCGTGGTTTAGATATTTTTTACACTCATCATTTCATCATATCAAATGGACTCATCTGGTGCTGGTCCTAGCCAGCAATTTGGATTTGAGATAGGATCAGATGCTCCAAGAGATGATCTTTTCAACCAAGGGCATGAGCTAATGCTTGGCATTCAATCTACTAGAGATTCGACACATGTTTCCTCAGTTATTGCAATGGATACAGTCTGCCGCAGTCCCGTAATGATTCGATGGAAAGTGTTGAAAACTATCCTGTAGATGTGGATGATGTCAATTTCCCTTCTACATCATATTTAAGATTCACTGATCTGAATGAAACATCAGAACTGAACTACAGCAACCAAGCACAACAGAGTACATGTCCGGGTGTAATGAGGAATGTTGGTGAAATGGGAGTGAGTAGCACTAATGATGAAGAAGTGGTGAATGCAGATACTGCCACTGCTCATGGAAGAGATGGCCCCAGTTTTGGGATTAGTGGAGGGAGTGTAGGGATGGGTGCCAGTCATGAAGCTGAAATTCATGGAACAGATGCTTCTGTGCACCGAGCAGATAGTGTTGTGGGTGATGTGGAACCAATAGCTGAAATCACTGAAAATCAGGGTATGACTGGTGAATTTGCACCAGATCCAGGGCTTATGGGTGATTTTGTCCCTGAAGAAATGGACCGAGAAGATGCTCATGGTGATAGTCAAGATCTGATGTCTGGCTCGGTAGGAAGAGCAGATAGTGGCTCAAAAATTATTGGTTCAGCCAAGGCAGAGTCCTTTGAAAGTGGTGAGAAGACAAGTAACGTGCACTTAAACCCCCAGGAGAACAGGATTCATCCTTCTCTTTCTTGCAATGCCATTTTATGTTCTGGTTTTGATGCATCAAAAGAAGAAGTTACTCAGGCTGGGAAAACAGCGCCTTCTGAAGAATGTGGATTTTTTGAATCAGGATATTTGGTTGTGAATTGGACAGGTAACCATTATTTTCTTGCTTCGTTCCCCCCCCCCCTGTCTCTATCTCTCTCTCCAGACACAAAACATGTCTGTATTTTGGTATAGATATGTGCTCTGTATATAAAGCATATCTCTATGTTTCTTTGGCTCGGCAGGTGTCTGTGTCTCTGTATATGTGTATGTGTATGTACAAATGTATGTGAATAGATGTGCATGCTTACATGCCATCGTTCTATAAAACGTAAAGCTTACGTACCACATTCATTAGGCAAGAGGGTGCTGCTAACTTCTGAGTGTTGCTGAATCTGAGATCCTTATTCAGTAAACTTCCAGCTCTCTGAAGGGACAAGTTAGCCAAAATCACACCCAAAAAAAAAAAAGTGAAAAGAAGACTGACAGATGTCTAAATTAGGTTTCTTGTTCTTCTCTAGTCTCAAACATTTGAAAATTTCAGATCTTTTAGTTCATTATTTTAATTTTCAAAGGGTAAAGTATCCGGTCATTATAGCGATCTCTTCCATGGTTAATCAGCTTCTCTCACCATGCAAAAGTTTTACTTTGATCATGGTAACTCAGCTGTTTAAGGAAAGTGCAAAGATATGGTTAGATTTTACTATAGATTCAACCCATATCCATGCTGCCTTCATTTTCTGCTCTATTAATGCTGCAGTGATATAACACGAGTACAAATCTTAAATAATGTCCCCAAAATTTCACTGGAAAGTTTATCTGTGAGTTCCAGTGGTGCTAGGCACTTTTAAGTGTCATCATCTCTGTTGCACTTACAAGGATGAGGTTTTGTTGCACTTAATTCAACTGGAAGTTCATCTCACGTTATAAGGTATAGATAGGAAATGGGGTAAAGTTTTTCCACCATTTATGGGAATGACAAGTTTTGGATAATTTGAAAAGGAATGCATGACTGTATAAATGGGATGTAGGGAGAACCTCTCCAGTGCTACTGGTGTTATGATTTCATCTGTGGAGTCCAAATTGACTGATTTTCTGTTATTATCACTTGGTGATCTACTGATAATGAAATGTTGTTCAGGCCCTCCCAATGGAGAAAGCAACTATGAAGAGACGATTGAGTTTGATCCAATTAAGCATCACAATCACTTCTGTCCATGGGTTAATGGAAATGTTGCTGCAGCAGGCTGCAGTAGTAGTAGTGGCTCTGGCTCCAGTGCAGGTGCTCTGGCTGTCTCTGGTTGGCAGCTGACTTTAGATGCTCTGGATGCTTTTCAGTCACTTGGAAATGTTCCCATTCAAACTGTGGAATCTGAATCAGCGGCTTCCCTGTACAAGGTTCATTAGTTCTAATTTATGGTTTTCTATCTGCCTCCTTTTCGTAGTATCTTGTATTTACCATCATTTTCATCTTATCTTGCTTTGCCAGAGCTCGTCTTTCGTAGGTTTCAGTATATTTTGATTTAGAATATGGACCTGTGGTATTGCAGTGGGCATCGGGATCTGTGAATTTTGTATTTGCAGTAGCTTGTCACTTAATAGAGGTGGTGGTTGTGTGCAAACTACTTGTGGTAACTGCAATATTAGTGATGATAAGGGTAACGGTAGGACTTTTTGTGGTTCATGCATGAATCAGAATCTTTATGTTCTCGAGGTGAACTATCTGAAAATTATGGTAAGAAGCCAAAATTTTAGATATATCTAGTGACATTAAGCTACTTTGAATTATAACGAATAGCGCAATCTTTTTTTTTTAGATCCCCCGGTTAATTTGGCTGCGCAATGGCTTATTGTGGGCCATTATGAGCGTTTCAAGTACAAATGTCTTCATTCCCATGTGGTGTTACAGGACCTCAATGGCTAGGGACATCCTGCTTCCTTTTCTTTTGAGTTCACTCATTAAAGGACTATCTCTATTTATGAGTGGTCATCTTTTTTCTGGGTTCTGATTGGAATTAATAATGCGTCATCACTCGCTTTCCTCATGAAAGATGAAAGTGATTTTGTGGATGGTAACTATAGGTAGTCTGGTTTAGTATGACGAAGCATTAAATGTACAAGGAAATTATAGTTAATGAAACTATTCTAGACAGTATCTTATATGTCTGTTGTCAAGTCTCGTGTGGGTTTTCTCTCACTCTTTCACTTGGATATGTAAATATGTGCAGTTGCTAACGAAACGAGCTTTTACAGGATGATCATCTTGCACCTGGTCGAAAACTCTTGGCACATCACTCATTTAGCAAAAGTCATGGACAAAGCTGAATTAGATCTTGAAGTCTAATACAAACCGGTAAGTTACTAACCATTTGAGGTATGGACCCTAATCCAAGGATGTTAACCAACCTAAATAATCTTATTCTACACTCTTGAACTGATAGTCGCGTCCGAGCAGGCTACAGTCCCCTACTTCACCCACCAAATCCACTGACTACCACCACAAGATAAAAAGATGTAAAGATAAGGCCTTGCACCATTCTATGGGCATCTTGTGCTTATAAGCATTTGTTTATTTGCTCATCTGATTATACGTGTTCAAAATGAAGTAAAGCTATTGTCTTACGACCCAGTTGTGCGGAGCCACCAAAAGCATTTTTGTTTTCTTGATTTATGATTCTGTTGTATTTTTGTTGCTTGTAGTCATATATGATTGGCAACCAGTTGCGGTTAATAAATCTCCAGGCCCTGTGATCTTCTGCAGAACTACTGTGACGTTTGGTTTCGCTTCACTCTCGCTGTGCCTTGTGCTGTTATATTGGTGGAGATCCAAGTCTACAACAGTTGGAAAAGAGCTTAGTTAAAGTCTTCAGCAATGTCGATAACACTTATTCACAGTTCAGTCATCAGTGTATCTAATAGACTCAACAGCATTTCTTCGTTCCAAGTAATTTTGCTACTGCTCAGGTGGTTGGTATTAGTGAGATTTGAAAAACGACGTGAATTTTTTTTTTTTAAATTTTCACATGTCCGTCAGAACTTTTCGGATATAACTCAATTATGTTGTGCAATCAGCTTGAAATGAACTTACTATTTCATGTTATTAATTTTTTCTGCCAGATGTTGGGGTCGTAACTGTTATTAACTTCTTTGAACCTTGGGCTTTCTAAACAAAATATGTTTATGTTTAGAAATTTTGAGCCTAGGGGTGTGGGTCTATACGAGCTTGGGGTGCGCCAACTACTGACAAAAGTTATATATTACACGCACCCAAATACAAGACGTTGAAGAATAGATGCTACACAAATACAATGGATGTGAGAACGGATGCTACACATCCAAAATATTGATATGAGTACGCTTAAAAATATAACACTCTAGTCACAGCATCTATGTATGCTTCAATTGCTTTGATTTGTTTCAAGTTCCATTATTAAGGGTAAGATTGCTGGTAGATCTACCAATTAATTGTTTCAAACATCAATAATATTATTGGTGAGATTTCTCGACCCACGAATCGACAGAAGAGAATAAAACTCTCACAAGAAAACTTAAAAAATTAAAACTTAAAAAATTTTCACTAGAAAATTCTAAAAAGATGAAACGCTTGCTAAAAAATGCAAGTCAAGCCAAAAATCCATTAGGTATTGTATTTCTATTTTTACTAAGAAATCCTAAGAGATAACTATAACTTTCACGAAAATTCAGGCTATGACCACTACTAAAGTCGTATTCTTGAATTTTGACATTTATTTTTTAATTTGTATTTTATTTGTTTTGTAACTTCCATATCTCTGTAATAGTAGTGTTTTTTTTTCCCCCGAAACGATAGGATCTCCGTCATAATAGTTGTTTTACTTCTATCTGTTTCAAAATTTACTTTATTATTTCTTTTTCGTAAAGTCTGTTACACCATTATGGTGGTATATTTTCCCCCCCTTAGCATAATAATTTTTTTCTTTTTGCCTTGTTGCCAAAGAATGCTCTTTCGTTGTTTTTTCTATTTTAGTTTTTGAAATCTTTTTAAGTAGGCCTTTTGGTCATTTCACAACATTTTTTTTTAAACGATATTTCTACTAACGGGCTAATCGCAATTTAGTCAAACCACATGATTAGTTTTGTAATATGGACAAATCTCGAGGACCGTAAAGTAATTAATCGTTAGTATCAACATAGGACGTGACCGATACTAGTATACAAACCAAACCCTTACGGCTTAAACCCGTCCCTCCCAGACCCAGTCGTCTCCGTCCCTTGGCTTAAAACTCTGCCATTTCCCAGCGACTTTGAAGCTTCCAGAGGTTGGTAGTTTTTGGTTTCTTGATCTATGAAATTTGTCACACGTTAGTATTTGCTATTATTGTCTATATTTTCTGATTTTTTTGTTTTATTGTAGAAATTACCGAATTTCGGGTATAATGGATCCTCAACCTGAGCCAGTCAGCTATATCTGTGGAGGTATACCATACTTAATTTTTAAACCTTTATCTTTTTTGTTCGCAGACAAAGTCAGGTGCTTTTGTTTTTGAAGTAATTAATGTATTCGAGCTTTTTTTTTTTTTTTTGAACATTAAGATTGTGGACAAGAGAACACGTTGAAGCCAGGGGACGTGATTCAGTGTAGAGAATGCGGCTATCGGATTCTTTACAAGAAGCGTACCCGTAGAAGTACGTATTTTGTTTGGACCTTTTGTTTTCCAAGTTTTAATTTTTTTTTTGTTCTGTTTATGGGTTCTTGCTGGAATATCCTACTCACAATCATCACTGCACATTTCTTGAAATTCCCGGAAATTTTCTGCTTTTTTCTATAGATATTTGCATAAAGATCTCGTTTTGCAACTTATTTTCTAATTTTGCATATAATGCTTAGGTGTTTTTGCATTTGCCTATGCTACATGTTTCTTAGCTCTAATGGGATTTCCGCTAATTTTCAATTGATAAAGTTCGTTGTTCAAACGTAATTTGAATACGTGAGTGGAGTATATTGGCTTCTGAGATTGTGAAAGAGTAGAGGCCTTTATGATCTTGATGTTGATCTTAAGATGGACAGATGGATATTCATCTTCTGCTGAATTGTTACTGTTTCTTAAATCCTGAAATCTAACTGTTGTTCCTTAGTTTTGCAATTGGAATCCTTGTCCCTGAACCGAAATACATGTTTCTTAGCTCTAATGGGATTTCCACTAATTTTCGATTGATAAAGTTTGTTGTTTGTTGTTCAAACGTAATTTGAGTACGTGAGTGGAGTATAATGGCTTGTGAGATTGTGAAAGAGTAGAGGCCTTTATGATCTTGATGTTGATCTTAAGATGGACAGATGGATAGACATCTTCTGCTGAATTGGTAATGTCTCTTAAATCCTGAAATCTAACTGTTGTTCCTTAGTTTTGCAATTGGAAACCTTGTCCCTGAACTGAAATACATGTTTCTTAGCTCTAACGGGATTTCCACTAATTTTCGATTGATAAAGTTTGTTGTTCAAACGTAATTTGAATATGTGAGTGGAGTATAGTGGCTTGTGAGATTGTGAAAGAGTAGAGGCCTTTGTGATCTTGATGTTGATCTTAAGATGGACAGATGGATAGTCATCTTCTGCTGAGTTGTTAATGTCTCTTAAATCCTGAAATCTAAATGTTGTTCCTTAGTTTTGCAATTGGAATCATTGTCCCTGAGGCCTGAACTGCAAGTTGAGCCCATGTCGTGCTTATGATCAGAGATCTAGTGTTGTGATTTGATAAGTATTACCGAGTATTGACTTCGCTGTTTGTAGTAAGATACCGTTGACTCTGGGTTCTGTTCGGAATGATACTAAACATGGAGTCTATGTTCAGATAGAGCTCGATCTTTTTTTTTTAACACAAGAATTAGATTTTACTAAAGTGATATGGATTGGTGGGGTGGGATTTTCTGTCTCATCATATAATGACCCGTTTTTGGTTTATTAATGCATGTATTTGCCCGTTAAATATCGAATATGCTATCTTGAAGGAATTCTATAGATAAAATACTGAAGGTTATTCTTGTTTGATGCAGTTGTTCAGTATGAAGCTCGCTGAGCTGATCTCAACTGTGCATCATCACCATCTCAAGTATTTTGAGTTGTTCTGCTGCTGCTGCTGCATATTTTTTATGTCTGATGTGATATATGTTGTTAGTTTTATTCAATGGATTGTAGTTAATGTTTTCTACTTCTTGATGGAGTCTGCTCTTGATGTATCATTTGTATTGTAGACTTGCTCCTATGCTGTAGACACAATGACTAAAGTTTCCGGGGAAGTCTCATCCATGCTGTAGGTTCTTGCATCTTGAGCATTTCACTTTCTATTGTTATTTTTTGACCGTCCTTTCTGTGTTTGCGTATCCTTCGCTCGTTCCTTTTTTGCCGAGGGCAAATTAATACAAGGAAACACAAAAAGCAAATGGAAGCAACAGATATGAGATAATGAACTAAAGGGCGCTTTCTAGGACTTGAATGTTTTGCCTAGTCAGAAACGATGGTCCGGGGGTTTGGTTGGTTGTAATGTATCTGACGGCTATAGTTTTTTACTCAATTATTTGTTGGCATTCTTGTTTGCCGACAATTATGTGTAATCTTAGTTGCACCATGTCCTTTTCTCGAATAATTTAGTGATGCTACCTGGTGCCCAATTTGTGAGTCATTATCAAGACTGAACTCCGGAAGATGCAATGTACCATGTCGGCGAACTTAAAAGATCAGACAGGGAATCCTCGAGGTATGGAGTAGTACCATACCTTGAGAAAGTGAAAATGGTACCATGCATGAGATTTGTTCTAGTGCACGGTCATCACTATTACACCTTGAGAAAGTGAAAATGGTGCAACACATGACATTTGTTAGCTGGATGATCATAGCATTGTAGTCAAACTGCCTGGCTGATTCAATCTTTTGAGCAAACAAGTTTTTTTCCTGGTTATGCAGCTACGCATCTTATTAAACTAGGCTGTTTACAAGGCTAGCTAGTAAGATCTAAGGGCTTGGAAGATTGTAGCTTATTGCATATAAACTGTGGTCAGGCCCGGAAAGCAGCAATCTCTATCCCCTTGTTATTGTAGCCAACCGGTGCATCATATTTGCTGAAGAGTCTGTAAGAGGATATCAGTGAAAGCCCTGCATAACACAGCATTACGACAAATGTTATGGCTACGGAAGCTGTGGCTTTTCGACAAAACCCATTGAAAGATCCACAAGCTTGACTCCATGTAACAGCTTGATCTCCTTTATAGGCCAGGTACACCACCTCCGTGGACACAGCACCTGCCCCTAGAATTGCATATGCGAGCACCTGCATGTACAGGGCAGCAGCAGCAGCTAAGTTCAATTTGAAATCCTGCAATCATATATCCCCCCTATAAAGAAGATGAAGGGTGGAACATGGTTTAGGTGCAAACCTGGTCAAGGAGGAAGAAAATCCATGCTCGAGCCAAGGTTGATGGGCGAGGTACAGCCACTAAAATGGCTGACAAGAGGGAGTAACCAGCGCAGATACCATTGGAATGTACCAAATACCTGCAGGAGTTTCAATTAACCAGCGGCATTAGATTTTACGAAATAGTCTAAGAAGAACGTTTGCAAAGCCCTATTAAAAGTAAATGAGATCACGGGGCTCAAACCATAACCACCGCCCTTTTCCTTCCCATTTACCAAGAAAAGACGGTAGAAACATCTATTTTCTTCAACATCCATGAATCCTTTTACAATCTTGAACGCTCTACAAGTTGCCGAAGCAGCTAACTTCACTGGGGAAACCAGAGTTCAATTGATGGAGGGCAAGCAAGTGAATTAACCACTAGTATCTCCTTTTCCTATCATTTTCTTCTATTCAGCAGATTAAAAGCAAGAGCAGCGGAAGGTATCAGGATTGTTTACTTGGTCCAGAACAGATAACTCTATCATATCAAGCAAAGAAGTGAAAATGGAAAAAAAAAAAAAAAAAAACTACAAGTTGGTTCTGAAATGATTCAGAAACTCAAGCTTATCAGAAACCCAAAATAATGAAATCAACTTAAAAGTAAAAAACATTCAAGATGTTGTAAATTAAACTGTATAGAGCTTGAGCAATGATTTGTTTACCTGAAGGCTCCTAAATCAGAATAGGAGACGGGGCCAAAATCATCATTAGCTTGGGAGTCTTTGAGCATAACCACAAGTGCCACAACTGAGAGGGTCACAGGCAACAGTCTGAGCAAAGTCTCAGCAGTGCGCATTCCGGGGCTTCCATTATCATCATCTTGTGGCGATCCCATTCCCCTCTCCATTGGAGACTGATGACCAACTATTATATTGTTGCCCTTCTCCCTCTTATCCTCCATCTTAATAAATCTTCTTTTTTATTCCCCTTTTTGTTCTTTCTCGTGTTCTTTTGACTACAACCAAGATGTTCTTGGCGAAGGGAAAAGAATGAGCCTGCGGGAGGTGGTTGTGTGGCTTTTCTCACAACTACTTATTAATGAATCCTTGGTAAGGCCGGATGGGTAGATGGTGCTGCATTGAATGCTCATCAAAGCTAACCACACTTTCCCATGCAATTGTGCAATCTCTCTTTCCCTCACACATGGATAAATAATCCCCAACCCAAGGCTCATCCCATCTAATCTCTTTGGCATTCGGGAAACAGTCATGAATACTATATATAGTTGTTTGTATACCGTAACAATTCAGCAGAAGTTGTAACGGGGCCATTCTGATTCCTCAGGACGTGGACATTTAGGTGACCAAAAAAGCAATTGGATGTGTACTTACTAGTTGAGATCGTGTAAATTGTGTGATAAACCCTCTAGACTAGTGACCGTACTACTTCCATTGGCAGTGATCAATTTATTTGAGTCCTCTTGCTCGGGAATTACTCATGATTGTAGTCTTGAAATTAATGCAGAGCACAATCTAATTTGATAGAGTCCTAACTTAATAATTACAACAATTTGATGATGCATGTTATCTTGCATGTTACATGTTCCTTCGTAATGAGTCTTCAATTTGTTCAAGTTATCTTATGCAAAGCAGCTATACAGTGGTGAGACTTGCAAAGTTTTCACAATCAACCATTTATCTCCTTGCATGTGCAATTATACAGGACTCTTGCATAATCTCTTAAGAGTGTATTTTGCTCTAGTAGTCCTATGAAAAGTTACTACCAGATAACCATTCAAGAAATGTCCACCATCATTGACTTCAAGAGTAACATGTGAGAATGCTTGACTCTTACTTTGTTTCTGCGCTTGGATTCATTGACTCCATTTTTTCAAAGTTGGCTTGCTTGTAGAAAATTGATGCACTTATGAATGTGGGTCATGAATATTATTTTTCCTATTTAGAGGTTAATCCGGAGATATTCTGGAGCATATTGTTGATGGGTCTGCATGTCCACTGCAAAGCCTAGTTGCTTTAACCTGATTGTGAATAAATTTTTGAAGGTGTGGACTAAATTTATCTAGCAGATTGATCAGGAAATGTGGCACACTTTTTTTTTTGAGAAGAAAAGCATTATAATTGTCTTGGTGACTTGGTACCAAGTTCATCGGTTTTTCGGATCGACGAGTTTTTTTGCACACCCCCTGATTGTGACTTGGTACCTACCCTTTTAGTTGAGCATTCAAATCTTCAAGTACTTGGGGAGATAATCATACAATAGTTGGCCTGAAGAGACAAACAAGGAAAAACAGCCTTTTCTACTTAAAGAATTCCAATGATTAGATTCCTGATGGGGAAAATGGTTGGATTAGGAGTTGGTCCATCTCTAGGGTCTTCTCTTTGGTTCTGCAACACCCCATCATCAGCATCATGTTATTACCCAAGAAATAATACATAGGGACCGAAAGGAAAAATGGCCAATTTCGTCCCTAAATTTTTTGTTAGCACTGATTTAGTCTCTAACTTTTATTTCTAACTAATTTGATACTTGAGCTTATTTCGCTGTTCCAATTAAGAACCTTCGCAGTGGCACCACTACCTAAAATTGAACTAGTTCCTAATTGACTAATTAAACAGGGGTATTATCATGAGACTGCAATAAAACAAGTAAAATCGTATAAAAAATCACCAAATAAAACTTTTAAAATCGTGTAAAAAATCATCAGGTAAAACTTTTTTAAAGTTTAATATTGTAATTTTTTACACAATTTATTTGATTTATTATAGCCCCATAAGTGATGTTCTTAAAATACCGTTGTTTAGTAGGTTAATTAAGAGCCAGATTAGTTTTAGGTGGTGAAGCCGCCACGGAAGTCCTTAATTGAAACTGTAAAATAAGTTCACATATCAAATTGGTTAGGAATAAAAGTTAGGGACTAAATCCACACTAGTGAAAAGTTGAGGGATGAAATTGACTATTTTCCCGACCAAAATGCAGAATCCCTGTAACAAAATATTAGTTCCAAGTGAAAGAGATTAGTAAAATGGAGGGAAAACACTCATAAAACACTGTTGGGCCAAATTTACATCAGGGTATTACTACAGGGAATCATTGAAATTACAGGGAGCTTTTATCTTCTTTTTTTTTTGACATTTTGTCTTTGTGAAAAAAAAATAGAGCTGCCAAACTTTCAAGAAAATCAGTTGGACCGACCGGTTCAATCCGAATGGAACACCATTGCCATCAACCACGTACATCATCCAATCATCAACTGTAGGAAGCGGGATATCAGCCACAGCAGTTCCGACTCTTCCCCACAAAAGAAAACAAGAACGATGAACTTTCATGTTCATTACTCATCATCACCAACATTCAGTCCTCAAATTCTACATCACCCCTTCAAAAATTTCCGAGCAGTCTCTGCATTAAAGCTCAAAGAAAGTCCAAATGTGGCGTTAAAAAGTCGGAGGAGGAGGACGCTGCCATTATTTCTCAACAGTTCAAAGTACAATTTCAGTTTCAGCATCACTTTCGCCATTGGATTTGACTGAGGATAATATCAAGCAAGTCTTGGCTGATGCAAGAGTCGAGGCATTGTTCCTACTTATTCTGCTAGTTGTTTTCCTACTGTCGTGCTTGCTTAGTTTCTTGTACTCAGTTAAATTGAGATTTTGTGTGTGTGTGTGTTTATGCAGCTGGGGCAACTATTTGACGATTCTGTTGGAATGACAGGTAATTTTTGTTAATGCATCTCTTCCCGATGAAATATTGAGTCTGTAGTAATACTCTGATACCAAGTAGATGTATATGCAGGACAAGCAGAATTAGCAGACCTCGATGGACCATACGTGAAGATTAGTCTTAGGGCAAATTTTGGCACAAACGTTCCACTGTTTAGCTAGACTGGGGAATTACTTGAAACAGAGGATTCCTGTAAGTCAATATTTCCTCCTTCTTTCTGGGATTATCTCACTTCCATTGGGTATACTGAATCAGTAATATATGCTACTCATTGCCCATAAGCTTAACTGAGTCTGAATTTATACAAATGTTTGCTCTCAGGAAATTTTGGAGGTAGACATAGAAGATGAGAAGCAGTTGGATGATAGCCCTGAAAATTTCTGACACGCCCGTTGCCGCTATTTGAATGTCTTTAAGTCTCGGTCTTGTACATCTGCAAAATCTGGACATGTATTCTCTCACTAATACAAAGTGAATGATTGATTTGCAAATAGCTTCACAGGGTTCAAATGCTTTTTTCAAGGTACTACTTTCTAACTTGTTCAAGTTTCACAAAGGACTGCACGCCAAACAAGGTTCCTGAGCTCCATTTCAATGGCACAAGCCAACAAATCAATTTTTAGTTTCAGATTTGTACAGGACCTTGGCAAAAATACACAATTTCCCAAGAAAATATAGCGTATTCCCATAAAACAAAAATTAGAAGTTATCAGTACACTCGAATATACCATAAACCATCAGAAATCTACAACTTTATGAGGTTAGAAAGCATGGCCCGGATACAAGAAACTTTTTGGGAACTCCAACATCGACTGAACTCTACCAAACATGGTTATGTGATGAGACAGAATATTGCATTTGTCTTTCTACACCAAATCTCTCTCTTCAAAGAAACAAAGCATAACTCAGAATCACCTCCTTGTAATCCCCAGCACAGAGTAACATGTGGTTAATGTTCATATGTTCATGTTGCAAACAGCCGGCTCAAGAAGATCGCTTCAACTGGCAAACCCTCCTGTCTCCTGCACGCTGACAGGTCTAAGCCACCTAAATGTGAAACTTTCCAAATGCACCCCTGCATACATTTGTATGTGTAATTGTGTATGTTGAGACCAAGCCGGTTAATGGATGGATCTTCTTTAAGTGATAGGTTTGCAGACTTAACCTACACGAAAGTTGATTTGTTAACTCTTGCCAAGGAAAAAAATTTCACTGGGACAATCAAGAAAGATCTTGTTAGTACCAAATAACTTCTGACTTTTGAAATGGGAACGAGGAAATTCCACAATTTATCAGTGGAAGATCTAGTACAATAAGAGCACTAGCAAGAAGCAGTTGAAATCATTCTCAACACACCTCATTCCCCAATGAGAACAAGACTATGATCAAAACCTGCAACAGCTTCCATAACTTCACAACCTTCCAGATCTTCAACTACGATAGGTTCTGGTTCATCGGCCGAGCTGCCCAAGCCAAGTCTACCATTTCTACCACAGCCCCAAGTCCAAAGTTCTTTCCTAGCTGTTGATAGCCATTGAATGAGCCCGTCCCCCCGATATTGTAATAGGTATCTCACTAGAAAGTGCTTCAACCACCAGCGGGATATTTGCTGGACCATTTCTCCCAAGTTGAGAATTGTGGTTCCATCCCCATGAAACAACGATTGGTGAATCTTCAGTAACGCCTGATGTGTGATTCTGACAGACTGCAAAAGAATGCCCCATGCCCGACGCTATAGAAAGAGGACGGAACTTTATGTCAACTGGATGCATCTCTGAATCTTGGTTTACTCTACCCAACTGGCCATACACATTGCTCCCACTACTTAAAAGAGTTCCATCCCCTGCAAAAGCATGTTACATGATCAATATATATCAGCATCAGATATTCTTATTATAATTATTATTTTGTAGGTAGCATCAAATATTCACCAATGTACAAATAATTTGTATGACTTACCACAAAGAACCAGCGAATGGTCAAGCCCACATGACACATCTACAACTTCAACATCACGTAGTTCTTCAATTAAACTGGGTTCCCAAATGATTGGCATGTCCTTTTCTTTCTCAATACCTTCCAAGACCAGCTTCTCAGCAGCTTCAAGCATTGGATTTGAAATTTCTTTCGAAGGTCGAAATTTACCAGTAACTGAATCCAACGGAGAGGACTCAAATGACTTCCCAATTCTCCCTAATCTTCCATCAGCATAGTAACCCCATCCAAACAACTTTCCATGTTGAGTAAGTGCAAGTGCATGTCCCCAACCTAGTGAGACCTGCAAATAGAATATGACAGTCAATAAGTAACTTTTCCCATAGGGCAAATAATTAGAATGAAATCTGCAGAAGACAAATCAAGCTACTTCGTTCAACCTGGAGAGTCATGAGATTACGACAAGTCTAGAATATCATTTGAGTATTAAGAATCACTATCCTTCTACCTTAAGCACAATGATGAGACCACCTTAACAACATCTTCTCCAGCAAGTGCTTCAACTCTAGTAGGTAAAACAGCATCAATAACTCCTCCTCCTAACCCAAGCTGCCCGCGCTTGGACTTCCCCCAGACCCATAGTGAACCATCTTCTCCAATAGCTGCAGAAATGACTCCAGACGCAAATGCGGCTTGAATCCTAACTTGAATCCAACCCTTCTACTTTCTTAGGTTCGTTCCACGTCTCTCTACAAAATTTTCAACAATATTATACGAGGAAGGGGCAAGAAAAAGTTCACTATTGAGCAGACAGAAGAAGCACCAAGAAAATTTCTCCCGTTTTGCAACAAGGATCTCAAGTTAAACTCAAGCTTTTATATATTCGATGCATAAAATCTATGCATGGTTATGATAAGAGTATGAGCTCTATATAAATGTATCGTTGAGTACGAGTATTGAAGGAACATATACGCCCAGTTAAAAGGCAAAAAAAAAAACTAGAATTCTTTGAATAGCCTCATCATACCCAAAAAAAAAAAAAAAGAAAATCTAAATACTCAATAAATAAGCACCATTGTAGAGAAAATGTTAGTAAATTTTTATCAGCTAAGTTTAATAGAATGCCCATATTTTGATTCCTATTTCCCAAATGGATTAATACATAGTACGACTGCCAAAGAAAAGAAAGAAATATTTGGAAAAAAAAAAGACATGTATTCTGATGATACAAGAAATGATGATGCAGAAAAATACTGAGTAGCATAAAAAAGATCGAATCTTGTTACAGCAATAGTAAAGAGGATGGAGTTGGGGGAGAGGGGGTATTTGGAGAACCTTGGAGAAGGAGGGCTGCGGCCGAGTTGGGATTCGTGGTTACGGGCCCCAAGACCAGACATGGCCGTCGGAGGTGACGGCGAGGGAATGGTAATGGCCGGCGGCAATGCTTGAGATATTATCCGGAAGGCCTTGAATTGGAGTGGGTTCGTAGGCGTCGGAGCCCAGGCCCATAACGGAGGACGGCAGGCCCAACGCCCCGTGGCTTCCGTCTCCGAAGCTCATTACAGTTGTTTTTGGTTCCACTGCTGGTGGTGGTGGTCAGCCATCGGCGGGTCAGCCCGCTTGAAAGACCCGCTTTAGACTTTATCAGCCTTTGCATTTCTAGTAGTTTTTTTTTCCAGGCAAACTGTATAAAATACAAATATTTAGTTTTGGACGAAGAATTGGGATCTCTGTTGAATTTTGGAATAAACTCCGACCGGTATGAGCAGACCCGGATGGTTAATTCGGGTTGCATATGTGTTTAGTGGACACTTATTTTATTACAAAAAAAAAAGTCAAAAGAAAAGGAGAGGAAAGACAAAGTGTAACAACTATTTGTACTAAAATAAAGCAATTAGTGGCTGATTTTGATTAGTGATTATACAAATTTTTTTTTTGTGTAAAACTTCATTTTGTGGGATATTTCATCTTTGATGCGCTTTCATTTGGATGTTTTGATGCTACTCGTATCAGAACTTTCTTTCTGACCAGGAAAATCCTTGTTTGGATAGAAATAATTGTTTGAAATAATTACTGTAGCACTTTTTGTGATTTGATGTACTTGAGATAAAAAGGTGATTAAAAATATAAGGAGGTGGATTAAAAATTGTATTTATAATACAAGTAAAAAATATTTTTGGAAAAATTTGTCCAAATTTGACATAGCAGAATTAGGTGACGAAAGATGGCAGAATCCTTCATGCTTGGGGGAAAAGAGAATATTTTCTTCATGCAAAGATCCTAAGCTTTTGCTCAAATGTACAAAATGATAATCTATTTCAGCATTGCAATACAGAATTGTTAGATTATAGTAAGAAAAAATATGGTCAGATTTGCACATTTCTCTGGTTGTGTGGCATGTGGAAGGCGTTGAACAACGTGCTCTTCATCTCAACAGGAAAATTACCAGATTTTAAAAATTGCCATCATTAACACTATAAATCAGTTTATGATTAATCCGTCAGAGTAAATTTTTTTTAAAAAACCAAAACAAATTTATACATATATACTTTTTTGGCATCAGATCAAGTTCCACTGTTCTGCTGTTATTAGCCTCGTGGCATCAAATGTTGGAGGCAGTTTCCAGGTGGCAATGGTGTATCTTAGATTTTACTTCCACCAAGCCAATAGTATCTCTTATCCAAGTAACCATGCCACTTGTGCCATTTTTATTTGGTATGAAGATACGAATTCTATCAGGAAACTCAGCATTCTTCATCTCCACCACAAATTCGATGCATTTCACAAGGCCCACAAGAAGCTCAGTGGTCTAGCTTGCACCTTACTTCCCAGGCTTCTGTTTATTCATACTCGGGTCTGATCTTGGAGGCTATTCTTATTCAGAGTAGCCAAGCTGCAGACCATCACCATTACTACCATCAAAATGGCAACACAAGCTTTGGTCTCCTCTTCATCTATCACTGCTTCAGCAGAGGCTGCTAGGCAGATTCTAGGAGGAAGGTCGCTCCACTCATCTCCAAGGAAGGTGTCCTTTGCTGTAAGGGCTGAAGTTACTCCCCCTGCTAAGGTAGATATCTCTCTTTCCAACCAACCCCCACCCCCCCCCCCCTCCAAACCCTTATTCTCTGCAGTTGTATATTATCCTCAGCAGTCTATTCTTCCACCTGACAAAGAACGTTAGTCATAATAAGGACATATTATATGAGTACACATTCATTTTCTATACCATTCTCAGGAGTTCAATTTCTTAGTCCTCCATGTACACTATCTGAATTTATGTTATCTTTCAGCAAGGAGCAGACAGACAGCTGTGGTTTGCCTCCAAACAGAGCCTTTCTTACTTGGATGGCAGGTAAAGAATCCAAGGATTGTAGTAGTATTGAATACTAAGCTTCAGAGCAATCTGATACACTTGTTCACCACTAGCAGATTATGGGGTTCAATTCAATGTTCTCGGTCCCAATATCTCCTTTCTAAGGCGCTTGCCTACGCAGTTTCTACACACACACGCACACACAAAACTAGATACAAAGAAGTGGACGTAATAGCTGATGGATTCTTGACTTTTTGCAGTCTTCCTGGAGACTACGGATTTGATCCGCTGGGACTCTCAGATCCCGACGGTCCTGGAGGCTTCATTGAGCCAGGATGGCTAGCATATGGAGAAGTCATTAACGGACGATATGCCATGTTGGGAGCAGTGGGAGCAATTGCACCTGAGATCCTCGGAAAAGCTGGTCTCATTCCACCTGAAACAGCTCTTCCTTGGTTCAAAACTGGAGTGATTCCTCCTGCTGGTACATATGACTACTGGGCAGATCCCTACACCTTATTTGTCTTTGAGCTGGCACTCATGGGATTTGCTGAGCACAGGAGATTCCAGGACTGGTGTAAGCCAGGGTGTTTGGGCAAGCAGTACTTCTTAGGTTTCGAGAAATACTTGGGAGGCTCTGGTGACCCTCCATACCCTGGTGGCCCCCTCTTCAACCCTCTTGGGCTCGGAAAAGATGAGAAATCCTTGAGGGACTTGAAGCTGAAGGAGATTAAGAACGGAAGATTGGCCATGTTGGCAATAGTGGGTTACTTCGTTCAAGGTCTCGTCACAGGAGTAGGACCATTCCAAAACCTTCTTGATCATTTGTCTGACCCCGTGAACAACAATGTATTGACCAATCTCAAGTTCCACTAGAGTCTCATCTGCTCCCATTTCTCCTCTATTCTCTCCCCCCCCCCCCCAAAAGCACCAAACAACCTTTTCGACTATATTATCAGAGTTGTAACTTCATGTGCAGAAACTATTTAGCATATCATCTGTAATCTGTACCGAGTACATGTTGAAAAACCTCAGAACCCTTGAAACCAAACCATTGAGCTCAGAGAAACTTCAATTGGTTCGAAAGCCTGTTTTAGAGTAGCTAAATGCATGTGCAGGCCACACCACACGATAAACCTCATACAAGTCCTTAAAAAAGGAGGAATTGTCATTCATTCGCTACAGGCATCACAGGGCATGGGAACTGGGAAGGTTGATATCTTCTCTCTTTCCTGGAGCCCGAAGCAAACAATATATAATCCTTTACCTTTTTTTTTTCCCAGAAATTTTTAGCATAGCAATACTGCTGCAAAATGATAACCAAATGTTTTATTTACATGGCGAGTTCTGATTAATTAAACAAATAAATAAGACCGTATCTGCAAATCCAAGCTAATAGTAGCTTAAAATAAAAATATATAAAAAATAAAAGAAGAGCCATTAAAAAAAAAAAAGGTAATCCAGCTTTCAATAGAATAGAATAGCCAGTATTGAGGATCCTAATTTGTATCTAGAGTAGTTACTTTTATATCCCATACTCTGACTGACTGCAGAGAATATGACAACACAGCATACAGTTGGACAAGAAGTTCATGCTTATTATTTTGAAGCTACAATGCCTCTTTTCTTTGCGGAAGTATATGCAATGAAAATTAGTTTCCATTCCTAATAAGGGAATTTTACAAAATTCCACATTGAAAGACATAAAGGAACAGACATTTGATCATCTAGCCGGTGAAAAGCAAAAACTCAATTCAATATATACTCGTTGTGTTAATGGTGGCTTCCTAAGATTGGGCAACATTGCCCAATTAAGCACCCTGAGCCAAAAATTCAGTAGCACTGGATAATTCAAGCCTGCAAAGCAACTTGCCAAACTAAGCAGCCTGAGCCAACGGTTCACCAGCGTTGGATGATTCAAGCCTGCAAGCAACGAGAGATTAGAAAGTTCAAGTATTAACATTAAGTACTCACTACAAATAATAAAGCAAGCAATAGTGTTGTCCGGGTACCAGCACAACATCGATTAATTTGGAAAAACAAGGGGAAATCAAAAGCACTGACAAAAAAGAGATGAGAAAAAATAAAGTACAAGCACATACACGGCAATACACCAAATTCAACAAAGATATTGAAATGGGAAACCGTCAAGAAACTCAATTCACATGCCCCTCCCCATAAATGTTCGCTCTTCTTTGGACCTGTCTTTTAAGATTCGCGCTCTAATGAAGTATTGAGTATCAGGAATTTCATGATTTCACTCCTTTGTTCACGAATAGTATCACTGATCCTTCATATCAGAACACATAGGAACAACAATCTTGCATTAGGGCTATGAGACACATTAATTAGATAATTACTTGAGTGCTGTAGGAAACTCGCATTGACTTCAAAACTATTAACACAACTTTTTTTCTTGTTGAAGGTCATAATAACATCGAACAAGCCAAATTAATCTCTGCAGCACGCTTGGTTAACTGTGCATGCAATTCTTTCTCCAGTAGACTAGCTTTGGTTTCCTCTATTTGTTATTTAGCTCCTTTGGTGGTAGGAGATGGGACGAACAAGCAACATATCCAAAGTTTTGAAATATTAATGCAACTCCCATAGTCTCAGGGAAGAAACAATTACTTATGAGCAAGATAATATTAACTTAAGTGATCCAAACACTCACTATTAATGTTTTAACCTTTCACCCGCTGTTTTGAATTTCAAAAAGACTATAATTTATTCTTATAGTACCTCATTCTGAGAAATAACTGATCTTTGATAAATTTCCACACAACAAAAATCCTATAAATGATCAAACAGGTATCATCCTGATTCTGAACCCACAAACAATCTAGCCACAGCAACAAGGATATCAATTACCTTGCCACGTGGGAAACTAGAAAGTCTGTTTATCCAACAAGCAACCCAAAACAAGGAAGAGGAATGTCATTCTTTACTAAAACAGCTTGTAGTGTTTAACAACGTATCTCACTGCTCTAAAATCCATTAAACCATTACAAAAGGGGTCTCTCAAGTACTAGTACAAGAACGTGGTTCATAGAAGAGTCCACACAAATTATTACTTAAAGCAAAAGTATCACCAGATAGAACAACTATAACATAGGTTGGTAAATATCTTCATAGCATTTACCTTTGAAGACCTTCTCCAACTTCCACTCTTAAAAAGCTTCCAACCTTCACAGGTGAGCCCACTTCCTTTGACAGGTTATTCAATAAAGTCTGCATGAGCATGTATAAAATGGTAGAAGTTATTTCAGGAGCTGCTTCATTTCAGTGAAATAAAGCTGAAATATACACCACCACACCCAAGTATTAAATACACATCTAAATTACAACTTTGGGCTGAGGAAGTGCTATAGCTTCTATATGCAAAAGTTATTGCAGAGTCTCCATGTCTATTTTAAAGCCATAGCAAAAACTAATGAACCTAAACCCACTTAACATTAGCAGAATTTACGCAACTACATAAGTTCAGGTGGTTGAAATATTGTTGCACAACATATTGTCGCTTATCATGAGAAAACACCAAGCACATAATCCTACCCATGACTATTCTTGAATATACTGAATGTTGCACAACCTTGAGTGGCACCAATATGAGAAGTTTAATCCCTTGCCCCATAGGCATATGCTTGATTACAATTCTATTGTCTAGAAACCATCAACATTGCTGGAAAAGATAACTTTAAGTTCTCTGATGGATACGAGCATAATAAAGGGCTTGCGGTGTTTTGCAGAACCTCTCACAAACTTTAGTACCTAACATTTTCAAATTCAGAAGACAATTACGAAATGAAAAGTAGAAGATGACAATCATAGAATGAAGATGCGGAGAAATGACAATAAATATTGGCAGGAGCATGGACTACCCTGAGACAAGAAAGTAGCCAGACAGGTATAAGAAGATAGAAATATAATCTTATAACAAACAACTCGAGGACCAGCTAAGACAGTAGATTGATTATGAGTTGAGAGAAAAGAGTAAGAAAATTCAGAACCTAAAAGGAAAGACAATCTTGTACCTTTACGTTTAGAGTATCATTGACAATGAACTTTTGTTCCATTAGAACTACTTCCTCGAAATACTTGCGTAGACGTCCTTCAACCATCTTCTCTACAGCCATCTGAGGCTTCCCTGTACTTTCTGCCTAAAGAAGACAACGGATAACTAGTTCAATAAATTAATCTGGAGTTATGAAAGCTATATTTCAAATTAGCACATAGAAGATCTACCATTTGACAAACATAACCACAGATTATATCCCTATTCTCAACCATCATTTGGTCTCTCTCTGGTACAGTGGAAAAATATGATCTAAATCATATAATCTACCATTTGTTAAGGAAGTGATAAGGATCGACAAATTAAAAGGAAGTTCGCACAAATAAATTAAAAAGTGACTTTATGCAGCCAGGCTGCCTTTATAGCTGGATCTCTTTCAGTAGCAAAAGGGGGTGTTTAATGGCATTAAAGAGTACCTGAGATTTGAGAATCTCACGTTCGCTCTCCATTGCTTCGGTAGATACATCATCCTTTGTTAAGAACAAAGGCTTTGCTGCCACCACATGCATCGCTAGTTCTGATCCAACACGCTGAAGAGCATCCCCTGAAGCATTCTGATCCTCCACTTCAAGGGACAAAAGCCCAGCAATCCGGCCCACACCTGCTTAATGGTTAACATCAAGATCTAGCTCTAGGTGCTATTTTCTTTGCCAGACAAATGCTAGCCCAAGAAAATAACAGAACATCTCTCAGAAACTTGCTACTATTTTAATGATAAACATACATGATAAGCAAAGATGCAATTATCATGCATAAACATTACCCTTCTCTCTCCAATACACTAAAGTGATAAGAGTGAAACTAACTCTACCTGGTTGTGGGCTTGTATGTAGATAGGTAGACAGGATGCCATGTGAAGGTGCAGACATTGCAAAACCCCTTCTAAGCTTGACATTCTCTCCCATCATTGCAGCAACCTCTGTAATTGCATTTTGAACAGTTCTCTCTCCACTTAATTTGGGATGGTGAAAGTTTATCTTCAACTCCTGTGAAGAAATTGCAAAATAAATAAGGTAGTTGGCAAACTCTGAATTCTTTGTGGAGCAACATGTGTATATAAATCAATTACAAGCATCTTCTATTTAGACAGACAAACAAGTTCCACACACAGGATTTAGAAGGAAATAGATTTCAAGATGCATGACAGCATAAATGAGCAAGTTCATGGCTGCTACAAAGATTTTACAGCATGCAGCCACAACAAAATTGAACCATCACTATCACCTTTCCCCGGTCCAAGTGGAGTTTCAGCATGTACTTCAGCATCAATATTGGGATTTCAAACCAAGAAGTAGTTCAATTAGTGATAGGATCACGAGACATAACATCAGCTTCTCAAAGAAAGATCAACTAACAAATAAAGAATCTATACTACAATTGTACAGAAAAAGTAATATAAGTAGTTAACTTCTAGTAACTGGGGGAAATTATTATGTCAATGAGGCTATCATGCTGCATAACATTATCAGATTTGTAAAGATAAATCAGTAATATAGAACTACCCAAAGTGTTACACCTTAAAATTATGAAACATATAAACCTGAATGATAATCTCAAATGATTAACTTGGTTGGGGAACCAAGAGCAGTTGAAAAGTTCAAAATAGCGAAAGTTAAATTTAGTTCTCTGCATAATACAAACTGAAAAGACTAAGCACCTCAAAAAGTTCAGGTCCAACATGAAGAGCACCAGAAGGCTGCCGTGTACCATCAACCAACAAAGCTACCTTTGCCAAAGATAGGGCCTGCAGAAAACCACAAGTTAGGGATGAATATAATGACTAGCAAGTGCAGGGCAAGATAGTAGGAGCTTAAAAAAGAGGTTCCAAAATCGTCAGAACTTGAAAACATCTATTTCTCTCGGGGAACAATCATAAATCTGTTTCACAACTGGAATATATGCAACTTAGATTTTCAAAAGCTTTTCAAAACTGTACATAAATAATGAAAAAAAAGGCACCTAGGTTAATAAAAGGAAAAATAGTAGACTCATCAGACTGACCAAGTATTGAAAAATTTCATTCCTGGCAACAAAATCTGTTTCACAATTAAGTTCAATCACAGCAGCCTTCCTGTCATTCTGTGCCAGTGCCAGCAAACCCTCTACAGCAGTTCGAGAAGCCTTTTTGGATGCAAGAACAATCCCTCTTTTCCTCAGTTCCTTTTGGGCAGACTCTGCATATTTCCACCATCTTTTGTCAATGAACATGGAGAATTCTAGTTAAACCAAACAAGAGGAAAATTGAAAAGAAGAGGTCTGTGATAAACTTGCCAATATCCCAGTTGGAATCAACCAGAGCTGACTTGACTTCTTTAATGGGAGCACTTGTTCTTTCTCTCAACTGCTTTATAAGATTCATTTGTTCTGAAGGAGATACTTCAATAGAGTATCTTCTAGAAGAAATGCAGTGACTGCAAAATGCGTTGGCACAATTACAACCAAATGGGCATTTATTCTCTCTAAAATCAGCAAAGTAAGCCCCTTTACATGCCATAGCAGAGTAGCCAAGTCCAGAATGAACAGGGGTATTCATCCTCTTACAGAAGATCTCAATGGGACGTTTCAAACCACGAACAAAAGCCATTACAATAGAAAATGATCTTTACCACTACCTGAAACTTGTAGCAATACAACAAACTGCTTAGTGCGTATTTGATTTTCAAATAGAAAAAATAAACAAGGATAAATAAAATGGGCATATGATTTCCTCCTCATTTCTTTTCCCTGATAAATAAAAAAAAAATGAGACTTAAAAATCTACTAAATGGAGAACTAAATTAAGATAACCAAAACTACACCTTCCCCCCGCCCCCCCCCTTCCCCCCTTCCATTTCATCCCTAATCCACAAGTCCATTTGTTTCTTTAAGACAATAAAACAGAGAAAAAGTAAATATTTGCCTTCAGTATTTCTAATTGAGCCATTATACTAACAGAACATAGCTTCTTAATTCCCTAAAACAAAAAAGCTGTAAACTTCATGGAGCTAGTTTCAGCAAATGCAAATCCAAAGCCAGAATATTCATGAGCAAATCATATTGTAGACATATATACATTTAATGGAGGGTAAGAGAAACAGAATTACAAATACACGTATACAGAATCATTTAAATGGAAGAATAAAAGGAAATACAGACATAAAAACATATCAGAAAAGTTGATGATTGCCTTATAAATTATTTAGGGTCAACACAGCCTGAGTGGACTAGTTATTCTGTTTTTATGAGCCTGGCGTGCTTGAGTGAGTGGATGTTGTGTGTGTGAGAGAGAGAGAGACGAGAAAGGAGAGAGTAAGAAACCTGACTTTGTATGCTACGAGTGGTAAAAGAGAAATGGAAGAGAGTGAGAAAACTGTAGCAGAAAGACAAATACTTGAGGAGAGAAGCGATGGTGCGAGTGTGAAGAGCTAAAACCCCAAATAAGCCCCCAAATGCCAGAAAGTCCCCCAAGGCCTTGTTTGGATTGTAGTTTTCGGCAGAAAATTTTTCACGTTGTTGGTGATCACATTCCTTAAATGTAAAGTACCTTTTTACCCTACTTGAACAATACGCGATATATTCTTAAATTTTGCAGAAGTGAATATAGAAAAAAAATTCAGAATCAATTAAAACTACTCTTGAGTAAGTTCTAGAATTTAGGATCTGTTTGGAAGGTGAGTTTTTTGGGTGTTTGTATAAAACTTTACTGTAGATCACTGTAGAAGTTGTTGAAAAATTTTTGTAAGAAAAATTTTGGGTGTTTGTAAGATGAAATTTTTTTTTTCCTTTTCATTTTCTTTCTTTCATTTTCTTTTTTCTTTTTTTTCTTTTTTTCTTTTTTCTTTTCCTTCCTCCCTTCCCACTTCTTCTCCCTCCCCTTTCCCTCCCCTATTCCGTCTCCCGAGACTTCCATGGCAGCAACTAACAGGTGATTCCTTTTTTTGTTTTTGCTTTTTTTCTCTTCCCCTCTCCCTCCCCCGCCATCCCTCTTCTCCCTCTCCCCTTCCCCTTCCTTCCCCCGCCACCCCTCTTTTTTTTTTTTTTTTTTTTTTTTGCTTTTTTCTCTTCCCCTCTCCCTTCCCTCTCCCTTCCCCGCCATCCCTCTTCTCCCTCCCCCTCTCCCCTTCCCCTTCCTTTCCCCGCCACCCCTCCCCCTCCCCTAGCTGCGATTTGGTCGCGCGACCAGATCGCAGCCCCCTTCCCTCTCCCCTTTTGCGATCTGGTCGAGCGACCAGATCGGTCAAAGGGGGAGGGGGAGGGGGAGGGTGGCGGGGGAGGCAGAGACGAAGAGGGGAGGGGGAGGGAGAAAAAAAGAAAAAGAGCACCAACAGATCGGTCAAAGGGAGAGGGGAGAGGAGCAGAGGGGGTGAGGGAGAGATAAAAAAAAAAAAAAGAAGAGGAAAGCCGGAACTGGCTGCCGGAATAATGACCGACGACAGAAGACGTGGTGGGTTGGGTGGGGGAGGAAAAAGAAGAAAAGTTGAAGGGAAAGTTTTTTGTGTATTTTTGAAGTGTGTAGGTTAAAAACTAAACATTGATAAGTTTTTTGGGATTCGTGTAGTAAAAGTTGTTAAAAAACTAGTTTTATACAAATTTGGTAAAAAACCAAGGTTCCAAACAGGCCCTTAGTTTTTTTTTTTGAATATCTAAAAACTTTCATATCTGCATGCAAAAAAGCAAATGAGAACATTATAAAAAAAAAGGATTATTTGACGTCACAATTTAAACCTAACATCAGTTCAAATAATCAATGAAGAATGTCAGTAATATTTAAGTTTACATGAAACTTATTTTGTTAAAACAGAAAAGGGAAAAAGCTCTCAAAATGAAATGTGAAAAAGAGAAACTATTTGAAGAGACTCCAGCTCCTAATGCCCAAATCCAACTTAATTTCCTCCTAGCAAAAAGAGAGAGTGAAAAAGTCAATAGTAAAGCTCTCAAATCGAATACTTGGTGTTTCAGTTCGGCTCAAATGTTAAACGAGCTTTAAGTATTGCTTGAATTTTATTCGTTTATTTGTAATTTAATGAGTCAAAGTCGAATTCGAACTCGAATTTGAAGATGATTTAATTATATTTTTAATAAATAATATATTGTCTAGAATAGGTGTAATTCTATTTTCTTGGTTTTAAACAACTAAATAATACTAATTTATGTCTAATTACATTTTTTAGTAAAATATAATATATATTTCATAATAGTAAATGTATTTATATTTATGTTCATTTATTTTTATAATTATAAATGTGTTCATTAACTATTCGACTAGTTCTCAAATATGTTGATGCTTAATTCTATTATTAAATGAGTCTAATATTGTAATCGAACTTATTTGTTTATTAAATGATTGATCTTTTTTCAAACTCAAATGAACGTATTCCCGAATTGCTCGGTTTATTAATAGCTCTGACCGGCACCATTTTTCTTTTTCTAGTTTGTAGCACAAGGGTGCAATTCTTATATATAAAAAAAAAGAGCCTAAAAGGATTTCCCGATTGAGGTCTAAATCTAAAGAAGACTAAACCCACCACCGGCCTTTCATCGACTCGACGCAACATATAGATATACGCCTACGCCCATCCCAATGTACCGACTCAACTCCTTTCTTCTTTTGCTCCAATTTAGTTACCAGTCCATTTCCCTTGGCTAACCCTAACTCCCGATCCAACTCGCCACTCGTTCCGGCTCAACCCGCTCAAACTTCCTCGTCTCATTTCCAGATCCGCCACTGGTATGCATGTAAATTTGAGTATCAGATCTGTGTTAATTCCTGATTGATTTATGACTAGGTTTTTTTGCTCAGTCGTTCGTTAGTACTGTTTATTTTGTCTCCTTTAAACACTAACGTTGTTTCAATGGATAATTTTTACAGTTGCTCGTTTTAGGAAGATGTGGCTTGACCTTCGGTAGATAAAACTATTTGTGTTTTTGTTAGCTTGGAAGTTCTTGTTTTGGTTGAATGGATAGATCTATGTCAAGTTTACATTTTAGAACGTTTGTTTAGTTTGTTTCCGATTTATCAGAGTATGGGAAGTTTTACTGATTCGGTCTATCGATCTTGTGATCATGTTTATTCGATTATGACTGATTTTTGTCTGCCCTGCATAGTGTTAGTTAGCTATAGCTGTGTGTAAAATTTAACTTGTTGAAAAAAATTGAAATCTGGATTAATGCGGCTGGCGAGGTGGTTAATTTTACTTTTCTACTATTTCAATGGAAAAGCTTTAGTTGGTTGTAGCTGTATGTGGATGGATGATCAATAGGCAGGGTAGCAATTAGGAGGTACATTTATTTGTATGTCTGCGTAGTGTTGTTGCAGATAAGAGATAGATCTGAAGTTGTTGAGCTGCAAAGCAAATGTGGATTTGTATTGATGGTAGCAGGCGAGTTCCTAGCTGCGTATATTGGACAAGAAGAGGGTTAATTGAGAAAAACGGAATTATTGATTTTTTTTTAACTGTGTGAAACTTTAGCATCTTCTTTTATTGCTTCATTAGGCAGACTTAGTTTGTTGATTGGTCTTTGAGCTGGAAGAATTTGAATTGATGAACCTGATTGTGCTTACCTCTTCATCGAAGAATCTGGCCAAACTGGTTGCCTTGCAAGTCAGTCAGATGAATCCTGAAGTTGGAAGATATGGCAGCAAAAGCTAACTCAAATAAGTTTTTGTGCATGTAGGGGTTGATGCTTTCTAATCCATTTATTGTGGATTAGAACAGGTGCAACTTGAAGGATTCCACTTCCTTTTCCTTTTATTGAACAATGGCATTGCCATCGATCTTTAAAAGGAAGTATTGGGCTGCTTTCGTTTACTTGGTTCTGGTATCAAATATCTGTGATGGGTTTTATCTGCCGGGTACCTACATGCATACATATAGAACTGGAGAAGTATTATATGTCAAGGTTAATTCATTGACTTCAATTGAGACTGAGCTTCCTTTCAGCTATTATAGTCTTCCTTATTGCCCTCCTCAAGGTGGAATTAAGAAAAGTGCCGAGAATCTTGGTGAACTACTTCTGGGAGACCAGATTGATAATTCTCCCTACCATTTCAAGATGAACGTTAATGAATCTCTTTACCTCTGCACTACGCCCCCGCTGAGCGAGCATGAGGTCAAGCTTTTGAAACAGAGAACTCGTGATCTATATCAAGTGAATGTTATTCTGGACAATTTACCTGCTCTGAGATATGCCACCCAAAATGGAGTTAGAATCCAGTGGACAGGATTTCCAGTTGGCTACACGCCACTAGGTAGTGAAAATGATTACATCATCAATCATCTCAAGTTTAAGGTTTTCATTCATGAATATGAAGGAGCTGGTGTGCAGATAATTGGTACTGGGGAAGAAGGTATGGGCATCATTTCTGAGGCAGATAAAAAGAAGGCCTCTGGGTATGAGATTGTTGGTTTTGAGGTTATTCCCTGCAGTATTAAGTATGATCCTGATAAGATGGAAAAGCTTCATATGTATGACAGTATAGAACCTACAAGTTGTCCATCAGAGCTTGATAAGGCTCAAATAATAAGGCAGCAAGAAAGGGTTTCATTTACTTATGAGGTTGAATTTGAGAAAAGCAATACTAGATGGCCTTCTCGATGGGATGCTTATTTGAAGATGGAAGGAGCCCGTGTTCACTGGTTTTCAATCCTTAACTCATTGATGGTCATCTTCTTCTTGGCTGGTATTGTTTTTGTTATCTTCTTGAGGACTGTTAGGAGGGATCTGACCAGGTATGAGGAATTGGATAAAGAAACTCAGGCTCAAATGAATGAAGAGCTTTCTGGATGGAAACTTGTGGTGGGTGATGTGTTCAGGGAACCAAATCACTCCAAACTACTCTCTGTGATGGTTGGAGATGGGGTTCAGATTCTAGGAATGGCAGTTGTTACTATTGTCTTTGCAGCCTTTGGGTTTATGTCACCAGCTTCACGAGGTATGCTGCTGACAGGAATGATACTTCTGTATCTTTTCCTGGGAATTGCTGCTGGGTATGCTGGTGTACGTCTCTGGAGAACTATTAAGGGTACCTCAGAAGGGTGGAGGTCGGTTTCTTGGTCAATTGCTTGCTTCTTCCCTGGGATTGTTTTTGTTATTCTCACTGCTCTGAATTTCATCCTCTGGGGAAGTAATAGTACTGGTGCTATTCCAATTTCCTTGTATTTTGTTCTTTTGTCACTCTGGTTCTGCATTTCAGTCCCCCTCACCCTTTTGGGAGGTTTCCTGGGTACTAGAGCTGAGCCCATCCAATACCCAGTGCGAACTAACCAGATTCCTAGGGAAATCCCTGCTCGCAAATACCCATCTTGGCTTCTGGTTCTTGGTGCTGGAACTCTTCCATTTGGAACTCTCTTTATTGAACTTTTCTTCATTCTCTCTAGCATCTGGCTTGGACGGTTCTATTACGTCTTTGGTTTTCTCCTAATTGTTCTACTGCTGCTAGTAGTTGTTTGTGCTGAAGTTTCAGTGGTACTCACTTATATGCATCTCTGTGTCGAGGACTGGATGTGGTGGTGGAAAGCATTCTATGCCTCAGGTTCTGTTGCCCTGTATGTGTTCTTGTACTCTATCAATTACTTGGTCTTTGACCTGAAGAGTTTAAGTGGACCAGTATCAGCAATACTTTATCTTGGCTATTCCCTTATCATGGCAATTGCAGTCATGCTGGCTACTGGTACAATTGGTTTCCTCACATCATTTTATTTTGTCCATTATCTCTTCTCATCAGTGAAGATTGATTGAAGAGGTACCTTAGAGCGATCATCATTTGCTAGCTGCTGGAGAACACTGGCTTGTAGTAGTACTGTAGCTGGAGGAAGTTCAACTTTTTTCATTGTATTTCTTTCTACAAAATCGTTCTGCACCATACTGTATACCAGGAGGCTCTCTTGTTGTCATTATAGTGCCTTGAAGGCGTATAACTTTTTCACGTGCTCGTTGAGGCTAGGGTTTCGGAAGTATCAAATTTGTGATTTAGATTTTTCATTCTCATATGTACTGCCAATATCTGTTAATTGCCCTACTTATCCCCTACCCCTTTTAGTCCTTTTTGGATCTTCCCATTTTGATCGTATATTAATGTCCTCTCATTTGTGCTGTAAAAGTAACCGAAGTTGTTTGAATCTATCTGCAACTGTTGAAAGGGATGAAGCAATCTTCAAAGCTTTCATGACTTCCTGTAAATGGCACCTTTTCGTTAAATTGGCAGTTCAATTGTGCGCGGGCACGCAAGTGTTAGTAAATTATGGCATTTAATTTTGTGTTCACTTATTGTTTTCGAGGAAAATTTTGCATGGATGAAATTGTATGCCTCCAATGGCGTGACTGGAATCGACTAGAGGAACCGAGACGAGACCGTCTAGGGTATTGTCTCGAGATGCGTACCATTTTTTGAGAAGGTCATATCATATCCTGTGTCTTTGCGCAAAATGCAAGGTATCCAAGCTTATTGCCGACGAACCTAATTAATGATGGCATGCATCTCATAAATGGTTTCAAATCTACTCTTGCAGGTCCTTGGACAAAAAAAATTATCTACTTTTGCAAGAGTACCAAAGGCCTTGTTTGGATTGCTGTTTTTCGCCGAAAAAATTACGTCGTTTTCGTGATTACATTTTTCTATTATCTTTTATTTTCGTCTACATCAAATCGTTATAATAATTTTTTCATAAAAAATAACGAAAAATGCAATCCAAACGGGGCCTTTGTCTTCCTCCTCCGCCTAGATCGACATGCAATATTGTTGTTTGACCTCTAGCCATTTTGACTTGTTTTTCTTGAGAATTGGAGTTTTTTTATTATAAGAACAGAAAAGGTGCTTTTTATCATTTTGAACGTCCAATTTTTTGGGGATAGTTATAGCTTTCCCACTAAGGAATAAGAGAAATACAAAATCATCCTATAGTACAAATCTTTTTTTTTTTTTTAAGTAGAAGGATTGAATTAGAACGTTTTACTTACCACTCCTCCCATTTCACCGTCCAACCCAACCCTCCTCTAACCTATAGTACAACTCTATTTAGTCTTTGTTGCTCTTTCAAATTTTTTTTTTATAGCTAGGTTAATCACATTTTGTATCGTGATTTCTTGGACCGTTACACTTTATCACTATAAACTTTTAAAAGTATACTCTTTATTTCTTCGAATACTACTTGACATTAAAAATGTAAGTGCAAGAAAATGACAACTTATTTGAAGGTCAAATGCTCAATTGCAATTGTTGAAAGAAAGATCACAAAAATTCCATATTGGCTTCACAATGTTTAGCCTATAGAATTAATCTCCACGTGCAACTAGCGGCTTTTGTTTTCAAAAAAAAAAATTAACTTGTAATACAAAGTAATTATATGACCAATGCTTGAATAATCTGGATTAAAAGATGTGAGGGCACAAGAAAATAATTTATTGGGGAAATAGCAGAAATGTTGACGTAGCAATCAGCCATGAAAGATGCCCTTCATGCTATCTCGTTGTACGTATAACCTATGGGCTATTCGACTTCTTTCAGCAAGTTGAAATGGCTCTCTCCTCTGTTTGATGTTGAGATATTGGTCATACCTGCTGTATCTAGTTTTTTTTTTTTTTTTTCAAAACTAAAAATAATGCTAAAAAAATTTGCAAGAATTTCTATCCTACGTCTAAGAGAAGTGCCGCAAGAAAATTAAATATGAAAAATCAGTGAAATAAATTGGTTAGAGAATTTCTTTAGCGAATTCTGGGTTCTACGCGTAAGACAACTGCTACAAAAAAAAAATGGCAAATTTTCTAAATGTATACATTAGTGTATGATAGCTTTTCCTGGCAAAGATAGGTTGCAAAAGTTCTTGTGCAAAGATTTAGATAAAACAAAGACTTTGTATGAAGATTTGGATGAAATTTTTATTTTTATTTTTATTTTTACTACTAGATATAAAGTCATTTCATTTTTTCTATACATCGATGGCATTAAAAGCAACAAAAAAAACATGAAAAGAAGAAGAAATAAACTTATTAGGAGAAAGCTGAGAGGAGCAAAGCGTAGAGACGATATAAAATCGTGGGGAAGAGAAGAATTTAAGAGAAAGAAGAGATTGGGAGTGCCCTTTACGTGCAGGTGCAACACTCGTATTTATCATATGATCTTTTCAATTTTGATCAATTTAATGCATTTTAGTATTATAATTTTGGTGCTCCAAAAAATTTGAATATTTGGAGGGGCTAATATTGGTATAGTAGAAGCATACTATTTTGCCTACTATTTGGTACTTTAATTTTGTTTCTTTTACTACGTGTAATTTCACCAGAATTAATCCCTATGAAAGGTACCAATTATGTAAAAATCATAAGCTAAAAGTTCTTTATACCTATTCATCAAATTTGATGTGGTATGAAAAATCCATCCTATGCATATCATTAATCCGGACGATGATTACTTACTTACCAATTATGTTGTGACTTGCAAGGCGGAGTGTTATGCAAGGAAGCCTCCATCCAGTCAAATTGTTGTAGGAGAAAGCAAATATATGTATGAAATATGTAGCATGCAAGAAGTGCAGAAAATGAAACCTTGTGAGATGGAATTCCCTGGATTAAAAATCTTTAGGAACTAATTATATCTCATTGTTGTTTGGAACTTAATTTAGCTCATGGTTATTTGGGTGGGATGGATGGTCCTCAAATTCTCCTATTCCGAGACACAAAATTTATGAATGGCTTATTAATTAATTTCAAAAACTTTTTTATTTTTGCATAATCAAAAAATTATGTCGTTTCTTGTAAAGTTTGATATCTTTACCCATCTAAGCAGTTTCTTGAGGAAGAAATAGCTTTTTGGCAAGGGATTTTGGTACATTTGTCGCTTTTGTAGTTGCCCTCAATTCACATACAAAGGCAATAATTATGCTAAAGTTTTTAAACACAAACATTGCACGAAAGGAACACTTTAAAAATGAAAGAGTCAAAACGAAAAAAAAAGAAAAAAAGAAGAAGAAGAAGATAATAATAATGAAAAGATCCAGATAGGTTCTTCTCAAAAATATTTCATACTAGCTTTTTGCATACTTAACCCACGAAAGTTAAGTACTTAGAAGTACAACAATGTCAAATGATTAGAAGCTCAACTTTTATGTTTTTAAAAACATACCGAGAGTTTTAAAATAGCGAAATTAGATTTGACACCGTGTTTAACGTCTAATTAGCTAAAATAATCGCACCCAAAAAAAAAATTAGCTAAAGATATTTTACTTTATGCTGTGTTTTGGATTGAGAAATTTGACCAAAAAATTTCAAATCATCTCAAATCTCTCTAAATTGTGTAGGTAATTTGGAAGATATATGTTTGGATTTGTACTCCTCTAATTATTTTAGGTCTTGAATGTATCAAATAGTTAATGGATTACAAACCAAAATATCTCCCGAGTAATTCAAACAAATCCCTTGATCCAAACACAGCTAGACAAATTTTAAATGTTTGAATGTCTAAAACTCTCCCGAAATGCATATGTAGAAAAATAGTGGGGCGTGAATAATATATAATGATAAATTTAGGCAAAAGTTAGCAATTCAAGTTTAGAAATCTTAGCTCAATGGCTCATCTTGTAGTACTAGCAACAAAATGTTGAAGAAATATTAAATTATAATTTTTTTATATATACTATCAGCGTACAATTTTCATTTTCTTTACAATTGAGAGATTTAGATCATACCATGTAACATGATGAATAATATATGACGATTTTATTTTATTATTTATTTTTACTATAAAAGATCAACTTGGGCTTGGATTACGGTTCGGGCATTCTAGACAACCCGTATTATGTTTGGATTTCGGACCTTTGCTCAAATCATGCCTTCCTACATTTCGTCCAAAAACTAGCCGTTATGAAAGTGCTGCTGGCCTCGTCAACCTGGAAACAGCGCTCCTTCCTCCTTGTCTGCATTTCTCAGCTACCAAAAGCTTATAAACTATCAGTCTATCATTTATCGTTCGCTTAATTTCACCATTTTCCAGAATCCCATTTCGTCAATCTTTCTTTTCATCAGCTTCAGTGCCTGTCTGTGTGCATTTCAGTTGAAATGATGTTTTACTGAAGGGTTGGATGAATCTGCAATCAACTGGATCAAGCAGGTAAAATGCCCCCAGCTAAACAGAATCCAGATTCTTCTTTTTTCTTTTTCAATTTCTTGAATTAGCCACTGACAGAATCAAATTTGCTGATTATCATGTGAGAAAGTAAACTATTTTATGCGTTGTCAGAATAGTGTAAAGTTTGGTCCTTTTCTCTTTTCTTTTGCCAATGCACCGCTAACTAGAGTTCATTTTTCCCTCAAGTTCTTAACTTAATTAGCACGAAGTTGAACTTTGCCTTTTTTTTTTTTCTGAACTATGCAAATTTTAAACGGAATAGTTGCAGAAAGATTGCTGCTTTTCTTCATTTTGGATTTGATACGCACGAGAAATTTCGTACCTTTTTTGTTGCTTCTGTCTTTATCTTTCCTATAAATATTATGCTGTACTGTCCATTTTCCAATATTTTATAATTCTTCTTTTCCCAACACGAGGTGGTGTATACTTACGTATTGGTTCCAACTGTAATTCAAGATTAAGAACTGTGTCTGCAGGGATCAGATACTGAAAAATCTCAGATGAGATCACCATTAACTGAAAAGTATGACAAAACATACCCAATTCCCAGATCTCCATTGGGATACAGTTCTGGTAGTTCTCATGCACTGCCCCCTTTGAAGTTCCATTCTGGCCTTCTGGGGCCCCACAAGCCTGTGGCACTAAGTTTGGATAGTAGTGAAGATGAATATGGTGATGATGATGGTGGTGATGTTGACAGCGAAAGTGTGGCATCTGTGCCTGACGAGCTTGATGGAATTTGTTCTGATGAAGAAGAATTTGATAAGCCAATTCCACTGCAGTGTAATGAAGAAATGTTTACTGTGCAAAGAAGTACAACTTCGGATCATATTAGAGGAACACAAACAGGGGTCCGATATAGGGCTATGTTGAACAGAGGATTGTCGAAACAAAGTCTTCGGATTGAAGTGCCAGAAAATACTAGAAGATATACTGATACTGAGTTGGGTTTTGATGGATGCGGCCGAAGAAATGCAGCTTCCAGTGGAAGTTGTCATTTGCGAAATGTAGTAGTTCAACCCTCACAGCACATATGTAAGACTGGATAATCCTTTGAACTGAAATAATTGTTAGAGTTGGAAGATTCTCTTTGTTGTTGATTGTTTGATAATGATTCTATTGCTAATAGCGATTGTTGTTTATTTGAGGATGCAGGCTACACCAGTTGGCAAGTTAAGTAATGTGGTTGACTTAGGAACTCCTAGTGCTCCACCTATTATGGAGATTAGAAGAGATGGGCAGAGCTCTGAGGTTGTAAGTGAATGTAGTGAAAGCTCAGGTGCCGTGCGAGAATTTGATCAGACAAATGAGGATTCAAACGTGTCTACCACAATCAGCAAAGCAGCATGCTGGTATTAAAGAAGTCTTTCCAGATCAAAATGAAGAATCTTTTGAACATGAACTTGGGAAAAGGTAACGTACTTTGGTCAGTAACCACCAATTTTCTGATGAAAGAGCAGCTTGAACATTGTTGCCTCTATGATACTTCAAGTAAACCTAATATTTGTCTTAGCTGCAGGGACAAAGAATGGGATGACACCAGCGGAAATGGAAGCATTGAAGGGTACTTGGGAAACAAAGCCAAGGAATTGCTCTCCATATTATGATGCAAGGTAATAGTCAATTAATATCACCTCAACCAATTGTACTAGTTCAATATTTTACTACTGTGTAATAGATGAGGCTAGTAAATGATACTAATAACTTTTGTACCTGATTCCTACAAGTGAAATTTATATGTTTCCTTTTTCTTTCTTTCTTTTTTGTTCGATGTTTGCATCCGTAGCAACTTCTAAGTATGCAAACAGATGTCGAGAAATTTTATGATCAGTACAGTTATTGTAAATGGGCAACCTGATGCAGCTTGAACAAATTTGTAGATAGAGGACAATTTTGTATCACTAGCACATATCACATCTTTTGGCAATGAAGTGCACTTAAGCTGTAGATTCACTACTGATTATCTAATTATTATGCATATAGCAGTAGGCTGCATGTTTTGCACATTCTTATAAGTTCTGAATACTGGGGGCTTTTCTTAATAAGCTCACTAACCGATTATATATCTAATAAAAATCAAACCTTTGGCTACAGTGATCAAAATGCCTGGCAAATTCTGATAGCTTATGATGCATGCATTCGCTTATGCTTAAATGCATGGGCAAGAGGTTGTGCAGAAGCACCAGAATTTCTAAAAAATGAGTGTCTGCTTCTACGCAATGCGTTTGGGTATGTATGCATTCCGTCAATCCCACATTCACCATATTATGTCACTAGAATAAAGAAAATCCATGTCACTTGTTGTTTCTAAAAGATGAGTTTCTGCTTTTTTCTTATTCCTAGTCTGCACAAGTTCCTTTTGCAACCCCAAGGCACACAATCAGTAGAAAGTACAAGAAAGAAAATAGAACAAGCTTTGCCGTTTGAAACCAAAAAAGATTGCTGGAAAGATTCGTGTGGAAGGTATGGCATCTATACTTTTTATAAGGTTTATCCATTAGCTTGATAGATTGAGGGTCAATTTGTTCTCTTTTAGCTGAGATAATGATGGACGACAGAGTCAGGTTTGCTATTGTAGACTTGGTCTGTATCTGGTGCACAATGACTAAAAGAATTTTGGTTGATTTGATTTTATTAGTATTATAATTTCATGGATAATGAGATAGGTACCTCTGACCTCTTCTAATTAATGAGCAGAACAATGATTTTTTCAGCTAATTATTTGCAAAGCAGATGTATCTCACTTTGAAGAACCTCAAACCGTGTGTTTGTTTTTCAGAACAGATTTGATTTGCAATATTTCATCATTCTAAGTTAAACTGCTAGTTTCTTCAGTAATTTTTATACTCAGATTGTTGCAACAAAGTCTTGCTTTATGCACTTTCTGGGAGCGATCCCTACTGGTAGGTGAGTGAAGTTAGCATTGAGCAAGGAAAGAAGAAAACCTTGCTTCTTATGTTGGACAGGCTCCTTTCACCAACTCCTTACAGAAATTAATCATCAAACAAATTTAATAATAGGATATACTCATGTTTACTTGCTCTAAATCAATTGTTTCATAATAAGTACATGTCATGCAACTTGTGAATAATCAGTTAAATATCTCTGGATCTTTTGGTAAATTTTATTCTCAATATTTGGTGATATGGGCGAACTAATTCTACTGAAAGATGAAATTTACCTTGTCGTGCAGCGTAATATCTAGGGGCAATGTTATTTACTTTGTCTGAGAACTCACTGATGAAAATTCTCTTGTGATATCGGTAATTGTTTTCTGGCAGTAAAAAAACTCCGAATAATACCAAGGAGGAGGCTTAAAAGCACAAACTCATTGAGAGGTGCAATGTACATGCAAGTGGGAGCTGAGTATGTCCGGCATGTTTCATCACTAGTAAAGAGTGGCATGAATTCTTTGAGACTTGCTTCATTTTCGTTGCCAACTGAAGGTTTGTCATGAAGTCAAGTCTTTCTACTAGTTTTGGAAGACAATTAATTCAAAAGCTAATACTAGAAAAAAAAAAAAACTAACATCAGCTCTCCATGAAAAGTTTTGGAATCAATTGTAAAGCCTTATGCAGCTTTTATCATTTGCAATATATGTGACAACATCTATTTGCTTTCCTTAAACAAATATTTTCTCTGAGGTACTTACTTTAACTGATTGCTTCACTGTTTGCAGAATCACTATCATGCTTACTTAAGTTGAAAAGTTCTCTGGAAGAAAATCAAGATGAAACAGGTTCCACCATTTCATTGCAGCCCGGAACTGGTGATTACCATGATTTGTAAGTTACTGATGTGTATATTCAGCTTATCTGGGGATTCTGTTTATGGCATTTACAACTTCAATATGTTTGTAGAGTATATATCTTTCAGAAGCATATGTAGCTAGCTTAAAGTGGGTACCAATGGCTCTCTATGATGAAAAGAGAAGGCCAAATACCTAATGACTATTATCTGTCTTAGTAGAAAGAATCAAAGGTCTTTGTAGTTGTGTTTATTATTACTCTAGGTTCTAGAAAGAGTATGTTTTGTGGCAGATTTACTAAGACAAATGAGAAAACTTTCTCTCTCTTTCCACAAAGAAAACTAAGATTGTACATATGACATTTTCTAACTTTCTTCCCATTTATCATTTTATATATAAAAGTTGTGGTTTCTCTGTACAAAAAATAATTGCTAGACCTCCTGTCCTATGTAAAATAGCTGAATTGTGTTGAATCTGTCTTTTGTTTTATTGACTGTTGATGCTCTGTTGACCTATAGTGGTCTGCAGTACTGGGAAATAATAATGACCTTTATGGGGATCTTACATCTTTCCCATTTAATGTTGATGCGTTCATGTAAACCTCTGTTTCAGTTTTCCAGAACACCAAGGAGATTCTATTCTACTTGAAGTCCAGGATTTGAAAAAAAACATTCAAGGTCAAGCTACAATTCCAGTTTCATCAATGACAGACAATCCAGTATGTACCTTTATCTTATAGGAGAGACACCCATACATCATTTGGTTTTTCAATCAATATATCCTTTAATCTTTCTTGAAACATGCAGACTGACAAAATTCGATGGTGGCCTATTTACCATGATGATCACGAGTGCATTGGGAAGGTTCAGCTCTCTATTACGTGCGCCTTTACGTACGATGAAACAACTCAGTTAAAGGTAAGTGATTATCAACTACCGTATTGGGGCAGTATAGAATCTCATGGTGAAATCTTGTTTGTTGCTTGTAAATTAAGAAATTCAGATTCAACAAATGGGATAAGTATATGCTGAAATCAAAAGCTTGTTGCCTGCTGAATACATAATGCAAATCAATATGTAAGAGCAACTTCTTAAAAGAGAATCTTTAAATGAAATCAATTGCTTATTGATTTGAAATATTGTTTAATTACTGTTGCATATTCCTTTCATTTAAAAAGATATTTTTTAAAAGTTGAAATCACCTTAAGTTCACCTTTGTGCAACAGAATGGACCTATTGTGGAAACCCTTGCTTATGATCTACTGATGGAGGCTGCCATGCGTGCACAAAAATTTCATGCTCGTAATTTACATCTAGATGGACCCTGGAAATGGCTACTCATTGAGTTTTCTGAGTATTATGGAGTTTCAAATTCATATACCAAACTCAGGTGCTTAAACTTTAAACCTCCAATGGACTTCCTTGTCAGTTGTGATTACTTTCCCCAAGACTTACTAGCAAATATTTACAGGTATCTTTCATGCGTGATGAATGTTGCAACTCCAACCAAAGATTGTATAGAGCTTGTATATGAGTTGCTTTCGCCTGTTATCAAGGCTCGAAATGAGAAAAGTTTGACTAGACAGGAGGTAATCACCAAAAACTGTTTTTGCATATCAGGATTTGCATGTGCCATCCTCCAAGATAGCGGTAGTTAGGAGTCTTAAAAAGTTTATAAGAGTTGATCTACACCACCTTTCTAAAGCTTTATTCAGAGTTAAATGTTCAAGCTTTTTTCATTTCTCCAGTTTGATATCTTTTCTGTGGGTCAGTGAAGGAGACTGTTTCTAGGACAATCACAACTAGGTTGGCTTAACCTTAAATTTGTAAAGTTTAACAAAATGTGAAGCATAATATTCATGTTTACATCAAGTTTGAGGACACGTTGATATGCATTTGCTAAAGTGCATTACTGAAGTACAAGGAGGTGTAACCATACATGCATACTAATGTGATAAGTAGATTCCGATGTTACTTTTCTGTTGACAGTAATAATTTCTTCTGCTGCAGAAAAGTATGTTGCTCAACTGTGAGACCCAAGTTGAGGGTCTCCTAGCAGATGTGTTCCAGAACTACAAGTCATTAGATGAAAAATCTCCAACGGGTATAGCAGACATGTCAGCTCCAATATTAGAATCTGCAGCCCCATCTCTAGCTTCTGCTGTGCAAGTATACAAACTTCTTCATGATATACTGGCTGAAGATTCTCAGACAATCTTAAGAAACTATTTACAAGTGAGTCTTATGTACCTCTAAAATTGATCAATATTTTATATTTTACCATTTAGACTGAGATAGGTTCATTATGCTCAATGAATCATAAGTTGAATAATGCACCACCCACATCTGTTTATACAATGAATTCCCCTGGTATGACACCTATGGATAGTAAATGGACAGTAGGTTGTCTTGCTTCAGTTCATTTGATTATTAAGACCGAACAATAGATTGAATGTCACCTTCTTACAGACAGCAGCAATGAAAAGGTGCCGAAAACACATGTTGGAGACAGATGAATTTCTGTCAAGTAACTCTGAGGGTTTTGTCATAGATTCCATGACTATGACCACAGCATATTTGAAGATGAAAAATCTCTGCTTCAAAATAAGCAGTGAGATTCAGGCTGATCTTAAGATCCACAATCAGCACATACTCCCAAGGTACAAGATCCTCTACTTTTCATCAAGCTTGTCAATGGTTTACAAGTTCAGGATTATGTAACAGATATTATAAATTCTACTTTAGACTGATTATGCCTATGGAATGGCAATAGCTTCAAGAAATTCTTGCAACTAGGTCGTTATTCAGTAACAACTACCTGTTACCTTCCTAACTTATATTATTTTCTCATGGATATTTGATAAACACTGGTAGAATTTTCTTTTTCTGATCTGTGGGCATTCAGCAGCTCTAACAAGCACATATCTGATATCTTTTCCTTTTTATTAGTTCAATTGACCTGGCAAATATCACTGCCACAGTTTACAGTACCGAGCTGTGTACAAGGCTTAGAGCTTTTCTTTCTGCATGGCCTCCTTCAAGTCCCATGCCATATGTTAATGGACTTTTGATTGCAACTGCTGATTTTGAGAGAAATCTTGAGTCATGGAACATCAGGTACATATATTCCACATTCCTTGATATTATTTAAGTACATAATGCCTTTTGGATTCAAGTTGCCAGCCGAGTTGATAGGTGTACTTAGTTTTCATTGGTAAAAGATGCAATTTCATCCTGAAGTTGTGTGTTTTGATTGTTACAGTGCAGTTCGGGGTGGTGTGGACTCAAGAGATCTGTACCATAACTATATAATGGTCTGGATACAAGAAATGCAACTTAGCCTCCTTGATCAATGCAAAGCAGAAAAGGTAATTTTCCTAAGTGCTGTTTAGCTTTCATGTGGTGCAGTTGAGTTATTGAGGGTAAATAATGCTACTGCAAGCAATGATTCTTTTTTGATTGTAAAAATGTGATTCTCATAACTTGACATCTATTTGGCAGGTGCCTTGGTCTGGCGTAATTACAAATTATTCTACTTCTCCCTTTGCTGAGGAAATGTTTGAGAAACTCAAAGTTATGTTACATGAGTATGAAGTAGTCATCAACAGATGGCCTGAGTACACAATGGTTTTGGAGAGCGTAAGTTATACATATTGTTTTTGTTTCTGGAATCAAACAACTGCTAATATCACAACTGCATGCATCTGTTTGTGTTGTAACCAAATGATCCGCTATTTAATGCATTTATATCACTAAGTCTAAACTGTGAACTGTTAAAAAGTAATAACAAATTGACTTACTAGCTTCCTAGTATTTGCTAACATTCATTTTTCATACTTCCACAGGCTGTTGCCAATATCGAAAGAGCAATTATAAAAGCACTGGAAAAGCAGTACAATGATATCTTGACTCCTTTGAAGGATAGTGTTCCCAAAAAGCTCGGGATGCAAGTTCAGAAATTAGCAAGAAGGCAATCCACTGCCCTTTATTCTGCCCCACTGCAAGTTAGTGCACACTGATGCCTAGTCTTCTAATAGCATAGTCATTTTGCAATATTTTCATACTTGGCTAACAAAAATGCAGCTAGAGGTTCCAAAAGTTCCTAAACTTTTAAATGAAGTATATTAGTAATCATAGCATCTCTACTAAGGTTAATACCAGATGCTGAAACTAGGCTGGTTTGTTTTAGCTGCTATAAATTAGAAACATCACTCACGACTAGTTATCACGGTTTAGTTTGAATTGATATCTTTGCAAAATTGCAACAACTAACAGAATTTTGGTCATGGACAAGACTTGTATTTAAAATAACATCTCTCTCTCTCTCTCTCTCTCTCTCTTGGTAGTTGGGTACCTTTCTAAACACCCTTAAGAGAGTTTTAGATGTCCTACACCCTAGCACTGAAGATATCCTCAAGGCATGGGCGTCCTATCTTCCTGTCAATGGCGAGAAGAAGTCAAGTTTTGGAGAACAAATGAATGGTGTTACTGTGTTGCTCAGAACTAAATACAAGAATTACATGCAAGCAATTGTGGTGAAGCTCGCAAGCAACGTAAGCACAATATGCCTACTTTTCTCTTCAACTGAGATCATGGTGAATCTTCTTTTTGAACAACATGAATGATAGTCATCCACTTAACCATAAACATAAGAAATGAATGAGAGTAGAAAGCAAAATCACAAAGAACAACTCAACATGAAATGCATGATACTTTATTACTAGGCTTGCAGTTTACTTCTTCAAGAGTTAGCTATTATGTCCTATATTGTGGAACTGAAACCCCGTCATCAAATTGTAACTGGGAAGAAGGGAAAGAGTTTTTGTCTTCAAATGTGCCTGCAGGTGGCAGTATAGGTTCACCTTGAAGTTTTTTAAGTCTATGGTGGATATCTAATATACAAGGACAACAAAAAACAATCAGGGAACTTTTCCAGAATGGATAAATAAGATTCTCTTTCTGGTCTTCTTTGGTTGGGGGAGGATCAGTAATGGGTTGATTGGCATAATTTTGTTCTGGTGCCCTACACAGTACTTTAGAATGTGGTGATCATACTAAAATTTCGTAGAATCACAGAGGTTGTTTGTTATAGTTTTAGACTTGAAAAACATATGCAAATGTTGAAACTATGCAAATCAATGATTGTTTCAGATGCAATCTAGTCGGAACACAAGGCTGCAAAGGATCTTGGAGGAAACAAAAGTAACAGATGGAGAGGCCGAAATTCGTGAAAGAATGCAAGTGTTGAGCTCACAACTCTCAGAGTCCATATCCAACTTGCATGAGGTGTTCACTAGTCGAATATTTGTTGCAATTTGTCGTGGATTTTGGGATAAAATGGGACAGGTGAATTCAACAATCCTCTGACTTTCTACCCTTTAAGAATCTTCTCGCTTCTAATTACTTATTGGAACTTTCTGTTTCTTTAGATTGTAGTGAAATTTTTGGAGGGGAGGAAAGAAAATCGAGTCTGGTACAGTGGATCCTATCATGCTCTTGGGGTAAGCAGAAATTCTTCATGAGACAACAATTCCCTTTCCCAAACTCAAAAATTTTATGTCTTCAAATCTACAATGTCATTCATCTTCCTTCAGGCCTTTAGATTGGCCTGATTGGACGACTGTCTCGCTGTCCAATGATTGTTATAATCAGAAGAGTGATCCATTTTTCTTTTGCATATTAGGTTCTTGATGATATATTTGCTTCCCAAATGCAAAGATTGCAAGGAAATGCTTTGCAAGAGAAAGATCTTGATCCCCCTCGCTCCATAACTGAAGCTCGATCAATTCTTTCACGAGACACAGCAAATGGGATGGACTCGTCCACATATTTGTACTTCTAGATGTACATTTTCACTTTATGCCTCTTTACAGACTTCAAGCTATACCGACCATAATTGGTAACCCGGAGTTTTTGTAGCATACCACTCTACCTGAATACGAGTCAAAAGACAATTCTGTTATTGTTAACAATTTTTTGTAGGTAAACTATTGATTCTTTTGTAAAGCAATGTTGAACAACGAAAAAATCAGCAAAAAGTTTTCTTATGTCTAGATTCTACAATGTGATGACCCTCTCTTTTTGCCGTCTATAGTGGTAGCAAAAGTGTAGTAAAAATCTCTCTCTCTCTCTCTCACTCTTTTATTATATCTCCTTTGGAGGACAAGGGTTCCCAGATCCTTTCTATCAAATTTTGGCAAAACAAATCTTAAGTGGCTAAATTTAAACTAGAAGTCAAGAAACCCTTTTCTTTTTTCATCTACATTACTTAAACAACGAATTTAATCACCATAAATTTATCCTTGCTCCATTCTGAGGAAAATGCCTGGTTGCAGTTTATGTGACAGTTCTCTATCTTGGAGTCGCAAACTAAAATTCTGTTCTTTTTGACACAGAGCTAGCACAACTTCCACCTTGTACCTTACTTTAAGAATAATGCATTCTGGTCTAGTATATTCAAACATAATGCAGTTTACGTTTGTAGTACTGTGTACCTGTCTTAACGAAGCTTCACCGAATTTCAAGAAGCATTTCAGTAAAAAGCTACGTAACTTTGACAGTATTTGTTAGATCTCCACATTTGTCCGATAAATAATAGGTGGAAAAGAAAATAAGTAAAGAAAATCACATTCAGCCCCTAACATGGCAACTGCACCTGTGAACAAGAACCAATAAAGAAAATCACATTCCTTGGGTCGGCCCCCAGCAAGGCAACTGCACCTGTAAACAAGAACCACACTTGGCATATACACAGAAAGGCTAAACCAGAATATGACCTGAAAATGTCAAAACTTGTAATATCAACATAGCCTTTAAATCTGGCTGGTTCAATTTCTATAGGTTAATTCAAGCTGAAATACTTTCACTATATACTTCCAGTTGATATATATCATTCAACACTTTCCCTAATACAGATGCTACTTTGTCAGGTCCCCTTGCCCTGTTGAATTTGCTGTAGAAGAGCAGCTGCCAACTGCAAAGTTGCCTGCAAGCGTTTCTCTGTGTCACCTTCCCCCTGTCCAGCATTTTGTTGTTGTTGATTCACCAGAGAACCAGGCTGAGGCTCTCTTTGAGGCATTGCAGGCAAATTTGGAATCTGCTGCTGCAGTTGCTGTATTTGTCCATATTGTGACAATGAAGTCTCAGGACCAACTTGATAATTTGGTGGTCCATTGTTTTGCTGTGCCCAGTCTGAGCCTGTAGATACAGCCCCAGAGTGCCTCTGCTGTCCAAGAATAGTAGTAGCCAACTGCACAAGTTGCTCAGGCTGAAGAGCGGTGGGAGGCATTGATGAAAGAGCGGGAAAGTTTTCTTGAAGGGCTTGGTTGCCAATTCTGCTCACAGGTAGTGGGTTATACCCCTCAGTGATGGAATTAACCATGCTATTTGTCTGTGATCGAATATTCCGGATGTTTGAACTTAAATTTTGCATGTCATGAGGAGACCATTTTGGAACCTACCATAGTTTTGTGCTGTGGAAATGCATTAACATGCCTGGTGTCACCAATGGAGTCTGACAAGTTGCCAGATGTATTTCTTACATCAGATCTTGAAAATGATGCAGGTAGAGGTCCTGAAGAGAAATTCTCAGTTAAAGATGTATTTCTTACTGGAGGTCTATCAATGTCTGGTAAAGTTGGCATACTAGGATACAAACCCTGAGGGTGATATTGGCTTCACAACCGATGTGCTACCATGTAAAGATGTAAAGTTCGCCTCTTTCTTCTCTTGCTGATGGATAGATCCATAACTGGGACCAGGATGCTCTAATCTCAGAACAACACCAGAGATGCTCAATTTACCTGGTACTTTCAGTACTTTCTCTGAGAAGTCTGAAGGAGGAACGAGAAATAACGTGTTCTTATCATCTAATTTGGCAACAGCTGCTCTCTGCTTCTCCCCCAAGTAATTCATGAATTCATTATACAAAGCTATGTCAGGATCACTTGCAGGAACAAAGAAAACCACCCAAGCACCAGCAGCTTGGTAGTAATGCTTTGCAAGCATATTCAAGCTAGTCCTTGCTGTGCAGTCTAAGATTTCAGGCCTGAGACAAGGATATCAGATGAGAAATGTTATACTGCGAGTCGAATATGTGGTAAAGAAGGAAATATCTGCACAATTGTCACAGAGCTCAACATTGATTATGCCTTGCACAATTACCATTATCCAGAAAAAGCAACTGACGTGTTTATATACAAAATCCTGAGACAATGATATCAGATGAGAATGTTATACGAATCCAGCATGTGGAAAAGAAGGAAACACATGGACAATTCTTACAGAACCAACATTCAATTATGCCTTGCACAATTGCCATTATCCAGACTGTTAAACTTCTAGAATTTGATGGAAAAAGCAACTAAGATGAACTGATATGCACAAGTACAAATATTACAGGTGTGCACCATTCCTTGAAAGTGTCCTCTTCTTACACTGATCAAGTTTGTCAGTTTCAACAATAATCAGTTCTTTTTAACTTCAAAATCACTAATTTCATTTTTCTGAAATTTCATTTGATCTTCAAGATGAAAATACATCACTGATTTCATTTCCTGAATTTAACAAACAAATCTTCAATGCCAGAAAAACAAGCAGCAATTGTTGATGCAGACAAACTATAGCAGGTAAAACACACCCCAGCAAGTGCAGGAGCATTGATATGGGACGCAATATAAGTTGAAGACCTGGATGGAAGATATAATTCAATGAGCTCTGACTCTGAAGGTCTATTGACAACAATACAGCCACAAAAATATGGAAAGATGAGTTTAATACTTACAGCACCATATCCATAAGTTTACCCACAGGAAAGCAGCGAGCACGACATACAGGAGTTCCACCTTTAGCTATTGTCCCTTCCCATTTCCACTCTTTATTAACATATAACTGCTGAGATTCAGGTGCCAATCTTGTCCGTTCAGGGTATGAAGGTAATGGAGCAGAGACCATTTGAAAACCATCATAAGGTGCACTCCAATGATCATTTCTAACATCATAATTTTGAGTTGACTTTACAGGGTGATCTTGAATCTGCTTATAGCCAAAAGGTTCAGAATCACTGCTTTTTTCATAAGCATCAGGCTGGAAATCCATATAGGTTCCAGAAGGAACACGTTTTGCTTGTGCTGAATCAGAAAAAGGATACTCTGGCAACTCATTTTCTGGAGCAAAGGAGCTGGTTTTCAGTTTTTTAGCTCCAGGAAAAAGCAAGGAATCTTCAGGCAAATCAAAAGGATCATCATCATATGGACCTTGTCTAGGAAATTCCAGAGGAGAAAACTCACGAAAGTGTGGACCCCTGCTCCCTGGAGGACTACTACGGTGCTCATAGGCATTTCCTGGTATTCCTTGCTCAGAGCCCAAGTCATAGAACCTCTGCTCAAAAGCACCATTCCCACTGGCCCATGCATCGTTCTTACTGCCAAAACTCATTATATCTGGGTCACCAGGCTCAAAATTTGACATAAACCTAGGAGATCTGACATTGAGATCTCCCGTTAAACCACCAAAATCCCTGTCCTTACGGCTGCTGTCAGAGGCATGTCCATGAGACCTGAATTGTGGAGACTGGGGAGCATTAATTGAGTTCCTTTCTCTATTTGATGTTCCAGATTCGCTTTTGGCAAAACATAAATGTACACGGGGATTGCCAAATAATTTCCCCTGAAGAGTATCTTTTGCCCGACTGGCGGCCTTAACACTTCTGAAACGAACAAAAGCATAAGTACGGCCAGGAAATGCTGTAATCTTCTCTATCTCTCCAAATGGAGCAAATGCTTTCCTCAAAATGAACTCATCAACTTTCAGTTGAGCGGGAAAGCCAATCCATAACACCTCACTGGGTTCCACGTTCTTATCATGCACTTTAGATTTGTCTGGATAAGGAAAATCAGGACTAGAATGACGTACTCTTGAGTCCCTCTGTGAAAAAGGGGAACCTCTCACTGCTGTACGCTGCTCATCCCTACGTTGTGAGTAGTTGTCATCACGCTGTGGGGTTGATTTTTCCTGTAAAGAAGAACCAATTTAAAACAAATCCATCTACACTTCTTGAATAAACTGAAAAGGCTGCTGAAGGAATTCATATGTCAAATAGGCTGATAATAAATGACTAGGTGCGCTACCAACCACTAGAAAAATGAGATAAAACTGCAGAAGCATGATTTGTTGAGGACAAATGCAAGTCACGTAAAAGAATCCAGACAATACAAAAAAATTTTACAGTTAATAAGTCCAATAATATTGAACACACAGAATACTCTTCATGCAACCAAATGAACGTTAGATATGAACATCATGATGATCTTCAAGTATCAAACAAATGTTAAGCATTAGTGTTGATAAAGCCCAAAACGTTGCCACCAATATTAAAATGTGGCTACCATCTTAAAAAAATAGATATACGAGATTTAGCAGGCAGGATACACCCCTATGCGAGTTCAATCTTTTTCTCCACCCCACCAACAAGACCTCATAATTTGCAATGCTTTGGTGTTCTCCTTTTCAATATAACTACTTAGAGACAAGATTGAGAATCATCTAGTGGGCATTTTCTCTTCATCAAACAAAGTGATCTGCTTTGCCATCCAAAACGTAATACTGGCCATATTTGGATATAAGGACTGCAGTGCAGATGTAAAATGGAATATAAACACATGGCATCAATCTGCCATTAGCATTTGGATTGCTAAAAGGGCATCCTAGGATTAAGGAGTAATTCAACATTAGATTCTAAAACCATCATAAACAGAACCAAAGATTAAGGAGTTACTCCAAATACTAGGACATACAAACTTTAGCAGGAACGCTCCACCACTCTGCAAGTTCAAACTTTTTCTCCACCCCACCAACAACACCTCATTATTTGCAATGCTTTGGTTTCTCCTTTTTGAATATGACTACTTAGAAACAAGATTGAGAATCATCTACTGAGCATTTTCTCCTCACCAAACAAAGTGATCTGCTTTGCCATCCTAAACATAATATTTGTCATATTTGGATCTAAGGACCAGAGAACAGATGGAAACTGGAACATAAACACATGAATCAATCTGCCACTAGCAATTGGATTGCTAGACAGGCATCCTAGGATTAAGGAGTCATTCTAGATTAGATTCTCAAACCATCATAAACAGAGTCTGGGATTAAAGGATTACTCCAAATAGATTACAAAACCATTTTACATTGGTGAAATTTAACATTTATTCGAATCTTACACACTTTGAAGAGAGGAATGTAATGGATATTTTTTTTCAAAGGTTAAATTCTCTTTTTAGTTGCCTATCGTCAGGTTAGAGAGAAATATTTTGCCATCTCATGACAATTTAAAAAAATGAAGAAAGGTTTATAGAGAAACATGTTCTGTTGACAAATAGAAACAAGTTGGTAAAGTATTTCCACAGTGCATTAGAACATGTCATTAAAGACCATCCCATGGTTCGATATTCTGACATCACATCTGGGAAGAAGTTTCAAGAATGCACTCCTCCTAATCAATGGGCAAAGATTGATTTCATTTTTGGACTTAAATGTTGGGTCATACAACATTTCTTTATTTCTCAAGCATCCATATGACCGGACAATATATGCAACACACTACTATTGCCCAAAGAACTTTCAAATAGTGGCTAACCAATAAAGCACATGTAAATTTAGTGTTTCTCTTTGTAGTTGGTTAACCTTAGATAATATATAAATGTCACCAATATTCTCTACTAAGAGCAGAAACTGTCCTTGACATGATTGCACCTTCGAACATCCTCACAATAATCATCCTTTCCGTAATATTCAATATGAATCTGGCAGAAGCACAATAGTCATTGCAAACTCAGATTTTTGGCTACCAGAATAGCAGTTATAGAAGGCACCAATATTCTCTACAAAGAGCAGAAACTGTCCTTGACATGATTGCACCTTCGAACATCCTCACAATAATCATCCTTTCCATAATATTCAAGATGAATCTGGCAGACGCACAATAGTCATTGCAAACTCAGATTTTTGGCTACCAGAATAGCAGTTATAGAAGGGGTATTTGGATAACCAAAGGGCTATTGCTAACCTCTGACTATAGCCACAGAGTGGATTCTTTTTTGCTCTTGATGAACGTTAAGGACTACAGGGACTTCATAAAACATACTAGCTCAATTTTAAGTCACGATCTGGAGCAAAAAGTTTCAGCCATATGATAGAGAGCTCAAACCTCCCTTCTTTTCACCATCTTTGTTGCAACTCCTTGGACAAGGGTCTCTTTTCCTTCAAAATCTTTTATCAGTCACCACAATCTACATATTCTAAGTTTTATTTCATTCTAGGTAAAAGCATAACTACCCCACGGTCAGTTCTGAAATAGCTATATGCCTTAGACCTTATCTTCTAAAGGTTAAGGCAAACTCCAGATAGTCTGATGCACCTTACAACTTGATGGTTCAATAACTGAAGCTGACTGGTAGATATGGAAGACAACTAATATAGAACATAGAAACAATTAACCATAAGATCCATCTCCATGCAGAACTAGTTCACAAATCCAAGGATAAGCAAAAAATACTAAACTGCCTACCCAACCAAAAATTAGGTAAAGATTGTTCAAGAGCCAAGTAGTTACTCGACAAGCAATTCAACTCAAGAAAAACTTCATATTGTCCTACCTACAGTCCATAAGAACCCTTTTCTTGGATGTTGCTTAACCAGAGAGGATACATGTAGTATAAATCCGACATATTCTTATCTCACTTCTAAGCAACTACCACAATGTAACCTGAATGATCCAATGCTTCATAAATTACATGATGCTGATAGTAGGAAGTACAAAGTGCCAATAAGGTTGATCCATTGCATACTCATGCTTTAAACCATCAATTAAGAAGCTATTATTTCTAAAGGTAAGTAACTCATAAGCAACATCAACCTATGGTACCTGAATTATATAGCTCAACAAAACACCAATACAAAAAACAAACATATGCTTACTTCACATGGTAGGATAACTTATATAAAATAAAGCATGTACAATCTCAATTGTAGGCGTGGAGATTAGAATTTCCAGATTTTCCACAGTCAAAAGCAAGCTTCAGATAAAGATATGAAGTTGAACACAAAATGGCTATCCTGCTTTTAGAACGTTAAGATCATTACTAAAGCTACACCATCTGCCTTTACAATGTCACTATCAATCTATAGAACAGAATCTCTAAATCTGCTTCCCCTTGCATGGATGTCTAACTCCCAAAATGTGGGAAAAAGGCCAAGCACACTCCAGAAAGAATAATACTGGAATATGATAAAGCATTGGTCGAAATCTTATACAAGCATTTTGTTTCAACATAAGCATCAAATAAGCTACTAGACAATCCAAGAATATCTGTGTCTATCTGTTTGCAACACCTGCCCACTAGTTGCCTACAGTCCTCCACCCCACGAGAGAGAGAGAGAGAGAGAGAGAACTGTTGGTCTTTTCTACTTTCAAACTGCGTGTTCTATGCAGCACAGAGTATCTCTCCTTTTCCAAGAAAGAAATGATGCTGCTATCTGGATTAAAGTTTGGTAGTAACCAATTTATGCTTTCATTAGCCACAGTCTACCCCACTGTTAGGGTTTGCTATCTAATAACCAGAAAATAGAACAATGCAACTGCCCAATTTACTACCCAAGCCTCAATATTATGCAAAGAACAAGGTAGAAGTATTCTACCTTGCATTCAAAATATCTGAACAGGTTGATACATTGTACCATTTAATTGATATTAGTACGCCTACTCTAGAAGCAACTAGAAGGTTCCCATTTCAAAGCAGCATTATAGCAACAAACTTTGCCACTGTTGATTTGGATGGTTTGACTCATAAAGCCAATCATTCTCTAACCACAATTTAGTAAGAACTGACTGAGATTTCCCACTGAGAAGGCACCAATCATCATGAAAGGAAGTCTTGTTATGTTACAAACAGGGATGTGGTAATTGGTTGACTGTGATACCCTGCATGGCAATTGAGCCATGTACCCCACCTTTAGGGGGTCTTGGGTTCATATATTCACAACTATGCCAAAGGCCACTGGTTAGAGACTTGAAATTGCGTTGTTGTCACGGAAGCAAGTCTCTTACCAGCTGAGCCCTCTGGGAAGAAAACAAAGTCACCCATACATTAAGCAACAAAAATGTGATGTGTAAGGCAGCTAACTTCCACTAAATCATGATAAACGAGCAATTGTCCAAATTGTTGAATCGTGGAGGACATCAGAAATATGCAAGGACAAAGGAAGTACAGACACCGAAGTCCACCATCCTGTATAGCCTACCTATATTTGGATCTAGATCTTCAGAGGTCATTACAGCTCCTTTTAATTTCCTTGAAAATATATCAGCAGCAGATACGTGTAACAGGGCATCAACTTTTAACTAAGACAACCAACTTGCAAGTTCATGCATGCCTCATCATTTCAAATTCAAATGATATTTCCCACTGAGTGTACATCTTGGTTATTCAAAATCTGGTAGTTCTGAAGCTTGTAAGGACTATATTTGGAAATGGAACAGCAGACTTGCTTAAATGACTCAAACTACCCACAGTTCTCTACTCTCTTTTTCCTCTTCTTCGACCAAGGTGGTTTCCGTCTAATGTATCATGTCTTACGAATTCTTTGCATCACTTATAGGACTGAAGCAGTTTGCAATTTTCATTTTGGACTACAAGCTTATAGATTGATGAATGATATCTGTGAAGCGACCGCTGTACTTGGGACTATTTCACATAACAAGAAGAGCAACAAAATTTCATTCACATGAAACTGCATACACCTGGTTGTCGTTGTCCTCCATTTAAGGAGATAATCTGTCAAAATAATGAAACAGCTCCTTTTGTTGCACATATAATGGTATTTGGGCCTCCCAAAGTACATTATTTGCATACTCTGGTAAATTAAAATGTTTTGGCTGCTTTTCAGTAGAAGTGAATCTCATTTTAAACTTAATCATCACAAGGACAGTTTTCTGAGACTGCTATTGATATTGTGCCATCGAGATCAAAGACTTAAAAGTAGAACCTGTACAAATATCTAATATAGTCACTCTTAACTGGATTAAAGTCAGATGTACTTCCTGAAATATCACTTAAATGAATAACAAAATGACGTGGAACATATAAGCAAATACAAGCTTTTGATATCATCCCTCTGCACTTAACAGCACTAAACCCATCAAATCGCATTTGCAGGCAATGGCACCCAATACACCAGAACAAGGGAACTAGAATCGACTAAAACACTATGAAATCCTGCTGTAAAGAAATACAGATCATGTTGTTGGTTTCTTCTAATGTTTGTCAGACACTCAGAAATGATGCAATTGCTACTCTCATAACAAAAATGGAAGAATCTGTTGGTCGATATTTACATTTGTTCAAGAAATTAGTCAACAAGCAGAAGGACAAGTTACACCCAAAACAGATCACAAGCTCCATACTGGCAGAGTTGTCAAAAAAAACCTGACGCATGTGAAAGTGTAAAAAGTAGAGACTTACTACATACATCAGCGTTCTGGGTGAAAACTGAGAAAAAACACCTTGAATAAGGGCTGATTTTAAATCAGATATCCAGTTTTATGAGAATTTATGGAAGAAACCATTTTTGTTAACTGTTGGAAAGTAAATGGCACTAGACTGGTGAACAAAAATTCTAAACCTAAACGAGAATTCTAAATCTTATTTAAGTTATTCTTCTCCAAGAAACTAAACTAAAAGTGATTCAGTGAACCGAAAAACTTCGGGAACCTTAACCAACTTGCATGCGAAATAGAGATTAATCTGAGACCAAATAAAACTAAACCTACAATGAGACTGGAACATTGAAAGCAAAAAGCTTGATTTTAAACTTAGACTGGTGCTCAATTACAATTCAAAATTCCATTGCACAGCACAAATCTTATATCACTGAGGATTACATTAATTTATTATGCTATAGAAAGACAGTTGAGATTCAGTGCTGAAGAGCAAACCAATGAACTGGTATATGTTGCAAAGGATATACAGACATAGCAATGCCTCCACCGGCAAAGACCAAATGAAACAAACAAACTAAACCTGTAAACCATCAGCTGCAAAGACCAAATGGATCACGAGGCATAACAATGAGACTAATGTTGACAATCATGCCACTGATGTTGAATTGGGAGGTGTTGGTGAGTGCAATTCTTTACAAAGAGCAGTGCAAGTAAAATTTTTCACTTGCTCTTTTTACCTTTCCACTTGTTACTAAGTGAGACTTAATTTCATGTTGAAGATGGTCACCATTTCAGATGATCCAAAGAGAAATTACGTGTCAATGATGCTTCAAACGTGATAAAGCTCCACATTCAATTTTTAACAATTGATAACACAATTACCAAAAATTCACAAAAATAATCAGATAACAAGTAGTTGTTTCTGATACAGTTGAGTGAAACATTTGATGGAAAATGGAGGAATTTTGCTTTTGATTCCAGATATTCTTCCTTCAAATTATCTTAGTTCTTTGGTAGCGAAAAAGTATCGGTGCAACTTGTCACTCATGATTGGAGAACTCCTACTAGCGTTGAGAATGATAGTATAGGATCCTTTGCTTGGAAATGGAATGTATCTTTAAAGTAGAACTTAGTTAATATGGATGATAGAAGGTGTGCAACATTTAAACCATCATAACTTTATTTCCTTTTCTGAGTTTTCTGTTCCTCAAGATAGCCACACTTGAAGAAACTAATCAAATGAATTCTGGAAACATTTTAGTTTCTTTTCTTTCTTTTCTTTTAAGTCTTGGAGTCCTTTCATGATATTAATCCAAATTACTGTTTGACCAAAGTATGCAGCTCCTGCTTATGGAGTGGAAGCAGATTGCAAACGAAATGTAAGGGAAGATAATTCATAAGATTGAAATTTATGATGCCATATCTGCACATGCTTAAGGTACAGTCCTGCATCATCTAGGTAATTTTCCTGAATTTGTTATAGACTGAATATGGCCAATTCATATGAATTTTGGAAAGCAGGGAAACTCTCAAATTTTGGAGGGAATCTGTTAAAATCTGATATTATATACGAACATGTCTTACTGTGGACTTTATACAAGAGCACCATAAAGGAAATCAGACAAAGGTTGACAAAACTAACCGCCTTTGTAAACTCAATTCTAAGTGGATTGCCAGCAACACTAAAACCTTGGAGTTCTCTCATGGCAGCAAAGGCATCTTCCTCATTTTTAAAATTAATGAAGGCATAGCTTCGACCAGGTTGAAATGCAACACTTTCAAGCTCACCAAACTGTAAGAAGTGATGGGTCAAAGAACTCTCGTCCAGGTTGTGCGAAAGATTTCCAACCCAAAGATGTCTTGATGGAGGATTACTGCGACCATGATGGCTTTTCTCTTCAGATCTCAAAGAATATTCCCTACGAAATCTGTCCCTCCCTCCTCTGCCACTCTGCAAAAGAAACATCCGCATCTCACATAATTAAAATGCATAACAATTTAAAAGATCACACAAAAGCACCCCCCAAACTTTTAAGGCGCTCTATCCGTGTTCCATGACCCCTTTCCCAGTCCCCAAGAAGTAGAAGACTTTTACCCTGGTTAAACACATATGTATACACATCATGGATGTCAGCTCATTAACTTGGCAAAATAAAAGTTTTCATGAACCTTAGAAAGAAAACACTGAAAGGAAACAGTATTGTCAATCTTTTCAGCAAATATATCAGCTTTTCCACTACACGCTCTATCGCTCTCTATCCTGGATTCCTTTTTTGATTACCATATTTGGTGATAAAGATGAGCTTAGGTTTTTATCTTCATATACACTGAAAAGCTTAGAAAGTACAAATTTTACTTGAAGTCACCTGCGTGCGTACCAAATTAGAATTCTGAACTCAATTAATACTTGGCTGCAACTCTTTCCAATTGTAAATACAAAGCCAACCAAAACACCTCAGTTACAGTCTTCTAATTCCAAATAGTAAGTTCCTAAGCAGCTATTGTTCTTTCAGCACAATTGATGAGAAAATTTTTGAAAAACACATAAACTGTAAAAAAAATTGCCCAATTCAACAGCCCAGAAAAATTTTTCAGAGTGATAACAAAAAGGCCTTTTTTCCCAAGAAATACAATAAAAGATAATAAAATTTCAAACAAGAAAAGAAATACAACAATTTGGACAGAAAAAATGGTAAATTTACAAAACAAGAAATTTAAAATTGGACTAAGACGAGAACTAACCATTGTCAGATGACTGAAACCCCACTTCAAATCGCAGCAAAATTTCGAGTTTTGAGATATTAATGCACCAAAAGCGCCGCGTTTTGAGTACTACTACATATGTTCACTTCAACCTATATATGTACACACATGAAGCAGAGGCGAAATTTGGTTAAATTAAAACTAAAAGTCATTGCGAGAAGTTAAGGAGAGAGCGATAATTGGATAAAATTTGAGATTGGAAAGGGGCACAAAAGTTATCAGGGTTTTGGAATTGGGAATTGGGGATTGGTAATAGGGCCTGGCTTTGCTGAAGTGAAGTACAGAAGCAGAGAATCCGAAGCGGTGGCTATCAGCCTATTAGTACTTGGTGATGTGCCACGTGGCAACTTGATGAGTTGGCATTGGCTGAAAAACCAGCGCCCTATTTGGCTGAGAAGTTTTCCGCACAGGTGACCAAGATAGAAATTTATTTAGAAATAATAAAAATATCTTAAAATAATAAAAAATGAGTGGAAATTTTATTTATAAAAATTAGAAAATTATTTAAAAAATGATTGGAAAAATATCTATGTTTGGATAAAATATTATTTAGAAAAATATCTTAAAATAATATAAAATGATTGGCAAAAAGAAATGACTAAAAAACATGTTTCTAATCGAACAAAATTTATTTTTTAAATAATGGGATGTTGTTTAAATGAACCCTTAATATAGCAAAATCAAATTATGATGGTGTATATCTAGCAAAAAAAAAAAAAAAAGTACAGGCTGCATTAGTGAATGATTTATTTAGTGTTTGTATTGTAGGTCAAATTGAGACACTTAGATAAAACAAAAAAATCATATCTCACAATATCATTCCTATAGCTCGTCAATCAAATATTCTAAATACTTTTTTCTTCCTAACTAAGTATTTGTGTGAATAACATTCAATTTAGGGTAAACAATTAGGCCTTGTTTGGATTGCCGTTTTCCGCCGAAAAATTACGTCGTTTTCCGTGATCACATTTCCCTATTATCTTTTTCCCTCACATACATCAAATCGCTACAGTAATTTTTCCATGGAAAATGACGGAAAATGCAATCCAAACGGGGCCTTAATGTTCTTCTAATTATTGTAACGTAAAAATCCAATGTTAATATCCATAAGATCCAGTCTAATATTCTTCTAATTATGATATCTCTAATTTCACTCTCAAACTTTTCTTTTTCTCTCCTTCCTCTTATAAGGCTCGAAGAAGGGAAAAAGATAAAAGGACTCAGTAGAATACTGGAATACTATCCACGTTCAAATTCAATGTGCAATGTACTGGCAAAATTGTAACTTGATATGCAATATTGGAATAATAATAATGTTAGCGTTCATATTTGTAGTGTGCATGGTTTAACAAAAGATTCAAAGAGACATTTACATAAAAATGGTACTATTGAAGAGCTTTATGATACGTTTAATCGAATGGAAAGTAGACTAATCTCTATTCTGTTTCTTACTACTTTTATTGTGGATAAGATTCACATCTAGTTACCTGTAACAAGTATAAAGATGAAAATTTTAACTATTTACCCACAAATGGTGGAATGAAAACTAATACAACATTGCATTGTAGAGTTTGACCTTATATACCTAATTTTTGAAGTGTTAATCTTGGTTATTTTATCCCTAAACCAACTCCTGTTGATTGTTTTATAATCTTATCATCCAATTCTCCCACACTAATGGATGATAAAATAAAATGTGTATAAATAATTGGATTTCAAAATTTTAAGAATGTCAAAATGTCAATGCTTAACCTCGATTGAATTGCTAATTTTTAGAGTTTGTTAGAAAATATACTATAACGATTTGACGTAAGGTATTTGAATTGCTAATATAAAATAAAAAAATAATTAAAAAATACATTCACGGAAAAAGTATGATTTTCTTGAAAAAAAAAAAAAAGGCAATCCAAACACGGGCGCTAGAACTTTCCGTCTCCATCTCAGAGTTGTACCTTCAACATTCCGTCTTCCGTCACAAATTTTTGCCCCCCTTTGTCAAGTAACCTTAATATTTATCAGTGGAAGATTTTTAGATCATTAATTAATGCTAAATAAACACAAACCTCTGTGTGTCCTGAACACCAAATTATTTTATGCTGCGAATACAACAAAATCCTTCTATGACACAAAATTTACGTCAATAGAAGACAGAGTAATTATTTCCTGCATGAAAATCTGTGCGAAGGTAGATTTGCTACCATTAACCTTTCACAGAATAGCACAATGCCTTCAGCCTCTGAAGGCATTAAGGAAGGATGCTCCTGAGTTTCAGATATTTGAAACTTCACACTTCCAAAGAAGCTCTTTTACTTGAATTTTTTAGTCTTCTACAAATGTTTTGTTCAAAGAATGCAGTGAAATCAACATTCTCTAGGTTAGTTTGCTGTTTATGAGCCCTTCAAGCGATCCAATAAAGGCGAAAATGGTGCAAACCAAGCAAAGTACTCTGAAAGTCTGAAGAACCACCCAGAGTCCTGTCCAAGCTCTTATATTATTCTGCACCAGATACATCTCCACAGGAAAATATATTGCCAGAGGCCAAAAGTTCAAAGCACCAAGCACACCTAAAACTTGATTGAAATAAGGAAAGAGCATGGCAAGTGCTGTTGTAGATGCAACATAAGCAGTTCTAAAGCACAGCCGTAGGACATTCAACCGTAGTTCTGGCAGCACTGGGAGCTTCAAGGTGTAGTTCTTGTTGATCACTTCACTGTTGGGGAGTTTCTTAGCTATCCACCTTTCAGCAGCAGCAAATAATGGCTGACTGTAAACCTACAAAATAGTTGCATACAGTGTTAGCGGACAGCATGACAACCATGAAGAAGTTTACGAGCTTATAATAAAGTTTCAGAATATTCAGCCAGTTTATTGAGAGAATACATCTACCTGATATCCGCCAATAAGATGGAGAACTATGCAGACATTAGCAAAGTCAATAAGCCAGTATGGTTCATAAAACCCAAAGCCAGTGAGAATATTTCCAGGAGCCTGGTTACCAAAAGCAGCATATCCAAAACATCCGCAGCAAAGAAAGAAGAAAGTGATCAGAAGGACGGCTGCCGTTGAAGCTTTCTTCATTGTCCTGTTTTGTGGTGGCGGATCCTTCAGAGTATCCTTAAAGCACAAATTTCATGTTCGCAAATTTAGATAGAAAATTTTGAAGTATTAAACATGAAATTGTCAGGGCATTCATCAAAAGCATGTTATCTAGATATAAAGCATCAGTCTTGCACCTCTATTTCCAATAGGATTATGTTGTATGTGTAAGCAAAAGCAATGTCCCCAACTGCTTGCGAGGTCAACCACACTTTTTCTGCTATATTGGTTGTAGAAACACCAGTAATGTCTCCTCTGATTCTTCCATCTCCTACAATTTCAGTTTCAGAACACTCATAGGAATAAGTAAAAGCAAGGCATGCTCATAACTGATCAAACTCTGTCTATGATAAAAGGTAATCCAACATTATTTGTACAGCATCATTTTTAAACTTTTCTCATATATTCTTTGCAAAGATCCGCCAGTCAAAACAATTTTACTGTTAATCCTACAAGTCAACATGTTACTTTGGTCACGCCTATAGAATCTATTTTATCCAATGCGCAGCATACAGATTCACTTCTTACCTTAGATGAAAACTGGCTGCCAGTACAACCCAATACAGGACCTCTTGTTTGATTTCCTGAACTAAATACTTCACTCAGGTAGGAAAATTCATTGGCAACTCTAAAGAGTTGAAGTTTTACTTTTCAATCTTAACAAAATCCACTTTATCTCAATTTCTTCTGTAGCCCCTCTTCCAATTAATATAACCGCTATTATCTCAGGGGTTCGGGGTGGAGGCAGATGAGCGACGATAGTGGCGTTCAAGTTAAGAGAGGAGCTGTTATGTGGTTTTGCTAATACAGGGGATTAGTTTCCTTCCATTAATTAATCTTCCTAAACTATTTGAAGACAAAGATGCAGAAGGTCGTGCTCTTCCTTATAAAATTCCAAATTGTTCTGTGAGACCTGAGCAAAACATGCAAGCAAAATTTGAACATACCTATTACTTTTGCCAAACCAAGTGCCGTCCCAATGAAGGTGTATGCAAAAGACATTACTGCGGCAAATATTGAGAGCCACTCCATCTCGTGAAAGTTGGGTATTTGAGAGAATGGAATCTGAATTACTCCAAATAGCAGAATATACAAGTTATCTCCAAATTCACAAGGAGCATCGTGGCCTTTGTTGTGGAAACAATTAGATCTCTGGATTGCCCTATAAGATCAAACTTACATGAGTTGAACCTAAAATCTCCTTTCTGAAAAAAGAAAAAGAAAACAGAAAAGAAAAGAAGAAGATTCTAGCATATGACAAAGAAGGAATTTCTATAACATATGGAGCAGGGGTAATATCAAGTTTCAGAAACAGATGAGCAGCAAGAGAGTGTCAAGATTGAGATGAGAAGAGCTAGAGACAGCCATCATCATGGATTTTTTGGTATTGTGCACAAAAGAAGTGCTTTAAGCACTAGAGCATTAAACTTTATCAGTACTAAAAGCGCACAGGGATTTAAAACAGTGTACCTCATACTGATTGCTGATGTTATTGTGTAGGCAATCCCATATCCATAGTAGCTTTCCTGAACAAAAATTTCACACACATACATACTCTTCTTTCCTGCAACATTCATTTAACAAACTGGCACTGAAGCTCAAATATGACATGCTCTTTGCTATGATCAAAGTCGTCCAATTCATGTATTATGCCTTAGAAGACCTAAATTGAAGCCAAAAGAATGCCTTTCTAACCTGTATTAAACTTTCTTATATAACCATTTAACGTATTAAATTCCAATAAAAAAATTTTAATAGATAAGTATTTGGAAATTCATTACTGTAAACTAGATGAATCCTTGTAGCAGATTGGACGCATATAGGAATATTATCATCCCATCCCCGAGAATTTCATGGAAACCAAATGACACTATCAATATCCTGTAAAACCTCAGAATAAAAATATCAATACTACTCTGAATAACCCTCAATAAAACGGCACATTGCTCACCTAGGTAGGACCTAACAGCTTGAGAATACGATCTGTTTCTGATGTGGCCAACTTCAGGATTAGGATATCTGTAGCAATCACAGAGAAGGAAAGAAGAAATAATGGAGATGACTCCAAACACCAGAATGCCTAGAGGACCTGCAATCCATCCCAGCTGAGCCATACTCCATGCCAGGGATAGCACTCCAGACCCAATAACTCCAGTTATTATATGGGCTATTGCTGTCCATACAGTCCCTTTGGGGGGAAAAAAAAAAGAGGACACCAAAATTTTAGAGTTACATGGAAAAGCAAGAAAACTAAGACAAGGACAATGCTCCAAAGTACAAGTAATGTTCTGTACTGCAACATCAACCACATATTACGCAGCATAAACTCAACTTAAAATAGAAACTGTCTGTTAATTCCAAGGCCTTCTTGATTGAAAAGAACAAAATCAATTTGACGAGTCTGGTACTTGATAGTAGCAGGAAAAAAGACAAGAAAAACTGATATGCATAGTATGGAAAATTCAGTAAAGGTGAATGACTCTTCAACTAACCAGTTCTCTTAAAGGATCTATGGGATTTTCGAGATGATGATGATGATGGGAACATCTGCGAGCAAAGGAGAGGCTAGTTCTTCAGTTTCTTCAACTTCAACCATGGCTAATGGCTTCTTTCTTCCTTGGTGCCCCAATTGAAGTCCTTCACTGTTCAACTCCAAATGTGCGTGCTTGCCTTTGATTCTTACACAAATAGTCAAACTAGAAAGTGTTCACAACACAAACTCATTTATAAAAATTGACTGCCAAAATTGGGTTTCCATATTAAGTGTCATCTTCATTCGTTTCGTGGAACTTTTTTTTTTTTTGAGAATTGGCGAGCTTTATATAACAAAATAAGAATTTGTATTTACTCTCAAATATTTAATTTTTATTAAATACAAACCTACCAGTTTCCCTTCCATAAAAATATTAATGTAACACTTTTTTAATTTTAATTACAAACATTTTTGTATTTAACATAAATTAAATGATTCAAAATAAAATGCCATAAAGAGCCAATACTTTACTCATCTAATGGATGAAAACCATAAAGAATTAATACTTTATGGGTCATTTCTTTTTTTAAAAAAATATTTAATTTATATTAAATAGATAACCTACCGATTTTCTTTTGTAAGAATATTACTGTAACACTTTTTGAATTTTACTTACAAACATTGATATATTTATCATAAATTAAATGTTTGAAAGTAAAATATCAATAAAGAACCGGTACTTTAAATGGGTAATGCGTATTTGCCTATAAACTACACCCCTTAAAGTTTATTAATTGTTAATTGATTTGTAGTACTTTGCCATTCATTGGACATGTAGCATAAAGGACAAATCTGATACAAAATTCTAATTTCATTCTCTAAAACAATATTTTAATCATTTGGACTGAATTTGCAAAGGATTAGTAAGTTCAGGGGAGGTCTGTGTAATTTTTCAAACTGCAAGGGAGGTCAGTGCAAGTGTCAGAAACCTCAGGGGAGGTTTCTGCAATTATCCCTTTGTTTTTCTATGCCTGTTGGATCATGGGTTGAACGATAAATTATGAAAGCAGAAAGGGGGAAAAAAAAGAGTTCTGTCTCATTTTTTCAAGGTGAAATGAATTTGAAAATTACAATCTCCTCAATCAAATTAAGATGCTATAGCATCATTATTGTCTTATTTAAATCAGTACAAATACCAATTTATTTGCAAAGGTCATCCAAAGGAGGGTAAATTACATATAACCCTCTATCGTTTCGCCTATTGCTAACGTTTTAAAATGTCCACTTCATCTTTTATAGTTTTATATAAAATGAAAATTTGACGGAAAATAGCTTACGTAGTTAATTGAAATACCAATAGTGTCCTTACTTAAATACTACTTTGAGAATTGTGTGGCTATTTTGAAACTTTAGGAAGATCATCTACCATTATATAAAATCACACGAAAATTATAGTAATTTACCCTCCAAACTATCGGGGCCAATCATTAGTTTGGAGATGCAAACAAGGATTTATAAAAATCATGTGAGGTTATAAGTAATTTATCCTCCAAACTATCAGGGGCCAATCATTAGTTTGGAGATGCAAACAATGAATTCCCCATATCTGTTTGATTGTAATTCATAACAAGAAGATGATTTTCCAATAAATTTCTATACACATTAGAGGTGGGCATGGATCGGGTACCAGCCCTGTGCACCATTCGGCTCCACCATTTTTAGACCTTTATTCGCCCCGTATATCAACAGGTATTTTATAATCTAGTATCTGTTGAGATAGGGTCGAGTCAACAACGTACTCGTCTCGCCCCGCCCCGATTATCATTTAATTTTTTTATCTGTTGAGATAGGGTCGAGTCAACAACGTACTCGTCTCGCCCCGCCCCGATTATCATTTAATTTTTTTAAAAAAAATTTATACTAATTTAATTTGTATATTACATATTCATCTAAGATTTAATAAAAAAAATTTTCTCAAAAAAATCTCACATCAAGAAACAAACATGCGAAGAGAATACAAGAAAAAGAAAAAAAATTAAAAGAATTCAAAATCAATGAAATTTTGAAATAAATAGTACCTTTTTTTTAAATATATATTCCCCATTAATTAAACTCTTTCCTAAAAAACATAAAATTATGACTTCTACAAATAAATCTTGTAAACAACTATAGTCTCCATATTCGTGATGCAATTTGTTCAATGAAATTTTTTATTTAAATCTTAAAATATTATTTTATAGTATGTGTATAAAAATAAATAATAAAAAATATATATACGGACGCCGGTCAGATATCCACAAAATTTTAAATTATGTGATTCTAACCCGCTCTGCATCTAAATGAGTACCTGGCTCTCTTTTGATCCAGTCAAATAGTACGGATCCGATATTCTAATTTTCGAATCTGATCAGATCGGATATGGCAGATTTTCGAATGATTGGGTATCCCCGCCGCCCCAATACATATGGTCTTTTCAGTTATTAAAATTCATACAAGAAAGAAGGCGTTCAAATTTCAAATATACACCACATTTAATTTAATGGATTCAACTTGTTATGCCAGTGGTTTAGGACGTCTTGATATGAAAATGAAATAAACCTTATTTTTCTTTAGAAAATAGTGGTTAAGGTTGAGATCCTAATCCTGCCATTCAAGTGAGTTTATTCTCCAACTTTGGATTTGATCGTAGTGTTATTGAATTATGATAATTGTAATTTCCATCATTTGTAGATTAAATTTGTTAATTGTATTACGGTGTCGCAGGGCGACCATCTTGGCAGTATTGGCATGTAACTTGTTAGAAATTATCAGTACATATGACTAGCAGGACATCATCAATGGTCCCCTTGCCCTCTCATCCTGAGAATTGAATTTTGAGGGCCCTTTCTATCCAAATTCAAGTTACTCATCACTAATCTGATCTTGACGATTGAGGGTCACTTCAATCCGACACAGCAAGTACTTATCTGTCCGGAAAAATACGTAGTAGTATGATAAGAACAATCTAACAGATGAATCATACCAAGGCCGTTCCATCACAAGCTAAACAAATATTGAACGACTGAACCATCTCAAACAATTAACCAAGTCAGTAAATCTAGCAGTACTGCATCGTAGTACTCTCGTGGGATCATACACTTATAATTCTACAAATTATAAATATGTAAAACAAGAAAGAGTTTGAACTGATACAATAAAATGATGCCATGTCTCCAAAATCTACGTTGCCCTCCAAGGTTCTTTATTGGCACTATTGTAAGCAAAATATGATTAAAGAGTACAAATGGTAAAAAATCAAACAGTTTATGTGTTACATGATTGCCACATATAAACGTATCATCAAATAGGTAACTGCTGATTGGCTTAAGCATTCTAGATAATACTTAAGCGTAATATGCTGTATTCCGCATATTTTACAGAGGGTAAATTACTCATAGTTCCCCATTGCTTTTGCATAATACCACGTTACCTTTCTAAAGTTTTAAAATATGAACATCACCTTCCTCCTCTAATTTTATGTAAAGTGGAAAAATGCAGGGAAAGCAACTTCAGAGGGTAATACGGTGTCATGCAAAAGCAGGGATTATAAATAATTTACCCTTTTACATATATCCGCTATGTAAACTCATTTAGCAACCACCCCCACCACCACCACCACCACCACAGCCGCCTCCACCTCCACCTCCACCCCCACCACCACAACCACCACCACCACCATGACCACCACCACCACAAGCACAACCACCATTACCGCCACCTCCGGCATCAAAAAGCAGAACCATTTGAGTAAGCAGCTGCTCCGCCATAAAATACCCCACCACTGTATCTACCGTGGCCACGGCCACGGCCGCCACTCTTTCGGGGCTTGTCAGCACAGCCAAAAATGATCAAGGACATTATCGAGACAGACATAGCAATCATGCCCAGAATCAAGATCACCCCAGAACCTTCATGCATGAAACCTTTTTCACTTGCTGCACTGCCAACAGCTGTCATTAATGAGATCTAGCCATTTTAAATTTCCTGTACGCTGCTCAATTGTTTGCACTGCGAATGAACATATGCATCCTTATATACTATGATATGTTAGAAACAATCGTTGTCACGGTCAACTTCGTTACTTGCGAGGGACGTTTCTGCTAATCTGCTTCCGTGTGAATAATTCTAGTTGATCGATTCGACATCTTGGTCAACTTGAATTTTCGTTTGAGAAACAGTCATGTATGTTAGGAAAATGCATTTGTTGGATTATCATCCCTACCGTGTTCAAACTTCAAGAATTTTCATAGACCCGTCGGTTTAAAATGCTCAACCTCATAAGTAATTGCTGGGAACATTCTATGTAGATTCTATCCCAAGTCCAGCCCCAGATCCGTCGACTTACTTTTCCTAGCATGCTAAGCAAAAAATATCTTGTTCATATTCGAGATAGTTAGCGCTTCGTTTAGATTAGCTGTTTTTTGTAGTGTTTTTGAAAAATTTTACTGTAGCAGTGTATATGAAAAATTTTTATTATGAAATTTTTTTTGAAATATTTGATATATTGTATGGATAAAATGTTTTTTGAATTATTGTATATTACTGTAACATTATATTTGAAAAACTTATTTTTGAAAAAATGGCCTGTGACGACTGAAAAATTCGCTCATATTTTCTTAAAATGTCCTCTTATTTGATTAAATTATTTTATAATATTTTTATTATTCATTTACTCTCTCAATAGTTGTAATACATACTAGATTTAAGAGTTTTGCCCTTAGTTTTATAGTTAGGGTAAAATAGGATTTTTGTGTATTTTGGTAGTGTGATTTATTGGTGAGATGTGTGTACTAAATTCTGATGGTTAAGAGTGAGTTTTAGATTAAGAGAAAGTGTGTGATTTGAAATGCTATTAATAAGCTAGTGAACCATAAGTAAAAACACAAGTACGATAGAAGTTAAGGAAAATCGACTTGAATTGACGTGCACCGTTTGTTATCGATTGAATACACCACTTGACCACTACTTTCTTGCCCTAATCCCCTTGTTTTCATTTGAACTAATCAATCCTAAATATCCCCTCAAAGCAGCCGAAATTCTTGACTAAGGAAAGAGAAAAAAATAAGAAACCATCTTGAGGCGACAAGTGTCGGCCATCCAAAGGTTGATTGACCAAGACCAATTTCTTCCTTCTTATCTTTCTTCTTGGCCAATTTTTGCTTCATTCTTGCTAACTTGGCCGTGAGTTTGGAGAGGGAAAGGAAGGAGAGAAACCTTCAATTCCAACATTGATCTTGCTTGTTTTAGTTGAGATCACACAAACCAAACGATTAAACTTATCTCTTGGTACTTAGAAAGTTAGGAGTGGTGGAAATCTTGGGAGATAGTGGTTGGTTCTTCACTTTCAAGAAGACTTTTGGAAGGTATAAGGTTAAAACTTCCATTTCTCTTTCTTAATCTTACTAAATATGGTATAGAAACTTGTAATCTTGGCATATGATGGATGATTATCTAGTTTTTGGTGATGTAGTGAAAATTTCAGTTAGGGTTTGTATTTTTCAACTTTGATTATTGATGTTTAACTAGCAAATGTTGTTATTGAGTTTGGAAAATGGAACTTGTGAAGTGATTAGTGGCATATTTATTACTTTTTATAGTTGAAAGTTGCATTTCCAGCATTTAGTGAAGAATGTCAATTCTGTCCTGTTTTTAGAATCAACTTGGGTTACGAATTTCTCCATGTTTTAGACTGAATCACTTTTTGGACAAAACATGAAAGTTATAGGATTTGAGTTAACCCTTCTACTTGCAAAAATTTCAGATCAATTGGATCATTTTAGTTTAGGATTTGGCCAGAGCACTCCGGACTGCGCAAATGCTCTAATTTTCCTGACCTGTTTTTCATGTGCTTCTGAACCGTCCATTTTTTACCATGAAAATGCGAGAATTAGGTGTCGATGCCTTCATAAGAAATGTAAGTCTATGTTTTAGTTTCAAAATGTCATAAAATTTACTTCGATTCGATATATCTAACTACAGTTATGACCAAAACACCGAAGGATGACAAATCTGCCACTTATAATTTTTTCTCTAAATTGGTTTCTAGTTTTGATATCCATGGTGATAAGTTATTATTTGGTATGTTTGGTTGGTTTTGAGGTCTTGAATAGATGTATGTTGTTGGTTATCACTTGTGGTTGGATTGGAGGTCTGTTGGTTTGTAAATCCAAATTGTACTTGGATGGGAAAAGTAAGAAAATAGGGGAAATGCTGCCCAAATTTTAGCTCAAAAGATAAGCGAGTGAATTTGAAACTTGAGCGACGATTTGAGATCGAAATGAATTTGGATTGTCTTTGGTGTTTAAGTTTCCATTAGTAGAGATATATAATTTGAAATTTGGTCAAAACTCGTACCGTTTAAAAGGCGAAAGTAGCGACCACTTGAAATATGTTTTCTTAGTCTTTTAGACCATTTTGCGAATTTAAAAATTTTAATCCGCTTCCTTACCAAAACTAAAAGAGCGAGTATGAGTTTTTTAGGGTGTGATAAGCAAAATGAATACTACTTAAACGAATTTCATTTACTTGATTTTCTTTAAGCGAAACTCCTATGTTTTGAACTCTAGTGGATTTCAAACTCTTAAATGATATTTTATCACAAATTTGGACTCCAACCAAGGAGTTGCATCTGAGCGTGAACTTGAAAAACACTAAATCTTTGGTGAGTGCTTCCAAATACATGATTGAATTTAATACTCGATTTAAATTCTTTATTAACGTGATCGGATAATATTTGTTTGGTTTGGTCGGGTAAGGTTTACTTTATCATCACTTGCCCTAATGTTATATATACTTGTTCATTTGTTACAATTGACTTGATATACTTGTGTATGATGTGAGCACTTTCTGGAATTCCAAAAATCTTGTGGCTAGTTACTCGAGTCAAACCGGCAAGGGTTTGGTCGATTAGGTAACGAACCCTGAGTCTCTTGTTTTGTCGAGTGGAGTGTTATCTTCTCGACTAATCGGTATGTTTGAAATATTACCACACGTGTTTATCTTGACGTTCGGACCAGATAGGGGGGTTGAATGGTAGACGGAGATTGGCATTAAGCGGGGGCACTACTGGACTGATTACTTTACTTGGAAAGTTGACGGAATGTCAACTACTCCTTGATCAAGTTCTGGCGGAACTATTTTGCAATAGCGGTTGTATCCTTTTACTTGACATGTTAAATATCTAGTGATTGGGCTTTACGAAGTGTTATTGCTCATTTTCTTGATTTCATATGTTCGCTATTTTGATACTTATATTTTTAAATCATGGTCAAATTGCTATTTGGGTCTGCATTATGTTTTGGAACTTTACTGAGTTTTAATTCACTCTATTAGATTGTTTTCCTTACAGGGGGTACGAGCGAGAGCGTGAGACTGATTAGCATAGTCTAGTTTTTGAGTTTTTTGCGATTGTACTCGCGCTAGTGCTCGATTAGGGTTAAATGTATCTGAAATTCATATTTTTTGTTATATTTGGGATTGTATGAATGTTTGGAATAGAAATGAATGTACATGTACGTTCTAAACTTGAGAACTGTTATTCCATTTACGCTTGAGGTTGTGAACTATTTTATTTGAAATAAGTGAGGGAATTCTAGCGAAAGTTGAGCAGGCAGTCCGCTAAACTTTTGGGTATGCCCTAAAGGGAGGTGGGTCGTCAACATGACCAATCCAAACAGACTTAATAATTAGTAGTAGGTTAATTACCTTTACCCTTAAGGTATCAGATTGGAGAACCAAAGTCAATCAAAATGTTAAATTTACAAGAGTTAATTAGATTCAGAAAATTCTGCTAGCTCTTTTATTTATCCACAATTATTAATGTTTGGAGACAATTAGTACTGTATAAGGAAGAATATTACTAAACTCCAGCAACTGATGCCAACATGCGCCCCACCATCCCCCCAACACCCCCCCCCCCCCGCGCCGCCACCCTCCACACCACCACCACCAACCACAAAAAAAAAAGGCGTCCTTCTAAGATTCGTTGACAACTCAAGTGCACAAGTAATGCTTGCATGAAGATCACTGCCCGACTTCTATGAAAACAACTTTTAAATTTTATATTTTAAAAGCAACCCTCAAACTTGGAAGACTCAATTGTACTAGTAAAGATAGAGCTATGTTATGTAGTTGACCATGTATACACTCGGATCATATATATATTATATACAGGGAACTTGTGGAACCCCATCCACACATGGATCATCACATATGGAGCTAATAGCCTAGTATTCACTTAGGTTAGTACGAGGATTTTTCTTTGATATGAAAGCTGATAATAAATTCCAACTATATAAACATGCAGATATTATGATGGTTTTCTAAGTGAAGTGATCTCTTCCCAACTCAAGTAATCAACTGATTTAGCAACCACCTCCGCCTTCGCCACCACAACCACCTCCGCCCTCCACCACCACAACCGCCTCCACCTCCGCCGCCCACATGCACAGCCACCACCACCAGCAGTGCTGCTACCACCACAAGCAGAAGCATAAACAGCCGCAGCTGGCATCCCACCATCATATACGCCACCACCGGTTGCTGCTCTTTCGGCAGTTTTCCTTGATCTTTTGCGGCTTTGTCAACCTTGCGAGAGCTTACCAGCCCCGTCTGCACAGCCAAACATGATCAGAGAATGATTGAGACAGATATAACAATCATGCCAAGCATGGAAAATTGGCCCTGAACATTTATGCTGCTGCTTAATATCTGCTTCCACTTATAGCACTGCCAACACCTTTCGTAACTAAAAATCTACCCATTTTGCAGTCTCTCTTGTTCCACTAAGTTTGCCCGTCCCAAATGTATCCTTATATAATTAATTTGTGAAAACTTTGGTTCATGTATCTCATTTATGACATCTTATTTGCCGTCATGGTTGTTCCACGGCATATCGGTTAGATATCGAGTGATACATACATTATAACACATAAAAATTTTCAAAAAATCTAAAAAAATTACTGAAAATAGAAAAAAATATTCAAGTCGATTCCGAATTAACTCAGATATTTTGGTAGATTCCATATATCATGGATTCAAATAAGTTAATATTGACTGAGTCAGAATGAGTCGCCGCGAGTATGAAATTAATCCATGATTTAGAGATTGCTATCCTTCATTTCGGTTATGACTCGATCAAGTCGTATATATGGGACTCGATCGAGATGCCTAACCATTGCTTGTAAAGAATTATTACCACTTTAGTTTGTGATGATTAAAATGTAGTTGCTCTTCATGGTCAATTCTTCGAAGGCACACCTTTTGACAAGTAGCAAGGTAATGCATTGTTTGTTTTACTATTTCTACTAGTTCAAATTTTAGACTTAGCTGGAGGTTGTCATTTTTGTCTAGTAGTATGATACTCTGTATCTAAGCATTGAATTTTTCCGGGGTTTGGAGATAAGGTTCCATTGGAAGGAATAATCAATAATCAAGAACTGGCTAAACTGGTGGACCAGTAATGTCTAAGGCCAAAATTATAAGTGTAATACTATCAAGCCCGCAATTGAACATCCCTACAGTTCAACTCATCTGACATTCTTTCTATATTATCTCCTTGGCCCTGAGGCTTGAGACCCATCCTGTACCTAGCTTTCCCTTGCAGTTGCAGCAAAAGAACAAATTAAATAGGGTAGGCAAGGATTTATAGGAGAATTATCGTGTTCATATCCGGAACAGCAACTGTCTTTGTGCAGCACATTATTTTTTTTTATTCTTTTTCTTTTGGTGTTCAAAGGGTGACAAATTTTAAACAAGTATATACCAGATATTTTTTTCATATTCAAAGGACACTGCAGCTGGTATAATAAATTGTCAAACTCTTCATTTAAGTTACTTATGAGCTCGTGGAAAAAGTTGACTCCTTATTTAGATTATCTTTATCGGCATCACTGCTTCATATAAATCACAACAAAACAGGGTTTCGTGTGAGTTTTGTTGATGTGCTTGATTGCACGTTTAGATAGTTGGATGTTTCTTGAAAGTAATGATGAAACCATGTAGATGTGTATCTCTCGGAATATAGAACAAGCAGTTTGTACACAGGAATTACACTATGTATTATTAGACGATAAACTAAGATTAATAAACAACATACATGGTTTTAACAACTCTTACTGATTAATGAAGCAAAATACGCCTTCACACTCCAAAGAAGTACTCCAAATCCAAGTTAGTAAACGATCATTTAACAACCGCCGCCACAACCCCCGCCACCACAACCCCCGCCACCACAACCGCCGCCAGCATGACCTCCACTCTTACCAGGCTTACTGTCTGCGCAATCTGCACAGCCAAAGATGATCAAAGACATAATTGAAACAGACATAACAATCATGCCGAGCATGACCATGAGCCCTGAGCCCTCATGCTGCATCAGAGCAACTTGACTAGCTGCACTGCCAATACTAGTCATAAACAAGTGTCTAGCCATTTTGAATCTTTCTATGTTTCTTTGTTATCCCGTGAAACAACTAAAATATGCATCCTTATATACTATGTCAAAGTGAGCCTTTGTTTTCACTGTCAGTTATGAAGAGTCAACTTTACTTGTAAGAAACGTAATCTTTTGGTTTATTGATATCGTAAGAATGGACGTAATCTTTTGGTTTATGATATCGTAAGAATGGACGTAATCTTTTGGTTTATGATATTGTAAGAATGGATAAACTACACGGTTGCTCTCTTGGCCGGTTTTGAATATTCTTCTGAAAAGGGCAGCTACATTTTCTAAGAAATTGCATCTTCTTTCATTGCAACAATATCTACTCCACAAATCATAAAACTACTTCTTAGTCTTCAGGGGTTATTGTCATATCCTGGCACTAGTGGCACATATAACGTAACTCAGAAATGGATAGTTGAGATATTTTATGACAAGGTTTGATCAGAAGGAAGAACCAATGATAGTAAGACTGGTGGACAATAGTAGTCTCTAAGGCCACCAATAATAGAAGCGTAAATTTGTCAAGCTTCGAAATTAACAGCAACATTCCAATTCGGAGCACAGTCCTCAGTGAAAGCTTAGTCTTTAATGGGAAAGTTCTGTCTATATTCGCCCCTCATTGCTCAAATATACTTTTTCTGTGTGAACAAACCAAAAAAAAAAAAAAGAGTTTGTTCTGTAGCATTACTTTTGGTGTTTTAGGAGGTCTCGCTTAAGGTGACCGATCTCCCATCGTTAACGATGAGCTTGTTTAAATCTTGATATGAAAGTTGGGCCTTTTGGGAATTGGGAGGTGCTAGTAAGTTAAGGTGTTTCATGCATCGACCTTGAGCAAGTCTTTTTCTCACGTAAAAACCATGAACCGTTTTGGAGGTCGTAACACGTATAGGCGGGGCTCTTTTACAATGAGGCTTGTAAATCTACTTCAACGTATAGAAGTTCAAAACATGGACAACTGAACACAAGATAATCAATGATCTTTCTTGTGATGTGAATTTGGGAAAATATCCAGGATGTTAATGAGGAAAGACCTCCAACGTGTACCCTAATTAAGCTTCTATGCTCTTGAATTCAACAAAAAACTTTTGCAGATCGATTCATCACAAGTCCAGTAAGGAAAAAGAATCCCATTACAAGCATGGTTCGAAGACTTGGCCGAGACCGAGACGACTCGGCCGAGTCATCACCGTCTCGGCCCTCGCCGATACGATACCGTGACGAAATGATACTGAGATACTTAACTCGTCGAAAAGTCACCATGAAGGGTTGAAACGGCCGAATCACACCGAATCACTACGAGTCATTCCGAGTCAACTCGAATTTTTTATTATTTTTACTAATTTTTAATTATTTTTGTTTTTTCATATTTTTTACAATTTTTAGAATATTAAATATTTCAAAAATTCGCGTTTCGTCGAGACCGCGACCGATATGTCGAGACGATGTGGAACGGTCCAGGCCGCGACCGTGACTTTGAACCATGATTACAAGAACAATGATTAAGAGTTGAGACTATCAGAAATCATTATTTTACAGGAATGAGGTAATGATGCCTAGATTATGGAATATCATCGTTACCATACATTCCTTTGTAAATGATAAGGATAGGAGGGAAGAGGAGGGTTTCTCTCCAAGTTTTCTCAAGTGTTTTGCGGATAGAAAATGTCATTGATGTTGGACTTTATGTGTCCTTTCCTTTTTTTTTTTTTATCTTTCGAAATATGTTTAAGGACAATGTTGTATTTAAGATTTTCCGATTTGCCTTCCTTTTCTTTCCTTGAAAAATTCCCAGACAATTGATCTATGAACTCTTTCTCCTCATCAAATCCTTTGTTTTCCATCCTTTCCCTCAATCCCACACATTATATTTTTTTCAGAGTAATTTCACTCTATCCTTACCACTATTGGTATCTGACCATCGATTATTCTTGATAAGGTAGGAGAGAGAGGGTGAAAAGCAAGTGAAGAATTCAGAGAAAAATAGATGAGGAAGGTGAAGAGAGAGAACGAGGGGAGCTTGGGTGAGCGTCGTGAGAAGCAAGTTGTTGAAAAAGTATCACCTTGACCCCGTAACTTTTGAAGAATCTAATTGACCCATTCATTTTTTGTAAAAATCTAGCAATTTGACTTGAGAAAACAATGTACAAAACAAATTTTAAAAGTCAAAAAAGGGGAAAAAAATCAAAATACCAAATCTACCTTTTATTGTTAATTTTATCAAAAAAAATACAGTGCAACTTTAGTCCAAAGAAGGGGTGCTATTGTTAATTTTTTAGTGCTGTTTTTATTGAATTTACAAGAGAATTGAGTGAAAAAATGCTAAAGCATGATTGAGCTAAAAGATAATTTACATTTTCTTTAATTACTACATTCTAATACCAATTAGCACTAGTTAGATCATATTCCTCTTAGACATGTAATATACACTAAGACCTGAATGCTTAGACAATAATATGTTCAAAAAGATTCTAGCTCGGCCATTTCCAGCAAGATTTTTTAGAGTAATCAGGTTCCTTTTTCAAGGAAAATGTAGACCACTTCAAACTGACATTAACAATATGTTACTGTCCATATTCATTAGTTTGTTCGCCTGTAAGGAAATCCTGGTTACATCTTGGACTGGGGAGTCCTCTAGGACAAAATTGCGACATAAAGGGCGTGTTCTACTTCTACACATATGTAAAGTCCTAAAAGTTCAATCAGGAGGACGAATACCATTGCTCAACTCCTTTATTTTAACTTTGAAAGATAAGATAGATACTGTGGACAGTTATAAGTGATCGTTCCCCCTTCATATTCTTTCGAAACAATGTTACCATTAATTAAAATGTTAAGTCTGCATGGGAGAATCCTATATTTTTCTAAAAATCGTTCTTTTTTTTTTTTTTTGGGTGTGAGAGAACTCGGAAGAAGGGGAGGGAAGCAAGGAGTTCCTTTTTCCAAGAAAAGGAGCAAATACCAAAAGGAGATACCATGAAAACTAGTGCTTCAGTCGTTTGCTTCGTCTTCCTTCTAGCATCATTATTACTTAGTCCCACTTGCTAAGAAGCAGGTGATCATGGATACTTTTGTATTCTTGTTACTTTGTCTGCCTTCAACAACTGCTTTAGCAAATTGATCAAAGATGATTTGCTAACTTAAATGATGTGGCTGTTATGTGTACTAGTCTTATGTGGTGTACTTGGGATCTGATGCACGTGATTCACCATTAGAAGTCTCAGCTATTGAATATGAGAAAGCAAGAGATTCCCATTACGTGCTTCTTGGATCAGTCTTGGGAAGGTACGTTTCTTGAGTCCGTGTTCTTAAAGAAGCAATTAACAAGACATATTAATGGCTTGATGAGGCAGAAGTTGACCAGAAATCTAATGAGCAGTTTACAATACTGAATCTTGTCTTCTGTGTGGGCTGCTTTTTAAATTCAATAATGTGCACAACTCTGGTTTTAATATTTTCATTCCAATTCAGAACATCTGGATGTTATATCAGTGTTCTTAACAAACCAAGAAAGTTACACACAACCAGGTCATGGACTTTCTTGGACTTGAACATGATGGCCAAGTCAGGTCATCATGGACTAAGGCAAGATTTGTGAAGACACCGTTATTGCCAACCTTGACTCCTGGTCCCTTAAATTTATTAGGCATCCTTCTTGGCAAAATGCAATATTGGTGAATTCAGCATTGGGACTTGAGCCAATTATTACTATCATTAACATGCTGAAGTTGGGATTTGCAATTCAGTTTTTTACATTTGCGTCACAGAAAGGCACATACAAGTCCAAGAAAACTTATAGTTATGTAATCATCTTGGATCCTTGAAAACTTATAGATTTAACTTTGAAAAGGTCTTCTAGTCCACTAAAGCCTGTCAGATATGTATTATCTTCTTTGGTTGGAAACTGCTCCAGCCTCCATACCAGCAATTGCATGCAGAGGAAAGTATTTCAGTTACATAGAGAGATTTAAATCAATAGTTTCTGAATCATAATGCAAGAGGTTTTAGAAGTATACATTTTCCCAAAAGAGGAAAACAAACCGTTAAAAGGTCACGCCAGGACAGGAAATTACTACAATGGTACATGCCACATAGTCTAACCATCCAAACTAGATACTTTGGATGAATGTAACAATGATGGCATGCACGTCTATATCTAACTGGCTGCAACAAAATGCAAAGAAGTTGGAAAAATGACTATAAGTGTAGCATCAGTCACATTTGTTGCTTTATGGGATACAATCAGGTGTCTGGCCAGAATCAAGACGCTTCAGTGATGAAGGGTTCAGACAAGTTCCAGCAAAGTGGAAAGGAATCTGTCAAAATGACTATGATCCATCTGTTAAATGCAATAGGTCATACTTCTGTCCATTTTGTTCATCTCATCCAACAGTTTTTTATATATTCTTTTTCCTTTAAGATCTAGAGATATTTTCATAAACATGGAGAAGTTGAAAATTCTCAGTAACAAGTTATAGACTTATAGGAAATTGATAACTCATGTGCTTTCGTTGACATAATTACTGACGGCATATGAAGAAAACTCATTGGAGCAAGATACTTCAACAAAGGATATTTATCCGGAAGTGGAGCTCCTGTGAATATGAGTTTAATCCATTCACCGCAAGACTATGAAGGACATGGATCCCATACCTTATCAACAGCTGGAGGTAATTTTGTACCTGGAGCAAGTTTATTTGGGTCAGGAAATGGAGCAGCAAAAGGTGGATCATCAAGAGCTCGAGTTGCAGCTTACAAGGTCCGTCGGCCTGCAATACCAAATGGAGGCTCATGCTTTGATGCCAATACTGTGGCTGGCTTTGATATGGCTATCTTTGATGGAGTTGATGTAATTTCGGTATCACTTTAAGGAGATGCTCGCAAATATTATAAAGGTAGTATTGAAATTGGCTCATTTCATGGCGTTAAGCATGGAATTGTAGTGGTCTGCTCAGCAGGAAATGAAGGACCGGATCCTGCTACTGTTTCCAATGCTGCATCTTGGCAGATCACCGTTGGGGCAAGCACCATAGATAGAAAGTTTGCTAGTAATCTTATCCTTGGCAACAATATGAGCATAACAGTTGGTTCTTTACAGATGGCCCCTTTCTATGCCCAAAGCCACTTAGTATAGTCGACTTGAATTACCCCTCAATCGCAGTTCCATTCTTCAATGGTTCAATCACAGTGACTAGAACTGTGAAAAATGTTGGTTCCTCCCCAGCTACTTATATTGCGTACATTCTCAATCCTTCTGGACTATCCATTGATTCAACCAAAAGACTCAAATTTGCAACACTAGGTGAACAAAAAAACCTTCAATGTCACAATTACCGCAACAAAAGTTGGTGCAGCTAGAGATTATGTGTTTGGGACATTGACAAGGTCCGATGGGAAGCAATCTGTAAGAAGTCAACTTGCAGTGAAGGCATCATGCTAACCACATTTTTCCTGTGATTCATTTAGCCAACACCGTCCAATCAATCTGCCATCATGAATTTATGTTGTTGTCCTTCGCATGATCAACCATTATCACAAAAACACAGGAAGATGGAATTTGATGATCAAGATAGACCCCTAAACCTCTTCTGCTTTTTTGTTTTTTTTTTTTTTTAGTTTTATCTCTATTTGGAGTCTTGTATTTGTTTCCCTGTGATTGACTTGTTACTGTCACATAGGTTTGTAATATTATGGGTTATAAATAGTGTCTGTAAATAAGATGTATAAAAATCACAGTTCCAATTAAGTTGCATTTTCTCATTATTTTAATCACTTGCATATTGAAATCGATACAAGCAAGAATCTTTTGCATATCTCTACGATAAAATAACAATTTTGACGCAGAAACAATTACAAAATTGGCACCAGATTTTTTCTCTATCTACACCACATTTACTTGTTGCCATTTCAGTTCGTGTATTGCTGTAATCAACCGGTAAAATTGAGATGAGGAAAAGGTTCATTGAGTCAATATTGCAGCCTGTGTGTGTCCAGGGGCATTTCAAATCATGATGCTTCATTTTGAACAAGTACTACACTTCTGGATTTAGTGACAAAGTTGTTTCAGGACACTTGAATGAGACTGTTCTTCTACGGGGCCTAATTTCGAAGACCTTGAAATCTTGTTTTGGATCTTTCAGCAGTGTAAATCTTGGCAGGGTTAAGCGTGAAGCAATGAGTTGTTCATAGTTTAGCTAAATTTGGAAATTAGATGGATAAGACTGATGGACCACCATGTATACTTTATAATGCGAAAATTCGAGCTTGAAAGCTGCATGCTAAATAAGATTCCATTTCTTAATTATCAGGAAATGGGGAAAAACAAACAACTGAGTCTTTCAAGATATTACACAAGTAGGAGAATCCTAATTGGTTGATTTCTCCTTCATTTTCTCTTACGAAGATATAGAGATCAGGACAGGACAGTTATAATCGATTGTTTCCTCCTCCATTTTCTCTATAAAGCAAATAACTATAATAACTGCCACATAATAACTGAAAAACTATAAATAGCTACATATGTCTGGACTGGAGCATCCCTGAACAATTCTTTCTTGTGGGAGCACTAAAAAGGAGGAGGAAATTAAGGTTTCCAAAAAAAGGAAGCAATGAGAACTATTGCTTCAACCCTTTTCTTACTTCCCCATCTTTTTTCAGCATTATTCAGTCCCTCTTTTGCTACAAAAAAGGTAAATCAAAAAATCAAAATTTGTTTGCCTTAAATATATAACTCAGTTAGAATTATTTTGTTGAATTGAACAAAATAATTTTCTTCTTTTTAATGCTGCTATTTATGTTTCGCAGCCTTACATAGTCTACTTGGGATCTCATTCACGTGATCAAAAATGTAGAAGTCTCGGCTGTTGAATATGATAGAACAAGAGAATCCCATTATTCCCTTCTCGGATCATTCTTGGGGAGGTATGGAAGTGTGTATTTCTCATGAAGAAGCTGAAGTCCTTTTTTTTTTTTCCCGCTAAATTCAATGTCTAATGTCCTGCTTTTTATGTTTGAACTTCCACTAATAACAGCAGCGAAAAGGCAAAAGACGCAATTTTCTACTCTTATACAAGACATATTAATGGCTTTGCTGCAATACTTGATGAGGCAGAAGCTGCTGAGATATCAAGTACGAAATTTGGAAGTGCTTCTTCTTATGCTATTGTTTATTGGATAGCTGTTTTTATTCTACTTTTTGTGCATAAAGGTTGACTTGGCTTTCATGACAATTCAGAACATCCGGATGTTCTATCAGTTTTCTTGAGCGAACAAGTCAAATTATACACAACCAGGTCGTGGGGATTTCTGGGGCTTGAGCAAAATGGCCAAATCCAGCCATCATGGGCTCAGGCAAGATTTGGTGAAGACACCATCATTGCCAATATTGACTCTGGTGAGTTGATTAGCTCCCTTGGATTTATTAAAAATTCGTTTCAGCAAAATGCATTCTTGATGACTTCGTCATTGAACCTGAGTTGATTCATAATTCATCTGGGAATACTCAAATGGAAAAACCATCTAGTTCTGGAATAATGCAAGTCATGTATCTTACCAATTGATCAATAGAGGTATCCAAATCAGCAGCCTGATGTGTAGTTAATAAGCAGAAATTTTTCTCAAGATTCTTGTGTTATCTTTTTCCTTGTGCAATCAGAGTATGCAACTAATAACTTGCACGTAGAACATTGACTTGATGATACAACAGAATTACTTCTTACGTTCATCTCATTTTTGCCAAAGATGCACGCAAAAAGGTTACTCATAATAATCATTAACTGTATATGATTTTCATTTTTCTGAATCTTGTTTATGGTGCTGGAATGACCAACCATCTAATCGAGGTAGTCATCGTCAAGCATGGTTGACTGTGCAGTCACTACAAATTTGCTTGTTTGATAAATGCAATTGGTGCTGTAACCCCTTCTAAAAATTGAAGTCGCATTCTGCATTACCATAGGGACAAAACAGGAGGAGATTTGGCAGTGACAATTTGGAAGCTCGTAGCAGAAGTAGCCTGGTTGTTTAGCTGTAACTGGTTCAGATTTCCCTACCTAGTTTTTTGTACCCTTAATAATTTGGTGTGAAGTGTAAATAGTTGAGGCCATCAGAGATGAACATTGAAAATCTCTAAAAATAAAAGAGTATCCAGCATGTGCATCTGTAACTGGCTCGGCGCATTGTTCTGTCATCCTCATACTTGGGCAGAAAACAATTTGACTACCTCAGATGCAACATTTTCAGTTTGGAACGGTACCTGCAGGTCACAAAGTCTAAAGTTTCATCTCTAACAAACCTTTTGATGGATCTTAGCATCCGCATTTGTGCATTTGCATAGCTAATTGGCTGGATTAATATGCTTATAAGTTGAAAAATGGCAAGAGTACAAGACATTAGCTCACAGGCCTCAACAAGATGGGATGAAATCAAAGATAACTTAATTGGCGATAGAGCCAAACCAGAAAGAAGGATCAGACTTCTTTCTTCTTACTTTTTTTTCATTTCCGTTTGGCAATTGCTATCTCTTACTGGCTTTTCTCCATCCTTATTCTTCCTTTTACGGGATTCAAACAGGTGTCTGGCCAGAATCAGAAAGCTTCAGTGATGAAGGGTACGGACCGATTCCAGCAAGGTGGAGAGGAATTTGTCAAAATGAGAATGATTCAACCTTTAAGTGCAATAGGTCAGATTTCTCTTTTCACCTTGATCTCTTTATCAGTTAACTTTCATTAATTACTTTGTATCTGTCAAAGCATCACAGTACAATTCTTTTTCCTTAAAAGATCCAGAGAAATTATTTATTTCATGTCCTTTGAAAATTTAAAAAGTTTTCATTTCGTATTAGTTGCAGATCCTATGTAAAACACATTATAGGAAGTTGAAGAGAACTGGATTTTCTGTGAGTCATAGAAGACTCTTGGTTTGAACTACAATTGATCCTTCACTTGAAAAGGAGTAACTTTATCGCCTGAAGTCTCGATATCTATACTTCTGTATGATGCTTATACTTGAATGACAATGTGTTTTGTCTCGATTAATTGAAATAATTAATACAAGAACATAAAAAAGTTTCAACCTTTAACAGAAATCACAAAGTTCTTAACTACGAGGGGTCATAGTAAATTGTAAAGTCAGTTAGTCTCTACTCTTACCGAAAGTCATCTTCAAGTTGAACCATATGGTTTCTTCCTAAACAGATAATTCCTAAATGGATCCTCCACTAAGATTGCTTAAAAAAGCTAAATATTTGTTTTTTCTCTATCAGACAACTGGTACCTCAAAATTTGAACATTACCTATTTTTATCATGCACAATTAGCGAAGATTCAAGGAATTGCCAATGTAAATATTCTGGTTTTCTTCAAAGGAATTGGTTTCCCTTCTTTGCACTAAAATTTGGGAACTGAACTTCCATATCGGACTCAAACAACTAAAAGAAGTTCGGAGTTTAGAAATAACGCATTCTACTTTAATAAAACTTTTTCTGCTTTCACGAAAGCTAATCTCATAGGCCTCAGCCTACTTGAAGTCAAAATTAACTTCCACATAATATGCTCTGGTTGACATTGTTGCCAACTATGTATGAAGGAAACTCATCGGAGCAAGATACTTCAGCGAAGGATTTTTTAGCATGCTGACACCAAATGCAAATAGAAGTCTTTTTAACTCACCACGAGACGTTGCAGGCCATGGAACCCATACCTTATCCACAGCTGGTGGTAATTTTGTAGCCGGAGCAAATTTATTCGGGTTAGGAAATGGAACAGCAAAAGGTGGATCACCAAGAGCTCGAGTAGCAGCTTACAGGGCTTGCCAAGGTGAAGGCTGCCAACTGGCAGATATTTTGGCTGCTTTTGACATGGCTATCGACGATGGTGTTGATGTGATTTCACTGTCAGTTGGAGGGGGAATAATCACTTATTATACTAGTGGCATTGCGATTGCCTCGCTTCATGCTGTTAAGCGTGGCATTGTAGTTGTTGCTGCAGCCGGTAACGATGGTCCTAATCCTGATACACTAGACAATGATGCACCCTGGCAGATCACAGTTGGGGCAAGCACCATGGATCGACAGTTTCCTAGTTATCTTGTCCTTGGCAACAACTTGCGAATCAGAGTTAGTGTTTTTTTTTTCTTTTTCTCTTTTCTGTTCTTTTGTAACTGTCAGTAATCTTCATAGGCATTATTTTGCATGATGCATTGTTGATCAGAAATTATTCTCTACAGGGAGAAAGCTTCTCGGATAAAATATTACCAAGCAACACGTTCTTTCCAATTGTTCCTGCTAGATCTGTTAAAGCTGCCAATGCATCAGATCTAGACGCGTAAGCTTTTGAATCTGTTAGGACTCCTAAATGTGATTTGATTCCCTCATAACTTGCAATATATTTGATATTTCCCTTTTCTTGCAGTGATATATGTAAGGATGGAGCACTGGATCCTACTCTAGCAAAGGGAAAGATCTTGGTTTGCCTGCGAGGTGGGGGAATTGGAAGGCTGGACAAGGGCGTAACTGCTGCTATGGCTGGTGCTGTAGGATTGGTTCTTGCCGATTACAAGGGCTTGAATGAAGTTATCAGTGATGCTCATGTTCTTCCTGCTTTGGAAATCTCTTACGATGATGCAGAAGCAGTTAACGCTTATATTAATTCCACGAGGTCAGATGACATCCAATAACATTATAGTGTCAAGCAATTGAAGAGGAACAATCCAACAGTAACATATAACTTGAAATTACTCGCAATTCAAAAATAACCTGTTCTTTTTTCATTCTAGAAAATTTACCAAAATATATCTGTTCTCCATGCCCTTTTTCTTTTCTGAATACTGAAATGTTTTGGCAGAAATCCTACTGCTTATATTACTCCCCCAACAACTGAACTGGGTATAAAGCCAGCACCAGCCGTGGCAAGGTTTTCAGGAAGGGGACCTGCTGGTGTCGCTCGAGACATCCTCAAGGTTAGTCAGTTGAGCCGCTAGATTACTTTGTCATGCCATACTCCCTGATATCTTTCTAATACGGTCCTATTTTCAACGCTTATCAGCCTGATATCATTGCACCCGGAGTAAGTGTGATTGCTGCTTACACTGAAGCACATGGGCCAGCATCTGATGGCTATGGTTTCGATAAGCGAAGAGTTCCCTATTTTGCACAAACAGGAACTTCGATGGCATGCCCTCATGTTGCTGGTGTTGTCGGCCTCCTCAAAACTCTCCATCCAGATTGGAGTCCGGCAGCAATCAAATCAGCTATTATGACCACTGGCAAGTCCTCACAACCCATGAACTTAAAAAAACCCCCTTATACTTTGGAACTCTCCATCCAAATTGGAGAAAAGCCCTGTCTAAACTTTCACTCCCTGCACGCAATTTTATTATTGATCAGCATTTTGACATTTGGATTCGAAATCACTTCACAGCAAGAACTCAGGATAACACTGGAGAGCCAATTACAGTGTTAGATGATCAACTTCATCCAAAGGGCACACCTTTTGCCTACGGAGCAGGACATATCCTTCCCAGCCGTGCTATGGATCCTGGATTGGTTTATGATCTAACAGACCAAGATTACTTCACCTTTCTATGTTCAATGGGCTATAATCAATCCAAATTTGCGTTCTTAGTAAACGCCTCAGCCACATGCCCGCCACCAATTGAGCTCTACAACTTCAATTACCCTGCAATAGCTGTTCATAATTTTAATGATTCAGTCACAGTTACTAGGACCGTGAAGAATGTTGGTTCCTCCCCAGCAACTTACACCGTCCATGTTCGCAACCCTGCTGGATTATCGGTTGACGTTCAACCAAAAACACTTGCTTTTGCAACAATTGGTGAACAGAAAAGCTTCAATGTCACAATTACAGCTGCAAAAGCTGGTGCAGCTAGAGAATATGTGTTTGGATCGTTTACATGGTTAGATGGGAAGCATTCTGTAAGAAGTCATATTGCAGTAAAGGCATTCTGTACGAAGTGTCCACCATATTGATTCCTAACCTGAACGGACCCTCCTGGTCGTCGGTCGACCTGTTTCAGATATAACTCAACGTGACTCAGCTGATACTGACCGAGTACGAATCCATTGATAGCAAAAGTAAAGGACAATGCCCATGAGACACACCAGCGGCATATTTTCGTTCCATTTTTTTTCTTTTTTCCTCTAGATTTGGAGTCATGCATGGACATGAACCTCCAAAATTGTCAATGACAACAGTAGAGTATGTTCTAAAGTAGCAATAGTATGCACCAGCAGGATTAGTATATAGACTCAAAAAACAAGATACGAGACATCATCTCATTTCTTGTTGGGATACCAAACCAAGTCTAAAAATATTTATTTATTTATATATATATTTATTAGTTTTATTGGAATCAGGTTTTTAGTAATTGTATGATTTAAGAATTTGCGTTTTATTTGGTGATTTCTTGTGTAAATGATTTCTCTTACAGCAACTCTGGTAGGTTCTAAATTGGACATTAATTTAAACTATTTTCTTGAGAGAGTCTAAAAGAATTTGTCAGATTTTCTATTGTGATGTGACTTTTTTCATTATTTGAGATTTCAATAATATTATGAGCTGAATTTATTATTTTCTTCTCTCTCACATATATTTTAAGTGTTTGTTTTATCCCTTCAATTCTATAACCCTGCACGGATTGATTATTATTAGAACTCTAAAATTTGGGTTCTACATTTCTGAATAAATTTTTTGAGATTTATATGCATAATGACGTTATTCAACCATCTGTATTGATTTTCTTTCCTGTATTTTCAGGCTAATAAATCCTTAACAAGTGGGATAGGTTTTAATAAAGGAAATAAATGGCTTGGGTTGTGGGTATAAATCAAACAAATGTCAGGTTTGACCATTTCCCCTCAATAAAAGATCATCACGCAGTGATTCCATGACGACATTAGGAAGATATGTGATTACAATTGTGGTTCAATACCAAATTAGCCACTTTGACAGTGAGATGGAAAGGGTCAGAATACAAGATGTGAGTACTAAAAGTAAGTATTTTTGTTGGTTTTTTAGGGTATAAACTAAAAAATATCACTTTAGTGTTGCAAAAAAAGCTTATAAGAGACTTGTATTACAGATGAAAAATGAACTTATGTTATTCATTCGTCAACTCACTATTTTATAGTGATTACATGAACCAAACTAACAAAATATTCAACTAACAATTATCCTAAAAATTTCAACAAAATATAATCTTCTTCTACCAGCGAATCTTAGCTAAAATATTTGTTAACAAACCAACATGATCTTTAGTTAACAAATATCCTTATTTTTCTAATAACTAAATTATTTTGATATCAAATTCAATCTGATAAAATCTGTAGGAAAAGCCGGCATATCTCAATAATTTTGATTAACAGAAGTAAGTCATTTTGCAAGTGAGATGAAAAGTGTCAGACTATACGAGTAAAAATAACAAAAAATTACATTTTTTTATTGGGTTAGAAATACTATATCCTATAGAGCATAAATTTGATATCGTACAACGTAATTTTTCTTGTTCAATGAAATGTAGAAAATAATTAAGAGCTTCTATTTGTGAATCATAATTGAGTTATCAAAACTTAAGGACGGCAATAACTTAGTTGCTTCTTAGCCAAATATGTCTACAATGACATCAATTGTATGTCTTAGAAGATGGATGAATTTGGTGGTTCAGAAGGAGAAAGTGTAAATGAAAGATATCGTATTCGAGTACATATCTTATTGTGTCCATCATCATATCTTATTAATGCATTATTCACTTACTGGTAACAATTTCGAATAGGTCATATATCAATTCTCTTTCTCAAAAAATATAAAAGAAGGGGGTCTGCGTGCCAATATCTGCCATGAACGAACTAAGCCATAACAAATGAGAAGCTATACGACTCAACTCCGACAAAATAACTTGAATGTAGCTAGCTCTTTTGGTACTTAAATATTTCCTAATTATTCAGTTCCATTTACAGTTATTGCTTCTGTGAACATAGTAGCTAAATAATCGCAACGTGTCACATAGGGTAAGAAACAACATTTTGCCCTCCTTACCCTGTTTTGCTCGGTATTCGCATGGTTCGAAAAAAGTATACATAAAGTATTATAATTCCTTGGTATTAATTTTGCTTTTGCTTTTATTAGTAGTGATATTTTTCTCCACCTCAGTGCTTCACTCAAAATAAGCTAGTATTTTCATTCAAAAATAGCAGGAAAACACAATTACTAATTGTCTTTCTAATTTTACAGACTCAGATATATTCTTTCTTTCCACTGCATACAATTAGTTAGAAGATACGTGCAAAAAAAAAATCCTTAATTTCTGGTAAGTTATCTATCCACTACACAATTGATCCCTTCAACATTTTTTTTTTCTGGTAAGTAATCAAATTGTCAATGATGCTCATTCGTACATTCGTGGATTGCCGCAACTCCTTTTAATCCTTAATTTCAATCTACTTCATTCAGCTACGTATACATTCAGTTGACACTTTACACTGTTGTCTAACTTCTATGAAAAACACCATTCTCAACATCCAGCATCCTTCCACAGGGCAATAAAATCACCCAGCAGCTAGCTGCCTTAAAAGAGGTGCAAAAACCTCATCGATATCGAGAAGTAAAACTAACAGCAAAGAATGGTTCATCAATCATCATAACTCATATGAATTCAAGCAGGAATCTTCTGTTGTAGGATCAGAATCTGTCATCCAGCCTTCTTGTAACCATGAATATGCTATGTTGTGTAGGATTATTATGTCTTTTTGGGTTTGTCCTCTGCAAAATAATTATATTGTGTCATATTTCAAGCATCATCAAGAAAGCCTTTAGCAAAGCCAGCCTCCCAATACCCCCACCGCATTGTAAAGAAAGACAACTTACGTATGGATTTGGGGTCTATATGTACAAAGAAACTTGCAGCAACTATCAGATAGCAGAGAAGGAGCATCAACCCTTTAAAGTAATTAGATGTTCCCTCCTGCATGCAAGCACATATTAGATATTAAGTATTGAAATATTAATCAAGGAAAAACCACCCAAGCAATAGTTCAAAGAAGAATGCCTGCAGCATGAAGGCCACTACAAGGACAGTCATAAAGAGTGTGGCTGTCTCAAACAGCTGAAAGTTCAGATCCATAGGACGCCCCATTATCCACCCAACTACTACACAGAAGGGGATCTGCAATCATTGCAGCAAATATTACAATGCTCTTAAATTTTGCAGTTCACCAATCAGTTTACAAACAATCTTATAAATTAACCACCTACCCCAAACATGGAAATCTGTGTCGAGGAGCCTATGGCTACTCCTAGTGAGATGTCCTGCAGGAGTTTTGCAGGTACATTAGCAACTTTAATGCTAATCTGAACCTATGTCAAGTAAACGCAAACAAGTCAAGAACTCACAAGTTTGTCTTTCACTGCAAACATTACAGCTCCTGCATGTTCTGCTGCATTACCAACAATGGGAAGCAGGATGACACTTATGAAGGCCACCGGAATATTCATTGCAACAGATGCGCCCTGGAAACTAACTCTGTAAGAATGCCTTACAAAAGACTAAGCAAGATAGATAATATAGCAGGTATTTTAATAGGGCAAATCCTGTGTATGTTTCTTGCGCCATTTATGTCTCATCAAATCATGGGACATGTATGCAATGTACCAGGAAAAACCACAATAAATTTGTAAAACTTGAATGGTTGAAACAACGTGCAAATGATTGTCCTAGGTAGAACATGATACCTTCTTATTCACAGTAGAGCTTATGGGACTACATGTATAACCAAAATTGAAACAGGAGCATGGCATGTAAATAAGCGAATTAAGATAAAGACTGTAAACATGTATTAACCTCTATTGCATTAACTAGGTACTCGGATAGGACTGATATCCATATAGTCAAAATTGATAGCCAGATAATTGATTCCCACTTCGAAATCTGAGGGGCTTCTTCATCATCTGAATTGCTGTCATCCTGACTCTCTCCCTGAATGAATATAACGTCTGAGAATCAACACTTTGCTCTCCAAACAATAAGAAGAGAAGTAGAGTCACATGCAATGTTTGTTACTATATCGAGTAAATCTCCAGCATTGACTCTGAAATTCCACTAAATACACATCCCATGTAAATCAGAAAACTTTCCAGCACAAAATTGGAGAAGGATAAATTAAGAAAGATAATCCCAGAGAATACCTTTGGAAACTTGTAAAATAACTTCATATACAGTACTATAAATAACAGTATTATCTACAATTCTGAAGAGAAGATATTTGTCTAAAGTTCTATACTCTAGTGAACCATCAATTTAATCCAATGACCATTCCTTCCCAGGCAGAGTTTAACAATTAGGCACCTAATTCACATATCTTGTGCATTCTGGTTCTTGGGCTGGGGATGGGAGGAGGGAGGACATAGCAACATTATTGCATGGTCCATGCCTAGTAGCATCAAAGTCAAAAAGAGGTGCCTAATAGTGCAAGATGGAAGAAACAATATATATTATTGAACAAAAACAGCAATAACCTCATTAATTGGAGAATACATGTTCTTTTGGCTTGTCAGCTGGAAAAAAAAGATAAGCACCATATGCAGCAAGCATAACACAGCTGCTAAACCTTGAAAGGGCCAACTCTGACTTCCCAAAATGTAACTCAGTTCGTGTGAAATGGAGGACAGCTGGGAACAACAGGCCCATTACTGCCATCAAGAGCAACCCCGAATTCATCACTGCATTTGCCTATCAAGTAAAATTTGGAAATTTTCAACTGTTCAGGCAGCTATGGAACAGCATCCCTAACAGGATATTACAGCACGTAAAATCAAGTAGCAGTCCAACCTTGTCAAATTCTTGCTCCTTGTTAGAATGAACAATTCCACCACCAAAAAATGCACAGCCGAGCACAAGCAACATGTTTGACAGGATTGAGCCCAAAAGCGACTGCTGAACAACACGTATCATGCCACTCCTCAGTGCATACATTGATATTATTAGCTCCGTTGCATTTCCAAACGTAGCATTTAGAAGACCTCCCACTGCAAAATATGGACCAAAGTTCTTGCTGATTAAAACGCTAATAAACATTGCACAGGAACTGAAAGCATTTAATGGAGAATACAAAATTGACATTGCCAACATCCATAAAATAGATACCCAAAACACATTCAGGTAGTAGAGGCTCCTCACAGTATTTGAACAAAACAATTTGAGAAATCAGTAATAGCATACAAGTCAGTTCATAACTTTTAAGAGTTAGTAAAACTGCACAAAACAGATATGAAAATGGCTATATGAGTTTATGGGTACAAATTTCTTGTTTCAACCATGGGAAAGGCAATAAAATTGCGGCCAAACCACATTCAAGAAGAGGGATGCAGTGCAGCACAATATGCAAAACATGCTGGAAGGCAAAAAACATTGTATTAGTCTGAATTATCCACTGAGACCGGGGAGAGATGCCATCAAACAAGTTGATGTGGTTGGTTGAAGTGGAACTGCAGGACAATGAGTTACTGTTGTCCGTTGAGCCAGTTATGCCTCTGTTTGTGTGTCTCACTCTCACATCACATCATCTTAAAAACACAAATGCCAACCGTTATTCTATTTAAGACAAGAATTCCACCTCATCCACATAGATTACAAAGATGAAGAGGATGAATCCAGAAGGCAGATGGCATATAAATGATGGCAATGTCATTATCTTTGATCAGGCTAGTGAAGAAAGTCTTCATACAATATCATACACATAAAGGAAAATAGTAACATATAAGGCACAACAATAGTAGCTTATTAAAGAGAAGGGAAATAAGTTGTGAAGCTTGTACCTTTCCTTTCTACATAGTAAGAAACATTTCAAAACTAGAATTCTTGAGCAAAACTGGTTATTTTTGGCATGACGTGAAAAGGAAAAAGTGGCCATCTATCCTGACATAGAGGACCGCTAACGACTAATAGAGAACCAACTAAACAGATAGCAAAGGATAATGTGAGCAGTTGGGAGAAGAACCTGTAGGTCCGGTGAAGAAAGCCAGCTGCCTACATAAAAATTAAGCAAACAATTGTCAGGCACTGAAAATTTGTCAGAGGCTGACAAAATGAACAAGAGCCTATTTTACATGGACTTGATGTCAAATTTGAAAATTCTTTCTAGTTGGTTACTATAAAACATGTCCTGTATGTAGGAATAAAACAGAAGTATGGATTTGCACAAAATCTTCCCCTCTGCTATAGAGCACTATGTAATTTTCTTCTCAGGCCAAATGGCCAATGATACAGGAACACATTGTATTCAGTCCAAAGGTCAAGCTAATGATGATCTGCCTCATTCATGTGATTAGCATATTAACACCCCAAAAAAAAAAAGTGAACATAGTCATAGGTGTGTATTGAGCATTACTCTGTCGCCCAACCCAGTCGCTCTGCCAGAGGTATGATGCCTAGTAAGCTCAAAAGGAATACCCATCCCTGAAAAAGAGTTTACAAGATCAGGTGAATGGGAAAACTTACAGAAATTAGTTTGGTAAATGGTGGGAGAGCAAGAGACTGACTTACATGATGGTTTGTCAATTTGTCAACCAGTATTGCTAAAGGCCCACAAAGGACAAGTATATTTAGCTTATCAGATAAGAGAACAATTCTAATGCTGTTGAATGCCCGTCTAAGTATACATCTACAACTAATCTCTTCTACATCACAAAAATATCTGCGAGGAGCAGCATCAAGAGAAGATGTCTTTATAGAAATCATCCTCGGGCTGCTGAGACTCTCATCCTCAAGCTCAAGAACTGATCTTCCCTCTAGAGATCCCATCTGATGAATCAATATGCTTTTGTTAGATACTGTCACAGAAGCTCTGTCAAAATAGCTATAGAGCTCATCCGTTCTTTCTTCAGCCTTTGGCCTCAAGTCAGTATGATACAACACAGCATATTAGAAATTGCTAGAAAAATAAATAAAATGTCGACTTTTACTGCCTGCTAAACATGGGGCATTCATACTTTGGTAAGCGTGAAGGAAGCCTGATGTTAGCAGAAGCAGCAGCAATCCAAAATAAAGTTGCGCAAGCCCCTTCCCCCTTGTTTCACTGACCTGAAAACTCATCCGCTATTCAATTTGGGAGTGGCAATTGGTAGTTCCTCCACTATCAAACCCATTAATATCTCTAGATTCACTTGATTGAGATTAATTGCCACAATCACAAACTCTAAATTTACCTTCTGCTTGGTTGAAAGAATCGAGAGCTAGACACAACAGAAAAATTTTTATCTTTTTCATCAAGTAAACAACTAAAAATTCCTAAGGAAGTTTGTGAATTTTAAGAATAACAGTGCAGTGATTAAAGGACAAAACAGATGTCTTTTCTTTTACTTCCTATGTTTACTCTTCCTATGTTTACTATCTTTCTCTTTCCTACTCCATTCTCCCAAATTGTGGCAATGCTAACAGAGTAATCAAAGATTGCATGCAAGTAGGACAATTCATAAGATCATTTTCTCCTTGAGACTTATAAATAGACACGTATAAATATGCAAAATAAAAGCCAAGATGGAAGAAACTCACCTCAAGGTGGGAATTGACCCCTGACATAGATGAGTTCTGATCAGCCATCTTCCTCTATTGTTGTCCTTGCGAGGCTGATCATAAAACCAACACTGTCCCATCTCCATACATGGGCATAACTGCTCCACAACCCAATTCACCAAATCCAGCAAGAGATCTGTACAACCCCATAAATTATGAAAATCCTTTGACCATCACTCCCGATACAAATGGTATCAGAAATTGCCAAGAATCAATAGAAAATACCAAAGTCTACGAAAGAATATCCACACTACAAGTCACCAGGAAATTACACATGAAAACCGATGGTCCTCATACTTAAAACTTAAGAAAATTCCTGGATTGATAGAGACAGATGCAGAGAAACTACAGTAACAACAATTAATAGGAATCACACCTTAATGAAGTCAACAACTGCTGCATGTCTGTTCAATGTCAAATAATGGGAAAAAACTTTTCATGGGCCAGTCAGCAAAACCATCAAAAACCAAAATTTGATAAGACTTTGTTATTTTCTTCCTACTTTCTCATCAAAATTAAATCTTTTCTTTTTTTAGAAGCCTTTTTGATGCTTAAAGCGTAGTTTTCGCGGCAAAGGCGGTTGTTGTACGAAAATAGAGGTGCTTAAAAAGTTGGTTTTCAAAGCAAAAATCTGTAGAAAATGTGAAAGATGAAACTACATTCTAGGCGTTCGATGTATTCGACGCAAGGAGTAAAAACATCGGATCAGACTGTTTTTTTGTCATTTGGCACGAAACACTTGCTGCCTTCTCCTTTTCTGACGGCAATTCTGCAGGCCATTTTCCATTGAGTTTTTGGGTCTATCTATTCTTTCCATCCTGCCTGTTTCTTCTAGAGTCCGTCCAATGCATCATGCATCAAAGTAAGATTTCTTTTTTTTTTTTGGGTTCAAATCAAAGAAAGATCCTTAAGGATCAAAATAAATTTTGAGTATCCATGCATTTGAGGTTACTAGGTACCATCATTTTTTTCCTCGTCTTTTCTTATGAAAATGTACAAAAGATAGAAAAAAATCACAAAAGAAATGCTGTATTTTCTAGTTCACCATTTTGGCACGAAGGAGGAGGGAAATGGATGTTGCAGTCACAGTCACCATAGTGCATGTTGCTCTCAAAAGATCGTACAAATTTGAATACTATTTTTTTGGGGTTTGAGTACTTATTATGTTATTTCAAACTATATGTGTTGTAGTATCAAAATTTGTTGTATCAATTTATTGGAACGAACAAATTGGCATAGAAAACTACCAAGAAATCAAGGATACAAGGCCTTTGCTGTTGCAGGGCCAACTAGCCCATGCTGTGAGTGACCAAAGAGGCCCAGCTTCATCTGGACCCCTCATTTCAATATTAAAAATCAATTGAAATAAGTGACTCTCACTGCATGTTGAAGTTGGCATGTCAAATCCCCAGATTGGTCCAAGTTCTAACCATACATAAACTGGTATCTTTGGAATTGGGCCTTACACTCTCTTGAGAACACAAAACATGTATACGTAGACGTCGAGTAGTCGTTGACAAAAATCTAAATTATTTGTTCCTATGTTATTGCATTATTATTCTTTTTAATTTTTCTTTAATCTAAAGGTTTAAATGAGTTAAATCAGCACAAATACAGCCCTTCTCAGCTCGAATAGTGAATAATAAATTTGATTCTTATGATCAATTTATAATATTTAGGAGAGTTATTTATAACTCATTGCAAAAAAAAATAAAATAAAATAAAATTGAAGCTCAAACTCAAATTCAAGCTATATCAACTAGTCACAGTCAAGCACGTTGGTAATTTTGCTAGTATATATATAAGGGGTATCGCCATCCTCGAGCCCGTCTTTAAAAGTGAAACCGCGCGACGAAAACGTCTTCCGCTGCCCCTTTCATTTCACTGTTCCATTACCGAGTGAGGAAGTAGCTAGTAGCCCACATGAGAATTCAAGAAGTCTCAGAATAAAATCCCTAATCTCCAAGTTCACCCTGAATTGGACTGACAACTCCGAGAATTCCCTAGCGGGCGCTCAAAGCTTCAGTCTTCTGACTTCCATCGGTGCAAGCTGCCTTCTAAATTTCACGGTAAATCTGTATCAAAATCTGCAATTTGTATGCTCTATGTATCTATTGAATGTACGTAGTTTGTTATGCGGCGTCCCATGCTATTGGAAATTGTGCTTCAAAGGATATACTTTGTTGTGGCTGGCGAAAATGTCACCGGTGTCGATTGAATTATTTTTGTTTTCTTTTTTTTTCCTTGCATGAAAGCGAGTATATTTTAAAACTTGAAGTTTTTAAAAGTTCCACAGCACAATTGAACAAATATGCCATGCTTTTTTTTAAAAAAAAATTTGAAGTTTCAAAGTTTCTCTGGCTTGCTTAGTTAAAGTTGTTGGGCAATTCTTTTCTCTTTTTCAGATTTTACTTCTTGTGCTACCAATTTATGTTTTTTTTTAATTAATTGTTGGGTTTTAAGTCTCCTGATTTGTTTTGTTTCCATCTTGCTGGCATGTACTGCTTGTGAAATTTCACTGTGCTTTTTTGCAGCTCTTTACCTCAAAATGATTGCGGTTGGATTGCGGGGTGGCATAATTTCTGTTCATGGAGCTAATTGCTATGTTTAGCCTTTAGGATGATTTTGTCCAATGCGGTTGCTCTTTGCTCTTAAACATTATTGGGAACATTGTTGCTTTTGCTCACATGTTACTTCAGTTGGGCGAGAAGGGAGATTTCCAATAAAGATTGTGAGGCAATGGGTTGGTCAGAAAAGGATCTCTGTATAAAATGTGATAAAGGAGGGAAGGTGTTGGTCTGCAGAGATAGTAGATGTCCCATTGTTGTTCATGAGAAGTGCCTTGGATTTCCAGCTAAATTTGATGAAATGGGCAGGTTTTATTGCCCATATTGCGTGTATAGGCGAGCCATTGAAGAAGCACATCAAGCAAGGGAAAAGGCTTTGTCAAAAAAGAAAGCTTTATCAAAATTCTTGGACACAAAAATGACAAATGGGGACTGGCAAACACAAAAAACTGAAATATCAAAAGGGAAGGAGTTGAGTCAGTTACCAGGTGTAGATAGCACAGGTAGCTTGAATAGTGGGAGTAGACCAGACAAGATCAATGTCGATAATGATACTGCTCGACTTGTGGAAGATCAAAATGAAGGCAGATTTGCTCCTGAATGTAGCAGACTTGTTTTGCTATCTAAAGAAACTGGTGAATCTATTCGTGGTGATCAAAATGATGTTTTGTGCAGTAACACAGGTGATATTGGAGGATCAAGTGATTGCAATTGCCGCATTGTTGTGGTTGGGCATCGAACTGAGTCAGGACCTATAGTTGCCTCTGGTAATGAATGTGTATCTTCTGACAGAGAGGAGACAATAAAACGGTTTGAAATGGTGGAAATTGGGAATAAGGTTCAATTACATTCTCAATGGCAACAAGATGATTTCCGCGGTAAAGTTGTTGAAGATCAGCTAGATGACAAAAACTTGAGGGAGTCCCCTGCAGTAGAAAATCACGGAATGGAAAACCATCTCTCTCCTGAAGCCAAAAGGGTTGGCAAAGATGGAGATATGTTGCGCGAATATGATGGCAGACTTGCTGGTGAAGAAGTAGAGAAGGAAAAGGTGCTAGAAAGTCCTGCAATTTCACCCAGTCACCCTGCATTGGAGATGCATTTACAAGAGAAAAGAGCCGGTCAAACTAGTGATTCAATAAGCAAAGACTCCAATGCTGCATCAACTGGCAAGGCTTCTAAACAAAATGATAAAAGAAAAGAACAAAATGCAGAAGCTACTTGCTTCAGGAAATTGTCTCGAAATTCAGCTTCACATCATAGAGCTAGTTTAGATCAGTTTGAGAAGATTCATGCATGCAGCAAGTTGAGAAAACTTAACAAACCTGCACCTCAATGGTAACTACTCAATAGGCTCGAGTCTGCTTCTGTGAATTCTCGTAGAATCATTTATTTGCATTTATTGTGTCTTTACCTTGATTTTTCTTTTTCAGCTCCATGATCTTGTGTCCCAATGCAAGGCGTAAAAGTTTACCATGGACAGATGCAGAGGAGGAGATGCTCAAGGTACAAATTATTGCCTTTAGATTTTGCTTTGTACAGCTTCATTACATTAAATGCTTCTAACCGTGAGAAATTATCCGCAAATCTCTAGAGCTTGTGAAGCTTATGTTAAGTTGGAAAATTTGATTCATTCCACAATCCCTTATAGTTAGAACAGGGCATTCTTGCCTTCCATGGAACAAGTCACCTTGAGCAGTTCCTTTTGACACAGAATTCCTGCTCAGGGAAGGAATCATAATCCCATAAGATTTGATCTTCAATATGCTGCTGTTTTGAATTGCTCCATATTCTTTTTGTGAAGAATATCTTTTACAGGTTGGGTGGTTTCATGATTTTGCAGCTTTTTTCCACAATTTGCTCTTAGTTTAATGGTAATTAGGGTAAATTTATATGTGATTGGTGCAATACTGAATTATCCATACTACTTACTTTTTGCGATCACCAAACCTTAATGTGGAATTTATACATCTATATTCACTAATTCTTGCCAACAGGAAGGAGTTGAAAAATTCTCAACCGACGGGAACAAGAATATACCTTGGAGGAAAATACTGGAATTTGGCCGGCATGTCTTTGATGGTAGTCGTACACCAGTTGATCTCAAGGATAAATGGAGGAACATATTGGCCAAAGTAAGATAAATGGTTAAAAGGGAAGCAACCTGTGATTGAGTAACAAGTAGATCAAGAATGGCTCTGGGCACATGTTTGCTTAGACATGTCCTTAAAAGTTAGGTGCATGAATGTTCTTCCTCGGAATTTGTCAGTTGAATGCACATCATTGTTTTTCTTTATTTTATTTCTTTAGTCTGCCAATGATCAGGATGGGTCAGTTGGCTCTTAGATGAGTTTAAACAGAACCTTTGTTTAAACAGGTCCTGCTTTTTCTGTTAGCAATCTCTCTCTCTCTCTCTCTCCATACCTTTTTGGACATTTTGTGACATTTACCATTCGAAATCTTGGAACACATTTTTTCAAAATAAGGACTACATAGTATTGAAATCTCAATAGAAGAAAAACTCTGGGAAATAGGATGAGGTGCCCAATTACTTTATGCCAGAGATGGAGCTCTTACTGGAAAAGTTAAAAGATATCATGCCATACGTCCATACTAGAAGTGAATGAGTTCAGATAGCAATTACAAACATTATTGTTAGAACTAGAATGTACAACAAAGTGCTTTGGGATCCATTGACATGAAAAGGCAGTTCAGAGGTCTATATGGATTACTTGATCAAAAGTAAATTTTTGACTTATACAGTGATAACCTGTTCAATCACCACAATAGTAAATGATAAACCATTAGCATAATTCCTGTATAAAGCATATGTATAGTTCTACAAGATTATCTCATTTTAGAGAGTTGAAAGCTTAATAAACAAAGCATGTCATTATCAAGTAATCAGCATAGAAGTATCCATGCGTATAATATTCATGATTAATTGTCATCTTAATGAGAATCCTCATGTGCGTGCATTGTTGTTTGTAGTTTGCACGTGTTTTAGGTGGATATGCTACTTATGCTATTTGTCTACATATCACGTCCTAGCACATTGAGCAGGATGACATTTCTCATGTTTCCAGTTATAGGAAGACATGATTAGATATGTTTGGTATTTTCCATTAAATGCAGAAGCAACGTGGAATTAACCGTAACTCTTCATGTTTTCTTTTCACTATCTTGGCCAGGTATGTTGGAAAGTCTTGCAACTTCCAAATGCTAGTCAACACATAAATCAGCAATAATAACATGTTTCAGCAAATTTTGTACGAATTTAATGTTCTATCCCTCCTGCTTATAACCACTATTTGGGATGTTGCTTAGTTTAATGACTGAATAGGACAAAATTTCTTTTAATTCAAGTTGTGCAGGTAACTTCATGCATCCTATCAATGTCAGAGGATATGACACTTTTTGGTAAGGGTAGTTCTTGTTCCTTCTTTTTCAGAAATTAAGTGCATGACAAAGTAAACTCCTTTTGATCTTGGTCATCTGTATTTGTGGTATAGATTTTAACAAAACCCCGCTCTTTTTCTCCAGCGACAAAGTCAATAAATGCTGCATGGAGAAAACTGAATTTGGAGGCAGCTGAGATTGACTGATTCCTTGTGTTAATAAATCACTTGATGATTAGCAGTGCTTGAAGAGACACTTTGAAATTCATGAACTTCTATGAAGATAGCTCTTCTTTCCTTCTAAGTGTATGGCATGCCGAGAAAACCAGAAAAGGATGAGAGAATTTTGTAAGTTTGCTGCTCCTTATTTTCTGATTATAACTTTTGTTATGATGTCAATGAACTCTGAGCGTCTACTTGGCGAAGCAAGATCAGCCAGCATCTTGGCAATTCAAGGTGCTCTTTCTTGTTCCTTATATTTTTCTGATCAAGAGTGCATTTTGTCAAATACTTGCATAATCACGTTCGTCCTCTGTTTCAGTTTTTATCCTTCATAGAAGAAGCATTTGTAGACAGAAATTATTGTTGCCCTTAGTTGTTTGGGAAGCTGATGGAAATTTCTAAGCCAAAGTTTACCACTCCTTTTGTTTTAGTTAATTCTAAGTGGAATATCAAATAAATAGGACATCAATGGTATCCCCGATTAAATAGTACTTCTTAAATATATACATTATTTTAAAACTAAAAACTCCTTCTGGCTTTATAGCCCTCTGGGATAAATATTTCATGTTGCCTCTTTTTGTTTGTCACGTAACAGGAACTCTTGCCCACCCTCGCATAGCAAGGGAAGGTCCGGGAGGCGCTAATCCTGCTCCATTACCAAATGTCGACCATCATGTGAATGGATAAGATGTTAGCAAAACGCCAGATTGCAACCATTCTTCTCTTTTTCTTTCTTTTGGGGGAGGGGGCGGAGTTGTTGGTGTGGTGCCTATTTTCAATCTTGAAAGTCTCTGTAAGGTTCGGCAGGGAATGGTTCCTGGAGAAAACACTCCTGCAGAACTCAAAAAATTGTATACGTCTCCCTTTTTCAACTCTGTTGTGCATTTTCCTTGAGAGTACATGTTCGTCCACACACCCTCAATTGTTCAGTTTGTCGATTTAATCAGACTTGTTAGTTGATACACCCGTGCAGGTAGTGAATTATTGACTGATAGCATTTTCAAGAATATATATATATATATATGCTGTTTCTGAATCCTGGCCAAGGGCAATTAAACAATTTAGTAAATATGTCAGTATAATAGTTAATTCTCTTTTTTACACTAAATTAATTCAAAATTAAGGGAATAAATGATGAATAATTTGAATACTAATCAACAGTACGGTTGTGAAAGGAAGTAATTTGGGATATGTAAGACTTCAATAATTGTGATTTGAAAAAGGTTTTACTATAGTTTTATATGTAATAATTTGATAGAAAGCAGAATCATTAAGATAAGATTGGTTGATTTTTAAAACAATAGCTTTAAGATAAGATTAGTTATTTTTTAAAGTTATTTTAAAATTAGAGATAATTTTTAAACATATAATATAATTCAATTAGGATTTAATATGGATAAAACCTAAGTGATCCATTACCTGTCAATTCTCTTCAATTAGGTATGTGACGTAGGAGTGAGAAATAATTCTGATTAAAATAGTTATTTTCATATATATATATATAGATTCCGAGGTCATAATGAAATAGGACTGTTGGAGAGCCTAATTGCCTCCAATACTCTTATGGAAGTGAAAAATCAGGGCAAAGCCTCTTGACAGCAACGTGAATAAAGTAGCAATCCCAAACTCTGCACCTCAAGGAGGAGGTAGAAGCCAAATCACTTTGCATTCATTGAAATTGCAACATATTGCTTAGTTGACGTATTCACGCCATCCATTTCGGGAATGGTATAAAACTTTGAAAAGTCAATTCATCATTGTCGCATTAGCCCCAGTTGACAGCTGCTTGATGTTATTACTTTAGAAAATAAAATTTTTAGACTAAATCAACTTCGAGGACATTTCATAGTTGTTATAGGTTAAATTGGTGGATTGTACAATCTTTCAATTAGTCGTTTTAGTACTGAACATTGAAGACATCAAAGTGATTGGGCATATCTTTACTTTGAGTTTTCAATTGTAAAAAAAAAAAAACTGGAAAATTAGTTGAGTAAGGAAATCGGGCGAGGCATAATAAAAGTTGTAGTACATAATTCAGAAAACTAAACTAATTAAGTTGCATTTTACTACATAATTAAGCCCATGTGTAATGAACTACCAAATTGAGAAATTTTTTTTTTTTTGGCCCCTTCGTGCATTAATATAAACAAATGACCAAAAGCCAAAATGAGAGATATAAAGCAGAAATGTCATGTTTCAGTGCATAGAGCCAGTGTTACGAATTTAGTAACGTGGCTTTGCTCCAGCTCTGCTTATTATAATCACGAACCTGATGCTGGATAATTAAGTTAAGTGATTGAACTGGAATTTGGTCGTTTAATTCCAGTTTGAGCAGGTCAAATTTCATGCTCTGAATGTCAAAAAGGTTCACAGTTTGCTGGGGTTTTGGTAAGCATCGACTTCATTCCTCCTCAAGAACCTTTTGTCTTTCTTGAAGCAGTATTTTGGAGTTGGCTTAGTCCTGTCGTTCCTTTTTTGAAATCAGCAGCCAAATCTAATTGACGACGTCTTCGATGGATGCCTTGATTGCCTGAAGACGAGGTTTAAAAGTCAGGCAATTGTATAAAGATAGCTTCTCGCTACTCTATACGTATGAATCGTAAAAAAAAAAAAAAAAAGACAGAAGGTGAAATGAGAAATTTCTTGAAATTTACTGCATTCCATTTTCTGATTATAACTTTTGTTATGTTGTCGATGAACTCCCATTCTTTAATTGGGGAAGCAAGAACATCCAACTTCTTGACATCTCAAGGTGCTCTTTCTTTTCTTTTCCATTTTCCTTTTCAGTCCCAGTCCCGCTTTAGTTGCTATACTTCTAGGCCCAAAATTTCGTTAACGATACAACTGACATTACTGCCTTCAGATGTACCTCCAACAGACGTACCCTTTTTTTTTTGTTTCAGTTATTTAGATTAACTTTAATGATTTCTTCCTTAAATTGGCAGAAAGTTTGGTGGTACACCGCCGCTTTACCAGGCAACGTCCAAAAAATTCTGTTCCTTCTCCAGTAGCAAATGTCAACCATCATCAGCAACATTGAGAAGAAGCCACATTTGAAGATTCTTGATTCCCCCCCCCCCCCCCCCGGGGGGTTGTGGATGTGGATGCTGGCTTCGAGTCTTAGTGAACCTTATTTTTTTCTGCCTTTTGGGTTAAGTAATAGAAAGATAATGCAAACCTGAAGAGCAGTTGTTCTTAGCTCCTGATGAAGGGCTGTTCCTTTCAGTCTGTTGCTTCCTTGCCTACAGGCCACCGATTTCAGTTTAATGTCTATTTCCATCGTGAATTAGGATATGGGAAGAAGACGGTAATTTGTAGAACTGGCCGCATGTTTGTACTACAGAAGAATTTTTGCAAAATTTCTCAGTGAATTGTTTATTATGTTTTAGATAAATTACTGTTTTCAGAATATACACCGCATACAATACACGATAAGTGGAAGGATAGTTTTCTGCATACGTAGTCAGGCAAAAAAGTGAACGGCAAACCGACGCCTCACTTCCCTTATGGATGCTGCATTTAAGCGAGGGAGATCTCTAGATGACAGTTCCGCTGGGAATCAAAGCATCCTTGACAACAGTGACAATCCCACTCTTGATGAAGTACCCATCAGTTTCTCTGGCTGCTTCTTGGACATTGTCACCATTAATGATCTGAAAAATAGAATCGCATGTCAGGGAATTCGCAGTTAACAACATGCTCAAATACCACACCAGTACCAACAAAGCCATGCAATATTTTCGGATATAGGAGTATAATGGATATCTGTGTTCAGTTTTAGGAAATACTGATTCGATTGAATTTACGAGATCGATAAGAAAATACAGGAATTGAACCTTCACATCATCTCCAATTCGAGCATTCTTGTCAATAATTGCTCTCTTGATATGAGAGTGCTTCCCAATACCAATTGGAACACTACCTTTTGCAGCCAAAAACCTCCTGTCAGCATCCGTCTGGAGCAAGTAGAATAAATTGCATCAGTTGGCCAACTAAAACAATGTGCAAAATGTGCTATTCCTCGAGAAGAATTATCAAACAATGCGTAATCAGATAATGTTACCCAAAACAGCTAGCTATTTAGATCAACAATGTGGATCGCAGTGCATTATCAGAAGAATACTAATTTAATACTCAATACATGAAAGTAATTAGAATCAGCCCATTCATATACACCATTACCTCATAATAATCCGCTCCCATGAGCAGCGAATCTTCTATAATTGCACCCTCTGAGATGCATGACCTTAGTCCAACTACGGAGTGATGTATTTTACAATTCTGCAAGAAGAAAGATACTATAGATTAGGACATACATGTATCTACACTTTCACTAAAATTAGTTTCCTTAAATGCAATGCTCCTTTACTATTCTAGACCAATGCATGGTAATGAAAAGTCATACAGAGGTTTATTTCCAGATAAAGGATCAAGCAACACAAATGCTAGTTTTTGAAAAAGAAATGAAAAGGCTGCAATTTCCAAAACTGAGACAGCAAAAATGCAGTTTGGTAACCAGAAAAGGAATCAAATGGAATCATTAACCATTAGAAGTGTAGCCTTGCTGCCCAAGGCTAATCTTACCTTGATGACACAGCCTTCACCAATGACACTATCTGTGACATCCGCATCTAGCATCTTGGAAGGAGGTAAGTATCGAGGTTGGGTGTATATTGGAGCTGACCGATCATAGAAGCTAAAAAATGTTCAAAATGAGATTTGAGCTTCAGTTGAAAAACACAGCATAAAAACATGAGACAATATGAAGAATTATCTGAAGAATATAAAGGCAAACCTGAAATCTGGCACTGGTTTTCTTTGTGATCCCCAAGTTGGCATTATAGAAAGCTTCAATTGTACCAATATCTTCCCAGTAGCCATCATACAAATAAGCTTGAACCTAAAGAAAGCAGCAGCAATCAGACTTCCAGAAACAAGACTCCGAAGATGCACCAATTACATCACAAAAATGTCAAGTGGTTGGTAATTTTTGAATGTCATACACACATGACTGGCATATCAGCCAGCAAATTTGTACGTAAAAAAAATTCTATCCCTTGGCAAAAAGCTATCTACTCAATAAGATGTTCATGACTTTTAGGAGGGTGAGCAGTTTTAATTCTAATACAACTGCATAACAACATTATATTTGTTTAATCAGAATCTATAGCCAGTCAGATTATTTGTGGTTGGGAGGCTAATGGATTCACAACCATCAACTTACATCACAAATGTTATGTGAAGCTCAACAAGAATAGCTCTCTTAGAGCACAACAAGAATAGCTCTTTTAGAAATGTCGTACCCTCAGTCCCAATGAGGTTGCACCTGGAATTACTTCACTTCCAAAATCGTTGGCTCCGGGAAACGTTTCTCTAAGCAGACTTATCATCACGTCTTTGCTTATGACATATATACCCATGCTGGCAATATAAGGCATCTCTTTGGCTCTCTCATCATCCAGACCCAGAATAGTTGTATCAACCTGTAACAAGAGCAGGTTGTAAACGGTATCACCGTCTGATTTTGTAAAAAAGTTTGAGAATTCATAATGCAGGTCATCCGGCTCTAAAGTGAGTAACTATTTCATAAGCTTACCATCATCGCTTTCAATTGCTCTCCTTTTGGTTTTTCTGCAAATTCAATGATGCGTCCTTCTTCATCGATCTTCATGAGACCAAATGCAGTAGCACGTTTTTCATCCATTGGCAAGGCAGCAACAGTTATATCAGCATCTGTTTCTCTGTGAGCTTGAATGAATCTCTCATAATCCATTCTGTACAAATGATCTCCAGCAAGAACCAAGAATTCAAGAACATTATGCTCCTCGAACAGCCATAGGTACTGCCTTACAGCATCAGCTGTGCCCTGATGACAAAAGGAATGGCATTATAGGAATTCAAGCAACTTGCGCATGCTTGAAAGAATAAGGATAGGGCAACATGGAAACCTTTTGCTACCTCAAATATGCTTGAATACCTAAACTTACCACCTGACCTATATCGGATAAACAAGAAATATAAGTCATAAACATGTGCCAGCAAGCGGAAAATATTCTTCAAGGGAACAAGTCTAACAAAATAATACAACATGGATGATGGAACTAGCTAAATCTACATGTGGTTGCAGTTGATGTTGATCTCTACATAAAGTCAACAAAGTACAAGTTGGACAACATGTCCTAACATAAATGATGCCTAAGGCAAAGTGAGAAGCTCCAAAACCATGATTCACGCATCATATTCTTGAAGCGGCTATCCATGTGAAGACAGCCATCAAAGGGCAGATTCAATATATTAGCAGACACAGAAGTCATTAGTTAAAGAAAGGTAATTACCTGAAACCAATTAGGATTTTCTGGACTCTGCTGAGCTGCAAGAACTTCAACAAAACCTTCATTCTTGTAACCGCCCATATTGCTTGCATATGCCCGTGAAAGATGACGATTGAGAGACGCAGAGTTGAATTGCGTAAGAACATAGATCTTAGAGATGTTACTATTCAAGCAATTGCTGACAGGGATATCAATCAACCGATAATTTGCACCCAGTGGAACAGCTGGCTTAGCCCTCTTCTTTGTAAGAGGGTAAAGACGCGTCCCAGCTCCACCTCCAAGAATAATTCCCAAAACACTCTGAACAATGAACAATGACAGATAATATTAACCGAGAGTAACTAAAGCCCTCAAATGTAAAATAAAAGTCATCAGTCTGTATGTTGCAGTACAAGTTCTTATCTACCCATTCCACTAAAACAAATGGTGCTAAAACTTTTGGAGACAGTAATATGTATGATTCTGTCGTCCAACACTTGACTTGTTGATACTAAAACCCTGATCCACTACTAGGATATCTCAAATTTTGCAGTCTTTCTTTTTCGTCTTAAAATTCCAGTAGAGTATAACTAAACTAAAAAGCACACCTAGGCCAACAAGACGCACAGTTGTGAACCATAAGAATACAAATACACATCACAATGAGTAATTTATAATTATAATCCTCATCATCGTACTCATCCCAATTAGTGAGTGATTAGATGCCGGGACAACTGCTATCACTCCACCAGTAAACAAGTGAACAATTAAATCCAGCTCCTGTGCATCAATAATCAGTTCAACTCGTTAAAAACCAACTCTTACAATAAGCATTTTCGATCATAATTATTTATTGTTTTAGATATGACTACTGTCAATTCATTTTTGTCTTATTAATTTCCTCTTTTTTTCTTTTGCTACAGATACACACTCAGAAGACAAAATACTTATATACTGTAGATTATTCGCTCAAAATCGCAAATGCACAGAGCAAGAGAGCGTAGATCCTGGATCTACCGAGCACATTCACGTAACTTCGTTATGAAAGCCAAATTTTATGCACCCTCACACTAACCGAGACAACCGACCAAAGCTCAAAAACTTTAGTTCAAGTTTTCTACAAATCCACCGCACAGCATCAACTCGTTTCATTACAATACGATAACTCCATAAATTTCCAAACTTTCCTGGAAATTATATAACAAACGCAGTAAACATAAAGCACTTGCACATGCAAAATTGGAAAAAAAAAGAAAAAAGAAAAAAAGAAAAAAAACACTAGAGATGAGAAGACTTACACGGCTAGCGTCAGGGTCAAGACATGTCTGCGAATTTTGAGAATCAGAAACCGCTTTGGGAGAGACTATCAACGGCTTCCGACTTTCCGGACGTCGTCGTCCTTGCGCAACTGAAGCGATCAGTTTTTCGCCAAAGGCATTGGACGACACGGACGAGAATGACAGCCGCCGGGAAAAAATCGCCGTCAGTTCCAGCATTACAGTTTTTATGATTGTAATAAGGAGAAATTGTCACCGATGATCCAACGGCAGCCATTAAAGGAAAGATAATTCTGTGATTGTTTCGTCACCACTCAAACTCCTGCTCGCGGTTCAGTGTAGTGGTGACTGAGATGGGAGTGCTTTGGACTGAGATGGAAGTAACGAAGTGGGAGGACTCTATATATATACGGAAGTGGAGTACGAGTTTGACACTGGGTGTGCGAGAAATTACGAGTGTGCACTCATTTGCGGCACCACTCCAGCCAAGCTGGCCAAGTAAGCCAATAGAGCCAAAGCTTAACAAGAGCATCCGGATTGAGAGGAGGTATTTGTCAGGGAGAATTCTAATTCATTATGGCACTTATTTCTATTATTCCTTCTGTCCCACAATTTAAGTCGTTTTTTGAAAAATCAACTCTTTAAGATAACATGCAATCATTGTATATTTGTACGTGAATAAGTTGGATTTGAGTAATTTTATAACAAGGAAGAATTGTAGTTCACTGTGGCCCTTATTTTTGTTACTCCTTTCGTCCCATAATTTAAATCATTTTTTAAAAAATCAACTATTTAAGAGAATATGTAATCGTTGTATATTTGTATGTGAATAAGTTGGAATTGAGTGATTTTACAATGTTATGTTCAAATTCAAAATTTGAAGAGTACGAGAAATGCATTGATAGGTGAGAAAAAATACTTTTTCAAATGATACAGCAGGAAGATTAATAAAATATTGTGTTGACTTTTAAATAATAACCCTTATTTTGGGACGTCCAAAAAATAAGAACATTGTAGTAATAATGGGGACGGAGGGAGTAAAAGTTAATATAATACACCCTTAATATATTGTACCATTCTCGTTTTTAAAGTTATTGTGACTCCGTTTGGATTAACTGTTTTTAGGGATATTTTTGAAAAATTTTACTGTAATAGAGTTTTTAGAGTATATTTTGAGAAAATATTTTGGAATATTTAAGAGTAGTAGAGTTTTTAAAATATATTTTGGGATATTTTTTGAATATTAAAAAAATTAGACTACTTTTTAGAATACCTTTTAGATTATAATTAACCATACACGCTCTAAACTTCGAGTCTATTGATTATAATTAGTTCAAGCTAATTAGATTAAATTCAAATGATATATTATACTTTTTTTCCCACATTTGCTGGAGATTCACTTATAATTATTAGATAAACTTTACATTTAAGACCTTTTTTTTCTTAAAACGTCACTGGGTTAACACCCTTATCAAACAAATTTATTATTAGGTTGATACTACAACCAAGTTTAGATACAATTTTTAAACTTGTTACAGCTCAAAACCAATTCTTGATGAGCATGCTGTTATAAGTTGTAACGTTCAGCTCATTTGGGCGTAATATGTGAGGGAGGGTAGTTTGGGGAAAGTACTATATTAATTGTTCCTTTTTATGGGAAAAAATCTGGGGATGTCGTTTAGGGGATTTTGATAATCTCACAGCGGACACGTGAAGAGATAAGTGACTGGCTGCTTTTCCACCGCTGCTAATTTTTTTTTAATTGGGAAAATAGACTATCCCGTGCTTCCGCTGTCAAACTTGAAGTGATGAAACTATAATTAATTATTTTTGGATTCTGGAATTCTCTAAAATTTAGGTTTGCGGTTGGAGAAATGCCACCCCTTCGAAAGATCTAAATTCAAGAATGCCAATCAAGTACAGCTATTACCATTAACAAAACTTATCACTGAGAGCTTGATGGATTGGAATGTCGTATTCTGTATGGAATAATCAGAGTGTTTTGACTGTTATTATTATTATTGTTACTCTTCGTCCCAAATTATTCGTCATTTGGAGGTTTCAACTTGTCTGAAAGTAGTGCGTTGATGACGATGTTAGTGAATTTATTTATAAAATTACGTTCAAAATTTTAAATATTTAAATTTAAATTTAGTATAAAAATTGATAAATATGCAGATAACATTAAAAAAAATAGTTCTAAGGTATAAATATTTTGGAACATCACAAAATAAAAAGCATGATACCTTCGATGGAACGAATGAAATATTCGATATGAAAGAAGGAAGATAAATTGTTTGGACAGCAATTTTTCAAAGAAAAATTGCTACGCTTTTCGTGAACACATTTCTCAATCACCTTTTTATCTCACATATATCAAATCGCTACAGTTATTTTTCTACAAAAAATCTAGAAAAATGCAATCCAAACAGGACCGGGTGGCTCGCACAAAGGGGAGATTTGAAAAATGAAACTCAACACTCGTGCTAAACGATGGGCTTTTTAATTTTGCATTGGAGGAGAATCATTTTTCCCGGTGAAAGATTCAATGAATCACGACAAATTAACTCTTAGGTCAACCGTAAGATGATTCCAGAAACGCACTCATTGCAGTGTCTTGTAGTTGACAAGAAAGAGTAATACACACTAATTCAGTTCACCTTTTTGTTCAGAACAAAATTAGCAAAAATGAGATTACAAGTAGTATTACTCGGTTACTCTTCAACACGCCTGGCATTAATACGATGCTTCTCCTGATTAAGTAACGTATGGCTGTCCGCAGTCAATGAAGTTACACACTAACGATCATCCATAATCCGTATGTGAAGTGTTTCATTTATCAAATTTTCCTAACACAGCATCCATTTTCTTGCTCAGTTCTCTGGGAGCAAAGCTGTTGTTCAACATTCCAATTATGTATTTTTTTTTTGTCCACCTCTGAGATTTGTTGAATTTTAGAACTGGCAATACCCAGCAACTATAGAATCAATCAACAAGTACGGTGGTAGAGCTAATTCGGAAAAGGTCCCAAATTCAGCTACGTCAAAATCACAGTTTGTAGACTGCAAGATGCTTTTATCTGCCAGGCGTGGCACTTACCCACTCAATACGAAATGCACTCCAGTTTGGCACAGAAATTCTTTCCTGAATATTAATTACTGATTGGTTAATTCACAGATCCGGAGAATTCCTACTAACTAGTCCCAGCAGCAGACAATCATAATATGATAAACCGAGACAGATTCAGGGAAACAGGATATGAAATCACAGATAAGCTTTGGAAAACAACATAACTCTATTCACAACTGAGTTAAGCTTCCACTTTTACAAAGTTGGGGCTTAAATTTCCACAAGAACAAACAATTTCCAATATATACCAACCAATTCCTTAAACTTATTCCACATTTCATAGATTTAGACAACAAATTCCAGAGAAAAAAACAAAAAACAGCAAGTAAGCAGACGGACAATGGAACTTTTGGAACCTATAAACCCAACAATAAACCACCATAAAACATGATTAGTGACCATTTCCCTTTTCAACCACAACAACCACCTCCTTGAGCAGCTGCGCCATCTCTTCCTCCTGATGGCCCTGGGATGCCACCATATCCAACTTTGATTCCATAAGACTGCAAAAGAAACCATAAAACCAGAAAAATTAGGGGTGTATCCCTAAAGCAGAAAACCATGTTCCATGGTCAGAGAAAAGCAACCACCACAAATAAGATATTATTTTTTTGTATTCAACTTCTAACTCAGATCTCTGGAAATCTTCAAACGGGATGATATAAGAATAGCAAGAGAGCTGAGCCTAGCGAATGGTAGCTTTCAAAAGGTCCTCTACTACTCGTTTACCACAAAGCAGAAGAATTTACACTAATTAAGCATTCACCAAAAATAAAATGCATCAGTTGAACATGCTAAGTACAAAAGCTTCTCTATCTTGCTTTATATATTGGGATGCCAACCGGTTACACGACTCTTGCATTAATAAGCAATTGACTGCTTTCTACTAGAATCCTAAGCCTTATTTTTAAATCAGAAAGCACACTGGAAACTGTAAAAAATTTGATCCACCATGCATTATGCAGGAAAAAAATAGGGTATAGCATACCTCATTTGACACATCAAAAACTCCATCCTGAATCTTCCTGTAGATGGTTGAAGCAGTGCTTATAAATGCCTGGTAAGGGTAAAAATCTCAGTACAAATACAAGAGCGGATACCCAATCATTATAAAAACATAGGTTGTCACCTACTTCACAAAGTTGTTTGCAAGTCATTAATTACCGATAAAAAAGATTTTAAAGCACCTCTTCAACATTCTGAGCAGTTTTTGCAGAGCACTCCATGAATATCAAGCCATTCTCTTTGGCAAATTGCTCGCCCTCCTCAGTGCTCACGGCCCTTCTATGAGACAAATCACACTTATTGCCTATGAGCATTATGGTCATGTTAGCATTTGCATGTTGCCTGGCATCCTCCAACCAACTTGCAAGGTGGTTAAAAGTTTCCCTCCTAAGTAGTTCAAAAATCAAATTATTCTTTGTCATCAGGAATTAAAATTCTAGGATGATAAGATCCAAGCAAGACAAAAGAATCCAGATAACAGAAGAAACAATCATATCTTCAATTAAAAGCTAACATCGAATAGAGTTAGAAAAAACAGTGAAGTTTAAAAGAATGTAATCTTTCTAAGAAAGGGACGGGAAAATTCTATACCTGCATAGATATGACTATGACTAAAAATAGTTTTGCCTGTCCAGTTTTGTGGAACTCTACATAATCCTTATTTTTCTTCATATCCATAGAAAACACTTATAAAGTTACCCGACACAATCCAGCATTAGTACAATGAACTCTTTGTCCAAGATATTGCCTTCTTAGACAACATGCCAATCTCATGGAATCATATGGTGAAGTCTGGACAATATAAAACTCAACACATAAAAAAGCTACCAGTTTAATTTGCGCTGCTTTTCATTCAAAACATATTATAATCCTCTTGGGTCCCATTTAATGTCAAAAGGCAAATATTAAGAGGAATACTGAATCAGCCTTCAGTGGTGACTTTAAAATGTCAAGACAGAAGTATACCGCGTAATGTCATAAACAAGCAGTGCCCCAGCAGCACCTCTGTAGTAAGACCTTGTAATCGACCTGAATGATTCTTGACCAGCCTGACAATAGAAAATATCATGCAAAGGCAATTGTCAATTAAATTCAATGATTCCCTCTTGTATCTAATTATAGTTTTGAAAATTTACTTGCGTTATAACATGAGTAGTTATAAACTTGGGAGTTTTCAGGAGATGATTCAAATTAACAAAAGAAAATAGAGAAAGATAACAGAGAGAAACATCAATAGCTCTTACATACCGTGTCCCAGATCTGTAGTTTTATTGGCTTGTTGTCAATTGTGATCATTCTGGCACCAAACTCAACTCCAATCGTTAAGTCATGAACAGGCTGAAATCTTTTGTCTGTAAACTGCAGCAGAAGACATGACTTTCCGACTCCTGCCACGCAAATGTAGGCCATAAATCAAACATGTCATAAGGTTCAAGTATGTAACAACAACCCAATAGACATCATTCTGTCCAGTGATATAAATAATCAAATGATATAAACCTTTTATGTTCTGAATAATATTAAATGTGTTACCAGATGATCTAGATTGTCTCACGCATCAGTTAGTGAAAAATGATTGGTGAAATCAGAGTCCAATTCTTTCTAAACCATCAGCCGAAACACATTTGAGAATAATTTCTATTTATTAATTCCTCTAAATCCTACAACCAACCAGTCTACTCCCTGCAAAATATATATATATATATATAAAAGAGATTACATTCTTTTTGGTAGCTTCCAAAAAAAAGAGCTTTAATAAGTGATCTTTCAATCTAATCTTTCTAAAAGTGATCTTTCTAAGAAAGGGAAGATTAAAAGTTCTTTTGGTAGCTTCCAAAAAAAAAGAGCTTTAATAAGTGATCTAACGTCAGATATACTGGCTCGTACAGATTGAAAAACGTGCCTCAAACCCATAGCAAAAGGTGAATGCAAAAGTTGCATCAAACCTCTACCATCATAAGTAGGGACAAGCCGTTGGGAATTAGAAACCATAACCTTTTCAGAATCCACAGAATTGAAGCCCACACAAGAGCGGAGAATCTCATCTCGATTCTTTACAGCTATACACGACATCAAAATGTTTAAGCCATTACCGAATTTCCACAAATGGTTGCTCTAAAATCATAAAATTAGCTTATGGTGTGACAGAGATAGAAGTAGCATGATAATCACTTTTTTTTGCCAACAAAATGACTAAATGTCCTACCATTCTGTGTAGAGCAATGGTAAGTCTCAACAATCACCTTAGCTTCTTAACCTTTTCCAAAAAAATCCTTTTTTTTTAATTTTATGCGAACCATTATTAAACACTTCCAGCATCAACTATTGGATACTTCAAATCCTACCAAAATTACGTGGCTTAAGACCACCATGGCTTGGACATTTTTGGTAACCTTTAAACACAATCGCCATTCTGAAACTCTTGCTCCACCAGACTAGATAAATGACCACAACTCTTTACCAGCTCTAACCCAGAAATCTCTCCTAAATTCAGCCTATAAAAGAACAAGTCTAGTCCTCCTATCATACCCGCAAATCAGATGCAAACAACACTACCATGGATCCGAGTTGAATGACAAAAGAACAAATAGCATCAACAAATCGAGCTAGATCCATAATCAATTGCTAAACTTTAATTCACAGCGATTGAAATACTAATTAGGAAAAGGAAATACTGTTCCGTAAATTAAAACAAAACAATAAACACAAATAGTTTCAGCAATACCATTGTATTTCCACAAAAGCTACTAGACATCCGCCATTGAAATTAAATTTTAGCAATAGTTTCTTCAAAAAAATGAAATTAACACCATCCATGACCAAATCGCATGAGAAATTGGTTCAGCTCATGATCAAAACATCTAACATAACAAAATTCAATAAAATTCGCCACAGAAAAGCTGGAAAAACATCAGGCAAATGAATATTGCCGTTGAAACGACAGGAATTTACCAGTATCTCCGATGATGATGTACTTGAATAGATAGGCGTACGACATGGTTTCTTGCTCAGAATACTTAACGTGAAAGGAAGAGACGAGAAATAAGAGATCTCTCCAGGAAATGAATTCTCCTTATAATCAAATAAGAAATCTTAATCCAATTAATTTATATATATATATACTATAATATAAGGAGGCAAATCAATTGAAAGCAGAAAGGAGGAGCGAGAGAGGATAAACGACGTCGTGAAGATCAAACGCGGTCGCCTCTCCTTCTCCCTCTTCCCTTCTTTGTTTTATACAGAGAGGTTAAAAAAAATTGCTTAGAAAGGTGTTGAATATACATTTTAAGTACGTTTCCGGATTGGAGAAAACGGGTTGGGATGGTCTGCTTTGCTGGAAATGTTATAGACAGCGAAGGACCCTCCTAAAATATAGGGAGGGCCTGTTTACAGGGAGTCAAGAAGGCCTGGCCCAAGTTGTACGATCTGGGTAGTTCTAGCCTTCTAAGGGTGCAAATGAGCCTCGTTGCATGTGAATACTGCTATATTCGAGTCGGAATTTGAATGTATTTTATTTTTAATTTTTTTTCCTAATAGGAAGAAGATGGAATTCAAGAAGCAAAAATACGAAAGAGAGATTTGAATGTGTTTATTTGAGGTCAAACTTGACCGAATAGAAAAAGGACATGCTTGAGTTTGGCTTGATCAACATAGGAGGAATCAAATTAGTGGTTGAATGAGTATCAACTCGAATTTTATAAAATGGCATATTTACAGGGAGTCAATAATAAAGCCTTGGGGACCTCACCCAAGTTTTAAAATCTGAATATTATAGGGATGTAATTATCATGTTCGAACTCAAATTTGAATATATTTAATTGATATCAAACTCGATAGATTAGGGAAATACGTGATCGAGTTTAATTTGACGTAATATGAGAGGAGTCGAGTTCTGTACATGGGTTTTTTCAATTTGGGGGCCCAAAATTTGGAGCTTATCTGTATTGACTTGAAATGGAACGGCCTTTGGGTTTCGAATTTGCATGATGTTGAACTGGGCAAGAGACATTGAGGCAGAATCTACCTCCTCACTCTCTGCGGCCAGGATATTTCAATTGGGCTGAGAAAATAATATGCTCCCTACGTCAACTTTTTAGTTAAACTTTAGAGTTTCCCTTTTCTTTTCTTTTCTTTTCTATTCTTTTTTTCCCCTTAAGCGCAAAAATGAAAATCAAGTATAGTGGAATCCCATAATTCTTATTATATTGATTGGATGAAACTTCAATTTCCAAAATCAAGTGTAAATTCCATGAAATCAAGCTCTACTCTAGGCCGTAAGCATTCTTGAAATATTATTAACCCACAAGCTGTATGCCTCTCTCGTTGTTTTTTTTTTTCTTTTTTGTAAAACAAAACAAAACAAAACTCAAAAATCATTTCCTCCAAGACCGTGGGAAAAAAAAATAAAAGCAAGCACTAGTTAAAGAGGGATAAAAAAAATCTGTCAAGGGATTATGGAAACCATTGAAGCTGGTAATTGGACATTGGTTGATGCCGCCCACGTGCGATTGCATAAATCAAAACCATTCAAGCAGCGTTTGTTTGCAAAGAAGAGTGTAGGAAGGTTAATTATTTTCGTACACTTTCTTGTATTTATTTTATGTCCTGCAAAATTTGTATGATTTTGAAGAAAAGTAGTTAATTACTTACAAAAGTTTCAATAATTACTATTGACTATCATTAACTTCCTCTATTCTTTTGATGATATAGGCCGTGTTTGATAACACAATTCCAGCACTTCAATTTAATGAATTCAGATCTTAATATATTCAGACCGTTTGATGACCAAAAATTGAATATATGAATTAATTAAGTGACACTAAATTTCTTAGGCAAAACTTATTTTTAAATTAAGTGATAAGCTATTCACTTATCACTAAATGTGATATACACTCAAATATATTATATTTAATACTTAACAATTCAATAATTTAATGAATTTAGATTTCAGATTTCAGAGTTCAGTTTTTAAATTTCAATTTTATGAAATGCGCCCTGATAACCAAACTGGCGTGAGGAATTCATTTTCATTTTCTTTTACCTCACTTTTCTTTACAATTTCCTTCGATTCGAACAGAGCTTGAGGGAAAGGCTAAAGAGGGCTTTTTCTTTGATTCTCTTCCTCTCCTTTTCAAGCTTTTAATCGTCAAACCATCAATCTATTCGAACAGAGTTGACGCCCGGTCAGTCTTGGTAGTTTGCCCATGGTTCGCGATTGATTCCCTGTATTGGACCACATGCTTGCACGTGCACTCATTCATATTCTCACTTTCATTTCATTCGGACGTCAACACCACCATTTTCCTTTGTGAAAATGATGTAACCTTATCAGTTTTGGAACATTATTTTGGATTTTTTGACTGTAATTGTATGAAGAAAAATTAATGTGGTCCTTTGTACCACTCTCATCATCAATTATTGTCGTACAATTTGACTAGGCACGGCTAGGTGACAATTGCGAAAATACGTTGATGGAAAATCTAAAAATTTTTGTATAAAAATTTACAATCCAAACGAGGTCGTATTATCTAATATTATAAGTATATAGGAAAAACAGGCAAATGAAAAGTGGAACCATTATCTAATCTTATATATTCATAATAATCGTCGCTTAGTCGTAGTTACGTAATTAATTGTTCTTCTATTCTAGTAATACTCGTTTTATTTCAATTTCCACCATGTATTGAACATATTACCTACCACGCAGCATTAAAGCAGATTCCACAGAAAAAGGAGTTGGAATGAGATAACATACAATATATATTAAGCAGTTGGGGCTTATTTAATTTAGTTGGCATTGGCAATGAGTAGTTATGAAATGACTTGCATTTTTTTAAAAACTAATTTTTAATATAAATAAAAGAATTCAAACTCGAAATCTGTCACTTAACTTAATTGCACTCCCTCGCCCGAACCACCCGACCCAAGTGACTTGCATGAATGTTGGAATTGCAGCAATGATGGATTGTTTGACGGTTGATTCAAACATTTGTAGCTGAACTATCTGGCATCCACAACGGAAGAAAGAATTTTAGGACCATCTATTATTATTATTATTATTATTATCTATATACGGCTCATGTATTTATGGCCCATTATTATTTCGTAGCTGGACTAATGAACACTTTGAATGTGGTCCATTGGCATTCCATGCCTATGGTCATAGGATTTATTAATTCCTGTAAGTCACGCAAATGGAATCCCAGGCCACTTTTGACTTCACTTCCTTGAAGGGAACAAATTTGATCATTTTATTGTTCTCTTTCAACGGAATCGCATCATGATTATCATTACCTATTGGGAAACCTGGGAATGATACCAGTGCTTAAAGTATCAATTCAATTCAATATAAAAACAAATTTTATGCAAGCTAGGTACTAACACCCCCCCCCCCCCCCCTTGTTTGATGTTTGAGAATTGTAATTCGTGGAGTAAAATAAAATGGATTTTTTTGAAAGTAGGCATTGTTAATCTGCCCACTTTTCTATCTATGGTAAATTCTTGTATTTAAATACGTTTATACTCATACTTTGTTTGATATTCCGATAGAAGATTATTTAGGATTATCTCTTTTGAATCACAGCGTAATATTTTTATGATGTGATGTGTGTAAGATAAAAAGATGATTTGAATAATCAAAATGCGATTCCAAAACATAATTATGGTGCAGTCAAAATATTTTTGAAACAATTAATGTGCTCTCCAGTTATTCTTCTGAAAAAATGATACTAGTACTTTGTTAGATCTCACGTACTAGTGCATTGTCGGAACTCATTAAATGAGTCCAAAATTTGTTAGGTTTCTTTCAATTTTGGTGCCCCACGATAAGCACGCCTGAAAACAATGGCCTAACTATCAAAGTTTTGAATTTATCAACCACCCATGAATTGCAACATTTTTGTGGGAAAAGTTTAAAATACTTGACAGCAAATTAACATCGGATGTACTTCTTATTGTGTGTCATTAGGACATTAACCCATAATAACCAAGACAAACAACACAAAAATGTCCTGAAATTTTACAAGGAAATGCTACTAAGAAGGTAAAGGTAGGTACGTATGTCCTTTGAGTTAGTCGAAATGATAGAGTTGGTATCATGTTTTTTTTTTTATCAATCTAGATTCCATTGCACAGGACTTATCTAATACGTTTTAACCCTCCGTATAATTGATAGATTATTGTATGAAGTAGAATTTATTCGGTGTCCATTTTTGGATAGCGGCGGAAGTTCGAAAGTTTTAAGTGCAGGATACGATTGCATAAAATAGAATTAATATCAGAATTCATGACAAGCCCATAAAACATATTTTTGTGAAGTTGGAAAGCTTTATCGTTCATTTGACAAGGTACAACGGGAAGAACTATACCAAATATCTCATCCAGAACGCAACACTTGTAGCTAAGTTATTACACTGAAAGGGTTTAGCTCACAAGTGCAGGAGAGTTTAGCTGTTAATTTGTTTTCAAAAGTGAAAGTTATAATTTGTAAAGATGTATAAATGTAAATGTGAAATAGCAAAAACGCAAAAGCTCTTAAATAAATTTGATCGAAGAATGGAGAATCCAAAGTTTCAAGAAAGAGGGAAAGAAAGAAACGAAAAAGAAGAACAGCGTCATAACAAGTCAAGTATTATTGAATTGTCGGATGAACTTTTGTCCGAAGGGGGAATGTGATGCCAATGAAAGTGATGCTATCATTTCATCATCTCTTGAACACGATCGTCGAGACAGCACGAGGGTGTGTCAGTTGGACCAACTTCACGTTTCGATCTTTAAAGCTTTGACTACTGTCCCCTTTTGGCCCATTGCAGTGCCCATTTTCTCCATCGACAGGGACTCAAAAGTTGCAGAAGAAATGTAGCAAGGGAGAAGAGTTTAATATATAGGGATAATTTCACGCATCTCTCACGAGGTTTACCTTAATATCACTTAGTACGAAGTTTTACAAGATAAGATGTCTTCAGCATTGGTGATAAGTTGATGATATTACCCTACTAAAAATCCCTAATTGATTAACTAAAATTTGCACATTAAAAGAAACTTGGAAAATAAAAAAATTAGGATATTAATTAATAAAACTACCATTTATAATGAGGAAATTTTTTTTTTTGCTAATTATAGCAACATGAAATTGGGCATTGCAATGGACATCAGAAGCAAATACAGCTTATCTGAATTTTTTTCGCTATCTGAAATCTTGATTGTTGCATTTCCATCATAACCATAATATCAATTCTCTGTATTAAGTGATGTTGGTGAATTATAAGAGTACTTTTTAATGTCATAACTTGTTATGATTTGTTACAATATATTTATTATATTAGTAATTCCCTCTTTAAGTTGCTCCTTTTGCCATTAAACTTGTGTTTCTTGTTTTGTTATCTTACTAGCTTTATAATCCAAGAGTTGTTAGAGTACTAGTCATTGCGCAACTGTAAAACTATTCATTTGCTGCAACTTCTCTTTATTATACTTACATCTCTCCCAATTTATATTTTGCCTATTAGGTTTATTTCGGTCTTAATTGCTACTCAAATAGTATTTATATAAAGGACAACAAATTGGTACAAATAGAAGCAAATTGTTATCTCTCCTCTCTTCTGTGAGTTTTTTAACAATTATAAAACATGTCAATAAGGGGAGGTAAGAAAGTTTTTTAAAATTATGAGAATGCTAAGTAATATTAAAGCAAATCTCATGGAAGGTTTGTGAAATTATCCCTTATATAAATGGGAAATTTATATATGCCTTCAATTTTCTTAACTTAGTGAAAATGACAACAACACGAGTGCACAAAATCAGAACTCACTGTGGCTCTCTGGCATTGCCCAGTTTTATCACCCTTTCCTCGTTTGTGTAAATTCATGGAAAATCCAATTATATATATATATATATGTAGTGAATTTGGGGCATCAAGACTAACAAATTTGTAAAATGACCAAAAACTAAGTCAGACTCACAAATTATCATTTTATATACCTATTTACTGGATTGTTTCAAACCTAGATTCAAGACTTTGACATCAAAAAAAGGCAAATGCATGCGAAGTTGTATATACTCCCTCCGTCCCATTCATTTGGTTATACTTTCCATTTTTGGATGTTCCAAAACAATTGTCATGTTAGAAAAGTCAAAACAACTTTTACATTCTCTTTCCAATATAATCCTTCTTTTTAATCATACATTCAAATTTAAATTTTTGAATTTGAAGGGTAAAATTGGAAAGAGAAGCACAAACATCACAATCAAACTACTATTCTTAAAAAGTTGGATTCCCCAAACATAACCAAATGAATGGGACGGAGGGAGTAGTTTTTTAGTTTTCATCCACAAGAATATTTTGACAGTTAAGAATTACCCTAATACTATTGGAGTACTATATATCAGCAATAAATAAATAAAACCTCTTCCGCTTTCCTACAAATATGTGAAACAAAGATTCGTGATATGATATGATGTGACTAGATGAATCCCCATGCTCGGATCTTGTCCTGGAATTTTTTATTTGAACGAGTGACATTTAAGACACACTACTGGCACGGTCAATCGACCTGCAGGATATTCCAGGACTAATTTTGTACGCTAGAAGTATATAATTTTGTACATAGGAATCGATTATTTTTTTTATATAAGGCCTTGTTTGGTAGACAAATTTTTTGTCAAGTTTGTCTGCTATAAGTTTTTTAAAAACTTTAGTTACAATAATTTCAAAAAACTTTTCAAAGTTTGATTTTTAAATTATATACTTCAAAATATTAAAAAAAAACACGCTTCAAAAATTTTTTAAAAACTTTTAGAGTAAGTTACAGTAAAGTTTTAAACAAATATCCAAAAAAACTCATTGGCCAAAACGTGCAAATGTCAGTATATAATTTTTTATATACTAAAAGATTTAGATCATTAATTCTATATGCGTTTTTATTTTTACAATAACCCCTAAAATTCCAATTCCAACGGGGCCTAATGCCCAACGTGATTAATCAGAGGGTGGCTTATGTGCTCAACAATGTTCATAATGAACTATTGAATCCGTTCGTCATTGAAACGAATATGAACACGTAAACCAAAACATAAGCCTTGTTTGGCAAGTAAATTTTTGATTAAGTTTGTCTGCTACATGTTTTTTTAACAATTTTTACTACAGTAACTTCAAAAAACTTCTCAAAAATTTTAAACTTTACACTTCAAAATATCAAAAAATTTACACATTTCAAAATTTTTCTACAATTTCTACCATAAGTTATAATAAAATTTTAGATAAATATCCAAAAAAACTCACTTGCTAAGCGGGGCATAGTTTCCCTACTTTCCTTTCCTCGCCTTCACTTGGGCTCATTCTTTTACTGAATGATGGATTCGTACAAGTTCTTCCAGCATTAAGCACACTACTGCCTAAGTGCCTAGCATATAGTTGAGTATCAATATACCTTCACATAATCCCTTATTGTTATCACAGCTCCCATGAGCATCTGCAGATACAAAAACACATTTCTCTAGCATTGAAGCTCCTGTGTGCAGGGCAAAACAAATGTTGTATTATACTACCAAACATGCTAATAACAATTTTTTTTTAAATTTCTAACAGAAGATAAATGGGATCTAAGAAGCAGGGAGAGAGCGAGGAATTTAAATCCAAACGCTCCACAACTAAATCAATTATGTGACAAAAATATGCCTCTGCTCCCGCAGCTTCCATGTTACATTGTAAATACCCATGTATCCAAGGATTTTAGTGACCATGTCTTCAGATATGGACCATTAATGATTAAATAAAGGTAGCTGAACAGCTCTCCAAAGGCCTTGTAGACTGGTTTCTAGTCTGGTTTATCTGGGACATCCCAATTCTTGATAACTGAACCCAAGCCAAAATTCTTGCTGCTCTCCTTACTTTATCCACACGCCCTGTACAGTGTACACTATAAATTTTGCTCCATGAACTGCCCTAATGTTCTCTTTGTTCTTTGTCAACTTACATGAGAAAATTTTGCTTTTCATTCTTTTATTTCCTTTCTTTCATCTCCTAGACTGTTAAAGGAAAAGGGAACTGTTAGATTAATCTCTGAAATTTTTTTTTCATCACTAAAACACTCGTTGGTTTTGTAACAACACAAATGAAATTTTAAAAAAAAATCTAATGGGTTATATACAATAATCTTTACCAACCTACACTACCTAGATGCACACATGATCCACCCAAAAGTGAACTTTTTCAGCGTTGAATTTTTTAAAAATCATGCTTCTTGACTACGTTGCAGATCCCTTGAAATCGTGGGTTTTTAGGGATAATACATTGATGGCCTACCAATAAAATACCATAGGCCTGCAGCAGTTTTCTTTTATGCACACAACACTATATAACTAAAGAACCAAGCAAACTTAAGAACTTTATAATCTATCATTAATTAAATAAGAACAAGAAATGAGTACGTATGCAAAGAAGATTTGCTAGCCCCTTCATCCTAAAACATTTGAGTCTGACTTTTATTACTGTTTCTTTCTGTTTATTTTGGGAGAAGAATTTTCTATGTCCATCTTTCTGGTCAAAAGAAGCTGCCAATGAGCCTTTCCAAATTCCACCGGCCAAGTGAGTGGGGATGCCAAGTACTAATCAAGTACCATTGAGAAGAATTGATGATTGTGGCGGGGGAAAACGGGGGTGGGGGTTTTAGGGGAACACGATTTATTTGGAAAAGAGAAGATACTCCTTTGTTAGTTCATTTGTTATGCTCTTTTTGTTCCAAAAGAAAACAGAGTATTCTTTTGTCATAAAGTGAATGCGTTACTTTTTGCCTTTGTCTAAAGAAATCTTACTTTCAATAAGTGGAAAGAAATTTTACTATCTTGTTGCCTATTTTTATTACTTTCTCCTGCAAAATTTGTTTAACCAACTTGAAGCCAAACCTCATTTTTGGTATCTTTTATTTCTTTTCAAGAAAAAATATCTTCTTCAATGTGTTTTGGAGTCTATGTGTATGTATCTGTGAATCTAAACTATTTGATTTCATTTGGGAATAACTAATAAAGCATTTGGTTTTAAAAAATTAAAGTCGCAATTAAGGCTTCTAACTTTACTGCCCTCAATAGTTTGGTCCCAAGCCGGTTAATTACGATACAAAATACTGCCATCTTCTTTGTTTGTTTACTTCGACATACAGGTTTTTCTTTTTCTTTTTTTTTTGTTTCACTTTTGACTACTTGAAAGTTGAAAACATTTAGCTTTATAACGAGCCACATAAAATCCATCCAACAAAGATTAGATCGAAAAGGAAAAACGTCATAATTAAATCATGCATGTGCAAGGGTCCTAGTTTTACGCATAACTCATCTCTTTCCGATTTTTTTTTTTAAGTGTAAGTGAGAAAACTCAACTCACTTATACTTCTTTCCATTGAATCCCCCAACACAGCCATTTCCCTTCTCTTTCGAGGTTATGTACTCACAAGTTGCTCCTTCAAAACTTATCGATACACATATTCTTGGAATTTTACTAAAAATCACTTGGAAGGAAAGAGGTTATGTCACTTATAATCCTCCCCTGCTTATGTAGGATTTCACATGATCTCTCTAAGATTTTAATTTATCAACATCACCTTCTTGTAATTTTATAAAGTGAAAATTTGACCAAAAATAGTCCCTATACCGTCGTTGGTCGAAATGCCAGTATTACTCTTATTTAAGCACTAAATTTAATAAGGGTCTAACCAATTTGTTTAAAACCATAGGAAAATTATTCACATAGATGCAAACTACACGAGGATTGAGTGGATATTTATGCAAAATATAGGAAGGGTTAAGTGGATATTGTAATTTCATTACACCTACTTTTAGAGCGTGTCTCAATCAATCATTGTAATTGGAGATGCTTCTATCTATTTTCGACTTTACATAATACTATAAAAGAATAATATGGATATTTTAAAACTTTAAATGAATCTGTGGTAACTATGAGGTTTTTAATTTAACTCTCAAACTCTTTCTTGAGGCTTCAGATCCTCTGTCCCCAAAATAGTATCTGTCCCCTCTGTCCCTTTGTTGTACAGCTGCCACGTGTCTCTAGCCTTTTGTTAACCCAAACTTAAATAAATCAATAATAATTGGTTTACAAGTTTTGTTAAGTAATTAACACATACATGATTGATAAGAATTAATTTAAATCATCGCATTTACATAATTACGAGATGTAAAAAATTAGAAAGAGCTAAATAAGTTGATATAAACACACACATGATTGATAAGAATGTTAGATATTGGAATTTGATTCTTAAAAATCATCTGCTGGATAAAAATAAATCAATAATAATTGGTTTACAAGTTTTGTTAAGTAATTAACACATACATGATTGATAAGAATTAATTTAAATCATCGCATTTACATAATTACGAGATGTAAAAAAATTAGAAAGAGCTAAATAAGTTGATATAAACACACACATGATTGATAAGAATGTTAGATATTGGAATTTGATTCTTAAAAAATCATCTGCTGGATAAAAATAAGAGAATAGTAATAAAATTTGAGTTTGGGTTAACAAAAGGTTAGAGACACGTGGCAACTGTACAACAAAGGGACAGAGGGGACAGAGACTATTTGGGAACAGAGGATCTGAAGCCCTTTCTTGAACCCTTCTCCCCTCATAAGAATTGGAGTTTCTCTTCCTAAATATTTACAGAATTAACTTGCATGATCAGTATAAAAACCCTTTAAAATTTTTTTATACACTGTCAATATACAATTTTTTGTACACTAGTAGGTTTAAATCATGCCACATAACATGAATTCAAATTTGAAATTTAAATCATATACATGTAGCACATATCTACAATATAACTGTTAATATAAAAAAAATCATTATACTATCAGTGTATAAAAAGTTAATTTTTTTTAAAATGAAAAAATTCCACCCACTTGAGAAGGGTAAGCCACGAGGGTATTCAAGCCAGGCAAGTGGAGAGCCTTTAAAACCAACAAACATCCCATGTAGCCACTATGAGTATCAGCAACTCAATTTAAGAGAAATAGATTGACCATGTTATGGATTTAAACATTTGATAACACGTTGATTGTTAGAAATATAGGTATGCTAATGACAAAGAAAAGATGGTCTCCCTTTCTTCAAGAGTTTTTATTGGGACTAGCCAAGTCAACTATCAACGTGTCTGAACTTAAAACGGAAAAGTTTCTTGATTATTGTTTGTATATTATGAAAACTACTTGAAGACAAACATCACGACTGGGAGAAAAGAAATGCAAAAAAAACCATGCAAAGAGATTGAAAGTTTGAAAGCTTGTCTGCTTGTTCCTAATAAAGTTAGCGCACCATTTAACATTTGTGATGGTGAAAAAGTGAAATCAAATAAATTAAGGATTTTCTTTTCGACAAAATGAATTGGTAAGTAAGAGTTTGTGTTAAAGATGGAACATCGATTTTGTTCTTTAGAAAACAGTGAAAGGGTCTGCAAGATTGAAATTGTTGTGAAGATAGACAATTAAGGTTGGTTCTAATCAAGACTTGACCATATTACAGACAAGTTATTATGGGTAACCAGCACTGAGGGCACATCTTGTCTGGTGGTTATCTACTATTTGATCTAATTCAGGTGTTCATGGGACCAACTAAACTTTGATTAACACCTATATTATATGGTTTCATGAGTGTAAATTTAGATGCAGATTATAGGCATGACACTTCCGAACTTACACCTTTGTTGCTCTTCTAATGATGAAAACATGGGATGATCCGTTAAGTCATTAACATTTTTTACAAGCTAGGTTCTGAGAAAAAGTTGTCATATTTCGCAACATCCAGCCCTAAACAAATAGTAGAAAATCTTGATCTCTAAGCATAGTTGTATACTATTTAATTGAACAAGACAATCTTGTATGCTTGATCTTTTCTTTTCAATTATCCTATTTTCATTGGCACTTCTTCTGTGCATAGATGCATAGTCCGCCCGTGTGCATGCGCGCAGTGATAAGGCAGTGTCAGCATTGTTTAACAGTTCAAGCCTTGAGCTGATATCAGGAACAACATCCTTGAAGAACTTTTGCATGTGAATCTATTGTCAGCCTATCTCTTTTTGTTAATACGATTACTTATATTTGAACTAATTAAAATATGACTACTAAAACGTCCTTTCCCTCTTCCCATATCCTGCTCCCCTAGCATCATTATAAGTACAGCCCTAGTTAGCTAGATCCTAGGCTAGCTGGACTACTTCTTACATTTCCTATGCTTCTGACCAAAATTGATTTCACCGACTGTAAGAAAGCCTAGTTGCTTTCTTTTATTATTTTAAGAAAGCGAAGCAAAATAAAAGAAGAAAGAGAGGGAGAGGGAGAGGGAGAGGGAGGGGGAGAGCTTTCTCACCTTGTAGCTCTATTTTCTCCCTTATATATATAATAGTGAGAGCTAGCCCATGTTTGGTGCAACAAGTAGTCTAAGATAAAGGTGGTCATTTGTGGGTTTTCAACACAAAACTTGTTAGGTTGATCTCCATGGCAGGATGGTTTTGGTTTATCATGCTATTTGGTTTGGTGGGAGTCCTGTTTGGGATAATTTTGAATCATTTCTTGCCTTTATTCTCGAAGCAAGGCCTTGTCCCTCAAGGGTCCTTTGGGTGGCCAATACTTGGAGAAACCCTTTCCTTTTTGAAGCCTCATCCTTCTAACTCAATTGGATCTTTTCTTCAAGAACACTGTTCTAGGTAAGTAACACAATCTTCACCATGATTCTTGAATCTTTATACCATGATTCATGAGTTATTACATCATCCTAATTATACCATGATTTCATGAGTTTTGGATTGTCTTGGAATATTTAGGTATGGGAAAGTTTTTACATCCCATTTATTCTTCTCCCCCACGGTGGTTTCATGTGACCAAGAACTCAACTATTTCATACTACAAAATGAAGATAAATTATTCCAGTGTAGCTACCCAAAACCCATCCACGGTATTCTTGGAAAGGTATCAATGCTGGTTGCTGTCAATGACACACACAAGAAGCTCAGGAATGTGGCCCTCTCACTTGTGAACACCACCAAATCCAAACCGGAGTTTCTCAATGATGCTGAGAGAATAGCAATTCAGGTACTCAATTCATGGCAAAAGAAAGAACAGGTCATCTTCTGTGATGAAGCTAGAAAGGTACATATCAACAATCTCGCGCTGTCGAAATTGCTCAGTCTACCACCTTTTTTGACCCCAAGGAATTTCGAGAATCTAATCTTGCTACTTTCCTTTGTATGTATTCTTTACAGTTTGCATTCAATGTAATAGTGAAGCAGGTTCTCGGTTTAACACCAGATGAGCCAAGAACTACACAGATTCTGCAAGATTTTCTTACTTTCATGAGAGGGCTGATCTCGTTTCCACTCTATATTCCGGGGACTCCATATGCAAGAGCTGTTCAGGTTCTCCGCATCCCTCAACATTGTTCTCTTTACTCTATCCAACAATTAACAGCAAAAGAAAACCTCTCTCGTTAATTAATACTACTATTAGTTGAATATTGGTTTTCAGCTTTTTGTTGCGAAAAGATGCACATGCGATCAACCTTTTTGCGGTGACATCTTTACAGGCTAGACGTAGAATCTCTTCAACTATCGAAACAATAATAGAAGAAAGAAGGAGAAATGCTGGTGCTGAAAATTGTAGTAGTAAAAGGAGTGATTTCCTTGAGATACTGCTTTGTGTTGATACCTTATCTGAAGATGAAAAAGTTAGCTTTGTCCTAGATTCCCTACTGGGCGGCTATGAAACTACATTCCTGCTAACGTCCATGGTGGTTTACTTCCTTGCACAATCCAAAGTTGCACTTGAACAATTAAAGGTAGCATTGACTGACAACAAGGCATGCATTAACTTTATTGTACTCCTGTCTTTAATAAAAGTTGTCATGCATTTGACATTTTATGGTTATAGCTTAGTTTTGTGCTTTCATGATTAAACATGTAGCTAGAGCACCAGGGCATAAGGAAAGTGAAGGACAAAGATGAATACCTGAATTGGGAAGACTACAAGAAGATGGTTTTCACTCAGCACGTAAGCGCTCTAGCCTCTTATGTGCTCTGGATGACTATTTACATTACATGCGTTTGTAGCTAGCTACAAAAGTAAAACTACAACCTTTTCCTCTAGCTTTACCATACTAGTTTTTGCCCTTCAAAACTTCCATAACAACCATTTTAACTTCTTGAACAGTTTTGAAAAGGCCACCTTTTTATTAAACAATGCTAAAAAAAGATGAAAACAGATTGGAGTATATATTAGTATCGAATCAGGGCAAGTATAATTGTGGCAGGTGCGATCAGATTATGTACCACTATTGTATTTGTTAAATATTTTGATATACACTTATTTTATCTTCTTGTACGCGTGAATTTTGCATTTTGTGAATTTTATTTATGTACACAACGAAAAATGCACTTTGAAGCTGGGAACCATATTTAAGGGAAAAAAAGAAAAGAAAAAAAAATAAAAAAGAGTGTGTCCAAACCATGATAGTTACTCACTATGCATTATATATATGTTGAGATTATTACTTTGACTGATTGTAGGTCATTAATGAAGCTCTGAGAAGTGGAAACATTGTGAAATTTGTCCACCGAAAGGCTCTTAAAGATGTCAAGTTCAGAGGTCAGTATTGATCACTTCTAATGGTCCAGAACCAATATACAAAAAAAACAACTGCTGCAAAAGCAAGAGAATGCTTTTTTCCTTCCCCCCCCCCCCCCCCCCAATTATGCATGCATGAGCTATTGGCAATGTGCATATGCTTTCCTTTCAGCACTCAACTCTCTTTTTTCATATATTTGTTTCTGTAGATTATGTAATTCCAGCCGGTTGGAAGGTCCTACCTATTTTTAGCGCAGTTCACTTGGACCCTTCAATCCATGCCGACGCTTTCCAATTTAATCCTTGGAGATGGCTGGTAATTGCTACTCCATATTATATTTCTCAAGACTCAATAATATAAAAAAAATGCTCCTGTTCATGTCCCACAAAAAGAAAAAGAAAAAGAAAAAACATCTTCTTTTGTAGGGCATGTATACATTTGAGAACTGAGTATTATGAGTGGCCATGCCTTCCAGGATGAAGATCAAACATGCAAGAAATTTACACCCTTCGGTGGGGGGTCTCGTTGTTGTCCCGGATCTGAACTTGGAAAGGTTGAGGTCGCATTTTTCCTCCACCACCTTATACAAAACTACAGGTAATTAATTGTATGTATTTTAAATCAGGGTTAATTTTCTATACACTGATGTTGTATATAATCTAAGGATGATTACTATTTAAATAATCGAAATAATCTAAGGATGGTTGCTCTTGAAATAATCAATTATTACTTGTTTAACTTCAAGTTTTTTCTTAGTTTTATATATTTCTTTACGGATGCGAAATCATGCATGCACTATGTGTCATAAGCATCCACGATATACTAGAGGGTTGAAAAACAAAAGTTCCATACAAGTTCTTTTATGAAAACGAAATCCACTCCCATAATTTTGTCATATTGATTAAAGGTATTAGCCCAATAGATGCAAAATTTTGGCCTCTTTTTTTCCACATCTGTGTGAGTTTTATCCCCGATAATATATACGAAGTGGTTTCGATATGTATAGGTGGAGTGTAGAAGATGGTGAAGAACCAATGGCATACCCGTATGTAGAGTTCAGAAGAGGTTTGACACTGAATATATCTAACTGTTCCAGTTGGTCTCCATATGAAGGCTTTGCTTTTGATGATTTCACTCCAAGAAGAAGTTTACCGAGTCGCTTTAAGGCACAAAATTACAATCATATCACGGTTGAAAAATTTCACTGAAAAAGCCCACGAATTGTATCTTGTATGAGCAGAAAAGAAATCCATTTCTTGGAAATCGATGCTTTTAGTTGGATCCAATAATGTAGTACTAAATTTTGTAGAGTTTTCTTCTTCTTTTTATTTTTATTTTATTCCTTTTTTGCATTCCTCGTACATAGCAATACAACATTTCGTTGCTTTTGCTTGGCTGCAAGTGACAAAAATCTTTTGAGACTAGAGTTCTTGATACAAATATAGGGGTGTGTGGTTCCAACTCAAACACCTTTGAAAAGACAATCGAGAGTATTTGAGGAGCTTTTTCGAAGTTGTGGAACCAAGAGGAATGCTTGGGAATATGGTTTGTTTTGTTGGATTTTCAGTTGAAATCCACTGCCCAAAACACTCAAATTTTGGTCGAATACTTGTGTGAAAATTGAGAGACTGCCTCATCTATTATCTACAAAGTAAGAACAAAGGAAAAGAAATTTAATTGCTTACACCATTTAAGGGCTTGGGTCTTCATATCCTCGTCAAATTGCAAATCACCATGACATTATTAACAATTGAATGAAATCAAAGACCTTACACATATGCCTCAAGCAAGAAACAGCCAAAAAGATCAAGGGTCAGAAACGATCATCTAATTCTATCTCTCTTTGATTTTAAAGAAAACACTGTGGGAAAGTGGCGGATCAATCAAATGTAGGCTAAATGAATAAGAGTATCTTAAGAATTTGAGAAAATTTTTAGTATGATGCCTTAACTACAATGGGACTTCTTACAAAGTGTTTCCCATCAGACCATGCCAACCTCCCAAACACATATTCTCTGGCTGCACCTGGTTTCTTTAACTGCAGGGTAAGTTTGAAGCTTTTCTCTTCACCAATTCTTGCAAATGTAAGTGATTTTGGTTGAATATCGACCAAAACTCCAGGAGGGCTGACAATTTTGGCAGTGTAAGTTGCCGGAGCACCAACATTCTTCAGAGTTCTAGTCACTGTGATTGAACCATGAAGTTTTGGAACTGTGATTGAGGGGTAATTCAAATCTAGTAGACTAATTGGCTTGGGGCATTTCTTGGGGGCTTGGGTGAACAATGCAATCTGGCTTTCGTTGTAGCCTAGTGAACATAGAAAAGTCAGGTAATCATTGGCTGTTAGATCATAAACCAGTCCAGGATCCGCTGCACGGTTTGGCCAAATATGTCCTGCTCCATAGCTGAATGGTGAAGCCTTTACATAAGATGCATTTATTATTGGCTCAAAAGCATTATCCCTTGATCTTGCTGTAAGATAGAATTTGACGGCAATGTTAAAATGCATGTAGCTCTGAATGTATTGCATTGCAGTTTTAATTTGATGAGGTCTTACCACTTGTCATGATTGCAGACTTAATTGCGGCAGGACTCCAATCTGGATGAAGAGTTTTTAGGAGGCCAACAATGCCAGCAACATGAGGACATGACATTGAGGTGCCTGACTCTGAATTAAAGAGAACTCGACGCTTATCAAAACCTTGACTTGTTGGCCCTTGTGCTTCGGTGAAAGCAGCAATCACACTGACTCCTGGTGCCGTGATATCAGGCTGATGTTGCAGAAAGAAGAAACTTTGTTAAGTGAAGAACAAATGAGTTGCAAATCATATCACAGTTTCAAGAATCAGATGAACAAGAAAAAGCCATCCGAGTATCTAGAATAACCTTGAGAAGCTCTGGCGTAATAGTGTTAGGTCCCTTGGATGAAAATGCTGCCATAAATGGGGCAGGCTTCGTGCCCAATTCAGTTGTTGGATGTGTAATGTAAGCCTTTGGAGATCTGTAAGATACTAAAACATTCAGCAAAGTAAAAAAAAATGGAGAAACAAAGAATATGTGAACTACAAATATGATCCCGACTTTCAGCCTTTTGAACAACATTTTGTTCCTTCTGATTGAAGTAAAAAAGAAAAGGAAACAAAAAACCATCTTTATTTGGTTTAGAGTTCATTGTTACATTGGAATAGCTTATTTTCCTAATTTTAGTTGGTATTCTGTGCTTGGATTTCTACCAAACTAATATGGAGATTGTTTAGTTCCTGATTGGATGTCTTCTTACCTTGAAGAATAGACGTAAGAGAATACAGCAAGTCCATCAGTGTAATTGATATGTGATGCAGGAAGAACATGAGGATCGGCAATAATTTCATTGCCAGAAAGTTCATCATTGGCGAGAACCATTCCCACGGCACCAACTGCAGCAGCCTGCTGGCCCTTGTCAACCCTTGCATTATCTCCCCGCAGGCAGACCAAGATCTTCCCCTTTGCTTTACTAGGATCTAGTGTTCCAGCCTTACAAAGCTCACTGCAAGGGACGCATCAGATACCAAATATTGTAGTCACATTAGTTCTTTGAGGGAACTACAGCGCACATTGGGATTGCGAACAAGTTATAAAACATAGATATCCCATGCTTACGCGTCTTTATCTGATGCATTAGCAGCTTTAACAGATTTGGCAGCAACAATTGGAAAGAACTTCTTATCTGGCAATGCTTCTTGTGAAAGGCTTTCTCCCTACAGAGAAAAAAATTACAGGAATTGCATTATACTATATAGGCCTATAAAAATTACCAATACTAGAAAATGGAAGTAAAGAAGAAAAAGCTCACACTGAAGCGCATATTGTTGCCAAGAACAACATAACTCGGAAAGTGTCGATCCATGGTGCTTGCGGCAACTGTGATCTGCCAGGGTGCAACATTGGAAACAGAAGCAGGAGTAGGTCCAGAATTGCCAGCTGAGCAGATCACTACTATACCATGCTTAACAGCATGGAAGGAGCCAATTGCAATGCTGTCATTGAAATAGGGAACAGGGTCTCCTCCAAGTGATACTGACATCACATCAACACCGTCGTGGATAGCCATATCAAAGCCAGCCAAAATATCTGCATCAAAGCACTCATTATTTGACACTGGAGGCCAGCAGACCTTGTAAGCTGCGACTCGAGCTCTTGGTGATCCACCTTTTGCTGTTCCATTTCCATATCCAAATACATTTGCTCCAACTACAAAATTGCCACCAGCTGTTGATAAGGTATGGGATCCATGGCCTTCTCCATCTCGTGGTGAGTTGAAAGTGGAATTGAGCTTCCCTACTGCACTAGCATATCCTTTGTTGAAGTATCTTGCCCCAATGAGTTTCCTTCGGACATAACAGGTAACCGTGTCAATTAAAGCACATCAGTTTCTTCTGCATTCTAGAAGTTTATCTTATGCTCAAGTAGGCTGATGCCTTTGATATTCTCATCCTGTCACATGATAGGGCAAAAAAGCCTTTCTGAATTTGAAAATTTGAGTTTTTTTTTTTTCAATCCCAAAACTCTACAAGTTCCTCGCACTTCTACAAATTCTAGGACAAAAACAAGAACAAGGAAACTTTAAATTGCATAAATCTGCACAGCAGTATGGACGCTACATCTGGTTATCTGCTCTGTTAGTTGACATTGTGACTTCTGCCACTAAGCGGTAAAAGTTAAGGACACTTTCTTCAAGCCCCAATCTTAAATTGAAGCACAGCATTATTAAAACTGTTTCAGAAATTCAATAAGTATCTCAAGGAATTTGAGAAAAACCCATGATAGGAGTTATGTCCATATAGCTGCACTCCCCAAAAATCAAGGTAGAGGTATATGCTATTCTCATCGACCTCCAATACTTGAATATTTCACAAGTATAATCAACCACCCATGACTATTAGTTGAACTTGTAAACCTTTTCATGCATATGCAGAATAACTGTAAACAGTGACAAGAAAAAGAAGAGCTGCAACAGATATAGACACAAATATTACCTATTGCAGTGAAATGTTTCATCTTCTCCATTTTGACAAGTTCCTTTCCACTTCACTGGAATCGGACCATACCCATCATCACTGAAGCTCTTTGATTCTGGCCATACACCTGGTTCAATCACATAAAGGGATCTAGTAAGAGTGGAGAAAACCAGTTTATCACTAGGAGCCATCCATCACCACTTCTCTTCAAATTTTTACGAAAATAAATTTCCAATTTGTATTCTGATTTGCCAGAATTAACTTAAAAATTTTCATTAGCATTGGTTGGTATTTGAGTGGAGAATTTCCCAGCCAAACAACAGCACACAAATAGCCCAATCAGTTACGAAAAATATACTTATTGTTGCTATCTTGTTGGCCGGATGAAGATATTAGATAAACTTTATGGACTAAAATGCCCACATTTGCATCTTCATTTGTCCAAGGAACAATTTTCTACTAACAAATTTGAGGATGCTCGGATGGTTTTGTGCTGTAATATGATAATAACAGAATTCTTTCAAAGCAGGGTAACCATGGTCAGAAGTTTTCGCGCCACAGAGTGATAAATTGTATGCAACAAATTACTTGGACAAAAAAAAATGCAGGGAGACGAGAACCAGCTACAACTTCACAGCAGGGAAGCTTCTGCTACTTCATTCCAAGATGCCATTGTCAAATATTGTGTTTTTTCTCTATGGTAATACGGCATACAATTGCATTGTCTAGGAGTTAGAATACCACCAATTACACTGTCAAAATACTACCATTTTGCAGTGAATGCAGAGTTACCACTTCGATGACTATTTTGAATAGATACCAAATTTTTAAGTGGCATCGGTCCTACTTTTCTAAAAGAAGACAAAAGTATATTGCAAAATCATGCAGAGCCCCGGGTGCTGTAGGGGAAAGAAGAGACTGCAGCCACTGAAAAATTGAAAATCAATCAAGTACATCAACACTTGCAAATAAAATAATCTTTCAAGCTAGGCAATTGGTCAACCAATGTTTCATAACGACTGCCTCAATTAGATAAACTTTTTGTCTTGTGCGAAAGTGGTTGGTCATGCCAGCACCCCAGCGAGATCTTGAAAAATCAATAAATCATTTACTATTGATTATTTTTAGGACTCCTAAACTTTTATGTTTGTCATTACAACAGTTTAAGTGTGACATAAAAAGGATTTATCTTAAATCATCAAGTCAATGATCCGGTTAAATCATCAAGTCAATGATCCGGATACATGTTATCATCAATTGCCAACTTTCTTGCTTGCACTACATAAAAAAGCCAAAAAGAACTTCTATGCCCATTTGTAGGAGAATCAGTATATCAACAGTAAGCTGAAGAGACTGAAGAAAAAGGCTGGATACTTTATACTAAATCTGCAAAATACTAACAGTTCTCCTAGATGAAATATGCAAAACTTACTATCTGCAGTTAGCTGAACCGCAATGCTGAATTGATCAACATTGCTTTACTCCTAAAAGAATGCCAAATAAGTAGGATTGGACCTAGCCAAACTCACCAGTGTCAAGATTGCCAATAATGGTGCCTTCACCAAATCTTGCCCTCTTCCATAGTGAACTGGGATGAATTTTGCCATCATGCTCAAGCCCCAGAAATTCCCATGACCTGGTGGTGTGTAATTTCTTTCCTTTATTCAGGAACACTGATATAACTTCTGGATGTTCTGTACTCAAAGAGGAAAATATGATGTCAACGGTTACGAACACGAACTAAAGATAAAACAGCCCAGAGAAATTGAGAAGAACCAGTAATCCAAATTGCTTACTAGATAACTCAGCAGCTTCTGCATCATCAAGTATTGCAGCAAAACCATTAATATGTCTCGTGTAGGAGTAGAAGATTGCCTCTTGCGCCTTCTCTTTACTGTCATTGTTTGAAGTCCAAGCATGAAAATTATATTAGTCACTGAATCTCGAGCAAAAACAAGAAAAAGCAGAGGATTTTGAATATGAACATGCATATAGATTTCGTTATACCTCCCCAAAAGTGATCCAAGAAACGAATAATGGGAATCTGTTACTCTATCATAGTCGATGGATGAGACTTCTGGTCCGTGAGAATGAGCTCCCAAGTACACCACATAAGACTAAGTACACATGAAAAACAAAACAAAAACCATGTTACTTCTACTGAAAAAGAAAAAACAAGGCACTAATAGTATAGTAATTGAATTATTGAAGAAGGCTGTCAAGTTATTATATGCTGACCTTTTTGATAGCAAAAGTGGGACTAAGAAGTAATGATAAAAGAAGTGAGATGAAGTAAATGGTTGAAGCACTAGCTCTCATTGTGCCTCCCTTTGATGTTGCTCCCTTTGCTTGGCGCCCCTTTACTTCCTCTTCTTTCTCCTTTGCACTTCCTATGTAGCCCCAGTCTATTTAAAGTGTTCTGTTTTGCTTTGCTGCTGGCAATGGTTCTTTTTTTTTTTTTTTTAATGTTTCTTTTATATCAAGAGATAAAGTAGGAGGAGACAACCGTTACCATTTAGAATAATACTCTTCTGCTAACTCGTAATAAGGTGCGATTTAAAAGTCTTTTTCTTAAAGAAACTCTACATCTTGAAGGGCTCCTATAGAATTTCACACCGTATAAGCACTTGTATTGTAGTTGTGTTACATTATGACTCGAATTTTGTGGTTGTTATTTCGTTTGGTTCGAAAGGCTCCAAATCCTACAAGTTAGCAGGAAAATAAAAAAGAAGGAAGAAATTCGGTGCATTAAGGATTCGCATAGATACGTGCATCCACTGAATTGCCATTGAAGTTGTAATTAATTTGCATGAAAGAAACTTTCCAATTGGCATGTACGTGTTTGACTTATCCTTCTATGGTATCTAAATCTTGCACCTTGCCACATGATGTGATTGATACTCTTGAAATTAGATTACAATTGCAAAATTTTAATCTTGCATTGGAGATTTGATTGCAAGCATCTCCTTGGAGATCTTGTCTCAATTCTCATCTCTCAGGATGGTTATCTCAGTCTAACAAACCTCGCAAACTAGATATTCATTGGGCTATTCGTGATTCTGATTTGTTGGAGTTTTACAGTATAATCTTTATTATTTTGTTATTTGCTAGATCTATTACCTCTAGTGATCTTTAGATAATGTAGTGATTTTTTAGATTAGTTGTATCTGTTAGCTCCAGTGATTTTTCAGATAATGTAGTGATCTTTTAGATTAGTTGTATCCGTGATATGTTCAATGATTTTTTAGATTAGTTGTATGTACGATAATGTTCAATGTATTTTCTGGCATTAAATCCAGTGATTTTTTAGATTAGTTGTATCTGTGATAATGTTCATTGTATTTTCCGTCATTAAATCTAGTAATTGTTTAGATTAGTTGTATCCGTGATATTTTCAATATATTTTCTATCGTTGACGCAGATTTCATGGAATGAAATATTTTATCTTATCCAAAAAAAAAATAAAATTACTAGCCATAGTAGATGATGATGACCAACCCGGTGGTCCAACATATTGCTCAATATGAACCCGGTGGTCCCTTTGCTCAATATGAATCAAGAAATTAGTTTCACTCACTCATTGTATGTAATAATTGGCAGGAAGCATAATTCATCTTTTGAACTAAGAAAAAAAATTTAACCACGTAAAGTAGAAGAAACTAAATAAGTGTAATGGTTCTTGCTGAAAGGGCATTGTGACTTGACCCTCATGCATGAACTATATAACACAGTGTAACTTTTTAAAATTTCTTGTATTATTAACTGTACAATAGTTCCAAAGTTGTCAAAAAAGATATACTAAAGTTTAATAAGGTAATCTAAACAACTTTATCCACTCTTTGGGAAATGTTGTTATTTACACTTCATATTTTGTTCTTTGCAATCCCATCATTTGTTATACAATATAATCTAATAAATGAAAACTATATAATAAAAATGATAGTGAGAATGCAAATGACAAAAAGGGGAGTGTAAATAATATGTCCCTTTTTTTTCCCCCACAACTGCTATCTACTTATACTTCTCCACCACTTATCCACAAAAAAGTTTCTGTATTATCTTTGACTTCTTCTCATAATTACTGATTTCTTTCTTCTTTCAAATTTTTTCTTTCATTTTTTTACCATCAAAACAATTAATTGCACGGTGTCGGGTGTGCATTAGCATTACACAATAGTAAGCCTATAACTTATGAAGGTAATCACAAAACTTCTTTACGACTTTCTGGACAGATGAACGGCAAGAATATTGGCCGAAAGGCCTTACCAATTTTGTACAGCTAATTTTGCTCTAGATGTGGAGAAATGCCAACGGTGCTGATCTTTGACCAAAAGGAATCAGACTGAATTTTAAGGAAAATGGCATTTTCTTTTCTCATAAACAAAAGGGAAAACAGAGAGTTAACCAAAGATATAAGTTCAATTGCGTTGTCAGGAATTCAAATCTTTGTGAGTTAATCAAGGTGCAGGTTCAACTACAGGTCAGGAGTTCAAATCTCTGCACTTGCAAAGGGTGTGCAGAAATGCATTGATTTGGTCTAGACGTGAAATCTTCTCCCTTTAACCCTAAAAAAGAAAAAAAAAACCTTGATTCAATTGGTCTCTTCCCTAATGTAGGGCAAAGTTAAAATAGAAGTTGGCGATTAAAAAGAAAAAGAAAAAGAGTTGACAGTTGAGAAATACGTGAGACCTTTTAGGGCCCTTGATCTTTTGTTATCGTGCCTTGATCGGATAGAAGTTGAAAAAGTGCAGGCAGCAACAGGAAATGGGAATATGGGATAGAGAGACCTTTGAAGATTCCTTCGCAATTCAATTCGGCTAACCTCTAATTGAATTTTGAATCCGATTTAGAATCTTCCATAACTTAGTCATCATCTCATCTCATATCATTCATTGACATTTGACCGATAAATGCGGTTTTTTTTGCTTGTGTGAAATTTGGGATTTATGAAATGAATTTTCTGCGTTTTTAACATCTAAATAAATTATAGAGGCCTTTATATCTTTTTTCTATTTTTAAATTTAATGTTTGAATTTTTTCCTTATTTTTTCTTCTCACGAATATTCATGTGGAGGATCTCGAATCCAAGAAGATGAGTTTTACATCGATTCTCCCCCAACATTAAATCCCCAATTTTTAGGAGAAAAAAAGGTATATATATATATATAAAGGTTCATGTTTTGTTTCCACCAATTTAAGGGATTTTTGACCAAATCCAAAGTGTCTTATCATCAATAGCATCGTCAGTCGCAATGTATGAAATTAGGGATCCCATCTCTAGAAGTTCTGAAAGCATTCATGAAGATGCGCATTTCTTGGGCAATATAAAATTGAAGGACAATGACCAATGACCATAAACTATACTTAATGTTCTGACTGCAACTGCGCTAGGCCAAAGTGCCTTTGTTGAAATTAGTCGTCCAATCAATAGAGAGTTAGTTATTTATAAACCTGATAAATCGAACAAGCGCTAGAAAAAGAAAAAAGGAAAGAAGAGAGTTTATAGTCACCAATATGGGGGGGAGAAAAAGAAGAATCTAGTATCATTTTTTATGAACTGCAAAATTGCAAGCTCCCAATGAACTTGCAACTATTTAGGTTGAAAGCCCTTAAAAGATTCTTGAGCATCTACCTCGAGTGCAGGAGAGATTTGACTTCTGTTCGATCAAAAAACGGCTAGCGAGATCCATCTTCTGTCTACATTTGCGTGTTGTCAACTCCAATTGCAAGTTTTGGCTTTCAGTTTTGATATATGGAACTAGCATATGACTGGACCACAAACTTGCCATAACACGCTGCGAAATTTGAGACCATGAATTGGTTTTCTTACGCCAACAATTTAAGGAAAACGATGAACTGGAGGAAATCATTCAATCAATAATGTGAGAGTTGAAAAAGCAGAAAATCTGTCTATTAATCGGCATCAACGGCTACAAAGAAGGCACATGCAGACGCACAATGCACACATGCAAAGACGCCTTAGATCTTGCAGCTCATTAATGATGTAGATTTTTAAGAGTCACTAATCTATAGTATATAACTCCATTAGTTCCATAGGCACATTTCTAGGTGAAGCTTGGAATTTGGAAGGTGGTAGGAACCATACCTGCTATCCCAAGTAATTCTTGTTTCTCTATCCTTTTGGTCTGCTGTGTCCACAATTTGTCTCATTTTTCTTTCGATATGCACAATCTTCATCACAATTGCTTCCTTGTAGTACATTTTTGATATTCACGTTAGAAAATCATCACACCCTTGAAAAATAAAATCGTGAAAACACGAATGATCAATTGACATTTGATGCACCATATGAATGGTATGGTATGTTCTCATTTTTGTTTCCCACCTTTCAATTTATGTTTAGAATTTTTTTTCAGCCTATCAAGTGATCTTGGACCAAGAATCAAAGGTTTTGGATTCAATTATAACATTAAGTGAGTTTCACTAATTATATGCCAATATTCAGCCTACCATTTTTTTCAAAAAGTTTAATCTAGCCGGGGGTGGAATTTAAGAAGTGGGGATGGGGAATTTGCGCCCAAAAACTCTAACTCTGCAAGTTTCAATAGTAAACCATTAGGTCAAAGCCTCCTTGGCATTCAACTTACTTTGTGTGTATTATTAAATACTAGTGCTAAAGACACGTCGTGATGTGTGTGTAATTCAGATTTTTTTTTTGCCAATTAATTTTATATACAATTTTCATTAATAAAGCAAATTGTGATATTTCAACCTTTTCACCCATCAAATGATGGTTTTAGTAGTTACAATGCTTAGAGAGTTAGAGGCCGTCATTTTGCCATGATATGTTTAGATTAATTATGGTTAAAACAGTTCCATGTAGTTATTTTAGCAATTTGTGTTTAATTAGTAAAGTAATAAGTAATTTTAACGAGTGCAAAATTGAAAGTGTATAAAGTGACAAAAATATATTTACCCCAAATCCCCACCTCTCCCTTTATATATTATTGTATAGATAATTTATTTATAAAACTCAGGACCATTGTTGATATATATATATATATAGGGCCAGCTAGCAGTCATCTAAAAGTAATTGTCAATTCTAATTTGTGAAGCTTGCTCTAATTATTTGCACATGAACATAAAAAAGTCAATTTCAGACGAGATCTGGCATAGGCATCAAAATGGCAAATCGGCCATTTTATCAATAACACTTCTAGGTGCGTAAAAATTGGCAGGCAATTTTTAAGTTTGTCATACCTCCAAAAAGATGTCAATTTATACATTACGGTCAAAATTGTCTATTGTGAATTCTCTAAATAAAATCACACCTGAAAGTCTTACAGCGTTGTACAAAAACTAACGTAAAACGCTGACATACTAAATTCTAGAATTTGATTTCCTCACTTGCATACTCTGAGAATTTTCAATTCTTTTAATGTGTGCGGGGCATTGATACCTCTTTTGACCCTTTAAGTTCTTGTTTCCCCCCTATGAAGAGTACAGCTTTTACGGAAGAAATAAAATGGAGGTAAAATCTGCATCCAACCACTAATACGTTGAGTAGAGAGCAGACCACCAATTCCCAATAATTGTTTGATTTCTCTTTTCCTCTGGAACAACCATTGCTTTCAGAATTTGTCAAAAACAAACTCAAAAAAGTCCGTGAATATGAAATTCGCGTCTTGGACACGTAAATTAAGACAAAAAGATCGCAGAAGGAAGCATTTAGATTCAAATGAGGTAATCATAAGCTAATTTAAGCATATTACTGTCAACAGAGTGCCACATAATCGTTTTTTAAATTGTCAATTTTACTATGTGACTTGAAATGCCAAAATTTTTTTTTTGGACGGGCGTAGGGTTACAAACAAGTCGAGTAGTTGAGATTCGGTCTAATTGAGAATGAAGTATTTTTGAAATCAAGTTCGAGTTTGAACTCGAAACTCGACTTGATCAGCTCATACTTGGTATTGATTGAACTTAAGTTGAATTTTGATTCGAATTGCTCGTGAGCGACCTGACTCCGTAAACAGTTCTGGAAGGGAGTTTTAGCTATTAAGGTACTTATAAAATTCCACAAAGATAAGGTTATTCTAACTTGAGTTCAATGTCCCCATTTACAAGGTTGTCATTCTATCCAGTGAAAATGCACAATTTTTTACTTTTATTTAAAATTTCTTTCAATTAAATGAACTACTAGAATTTGGGATACGACCCTCTTAACCAAGGATATGACCCTCTTCTTCTTCTTTTTTTTTTTTATTTAAATGATCAATAATGATTTCCCATTTACCTCTCCTTAGTAATTTTAACCTGTGGCCTGTTAGTTGTAAGTGAAACATTTTACCAATTCAATTAGGTTGCGATATTGTCAGATATGGCCCTTATCATTATTCATTACCACCTTCTCTGCTCGGGAGAGAGGCAAAGATTTGAAGAGTTTGCTACTTCGCTAGCCTGGTTGCCGCCCAATTCTACAGTCATTACCTCCCGATTGATCCTTTTTCTTGGCTTCTTTGTTTCTTTTGAGTGCATGAGCTCACATATATACATGTATGGGTCTCGAGCATATTTTGAAGTTCCGAGTTCCAACCTTGCACTTATATTATTATTCTCTCATATGTGGTCACGTCAAGCATGTTATTTTGAGCCTCTTATGCGTTGATGGCCATCCACACCCGCTGGAAGAGGGGCAGGAACTGTTGCAGGAAGCAACTGTTCCTGATAGTTCACGGTCAAGATTTAGCAAAAAAAATTATACGGTCCAAATCTCATCTTGTATCTCGTTTTTTAATAACATGTGTGGGATTCACAAAATTTTGTTTAAAAATTACACGTTATTGAAAATAAGTTACCCTATGTACAAACAGAGTTACGTCATGTGCAAAATGCACAAAACTTTCAGAAGCAACCGTTCCTGCCCCGGTCCCCACCCGCTTCACTTGGAATGATGCAAGGATCATTTGAGCAGATGAATGTGACAGCCCACTGATGAATATTTCTGCAATTTCTGCATATTCTTCCTCCACTCCACTTTGGCAGCATTTGGCATGGGATGGCATGTCACATTTTTTTTTTTTAACCTTACTAAGCTTCTGAGATGGACTCAGATTGCCTTTTACCCCCAAAAAAAGAAAGAAAAACAAAAAGCGAGTGTAAAAAGTTTCAACTTTAAAGAATGTCAACGCTAATAGTTATGTTGGGCAAGTGCTTGCGGTTTCCGCATGCCTTAGATCCCCTTTTATAATTTTGCTTTGCTTTAACGTTTCTGAGAAATGGTCCTTATAGTCAATATTCTTGAGGAGGTTTATCTTCAAGCTTTATCTATTGGTCAATATCGTTTTTTCTACTTTTCCTTTTACAAGGGACCATTTTGCAATTTGCAATCGGACTGTGGAAACAAATACTCCTATATCGATTTTTTTTTTCAGTAGAAAGAGATTTCAAATCTTACAAGAAGATAAAAGAAAAGTACGAGAATTCAGAAATCAAACCAAGAACTTCACAGTCACGTGCCTAATATTCTCACCAACTTAAGAGAAGTACGAGAATTCAGAAATCAAACCAAGAACTTCACAGTCACATGCCTAATATTCTCGTCAACTTAGCTAGTGAGTTGTGGGGATTATAAATACGTCCAATTAGGTTTAAAATTTGGATTTTAGTTTAATAGACTATAGAATGCCCAGTTCCCAAAATGGTATTGGGCAACAAGTCCACTCCATGCCAAAACTCCTAAATCTTATTGATTTCTTTGTGTTTTTAATACTACAACCAGAATGGAAAGGAATACATCAAGCTTTTTTTTTTTAAATGAGCCCACATTTTATAGACATGGTCGTATCACTTTCATAATTGGTATAGGTCCACCCCACCTTGCTAAAAGAATAAGACATGGACTTTGGGGCTTCCTGAGTTCCGGGCCTAAATTGCACGGCAGCTGTTTGTTTTCCTGCAATCCTTTAGCAAGTCAAACAACCAAATCGAACGGGAAAAAATTTCACCACCAAATCAATTCAGTGATTTCTTGCCAATTTCTACTGAGCAACCAAAATGAAACTGAGATTTTCTACATTTATTCATATACCTTTGATGTCCCCATTCAATGTCCTTTGATTCTGTGAACATTTTCATGCATCGAATCAGAAGAAGATTTTTATTCGCAGATAAAGAAATTACTGATGTAAGAATTGGGCTTCTGCATAGAAATTTGAGGAGTGTGTGGTTTTGTGGAAGTCCATTATGTATAAAAAAGTCAGTAACAATGCTTCCACACTAACAAAAAAGAAAAAAAAAAAAGGAAAAACAAAGCATTATGTCAAATTCCATTTAGGAGAAGAACAAGTAAATTGTAACTTCCATTTAGGTCATTGACAGAGTAATATTATTGCTTGAAGAATTGATGGTTCTATTTTATTCATGTCGTACATCCTAGACAAAAAAAAAATGGCATACATCTTTATGATTTTATCGGAATGGCATACGCCTTAGCTTGTCTGTTTCTCTTTTGAAGAATTTGAACGTAGGAGAAGAGGTATATTTGCTTATCAATCATTATCTTCGTTTTGTTTGAGATGTTTTAGGGTTGTTCGTTAAAGATTATTCTAATAGGTGTTCAATAAGTACTCGTTAGCATACATAAATACTTTTCATGTGAAAGTATATAATCACAAATGCAATTGTTACACCCTTCGCATTTAAAATACTCATCCAAATTAACTACACTTTTAAAAAAAAAAAAATTAACCCTTATACCCTCCTGAAATGAGTGCCGAAATGGACATTCTTTAGCCAAAACATTTTTCAAAAAAGAAATAATTTGTATAAATTAGAATCCCTTGTATACTTAGGCCCTGTTTAATAACCAATTCTGTACTTAATTTTAATAGGTTCAGATTTTAACATTTACAGACATGCGTTTGATAGTTAAAAATAGAACATCTAAATTAACTAAGAGCCACTGAATTTTTTAGACAAAATTTATTTGAAAAATAAGAAGATAATCTATTCACTTATTATCACTTAATATGATATATATTCAAATGTATCACATTTAATACTTAACAATTCAGTAACATAATGAATTCAAATTTTAAATTCCAGCTTTTAGAATTCACCTTTATCAACACACTTTTCCGTTGATAGAAGAGTTCTACATGAACGAATGATTCGGGAAGTGTTCTCAATTAAAATTTGATTTCTCTGAAGAAATAGTAATACTACTGTGTACGACTTCGTTTGATATTTGACTTGATAAGTCCTCCACGTAACAGTTTGTGTTGAAATTTCTTTCCTGTCAAGCATTTTTCTCAACTCTCAAGTGCCGAAAATAACTAATCCCGAACATTGATTGACCATTGATTGACCAATAATTTGACAAAGATGTTTACTTTCTGCACGGGGGGTAGGACAATCTCGATTAGCTATCATGTTATCTTCACCTTATTGAACACGAAATTTAACAATTGAAATGTATCAACTCTAATCTTGTCTCGATTGCCAACAAATGAATATTGATACTTCAACACCACAATTCCTTTTAAAATTGTTTCTTGAATTACATCTTAGTAATGAGCTTTACCAAAATCAACTAATTCCTCTTGTAAATTCCTTTTTATAATAAGATAGACTTTCAATACCAACGAAATCTGCACTAACGACAGAAAATGTATTGAATGCGTCACAGATGCTATAAATTCGCACTAATTTCTCATGTAATCAATTGAATCACAACAAAAACAAAGAACAGAATCACTAATTATGACCAAGATCAAATTTTGTTGTGATGGTGTTCCAATAAAAGGATCAACCGTACGAGTTAAACTCTATAACCTCTACCAATTCAAACAAAACTTGTGCATGATTTAATTGTAGAATCCTTCAATTGGCAATCAAATATCGTCCAACATTCGATTTTTGGATGAATCTGTCAATGATCACAAAAGCAGGCCATGATCCCTGGACTTGCTTCCTAAGGCTCTAGCATGCCAATTTGATCGTGGAGCTCTAGCAAGTAATTTGATCTTGCAGATCTCCAACTCACGAACGCTTCGTCAACCCCTAAGATGGATCAAGTCTAAACCTATCGAAACAAAATTACTTTATTGAGATCAACTCAATAATAGTGTATTATTTGCTGAATGAATATGAGTTAATCCGTCAAGATCTCTTTCCACATCAAGGGTGTTTTTGTCTCATGCAGCGGCTCTGGCCCTGTCTACATCAGCCAGTCAAATGCTTTTCTTAATGGGATTATGGTAAACAACTCCACATAATTAAACTTCTTTGGCTCTATCTCAGAAGAATGCGGAAAAAAGAATAGCCAGAAAAGAAAAAAAAAATCTTTGGATCCAATAGGCCGTAACAACTGAAATCAAATTTTTGAATTTTTTTGCTCTTCGACCTGCTTCAAAATAGGGGGAAAAAAAAGTTTGTGCATTGAGGTTGGTGTTGCAAGAGTGTGTAGAAACACTAAAGAGTTGCTTTTGGACTAGTGTTTGTAGACAATTTAAGATTAAACGATAACAAGTATGCAAAATTAACCCTTTTCATTATTGACTCTTTAAAATGAAGGAATAACTGAGTGTGCAAAATCAAGCTTTTTCAATAATTTAATCACAACGAAGGTGATGGGGCAAATGGCCATTTGCAATGAGAGGGAAAGCCAGCCAAAGTTGTTAAATTCGCATACAAAACAACCTAAATTTGTTCTTTGGTCCTATCACCCACCCTACAGGTGAGGCTATAGAAAATGTGTTTGCATTTGTGAAAAGCCTTTGCCGCCTGCCCCCAAGAGCTGTCCATCCAAACTTGTGCTTGGATCTTCTGTTGTCCTTCCTCTCCAAAACTAGTTTAAATAGCAATCCCTGTACGCATTCGACTTCCATCCTCTCAAAAATTCAGATTTCAAGCATGTTTGAGATAGGGAGAGCAGTAATGAATCTTTGAAAATAGAACATAAGCAAGAAGGATGGAGGAGGAGGGTTTTCTAGTTTGCTTCTTCATTTGATGCTGCATTCTTTGCCACTGTAGGATCGCTGGTAAGTGGACATCTGTTTAGTCATTGACAATAATTTGTACACTTGTTTAGTTTCTGGACATTCTTGTATGGTTTAGCACCAAGTTTCTTGAGGTCATAGCTCCTAAAATGAAATGTCAATCTTAACTGTATTATTCAATTAAGTTCCAAGGGTACTAATTTTATATTACAATCATGAAAAGCATCAAGTATATATACCAATTTTTATTCATATTCAGAGAGCAATTGGTGTGCTAAACTAGATTCCTTTTGAACTGAGCAAGGCTTGATCAACAGCAATGTAAGACAGCTCCAGGAAATCATAAACATAGTCCCCATTTATTTTAAGCCATGAATAGGAGTCAAACTAGTTATCTATCTTGGATAGGAAGTCTAAACTACAACCGTTTATTGCTAGATAAGGTTTGAATACTTCAGTGCCTTTCAAGCCCAATAAGATTTTCATGTCAGATTCTGTGCATTGATCCTTCTTGGCCCGCACTTTCTCCTTTTCTAATTAGCTGAGTTGAATGGATAAGTAAAGGCTAAAGATGTAGGGACATCCTTCTTTGTACGTTTTTTCTTTTTCCTTCTTCTTTGTAAGTTTATGTATGGGTTGGCTGGCAAGTTGATTTAACACTTAAACTATGTTACTTAAGTAATAGCTTCAATTTGTAGTATGCATCTTCCAGTGTTAATGTGGTGACAAAACGTGCTGCCACGATGCAGAAAACAATGTTGAAGAAGGATATCAGCTAAATCAACATCATCCAAATAAATGCAGGCAGAAATGGTCTGCCTGGCTCCCTGGATGCCATCTAAGAAAAGCATTGTCAAGATTTCTTGACTCTTCCTAGTTGGCATCAGAGGAGTCAGGCAGGCCCTAATCTTTCTTATGGGCTGCAGGTTGGTTAATTTACTCCCTTTATTTTTGGTTCAAGGAAGTATATTCGTATAGTCATCCATAATCTTATCATACATCAAATTATGCTGTTAAATTGTTGTTTAGTATTTCGTTACCGGATGGATCTAACCCCTTGATGTGGCTTTAAGCAGGTGCAATCGAGTCGAATCGAATCGAGTTTTGATCTAATCGAGTCGAATCTCAATTTAGTTTTATGAAATTCGAACTCGAGTTTGAGATTAAAAAATTTTTAAAATTAATTATTTTATTTTTAAAAAATAAAATAAATTAATAATTTTTCTAGAACAAATAATAAAATATTAGAAATATATATTATTAAAATAATATATATAAATATAATCGAATTCGCTTGCGAATTAACGACGTTAAATATTTTTGAACTCGAGTTCGATTTGGTTTGATTGAACTTGTTTCGAGTACGATGTTGACTGAGTTCGGACTTGAACTACTGACAAGTTGCGAATTAACGAGTTAAGTATTTTTGAACTCGAGTTCGATTTGGTTAGATTGAACTTGTTTCGAATACGATGTTGACTGAGTTCGGACTTGAACTACTGACAAGTGGCGCGATTTGTTCCGTAGCCCTAAGCTTTAACTACAATATAACTTGCATAAACCATGTGCGACAAACTACCGTCTTGATTTCTGTGGTTGAGAAACGAAGTTTAATTCATCAAGGATCAGCTCATTGGAAAGTCAGAAACTCTCTTATTAATTCAATTACGCAAAGATATCTAATATGCTTCACCTTTCTGTCTGCAAAAACAAATCAAACTTACAAAACAAGGGAAACCAAAAGTGGTACTACACAGATATTAATTTGGATAGGGTTGTATTTTTTGAAATAATTATTGTACTATCTTTTGTGATTTGATATATGTGACGTGATTGTAAATATAAAAAAGTGAATTAAAAATATATTTATGACACAGAAGAAATGTCATTCGGCAAAATTGAGTTATCCAAACACTTGTTCCTAGGATCTCAAATACAACCATCGAATAAACAAAACAACTACTTGAAACAAGCCAAAATCTTTTTTTTTTTTTTTGAAGCATGAAACATGCCAAAATCTAGACCTAGGCAATAGCTCCAACTGGTTATTAGCACCAGAAAACAGAGTCCACCCCCTTTGGACCCAAGCATCTTCACTTCACCTTTATATGATTGAATTCTCATCATTATTCGAGTTCTCTAGCAGTCCATGACTAAAATTTAGCAGCACCCCTGAACTTCACTTTTCCTTGCATGACTGAGAAAAAGATCGGTAACCCTAAAATTCCCATATTTCTTGTGTCCTGCATTCTTACATGATGGTGCAGTTGGAGTCATCATAGGGGTCTCTAACGTGATAGACATGGTGAGGTACACTGCTGTAAACAGAAGGATGAGTGGACCAAACCACAGGTGGCTGTGTAGAACTGGGATCTTCCTTTTTATCACCATCTTTCTTCTCACCAACTGGGCTCACGGTCACAAGCTCTGCATACCCAACATTTTTTCTGAGCAAAGTTGCAAGCTTCACTGCATCAATCCCATCTCCAACAACCTCTATTTGATCCTTTTCCTTTCCCTGCAAAGCCGTAGATTCCACACCTGAAGATAAAGCAGAGGAATGATGATCAGAATCTGTATAAGAATCTCAGCCAAATTCTTTCTTAGAATCTCAAGAACTAAGGTAATGAATCAGTTTTATCACGTATTTTGCGGAATCTAATTCTTGAAAAATTGAACTTTCTTCTTTACCTGCGTGACCGACAACAGTTTTGAAGGCCTTCTTGCGGGACTTCTCATCATTCATAGAAAGTTTAATCACGACTTTTTGCTGCAGTTAACAAAATCAAGAAACCAAATTGCAATTAGTTAGCTACATATCTTTTGCCAGACAAGGCACAAGATTCAAGTTAAATAAATGAATCAGAGCATCACCTTCATTGCCCTTAATTCCGCAAGTAAAACGACTGAAAAAAATGAACAGCTCTAGCTGAGAAAAGAGACTGCAGAAGTCGTTTTCTTTCTGCCTTAGAATGGGTTATTCTGCGTGCTAGTCAACTGCCGCGCTCTACCTATTTATAGGACCCTTTGCTTGGATGATGTCAGCTTGAGAAGATACAAAGAAACATCACTAAATAAGATGACGCATAATGAGAATATCGTTGCCAACCATCCGCCTTTGGCATTAAAGATAGGTGAGTACAAAATCAAGGATTTAAAACTTTATCTTTCAATTATCATATTAAATGCTTTGCCTCAAAAAATTCAGATAAATGTATAGTGCATCTGTCTGATTCGATGGTGATTCAATCTCCTCCGAATTATCTTTGAACTTCTTCAGATCGTCCCTCTCCTAATATAAAATAGAATAGATTAAACAACAGTTATGTTTAAAAAAAAAAAAAAGGAAGAGGACAATATCGTGCGTTGACGGTCAATGACCAGTTCCATAGACCCAAAAGGCCATCTTCAGTGCTATCACCTAGAAGGTGGAACTTGGCACATTATGCACCAAGCAGCCGGAAACACGACTTGGTATTCCAGTGGGGCTGGTCTCATCAGAAACGCGTCCAGAATTTTGTGACGACTGAGTAAACCTTCCTTATTGAATAGAATTCGATGCTAGTTAAGTGTTGAAATTGGCTTTTACATTATAGAACTTGAGATATAGTAGTGAGTATTTGAGTAGTCAAGTTACTTGAACTCAAGTCAAACCGAATTAGGCGAATGGTCGGGTGGAAAACTAGGTTGCGATGGCAAATATATAGCAGGTTGTAAATCAATTTCAAACTCGCTGAAGAAGTGAAAATGAATTAAAAGACTATAGTGTTGGGCCAAGTATGATCATTTGTACTCGGCAGTAGGATGTGGAGAGTTGTTTCATAGCAAGAGCATGTCGTTTTCGAGGGGTTGGGACTCGATCAGAGTGAGCTGAGGAACCTTATGCCCAAAAGGAAAAAAAGGGGGGTTGGGGGTGGGGAGAGGATGCAGAAGAGGGCGCAATAGGTGAAAATTTGTTGAATCATCCAACAACAGAGATTCATAATATGAGTGAATAAGCGATAGTACTTTGTTCTTGTTTGGATTGTCATTTATTTTCAAAAAATTTTTACATTCTCCGTGAATACATTTTTCAATCACTTTTTATCTCATATACATCAAATCGTTACAATATCTTTTTTTTTTTTTGCAAAAATTTCAAAAAATAGCAGTCCAAATGGGCAGTTTTAATTTTTTTATACAAAAAATTTAAAATAAGATATACACGAAGGACCCTTAATTATCAGTTACCTGGTTTCTTTCTGAAGATTAGAGCCTAAAAAACAAAAAACAAAGAACACTTCAAAATTAATAAATGCTTTTGTTGGGGCCAATATTCAACAAAAGTTGCGTCATTTTTTTTGAAGCCAACGATAAGTTAAGTCCATTAGTTGGAAATTCTCACACCCTTGAGTAGCCTTCAACCTTGGCCGGGGTCCTCTCTCCTAAACGCGTCAACTTTGTGTGTGGAGTGTGAACGCGTGAAATTTAGGAGCAGTCCTCCAATTTTGACTTGCCGTAGGTTGAGTTGAGGAGGTCTTCCTCTGACACCTTTTTCAACATTAATGTCTTGAATGTTCTAGCCACAAAAGAACTATTGCAGAAAAAAAAAAAAAGCGAAACAATTGGAATAAACATGAGTTCAAGCTCAATCCCAGAAATTTGTCTAACAAGCAAACCGCAGGAAATTGAACCCAACAGCTTCTTAATCCAGGCACAGAAGGATCGATTTTGGCGAAGCTATATGATTATATCATGGTTTGGAAATATACGTACTGTTGACTACTTTGACTTAGGGAAAATTCAACACAAAAAAAAGGGGTAATCTCTCAAACACAAAAGGAGGAGTAAAAGAAAAGTCTTTTAGGTGTATTCCCGCACTAAAAATATTTGTCCATTTGAAGGCACTGTCTCACCTTTCATTGGAATCGAGATGAGATATGCCGGGAACCCTATATCTTTTTTTTTTTTTTTTCATTTAATCGTCGTCTCTATTTATTTCTATTCTATTCTAATCTAAATCATATAAGTACACTACATTTAGCCTGAATTTTTTAAAAAATCATATAATCTGACAATTGATAATAGCCACCGCTGCAAAAGCCGGTGGTTCGTGGGACTGTTTTCATTAGAATGTGAAATTTATAGGGTAGCCAAAAACCAACCGTACAGCTAGCCAGAATGGAGAGGCCCACCTCTTGGAAAAACGTATCCTTAATTAGATCTTCTTTGACTCGTCAAGAATTCCTTCCGTCTAAGACTCTGGGTTTGCTTGGACGGTAAATTATTTGTCCAAATTTATTTGCTGATATCATCATTATAATTTCTAATACATCTTTTTATATTTTCAATCATTTTTTATCTCATATATATCACAAAAAGTGCTACAGTAATTATTCTAAATAATATTTCAAATAACACCCTATCCAAACAAAATTTGAAAATTCAATTCTTCATTTAAATTTAAAAAATTCATATTTTAACATATTTCAGATGTATTTGATAATAAAAAATAAAATATTTGAATTAATTAAGTGATACTAAATTTTTAAAGTAAAACTTATTTTAAAAAATAAATGATAAACTATTCATTTATCATTGAATATAATATAATATAATTTCAAATGTATCAAATTTAATACTTAATAGTTCAACAATTCAACGGACTCAGGCTTTAGATTTTATATTTCAATTTTCAAATTTCAATTTTATCAAACGCATCCTAATACTTACTCTAATTATAGATCAACGTGGCTTGGTATCACAGAGTAGTACTAAACAGTACCAATAATTTTCCTCGTGATCATAAATCAGCGTGATGAAGACGGACTGCTCCTTCGTCTTTTACCAGAGCATCATATTCAATATAAAGTCTCTGAAAATTACCATTCTTTTGAGTCTTTTTTTTTCCCACTTGAATTCCAGTTTAATAAAAGAGTTCCAAGATTCCTCAAAAGATTTTGCGTGGTCCACTTAAGTCCCTTAATCACTGTTTGAGAATTGCACAATTATTTAGAAGAATCCAGAATGCGTGCATTGTCTAATGTGATGAAATTTAGAGCCAGCTGAGCTGATTGATTGATCAGTTTTGTCGTTGACGTAGTATTCATTACCATTTGCAGACGAGTGATTATCCTCGCAAACAATCTCCTTGGCTTCCATAAGTCGTTTCTTCTGGGATCGACAAAATGTGAACTTTGAGAGGTAATTAAATACCGAGGCATTTCCTTCTCAGGAATGGATAGGTCCACGTCGTGATCTTGTCCAAGGAAAAATCATGTATCCTCGGATCTTAAGTGCACATTTTACATTCAAATTTAAGATAACCCTTAGCGTAATAAACCACAGGACTGGTACATCAAAATGTGAAATTGACAGGGTGACCAAAAACAAAAAATATCAGGAATGGAAGAGGCCCACCTCATGAAATTTTCCATCGAAGGAAAAAAAGGCGTATCAAATAGATCTTGTTTTGAGTTGCCAAGAGGAGGCCAATTGGATAAGACTGAGGTCCTGTCACGGGTTGCTTTTGCTGTGCATTTATATAAAAAAAGGACTTTTTAAATATTAAAAATAATTTTAAAATGCTTGATAATTAAGATTTTTCGTAATTTAAGTAGTCTAATTTTTTGATAATTTAAAAACATTTTGTTAGATGTGATTCTTTACAACTTACGTAAGCCCTTACGGGTCTAATTCTAATAGATCAAATCAACTTCGTACGTAGCACTAATAATTTTCCATGCTATCACAAAGCAGCGTGGTCAAGACGGGAATACTCTTTCGTCTTTACCACAGCATAATTGTGAAGTCCACAGTCTCTGAAACCTTTTTTTTTTCGACGTTTTCCCTGTGAATTCTAGTTTAATAAGAGAAGTAGACTCGTTAGATGATTTTATACAGTCCACTGAGTTCCTTAGAGCACTCTCTGAGTATTTGATTGGCTGCATAATTCTTTAGAAGAATCAAGAATGCATGCATGTATAATGTGATGAATCTACCGCCCGGCCAATGATGATTGATCAGTTTTCTTGTGTACGCACCTACTTTTATATAAAGAGGGGGGATGATGGCGATTGCAGAGTTTTTTTTTTCTTTGGGGTATGAAAGATAATAATTATAGATTGAAGCAATATTGAGCATGACTTACAAGCCCCTAGCATCCTGTTCTAATAAATTACAAATGGCCATGGCATTGGTTTGTTCTAGCATCCTGTTCATTGATTTACTAGAACAAGGGTTTCAGAGTCGAGTTCTCTCGTTTATACAAAAAGAAAAAAAAATTAAAAAATATTTATCAGAACAGAGGGTCTATTTACTACGAGTTGTGATAATACTTACAAGAAAATGAAATTTAGCCGTGAGAATAGTCGAGATCGAATCGACTTTACCATTTGATCGTACACAAATTTCAATATTTTTTTTATACATATATACATTTCATTTTTTATGTACACTAATTCAATTTTATGATGTCCAATTATTTGTTTCATGAGGATTATACTCCATAAATGATTGACTGTTGAAATCACATAGACATCCATATAGTATAACGCTATTGACTGTTATCATGATTTTCTACACTTTGTCGCTACAACAAAGAGGGTGTGTGGCAGCCTAACTTTGCCATCGTCTTTAATGTCCTCACAAACAATCTCCTTGGCTTCCATGTATCGTCTCTTCTGGAATAGGGGCCAAACCTGTTCTTCCCTTCCATTAACAATTTCCTTCCTCACTTAATATCAACGAAGTACTTTAGCTAAACTTATGAAATATTATGCTAAATACTTGAAATAGCGCAGATAATGAATCCTTAGCGTCGTTACTATCATCCTCGTAAGGACTGAGTCATCAAGATGTGAACTTTGTAATCAAGGTCATTAGATACCAAAGCATTTAGTTATCAGCAAATGGATAGGTCCAGCTCGGATGATCTTTGTCCAAGGAAAACGCTCTGTTTGGATTAGCTATTTTTGGGGATGTTTTTGAAAAATTTTGTTGTAGCAGAGTTTTTAGAATATATTTTGAAATATTTTTAGAAAATATTTTGGGATATTTAAGAGTAGAAAAGTTTCTAGAATATATTTTGAGATATTTTTTAAAATTTTAAAAAAAATTTAAATTAATTTTTAGATTACCTTATAGAGTACTTTTTACAAATTTTTATTGTATTTGAAAAAACTAATTTTTGAAAAACTAATTTTTGAAAAACACCCAAAAAATAGGGGATCCAAACAGGATGGTCTGTTTTGACTTTTGAGTTGCCAAATTGCCGTTTGGCTAATTTCCATGTAGCTGCTACATCAACAAACATACTAAGAATATTCTATGCGACAGAGCAGCGTGGTGGAGACACACTAATTCATCTTTTACTATTAAAGAATAATATTCAACGTAAAGTGTTTGATTTTTCTTTTGACATTTTCACCGTGTGAATTGTAGTTTAGTGTAAAAAAAAAAAAGAGAGTGGATTTTTATAGCGAAGACCACCATGTTTCTACTTTCTGGTCTGTCTTTTGAGTCTTTCATTTAAGGCGTAAAATTGAACAGGAGAGTTCATTCATTCATGCACGTCAAAGTCAATGGCTCGCCAGTTCATTGATTGATAAGTTTTCTCGTTTGAGTATTTACTTTATGGCAATGGCAATGGCAATGGTTGTTAGAATGTCTATCTCCTCGTATCGTATGATCATCTTAGATCATATATTGAGAATAATAAGGGTCATTTCTTAAGAATCAAGTTAATACACAAGAAAAGGAAAATCAAGTCTTCTGGTCATACTCAAAATTGAATACTGTTTACCATCTGGGCACATATTAACCTACTCCGATTCTATGATATTCCTTATTGCACCAGTTATTTGCTTCATGAAAATTCTATGATATTCCTTGTTCGATAACGTTACGTGTCTATCCTATTTTGTTTTTTTTTTTTTTGGTACGAGAAAATGTGTGGAACAGCTGCTGCAACGTACCTTTGCCAAACTTTTAACCTGATGTGAAGAAAGATATATTTTTTTTTGGTCTTTAATGTTATCATCAAGTTTATAGTTTTGTTAGATATGTTGTATCATTTGATTTTCATATCTATATGATTTGATGTACTTAGTCCCTGTTTGATAACTCAATTCAGTACTTAAATTTAATGGATTTAGATTTTAACATATTCAGTCCGTTTGATAACAAAAAAATTGGACATCTGAATTAATTAAGTAACACTGAATTTTCCAGACAAAACTTGTTTCTAAAATTAAGTGATAAGCTATTCACCTATCACTGAATGTGATATGTACTCAAATGTATTTGATTTAATACTTAACAATTCAATAACTTAATAAATTCAGACTTTAAATTTCATATTTCAGACTTCAGTTTTATCAAACGCACCCTCAATGCCATTAGTGTAGACATTAGAATGAAAATTTTCATTCTTCATTGACAAAAAAAAAAAAAAAAAATTTAACCTAACAAAGGATCTCCTTCCCTTCCGTATAACAAATCAAATCGTTATGCTTGCGTGGTTGATTTATGAATTGGTTACGGTCAATTTTGTGGTTCAACTATCAAACTTTCCAATGAAGGAGATGCTGTCAAATATCAAATTTATGAGATGCTATGTACTTTTTCACCCCTCTTATGGGTCCAAAACTATTAATTCTTTGTGCTGCAAAATGTTAATTAAGTATAATCCCGCAGAGACAGAGAGAGGGGGCCCTGTATAGGACTATTCGATAATTGGAAGACCAAGACTTCAGGGATTTATTGCAGGCATAATAACGATTAGGACTAGTGATCGTGATTTGAGATTGTAGCTAAAGTCCTATAGTCTTGTAGTATCTTCTGTCCTGGCCCTGAGCAGTGAGTACCCCATGGGACAAGCCAAGACCTTTTCCCTCAACTTGGAATTGCTATAATTACGAGGGTCACGCTAATGAAATACTTTTCCAACCCTATCTTGACCACAGGTCCTTTTGGAAAATGAATGCATGTTATTTAATTTGTACTCTTCAAATTCAAATGAAATTCAATGGAAATTGTCATGAAATCTATTTTCCTTTTTCTTTTTTTTTTTGAGTTGAAAAAATGCGTCGCCCCCTCTAATGGGAAAGCGTCGACTGATTAATTAGCTGTAGTCATATGTATGACTATATATATATATATTATATAAGCGTCGAGACTGAGATTACAAAAATTGTTACCCCACTTTTTTTTAAAAAAATTTTTTTATTATAAAACTAGTCTAAGATTCTTTTTTTTTTCTTGAGTTGAAGGGGAGTGACAGGAATTGAAAAAATGCGCCGCCCACTCTAATGGGAAAGCGTCGACTGATTAATTAGCCGTAGTCATATGTATGAGAATATATATATATATATTTTATTTTTTTATTATAAAAACTAGTCTAAGATTAATTAGACTAATAATCGATCCCTTAGAAACAAAGAAGAAAATCAAAATCATGAAGGGTGGCGTCAGCTATTTTCATATGTGATGCCACTGATAATGTAAGCATATGAGGTCTAAGTGACGAAATACGGAGCTTAAGAAATCATATTCTGCGGTTCATTGATTCTAGGGAAAAGAATCAGTAAAAGATTAAATAAAGCTCTGATCACCTGTTTCTTTTCCTAGAATCAATGAACCTTGCAATACAATTCTTTTATTCTTTGTATTTCGTCACTTAAGATCTTATATGCTTACATGATCAGTGGCATCAGAAGTAATATAGGTGAGGGGAAGAGAAAGGAGGAAGAGGAAGGAAGGACGGGGAGGAGAGAGGAGGGAGGATTTGGTGATCGGTGGTTGTGGGTGGTGTTATTTTTAATTTTCAGAAACTATTAAAAAAGTTTTAAATTTTAAAAATACTTCAAAATACACCTTTAAGCCTATCCTCAAAACACCATAAACACATCTAACGGTTTAGGGTAAAATTTTTTTTGCATATTCCGCTTAAGTAAAATTTTTTTAAAATACCCAGTAATAAACCTGCATTATACAATGGCTCTCCTTGTAGGGCCCTCCCTCCTTAATTTCTCCCTTCCATGCATGATTTCTACCAAGCAACGAATCTTTCTTGAAAATTATTTTCTTTTATTTTACCTCAAAGTAGAACAAAACAACAACATTCTTTTTATTTATTATGTTTTTGTTACAGGACGCACATACATATTTCTAATCTCTCTCATGCAAATTGAGAAAACCACATATATAAACATTCTAGTACAAGTAATTGCATATTCAAGTCTATCAAAATCTTGATCTATTGGCACTCACATGATGCTGCAATTGCACCCGGGGTTATCTGCAAGCTCAACAACATGGAAACTAGGAACACCACCATAAACATGATCAGTTGTGGTCCTCAACTTTTTCACTTTCTTTCTTTTCACTATATGATGAATCAACACTCACAATATTAGCAATTCCCAAATGCCTTCGGAGCAACATAGCCAACTTCACAGGATCAAAATCATCTCCTGAAACCACAAGCTGGTTCTTCTCCTCCCCATCTAAAGCTATCGACACAACTCCTACATAAAAACACGCTTTCAAAGAGCATGCCTAAAGATTTTACGCCACAAGTTTTACGTTGTTACATGTACCGAAAAATGTATTTAGAAACGAGACAGATGAGAAAAATGGGCTATATATTTCTGTAATTAAATGACCTGGGGTTCGTGCTACGATTTGCATGGCCTTGATTTTTGTTTTTTGGCTGCTGAGGGCTTCAGCTGGTTCCAGAGTAACTCACAGGGCATCATAGCTTTCATTACCTGGATTAACATGTCCACGGCTTTGGGGCGAGACTTCTCTCCATGCATGGACACTTTAATTACCACTTTCTGCCGCAAAAGAATGATTAGTGTTGTAATAGTAATAAGGAAAATACACAGGAAGTCGGGAAGAATATTTCTTGAATATCATAAATTTGACACCTTCATCCTGTACTTTTGGGGTGGTGCAAATAAGGTACGTAACAGAATGTGCAGATTGCAGGTGATCCTCCTTTGTGATACTTCTGGGATCTGACAAGTTTGGATGCTACAAAGCATTAATACTAGCTATACTACTCTATTTATAACATGGATGCTTGTTGGAACCTATCATATCTGACAATAAAGTGTTTGGAAGCAGGAATTTTGATGTCTGACTATTCAATCGTGCCAATTTTTTTTTTTTTCACTTGGCTGGCTACTAAGGTATTAATTGTCAGTCATCAGTCAAGTTGGACAATGAGAGGCACAACTCATTCAATGATACTGAATTAATTTATTTATATGGTTAGTCTCAGCCCAAATGTTTAAAATTAATGCTCAAAATTTTGAAATAATCGTGTGGTTTCTAATATTAAAATGATAGGATTTATCACCATTTTTCATCCCCAAGGCAACACCTCCAAAATGGCGGCTGATGTGTATTTATTTCCTTGCGCATCTTAGAGAGCTACTATTACTTTATATTTTTGTTCCATTTTCTTATTTTCTCCTGAAATAAATAAATGCAAATTGACAAAAAAAAAAAAGAGGAAAATGTGGATTGCTGATCACTGTTGGATGTCCAAGGGTGATGAAGCAGGAAAGAAGTGGTCGATATGATTGGTTGGGTTTTGTGGACGGAGACAGCAATATAAATATATATATATAATCACAGAGGGGGAAGGGAAAAAAATAAAAAGCTACATTGAAAATGAAATTAAAAAATAAAAAGGAGGAAATAAGAATATAATGTTTAGCTTCCTAGCATACATCTTGACGTGGTATTCCAAGCGTATAGACCGACAATGACATTGACTCATTAACCATTGAGGTGATATGAATTCTTGACCGTTTGAGTTTGTTTTCTTGGTACAAAGGAAGAACGAGAAGAATCAAAATCCATTATCAAACAATTTGCAGAGACTTCAGAGATCAAAAGAAAAGAGGAGAAGATGAGTCTAAAAGAAAATTTTGTGCTGCAAGTGTATGTATTCCTTGTCAAGGCAAGGCTTGCGGAAATTGTGGTCGAGTGCTTGAGAGGCTATGATGGTAAATTAAATTATCCATATATACTTTTGTTACTGAGTGCTCACAATTTTTTATTTTTTTTTTGGGGTTTTGTTTTTATTAACATGGGTAACAATGCGTACGTGTTGAAGGAATTGAGGCGGATTCAGAAATCAGGAAACCACTGTTAAAAAGGAGAAACCGCTGATCCCCCACAAAAGTGGCAAAAGGGCTCGTTGAGAAAAGGTGGCAAAAATGTGTTAAGTTGATCTTCTCCACTCTCGGGCAAAGGACAAGAAAGAAGAAAAAGAAAGAAGAGGAAGAAGAGGTTTATATTATATTGCTAATACCACAAACAAATTTTACTTATCCCCACATTTTGTATTCATCAGTTAGACTTAGAATGTTATCCTTTGTTCAGTCGCAAATACCACAAGACCACACTCCTGTCAAATTTTGGCGCATCCAGGAAGCCTAATGAGGACCACACTTGCAACAGATAAGATTCTTCTTGTTGTTCTGAAAGAAGTATATGTGCTAAGGCGGACAGCGGAGAGAGCTCTTAGAGTTGTTTCCGCCCGCTACTGTCAGATAGATACAGGGTATGAGTCTTGACAGAAAGAATGTGAGGATGGATGAGAGAGTAAATAAATAAATAAAGATGTACATATGCTAAACCAAAATGTATAAAGCTTCGTTTGAATTGAGAGATCTAAGGATGATTTGAAATCCTCCCAAATGCAATGTTTTAAAACTCGGACCGTTAATTGAACCGGTGAGGTGTTCGGATCAAGATTCAATCGATCGGACCGGTTCAACCCTGGTTCAATGAATTTTTTTAAAAATAATTTATATAAATATATATGCACATAATAAGACATGCATTGGACTAATTTAAGACTTTATATGATGAAAAATTTAATATTTTCAAAGAAGTTGGATTTTCACAAATAAAAATTTTAAATTATAAGTTGAAACAAATAAATTTCATCTCAATTTTAATTGGATTTACCAAAAAAATAATGTTAAATCCAACTAAAAAATAGCGCAATATTTTGAAATTATACAGAATTCATGTCTATGAGAATTAGACATTGTGAGTTTAAATTTTAATTCAAGTTTTTTATATTAGACATTGCAACTTAAAAAAAAAAAAGAAGTTTTGAGTTTGGAAGAGGTCAAGAAAATAGAAAATAAAAATACAAACTTGATAAGAGGCAAAAAATGAGAAGAAAATGAGTGAATGTGGCATTTAATAATTAGTTTTTAGGGTTAAGGAAAACATATTCTTTCTAAAATTTTTTTTTTTCAATTTAATAGACAAAAACAAAAAAACCGCTGGTTCGTACGGTTCGCATGGATCGAACGGTTCAATCCGATTTTTTAAGTATAATCAACCAAAAGCATGAACCGGACCGGAGCCAAGGCCGGTTCGCGGTCCGGCTGGTCCCGTCCGTTTTTAAAACACTGCCCAAATGTGAGAGGGAGATGAAGGAATAGTTTTCTAAAGTGACTAATTTTTTTTTTTTTTTTTTTTTTGTCAACACTAGAGGGAGGGGGATCTAAATAGGTCAAGGGAAATCCGGTGAATCACCACTGGTCCTAACGGGTGTTTATGTATCCGTTGGTGAAATTTTTTAGGAAATCCTGAATTTTAGAATGTATGCCAAGGGAAGAAGAGCCTTAAAGCTCTTTTGGTTTCTGAAGTGACTTAATCGAATAGTGGTTAATGGTTCTACCGTAAAACTCGTTAATATATGTATTCAAAGAAGAAGAAAATGTGTGTACTCAATATCACTGGTCCACAATAGCAAAGCCTAGAGTTGTGGTTCAACATCATAAATTCATAATTGGGCTCTACCTTAGAATACCGTGTTGAAGTCTAACCCATCGAATATCCAGCATAACCAGAATCAGCTGGCACGGCCCAGCCCTCCTCCTCCTCCCTTCTTCTTTTTTTTTTTTTTTTTCAGATCCTTATTTACAAAAATAAACATATTAATTTTCTTTCATTAGCAAGTCAAGATATACATATATATATATATATATTAAATTCTAAATCGTTTGCAATGTATTAAGTCATTCCAATTCACATAGATAAATCGATTAATCTTTTTATAATTATGAATGTCAGTATACACACCGGCAAATCAGGATGTATGATATATATCATATATGTGCAAAAATTGAGGCTTAATGTTAAATTAAATTAAATTGTTATAGATTCATATTCTTTACTATATATGCTGTTAGGGCAAAAAGAAAATAATCTAAATTCATATCCATGACTTCATTATCATTTTGTTGCAACAACTCAAGTCAATTAGATGGAACAATAATCAGTTAACTATAACGTATGTGATTAGGCTTTTCATCCCTCTCATTCTCTCTTGCCAAAATTTGAAGCCTCTATAAATTCAAACCAAAACAAAAATCAAATTATAAGATATAAATTCTTACTATAAAACAAGGTCACATGAGTATCTTTCAGTGCAATTCAATTTGCAATATTAATGCGGTCGAATAAAAAATTTGCAACTTTCAATGGATAGATAATCCAACACTCACAAACAACAACAGCACAACAAAATCATCTTCATCACAACAATTTTTTTTAAACACTGAAATTAATAAAGATTCAGCAGAATGACGTCTCATTGCATATAGAGGTAAAGAGAGACTGTTAGCATGAACTGTAAAGTTATGAACTTTTTGTTAGTTTTTTCCTTATTAGAATATAAAGACAGGAATGAGTGGTTTTGGAAATCTGGTCAATCACATGATTCAACTAAACCTCACATCATTACATCTGATTAGGTTGGTATACTGATAACATCACATAGATCACCAAATTAGCTATGTGAAAAAAAAAAAAAAAATCATTTTTGCATAGTGCAAAACAACGTAGGATGGATGGACGGATGGATGGAAGTGGGGGAAACGTGGTAGGTGCAGCAGAAGGAAAAGAAACTTAGCTGTTGAAAAGGGGAAGAAAGATCCCACAATAGGTACACATAAAATTGACACTGATGAGAATAGTTAGGTAGCTACCAACCAAGCAAGCTAGCTAAAAATCAAGGCCTCCATTAATCTTCACCATTTTAAAAATCCAGGTTCTGCGGTCTGCTTCGCTTCTCAAAATTGTAGGACAGAACAGAGCCTTAATCTCCACAGGCTACTAAAGGTAAGCTAAATGATTCTGATTATTTCAAGAAATGGTTTTTATTATGAATTGCGCAGAATCTAAGAGAATTAGTGTTCTTGAATTTATTTGCTGTTGTTGGATGATGAACTTTGAAGCTACAATGTCTTCTTTCTACTTTTCTTGTCCTTGTTTTGTTTGGGCTGCAGTATAAATTTGATCTGTTTCGGATAATATGTTTGATATTTTGTTTAAGTTTCTTCATGGTTTATGCTGCCTTTTTCCTAAATGTTTCCTTTTTTATTCTTTATTGCAATTGTAGCTCTTCTTGCTTTGAGAGGCTTTTTCTAGATAGCTGAGGGATAATTTAGATGGCTCAACAAGTAAACAGCCAAGATGAAGAGGTAGTTTATTTTTTTTCTTCCCTCCATATTTAAGTCTGTAACGGAGAATTTTAATTAGTAATATGATTTTATCAATAATGATCAGGTCGTTCTTGCTGAAGAAATAAGCCATGTGAGATTGATCACCTTGAACAGGCCTCGCCAATTGAATGTGATTTCATCGAGGGTGGTAAGTTGGATGCTTCTTGATTGCTAGTAGTATGATTTCTGAATTGTTACATTGCCTTTTCTAATTGAGGGTCATTCAAATTCTCTTGCTTTAGGTGTCTTTACTTGCTCAATACTTGGAAAAGTGGGAAAAAGATGACAATGCAGAACTCATACTGATTAAGGCAAGTATTATCTTTCAAAATGTTGACTCTCTACTATCATAGTCTATTTAGCAAAATGTTGCCTCAAGGAGAATTTGATAAAATAAATATAGGGCTGAAAGACTTGAAGTTAAGGAGTTTTGCTGAAAAGAAACTGCATAAAACTGTTTGTGTACACAGGGTGTTGGCCGTGCCTTTTCTGCTGGTGGGGATTTGAGAATGTTTTATGACGGCAGGACCTCGAGTAATCATTTTCTGCTGATACTGTAATGCTTGCAAGATTGTATTTTCACTTTCAAGTTAACTTAGCATCAGTATTTCTCTTTTTCAATTGTCAGGGGATTCGTGTCTTGAAGTGGTCTACAGGATGTATTGGCTTTGCTACCACATTCACACTTATAAGAAAACACAGGTTGCTTTAATTTCATGGAGCATTTGTTGGCAAGAAGTTATTGTTCTGGAAGAATCTGTGAAGCCCACATTTTGGCATTTCCAATCCTGCTTGTGGATATTTTTGGCAGGTTGCTCTTGTTCAAGGAATTTCCATGGGGGGAGGTGCATCCTTGATGGTCCCGTTGAAGTTTTCCGTGGTCACAGAAAAAGCTGTTAGTATCAAATGTGATTCATAGATACTTTGCTGATCATTTGGCTGTAGGAAGCTCTATTCCTTCTCTCTATTTCATTCTCTTTCTTTCCATGATGAGTTTTGAGCATGTTTATTACAGGTTTTTGCCACTCCAGAAGCAAGTATTGGGTTTCACACTGATTGTGGGTTTTCGTACATGCTTTCACGTCTCCCTGGGCATCTAGGTAAGGTTCAACTAGACCAGATTTTATTACATATTATGTATCCAATAGTTGAAGTGTTTTTCCTTCTGCATGTGTCGTGAGAACAATAAGGTCAACTTCAACTTTCTAAGTGGAACTTCATATCCAGGGGAATACTTGGCCCTAACAGGGGCAAGGCTGAGTGGTAAAGAGTTGATTGCTGCTGGATTGGCTACGCATTTTGTCCCCTCCGAGGTACATCGCAAATTTTAATATTGTTTTAGGTCCTTTAGTCCTGTGTCAGATTGAGTAGTTGAAGGAGCATGTTCCTGGGAAATCTTTTTTCTGATTGTAAAAGCATCAAGCTTCCTCATCACAACATTCCTTTTAGTTCCTTGAGTGCTACATAATAGTAATTTAAGGGCTCATATAGCGACTAAGCGGGGGGTTGATTAGGAAAACGGGATATATCCCCTCAGTTGTTTGGAGGGGGAGAGGAAAAAGAAGTTGAGGGAGAGAGGATCTATGGTCAGGAAGTCAAGGGAAAGAGGAACTGTTATCAGTCCATCTTAGTGTCTTATCCCATATGTGACATTATTAATCGAAAAGAAAAGGAAGACACTATAAACCAGAGATTATTATTATCTTAGACAATAGACATTCTTTGCTAAATACCAGATTGGCTCTATTGCTTATCAAATCCTTATCCATCATCTGTTAGAATCCCTCAAATGCCATATTTCAATGGATAAGACACATTGTTAGTTGCATCAGATTTTTCCAGTAAGTTAGAATATCAAATGTTGACTATGTTTAAGCCATGTTCTGCATCCAGAAACTGCCTGAACTGGAGAAACGCCTGGTGAGCTTAAATAATGGTGCAGAGACTGCCGTCAAATCTACCATTGAAGAATTTTCCACTGATGTTCAGATTGATGAAGAAAGTGTCTTGAACAAGTAAGTCATCTCAGCTTACTGCATTACTATTTCTGAAATGTTCACAGGATTAATCTTGTTTGGTTTACTTGCAGACAAAAAATGATAGATGATTGTTTTTCTAAGGATTCTGTGGAGGAGATCATAAAATCCCTTGTAAGAGATAATATTCATGATTCAAAAAAGTCTTGCATGTTATAAAATTACAGGACCTAATGTGCATAGTCAATCTCAGGAAGCTGAGGCTAGCAAAGAAGGAAATGGTTGGATTGGTCCAGTGCTTAAAGGATTAAAGAGATCATCTCCAACAGGATTAAAGATAACATTGAGATCAGTAATGGAATTCCCTAGAATCTCCTCTTTCAGCAGTTGATATTAATCTGAACTGGTGGATAGTTGTACAAATATATAACATACTTAGAAGTACCAAAAATTTGAACAGCAGTTTTTCTTGGTGAGAGCTTGAGTGATCCTTTCTCATACTCTTTATACATCCATTTCTCTTCATGCTTGATTTCTTTCTCTTATCTGTTTTGATCTTTTTGTGTGTGCTTGATGTGGGATGGTCATTGCAGTGGGAGTTGCATCTCATTCTTCTCTTTGCATTTCCCTGCTTGCTAAATCAACTGTCTGAAAGTAAATTTCTTTTCAGTTTTTAATGTTTGTGAAAGATTGAAATTTTAACTCTAGTTATCCTACTGAGCGCATGTAATTTAGAAGTTAAGAAAACAGGTTTTGTTTCAGAGAATATAACGGAGTACATTTTTCACAAAAATGTGTTTGAATATTCGACTTTTATATCCCCCTGTGTAGCAGTGATGGATTTTGTCTTTTTCAAAGTCATCTTTGAAGCTTGAATACACTTGTTGCAAAATAAAAACATGATTATTATCATGTCAGTGCGAGACTTCATATGGCTCGTGTAACTATCAAAGTTCTTAGTTCAGTTCTTATAGATTTCGTGGAATTCTCCATATTCAACACCAGAAATTGAACACATGAATAACGTTTTGCTGCTTGAGTTATAAGTTGTACAGCTTTGTCTGAAGCTTCTACTATGTGATAGTTTTCATATTGCAATTTCTCAATTTTGCTGTATCCTCTCTGCTCTAAAATCGGTACTAAACAATTTCTAGATCCGAGAAGGAAGGAAACAGTCACTGCCTGAATGCCTGAAAAAAGAGTTTCGTCTCACTATGAACATTCTTCGTACGGCAATATCCGGTGATGTTTATGAGGTAATATCTTGCTACTTCAGTTTTATAGTGCAACAACAGAGAGTGATGTGTTGCTTTGTACCTCTGAAGTCTACTCTCTTTTCTTCTAAAGGGTATCAGAGCTCTTACAATTGACAAGGATAACTCTCCAAAAGTATGCTTCCTCTCTCTCTCTCTCTCTCACACACACACACACACACGCACACACACATTCTTGACTGTTCCAATGCAACCATCTTTTACCCTTTTCCCCCCCTCTGTGGCATCTGTGTTACAAGAACTCTTGCTGTATCAAAATGAGAATGCTGACCAAGATATTGCTGCCATGCCTTCCTCAAATAACAGTGGGATCCTTCAACTTTTGATAGAGTGGATGATGAGAAAGTCAATGTTGTATTCCAACCATTTGAAGAAGATTTGGAGCTCAAGATTCCAGAAAGAGAAGATTGCAGGTTTGTTTTGCATGCCTTCGACCCTGAAGCTAGTGCTTGCAGCTAATAACTTGGTGCTGCTAGTTTCTGTTATTATTTTCATCGTTGCATTTTAATCTGATTCACAGGTGGGAAGGAAAATACGAGAATTCAGTTTATGCAGTTCCAAAGTGAGCGATGAACCAAAGTTTTTGGCTACCATCTGAAATAGCCTCAACTGTCCGAGCCACATAGCATACTTTTCCCTGTTTCCACACATTTATGAGCGCTGGTATTTTGCCTTGCTCTTCCAGGGTTTCTAGCTCAAAAACTGTATTCGTCTAAACTACTGCAATAACATGAGACATAAAATGCATTCTCTTACATAAACGAGCACCAGATTGTATCAGACATAAAACTCATCCTCTTACATGAAGGAGCATCAGATTTTATCAGTTTATAGGGTTGATTAGCAACAATATCAAGTCATTGAAAAGGTTTATTCCAACCTTTTTCTAGTGAGGTCAGCTGAGCCTTGAACCAGGGCCCAAGACAGTAGAACCGGATCCTCCCAGGATGTTGAGACTTGCATCTTTACAATTTCATAGAGAGAGGTGCTGTTCGTTGCATCTTTACGATTTCATATTAAATGCCATGGGAAAACGGGGGAGGATGAAGTACCCATTTGAAAGGTTATACCACAGAGAGCGTTGGCATCATAAGCTGCTCATTTCTGATTTAGCAGATGAAGTCAACGAATGAGTAAATTACAGAACGGATGAATAAATTGCAAAATAACAGAAGCTTTACAATAACACGTATACATAACTAAAAGCCACACTGAGCCGTTGCAAACCATATTATACCGTTCATGTTTGTATTTTGTTTACAAACTGATGTTTAACATTACATGGGCAAAAACTATGCATCAAAGCGAGAGCTGCCCGCTGCCCGCAGTGAAGCTAAACCAATTGGTTTGTACGTGTTCTTTCATAGACTGCAATAGCTTAAAAGAAGAAGATACAAGGGCAGCAATCAGGTTCTTTGACAGGGTCACAGGAACAAGCAAGCAGCCTGTCACATGCTCGCTCTGGAAGCTTCATAACATTAACCATGATATCAACATATTAACAAACGCCATCACTCAGCTCCATAATTCCAAAATCAATGAAGAGGTGAAATGCCAGAGCCGAAAGAGCAAAACTAAGAAACCCCCTGGAAGGACAACCGATCTCGAAGGGTATCAAATATTGATGAAGCTGCTGCATTCTGCGAGAAGGTCAATTTCAATCGACCTAGTAATTCATTATCCTTAGCCTGAGATGCAGCATCAGCAGCTTCCTTTGCCATTCCAATTCGAGCATAAGCCTGCTCATGGATGTCAAAATTTTTTATTAATTGTTGAAAACGATGCATCATGGCAAAACAAAACAAATGCCTCCCCTTATGAGTATCTCTGTCTTTTCTTCTTTGTTTGAAATCATTTTTCAAACCAGCTACCAACATTAAACGGTGATTTGACTTTTAGTAAGTGGTATACCATTTCCACATTTGATAGAGCAACTAAAAAAGAAAATAAAATGTATACTATATGGAAAAACATATGTAATGGACACATCATGCAGTCACACTGAATATAAATCCCAGCCATGCTTACCTCAGCTCTCTCCCTAGGATCAGACAGCTTTGGTATGTATTTAAGAGCTTCACCTTTCTCATCAGCATCAACACATGCCTCCACAAATGGTCGATAGCCTACAAATGGAAGGAAATGGAGGGGATGAGGCAGTTGATCAAATTAAAGGAATATCATATGCCACCGCATATACTTCAAGACAACAAAGTCAAAAAAGGTATTGTAAATGCTTCTGGACACACGTTTTCAGCTTACCAATGGGTGGTCTTTTCTCCTTTGAGAATTTCTCCAGAGCATCCCAATCCCTGATTGTTGCCAAAGCAAATACTTTAAGCCAATACCAACGCTTCTCCGAAACCTAAATCATTTTACACAAGTTTCATAATCACAATGTCCAGATTGAGAAAGTGCATGATAACTAACATGGCAGTCCATGAGAAAGGAAGAGATGTATCATCCCAACATCTTCCTTCACGTGTAATCTTATCCAATTAATAGAAGGAAATGAAAATACAAACATTTTCAGACCTTAAATTCTGTTTTAACTTTCAGAGCAGCCCGATGATTTCCCAGTACAATACATGTTCGAATTGTATCACTGATGCTTGAATCCACAAAAATAGGCTGCTTTGTGGTGACCTCCAACTCTTGTTGCATCCTGCAGTTAATACACATCGAGCATTACCTTCCAAAGAGCAGAAGAAATCAAAATATATTTTTCAAATCAAAAGAAAAAAATATACAGCTTTATGGTCCACAGGACAAGAGGACTTTGTTTGGTAGCCTCCTAGTACAAAATGTCATGTGTGTCTAACAGCAGCAAAAGAAGTTTTTATCTAAAGCTAATATGCTAATTGACGTATGCAATGCAAGCATCATCTCTGGTGTCACTCTCATAATAAAGCAACTAACAGCGCAATGTGGCAATAACCTCAAACTTGAAGCTTCATATCGATTAACAAGAGTTTGGCAGAGGAAGTCAAAAAATGATCATATTCTAATGTGCTGGATGAAATGTCACCTCAACAACTTTGCATGCTCTTCAGCTGCCTTTGACTCAAAAACATGTTCCTTGGTTTCAGAGAAAAGTTTCTGCACATTCTCAATGAGCTTAATCCGAGGACCCTGAAGGGGAGATCCCTTGCTTGCCATTGGGTTCTTTGCCAATTCCCATGACTCTTTCCACATTAGAAAAGCCGCATCCTAGAAAAATGATATAACCTTGAACTGTTGTATCACCTTTGAAGGAAGGAATATAACCTCAATTACTGAGGCAACAAAACGCAGAAAACTATCATTTATACATCAACAAGAAGCAGTAAAAGCTGGATGCTTCAACAATTTAAATCAATTTTATATTACACCCCAACAATGAAAAATCTCATGTAATTCATGTTTTGATACAAAATTTCCCACACATCATAACAGCCTCCATGGAATTGCAGCTGCTAAGTTACTAAAATAGTTTCTCTCTCACTAAATATTGGAGATACAAATGAAATGTCAGCCAGTGGTTGACAAACAAAATTTTATTTATAATCCAACCATGAGTTCAAGCATCATTAAACAGGAAGAGTCACAATTGGTGACAGCTCCCAACTGAACCTAGTTGACATAACATACAACAACGCTATAGAATTATTTCTTACATTATAGGTAACATTTGCACAAAAATTATTTGCCTGCATCACAAACACGTTTTCCAAGACACCCTTTTATCTTTCCAACCACCTTTTCATCTCACATGCATCACATCACAAAAAGTTCTACAGTAATTATTCCAAATAAGACTTCAAATACACTCCTATCCAAACACATATTATTTTAATTCTGAAAAGAATGAAAACTAACCCCTGATAGTAAGCTAATCTAAACTAACCTGAATTTCTCCAGTAGATATGAAAAAATTCTTCAGGAATTCATGCTTATAGCACCTGAAGAACAAAAAGATGCCAGTATTACTACAACTTTGACACCATAGAAAAGAAAAGAATTTCATGTATTATGTCAACTATAAATTTGAAGCAGCAGAAAGAGGACAAAACAAAACTAAACCCACTGAACACACATACCTTGCATAGCATATGAATAAATCACGTGCCAGTGACCTGCCATATATTGTTCTATGAAACTCCATAGTTGGTCCCTGGAACATTAGCAGCAAAGGGACAAACAAAATGTCATCACCTGATGGATATTCTTTGTTTGACAAGTTAGTACTCCTCAATAATAAGATAAACATTTATTGAGGGATAAAATACTACTCTTAAAGTAATCAAGCACCTTCTGCCAGATATGAAACAGGACAAGATAAACAAGATCAGTATCTCCACTTTCAGTTGCCTTGGCTAGAGCAGTAACTTCTTCTCCGATCCTAAGCAACAGAGGAACCTAACCAAGCATCATACAGAACAAAAAGCACAGCAGTCATCTAGAAACCGCAAGGCACATTGAAGATACCAACATGGTAAAAAAAAATAGCAAGCATACTTCACAAAAGAACTGTACAAGGAAAATACAAAGGAACCTGCTTGGAGGAACAAGGTTCGTGTTCAACTAGCATGGCGGCTAATTTCCTGCGGCCACTCTTATCAGCATGGGCAGCTACTGCCGCATAAGATATACCTTTGCACAACTTCAACTGCAATTGCCAAACAATTGATTAAGCCACACATTATGAGCAGAAAAGATTGTAGAAATTACTAAATCTGAACAAAGACCTTATCGAGCAAGATTTGAAGGAGATCAGCATCGGGGATTGCCAATGAAGAAGTTATTTTGTTACACGCCCAATGCATGATGACGACTTCCTGCAGAAAAACCCAAAAGAGTAAGCAGGACAAAGCCTAGTATGGAATCATATGCTACGTGAAAGGAAAAATAACCCATATAAAGAATTAAAATAAAAGTGTATTTGGAGCAGTGGCGGATTTACACTGGGGGCCCGTAATTCCTATGATACCTATAAAAATTTGATATAATTTCCACTGTGCTTCCTGGAGTTTTGTGTATCTATTGGTTTATAGGCTCCCACTGCCCTCCTTAAATTTCTATAATACCTATAAAAATTTGATGTAATTTCAAGTGTGCCCCCTGAAGTTGTGTATCTATTGATTTATATGCTTTTAAAGTTGTCTTTGATTTTAGTTACAGCTACCGTAGAAAGAGTTTTTTCAATAATGAATATAGTAAAGAATCGGTTACAAAATAAAATGAAAGACACTTGGATGAATAACTGTTTAGTTGCTTATATTAAGAAAAATATACTTCGTGAAGTTCAAAATGAAAAGGTTGTAAACCATTATCAAAATATGAAAATTCGTCATGAGCAATTGTAAATGATTTAGTTTGCTTTTGAAATAAAATTATTATTGCATTAATAATTTTGAGTTTGTTTTTTGATACTTTTCATGAAATATATGCATCATTTGTAGTTGTTGGTGAATATTTTTTTCCTTAAAAAATTAAAAAAAGAGTAGGTAAAAAAATTTTAGAGTTGCTTTTGCCCCCACTGAAAATTTTTCTGGCTCTGCCCCTGATTTGGAGCAGTTGTAGTTTTATAATTTAGCACAAACAGACAGTTGAAGTAGACCATTCTATCTATCCTTTCTTGTTTGTGATCATTCTATCTAAAGCCGTTTCTGCAAGCTTGACAAAAACTATTTTCATTTCATAATCAAGATCAAATAATGAATATGAGAAGAAATATTCAAAAATGAAGTGTTGAGGGTAATAGGAAGGGTGAAAAAAAGAAGTCAACGTATCACACCAAGTACAACTTCACTATCTTAAACCCAACAAAACATCCACCCTCAACACAAATCAGATCGGAAGACTTTGAGGCCAAACAGTGACCAAGTACTATTAACCTACAAAATGAATCATGACATTGAATGGGCTCTTAACGAAGAAAAGTTAGTGCACTGAAAATCCAATAAACTGCAGAAGAATATACCCTACAGGCTCCTATTAATTCCTGCACATGATGCAAATGAAAGAATGAAAAGATATCATTGAGTTCAAAAAATAAAAGAGAATAAACACACGATAGATTACTAACATGTGAAAAGAACAAAAAAATAGTATAGTTGTATACTGTCATCACATACAGAACACAGACTTGGCTTGGATGAAATAAGTTTACCAATAGATTCGCCCTTTTCACCTTACAGGAAAAAGTCAAATGCAAAATACTGATAACAGAAACAACATCATAACTTACTTGATTCATCCCTAAATATTCTGATATCCGAAAAGCTATAAGGTGCTGATGAGCATTAATCAGGCGTCCAATCAGAACTGATGGTGTAAGCAACTGATAGGAGACAGAGAAAAACAACTTGATAGCCTTCAATAATTATAGAAAATAGTTAAAAATTCCAAAAAAAATTAACATGTGAAGCAAGAAGGACCTTATACTGTTGAATACTGAGTGGAATCCCGAAATCAGGGTGGCGTACAGCATTCAGAACTCGTAAAGTTCTAGATGTATCACGGATGCGATTGCGCTGAAATTGGCTGCCAAAGCCAACTGGTTATCATTATCAAGACAAGAATCAGAAAAACAATTTTCTTCCAGCAGCATGGAAAGGAGATCCAACTGAAAGTTTTGTGGCACGGGTGAAAGAAAGAAACAACTCCATTTTATCCTTCATTTCTCTAGCTTGCTGAGTACCAAATATGAATATAAATGCATTTATTTATTAATTTCAATCTCAGAATGAGAAACGTCAGGTTGGAAAATATCAAGCAAAGTAGCAGCAAGTTTTGTATACACTTGTTGCATGTCATCATAGCCTCTATCTATTTTTACACTGTTTGCATATCTAGTGGAACTGAATGGAATAATCCAATATTTCTTGTTTCAAGGCATTAAACAATCCAATTTTTTATCTCCCTTTCCATGTAAAAGGGACTGTAATGAAGGGGTGTAAGTCTAGTTATTAGATTTAAAAAATGCATGAACCATATGATGTGAAGCAACATAAAGTATTCAAACGTGGACATAGAAACATTGGTTTTTCTCAGTCAATGATATAGAACACCTTAACAATATGCAAATTTTTTAATATTTGACTGGGGTGTAGAAAAACAAAGAAGAGCACCTGAGTAAACAATCAAAGAAAAACTTAAGAGTCTTAATTAAGAAGAGATGTCATCTGCTAGTATTGAAAATATTAAGGGTAAGACACAAAACATTACCCACAGCCTGACGCTTAATCATCCATATATACCATAGATACAGCAAAGGCATGAGGGCATTGGTGTTATCATTTATGTCACTTTTCAGATTTCCATTTATACATCATTGATTGTTATTTACAACAAAAAGACCAACAGAAAACCATGAACTTATGGTAACTTCCAATAACTTCCACACCTTGCTAATTTCTAATACATTTTTCTTTTAGTATGCACATATTGGTTTGTGTCTTTCCCACTAGCTTATATAATTGATTGTATTAAAGTACATACAGTTTTCATACATAAGACAAATAGAAAGAAGATAATTTGAATAGCTCATCCATGTGAAGCATTAAATTAAAGACGACAATCTCAAGCCTAAACCCAATTTTCTCATCACAGATGACATTTGATGTTCACATACTGCAATAAGATTATAACCACTGACCTGCAAAAGGCTTGGCCATAGCTTGCAGATCTGAGTAACGCTCGTTGTTGTGAAATATCAAATTCATGACTTGCAGCATCTATACAAGCTTCAACAGCCCCAGGCAACGAAGAGCGAATAAGTCTCAAATTTTCATCTGCCTGGAAGAAAATTTCATTGTTGAGATTTCTTTTTATAGATAACAAAATTATACTGTTACAATACCATTGTATTACATTCTTGCACTGGAACATCTGATGAACACATATTGCTGGAAGATTTAGCACAAAACTGAGAAAACAACGCTCTCATGATGCAAGGACATGGAAAATACTGTGTGCATTCATGAAGAGAAGACATTTAGCTGTACAAGTCTCTGAAAATTGTTTAATAAACTAACAAGGCATTTACAAAGAAGCAACAGCACTCTAAGACACGTGTATAATAAAATATTCTATCCATGTATAGAACACAAAACAGATCGACTTCTAGTCTTCTACTGCCGTAACAATACCATTTCCAATTTATGGAGCATTTGCGGTGTGTCTAGGCTCTACTTACTAAAAGAACATTATCCGAAAATTGCTAACTATAGTGAAAGTAAGCAAAGGCAGAGAAATTGGAAGAGGAGACCAGCAGGAAAACTATGAAACAACTGAAGCAGGGTACCAAAGTAGCCTCGTTTCTTCTTTATCCTCAAAAGCAGACGCCTTGATAATCAGTGGTAGGGTAGTTGCCATTTAATGATCAATTCTCGATTAGTAAGCAGTTTAAGCCACTTAGCAATAGGTGCCTTTGCAGAAAATGATTTCACAAAACATTATTCTTGAAGCGGCTCCTAGGAAAACACCACATAGCTGGATAACTTCCCAGATGAAGGAGGATCAAATTACAGTCTAATCACCAAAACCATGCATATAAACAAAAGGGTTGAAAAAACTCTTCTTTTCCATTAGAACGTTTTCTTTCTTCAATGATGCGTATGATACTCAAAATTAGATATACAAACAGGAAAGGTGATCCAGCTACGTTCCTCACATATTTCCCTGTTTACCTGACAGCAAACAGATCCTTAAAACAAACCTACTACTGTAAAATCTTTTCAGCCTTATATATCTAGAACACATGAACACACGTTGAGAAACTCTGACAAAGGAGACCCATGTTGGCTCACCTTAGCACTTCTGCGGTCAAAGTGATCCAAGGCATCATATAATAAAGCAGCAGGCTGTGTACTACCGATTTGAAAAATGGATACAGTAGAATCCGGAACACGTTGCAGGAACTCCAAATTAGTATTCGAAAGTATCCTCACACCATCACATTCCGGAATAAGCACAATCGGTTCATCATAAAGGTAGCGAACTGGATCTCCATAAGGACCAACCATCAAAAGCATATCATCCCAGTAAAGCAACACGCTATCCATTCCACACCAAGCTAACTGCTCAGGAGGCAATGCTGACTACAAACAACAAAAAATATTTCCAATTCAACATTTTTCCGATCGAACGTTTAATTGGCAATACAGGGGAAAAAAAAAACAAATAATCATGTAAGCAGCAGGCTAGACAGCCTTACCTCACAAGTGTACTCGAAAATAATGTTGGAAAAATCCGAGGAGAGTACAAGAAGTCTTCCATCATGAGTGAAGGAAGCTATAAGCTTTCCATTTCTGGAAACCACCATTTTCTGAATTGGCCCAATTTCGGCGCCAGTCTGCTGCACCCATCTTCCTCTACAACCATCACAGAATCCGAAACCCCTAACAAAACCTCCACATTTCCCGACATCGTATATTGTGGCTCGATCACGGCCATACACAACGGCATATCTTCCAAACCCGTATCCGCAAGCCTTATCGGGCTCGGATTATTAAAATCGGGTATGCAGTAGAGCTCGACGGCTTCATTGATGCATACGACGCCGTTTCCCCAGAAACGCACTCCACAATGCTGTGTTTTTAATCCGTCTTGACCAAGGGATAGGGTCTTGATGAGCTCAGCGTGGAAGGAGTAGCAATAAACGGTGCCATCTTGGGTTATGCAAATTAATTTTAAGTCGTCGGACCACGCCATGCCAATTAACCGTCCGCCGGCGTTTCTCCAGACAGTTTCGGAGATCTGGACGCCGGCAGAGTTGAAGATACGGAGTTTCCGGAGGGCGGATTCGGAGTAGAGCTGGACGATTTTGGCGTCGTCGCGGATAGCTGCGATAGGACCGCCGAAGGGTGCGCAGGCGACCTTGTTCCGCGTGAGGTCCACATGCTTCCATTGCATTTGGTACAGTTCGGGTTTCCGGTAGTAAGCGGTTGTAGAGGAGCTGCCATTCCGCCGCCACTGAGACTGCGGCCATGATTGCGGTGGTTACCAGTGGCCGGCGATCAGTCAAGGTCGGAAATTTAGTAGATGTGATCGCTGAGAAATTTGATAGACTGGAGAGTGCTGTAGGAAAGAGAAGGACAAAAAAAACAGGAAAAGAAAGTTCAAGAAAAATCGGGGGTGCTAAAAGAATATAGTAAAACTACTGGTTGGGGAGTAAAATTTGTCTTAATTTTGTCCTCGAGGAAGGAAAAGAATGTACTGCATAAAATTCCTTGAGCCGAAGTTCCCCTGAATTGGACCAATTGGCAATGGCCCATGGGTGCATTTGTTTCATTTTTTTTTTGAATTTTTGTTCACATGATATATGTAAAATAAAAAAAGTACTTAAAAATAAAAAAGTGATTAAAAATAAATTTTTAAATAATATACCAACAACTGATTTATAAATTCAACAAAAAAAATTTCATGTTTGAAGGCATTATTTTTATTTAAAAAAAGAAGGTATTATTTTTGGTCTGGAATTGCTGTTCCTCTTAAGATTTATCTGAAAAACATTTTTAATACATATAAAATGAGAAAAAAAGAAAAAGTTAGCTAAACACGTTCGTCAAAGTAATGTTTGAATTGTAGTTTTCATAGAAAAATTTTAAATTTTTCGTGAATATATTTTTCAATTAATCGTTTACTTCACAATATAATCAAATCGGTATAACAATTTTTTTTCAAAAATCCAAAGAAAGTGGTGGTGGGATCGAATTTAACAGATCCACTTCTTGCAAAAGATGAAATTATTAGTTCATGTGTGTGGTCTAAACTCTAAACCCATGCGCTGCTGCTTCCGACCCTTACATTAGGGCTGGCAATCAGCGTCTAATCCAGGTTGGCGGGTCGGATCCTGACCCGACCTGCAAAAAATTTGTTGACCCGAACCCGACCCGTCAACCCGTGACGGGTCAGCATATCTGACCCGAACCCGAAGTTCAGGTTGGCGGGTCAAACGGGTTGACCCGAAACAACCTGAAATTTAATTCTCATTTACTGATTACCGGCTATAATTTTTAATAGAATCAATTCCAAACTAAAATTAAGACATCAAAAAGAGTAAAAATAATGTAATACATCATCTATCCAAATATAATAATTTCAACTTCACACAAGTTAAATTAAATTCATTTAGGATTAAGTAATTAATGCCTTTGAAAAAAAAAGAATAACTTAGTTTAGTTAGATAAAATAATTTTTATGTTTATTAAATTATTTTTAATTAATAAACGGGTCATATCGGGGTCATATCAGGTCACCCACGGGTTAATCCGAAATTGACCTTGTTTTCTTTTCGGGTTCATCGGGTTCGACCCGATTCTGACCCGAATCTCCAAAACCTCAACCCAAACCCATTAATTTCGTGTTAGGTTCGTGTCGTGTTTTCGAGTCGTGTCGGAAATTGCCACCCCCTACCTTACATGACACTACTCCAAAAGTTGCTTCGCATGTTCCTCCAATTTGGTCAAGATCACACTCCTCTTCCTACATATTACCACATTTTTGCATCTTGGTTTTGTTTGCCTACATTTTGTAGTTGTAATCCGATAGTTTGTTCAAATACATTTTGCAGTCATAGTAAGAAAGCTAGTTTGATGTGGTTTAATTTACATCAAAATATGAGTCCTTAGTCGTCTAGCGCAAATGTGTCGGGTGGTAGAAAAAGAGAATATGAATAATGCTAATCAGCTTTGGGCACCAAAGACTTTTTGATAGTGCTTAACAATTTGGCATCAAACATTTTGTGGGCGCCATTGAAAAAGGCAAAAACAAAGAAAAAAGGAAAAGGCTTATTTGAATAATTGATGTGTATAGTCACCATGCAGACGAGAAAACATCAATCAATTGACAGTTAACAAGAGCAACAAGCAAGGGTTTAACCAAAAAGGCCCAAGTTTGTTCATGCATGGTCCTGTTTCTGTCATCATGATTAGCTATTACAATCATTATTTGTTGTTACTGTTATTATTACCACTGCTAATTTCTAGTCTCATCATTCTTTTCAGTCTTCACCAACCATCACGAGCTCGTTGCTATAGAGGAACTGAAGGGTAAATTTCAAAACTGTTGCACCATTTTCTAATATAAGACATTCAAGGAAACTGGTTCCTCCCTGTAATGCTGCTGAATCACTTCGATGGAGACAATTCACTCCTCAGGTACGTCGTTGGATTGTATAAACCATGCATTGGAAGATCAATTAGTACATTTGTTGGATCTGGATCACGTGAAACATAAAGGCAAACAGATACATCAACAACGTAGGTCAAATTGTTCATCAATGGCATCCAAGAATCAAATCCACGTGCTTGATAATGGAGGTCACCCTCCCAAGAAAAAGTTGCAAAGAGCTAAATCATCATGCTCAACCATTCTCTTCATGCTCTCTGTGCTTTAGTAGCCATAGCCTTTCTTGGCCATGTACCTTTTCAAGATGGGGTGCTGTGTCAAATCAATTTCAGTAACCTGATCAGTTGATTACGAATACATGATATGCAAAGTCGTAAAGAACCACTTAATGATTCTAAAATGGTACTTCTTACCTATTTATGAGCTGTAAATCTAACTTAAATACCTCTATAGTTATCCATTTATGGCGGTTATAATGATTTAAGTACAGAACTTTAGATTAGCTTATTTACTGGTGTCTTTGAACTGCGAGATGCCCCGGAAGTAATCATATTATGCCACTGATTTAAAGTACAGCAGAAACAATCTAATCTGCACTGCATCAACATTTATGCCTGATTGTGCCATAAAGCCTCTCCGGCATTATCGACTTCCACAACAGAACTTCAAGAAAAGAAACATAAAATAGGATACAAATCAGAAACTGGGAGCAAGTTTATGAAAATGTGTTGATTTTCAAGAAAAGTTGTCTGTCTAATTTGGAAGATATTTGGTCAAAAGTAGTGTTCATTCCAGCAGAGGCCTAAAATCCCACAAAGGGATAGTATACACATCCCAAGTCTGTTCGAGCATTAAGGAAGACAAAAAGTTTAACACCTTCTGTAGTGATCTCTGGACGTTGGACGCGTAAAGGATAATATTTTGTATTACTTTCTGTCGACCACTGAGTCATCTTCTTTTCAGTTTTGATATATCCATTGACATTCTTCTACTTTGTAATCAAATATTCTTCCCATCAAATGAAAAAGCCTGTTAAAGTGGTCCCACCAGGTTGAAACAACAGCCAATGTCCAAACAACCATTTCTTGCTTCTTTGGCTATAAAAAAGTCTTGCCGGTGGATTTCAGAAGGAATGTGCATAAAATAGTTTATTCACAGAGGTCCAGCTTTAGCTTCTTTAGACAGAAAGAGGAGATGCTCCTCGGAAAAGATTAATGCTCAACTTCCCCTAATGTTCTATATACAACAGCAAATAAACTAGTTATCATAAAGATGGGCATTGCAGTGGTGGAAAAGGCAATGTAGTTGAGCCTGCCTAGGAGAATGTATGTATTTAAGAGGATAAGTTCTGTGGCCGCTGCTCTCTCTATAATTCCAAGAGTCAAGATTAAATTGCAGCTTTTACTGGTAATTTGAAGCCTCAAAACACAAGACAAGCAATATTGGTCCTTGAAGAGTTTGATCATGCTTTACAACCAGAGGAGCTTGCCCCTGGCTGTTTCTTACTCAACTTCCATTATTGTGTGCTCGTCCATTGTCCATGTAAAAACAGGCAATACTCATTCAAGCGGCAAAAACAAAACACAGGTAATTCATTTTCATGCATGGCATATCAGATGTTCTAATTCTAGCTTTGAATTCATTAATTTTTAGATCATTTCGATCAGGAATTCATGTATAAAGTAATCCTTTTTTGAAGAATTTACAGTACAACTTTTCCTATCAATTAGATGACTGCTACACTATCATCTGAGATTGCGATCCAACGGATTTTCTGTTATGGGCTTCCATGGGTTTCTTGGTGCCTGTTGGAATACTTGTAATGAGGAAGTCAAACAGAGAGGAATGTGGAAGACGGCTAAAAATCTTACTCTACATTCATGGTGTTTTACAGGCAAGTCAAAGTTGGTTGTTTTCAGTTACAGTTAACTTTTGATTGCCATTCTTCACTTCAATATTAACTGCTATCCTCCAGATAATTGCATGACAACTATAATTAGCATGTTAAACATTGTCTGCTAGAAAATTTTCTTGGTCAGATTGATTGTCTCCACATTCAGCTGTTCATAATGGTTCAAGAAAAAGGAGTAATGATTCCCATGTTGCAAATAATTAATCTTACCCACCGTCTGTTGATAATAATTACTTAGTTCATATTTCTTAATCCGGAAAGATGTTTTTTGTTATTCATAATGGATACTTGGAGACGAAGAAAAGGCAATTATGAAAATTCTGTTGTTTAAAAAGCCATAAAGAACTTTTTAGGTTTCTTAATTGGCATAAGCTGTAATACACACGTATACACAGCACACAGTTAATACACTAAGTTAATAAAACGTTAGCATGTTTATGTTGTTCCAGATCAATAGACCCAGGTTATTCATACAATGGTATGAATTACAAGATATCCTTCATCATCATCTAACAGAGAATACTTCTGTTCTGCAGATACTGTCAGTTCTCCTTTTGACAGCTGGAGCAATAATGTCCTTTATAAACTTTGAGAACGCTTTCAACAATGATCATCAAAGGTTGGGATTAGCACTTTACGGTCTTGTCTGGCTGCAAATGTTGGTTGTTATAATACGACCACATAGGTAAAGCATGTGATATGTCCACCATAGAAATTATATATTTTTTTTCCAGAAATGCAATTGATTAGGGACATTTAGTTTCTGACTGAATTTACCATGTTTTTCTTCAGAGGCAGCAACGCAAGGAGTGGATGGTTTTTTGTTCACTGGTTACTAGGGACTGCAGTTTCTGTGCTGGGAGTCATCAATATTTACACTGGTTTACAAGCTTATGGTAAGAAAACTTCAAGAAGTGCACGAATCTGGACCATTCTTTTCACAGTGGAAATCTGTCTTATCGCCTTACTCTATCTTTTCCAAGAAAAATGGGAGTACATTCAGAAACAGGGAGTAATTTTAGGCAATGAGCCTGTGCAACCTACTGAACAAGAGATTTCACCAACACATAAGCAGAAGGAAACAGCAGAAGAGCCTTGTTGACAGAAGAATCTAGGAAAAAGCTTACTTCTACTGACATGGGATTTCTTTCTAACCATTCTTCATTTTGAACTCCAGTGTGATAGCTTGACGCCACTAGAAAAGTGGAGTATTCGTTGGTTTGCACTTTATACATCTAAGGTGTCATTTGCTCCTTCATTTTATGCGGCCAGACTTCCAATATCATGTATTTCCCACAAACATGTACACTTCGGTTGCAAAACAAGGAACAGTTTGATATATGAGTGTAGTTAGATTACTATAGCACATTCAATCTTAGATGACCAGTGGATTACACAGCAGACTGACGTAAGATGCCAAGTAATCGCAGCTATGCGATTCGATGCTTTTGGCAAACAACTTAACAATCAAGACAAGCATCTTACACGAGAACTTATATGCACCAGTACATTATCACCCTAAAAACCAAGTTCAGACCTTTATGGAAACTATAATTACAAAGGAAGAAACAGAGGAAGGAAGGAAAAAGATCAGGACGAACCAAGTGCCAATCAGTTTTAGATACTGCTACGACTAAAAAATGGTGCAACAACACAAATATTCTTTTCATATTGTACTCATCTGCAATTACAATCTGGATAAGCCATACATTTAAGTACACGTAGACAATTGAGCCATGAAGATGTACGATGCCAAAGATTCATGTGTAAAGACAATCATCTATTCTTGCAGAGGTTGTACTCATCTGCAATTACAATCTGGATAAGCCATATATTTAAGTACACGTAGACAATTGAGCCATGAAGATGTAAGATGCCAAAGATTCATGTGTAAAGCCAATCATCTATTCTTGTAGAGGTTTAGAATTAGGACACAAGTGTTTTGGTGAATGCCTATTATAACAGAAGATCTTTCAGAACATTTTGCAGCATTGCCTACTTCATCATGCTAGTGTTGAAGAGTGTGATTTTCAACATACCATACATTTATATGTCATGGAAAAGCTGGACATAGCCAGTTGCTACAGCAATTCCTAAGATAATAACAGGTGGAAGGATTACAAATGCTCCAATTGTAGCAAAGAAAACTGAATCATTCCTCTGAGATACTTCATCCAGGTAAGCCTGTCTTTTGATGTTCCTCTTCTGTGAAATAGTTAAGAACTTTGGGCTAACCTTTTTCAGATTTTTTCCAAGTGGAACGATAAAATCGTCATCTCTCTCTCCAACCAAATTAGCAAGCTGATCCCGAATCGTTAGTCCAGGGTAGCTCCCATCACTCTCATAACCTACAGTAAATGTCGTTACAGATGTAAAATGTAATGTAGTAGTGTTCAATAATCTATGTTCATGTTTCTGGAGTTGAGATTGTAATTTGAGTTGAAGTACCATCAACAGGTGAGCCACCAGTGAGTTGCTCCAAGAGATCCAGTTGCATCCGAGTAGAAGAGGACCCTTTGAGAAAAGTGGAAGTAATCAGTCAGCTAAACTATGTCAATCAATAGTTAAACAAAAAACTAGAGCTTTCTTGTGTAACAAAAATGGACTGGAATATGCAGCAGCTCAGGCTCGTTAATCAGGAAGCAACATTTCCCAGTCAAAATAATGAAGAGGCTTCTTAATAAAAGAAAGAAAGAAAAAAAAACACACACACACACACACAAAATATAACAAACTGGCTTACTTCAAAGTGGCAACAAAATTGCCAAGAAACAAGAAAATTGCAGTCATGAGATGGACATATTTCCTAGTTCATTTAGATTAGTTGAAAGAAATGTAAAGAAAAAACATTCAAGAACAACAGAATGTACCAGAAACAGCAGGACGGTCCTCCTCTGCAACTCCACCACCTGTTTTTTCAGATACAGCAGCTATGGCAGAAGAAGGTGAAGGAGATGAACACAAAAAGGGCTTATATTTTGGAACAATAATTGAATTGGGTTTTTGGTACAAAGGAACAGTGCTGAAGTTTAAAGCCATGGAAGAAATGGAAGCCTTCTTCTTGAGGTTGATTGTGGAAGGTTATTTGAGTTGCCATCGTTATTGCCTCAAGTTTCTCAAGAAATTTAGAAAGTTCGCTAATTTTTTGGTGCCTCAATTTAAAATGCAGTTGGAAATAGCTGCTCCACAAATATTTCGTTCGGGCCCCAGTTGACACTGGTGGTCTTAGTTCCACTCTTCCAGTATCTGGGGGTGGACGGAACAGAACACAAGCGATATTGAAAGCGTGTTGATAGTTTTGCTGATGGGTCCACGTTTTCTCTTGGACTATTTCGGAAATCTGTTGAAATGCTTCTTGCCTGATTTTTCCTAATTCTAGAGGTGGAAAAGAAAAACTAATACTAATTAAACTTCATATTCTTTTTATGCCCTTTGGTTTTTGTGTTTTGCTTTTATCTCTCATTTTTTCCAACGAGGAAGAAAGGGTAATTTTCTTTTCTCTTTCTCTCTTCTTTTTTTAACAAAAAAGGTGTTAAGAAGTCACAAATTGACCGGATGTCAATCCAAGCTAGTAGATTAAAATTAATAGAATTTAATTGTGTTCAATATTTTGGACATAATTGCTAGTGATTATAGGACACCCATAACATAGATTTTCTTGAATTTGCAAATTTCGTTGACATACATTGCTTGATAAACATTTTATGCTACTCAGACATTGACATTTTTGCCTCTTTTTTTTTTTTTCCTTTTTAGTAGGGACATGGTGAGATTTAAAAAAGTACAGAGAAAGAAGGGAAAATGAATTCAAAAATTTTGATTCCTTCACCATTTGATTATCTTATAATGTCATTTTTTTTTATTTTTCGTATTTTGAATTTGAGTAGAATATTGTACATGTTACATTGAAAAATAGTCACAATGGAATGTCCTAAAAAAAAGCACATTTAACAACTCCCATTAATTAGATAATTGTTAATGGTTAATGGTTGTGTTTTTTTTTTTTCAAAATTGAAATGGCATTTTAATATTAGTTATGCATATGCTTGAATTTTTATTGAAACTGCATAATAACAAAACACAAATTATAGGACAAAATTTAAATCTTAATCTAAATCCCACTCTAATAAAAAACCAAACACAAGGATCCTCAATCTACATAATAATAGATATCAGTCAGTCTGTTTCTAAAAACTAACCTCTCATCCATTTTCTTCTTCCTCCAATTTTTCCAAAAACATGGTACTTTTTTTTTTTTGGGAAAAAACTCCAAAAATATGCTCCTAATCTATTTCCTTTGTTTTTTTTCCTTTTTTTTTTTAATTTTAAGAGAAGGCATAAATCATTAAGAAATCCAACGTAAATCCCAGATGCCACCTGCGTATGGGAAATGTACCAGGATACTATACGAAGCAAAAGACCGCGTGGACACAATGCAACTTGCCAATTGCCAGCAACATCCCAAAAGGAATATGACCGTTGGAGTTCCGTTTTCTTCTCAGGCGTTGTTTTTGACCTTTTTTTTCCCCATATATCTCTCTCATAATTAATCATCACTCCTCAACGCCATTACTACACTAACCTGCATCTTAAATCCTCATTAATTCCTTAGAATCCAATTCCCCGTTGTCAAAAAAGCTAACTTTCCTATCATCCCGTCACTTCTGCCCACTCTTTTCTCACTTTATTTGTCTGGGTTTTTTCTGAGGTCACTGAAAAAATAGATAGAAATCCTTAGGTGGGGTGATAAAGAAAGAAAAACTCAGAGAAAAGTTAAAGCAAGAAGAATAAGAATAAAAGCAGAAAATAGTGGGTTCTCGTTGTGGGAATTGTTCTTTTCTGTGGGGTTTTTGTGGAGTGAATATATAAAGATTTGAACTTTGGTGATGGCACAGTTGGGGGAAGACGAGATTTTGAAGAGTACAGGTGGTGGTGGTAGTGAGGGAGGAGAGAAAGTAGTTTTGATGGAGAATAAAGAAGAGGGTCATCATCCTTATGCTTTTCATGTCTCTGGACCTAGAAATGTTTCTTCACCAAACTGGAGGGACCTCATCAGTTCCAGTTGGTTAGTGCCTCAAAACTTTTTCAGCACATTTACTCGGATCTTTCAGATTCCTTTGTGGGTTTGTGAAATTTATTACAGTCACTACTTACTTTCTGAAGATTTTGTCCCTTTTTTTGTTGAGGTTGGTTTTGGTTTGATCTAAAGTCTGCAGGATTTTGATTTATGTATTTCTGATCTCCTAGAATTGTGAGACGTAGATTATCAAAGACGTGAACATATCCTTGGTAATATGAGGAGAATTGTCTACAATTGTGGCTTTTGAGTTCTTCGTATTTACAGGCAATTTGATTCTATGTGGTTACTGGCATTTGAATGGCCTATATATAGCTTCGAAAGAGTGAGGATACGACATATTCAAGGCCACATTTTTGGTTCAACATGTTTGGAAACAATATTTGTAGTTCTTTGGTGATGGCTAGTTTATTTCTTTCTTGAAACTCTGTATACTGACTCTTCAACTTGATTACGTGTTTAGTCTAATCTTAGTATCACAAAAGCCATAAGTTTCGTTTCAACTATGATCAAAAGAGGAAAAACAAAAAAAGATTTCAGCTAGGTTCCTAAACTCCTTTGACAACATCTGGTTTGTCAAATGGTACACTTGAGATATGGTTCTTTGATAGGCATTTTTTTTTTTTTAATAATTTTCTAAACTTTGTCTCCTCGGCTTCCTTAATGAAAAGGTTGCTTGTGAGAATTAAGGTGGTAAGCATAATTATTCTCCCAAGAAATTTATTGTCACTGGACTTTGGGTTCTCTTGATCATAGAGGACTTGTTTCCTGAAGAAAACCATCTGTTTGGAATATATTAAGCAATGGTACTTTTTCCAATTCTCTTGTATGTCAGGTAACAACGTGATACATTACTATGACATGCCTCTTGTCCTTATAAAGAGATACCCGTGAGTTGAAGGGACGCTTGTCAATTAGGTTTACCCCATAGATACCCAAACTTTGGGCAGTCTTCAGATCTTTGAGCAGGAAGGTGAATAAGGCCTCCAGATTTTCATTTTTTAACAGAAAATGTGATGTTTTTTCTTTAATAGGATGCACTATTCCTTCTTGGAATGATTGATAGATAATTTTATCGCCCATTTATGCATCTAACTGTCATTTCATATAGGAAAATGTAAATGCCATAAAACTAGAAATTCACGTTTGACATTCTCAGTAAATTGAATATGCAGGAAAGATGGTAATTACAAGAGAACCGTCATTGCCTGCTTTATACAAGCTGTGTACTTGCTTGAACTTGATAGACAGGAAAAGAGGACCCCAGAAAATGCTCTTGCTCCAAAATGGTGGATACCCTTTAAGTACAAGCTGGTCCAGACCTTAGTAGATGAAAGAGATGGATCCATATATGGTGGAATACTTGAATGGGATCGATCTGCTGCTTTGGCTGATTTTGTACTCATGAGACCTAGTGGTGCTCCAAGAGCTGTTCTAGCACTGAGAGGAACACTTCTGAAAAGTCCAACAATTAGACGGGATATTGAGGACGATCTCCGTTTCCTAGCTTGGGAAAGTTTAAAAGGATCTGTTAGATTCCATGGAGCTTTGAAGGCATTAAAATCCGTTGCTGAGAAATATGGAAGTAGCAGCATATGTATTGCAGGTCATTCCTTAGGTGCTGGTTTTGCACTCCAAGTGGGAAAAGCATTAGCTAAAGAAGGAATATATGTGGAAGCTCATCTATTTAATCCACCATCAGTTTCATTAGCTATGAGCTTTAGAAACATTGGGGAAAAAGCTGGATTTGTTTGGAAGAGGGTAAAGTCGATGCTTCCTTTAAACAGTGAAAATCAAGGCAGTACTGATCCAGCTGCAACCTCGATAATCGCAGGAATGAAGCAATGGGTGCCACATTTGTATGTCAATAACAGTGACTACATCTGTTGCTATTATACTGACCCAGATGGAGCAGAAAACAGCCAGACTGAAAAGGAAAACACCAGGCCTTGCAGTGGAAATTTTGCTGCCAAACTTTTTGTGATGTCAAAGGGCAATCAAAAGTTTCTTGAGGCACATGGATTGGAGCAGTGGTGGTCTGATGACTTGGAAATGCAAATGGCTGTCCAGCATAGCAAGCTGATAAGTAGACAGCTGAAATCGTTGTACAGCGGCCCTCCTCAACAAACACAAGGCAAGCTTCAGTAATGGCAGAGCAGCTGGCTACTATAGATGTGTTGCTTAATAACTCGTTTTCAAACCATTATTCCTTTCCTCCATATACATTTGATTGGGTGTTGGTAGGAAAGATCTACCAAATACGCTTTCATCCTGAGATTGCTTCAATCTTTTTCTGTCATTTAATACATGCTCCATAGAGAAACAACCACAGATCATTGATTGCCACCTTTAGTTTTCATGTTTCAATTACATTGTTATATTGCAAGTGTAAAAAAAGAGTTCAAGCTTTTATTTTCAGCTAATGACGTCAATGACAGATCAAGTTTTCCTTCACTAAGCTTTCAGTCATTATAGTGGAGTATTATTAGAGGAAAATGTTCTTGTTATGCTTTGGGCAATGATCTGTAAATGCATTGGGAGAGATGTGTTGGAACATGAGACCCGTACACAGAAAACACCACTCAAGTTGCAATGATGTCTTTTGCCATATTTGCCTAGTACAGTAGCAGTGCACGTAATTTTTACCTACTTCATCTTCTCTACTTACAAGCTATTATTGTGGCTGTCGAGCACAAACTCTAAATATTCTTTGTTTCCTATGAGTGAAACTACAAGTCTATAACTTTGCATCCTGCATTTGGTGCTTAATTCAAGAACTAGCAATTTATCAATGCATGAAAAAAGAATTAATGGAAGAATTGGTATGACTTTTAGCTTGGCAATGTTATGTTCTTGAAACTAGAAGTACTTGGTCCACTATTACTATTCATCCTCTGAAAATTTCAGTATCGTATACAAGAATGTGTTCCATGCTATGTTTTCTTATGTATAACAACATGTCATCTCATCTTCTGTTTTTGAGTTAGAAGATGTTAAGAATTGGCTATATTATTGGCATTGGAACAGTGGACAGTCAACCCTTGAGAGTCAAGACATTGCTGCAGAGAGTAGAATATAAAAGAATGTTAAGACAAGGGAGCAGTATCTTGGTCTCTGCTGGGGAAAAAAGAAAGTGAAGTGGGATTGTGAAAGAACTGAAAGCGCAGGCAAGAAAACAAAAGTTTAGCATCAAATGCTTGGTGGTCAAGCCATCTTATTAATCGTGCTTAACAGTACTGTTGGTTAGTTAAGAAAATAGTTTGGAGGGTCAAACTTGTCTTAATCCAGCATCAAAAGGTGTTGAACAGAAATTAGTAACTATTCATGGCTCCATGTTTTTATTTATTTTGGAAGAAATTGAAACTCACCTTAGTCCAACTTCAAGGAGTGTTGAACGCAAAATTGTAATTATTTATGTTCAAAGTCTTTATTGTTTGGGTCCTTTAGGAAGAAATTAATTGTTCAAAGTTCAAAAATATTTGGCTGGAGAGAGAAGAAAAAATAGAGAACCCCGAGAGAAAATGACTTTGGGGGAAACGACTCCACTGGGGATCGAACCCAGAATCTCTGGTTCCGTAGACCAGCGCCTTATCCATTGGGCCATGGAGTCCTATGATGGCAAGTGCCACTCAAGCTATTTAAATATAAATAAAGGACAAAACAATATCACTACCTATTTTAAATTCTTTTTGAGGAGAATAATAATAATAATAATAATACAAGTACATGTTACCACTTACAAGTTGTAAATTATTTTTTTCTCTACCATACCATATCGTTATTGGTAAAATACTTTAAAAAATGCACACAAATTGTTGTATTAAAAAATTACCCTTTGTTATATTTAGATCCAATGAATATATTGATAGTGCATAAAAAATTTACTCTTATAATTAGATGCTATTACGAGCAGAACTAGAGGATTGCATCATTTTGTTAATACTCGTGATTCTATTAAGATGAAAATGAGTTATGTATTGTTTATCTTGACAAGAGATACAACAAATGAACATAGGCATCGGATTAACAAGAAAGTGGGAGTTCATTCTAAACCGGACATACGTATAAAGACAATTAGTTTTGGAGGGGTGCAATCGTTTAATCTAGAATGTGAAAGTTAATTAACAATACTTTTCAGTTCTCATAACCATGGATGGCTTATAACTACATTGAAAAAATATTATTATAATATCTTGCGGTTAAATCTCACAACGGTAAGTGACAGTCTAACGTACGATAGTAGTATTAATGATTAAATTACCTAGATAGCTAATAAACTTTTTGAATAGTCGAATTTTAACCATTTAACTATTAATAATATTTTTTTATTCATTGAACAATTAAAAGTGTAATTTTTGGACCATTTCATTTGATTCCATCGTTAATTCTATTAGATTCAACTATTAATAGTACGTCTCGTGAAACGTGCTAACCCTTAGATCTAGCAGAGTTAATGCTGGAATCAAACAGAATTGCCTAAAATTCACATTTATAATAGTTCAGTGGGCAAAAAGGTACTATTAATAATTAAGTAGTCAAATTTTGACTATTGAAAAGGTTTAGTGGCTACCCGATAATTTGCTGTAGTATTAATCCCATTCTTCGTGGATTACAGGTGTTACTATACGTGAATCCTTGTAATTACAGAATATATGGATTATTATGCTCCTATCCCAAAAGAAAAATGATCCATCTAAGCATATGAGAAATGTTAAAATCTTTAAAGAAAGAGATCTAATGGCTTCATTCTTTTTTGATGAAAATTTTCTTCCTAATTATAATGATCCCCTCATCCACAACTTCACCAGAGACAATATGAAGAATTGCTTTTCCAATTTTTTCCACACTCAAACGTGGATAATTCTATTAAAATATCAAGGTGAAGATAAACAGAATTTCTTGCAGAATTAGAGCATGTCTGCCCGGGACAAAGTGAGGGATTTCTTTTATAGCTTCATTTCTGTAGTTTTTCAGCAGCCATCAAAATTATCACCCAAAAAGAAAAAAAAAAGGCCAAAAACAAAAAGAAACAAAACAACTAGGCTTCGTCTCATCAGTTAGAGATGAAGGACAAATTAAGACAGACATGGCTTTCTTGGATTTAATCCTTTTAGTGGAGATGATCCAAAGGTGCCCGGGATGAGCCAATTTACAGCCTACGCCAAGGCTAAAAACAAAACCAAGAATCAACTAATCACTGGGAAACGCACAGTCACACACGCTTAATCCACACTGCATGCATGTGTAAGCAAACGAATTGCTAATATTTATTATTTAAGGCCCACTATTCATATTCGTACTTATTTTTGTGTTTATTTGTTTAGGTTTTTGTAGCCACCAAGAAGTATGCCATTATTACACACCATCCTATGGTATGAGAAGTTTGAAATCTTTGTTCAAGCCATCATTGATCGAAATCTGTAGGAAGATTTTGAAATGTGAAGAATGTGTCGCTTGGACCAGAATCAACGATGGATCATTAATACTTGAAGAATGATAAGGTGTAATCCTTTTTTTCTTTTTCTTTTTTTTTTTAGAGTAAATCTTTCTTACACTGATGGTGTATACACTATCATCGTTGGATTCATGACATGTGTGTAAAAGTTGAATTTCAAATTCAAATTTTGCATAGTTGACATTCATCCAATGCTGATAGTGTATACAGTGTCAGTGTAGGAAAGATTAATCTTTTTTTTTTATAACGGAGAAGATTATATTAATAAATTTGTTGAAAATCGTCCGGCACGAGTTGCTCAACAAAGGTAGGAGGAGAGTTTCACGAGGTTCAACAGAGCAAGACATTTTAGTAAAATGCATTAGTTAATGATAAGGTGTGATCTTATATCAATAGAATTATTGATCACTTGTCTGAATCGATTACGCCAAGTTGATATTTGTGTATGGGAGCCCTACTATAGTACTGAGTCGGTATTTGCCAGAGGGCAATCTACATTGGCCATGTAAATAATTCACATCAAGAAATGCTCATTTTGTCAATTTTGGACAATTATTTCTCGACTTTCATGGGCTTTGGACACCCCTTAAGATTTTGCCTCTCTTTGTATGGTGATCTTACTTTGAGATATTTCACCTAGTCAATCTATATGTAGGTTAATAGGACACAAGAATTTGATAACCACCACAAAAAAAGTTGAAAGAAAGAACTTTAGTCCTCGTATAAAATTCAGACTCATGAAATGAAGAAACTGGAGCAATGTCAGCAAGTGAGAAAAATCAGAATAGAAGAAAAGTAAATGTGAACAGAGAATGTAAAATACCAGCAGAAAAGAATTGTTGGTTTTTAATTTTTGGAACAAGAACATGTCTGTTGTTTAAAGGCACACCTCATCAATGTGAAGAGATTAGGAGACAAAGTTTGGAATCTTCGTCTGTTAACAGGAACAGTGAATTGAAGGTATCTGAAGTAAATATGAACTTGTATAGAGGAGAAATGTCTACAAATATACAACCTTTGTTTGATATATTATGCCTCTCTTCTACAGAAATTTACATGGATAATCCTACAAAATACAAACTGATGGCTTAGAAATCAGGAAAACACAATATACACTACTCCTAAAGGTGAAATCAAACATCAACAAGAAAATACTGGAAGACGTGATCAGAAAGTCCAAGAAAACTAAGGCTGATGAAAGTGTATGATCAGATGATCAGGTCGGAGAAATCATAGGCATATGCGCCACCCTCTTGCTGAATTGTGGGAATGCTAACATCACAATTGTATGAATATGAATTATCAGTCTCCAAAAGCCATGATTCTATATCTCCGTACACCGGAAAATCCATCTTATGGCTTGCCAATGAACTTTCAAACACATTGAAGGTGTTTGATACACAAAGCTCGGGACTTTCCATTGCAGTGGTAAAAGACGTTGGCATGCTGGCTTCTGATGAATCAACCGATGAATCCAGGCTGCGCTCTTGATAACTATGATCATCAACCTCTATGATAGGAACTTGCATAACAGGTTCTGGGATTGAAGGAGGAACAGATGGAATTGGATTTCCATTGCCAGTCAGCTCTTGGACAAGCCTCTTGAAGTTTGATGAATCCGTGATGTAAACTTTGGGCCGCAAAACCTTGATCAAGCTATTCAGTCGTTTCTTGTCATTCTTAGATATTTTTGTTGAAGCTTGACTTAGTTTCTTCCCCATGTTTTTTGACAGAGCTGGAGTTTTAGACCTTGAAATCAGCTCCCTTGATCACTTTCCTTGCTCTACAATCGGGAAATCCTAAGCAGTACCTGAAATGAGGGCTCGAGGGAGTTGATATAGTTGAGGGGAAAGGAGAAATTGAGGATATATAACAAGAAACAACCAGACGTAAAAGATGCTGAAAATGATGTATTTTCTACTTCTACACTACGGTATGTAAATTGGAGTCCTTGCCTACCCCCCAGCACCAATCTCTTTCTCTTGACCATCTCTTCCTCTATCGCTTTCTAGGGGTCACTGTAGAATGTGAATTCATCAAGAATATGCTAAGGTTTGTAATTACATGGACGCTAGTCTTACTATTAAGTAGTAAAATTATCATTGGACATTTGTCAATTATGAGGTTGAAATCAGGGACATTCATTTGTATAAAATAAACATCAAGATGATTAATCAATGACTAGAATAACATTAAGGGCACGCAGCACACTATTTAGGATTGTCTTTTTCTGCTTCTAGTTACATCAAACACACACACACACACACACAGACTCCAAAAGATGGAAAGTAAAATATTGGCTTACTTGTATACCATGGTTCGGAATATCAGCCGATTTATATCGGTATCGGTTGAGTCGTAACCAGAACGGAGAGAACTGGTACGATACCAATCCTCTAATCACGGATATTACCATATCCACGACGACTCGTTTTGACTCGGTCTATATTAGCCGATTCGAATCCGTGATGCATGAAATTGGTCGATATATCCAAGTCAACTCGAAGTCGACTCGGATATTTTTTTAAATTGTAACTTTTTTGGTATTTTCTAATTTTAGTAATTTTTTCAAAATTTTTGGAAACTTTTAGGTGCTATAATGTGCATATCATCTGATATTCAATCGATATGCCGCGACGGATGTGAAGTAACCGAGACCGCAACACGACCGCGACCCGCGATTGCGAACCATGCTGTATACACATCTCAAAAGGATGCCCCAATCGACTACATTGAGGCCGTATCATATGGACTTCAAAAAGAAGGACGAATTTCAAGACCATGGTTACAAACTTTTGTTAATGCCTAGGTTTTGGTAACAAGCAAGAAACTTAAGCACATAAAAAATCTTTATACGCTAACTCACCCTGCGGGAGGTTAGGGGTGGTGATGAAGCCCTCATGGCACTCACCTGACTTAACCTGATTTTACAATCATGTCTCAAATGCTTTTCTGTAACTTTAATTAACCTAACCTAGTTCACATGATCAGATACATTATGCCAATGCAACCTGAAAGTTCGACATCAATCGCTTACAAACCTGGCTGAGTGGTTAGTCATCAATGTGAATTAGATTAAAGATGATAATTAAGTTTAACTGATGATAACGATGTTTAAGTGCTTATACGGAAGACTTCGGCTCCTACAGCATGGACAAATATTTGTTATGGACTTGCTATCAGCTTGAAAAGGATTTAGACATTCTATCATTGTACACGCTGCACATTCACTTTCTTCCCTGGAGGATTCCAACGACACATCATCAGAATCTGTATTTTTGGCTTTGGCTGTCTTTCCTGTTGATTGTGATTGAAAAGCCATCAGAAAATCAGTATGTCCATTACTGGTGGAGTTTTGTGCATCAAGCCATCTAGAACATAAACAAGGTTTCATCTGACCAGCATATACCCTCTGACGAGTACCCAAGATTCCAATCTAATGGACAATAGCATCTGATCATTCCTGTTACTCCAGTATGTGAAGCCTAATCTAATGAGGATAAGGTTTCATTGTGAATGTAGAAAGTAGACTAGATGTTCATCAAGGGCCATTGTCCATGTCTCTTTCCCTCCATTCTTAGCATCATTTGGATTTGGGATCTTTAAACAGAATCCTTAAGGTAAAGTTTCAGTATTCATTCTTTCTGATCTCAACTAGAGATGCCTTTTAATACCTTGGTGTTGCAGTAGATACTTGCCAGGCTCCAGATTGCTCAGATTCCAGGAAAGTTACACTAGTTCCTTGCAGAAAAAATGTGGGGCCTACAAAATACAAACTCAAGGCAGAGTTGTTCAATCCTTTTACCTGGCAAACGGAACACAAAGATGAAGACTAGATATTCATCAGCAGTCACTAGTCTAGTTTTTTTGATAAATATAATTCAATAGGATTTAGCTCTCCATCTAACTTCCATGTCAGAGTTTTTCAGAATTTCAGACTGCCTCAAAAGTAAAAGCATACATATCAGGTGTTGCTGCTTTAGATGAAACTTCAAGGATTGAGAATTGTTCATGTTGGATTACCCCCAAGCAACAAAGATTCAGTGCAAGAAGTCGTCACCTACAACCTATTCCCCTGAATTCTGGAGAATCCACTGTCGAGCATAAGTCATTTCATGAAATTCAATAGCAATTTATATCTATTTCTGTAAGATTTTTATAGGTAGTGAACACTTGAATAAAAGAGTAGATGACTTATTAAAATCTACATGTTTAGTCAAGAACACCTTTAAAGTAAACTATCGATTGGACCTTTTGCAGATGAGAAGGGAACGCTGCTCCACTCTAAACTTCGACAATGCTGAGGGAATTGTTTACAAAAATGCCATGACAAGGACATCTGGACTAAAAAATCGAAGGCCGCAAGACAAATGCTGTAACTTCAAAACCTGCCCTTAAAATTATCTCTAGGTCACATAAAACGAATACTTCATGTGCCATGGAAAAGGACTAGCAAATTCTTGGCACTTCTGTACGGCTTATCTTCACCAATTATTAGCTTCAGGCAGTTAATATGCCCACATTCCAGGCCAGAAGGAAGCAAAATGTTTCTACTCACCAGACTGCTCTTCAGGAGAGGCCAGAGCCAGAAGAATAACAACATACCAGAGTATACTCAAAAAAGATGAAGAAAGTAAGAATAACTTAAAACTTGTAATCAAATCCTACACTGATAATAGCTGTTTATCATGAAAGTATCGTGGCAACTGTTCATTATGTCAAAACCTGGATTTGTACGAGTAGAATGCACGAATTCAGCTTTATACAGATATAGAGACCCCTATTAACAAACGTACGAGGTGAAACAGTTAAGAGTACACATCTAACGATTATAAGAATTTGTAGCGTCTGGTTATTCTACCATTCTACAATATCAATTTAGAGAAACAAAGGGAAACAAAACAAGAGGCGTCTCCTTCTATAATTTTAATGGCTTGTACAAATGGTAATTCATATAAAAAGAGGGCGAGGTATATCTGCATAGCATCTGTAACGATATTCTTTAAGCAAAAACTTGTGGAGAAGGCAACTGGTCAAAGATTTACTCCATGTTATTCAAGGTCATGACTCATTTGCCGATAAAGATGATCCCAGTTTCAGCATCAAAGGATACACAGGACTGAATTCCTTGTCTCCTCTGGCTCTTACCTTTGCAGCATAATCATCTAGAGTAGCTTTGATTCCTTTCCAGATCTGATCCTCCCCTTTCTCATCCAGCCATAATGAATACTTTTGAGGTGTAAGTCTGTTTCTTTGCATAGGTGATTGTAGCTCTTCTGGTCCTCGTGAGTAAAGATGGTGAAGTGTGACACTCAGCGGTAGATCTTGAAGAAGTGGTGATGCCTCCAGTTGAGAAGTTTCCAAGAAAATAACAGGTCGGAATGCTCGAAGTGCTCGATATGGTGCCCCAAGCTGTTCTACCGGGAACAAATTTTGGCTTACTGCTAACTCAAGCTCTGCCATGTCTCTAGCCATCCTCAACTTGCCAGATTCAGAGAGTGGTCTAACCAGTGAAGCATGTCGAATGAAAAATATCAAAACCCGAGAAGCCAGGTTCCTGACAAGCCCAGTGCATATAAACTCAGTCCCCACCGAGGCAGCACTAGCCGATCTAGGCAACAGCCGAGATAAAAATTCAGCACGGAAGTGAAGGATGCTCTTCTGCAACTCTTCCATGTACGGTGATGCATTGTTATCCATAGCAGCATCCATGCCAAGTGTAGCAAAATTCTGCTCATGAATTTGCAAAATACAGGACTCTAGGCGTTCTCGCATGGCTTGGAATAAGGATGTCACTGAATCACATGCAACACGATATATAGCATCAAGTGCAGGAGACATAATTTCAACAGCGATAGCAGGCAATCCTCCCATTAGGGAAAATAGACGTGTATAAATTTCTTGCAGGTGTTGACATAGCGTGAAGTTCTTCTGCTGCGCCACAGTTGCAGGTCCCATTATCTGGCGTGCTTCAGGACCTGTTGATATCTGCCATGCATAATGATGGAATTATTAACACAAGAATGCAAAATGAAGTAGAGGTTACAAATTTATAGTGGTTAAAAGAAAGGACAGCTGGCTCGCCATATACTCAGAATAGAGCCATTAAATATAGTACACAATCCTTACAAGAAGTTGCAAATCCTTCTAAGAAGAATCAATTGCACCACATATAAAAATACAATATTTTGACACAAACCTATGATCATAACAAAGGTAAGCTCACCTCAACAAGGGTGTTGCTACGCAACCTGGAAAAAATGAATTAACTCAGGGATACAGTCTCACTGCACTCAAAGCAGCCTACAACACCTAATCCTTCCTAAACTACAGTTGGAGGAGCATGCACTGTTAAGTTTTTTGGAAGCTTTTCGTGTGTCCGAAGAGTTAAGTCAACTCCTAATCTTTTTTGACTTTATTACAAAAACTATCAATAAGAGAGGTAAGGTGGCAGAATGGGCCATGCTAGATCAGTTGACAACTGGTTCAGCTGCTTAGGATAGGATAACATGTTCACAACACAGTTATACAGTTCTGAAACATCCAAATTAACAATCCCCAAAATAAGATCTTAAAAATAAATAAAAAGGTTATCAGGTCCATGAATTTGTTTTTAATTTAAAAAATGCACACCAAAAACAAGTATGAGATAATGTGGATTAAACTGCTGGACTTCATACAAAAATGTAAGCCAGCACAGATTGAACCACTTGGAAGTTGGAACCCGCGTCAAAAGGGGATATAGAAAAGAAAGAAATGGAAAGAGATTAAGAGAAAGCAATCCTATTTTTATATAAAAAATTGCAAAACGATCTGCCGCACGACTGGTGTCTTAAGATGCCCTAGTACAACTTCTATTGAAATGTGAAGTACCTGGTACTCAGCTCTTTCAGCAAGCAGATGTAGTACTTTAGTGATCACACGCGAGACAAGAAGAGTCAGACACGGATCCAGTTGTACTCCTTCAATCTCCTCTTGTATTCGTGATACAATCCTCAGCATATGTTCTCTGGATGGAATAGTTCCACGGCTAGACATTGGAAAGACTGAATTAACAAGATCTGAGAGGCGACTGAGGCAGAGGGCTAAAAATGCTGTCTGAAAGGTTTCAATGGCAGATATCATCTGATCCTTTCCTTCCTGAGTGAGAGCTGGTGGAACTCCCTTGACATCTGTATCACGTGCAATTCTTTCAAGTAGATTTTCTATCATGGCAAAGAGCTTTGGATACCCAACAGTGAAGATCTCTTTCACAAAGCTTGATGCAGTAAAAATAGACTTCATTTGGCTAGCAAAAGACTTAACTAGTGCCTCCCAAATACGATCTGTTAACGTAGGATCCCCTTCCTAAGGAACAAGAACCAAAGTAAACATCCATGGAATGTAGGTAAAGGCTAAAATTGCTATAAAGTTATGCAAAAAGTACCGAGAAAAGAATTTAAGATTCTACCTAAGCTACAACTGTTTATCCTCATTTTGCGATATGCAAGTGATAAGAATTTTTAGGCACACCTACAGTACGTTTCAGATAAATAACCATTTGCATCAATTCAAGCAAAAATATTAGAAACTACCAAGAGAAACAAATTCTCCAACCTTAAGATCTATGACTGTTCCACTGGATATTAACATAATGCAAGATACTTTCATTTGGGAAAAAAATCAAAACAGTCACTATGCAAATCAGCATGCTTTAAGGACCCATAAATTGAGAAAAAGTAGTAGAAAACCACTGAAACCAAAGAAGGCCTCAGGCAGTTATAGATCACATTCTTCTCAAGTCTATCAGACTCTTTTTTTTTTTTAAGTGCACTACATTCTGTGACTACCTATGCAAGACAAGACAAAGTTAGGCCACGAAACATGAATGGCAAAAGTATCAACTTAGAAACCCCTGCATTTCTTGTTTCTTATGACTGAAAATCAACAACCAAGCACAAATGAGAATAATGACAAAGCAACTATTTTATAATGGTTATCCTTTCTTTTCGCCTTTCCTCGTGCATCTGACCAGATGAAGATCTCCATCTCAACTTTACATAACGTGGCTTCTTAGCATGATATCTTCTTAAATTCTAAACCTAGTAACCTATTTTCCAGGGTGCCATTTCAAGCTATTATACAACCACATGCACATCCTGTTTTGCATATTGATATATGAGGCATCTTCCCAACATTAAACATTATTTAAACTTATTATTCATTCATAATCTGTCACCTATCTCTGATTCAACTTTCTACCGGTTAGCCTAGATATCCTCAATAGTAAGCAGAAGCAACAAATTGATGAATACCAGGTACTGGCCAATTTCATGTTTCACATCCCTAAGTCAAATACCACTGCTGTTCACCCCCTTCCTCCAAGAACTCGTTTTCATTGGTCCCTTCATCGTGAATTTATGGACTATACACGTACTATTTTGCATATTAGATTCCCATTACTGCAACCTTGCTAAAACCATTACTCATAAATCTTAAGAGTTCACGCTACCAATTAAGTTGAACAGCTAGAATACTATGCATGTAAAGCTCAACAAACAACATAATGTCCATAAACAATTTAATATGTAGGACAAGCAGCAATTATCTAACTTTAACAATTGAAGAGGACAACATAACTGGTACAACTGAATACTTGAAAAGAACATTATCCACAACTGACTACCTGCAAGACCTCATCAAGGAGTAAAACATGCGTAAAAGGGTCCCTTTTCTTCGACAAAACTCTCTGCAAATGCCAAACAGCAACGACAATAGAATGCAACTGATCCATACAAACATTCATCCTCTGCCAAAGAGCCTCCTTTGCTTTAGCTCCACCACCAATCTGAGGTGTTCCACTCCTCTGCACCCCTCCCGGCCCTGCAAATCCACCACCTCCACTGCCGCCACCTGATATTGCCTTCATATCTAATGCCACATTCACACTCTTAGTTCCCATTGCCTTATACTTGCTCACCAATCCATCCACAGTCCCTCTCAACTCTCCCATATTATAAAACACCTGCAAACCTGCCCCCACCTCCGCCTGATTTAACCCTTCAAGCCCTCTTTCGAGCACTCTCATTCCCTCAGCTCGCAATTTCTGCCCAATTTCCGAGACCCATTTCAGCTCAGAGTCCACAACATCGATCCCAGACAAATGGGATTCATTATACATACTTAGTATCTCAAAATGCAGCTGGGCCGCCTTCGAAAGATCGAGCTTTTCAGGATCCGGGGCCGAATCAAATAAATCCCGGAGCTTTTTCGATAGCCTGAGAGTTCTAATTGTAGATTGGAGCAGCTCAGCAGTTGAATGAATGTTGGAAAGTTGAAGGGTTTTTGTCGAAATTAGCCGGTGGGGTTCGGATAACTCGGACCGAATTTTCTTGACGGAGGATTGGAGAGAGGAGACAGACGACCGGAGAGAGGACAGAGCGGAATCAGCGGCTTTAATTGAGGAGAGCTGTTGGAGGAGGTCTTGGTGGCGGGAGAGGACATCATGGCGGAGCTGAGAGTCGAGGAGGCGGAGGCCTTCTTGGAGCTTTTCAATGCGGGAGGCGGCAGAGCCGGAGGAGAGGGCGGCGGAGGAGAAGCGGGTGGAATCAAAATCTGAGGAGAGGAAGCAGGAGAAAATGGGGTCAGAGGAGAAGGAGTCGAGAGCGGAAGGGGCAGGGGACAGTGGGGTTGGGGTGGTGCTGTGTGGTGTAGGGGTGGCGGTGGTAGAAGTGGTGGTGACTGGTGGAGGGGTGTCTTTGAAAGTGGAGAGCCGTTGAAGTGGGGATCTTTGGATGGCCGGCGAGGCCATGCCTGATCTGGGTTTTCAAAGCCAAAAGGGAGCAATTTGAGCGGTGGAACTTGGTGGTGGACCGGATGGTGGTGATGGCGGTGGTGGTCCGGGAAGTTTATAGTACTAGTAAGAGGAGTCCATCTCCATTATGTAAAGTTTTGTCATTTATTTATTTATTTTTTCTGAGGAAGAAAAGTTTTATTTTCTTGAAGGAGGAAAATGGGTTTTTTGACTATTATTTATAATTACTAGTAATTACCAATAATTACTTGTGTGTTCAAGAAGGGTTTAGGTAATGAATAGTAGTTAAGTCACGAGTGTTAGTATTTTCTTTTGAGACGTTAAAGCTAAATTGGCAGTCTCACTAAATTACCAAATGTGAAGTATGTAAACTATGCACAAATAAATTTGTATTATTCCTAATCCCAATATTACACATCCTAATAATATATAGTTACAATAAAGAAGAATAAGTGCTCTTATTTTGTGGTGGATTTTGTACTAACATTTGAAAACAAACAAAAAGCAAAAAAAAAAAAAAAGGGTTTAGACTCATTCTTGATTCATACTTCTGCTTGCTTTATCTTATAACATATAATGTATTGTCTGAAGTCTTCCTCGTTAGTTTGGCATGATAGTGGTGAAAAAGAATGAAGGACGCCTTTATTCCTCTTGTCACGGTTGCTTGTTTTCCTACAAGCCAACACCTCGCAGTCGCGCGCGGCTGTGTGCGATCCGCTTCACTTGGAAGCTAATAGTGGTGAAAAACTTGGTCTCGTCTCAGACTAGCAAACAATGAGCACCAATTAACTAGCACTTTAGGAGTGATCATACTAGTTGATTTAATTGATTCTGATAATAACAAACCGACCATGTTAACCAGTAGATTATTACATATGCTGCTAATGTGTTGCAGCAATGTATCAGCGCCTTGATTCAAGCAAAGATGGCAAAATGAATCCGAATTGTATTTAGGTTTTTCCTTTTTCTCCAGCGCATACAACACCAATAATCTTATCAGGGTTGATTGAGGAATAAGGATCAACACAACGAAAAAGACAAGATCTACGTTGATATAACAAGTAAAAAAGGTCTAAGTATGGATGGATGTCTGCATGCGTTTAAACGTTTCTTCTAATGTTATAACCAGGAATGCTATGAGGTACGAACAGGGGGCAAAAGTTGTAGTATAAACCTTGGAACGACAAGCACATATGTAGAATGTTTTCAAGTCTGAATTGTCTCTAAAGAGTTTGGATATGGGATACCATGGAAAGTGGAAGTAGCATATTCTCGGAGACATCAGTTTCGGAATAGCTTACTAGATATGCAGGTAAAATTCTCTGTTCAGAAGTAATAACAGCTTTTAGCTACTGCATGGACGATGTATTTCTCATCCGAAAGAATATGACAGTGCCTACTCTCAACCAGAGATCTTAATGAAATTTGAGAATGTTTCATCTTCTGTAGTTATGGAGTACAGGATCTTCTAATCAATAAGCTTGATATGAAAAAGTAGGACAAGAATTCGAAACGATAGCAAGTGAAACATAGTAAGTAGTATTCAAGTGGATAATGCTCTGTCTTTCTTTCCTGCAAGAATCATTGAAATTTGAAGCCCCCTGCTAAATGCTTGGTTGAAGAGCAGCCGTGTTTGGAACTCTGATACGAAAGGGAACCAGGACAATACAGCAATCGGCGCGAATATAACGAGGCCCATAATGCATTCATATGCTCTAGCCAGCTCCATCACTGAATCCCAAACGCCTATTCCTTTTAAACAGGGCCTAATTGCTTGAGCGATCTTAAAGGAGAACCCAAGGCGTTAGATCACAACGAATGACGTGACAGCATATTCAATAGGTAAAAACTGACCGAATTCATAAATTGAAAAGTTGCGAGCAAATATTGTCTAATACTTGTGTTGTGTTCTTGGAATATCACTAACTATGCAGGTCATGTTTGATAGCTACAAGAAACCAACCTTATACTTGTATCTCTACAGAATTTTCTGCAAAAGTACCTAAAAGCAAAAAAGAATCGAACTTACTAGAAGGATGGCCCAGCCTGTAGGCGCGAAGGCAAGAATAGCAGCAAATAGGTCTCTTATGGAGAGGCCACAGACGACAAATAAGATAGTCATAACTGATACAAATACAAGGAACAATAGAGCTTTCAAGATCCTGAACATGAGCTGAAAGTCTGTGCCAAATTTTCGTCTGCCCATCGATACCATCTGCCCAAAGAAGATTACGCAAAAAGAAACTAAGAGCTGCCCAAATGACTAATAGATAAAACGAACAATAAGTTTCAAGCAACCTTAAAAAGTGCATGCTCCTCGTCTGTAAAGGCTAAGGTGATAGCACTCAGAATTATACATGCATTTTTGTGGTTGCGTACATATGGACAGTTAAAATGTGATCCAAAAAGATAAAAGAAAGTTTATGTCAAAAAGGGACAGTATAATAAGGATAAATGATGCCATGGGATTGTGTGAAATGGCAAGGTCTGACTGTCAATAAGCCTTAACTTATCGGACAGTATTAAAAGTATCTGTAGACATAATTAGATTCATCTATTTAGCAAAGCTCTGAAAATTGATGCATACCTTTAAAACAAGGAGTGCAGTTGCCATGACAAACCAAGACAGTCCATAAACCTGTAAACATCATTTTCAGAAAATTGTAAGGTGGTGTGACATATATAGAGTACCGAGGTGAGATAAAAAAAAAAAAAAAGAAGAGAATTTTCACCAGAAAGCTCGTGCTTCCATGAGATATATCAAGGTGATAAACAATTCCATATTGGTATATGAAAAAGCGAAGTGCAAGGATTATTTCAATCACTCTGCCCCTTATATTTGTGGATTTTAAGGGCTCCTGTTCTCCATCCCACCATGCTTCCCAACTTTTATCTGGTGATATTGCAATGCCACCACGATTTCCCATCCACCTTTTCCAGTCTGTCCAATCATCCACAGTTTTCACCCAATCGAATCCAGATGGATTGAACACAAAAGGGGCAAACAACCAGGAACCAACAACGAACCACATTGAAAATGTAACAAACAAATATAGAGTTGAATTGCGATATGATTGCCCATAGACCTCATAAACAATCAGTAATACCAACAATTCTAGGCCTTTCACAAAGTGACTGCGAGAATACATTCTGTAGTTTTCAGCAAACTTTGCATGAAAAACTACAAAACCTCGACCAGTAGCCCGGTACTTAGAACCTCCATGCAAAATTGTTCTACCATAATAATGTGCTTTTGTTCCAAGATGAAATGTGAAGAACACTGACGAGAGTTGAAGCTGCATGATTATAAAATCACCCAGGGCATTACGAAATCCTCGTTCCAGGCCAATTTCCATAATCATGGGCAGCACTAGTAACAAACCAAGCTGAAACACAGACTGTGTAGCCAAAGCCTCTTCCAGTCCTTTGCTCTGGCGAACAGTTGGATCTTCCAAAATACGTCTTTCCAACCCACTAAGCACCATGTATAAACGCCCATATAGAAATATGTATACAGTGAGCACAGTTACCTGGAAAATAGATAAACTTTTAATCAAAGATCTACTCACAACCTAAGTATTCAGCATGAAGAAAACTATAAAGTAAAATGTAGAACAAAAAATTCTTGAAATGAGCAAGTTCAAGAAGTAAAGGATCAAGCTTAATTTGTAAAGCAATGAAAAAGCTTAGTAAGACTAGTTGATTGAAGAAAAAAAAAAGTTTTCAAGAAACAAAAGCAGCAAATTGGAAGTAAACAACCATCATCATATGCTGATCTTGCCATTTAATGGAAGGACGTGCGAGGAAGAGGAATCATTGTAACATTTTTCACGAAGCAACTAGCTAAATATTGAGTCTTATTAATGTTCTTGTCAGATTAACTTTATGAGCTGAATAATGTGTGAAAAGCAATAGTTGGTTGTTAATTTCTTGACTGATGCATAGAACACCTCACAGACTAAATCTGCAATCATCCAAATTGACGTAGAGGTCCTGCTGGACAAGCTTTTTCATAGTGATCTTTTCTTTGTGGATTTTCCTTTTTCTGTTTTGTTTCTTTATCAGTTGATATGCGACATCCATATAAACAACGTACTTAATTCATATATGCCACACCCTAAAGGAAAGAAGCATAATTTACAGCAAATTAGCTCCTGAAATTACAACAGTTACTTTTCCAGATTTAAACATTTTATATTGTCAGGATCTAAAGATTTACTGTATATTTTTAGATATTAAAGAAGAAAAGTAGTGCAATTGAGACAGCTATTACTTACCATGCTACTTAAGTAAAAGCCAACAGTAGTGAAGTAGAATGACAGCATCCTAAAGAAGTCGAATCCACGTCCAAGCCGATAAACGTCACGACTGAGCGTCTGTTCTCCATTTCCATTTGCAACCTTTGCCTCAAATTGAGATATCTGATTCATCCCCACATCACGCCCTTTCCCCACCTGAATGTATTCATGATGCGTTACATATCCCCCTCTCAGAGTTGAATTGTAACCTGAAGCAATCAACCCATTCAGTTGGCCAATAATGCTTGTCATACGGTCAGTCTTAAAGAATAAAAACAACCTGCAAATATATCTTCGCTCAAGTTAATAATTTTTGATGCCTTGCTTATGCCACCCCTGGTTATATGAAAGATTCTATCGAAAATATCAGGATGTCCGTAGTGGAACCGTACCCTGTGAGACATAAAACGTAATCACATCAACTGAAAGCAACAACGCTCAGATACTGTCAATCAGCTTACTTTAATCACTTAATGCCATTTTACACTAGATTTATTGCACTTTCTGTTGCCAGAAATATCACATTTTCTCATAAGCTAATTGACTAATATATAACTTTACAAATAGAGCTGGCCCATGAAACGAGTAGATTAGATCATAGATATCTGATTTGCCAACTTTCAAGAAATTAAAAGTTGAGGGAGCTATAAAATATGAAACAATATTCTATAAAGAAATCATTGCAACGTTACACATTGTGCATCTATTTAACCTCCATATGGTTGTGGAAATGATAATCCTAAAATTCTCCTGGTACATGTACACACCAAAATCCCACTGAAGCATTTAAGCAATAGAATTTGTGTACTGGACAGGAAACGAGAATCAAATTAATCAGCAGAACTACACTTCAGTCACTAAGCAGAAATACATGAAATAGGTACTGCAAATCATATCCCTAGTGAATTGAGATTATGTGGCTACTTATTCGTCCGATGAAACCGCAGCAAAAACCAAAACCAGATTCAGACCGCCTTCTTGTGATTTTTTTTGACATGCAGACATTGACAGAAGCATTTGACCTAGTTCATACTGGCCGTGGTACATCCTTTTTCCAAGGACTAAAGCAACAAGAGGTTTCAAAGAAACATTACCTGAGAGGGTTAGCCAAAATTCGCTGTCCAATGGTCACAAAACTTGTTTCCTGATTGGACATGAACCAAGCAAGTGAAGAAACACTGCAAATTGGGAAGAGCCGATGTGAGTATATAACAATCTATAATCGAATACATATTCAGATTAAGACAAACTTTGGTGCCAAAAATGCACGCCAACCTTCCAGTAAATATATGCTCCCTCAGTCCCAATATTGTTGGTGTTCGTTGTCCGTGATGAATCTTTACAAGTTCCTCCAATACATTTCTCATTTTGAATGCTTCCTCAAAATAGTTGTCCTACAGGAAAACAGTAAGCAATTTGGCACTTTATTTAAATAAAGGAAAAATGAGGAACCTACCTGATTCATGTCTATAGTCTGCAAGGCTTCTCCACGGGTAAATATAATGGCATGATTTTGATTTTCAGGTTTCCCTTCACCAATTTCTGTTGGAGGCCCAGGAAGTTTAATACGGTAGATTTCCTGATGTTCCAATAGATGATGAAATTAAGAAGATATTCCTTAATAATGACAAAAGGTGAGCATTTGTCTATTGGAACCCAGTGATATAATAATTCACAAAAAAAAATGTAGATATCATAATTCATAATCCTATAAATACTTAACCATAACTTTTAAATAACTGTCTTTGATTTTGCAATTTGGCATAGTTAGACTTCATACCTCATCCAACTTATTCCCTCCCTTAACAAGAACAGAATAATAATGCTTGACAGATTTCCCATCAATTGTGTCCTCTACTTCATCTATATAAGCAACACGAAGAGACGGATACCTGTAGTAGTTTGGACAATTCTGTCAATATTTTAATCATTATTTGCAGTTATCAGGCATTTAAATTTAGACCTTGAACGCTTACGCCAACATGAGATTGAGAATGTTAACATAACAACTACGATCTCGAATTTCACTGGATTTCTTCTGAGCACCATAGATTTGACAAGACAAAACATAGGTAAACTTCAAATCTGCCAAAGCTTGTGAACGCCTCTTAAGCTTCCATTGAGATTCATGACGCACACGTGCACGATAACCGGCATATATTTCTGCAAGTGAAACAAGCATTATGTTTTATGAGTGTGTTACACGAATATGAGCACACAGTAACATGAACCAGCGTTTGAAACATGATTCCCGAAGCACCAACCATTATCACCAGCATCATCCAGAAAACATTGGAGCACTAGAGCTTCCCTGTGGTACATCATCCCTCTGACTGGCCCCAGATGGAAAGAAACAAGTTGGCATGATTAAGGAATGCATAATCATATCCCTGAAAGAAAGAGAAAGTAACGCAAGAGTTCTCTATTTATGAACCTGTTCTGGATAGCGTCTGCGCGCGATAAGATACCCACTGGCGTGTCAATTCTGGTCTGTCTTTCTCAGTATGTCCCCAGTTTGAATCTTTGAATCTTTCTTCAAAATTTCTCCATTCATCTGTGAAGATGCAACATGAATTGATGAAAATGTCTGTTTAACCAATAATTTTTTTGCACTTGATTGCTGTCAAACTGTAACTTACCAGGATATATTTTCTGAAGGTAAAATAAAATTGAGATTCCATCTTCATTTTCCTGGTTAAGCTCCTCTTCTGAATAGAAAACATCTTCCCTATAATATGGAGTCAAGATGCTGAATAACAAGAGAGAACTTGGGTCAGAGAGTGCTCCAATCTCCAATACACCAAAAGTGACATGCATGGGGTAATCATCTGTGATGACCCAGAAGTAAATCAGCAAATGATGCGAGGATTTCTGGATGGAAAGAAAAGTCCCTATATAGTTGTTATGTCTTCACTCTTTAAAATCCGATATTTTCTTAAGCCACAAATTACAACAACATCATTTTAAAATATTCTCATCAACAGCAAGCTGTTTCAGTAGTCCAAATCAGGAACTCTAATCTGAACTCTACAGCATCACCAGGGGGATCTTGTTCAAAAGTTTCCCATGTCAGATTTCCAGTACGCTTGGTCTACAAAAAATATGTAAATGCTGCCTACAAAGTCATGCTGCACATAATTCATGTCAAACTTTTCCATCATCTTACGAATGCCCTTGTAGGACTTTGCCCACTTAATAAGCCACAGATTGCTTACCCTAGTTTTGGTTTGAGAAACAAGTCAGAAACCATCTGCACCTATGGTTATAATTTATAAAGACTCAGTCTCCCTTGTTTACTTGGGGTAGTTTAATGCTCATTGTCTTTCTGAATCTCATTTACAAGATTTAAGGTTAAATCTTAAAGTATCTATCTCTGCCATGGAACTCCCATCCCAAATTAAAGCTAAAACTGGCAAAGAGGAAAGCCAAAAAGCTACGAATGAAAAGCATAATTCCCTTGATTTTCTGTTCATGTTTCACATTTGTCATCCTAGGATGATTTGTAAGCAGTTGCAACAACAGTTAGCCATACTTTGTCTCAACAACTAAGGTTGACCCACTATGACTGCAGGGATGTGTTGAAAGTTGGAGGATCAACATTCCAGAACTCTGGAAAAGTCCCACGTACATATTTTGACTCTCATAAATACTTTACCAGCTGGAAGCAACTACTGCTTGGTCCACAGTCATCCATCCAGTCACACGTTTAAGCATTACATAAATACTTGTAGTTAGTTCTTTACATGTGTTTTTGGCAGGCTTTTGGCTCAGTAGAGAAACACTTAAGCGGTTGGTGACTTTGATAAGTGCTGCACAAGGTAGCATTCTTGCAGTGTAAAAAGCTACCCGTCGTGTATCATATTGATAAGAAATTATTGTTTACACTGCAGAAGTAATCACACTACAGCTTTTCCCTCTTCTTGATGGTTATAAGATCTCTTTCAAGGAAAAATGTCCCTTTTATATCCAGACAGTAAGGCAACATAGTACACATTTTTCCCGCAGGTTCAATGTTCGAAACACCTTCACCGTTCCCTTCTATTGAAAAGGGCAACGTCGTTGATAATATGGCACAGACTGTAGACAAATTTCATTCATAAGAGCGGGAAGATTTTCAGTTTTTTTTTCTTATTTCAAAAACCTGTATTTTATATCTTCTGCTATCTACAATATAAAGGGGTAAAGCTACATTTTCTTTATTTCTTTACAATTTAATTCGATTTTCTTAGATGGAGACAATTTTGCTGCTCTGACAGCTATTATTCAGGACGTTAACCAAAGAGAACTCACAATCAATAAAAGTGACAGATATTGCCACCATAAAAGCAAGTATTTCAAAACAACTTAACTAAAACTGACCTAAAAGAGAGCATGTTGCGAACTTTTGGAGCACGTGGCATGTTCATAAAAAGGGAGTTTGCAAAGAAAGTGATTCGACGACGAGCTTCCAAATTTGTAGGCACATTTATTGCAGATTCCTTCACAGTCAGAAGTAAATGAAGCCTGACAGCCTATGCACAGAAGAAGGATGTAGATGAAGTAGAAGCCTAAGTATAAATAGGATCAATAGTAGAAAAGGAAACTATAACAGAAGCAAAAGACTGACTGCCAAAAACCTTTTCTCTCCAAGCTCTGCCCCGAGTGAGCTCAAAGTTCATGTTTTCAAACCTCTGCTCTTTTCTCTCGTGCTGGTTCCCTGGTGGACCTCTACTTACGATCCTAGACAAAAACAAACCCAGAGCATATCAAGAATAAGGGGCACTTCTCAAATGCAGACTTAGTTAAATACAAAACATGGCAACTAAGAACCTATATTTACTGATAACATGCTTACTCATGTCCCTTATTCATAATATCATGAGTGATAATCTCCACAATATCCTGAACAACATTGATAACCTGGGATCTATGTGCCTCCTCGTCCTCGTAATCTGTTGTCTGCAAAACATATTAGTAGAAGCATAAGGATAACATCCTAATGTATTGCTTTGCTGGTAATAGATTTGAATGCTGAGGGAACAGAAAAACTACAATGCTAAACTCACCAAAAGAAATAATAATCTCTCTAGCTTATCATTGAGAAAAGGCAGCCCACTCATTTGGAACTCGCTCAAAAATCTCCCTCCCTCCATGCTATCATCTACCTCTTCACGTATCCGAGTAATGATCCTGTAATAAGAAAAGAAGCTCTAAGAGTCACAAGCATTATGAACGAGAGGCAAATGAAAAATACTGCTTCTCATCATGAAAGAAAAGATGGATCTAGCTTTTCAGCATTCAAATCCCAATAATGTGCTATACTGTTTATCCTCGCTCTCTCTGCAAAGGCTCTCTAATATATGTCCGAGTGACTGATAGCATTCAGTGACAGCTGAATACATAAAGTCATCACTGGCAATCTTCTTGAACAAGTCATCATCATCCTTTCCTTTATAATCTTTTGCCATGTCTAGCGCTATTGGAATCTAACATGTAAAGGTAAGAATGTGAGATTTCCAAATACGTGAATTGCATTATCAAAATGAAATGCAGTAACCATCAACTATTCACCTTACTAGCAAGCAAGAAAGGCGGCCACTGGACCACAGAGATGTCACTTGCCGCGTATGGTACAAGAAGCAAATCTCTCTCCCTGACAATTTGAATTTTAAACAGAAATCATTTATTCCTAAAACCTTATTCAGATGACTTTATGTGATGCATATCTAATGACAAGAAGCCAGAGAAAGCAGATGGATAGTCCTGGAATTAATTAAAAAATAGGTGATGAACTTGAGTAAAAAGCAAATGATGTGCAATATTGAAAATGAAGAACCTTATAGAACAAGTCCAAACCTGTTGTTGATCAAATCCTCCATTCGCAATGATAGTATGAACTCATTCCACACCTGACAAAATTTTGCAATATTCTTTGCATCCATAGGTTCCTGTCAGAACCCGTTGGGCCTCAATCAAATTGAAACAGATGGCTAATTGTAATAGTGAAAGGAAAGGAAAGGAAAGGAAAATGTTAAACCCAAAAATTTGATGCAACAAAGGGAAAAAATGCTTGTCAATGTATTTAACAATTTACACCATTTGAAGCCTACCATGAAATATGAAGGACAGTGTCAGGAGAAAGTGAACTACCTTCGTACGTTGTTTGATTTCCTCTTCTGAAGATGGCACAAGACAGTCAATGAAAGCAGAAGGAACAGCTTCAAATCTTGACCTTAACATTCCCAATGTCCTTATCTAAGAATTCAAAAAAAGTATTTTTAGAGGATGGAAACAGCAAGATTATAGTGCCACCAAGGGATATAAAGGAGGAATAAGTGAACAAGAAATAGCACTTACCTCGCCAAGGTGGCTGAACGCTCCATATATACCGCCAATAATTGTATAGAATATAGCATACCAAATTTGTGTATCCATGAGATAAACCTACGAACCAATCAATTTTGTTAATGATTTATAGATGCTAGAATAGCTTTCCTCCTGATAAATGATCCTCCTATGCACCTACCAGGATGATTGGTGCCCAGATAGCAATCACAACACCGATATTATAATTACCTGCATCATGTCCAATTCCCAGTTCACAAAATTGCACCTGAGAATGAAAAGCAAAGTACAGAGTAGCTAAAAAGGCCACAAAGACATTACCATGCGGGAAGAACTCATGCCATTCATAATTACCAACTCTCAAATCCATTATGACCTTAGTTGGTTCAACCAGTGGCAAAATCTACCAAAATGAACAAAACAATGGAGTAAAGTCAGACTTGAGCAATTTGACACAACTGCAAATCCAGAAGGTTATATGAAACATTTTGAAGTGCCAATAAACACTTCCATCTCCTTTTAGTTTCTAAAGACTTGCTGGATAATAGATGTCTTTTCGACAATTGGTTAGGTTGCTCCAAAGATAATGTAAATTTAGAGCCTCAACCTTAATTCATCTAAGTGTTAAGGTGATAAATGGTATCCAGTCTTCACACCTATCCAGTCGAGTCAGATGCCTTTTTATATTCTAACATAAATTGTTAGTGCATCAAAATTGGTATCCATAGTTCAGCAAACCATGATCCTCACATCACAAATCCTTCGTTGTTCATCATGACTATTGACAAAAACTAAGTGCCCCCTGAACAACTCCAAAACAATGATAACATTTAGGGAAGTACTTAAAAATTCAACTTCTACATAACTGCCATGGAAATTTTCCACAGAACAAGAGGATTGATGGAGAAAAATGGTCACAGAAAGATAAGGCACTCAATTAGGATGGAGAACAACTGAAACTTGTTGCAGTTTTGGATGAGTAACATAAGCAATAGGAAATTTCACAGCTGACGTCAAGTTGATGGTAAGGCGTAGGGCTAGAATAAGGTTTGCTAAGGATGTGCAGTGATGACAATAAAGTCTGAACTACCACTTCCAAATCCTTGCAGAATTGTCTGTAACAAGGTAGCCAGGGTTGATAATTGAACAACAAAGCAGCAACAGTTGGACAGAGTGTGGCGTTCAGATGGGCATTACAAGATTGAGAAAGGAGTAGTTTTCAGGCTCAGTTGGCCTTCTCAATGAAGCTCAGTATATGTAACGGGGAATTATATATGGAGCTGAAAGAGATTAGGGTGGACAGCGTCTCAGTTAAGTCCAGTTGAGAAGATTAGTGGAATGAAGGGAGGAAATCCTTCCCTGCAAATCTGTCTGCAGAACTGCAGCAAAGTATGCCATACATATGGCCAAGAACTTGAGAAAAAGGAAAGCAATTCCAATCAGTTGGGGTTGGTCTAAAATGCTTGGAGAAGATACAGACCATCTATTAGTCTACCATCATAAAGCAGCTGCCAGGTCTAATTTTTGGATCTACTTCTTCTGAAGCCAAGTGAGGCAATGAACCTCCTCAGGTTCTGGAGAACTAGTTTGGAAGAATCAGAGTGACAAGAAGCTTGGCAACTGGCTTCTTGAGTCTGCTGAAGACTAGCCAGAAAGGAATAGAATAGCTTTTGAAACTAAAAACCAATTTGGAAAGATTAAAAAAAAATTGCATCATTGGTTCATATGTTGGCCCCCTAGGTAAATCTCCACATCAAGGTATATGCCAACGGTTTTCTAAGAGAAGTTATAAATTTTCATGCTATATTAACTGTATACAGGTTATGGTAGTAAATAGTGAGTATTGCTTGTCAAAAAAATGAATAACTAGCGAAGCGGATATTATCACCTCAACATAGTAGCTGAATGCTAACTTGCTTATCACCAACATTATCCAGAAAAATGTGTACCTGAGTGGAGGAAGACAATATTCATTTTTTGGTTAGAGAGACGTAATGATTACACACACCCTTCCCCAGCCCCCAATCTTTATCCAAACAACAGCATAATTTAAAAAAAAAAAGAAAGTAGGAAGCAGTAAGACATGCGTATCCTTGCTGCTGTGGTATAAAATTAGTACACATTTTACATGATGGTATGTATATAAGAAAAAATAGAAGAATCTTATATCTTACTTCAGAAGCGAGAACACGTCTTCATGCATGCCTCTTCCAACATATAGCTTTGGCTGGAAGTCAAAGTTGCCACATATGAAAACCATACATATTGAAACTACATTCACTAGAAGCAAAAAGAGCTGTGTGTTCTTACTTGAGCCCACCACATTAGAAGGATAATGACATAATTATTCGAACGCTCCAGGGTTCTCCGCAAATAAGGAACCAGAAATAGGACAGCAGCCAATATGTTTGGTATTAAGTAGATTGCAACACAATAGTTATAGAGTGACTGGTAGAGCCAAGATCCTCCAAGATTACTAAAAAACCTGACAAGTCCAGTTGGATTCTCAACAGATCTAGAGTATGCAACAGGCATGAGTACAACCCAGAAAGCTGCAACTGCAAATTTCAGGAGGTAGCGAAGTATCTGGTTACATTTCAAGCTCCTCCATGCACGCAAGCTAAGAACTATATCCAGAGTTGCTGCAGTAATAATCGCAAAATGATGTTATCCATGCTCAAGAGGAATGAGGCATTATACACTCATAAAGAAGAAAATCTTTAAGGCTTCCGATGGTGAGAAGAAAACAAGAAGAGTATCACCAAATTGAAATTGTGATATAAGACATAGGCAAACACAAGTACTGAGTAAGTTTTAACTGATACCTCGCAGAAAATTTAGAACAGCAGCGGTAATGAAAATGCTCAAAACGCTCCTTATCACATCTGCATCAAAAATTCCAGCTAAGGACCCGTCCCCATGCCATGCAACAATAATCATTGCCTGAAACCATAATTAAAAGCAAAACAAGAAGGATAAAAGAGTCAGCTAATATAAGAAGACAACTGTCAAAACTAAAGGAGTTTTAATGCTTTTCTGCACTACATTACTAAGACATCAATTCATGAATCTCTTATTCTGTGCATTTTTATTCTCAAAATATCTCCGTATCTTTATTTTGCTTCTCTTTCTTCCTCATCTCAATATATTGTGCTTAGCTTCTAAAACCAGGAAGATTCCTACAGGCTTGTTGGAAGATGACCTGTCCCATCTATGGACGTTTAATAGATTGTCAGAGCTACCATTCTAATGTTGCAGCATCATCAAATCATGTTGCTAGATGCCCTCGGACCGTACTCTGTCCTATATATCAAAAGGCTTGCCAATATCATCAGAAATAGTAATTTAAGTATTATCAGTCATCGAGTCTACCTGCCTAGGTGACAATACAATTTCAACCAGAAGATATGGTAGCTTTAGGAGTAGCTATGAAGTGCTTCCATGAGTATTATCTCTCAAACATTATAAGGGGTTTAATAGCTCCATATACATTTATAATTATTTATTCAAGATTGTTTTTTCCAATTCTGCCTCACAATGAGTATTTGTTTTTCTCTCATGTCATCTTCTTTCATTTGTTATGCTGATGACTTAGAGAAGATGGAATGGCCAAAAAACATTTACCCAAAGTATTATTCAAGCTGCTTAAATCATATTTATGGCACTCGGCAGTACCTGGAGAGCCAAAATAAAAAAGATCCACAGTCGATCAAAACTTCTGTAAAGGTGCCAAAATGTTCGAACTTCAACAAAATTCGTCTTGGGCTTTCTTTTTCTTGCTCCAACATGGTGACCACCACTCTGCAAGCAGATGCTCACTCAGTAACAGTAGAAAAGGTGTGAAGAGAAGAAATAGTATGTCAAAAACACCATACCATGTATATAGACATACCACATTTTCTGGCTGTTTATCATCCGAATGCACGAAAAAATGTGATGTTTTATCCATTGGCCATCCTAACTTAAAGCATTTTCCCGACCTAAAAAAGAAAGGAAGGCCAGTTTACAAATCAAACAACAAGAGTTGACATGAAGCTCAAGATCAATCCTCCTAGTCAAAGAAATTACCAAAAGTACTCATTTAGGTCATCGTAGTTTCTCCACACTGAATGACTTGCTTTTCCATTTCTGTTTCTCCTGACTTCCTTTTCCAGTGAAGATATTTCCGTTAGGTGATAAAGCATGCTAATACATAAATCAAAGAAAAGGTAGCATTTTCTGTTAATCACCTTCTGCAGGACATCGTATAAAGGACTTATAACCTCCTGCAGGAAATGCTCCTCACTACGTGATGCTACTTTAAATCCATCTCCAGTGACAGTGTGAGAATCATCGAATAAAATTCCTTGTACCTCATTTGCCATCTTTACTTTCGGAACACAAGAAATTAGGACCATTAAAAGAGACAAAAGTAAGCAACAAGCAGAATTAATGACTGATTCTGCTGATAACTAGTAAGATTTTCCAACCAAAAACAAGATGAAAGACTGAAACTGAAACTTTGTATACAACTGCAATCATTTACGACAATAGTTCATCAACTTCATTCCAATTTCTGACATCCATGTTCTGATGCAATCATAAAAAAGAAATTCGACTAACAAATTCCAATTACTGAAGATTCTTGGTTTAACGATCAAGATACTGTACTACACCTAGTATCCATAGAAAGCAACTTTTGCAGCAACAGGATGCATTGATCTTAATGGTCACCCTTGTCCAGTGGCATCCAAGCAGACTAAACCAGAAACACACCCTACTGGTTTAATAGGTCCATATACTTTGTGAAGCCAGATTGATGGTTAGAAAACAAGCAGTAAAATAGCAAAGAAAGAAATGATGATTTCCTCTTAACAGAGAAATCTATTACAAAGATAAACACTACTGAATTTGATAACAAGAAGAGTCATGCCTACACTGACAAAGAAGTTCGATAATTTTGCAGCATCAAATAATGGGGTGAAGCTACAATTATCAGAAATTGAACTATACTGGAGAAGTTTAGTAAATGAAATAGGATGTCAAGTTTCGTTAACTATCATTTTGATGAGAAGAACAATGGAAAGAAGCAATTAAATAAGAGAGGAAACTAAAGAAAAGGCAAAATAATTCTAAAAAGAAAAAAGTCATATACATACAACTCCGGGTAACATATGCAAAAAACAAAAAACATACATTGTGGAAAATATAACAGAGGCACTCTGGCATGAAACGAATATTTGAAGCTTCACCCCAGATAAGAAGATAAAGTCCAATGTATAGCAGCTGCAACTGTTGCTTGTTTGAACCACGTGGAAATCTGCGATACGAACAAAGTAAAGGTCAAAAAATGAACTGTGGCAGACCATATTGAATTTGTAGGATCTAGTATCTGCTTTGTTTAGCTACAACTAGCAGCTTACACGAGATTAGAGGTACAGTGTAAATATTTGCACCACGACTGATAATTTTTGAAGATTTTATCCAGTAGTCTCTGGACTGAGTCATCACCCAACTGCAACAATTTTTGTTTGAACCATCAAAGCATGAAAATGAAAGTTGAAAGGGAAAAACAGAGAAGGAAATAGTTTCTCCCTGCTTCTATAAACTTGTTCAAATTGATGTTTATGAAGCAACAACTAAATCTTACCTGCTCATAATGGTCATCCACCCTATCTCGTATGTCCATATTTGCAAGCAATAATATCAAGTGTTCTCGTTGATTTGCTACATTTCCCTTCTACATTCCCCAAAATGAGGTCAGACAACACAGAAAGATAAGCTGACCAGTATTGAATGTCAAACTCAACAGGGATGTTAAATAAGAATTTCACAGAGAGAGATAAAGTGAAATGAACAATCCTAAGAGTATTGATCCTCACTACCAGATCAGGAAGCCAAACTCATTGAAACAGAGATGAATATGCTACTGACATTGGCTTATTAAATCCTTAAAACCTATGACTTCTCCAGATAATCATAAATGCAAGGTAGCAGCTCTGTTGTTCTGGATTGGGAAACAACATGCTCTGAATAAATTAGCATAATCACAGCCAGAAACAAGGAATGAAGTCCGAAAGTAACTTGACACCATAAAGCAGTGGACTGAGCATCAAAATGAAAAACCAGGTCCTAGTGATTGCATTCTTGATTCTGGAAGAGTCTTCTAAAGTGTGCTCTTGAAGTTACCTGAAAGCCAAAGACGAGGTAAAGCCATTCAAGAATATCGTTGACTGATTTATACTTGTTCTCTGGCATCCGGATTTCAGGAAGATTAACCACATTCTGTAAAGCTCGATGTGCTGCATTAATCTAATGAAGCAAATAAGAAAAGTTATTACAATGGATAACAGAGAAAGAGCACAGATAGATACATTCAAAATGAGCTGGTCAAAAGGTACTATTAACAGTAAGATCGTCATGCACTGTTGTAATACAACCTCAGGAAGTTCCATAACCGCTGGTTTAATTCCTGCTGCATATAATGGAACAATGTTATAGTGCTCATATTGTTCTCTCTTCTTCTCAACATCTTCAGCGTATCGTTGTGTCTACAAGCCTCAAACAGTTCTTATTAACTCTCAAACCACAAGCTGAACATTATTTTGAACTTACGAAGAGCTGCAAAACTACATAAATCATACCTCAGGGTCAATCCTGCGAGAAGATATAAGTGCCTTGAGCACATCATACAATACAGTTGCAACCTGGCAAAGCTTGGCCATCTCCTCTCTTCAAAGAGCAGGGATAAACAAAGAATTCATGAACAATTAATAAAACAAGTAAGTATCAAAGAGAATTTATGTTTTTGTTCCATAAAAATTAATCACTACTCACGGTCTTTTTGTATCCTGGCCCTCTTTAATGTTTCTCTCATAGTAGCTCCTGTAATATCTTAGGACTTCTCTGGGATCAGCTCCCGGTCTTCCCATCTGTTCTTCATCCTGAAAACAATAAAAATTTAGACTTGCTCCAGTTTCAACGTTATCCCTCTTGTCAGGAAGTGTAAATTACTATACCTAAGTGCTCAACTTAATGGAAGCACCGCATCTTGGATGCCTACTGATGTCAATTCCGAGCTATCATCTACCTTATTCTACAGTGCATGTCTCATCGGAAGGAGTTCACTTTGTGAGAACTATTTTGATAGAATTGGGAAAACAGAAAATTTGTTCTTAAAACCTTATCAAGCATCTTAAGAATATTCTAACAAACTTCTATTTCTTCCATCCCAAGCTCAACATTTGCATACACTTGACTATCATCCAAATCTCAAATGTTTGGCACCCTTTGACTGTAACCAATAGGCGGAGATTACAAAGTTTCTAAGCATTTTCATATAGCCATATTTATTCTGAGAGAAGCTAGCAGAATGTAAAAGTGGACAAGTAGGAAAGGATTGAGGACAATTACACTTTTCATGACAACTGAATAAGCATTTAGTGGTCAAAGTTTAGAAGTAACTTCCACTGAGAAAATATTTTAAGCAAAATGAAACATGACGAGGAAGAATAACAACACTTGGGATACTTCAATAGCACAATGAGATTGAATATGTCTAGTGAATGATCACCAAGAAGAAAAAGACCATGCCTAGCATAATAAAAGAAGTCCAAAAATATCAGGTCTACCCTTTCAAGTTTGCGCATTAGGTAGGTCTTAAACTGAGGAACACCACGGCCAGTTGATCTTGGATCCATCCTGTGAGCTTTTTCGAATGCACGGAAGCGGCCTGATCCCAAAATAGAATCATAAGAAACTGAAAACATATTGATGAGGAATAAGCAATTCATGAGATGTACTTACAAGCAAAATGCCTTCTATGAAACTTTTACATGGGCTAAATGACAACACATTTTAGGAAGGCGTGCAACCAAAAAAACAAAATTAATCACTGAAGATTAATGTTTGCTCTATATCATTTCAGAGGTGCACAGGCCCAAGGCATTATTCTCCACATCTAACATCCTTTCTGAGAGTAAAACTACTATGGTAAACCCACTAAGGTTGTAACAAGAATGACCTTTTGGTTTTTTGTAGACTATCCATTACCCATTCCCCATAGGAAGAGGTACCACTATTGCACCATTGTTTCTCAAATTATTTTCTAAAAAGGCATTTCAGATGCCTTTCATCCTTAATTTTAACAAGCACAAAATTTAAAAAGGAGGCTTAAAGACAGCGACCAAATCATCAGTTCTATAGCAGCAGTTCAAAATGCTCAGACAAGAGTGATTCAAGTTTGATTCAGCCAATCCTGAATTAACGTTTTGTGTATGTTGGTTCTATAAGATATTGCTGCTTCAGGAAGATGATGTCTGATTAGTTGCTTCACCGCCCAGTCAAGAGTCCTAAACACAATCGTACAAAAGTCTTTCTTAACTCGTGATAAGGGGTTAATTGAAGATCCTCAGGGGCATAATCATTCCTTTTGTCTTTCATAATGTTATTACATGAACAAATCCGTCTAACAAAAGAATAAAATTGCATCTCTGTGTAGCCTTTTTAGCATGTCTTATTGTAATAAGTGATACCACAGACATGTTGAATGAATCACCATGTGCCGAGTAAAACATATCAACAACATATAGGTTTATTATTTTGATTAAAGGAAGTTAATCACATCAGCGACGCATGAACAAAAACATGATCGGCAAAATCCTTTAAAAGGTAAAAGATAACTGATCCTGGAAGTAAGTAATGAGCACAGAAATCTCACAGTAAGTCAAGCATCATCGGACGTCATGCTTATAATTTTCTCAAACCATCTTCAAAAGGGGAATTTGTTAGATACTGAGAATTTGAGGAAATTGACCTGGCTTATACAAACATCAACATATTAACATGCTCATTGTCACTTCATTTAGCCTTCTCAACAGAACCAATTAATTTAAAACAATCTAATTCTAAAACAAATCAACTAACGAAACCAAAACTAATGCACGGATTGAACTCCCTTTTGCTTTCTTATAGTTATGTACACTTTTATGACCGCTGTATTCTACGCATTACAACTGAGCACTAACATTTCCTTTAATCAAACAAACAGAGCAAAACTATGCACCAAAAAGCGACCTCATCATCAATGAATAAAAGTGTGGACAGCAATTATCAATATCATTAGTATAATCAATATTGGTAGGGCATGAAGTATGAAGCATGAAACAAAGTTACTTACAATGAAAGGCAATCCCGGCATTCCCGGGATCGTCATTTTCAATCTCATTAGCGACCCTGAGAATAGGAGCAATGAAGGCCAAGGACGATGGCACCAACTCGCTGTCGGCTACGTTTCTGTCGGCCTCATTTTGGTCCAAATATGTGGGAGACCTAGTGACAGTCCTCCGAGGCCCCCCGCCTTCCACTTCATCATTCCTCGTCCCACTCGAACTCGCCATAACTCCACCACCACAACCACTATCACCACTAAATGATTATGATGATAATCGAGATGATGAAGATTCTGAGCAACAATAACTAGAGTGATGCTCAAGAAAGTGCAAATTCCCATCTCTACATGAACATGAAAGTATATATATATGTGAGCACTAGATACTTTGGCGAAAAGGCGGGGCAATGGCAAATAGTGGCTTTTCTTTTTCTTTCGGTTTCTCAAGAAGCAAGAAACGAATTTTGATGGGATTTTTCCCCTTTTTTCTTTGGTTTTATTTTTTTTCTTTGGTTGATTGGTCATACGTACTTTTTCTGGAGCGGGAGGGAGTGCTTTTTGTGCATATGTGTGCTTTGCTTTTAGTCAGAAATGTTTCTGCAATTGCAATCTGCATTATTAATCTTGTACAGTTATGCGAAGGACATTGGCTACTGAGAAAGAGAAAAGAAGGGATATTATAAAGACAGGAAAAGCAATTGGAGCTTTATTTGGGGTTTCAAGGCTGCTCTGACCATGGCGGGAGTGACAAGTGCGAAACTGTCACTGTCCGTTGCTTTCCTTAATAGCAGGGTCCGGACACAACCTGGGACAGTTAGTTGATTGGGGAAGACTAAACTAAGGTAGCTAAGCTAAAGACCTGCGCTGACTTTTGTACGGTTTTGATACTCTTTCTTTTGTTTGTGGGTTTTGAATGACTGGATCAGGTAAGGTACATTGGGCTTTTGTTTTTGTGCCATGGGGCCAATCTGTTTCAATATGCGGATGCGATTTGAGCTGCACTACGTCTTACATCAATTACTACTTTTTAATCTTTATCAGAATTAAAGAAGTTATTTCGAGAGTTTTTATACAAAAACTTACAATAGCGATTTGAGCTTGTTTGTATTGTTATTTTCAAGATTTTTTATTAAAATATGTACCGTAACGATTTGATGTCTGTGAAATTAAAAAAAATGATTGAAAATATGTTTACAAAAATATAAAAAATTTTTAAGAGAAAAATGACAATCCAAACAGTTTCTAACTTAATCATTTATCCTTCTTATCTAAATGATTTTTGTTGTATAAAATCTACTTAGTTCCTCGATGAATTCTTAATCTATTAGTTAAGGTTGAAACTTTAACAACTTAAGGTCTAAGGCGAGTCTTGTTAAATGTGGATGTAATCTAATCAAATGTTAGTAGTTTTATTTTTCTAACCATGCGTTAGTATTCACAAAATCATATTGTATTAGAAATTCTTCATAGTTTTATCTAAAAAGAAGAAGAAGAAGAAATTGACACTGCTCAATTTGGTAGTAAACGTTCTCAAACTAAACTAAACTCATTTTACATTGAATTAGTATTCCAAGTTGATGTATAAAAATTTTATAAGTTTGTTCTCCTAATTGATGTACTACACATGGATCATCTCTGGATCCTTCATCCTAGTTGGCTTATTATTATTATTATTATGTGTATGACAGTATACCTTGTGATCATGTATTAGTATTCACATGTGGTGAGAAAATAAAAGTTGGGATAAATATTAGTTAAAAGAAAAAATATAGCGGGATAAAGGTTTCGGAACCACATATTTCACGTAACTAGTAAATCTGGGATCAAATCCATATTTAAAAAAAAAAACATTTAGTTGTTTTCAAGAATGAAAATGAGTCGAGTTCGAATAGTATTGTACTAAAACACTGGAACTCGAAATCGGTACTTACAAAATAGCACTTATGCTCGACTCGTAAGTAAGGGTAGTTGTGTTCGAATTCGACTCCATAAGAGTATTAACTTGAGTTGAATAGCTGAATTTTGCCAAATAATATTTTATTTATATTATAAATATATTTTCTAATTCATTTTTTTATATTACATATATCAAATTATAAAAAATACTATAATAATTATTTCAAATAATATAAAAAAGTTTTGGGGCGTAGACTATTCGCCCAAGTCGTCAGCCGTTGAGCACGTTTTAACTGCCAAAGTTACCCCAGTTATAAAATCACCTGTACTTCTTAGGAGAAAAGACTGCCGCAGAAAATCCGAGACACAAAAAATTCAATAATGAGTGCACTGCAAACCCGACCTCCAAACCCGACCCTCAACCCATACCCAAACCCAAATCCAAACCCAAAAGCGGCTCCACTTCCGAATACTAAGTCTCTGACGTTCGATCAAGTCTCCAAGTTCTTCTCTTTGCCCCTCTCCGATGCTGCTGACACTCTTGGTACGCTCTCCTCCTACATTTTTTTCGATATCTGTCTTGCATTTTTTCTTTTTTTGTTTAAATATTGCCAGCTCCATTTAGTGTACAAAAATCATTGTTTAAAATTTTCATATTGTACCAAATTTCCAGCAAAATGGTCCCTTTTTGCTGCAGAATCAGCTGATTAATGAAAAACCCAAAAACAATGAAAAGAAAAAGAAAAGATAGCCCAGAAAATAAAGATAAAAACGAGAACTTTAGGATTAGATACTTGTCTTGAGTTCCACTTTGAAGAGGGCTTGGATTGATTTTTCCAGAAAAATGAAGCTTCCCTTTCAATTGGGATGTTGTGAAATTGAGGTATAATGCTAAAGAAATTGCTACTCACATTTTAGGATTTAGAATATACAGGTCTTTTGCACTGCTTTAATAAGATTTTTGGTATATCAAGCTGGGAGATGTTTATGATTTATGTTCATATATTTGTCTCATGTGATAACTGATGAGTTTATTGTGCATCTTTAGCACTTTGATCAGTGCCTTTTAGGGTCTTCTGTATAGCACTTGAATAACTGAAATTGATGAAGTTTGCTGTGAAGCCATAGTTGATCTTTATAGTTATGCATATGTTAATTGAATATGGAATGAGCGTGAGGGGCTGAAATTTTTAAAATCTGATTAAGGAAGAATTAAATGGTATCATGTCGAATTTGGATGGATGCGGTGTAATGTGTACATAAACTAAAAGATTAAGTCAAATTTGATCAAATCATGCTTACTAAAGAAGAAGAACAAGACGGGCGATATCCTGAATCCTTTGTGTTTATTTTGCAGGTGTTTGTCCTAGTGTCTTAAAGAAAATATGCCATGAGAATGGTCTAGTGAGATGGCCACATCGGAAGGTCAGGCTTCACACCCTGTGATATTCTCCTTTTGATCCAGTGTGACTGTAAATGCATTGGCACCATGATAATGACGGATTACATTTTGTTTTGAGTGTGCAGAATCACTATACGGCTGTCTTATTCTTTAGGATAACTCAAATTATAGTGTGTGGAATTTTGGTTATATTTCTCCACATTACACTTTGTATTCCACAGACCAAGTTAAACTTTATGTGTGAAAATTTTCAATGGTTATGCTAGAGAGGAACCGAAGATTCACCCCTTCTATTGCTTTATAAAACTTTGACAACCAATGTTTTCAGTCCAATGCAAATTTTACCACTTGCTTAATTCATGTACTCATTGCTTATTTATATTCCCGGATTCTTTCAGAATGCAGCTCAAGGGAAATTATTCTGAATTTAGTACACTTAATTTTGTAATGTGAGGTACATATAAGCAGAGGAGAATAGAGAGCGCTACTGGCCCTGCAAGAGGAATTAAAAAAAATTATAACGAGTAGACACACCTTAGGCACCAGCTGACCAGTAGGCCGGAGCACAAATTTGTGCATTCTACTCTTCGTATTGCTGGATTGTTTCCAATTCCAAATCAATCATATAGAATTTATTTTCCTTCTTGTAGTAGTATTTTTTTTTTAATAACCTCGTATATGCTGATATTTCTTTTGCGGATGACTAGTTCCTTTCTGGGAAGAGTATTGAACAAATTAAGGAGGATGCTGCTAGGGCAAAAAACAAGCAACTAAATGAAGTGCCGAAAGATGCTGGTCAAGGCAGTGATGCTTTAGCAAATTCAACAGTGTCATTGCTTGCGTAAGTGAATTTGAAGCTTCTGGACCAGATTCTTTTAATGCTACTGAAGTGTACTAAACTGATTAACATAGCTTTCATGTGGTTAATCCATGCTCTGGCTATTTATGATGTGAACTTCATCTTGAATGCAGCAACTGTGTCCTGTGATATGTAAATAAGAGCTTCTCTCATATCTGCTTACTGCTTACCTGATCTCCAGTTGTTGCTTGGCCTTTTATTGGATGGTTGTCATACTGTAGTGATGATAAACAAGGATGACTAGGAGGATTTTTGTGACATATAAAAGCTTGAGCGGCCAGGGTAGAAACAGAAAACAGTATTCTAAATGCTCTGTGTAGATGATGTCAGCATGCATGCAGGGACTGGTTGTCAAGGAAACCCAATGAAAAAAGGATTTGTATTCTGTGCTTTCTTCTTTGTGTTCACTTCTTCCTTGTCTAGATAACCTATTGAAGGAAGAGCTTAACGACCAGTGTCTCTCTGTCCATCTCTGGCCTTCTAATGTTTTTTTGGACTTTAGAAGCTGTCAGCGCCAATGCAATAGGTCTAGCTTTATCTTTGGGTTGACGTCTCAGGCTTTTTAGGGCAAATGAAGCATCACGAGGAGAAGGGGCTTTAATGTTGTTGATAGGCTTCCAGTAGATTGATACAGAAAACTTAGTTCAGTTTGTTAGAGCTAATGCTTCTGAGATCTAAGACTATGTGGTGCTAATATGATGATCTTATGAAATTTATGTCTTAGTTTGAAGTTTGATTTGTCTTGGAGATTGAGGATGGTTTCTTAATGACATGTAAGGGTGTTTTATTATTCTATTGGCTCAGAAATTTGGTGACAAAGTACTTAAGGGAGACTCTTTTGGATTGTTGAGCACCTTAGAATCAGCTTTAGTTAGACGTCGGGTTTATGCATTTAGTATTTGGCTAGCTTTTAGCTTTTTCTGAACCCCAGGGAACTGGATTTTGTACTTCATAAGTTCTGTCACTGCCTTTCTACTTTTTTCTGATCTTTCTTTAACCTTCTTGGTGTGCTTTTATCTTTCTTTTTCCCTTTGAAAGTTCTGCTTCTGTTGATTGCTCTCTAATACTCTTTGTGGCTATTATCCAAGTTATTTGGCTGGCTTTGGACAAATTTATGAGAAAGGCTGCCTTCATTATTCTGCATTGCCCCTCCTTCCTATCTCCATCTCCATGAACACTAAATATCGAACTTTTTACTCTCCATGGAGTTTGAGAGTGTTTTCTTGTTTCATTGTTTTTCCCTTTTTCATGCTGTGACCATCAGTCCTTCACACTCTCTACTTCTTTCATTTTACCTTCTATTAGGGGCACGGGCACTCAGCTTCAAAATAAAACAACTAGCTCTGTGGCAGAAGTTTCAAAAGCACAATCTGTCATGCAGCTCCAAGGAAACAAAAACCCCCAAATTGGGAGTCCGCCAAAGTTGACTGGGTTAAACTTGACAAAAGGAACTTCAGCCAATGAAGATGAGTTTAAATATGGATTTCCCCTCACACGGCTTGCCAACTGTTTTCATATAAATGGTGGGGGAACAGCAGTAACAGTGGTAGCAAGGACACCCCAGGTACTGCCAAGGACGAGACACAAGGAAATAGAAAATCTCCTGTAAACTCAGCAAATGGGAGTACCCTTGCTTCAAGAACAGATGGACAAAAATGTGAAAATGAGGCACGAGAAAGCAGCACCGATTCTCCGGGAGAAGGCGTGCTCTCCTCTTTGAGGAAAAGAGCTGCTACGGAAGGGCACAAGGCATTGAAACTTGGTGCTCACCGCAGATATGTTATGGAACTTGATCAAACAAAAAGAGCAGTACTTCAACAGATATTCAAATCCTCACTGCCAAGTGAATGGGGGAGATGACTCTTTGTAACTTTGATAGTCGGACTACTTTTGGACATAGGAAAGATAGATTCCACTTATGCTATGCATTCTGCTTAATTATTGTTGTTTTAACTGCGCTTCTGGTTGTACTACAAAAAAGTTCTGGTAACTTGATGTTCTGCTAAAGTAGATAGGTTAGATTCAGGCTTCAAGAATCCAGTATTAATACAAGATCGGTCACCTACTTTTGCCGAATGATACGCTGATAATTGATCCACTATTAGTTGCTGCATCTTTCTTCAAAAGGCCAAGAGGTCATCTATTTCTGCATTTTATTCAGCGTGCTCAAAGCTCTTGATCAAGCCATTGTTGGACTGCGATACTCCTATGAGAACTGAACTAAAATTCGCTAGTTATTTAAGAAATTAAGCAAGTTGATAATGCAAACCTTGGACACTGGTCACATTTCCATCTTTCTCCATGCATTTAAACTAAGCAATGCCTTAAAAGTTTGGAAACATTTATTTCTTTATTGTGGATACTGTCAAATTACTCTCCAAAATCCTTTTTGGAATTAGATACTTTCTTAAATTAGCTTCGCTTTAAAAAAAAAAAAACAAAATTAACAGAAGAGTCCTTTCTTAACGAATACCTTCAGGGCCATCCCTTAACTAGACCCAATTATCTTTAGCTTATGAGAAGCTGCAAAAGTTGCATCAGGCTCAATTTGAAGCAAGATATTTTCTAATAATTAAGTTTGACAATTTATATGCGGTACATCTCTACCATTAATGTTTTCTGGATTTTTGATGATCCATAATCTACCTTTTCCCAAACAGATAACTTGATTCGAAGGGTTCTGTAAAATCATAAAAAGAAAAGGTATATCTAACGAATATCTAAATGCACCTCGTTAAGATGTATTTCAAGCGATAGATTAACCTTCCTTTGTTTTCAATGCATCACTTTCAATGCCATATTGTGTATGGTACATTTCTTTTCTAAATTGAGTTCTCGATAATAGATGAATGCAAGTAGTAGTGGCAAATGTATAAATTTGCTATTGGTGTGTTTTGGATTTTCGGCTAGAGGGCTGAGGTTTATACCCACATCTTTTTTTTTTTTTCCCTATGTGATAAAAAACATGTTTATGTCTCAACCAAGTTGAATCAATATACACAAATAATCCAATGGGGTATTCACAATATCCTTCAAAAGAGGAAAAAACCAAAAAAAAAGCCATACTTTCATCTCAACTCAGTACGTGGACTAGTTTTATTGGCTGGAATAAATGCAACTAATATCCTTGAAAATTTCAAGAAAAGGAAAAAGTGTAAATAAATCTAGTAGTATATCATAAGTCATAACAGATTGTTTGAAGCCTAAAAGAGAGAAGAAGAGTACAGAAGAAAATCCCAAAGCCTATTCTCACCAATGGGAAAAAAGATAAAGATAGCATTGGATGAGGACCTTCGACCTTTTTTCATTTCTCCAACACCTATAAAATCATATTCCATTCAAGAAGTCCTCATCAACAAATTATAGTAGTTTCTTCCACATTCAAACGCTGATCAAAACCATTTCCTCAAAACAACCATGGCTGCCTCAACAATGGCTCTTTCATCACCTTCATTCGCAGGAAAAGCCCTAAAAATCGCCCCATCAACATCAGAGCGACTTGGTGAAGGAAGAGTTACCATGAGAAAAACTGTACCAAAACCAAAACCATCATCAGGGAGTCCATGGTATGGTCCAGACAGAGTTCTATACTTAGGCCCCTTATCCGGCTCACCGCCGTCTTACCTTACCGGAGAATTCCCTGGTGATTACGGGTGGGATACAGCCGGCCTCTCAGCTGATCCCGAGACATTTGCCAAGAACCGTGAGCTAGAAGTTATTCATTCAAGATGGGCTATGCTTGGAGCACTTGGTTGTGTTTTTCCTGAGCTTTTATCAAGAAATGGTGTCAAGTTTGGAGAAGCAGTTTGGTTCAAAGCTGGTTCACAAATTTTCAGTGAAGGTGGGCTTGATTATTTAGGTAACCCAAGCTTAATTCACGCACAGAGTATTTTAGCCATCTGGGCTTCACAAGTCGTCTTAATGGGGGCTGTGGAGGGCTACAGAATTGCCGGTGGACCGCTTGGGGAGGTGACTGATCCTATTTATCCTGGAGGGAGCTTTGATCCTCTTGGATTGGCAGATGATCCTGAGGCTTTTGCTGAGCTTAAAGTCAAGGAAATCAAGAATGGTAGGTTGGCAATGTTTTCCATGTTTGGTTTCTTTGTTCAAGCTATTGTAACTGGAAAAGGACCTTTGGAGAACCTATCTGATCACCTTGCTGATCCTGTGAACAACAATGCCTGGGCATATGCAACAAACTTTGTCCCTGGCAAATGATTTGCTGGTTCATATACTGTGATTTGTTCCAAAGCATTTGTGTGATTGGATCGTTACGAAATTGTTGATGATTTAAAGATGTAAATGATGGACTTTATGCATATAAAGTGTCATTCTTTCTTAAAGTAATTTTCAGAATATTGTTTCCTCCAAGAAAATGAGGTCAAAGATCATATAGAGGTTGAAAGTTGATGTCTACAATACAAAGTACCCAAGGCATCCACTATTTAACGTGCCTTTAATTCAGAGGCAACTTTGTGGTGTCAATTCTTTCAAATGAAACATAAGAATACCTTAACGAGCTAGCGTGACAAGTTCAGGCATCAAGAAATGATACTCTTTGTGGGAACTGCATGGGATGGAGTCTTCAGCTCATTACATAAACCCCTGTGGGCTTGGGGAGTGCAGTTTGTAATAATTGATCCTACATCGTGATGTATAGTCTTTACAAAGCTGAACTTTTGAACTTAACAGAAATCATTTAACTTTGCAATCTTTAGCTTTTTTTTTTCTTCTAGGTAAAAATCAACCTAATCCTCAGCCTTTGTTAACTTGAACTTTGCTCCTTCTCTTGGTTGATTCACCAATTTCTGTGTAATTGTTGGCTATGTTGTATGATCAGAATTATTATGACAAGTGAATAAACAAGAAAAGATTTGCACCATGCTAGTTTCCACGCAAGAATACGTGTTCATGGACTCTGAACTCTGAACACAGATTTTGAACAGCACGGTCGGTGATGCAAATTAAATGAGACCACAAATTTTGGACTGAATCCAGATCATATTATGAGACTATTTATAGCATCAGCATTGATATTCTGGAATCTAAGCACTTATATAATGGTGAGGCCCATAATCGTTTCTTCGCCCTCCAACTATTCTACTGAATCAGTACTCAATTAATATATATGTTACCTGGAAAAGAAAAAATATATGCTGGATATGAGATATTGGAGGCTAGAATTAATTTTGATAAAAAGAGTTGGAAGCCCACTTTGACAAGGACTTTCTTTAAAGCGAATGCGACTTATCGAGAGCTAATTCTTTTATAATTGTAAGCCAAACTTGAATGTTGAAACAAGATGCAAGTTCATTAATGGGCTTAATTTAAATTAAACAGACTTGTTGAATATTTCAAAATAGCTTTCTGTAATCAATTTAATTCCAAAATATTTTGTTTGACTACGGATATAGTTGCCGATGAACAATAGCTTCTGTTAACATAAAGAATCAAAATTAGAAGATTCATGGCTATTCTTGTCTATCAGTAGGATACAACATTTTAACCTGCAATAGTCCACTCTTATATTTCTTTAAAGTCCTACACGTATCCTAGAATTAACATTTTGATTGAAAACTAAAAAGTGATTAATACTATTTTTAATACTTTTTTTTATATATAAAACATCATAATTTCATTAAAATCTACACTAATGACATGTTAGGTGTCAATGTACAGGCTCACAGTCACGTACCTTTCATCTCTCAATTTCAAGATGATGGTTTTGGAATCACCCCTTTGACACCATGGGATCGATCAAGATCCAAAATACCACATTCTTCTGATATCTTTCACAACCAATTATCTTTCGAGTTCATGAGATGTTACAGTAAATTTGTCTCATGCAGTTGTCCTGCAACCACTTTTACATTACACTGAATAAGATGAAGAATGTTTAGGCATTTTTTTAAAGGACACAGTAGAGGATGAAGAGGATAAGACAATAGATATATAGAGCATTGAGAAAATGCTATAGTATTCTACACATCTTTTGTTCTGGAAGGCCAGCTCGTGCAAGGCATCTGTGGAAGGAGCATCTAATTGAGCTTTTAAGGAGACGCCAAGAAACCAACAAAATTAACAAATTCTAAGAGCCGTGCCATGATTACATGATTTTAGTATATTCGCTAAAGTACGGGAAGTTAGGAATGCAATAGCTGTTAAGTAAAGGGTAAGCCTAAATATACAATTACCAATAGTTGCATAGCATAGATTTGCTATAGTTTAATACCCACTATGATCTCTATTATTAATGTTATTATTGTAAACTAATAAGAAGTGTCATATATGCCCACTTAGATAGGTTGAGGACCACATCGGATGGATTCTTGAGAGAGTGCTTGAGGGCTGTCAGCTCTGGATGAAGCTGCAATTTTTTACCTCAGCTTGAATGAGACAATTGCACAAGTTCAAGAACAAGGTTATTTTCCAAAACCAAATCAAGATGTTACTTTAGTTTGAGTCTAGGATTGGTAACCGACACTACTTAGGGTCTCTTGTAAGTTGTAAAGCTTGATTCATTGAAGACAATAAATGCTGCAAATTTTATTTATTTTTTGTCACAAGTCGGTATTATCATTAATATATGAATAATCATGTACTAAAGGCATGTACAATCATAGGACAACTGCCCTTAAATCATCTTGTATCTTCCTACCGAGTTGCAGAGGAAAAAGATCATTTTCACACAAAACATTATAAAAAGGTTATGCGATTCATGAGTAAACTTTATTTCCTCCTCTTTTCTTACATTTTGAAGATGTTAAACCCTTCAATGATAGCAAACTTTCTGGGGCGGAAGTATAATCTCAAGTTCTCCAACTATACCATTACCTCTAAGGTCATGATAAAGTTCCCATATAATGCCAAAACAACATATATTCCTTTTGAAATGCAGAAATTATCTGTCCATTGTTTGCTTTAAACGTGGAAAGCCGGTGTTCATGCCTTAACTATGTCGTAAAAAAATTACAGGAATTAAAAGTAAAATAGTTGTTTGATACCTCGGATAAATGCGTATTGAAAAAGGAAAAGTACATTAATTTTTCTTCGACCAGTTTCTGAATTGTATTCTCTGTTTACAATTAGTTTCCATCCAAACTTCCAATATTTCTTTAGTTGTATATTATCTACTCGTATCAGTTCCAGATATTGCCATGTTAGCCGTGGTGACTCGAATGAAACGCCATGGCTAGGCAGGCACCCATGTATATGCGGTCTTTATCATCATGCACAAATGTGCAGTATGATTACTTGGGAATGGTCAGGTATATATATTGCTGTTTACGAACCTCTTTACAAAGCACATAGGATGAATAACCTTATAAATTGAGAGAAAAAAAAGAAAATATACTTGATAAAAGAAAAAATTATTACCTGAAAAGAAAACATAAAAAGCATGAAATGAAAAAAGGATAGCATTAGTTGATCTGGGATTACGTCGGTCGATGGTGTGATCAGTTTTGCCACGAAAACATGGTATGGTCTACAGACATTTTCAAGGAAATATGGACTTTTTTGTTGCATGGATGAAAGGTGTACACAATTTGTCGATGGAGACTGATACAGAAGTTGAAATAAAGTTGGGGCATGGGGAAGATAATTTCACATCCAAACTTGAATATCATCATTGATCATGGGTGAAAGGGCATACCCAATTTGATGATACAGAATGATATAGAAGTTGAAATGAAGTTACATCCAAACTTGAATAACATCATTGTTATTGGAAAATTGTTGATCGATATTGATAGAGATCGAAAAAATTGCCAATTAAGTCACGTTTGAAATGAATCAAATATTTGTGCAAACTTGATCTTTCAATTTGATAATGGGGTCAAGACTCTTATTCTATTGTTTTGGAACTGACTATTTACTTCTATTGCCTTTTCTATAATCAAAAACAAAAGGAGGCTTGGTGGGGGGGACAAAGAATGTACTCTCTTTCTGAAAGAACTACCATAGAATACAATATACAATGCACTAAATTTTTAGCAAGGAAGAATCCCTATTTCTTCTTCTTCTTTTCTTCTACCTGTGCCAATTGTGGGAAAAATAAATAGGAGAGATTGAAGTAACGTTACCCACAATCACAAGCATATTCAATAAGATTGAAATTGGCACCTTGATGTTTGAAAGTTGAGACATTTATTCTAGCAACCTTTTTTGCGACTAAGCTAATTTAGGTTGACAATAAAACACTCTTGATGATATAGAGTCAACACAAAAATGTTACTATCTACTCATGTAATTATTCATTGATTTGGAGAGATCTACAAATACGTTTTGGTCTTAACCAATGCCTAATAAAGAAAAAGCAAGAAACAGGAAATCGTGTTGATGGGGAGGAAAACTGAAAAGCAATAGAAGCATTCATCAACACAAGTCAACTCAATCGATAAGGACAAATTATTTAGTTACAAAAAGTTGTCTATTTGAAATCCGTTGTCGCTACGAAGATAAGAATCCCTATAAACAACTTTTGGCCTCAAGCAAAACTAAAAAGCAATAGAAGCATTCATCAACACAAGTTAACTCAGTCGATAAAGACAAATACTTGTTCACAAAAAAAGTTGTCTGTTTGAATTCCATTATCGATATGAGGGTAAGAATCCCTATAAACGACTTATGGATTCAAGAACAAAACTAAAACATAAGTCAATTCAGTCGATAAGGACAAATTACTTGTTCACAAAAAGTTGTCTGTTTGAATTCCATTGTCGATTTGAAAGTAAGAATCCCTATAAACAACTTATGGTTTCAAGAGCAAAACTAAAAAGCTATAGAGGCATTCATTAACACAAGTTAACTTAGTTGATAAGAACAAATTACTTATTCACAAAAAAGTTATCTATTTGAATTTCGTTGTCAATGTGAGGATAAGGATCCCTATAAACAACTTATGGTATCAAGAGTGTATCCTAGTTCATGAAGGTGTTGAGAGTCGAAACCATTCAAACTTTTTATTTAAAAAAAGAGTTATTATCACTTTGCCCCTTTAATATTCAGTGTCACTATTAATTTTCCTCTTAACGTTACATTTTAGTCACTTTACTCTGAAAACTAATGGTCAAATTTAACGAAATTTGTTAATTAAAATGAAAAGATATGTTTAACCTTAAAATTATTATCACTTTACTCCCATAAACTATAGTCTTATTATCAATTTACTCTCAAGAGTTATTTTTTAAACAATTTATTCCACTATTAAATCAATTTACCCAAGTTAAAAAACTTTATAAAAAAGTACTGTCTTCTTTGTATAATAAAAACAATAAAAAAATTTAGAGTGGCTTTTCTCCTTTTTAGTATACAAAAAGTCAAAATATTAATCTCTTTCTTCTTGGCAATCTCATTAATATTGAAAAAAAAGTAGAAAGTTAGGGAGGGAGAGGGAGAAAGAGAGAGCTCAATTCTTTTTTTTTCAATATAAATAATAAAGAATTAAATATTTTTATTATTTTACTTTTCTGTTTACCACTCAATTCCAATCGTAGTCCCGACAACCTTAAAGTAACACGACAAATATTAGACTCTTCTTCATTTTCTTTCTTTGCAAATCTAATTTTCTATCTCCTTCTTTCCTACCTCTTTTTCATTCCTAGTATTAATAAGTGTGAAAAAAATTTAAGAAAAATCCTTTTATTTTTATATTTTTGGATCTCTTAAAGTGAAAAAAAATGAAGAATAACCATTCCAACTTTTTTATTTTTAATTATATATAAAAAAAGGATAAATACATTTAAAATTTTTACCATACTAGTTAGATTAACGATGAGGTAAAATGCCCAAAAAATAATGTTAGAAATTAAAGTGATTGTATCACTATAATTTAAAAGGATAAAATAATAATAACAATGTAGCAATGCTATAAAATACTATGATATTTTATTGTCTAAAATTTCTTAACATGTTGAGCTGAATTACTTATGGGATAAAGTGACTAAAAGATAACGTTATAGGGTAAACTGATAGTAGTAATATAGTTTAAGGAAGTAAAGTGATAATAATCCTTAAAAAAAAAAAAAAAAGAGTTACCTTGTGAACCCAAAAAACGAGTCCAGCCACGTGCCTTCCATGTGGTGCACCTGCAAGGTTTGTATTCTGAAACACGGCTCAGCTTTTACATCATTTTCCCATTTGTGATTATGGGCTAGGATTACTAATTCGGGTTAATTAACCTTAAATAAAACATGTAGGGCCTACAATTATGTGGCATTAGGGTACTTCATTACGGTACATAACAAACCCCACTTACCTCATTAATCTTTTTTAAAGCCTATATAAGGATTTGAAAGATTTATCCGAGACATGCTTTAGTAAAAAAGTATTGCTTCAAATCAAAGCCTTTGTTCCTCCTCCAATGGAGGCTTTATGGCTCAATTAGTCATAATGACAATGACAGTGAAGAAAAGCACATTGTTTTTAAACTAATCATACTCTATTGGCTATTGCTGTCCGTCTCTCTCTCTCACAGGGCTTAGAATATAGGTCAATTGTTTGCCAAAAGAACAAAATTTGCCAGCTTGGTAGGGGAATTGACACTTATAACCTTATTAACCGTTGCTAAGTAGTCTAAATTAATTGGAATGATTCAAAAGTCAATCATTTAAAAAACGAGTTCTTATCTTTATTACACCATGGCATGACTAACGGTTTACTTTATAAAACTAATATTCATATCAATGGGGCTTAGTCAAATGTCAATCATTTCGAGAAGACTCTATTTGTTATACGAAGGGCATGATTAGCTGTTTATCTTATTTATATTGAAGTATTTATTTACATTTCGATCGCTTATTGTAGCAGTAAAGATGGTTTATTATGTACTGCCGATCCTTTAGATTGTTATTTTTAGGAGTTTTTGTAAAAATATATATATATATTATGTTGATTTGATATATGTGTTCACCAAAAAATTAAATTTTTTTATGGATATCGATTTTTGAATATTGCATACCACAATCAAACCTCAACTTTGTATCATCAGGTTGATTTATGTGAGTTTGACTGATTTATTTTAATTGAAAAGTTCAAAATCTAGTTTTCCCTCAAGACATAAATTATGGAGTACCGAGTCTAATTCCTAGTCAAACTTTTATTGAATCTAAATTAGACAAAGTGCATGGAGACATTAATCATCATTATGTTCTTTTAAATTCCCCTAGCGATTTGATGGGAAAAGAGTTTTTTCCCGTCATAAAAATGATGGTCACGGGCGAATAGATCAATTTGCAAAATTATATATATAATTTTTTTTATAAAAAGCAAGCTTCAGTAACAAATTGTTAGAAATCGTTCAGTACTATTTAATTTACATATCTGTCCTAATAACAGGTTTAACATATACTTGAAATAATAGATATATAATTTGAGTAAAATCATATAGTTTATCTGCCTTCATGACATTGATTCAAGGGAAGAATTTGAGTACAATATGAGAAATTGATAAAGTTTGGTAACCCAATGACAAAGAATTGTTAAAATGCAGAAACAAACGCCAGAATTCTATTGAAGGAACAATATTCACTTACTCAACATGGTGCCATGGAGGTGTAGCATGCTGGTATGGATACAAAACATTTGGCGAAGATGTTAGGGTATTTTCCTTGAACACTTTTCAAAAGATTGTGCAAAAGCAATTATCATCTCCCCAAAAATGAACAAAACGCTTGTTCACAAAAATGGAACCACGATTTTAGGAACAAAATTCTTTGGGCAAAAGAATATGCCAGTTCAGTTTTTTTTTTTTTTTTTCTGGGCAAAAGAATATGCTAGTTCAGTGCAAATGGAACCACAATTTTAGGAACAAAATTCGGTGATAACTGTCTATGTCTGCTGCATTAATTCCATTTTCAGCAGGATTTATTATGGATGGAATAATTATGAACTTTTGAATTTTGAGCAAAAGTTTGGGAAAGAAAGAGATAGATCAAGCTTTTAGGCAAGTCTGAAACAATTAATCAAACCATTGCACATATCTGTGGAAAAGCTCGAACAGTCACACGCAATCACTTCCATCCCTTTAAGGATACACTACCATTAATATATGTCCACAAAATATTGGTAATCAAATAGTAATATCTTTTCCTTGTAGTTTGAGTTTCTTCAATCAAAAACCTAACTTGGAGATTTGCAAATCAAAATCTACATGCTGCTTTACCAATGCGGTTTCCAACCACAAAATGGCTGCCTAATTAATAAATAAATGCACCTTGATTAACATCAATAAATATACCTTGATTTGACAAAGATATCTGACCAAAAGTTTTGATTTAAACATTGATGACACGTAATTCCTCCTTCCCATTTTGATAACTTTATATATACAGTTCTTTCACGCAGTTTAAGAAAAGTTCCAATCTATATTGAATAAAGGATATTTTAGAGAAATTAAAATACAACTACATTCTTCAATTTAAAAATGGACTACAATTTATGACAAATGAAAAAGGAAAACAGGACTATCAAAGTGGGACGGGAGGGAGTATTTAACTTTATTGGAAATCTAGCCTACTTACATGAATATTAGTTGTGTAACTAACTATTATACATTTTACATTAATTGTAACAATAATATTGATGAAAAGTTGCACCATTCACGACATGAATCAAAACAGTTGATAAATAAGATAAGTTATATTCAATGGTAACAAAGTACAACACTAAATAAGACCGTTTTAGAGAAGTTAAAAGTTAAGTATATTCGTCGATCAGAGAGTGCACTGTAATTCGGAAAAGATAAAAAAGAGAGTACGCGTTACCATGAAACGAAAAAAAAAAAAAAAAAAAAAGAGAGTATGTGTTTGTTAATCACTACTCCCAAGTACACGTTAGGTAAGGTATTCCGAGTTTGCAGTCGGTGGTAAGTGGCAGGAGCGGCACCCGCACCCAGAATTTGGACATTTCCGAAAATTCCTATGTGAAAATAGTTGTCTAGTCAAATTATGCGAAAAGTACGTTTTGTCCTCCGAAATCCTAAGAAAAAATGTGGCCTGCGTGTTGCACAAACATGGCACGTTTAGAAGTCATACTACCCAGTAGCAGGTACCATTTAACTTGGAATCCTATTCCTGCATGTCACATCTCATGTCATCCCCACGCTGTTTTTGGTCATTACACTCCGATAAAAAATAAAAAAAAAACACGAAATTTTTAGTCAACTTTTATGCTGCCACATTCGTAATGTTGCATAGTATTATGAAATTTTTCGTTCCATATAGATTGAGAAAGGAAATTTTTAAGCGTTGAGAAAATTGAAAAAGTTTCAAATAGTACACGTAAATCAAGATAAGTATAACATTAGATGGATTAAAAGTGTAGTATTCTTGGTTGAAGGAAAGTATTGAATAGTCGAGTAAAATTTAGATGCAATATCCTATGGATCGAACGTAGTATTCTTTAGATATGCACAGCGAGTGGTATCCTCGAACATGTATAATGTCGAGGAATTGAAATGGGTAGCTTTTGAATCATACATGTATAATCAGAGGATAAGTACAGTATTTAAGAAATATAAATATTCTTCGTGAAGAAAAGTATTAAATAGTCACGTAACTCTTAAATATATATGACAATTGATACCGTTGGATTGGAGATTATTTGCGACAATTTTGTGAAAAAAAATACTGTATCACTTTTTTGATATGATGTGTATAAAATAAAAAGTGGTTGAAAAATGTGCTGGTGATCCAAGCAAATCAGTGGCGTGTAAATAGGGTGTAAATAATGTGCAATCCAAACAAACTCTATTTAATAATTATCTTTTATCGAACAAGTACAGTATTTAACGTATCAGAAATATAATATTCTTTCTTCGTGAAGGAAAGTATTAAATAGTCAAAGAACTCTTAAATATATACGACGATTGATACAGTTAACTTTTAATTATATACGACAACTGACACTGTTTAATAATTATCTTTGTCGAATAAGTACAGTATTTAACGCGTCAAAATATAATAATTTTCGTGAAGGAAAGTATTAAATAGTCAAATAACTCTTAAATATATACGACAATTGACACCGTTAACTCTTAAATATATATGACAACTGACATCGTTTAATAATTATAATATCTTTCGTCGAACAAGTACAGTATTTAATGCGTTATAAAATATAATATTTTTACGAAGGAAATTATTAAATAGTCAAATAACTCTTAAATATATACGACAATTGACACCGTTAACTTTAAATATATACGACAACTAACACCTTTTAATAATTATAATATCTTTCTTAGAACAAGTACAGTATTTAACGCGTCAAAAATATAATAATTTCATGAAGGAAAGTATTAAATAGTCAAATAACTCTTAAATATATACGACAATTGACATCGTTAACTCTAAATACACATGACAACTAACACCGTTAATAATTATCTTTTGTCGAATAAGTACAGTATTTAACGCATCAGAAATATAATATTCTTTGTAAAGGAAAGTATTAAATAGTCAAATAACTCTTAAATATATACGACAATTGACACCGTTAACTCTTAAATATATACGACAATTGACATCATTTAATAATTATAATATATTTCGTCGAACAAGTACAGCATTTAACGCGTTATAAAAAACAATATTTTCGAAGGAAAGTATTAAATAGTCAAATAACTCTTAAATATATACGACAACTAACACGGTTTAATAATTATAATATCTTTCCTAGAACAAGTACAGTATTTTACGCATAAAAATATAATAAATTTTGTGAAGGAAAGTATTAAATAGTCAAATAACTCTTAAATATATACAACAATTGACACCGTTAATAACTCTTAAATATATACTACAATTGACACCGTTTAATAATTATAATATATTTCGTCAAATATGTATAGTATTTAATGCGTCAAAAAATATATACGAAGGAAAGTATCAAATAATCAAATAACTCTTAAATATATACGATAATTGACATCGTTAACTGTTAAATATATACGACAACTGACACCGTTTAATAATTATGATATCTTTCGTCAAATAAGTGCAGTATTTAACGCGTCAAAAACATAATATTTTTGTGAAGAAAAGTATTAAATAATCAAATAACTTTTAAATATATACGGCAATTAAACATCGTTTAATAATTGCAATATATTTTGTCGAACAATGTGTACATAGTCAAGTATATTTTGAATATGTATATTGACATGTGGTTTGGTAATACCAATAATATCAAGCCAATTAGATTTCCATCAACATATTTGACGTGTAATCAAGATTTTTAAATGAATAATACACCAACCTTCTTATTTTTCTAACTCGAAATAAATGAAAATACAAAAATATTTACTTTTTGGTACTTTTAGGTGACAAGGATAAGGACAGTTGAGTAAATTCAACCGGACTGCACATACATTTGCACACACCTCTTCTTTCCTCAAAAAAAAAAAAAAAAAAAAAGACTCACCTATTCTGCGGTTTGACTCTCACGCGCACATGGCACATACATCATATTCATAGTTTCACACACACTAGCACACATATTTATCTGTCTTTTCCTTTTCCATTTCCTTTTCCTTTTGTTGGTTTTTTTTCCTTTTTGCACTTTTTTCCAATATTTCATCACTCTGCTATAAATGCCAACTATATCTCACTTTCTCCGTCTTCTTCATCCTGAATTTTTTTTTTCTCTTTGCATAATTTTTTTGCTTTCCCTTTACTTCTTCATCTGTGGTTTCCTTCATTGCAACCTAAGCTTCCCTTTCCAGCTGCTGCTTGTTTGAGGTCGGTCTTTCCTCCACATTCATGCAACCCCACCAACCATTTTTTACCCAACTCTTGTTTTTATGACACCTTCACTACCAAATAAAAAAAAAAAGAAAAGAACCCTTGATATATTTCTCACAACATTGGCTCTATTTCTTGAAAAGATTGATTTTTGTCTGGCATTGATTGAGAAAAAAAAATTCCTTTATACTGTTGTTTTAACTCTCTTTTCTGGCCCACTTGAGGCCATAGTTGATTAGTTTCTACTTGTAAACGACTCCTCTTCTTTCTTCAGAAGTTAACTTTTTGTAGTCTTTTGCTATTTGTGGTGGTTTTTTTTCCTTTATTTCAGCTCTGCATTGGGATATCTATGCTTGTTGGACCCTTATTGGTACAAAAAGAGGTTCGTTCTTTGCTTCTTTGGGTTCTCAAGGAGGAAGATCGAGGGGGTTAGACTCAGATCACCTTAAGGTCCAGTGCTTTCTGCTTTGAATACACTTTTTACTGGATTTAACTTGGATCATAAGTCATGCTTTGCTTGATTTTATTCTCATTTTTTTCTCAAGATTTTATATGTTTAATGTTTTTATATGCAAGTCTTTGCCTCTGTTGATTTTTAAAAATGAGGAAGTTTTGTGGATTTTGCATTGGCTTCTTTTGAAATTGGTTGCTTTTATTTATTTAATGCCTGCTATTGCTATGGTGTTTTGATACTCTTCTCATTGCTTTGTTCTGAACCCTGTCTGAGATTATGAACTGTAAAATGTTCTGGTATCTATTGGAACATTTGGACCATGGTCTCTTTTGTTCATCTATGGAAACTTTCTGACTTGGTCTCCCACATGAATTATGCTGTCTGAATGACAAAAATTAATCTCTCTTTACACTTGTGAGTTTTGAGTGTGTCATTAGAATTGGGTGATAGTTGGCTGGTTTAGGCACAATAGTTAAGGAAATCAAAGTAGAAGAAGGAAACAAATCGAGAATTGGATTACCAACTAGCCTAAGATTTTGATACTTATTTGCCATTTGGGTGCTTCTGTCGTTATATGACATGTTTATGGGATCCAGGAGGCATGGTTTAATTCCCCAGGTGAAGCTACGGGGACAAGACTTGTTTATTGGTGCTTGGTAGAAGTTTGTCAAACATGTCGTCTGAGAGTTTGAATGCTGAGCTATCCAAGAAGACATCATTTTTGGGTTTAAAATTATGGGTCGTGATTGGTTTATGTGTTGGTGCGTTTATAGTTTTGATACTTTGTACCTTATCAATATGGGTAATGTTCCGGAGGAGATCAAGAAGAACCCTCGACAAATATTCACTTTGTCAAATACCTAACATATCAAAAGACATCAAAGTTGATAGAGTAGGAGGTCAAGATTACCATGATCACCCAGAAACAGTTATACCTGACAGTGAACGACAAGTCAAGCGATAAGAATTCAGAAAAGATGTTAGTACATCTGGGGAGGAGTAAATCAAGTGATGTCGATAATCTCAGTCAGTGTAGCTCAATGTATCACCATGAGAGGGCTTGCAGCTCACAATCAGGGGAAGAAGGAAGTTCTGGTACTGCTCGAAAACTGTCTTCATTGCCTTACGGGCTTCCAATGGCCTCTCCTCTGATTGGCTTGCCAGAAATATCACATCTTGGTTGGGGTCACTGGTTTACCCTTAGAGATCTTGATATTGCTACAAACCGCTTCTCAGCAGAGAATGTGATTGGGGAAGGTGGCTATGGGGTTGTTTACCGGGGCAGATTGGTCAATGGGACAGAGGTAGCTGTAAAGAAGCTTCTTAACAATCTGTGAGTAGTACATACATACTTCATTTTCATGGCTTCAATATGTGTTTTTGGAGTTTTTTTAACATATTCATGGTTGAATTCTGAACTAATTTCAGTGGCCAAGCCGAAAAAGAATTCAGGGTCGAAGTAGAGGCCATTGGGCATGTTCGGCACAAGAATCTTGTGCGGCTCCTGGGCTATTGCATAGAAGGGGTTCAGAGGTAAGAATCTTCTTTTTCCGCTTGTATTTTCAAGTCAGCAGTTTCATTTCTATACTTAATGTAAAATAGTTCTTGAATGATTCTGCAAATTGCAGTACTAGTAGAGGAACTTCAAGTTTGAACCAAGGCCTAGCTCTGTTAGTTGGAGCACTCTAAACAAGGCAGGGCTGGGGTCTTGGTTTTGAGCTTTATCCTTGATCCACTAATTTAGTGAATAATAAGAAAAAGAAAACTAAAATTATGATTATGTTTATTGACTTATTGAGTCTTGAATTTCAGTCTAATGAGATAGATCTCCATTAACTGAGATTATCCTTTTTTTGTTAATTCAGGATGTTGGTGTACGAGTATGTTAATAATGGCAACTTAGAACAATGGCTTCATGGTACTATGAAAACAACATGGACACTCACATGGGATGCACGCATGAAAGTGCTTCTTGGTACTGCAAAAGCGTAAGTCTGCCATGCATTAAATCTGATGAACTATGTTTCATATTTGCTTTTTTTTTTGAACCTCTTGCAGGTTTGATTAAGCATAATCATCCGGTAAAATGTGACGCAATTCGTGTCCATCCATCTTCTTATAGCACTGTTTCCCTGATTTTTCCATTCTTCTTCTTTGAAAATTGTAGCACTTGTGCAATCTGTGTCTAATATGTTGCTTGCTAAGTGAAACCTTGTAGTTTGTACTAAGCGCTTATTGTAAAATTAAATCTTCATATATTGTGCCTCCATTGCTTTGATCCAGAACATCGTGTCACGTTGTTTTGTAGGCTTGCTTACCTGCATGAAGCTATAGAGCCTAAGGTTGTCCATCGAGATATAAAATCTAGTAATATTTTGATTGATGATGAATTCAATGCCAAGGTTTCTGATTTTGGATTGGCAAAGCTCTTGGGCTCAGGAGAAAGCCACATAACGACAAGAGTAATGGGAACATTTGGTAAGCCAGTTTTTAACTAAATCCTTTTGGTTCTTTATTTTCAGCCATCTATCCTTTTCCTCCATATTATACGATGGGAATTATACGAAGAATTCTTTATGCTCAAAACACTTTGTGTTGTTAATTTCAGCTATGTGGCTCCAGAATATGCAAACAGTGGTTTGTTAAATGAAAAAAGTGATATATATAGTTTTGGAGTTCTACTACTGGAAGCAGTCACTGGAAGAGATCCAGTTGGACTATGCCCGTCCTGCTAACGAGGTATGGAATCCTTATAAACTATATTGATTGTGATAGTGTTGGTGCAGTCTGTGAATTCTTTTCTGTCTTTCCATTTACTGTGGATTTGGAGCATTAGTGGACATGGGCTTCCGGCTTGGCTAACCAGGAGATTTGTTCCTGTGCCAGGTGAATCTTGTTGAGTGGCTGAAAGTGATGGTAGGACATAGAAGAGCTGAAGAAGTTGTGGATCCTGACCTTGAAGTAAAGCCAGCAACTCGTGCCTTAAAACGTGCACTTTTGGTGGCACTCAGATGTGTTGATCCTGATGCAGAGAAGCGACCCAGGATGAGTCAAGTTGTGCGAATGCTCGAGGCAGATGAATTTCCATACCGTGAGGTGCTTTTCCAATTCCAATTTTTTAATGTGTTATTAAAATGTTCACTTGTCTATATGGGTTGTTGTCTAATGGATGTTTAGTGTTTGTCCAAGTTCTGAATTCTCCAGTTGAAAAGTGCTAATAATTCAGTTAGTCAGAGCTTCTATACAATGCATGTATATGGTATTTGAAGAAGACTGAATTGTCTTTTTTGAACACAACAGAGGGTCGTAGTTAAAAGCCCTTGGACTCCTCTCTTATTGTTGCTTCTGAGCAATGAAAAGAGACCAGTGCCTAATCTACATGTCAGTAGAAGACTGAATTGTCTTTTTTGAACAGAGGGTCGTAGTTAAAAGCTCTTGGACTCCTCTCTTATTGTTGCTTCTGAGTAATGAAAAGAGACCAGTGCCTAATCTACATGTCAGTGCAGATACAAAAAGTCTCCACTTGCTAGAAAATTGATATTGAGAATAACCTGTAGATTTTGGTATTAAAAGTGTTTCGCATAAGCATTGTAGTTTAGCCAGGCATACTTATCCTGCAAGCCTAGACCATGCTTATGGTTGCCTTTGGCCTTTTTTAAGACTTCGAGTAAAGGCTACAGTCTATTAAGGAACACAAATAGCATCTATCGATGTCTATATGCGTAGAGTTCGTAAATTGTGCATGATTCAATCTGCATCAGCAGATGTCGAGGACTTCTGAAAAGGTTCCCATTGTAATTGTTCGTGAAACAAGACTCTCAACAAGGATTTCCGTTAAAAATCCATATTTTCTCCTGATTGAATCATTCTTGTTGTTTCTTGAATAAGAACATGATCTATCAAGCATCTTGGATAGTGCTGGCCTCGTGGGAGGCTCATGAGAACTGTGTTAGTTTAAGCAAACTAATTTAAAGTAATAATGTTTCTACAGGATCGGAGGAACAGGAGAAGCCGAACAGCAAGCATGGAAATTGAATCAATGAAGGACAGTAGTGGATTAGCTGATGTGGAAAGCAGTGTAGGGCAATCAGATAACCAGACATCTGATAAAATTCGTGAATAGGACTGACAACACATGACTTGGATGAATAATTGTTCTTCTCCAGATTTTCAAGCTCTCCGTAACCCTTCTATACAATTCACATTTTCTTAGTATTTAATGGAAAGATTCCTTCATGGCAGGATGGGAATGAATTAAGGATAGCCCTTTGGGAATTCCATCAGAATTGGTCCTCCTCCTGTGGCTCAAGCTGTCATGTTGTGAAATGATGCGGATAGTTATCAGAGAGAGAGAGAGAGAGAGAGAGAGTTTTCGTGTGTGTGTGTGTGTGAGAGAGAGAGAGAGAGAGAGAAAGAGAGAGAGAGAGAGAGAGAGGGGCTTATTGCTGTACAGATATGTTTGCTGTGGGCCTTCTTAACATGCATCATGATCCTGATCATCATTCTTTTTTCTCTGTGTTTTCCCCTATGGTTACTTTTATTGGGATGGTGAGACTTCCCAGATATGGTTTTACCTTTGCCTATAGTTTTTCCATGCTCTCAAGTTACAGGAGTACTATTTATCATTCTGGGGTAGCCATTATAAAGTTCAAGAATGATGATGTTATTGGGCATGTGTTCTTCTATCCTCTTTTGCTCACACCGCATTTTGTTGTTCTCGTAATGCTCTTATTCTGATCTTTCTCCTTTCCCATTTCCCCTGCCATTACATTATGTTTGTGTGGAATATAGCAGTCTTGAAAAGTTTGGATTTATATAGCTAGTACAATTATTATGTCATTGCAGAATCTTAGAAGAAGAGAGCTTTGTCTTGTGAATTTTGGCTTTAATAATTGAGGGAGGGTGGTTTTTTTTTAGTTGTTGGCAAGAGTGGGGGAAACAACGTTAATGATTGGAATTTTGTCACATGTAGGTTGCAGGCTTGCAGCACGAAAACCAGGGTCTGTAAAGTCTGTGTAGGGTTACGGGGACCTCTCTTGTGGGGGTAGTCTTTTTGTTTCTCTGATTCTCAGATGGTGCCTGTGGCCATTGCAGGGTTAAAGGTCCTACACTATAGGACTTTGCTGACTTCCCGGGCCTCCTCTCTTTTTTTTCTTTTTCTTCTGAAGTTTTTTTATGGATCTGTTCAATAGGAATGTCATTGGATGAACTGGGATATAGATAGCCGTTGTTTTTCAGGGCATCGACAGGTGTTGTGGGGTTGTGGTTACAAATTCCATTCGTGTCAACTTTCGTACCAAAGATATCCTATCAATGGATGTGATTTTCCTAAGCTTCCAATCCTCAGAGGATTCCAGGACATATGCTATTTTAATCACAAAAAAAAAAAAGGATCGATGTCCAGAAATGCTGTTTCTTTCTTGAGTATACAAGAAGTTACTAAAACAAGGGAAATGAGTTGATCTTCGAATTCGTTATTGCATATTTCTCTAGCCATAGAAATCAGCTTAAACAAGTTCGGCAAAAAATATCAGACTTTTTTAAGTACATCCACATCCTTCCAGTGATGCATTTGCTGGCCATGTCGATAAAATGGAACAAGCAACTGATCAAAATTTGACGCTAAGACCAAACCAAAAGGAAAAGCAGGAACATATAATACTTGTCAATGAAACATTTCAGCAGGCAGTTATAATAAAAGGTATTGATGGGGAGGCAAAAAAAAAATCGATGGACATCTGTTTTCCTCATCTGCTAAATACTGTATAGTTAATAAACAGCTAGCTTTACCTGTGACAGTTCTGAATCAACCACCTTTCATTACTGGCCTGCAAGCCGATCCCTTTTGTGTTTTCAGATTTGTCTCATAGGTAGATGAGTGAACAGGCTTTTGCATTTTGTATCATTTGTCTGCTTTACATGATCCATCTGTGTAAAAAAGTTTCTTTCTTTTAAGACTTAATGTACCTGATAAAAATTTCCTGTTATGTGGAAAGGTTTTGCATTTACCAAATCTTTGATTCTTTGTCACAACTTACAGGGCTCATGGAGCTCGTTTTCATTTGTTTTATTGTTGTGAATAGCTTGATATTAGTGCAATAATTGCAATGCACCAGTTGCTGGAAAAAACTTGGGTAGCAGAACGTGCAATATTTTAGGGGCTTGAAGCTTGATGATCCAACTGGGCATTACGTCTATATGATCCTGTCAAAAAAAAAAAAAAAACAATTTGCGTATTTGTTGTTAGTGCTAAAAAGATTTACTCAAAATCTTTATATTCTTACAAAAAAAAGAGGTCGGTATCTTCACATTGACCGTCAGTGTTAGAAAGATTTATTCAAAGCTATTATAGTCTCACCAGAAAAAAGAGGTCGGTGTCCCCACATGGTGGAAATTAGAGAAACATTGTGCTATTTCTCATTATTAGTTTGCATGAGTATCATTTCTTCGTTGATCTCTTTTTTATTTTGTACTATATGACACCAATTTCCATGCTTCTATTCCAAAATCAGATTTTCTTTTTCAAAACAAAAATAAAAGATAAATAAAATGTCATATTCATTTTTCACTAAATATTTCTCTTCTTTACTCCACTCTAGTATTCCAAATAGACTAGGCCGATTTGAATAGTATTTTTTTTATCTCGAAACTTGTCACAATTAAGGCTTTTTTCAGTTCTTTTTTTTTTTTTATAGCTGTAACTAGTTGAATTCATTTTTTATTAGTGCTATGATCATTACTAGCCAAACTTTTCTTGCATTTTTATAAACTTGGATTATGAAATAATCTCCCAAAGATAATCAAGTTGGCAAATATTTATTGTTTGGATTGCTATTTTTATGTTTTTTTTTTAGGAAATATATGCTGTAGCGATTTGATATATGTGAGATAAAAAGATGATTGAAAAATCTGTTCACGAAAAACGTAAAATTTTTTTGGCAAAAAATTGGTATTTTTCTTCAAAAGATTTTTATTTTTTTAAGAATATATTTTTCAATCATTTTTTAACTTCATATATATTAATCGTTATAATACATTTTTCTATAAAAATTCTAAAAAATAACAATCCAAACAGGGTAACGGTATTCAACTTATCGGTGCAAAAAGTTATTTACTTAGTAGCAAAACTTTTGCTGGCACAAACACTTAAAAAATATATTATATAGCATGCGTACTGTAAAGAGAATAAGTACAATAATATAATTAAAAAAGGTTTAGGTCTGGGGAAGACTATTAATTGACCAGCTGTGCAGCAAAACTGAACAAAATTCGCCACAAAATTCGGGAGCTAATGGGGATAAGATTTTAGCCCAAACACAAAATTCTCCCACGTGACAAGTGCCTTGTCGGGCACGGTCAAATGCCGGTGCCCATTCCCGGACGCGTGACTTCCAACTCCTACTCCTACTTCGTACTGGAACCACCATTGACTGGATCTTTTTTCTTTTTTCTTTTTTCTTTCTCTTTTACTCTTCTCCACTTTCATTTTTTTTTATTAAAAATCTGTAAAAAGGGAAAGTACGAAGAGGAAAAGGCTTAATCAAAATGGTGGAAAGGTAATAGAGGTGTTAAAATAGGTGATTCGAACAAATATGAACGGGTCATAATGGATAATGGGCATAATTAGGTTGGGTCACCTAATAAATTGATCAAAATAAGTCAATTCATTTATATCTATCTAAGAGATCGGGTATGGGTATATTCAATTACCCATTTTATGAGTCATTTGAAATTTTACTTATTTTTGTTAAATTTTTTCACATGTTATTTGACAAGAAACAGCGACGTTTTATAGTTAATAGATTGGTAAAAAATTCAAATTTATCTACTGAACACCCACTAGAAATTGAGTTTAAGTGTATAATTATTTTTAAATGGATATAAATAGGTGAGTCAATTCAACTCATTATCCACAAATTAAATGAGTTTAATTAGATACCCATTTAAATCCATTCAAAATTCATTCCATGTCCAGGTCCACTAATTAGTGAATGGGTTTGGATAAGTCAACATTGATTATATTCAATTGTCAGCACATCTACATTGATAACATGGTTATATTCAATTGTCAAACGTATTTGTTCTATGAATATGTAATATTTTCCAACTGAAAACTAAGACAAGAAAAAAAAAAGACCAGCTAATTTGATTTTGATGACAAATAAAAATGTTTATTTTGGAATCAAACTTGATGTAACTTCTACATTGGGCTGACTCATTATGATCACCAAGAGAGTATAATGAGATTGGTTAATGGATGCCAAGTGAATAGTCATTAAGAGTGGCCTCAAGTGTAATTTTTTAGCAAAAGTATATTAATTTAGCAAGTGGAAAAATTTTGAGAGAAAAAAAAAAGTAATTTTATAACTTGTGTAGTTATACTAACACCATATTTGACAGTAGCCGGTGAATGTACGTGACTAAATAGATACTCCTCATCCAGTTGATTTGGGTCATGAGATTTCCTATTTTAGCTTCGTCCAAAAGCAAATCTCCACCATCTTATACGCATACATTTGTGTTTGAAATAATGGAAATGGTAAAGTGGTATGAAGAAAAAAATGCAAAAGTGGATCGAAGTACATCAGCCCATCAAACATGATAGACAAGGACCGAACTAGTGGGGACGGGGAGGGTCCCCCAACTATTATAAAATTTAATTTTTCTCCCTCATAAAATTGAAAATTTTCAAAACACTTTTTAGTAAATTTAAATTTTGACTCCTGCAAAAACTTAAAAATATTTTAGATTAAGGTTTAAGTTTAAATATGTTAAGTTTGCCCTCTCTAGATATACTTTCGGTTCCGTCTATGTTGAACGAAATTTTTCTAGTGACCTGAATTAGTTAGCCTCGATATATTCGAGCGAATAGGGAAATTCCGTGATTCTATCCTTCCATAGAAGTTTTTAAAAGTTTAATAGATTGTCTAAAGGATAAGGCACTCGTTAAAATATATTTCAAATATTATATTTTTAAAAATATAAATTAATTATGAAAAGCAAATAAATACAAGAATTAGTATATATAGAGAAAGAATTAGTCAATAAACAATTTCAGTGAAACGATGTCTTTCAAGTCATTGCCCTTTCTATGTTTGGATTAAAACAACATTTACTTAAGTTTGGGACGTTTCTTTTTTCTTTTTCTAAACTTCCGATACAAAGGAAAGGTCAAGTGAGAGTGGAAGCCAAGTATTGTCGTTAAAAAGTGGGCTTCCTAATCTAAGTCTCTGCTCAGTTTCAAGATTTAATGCACGCTGTGATGGGCCAAATTTGACAGTATGGCGTCATTAATGATGAAATATAGGCCAAAATAATTCTTAACGCTAACTCTATATGTTTGAGTTTATATTTGTCTGGGTAGGAGATTATTTGGAGTAAAAATTATAGCAGTACTTTTTGTGATGATATATATGTATGTGAGATAAAAAAAATCGTTAGAAAAATAAAAATGTGATTAAAAAATGTGTTTATAATGCAGGTTAAATAATATTTTTAAAAAATTGGTATCCAAACACATATACTTGTTTTTTTTTTTTGTCGAAAACTCTAGGGACTAAAAACTGCGTTTCTCCAAAAAACAAAAAAAGAAAAGAAAAGGAAAAAGTCCCTTCAATTCTGGTTACCAAACACACCTATAAGGTTTCTCTTTGTGACTTTTACTTTGTGGTACGTAGAGTGATCCATTTGGCTTCTTGGAAGTTCTTCTACTAATCGTACGATAAAAAGGTTATGCAACTTTCCTTAATTAAACGATTAATTTTGTCCTATTTTTCTTTTTTAAGCTATTCATTGTCACTTAAACTGAGGGGTTGGATGGAATGGTGCGAGGAATCATAAACAGAAGATTTTAAATTCAAAACTTCTCACGTATCACAGAAAGAAAAAAAAAAAGTCACTTAAACTAGTCAAAAGATGGGCATCTTTTTATTTTGGGTTATGGAAAATATGGAGATTTGTGATTTTGAGGGTTACGCGTTACTTTCAACGACTATTTAATTTTCAAATCTATCATTATCCTATCTTTTTTTTCCCTATCTTTTAGGTTTTTTTTTCACCCCTGATATGTAGATACTTTACCAATTATTTAAAATCTTGCTTGTCTTGAAAATCAATAATTATTAGTGAATGTTAGCTTAAAGAATTATATTCATCTGTACCATACTGTCTTGTAACAAATCATGTGCCCTTAATCTAATGCGCGAATCCAAAATCCGTTCTAATGTGAGTCACAGTCTTCACCATAAATAAATAGGACCAAACTCGAGCTAGTTACCTAAAAAGCTAAAGCTACGGTCTATTTTTCCCTTGCTATCTCTCTCTTAGAAACATTATAATGAGCTGCAAAGTCCTCTGATATTTTCTACGAACTAAGGAGCTGGTCTTTTCTCTTAAACCCCATGCCAAAGTTCCCTCATTCATATTCACATCCAACCAAAATTATCTAGCCAGTTAGTCTTAAGATTACCTTCTCCACACTTCTTGACTTCATCTGTCCCTTAATTTCTCCTAGATCTCTTTCTCTGTATCAATTTTAGGATCCGTCTGTGAAACTCTCCATCACTCCTCTTTGTCTGTTGTCTTTTGTACTCCATAATTGTATCATACCATCCATGTCTGATCATCACAGAAATGATGGCTACCATTATGGTACTAACTCTTTTTACCATGATTACATGGGGACGGGAGGGAGTACTAGTACATTTCCCTTTTTCGGTGGTGGTAACTCCTTGATGTATAATCAACCATCTACATCACAAAACTTAGCTGGATCATCATCCGCGTACGATCCCACCTCTTACATGAGCTTCACTGATTGTTTACAAGGAACAGCAGCAGATTACAACAATCTATCGGGGGCTTTCGATATGTCTTGCAATTCATTGCCTGATCAATCTGTTTGTCCGGTAGATAATTCATCATCAGACAAAAATACTACTTCTCTGGGAGAGGCTGCAGCTGGTGCTGCCACTACCAGTGCTGAAAATCCCAGAACACCGGTTTCTTCCTTGTCATGTTCTTCAAATGAGACTGGTGTAGAAGAGGAGTCTTCAAAAAGCAACACCACTGATTTGCAGACAAAAGGGAGTGAAGATAGGGATGACAAGTCTAAGAAATTGTGGGTTTTTTATATTATAGAATTTTTTTTTCAAGTTTAGCTATAAAGATGAGCCTTCTTTCATGGAAACCTGTTTTCATAATTAAATAAGATATTATGCCAACTAGGATTATTTTAATGAGTTAGTTTTTCCTGCTGGACTTTTGAGCCTTTTACAAGTCTTCTCCATTCTGTTGGCTATAATTAAGGAATCTAGACCATCTTTTGTCACTAAAAACAGTAACTTTGGAATCTGTTGTGTTTCATATTCATAGCATTTTCTTATAATTAATGACTTGTATACACTTGAAAAAAATGAATTATATTTGGTTAGTTTCTCGAGAGCATAAATCTTCAATAAGTACTCTATTTTTTAACCTTAAACATGATCAGAAAACCCTAATTGCATAACTTTTTGCATGTTCTGAAGCAAACACTTCTTGATAACTGAGTTGAACTTTGAGGTGTTGATTCTTGCAGGAATAAACCAAAAAGAAAGGGGAAAAAAAGCCAAGAGAACCGCGATTCGCGTTCTTGACAAAGAGTGACATTGATCATCTTGAAGATGGATACAGGTGGCGAAAGTATGGACAGAAAGCAGTCAAGAATAGCCCTTATCCAAGGTTGGATTTTTTTATGTACTCACGTATGCAAAAGTCTTGCATCAGAAGCGTATAATTTAACCTTGATTCCCCTTAATGCTGCCGCCGCAGTTAAAGAATGTATGCCCATTCGTGTGTTTGTGTGTTGCGTGTGTGCTTTTGTGTGCCTAAAGCAGGTTAGCAATTTCATTTTTAGCAAAATGTACAACTTTTGACGTCCTCATTTGGCTAGAAAACTGGTTTGATGTTCAGACTGATACAAATTCTTGCAAGTCCAATTTTAATATGTATTTCAGAGTGAAAGGCCTAAAGGTGTCAATAGTTTAAGTGCTTGTTAGATGCTAAGCTTGGTTCTTTGCATGATCGAGCTAAAGGCTACTGGAACTAACAAGGTAAAACTCTAGTATACTTTCTGAAAATCGAACAAGAATTGTAACTAATTGGCCTTGCTAACACTTTGAAATCTACGTGTAACTTCTGTATCTTAACTAATGAGATGACTAGTTCTGTAAAAAACAAGCTGTCTAGTTCAAGAATCAATTGGTTGAGAAATATACGTCTGTAGGCAAATTCATAAAGTACCCACGTATGTACTCTCAATTCCAATCTTATTATCCTTCTATCATGGTATTATTCTCTTTGCAGGAGTTACTACAGATGCACAAGTCAGAAATGCATTGTGAAGAAACGAGTTGAAAGATCCTTTCAAGATCCATCAATAGTGATAACTACATATGAAGGCCAGCATAACCATCACTGTCCAGCCACACTCAGAGGAAATGCGGCGGCAATGTTGTCACCTTCTTTTTTATCGTCAAATTCAGCATCATTGCCTACTTTTCCTCCAGAGTTCATAACTCAAATGCTTCCCTCAACTAGTAGAAACTACCAAAATCCCCCTTACTATCAAAACTTCAATCCTCAGGATCAGCAATTCCAGCTTCCTCATGATTATACAAACTTTTTTCAAGACATGAACCCTTCATTCATGCACAAACCTGAGCCCTGAGAGCGTGCTTCTATCAGTCAATCAGAAACCCTCTTCAATTCTTTATTGGAGTTGAGTTTATGTTTATCAACTACTGAAGTTAGGAGCTACTTTACCTGAGTATGGATCACTTGATGGCATTGAGTGCAAGTTTCTGACTTGTTGAAATGAGTATGGGGTGGTTCTTGGTGCCCAAAATGTCCTACTCTATAATTATTCCATAAAGATGGATGGCAGCCTTTTACTTCAGTTAATCAAAGGCTTCCAATATAGGTGAAGGGAGCTTAAATGGGAGGCAATGGACAGTTAGAGAATCAGGATTTGTCTTGTTTCAACAAAAGGGGGTTGTGCCAAACTTAGTTGAATTCAAGGCCTTACTTGTTCATATTCAACAAAGAGAAAACAAGGCCTTTGTTCAGTACTGCAGCTTATGAGGAGGTGATAATTAATGTCCCAAGTAATATTCATTTGATTTAATGATTTTCTAAGTTTTGATGTTTAATGTTTTTCTGATATCCTAAGTTCTGTATAGTGTTAGATTGACGTAAATCTATTTGTAGCCTATAATATTGTCATATCGTTGCCATTATTTTCTGTGTGGATTAATCTTGTCACTAATTAGCACAATTTATATCTTCAATTTTTTTGTTCACTGTAACACCATAGCCTTGTAAAATGTTCAATCTACTACACCAATTATTATATGCTTTATAATTGTCTTTTTTGTGCTGTAATTACATTAAGCCATTTTATTTTTAAAGATTAGCTCCAGGCGGTAGGATACCTTGGAGGGAATGAGTTGGTTGCAAAAAATTCTTAAAGGCCTAGATGTTTCACAAAATTTAAAGGGTTAATTTTCCATACAACGATAGTATATACACTACAAAATTGAATACATGACACATATACAAAAAATTCAAATTCAAATTCAAATTATGATTAGTTATAATGCATCCAAACCGGAAAATATATTCATTGTCACTGTGTAAAAGATTAATTCAAATTTAAAACCAAAAGACTTATGAAATGAAAGTGGTTGAGTTTAAATATAAAATTCTAGTTTGATTGTTTTTCTCCTTGAGCTTAATTTGATTATTTTTCTTAGGTGAGAACATAAATTTGATTGTTGCTTCACAAAAAGATTGGTTAAAGGTAGGCAATTTAAACGTTGTAAAAATATTGAAGATAAAATGGATTATTGTGAAAATTTTTTGATAGGAGGGTAGCTTTTGTTGCATCTCGAAAAGCAAGGAATCTAAAAACCAACACAAGTATCTTTTGAAATTGTGAAATGTTGTGAAAACCATAATTTCTAGCATAAAAACCCACACACAAAGCAATAATTATCCATGATAGGACTACGGGGATACTTAAATTTCTTGATATTGAGACATTAGGCTGCATTGGTTGCAGCAGTTTGTCCACTTCTTTAACCAGTTTGATCATAGTTTTCCTCTTGGCATGCAACATTTTATAAAATGTGGGAAATTTATTGTCAACAACTGTTAATTAAGTAAAGAATTATGCTTGTGCATGAGGAGATAATGAGAGCCAGAGAATCTCCAGGACATTTCATTGAATTCACTGATTTTATTGTGTGTTTTCGTGTAATCATAGGAAATTGGCTGGACAAAAGAATTGCGGCTATGCAAATTTTGTCACCATTCTCCTTCATAAAAAAGGTTGTAGAAATGAAGGAGATTTTGTTTAAACTACACGTATAAATGCTTGTGGACTTCTGATTTCCTTTTTCATGTAAGTGCATATGGTACACCTTTCCTCTTAGGCTGTCGAAAAGAAGACACTAAAATCTTGATTAGGGTAGAGGTGCTTGTTCAATTCAATCACTCCATAAGTTCTAAATCCATCATAGATATTTCACGTACATTAAATATTTGAAAACTTCAGATTTTGTTCTAGATATATATATATATATATATATATTCCTTGTTAGGCATTCAAGAAATAGTCTTGTCTTTATACCATAAAAAAGGAGATGCTGGAAGGTGGTAATTAAGTTGGTGTGGCTAAGAGCTTGAAATTGTAAGCCTACTCACATGATTTTGATCGCTGTTATTATTTTTGATATAGCACCAAAAAGTACACAGGAGAGGGGAATTCCCTAAACAGCTCAAGAAAGTCCAATGATCAAACCTAACACAAGGATTTTAGAAGCAAAAATGATTCAGATGTTTCTGTTTATATAAACGCAAGAGATGGCAAGTATAAGAACTAACTACTAAAATGAGTCTATAACTTGCCTCACTAGCAAAGGGCATATTGCGCATATGTCTTTTGTCTACAAAGCATCAGACATGGAATTTATGGTTCTGAAAAGCATGAGAAAAAAAAAAAGAAAACGAAATTGAAATGAGGACAACAAATTAATTAAACAGATTTGAGAAGGATTCTACAAAGTTTAGGATGGATCCACGTACAGAACTGAAAAAGAAATACACTATACAGGCTGTAGATAGTTTACACGTTTGTACAAGATTTGGCTAGCAATAAATTATCGTATCTATAAGATAGGGAATTCATCTTTTTTTTTTTCCTTGAGATGACACATCGGGCCACATCATGAGCATATTTATCACATTTTGTTCTTCCATGCCTGTACAATGTATTGTGTCGTACTCTTTGAACAATCGGAAAGGTTCGAGGTGATGCACATTGCGTCTAAATTCCAAACAAGAAAGCCTTAAAAGCAACTGAAGTGAAGAATATTTACATATATGTCACGTTATAGATATCTAACAAATAATTAACTCAAGTTCAAACGGATTTTTTCTGTTCCATTCATCGATTTTGGTCGAACCCTCTTTTTTTCTTCCCTCTGAAAAAAGGGAAGAGGGTTCAATTTTCCATTAGAGGAAAGGGGTACTTCTTCCGCCGAGTTCCTTCATAGCCGGCAAGGCAGTGGATCGGGTTACTACAACTCAAGAAAAAGGTGTTAGGCAAAGTTAGCTGCTAGCTGTGCATATTTGAGCTCATATCATACACAACTGTACTTGTCTTGGCTAAGATACATCACCATCTTTGATTGAATCATTTCAGGAGGGGCGTGAGGTGTTGGGATATACAGGAATCATTTGAATGCACATATGGTTGTACACCTTTTGACACATGACAGTTCTTCCCTCCTTTGTTAATCGTACGACCCCTTGAGTGAAAGGGGAGGTGGGAGTAACATGTATAAAGAGCATGACATTGTTGACCTTTGTGTCACTTGTGGAGGATAAAAAGCAAGGTGTTGGCATCTTTGCAGTAGAGAAGTCCCGGTCAACAGAGGAGCAGGTTTTAGTTAGGTCCAAAAAGGACTAAGAATTATAGAGACATTTGGACACTCCTCTAATAAAACAAATCTCAAGTTGCTACTTTGGCTTCTCCTCTTTCTCCATCTCAATAATTCAGTCAAGCCTGTAATTCAGATCCATTAATCAATCAAGTCCCATACAAAATGTACCACTTGAATCATAGAAGATGCTTAGGATTTTAAGGGTTTGCATTGCGATTGGTTATGTTGGTGACAATATAATAAATCAATCAGTGTAATGAATCTTACGAAGGATAGACTTTAGTTCTGCACTTTTGGGTGCATTACAACAATATGCAATGTCAACAGTGAAGTCCAAGCTTAAGGTCATTAACTCAAGTTTCTCTACTTTCCAAATCTCTCCCAAATTAAAGTCACATATTATTAATGAAATTGAAAGAAAAAAGAAAAGAAAAGAACTGTACGACATTAAAATGAAGTTTCATGTAGATATTAAATGGAATCACTGCATATTTCAGCTGGCTATTTATCAGCATCAATCTTGACAATTGATAAAAACATGTATGATATATATATATATATATATATGTCCAGCACATAATCTTGTATTAATTGTAATTGACGTGTAACTTAAGAAGAAAAGACTTCTAATTATCTCAAAACTTTGCGTGTTTAAGTATACTACTTTCACAAACAATAATGTCAGTGTTTCCATGTTTGGTAAAAGAGCCTCTCAAATATATATGAATGCATGCTGCTCACCTACCGTACCAAGATTAGTATATGAACATTAGTCAAGGGAAACTATCAAGAGAGTGAAAAAAGAAATTCAGCGCTAAGACAGCTGATATATATTAGATTCTTGGAGCCACGTTCTTTATATTTTGATGGCCTTTTAATTCTTAACGTTAATGACTAATCATTTCTGAACGTGAAAAACAGACAGGGAGAAGGAGAAAATTCAATTCAATGGGGTTGCTTGTGTGTTACGAGAAAATGTTTGTGTGATTTTCTTCGTCTTCAGTAACCTATTACCATGTTGATGACTGCAAAAATTTTACACAATGGATAGAAGTGTGTTAAGAGAGGGGCATGGGCATCCCCTCTACAAGACAAAAGGGTAAGAAAAAGGGTAAATTACACGTAATTAATTCTTATAATTTTTCATATTGGCCCATGACTTTTTGAAGGTTTCAAAATATTCATATAATTTTTTTGTGATTTTATGTAAAGTAAAAAATGGGTGGAAAGTATCAACATTTACAGCGATTGAACTAGACGGGCTCCAAAAATGAATGTGTTATAATCATAATATCCACTTAATTCTTCCATAATTTGTATGAATATCCACTTTATCTTTTGTGATTTTTGTATTTATCCACATAATTTTCCCATGATTTTATACAAGGTAGTCAGGCTATTGTTTATTTAGTGCTTAAGCAAAAACTACTGCTATTTCAACTAACTATTATATTATGAAGGCTATTTTTTGACAAGTTTCTATTTATTTACATCAAAAGGCATAGGATTATATAGCTATTTTAAAACGTTATCGACGTTACGCAACAATCTGTAAATCTATAAGGAGGTTAGGCGTTATATACCCCAAGAAAAAACACCCATATGTGACGTGACACATATGTTCTTCCTTTTTTTCTTTTTATTGTGGGTCAGAAAGTTTCTTCTTCCTCCTTTTTTAATGCTTTTGTATGAATCCCTTATGGTATAATCTTGTGGACTGCTGTTAGAATTGGGATCACGCTCCCTGCTCTTATGGCCTACAAGAAGTGTATCTGATTCATTGTTCTATAGAATAACAAGAAACATGTTCCTCCGACATTTTTGTCGAAAATGAAGATACTTCCTCATCACTCAATCAAATGCGCATATGTTTGTTGCGCGAATTCTCAAATTTTACCTTCCCCAAGGGTCAAAGAACTAGTTCTTCTAGGTGAATACGAAAGTTGATCATATGGTTAAAAAATAAAAATAAAGTAACATAAATAATATAAAGCACTTCGATTTGATTTGGCTATGGCTATATTAGCAATAATTTCTCGTCAAGTGATTATATCAACTGCTCAGCCACCAGTTTCTTTTTTTTTTTTTTTTTAGTCTTTGTTTGAAAGGGAAAGAATCGACAGTTTATGTATTATATTTTGTTCTACATACATGTTCAATTACATGGCTTAAGAAGTCAAATTGCACTCATGTATGCTGCTTTTTATTGACAGATTTCAAAAGGCAGTAATGTTTAACTTCATCAAATCCTGATTAAATAAGGTCGTTTAGATGGAACTCGTTGCATTTGTTCAAGAAAAACCAAAGGGTAGATTATATTCAATTTGACTAGGAGGAATGAGCCTGCAAGACTTTTTCATTTTCTGACAAATCATTCTGGATCCTATGCACGATTCCTTGAAAATAAAGACAACTACGCAGCAAACGGTTTGGATCGTCGAAGTAACAAATACTTTTGTTTATGGATGTGTCATTACTCATTACAACAACTCCCCCCCCCCCCCCCCCCTCTATTCTTGACTGATCCACGTTGACAAATGTCACTTGATTTTAGGTAGATACAAGGCAACTTATCAAGTCTCAACTTTTGTTTGAGTAGATGAAAGAGTTGCCAAGATGTGATGTTCACTTTTTATTTTTCTTGGTCCTGATCATTTTCAATGACTAGAGTGATGAGAATATCATCAATTGCTCACGACCAATAATTTTTCACCATTGACGAGTAAGTTTAATGTCAATGTCAGAGTTCAGACAATTTGATCATGAATGGTTTTGTTTTAAAGTGGAAAGCTTTACTACAGTTTTTTTATGGGCCTTTTGTAATGCGAAGGGTACAATGTTGAAAGAATGTCGACAAATTCATTTTACTGTCATGGCACAACATTTGTTGTTGATTTGTTGATTTTTTTTTTAAAGCAGGATCAATAGTGATTCTTACGTATTTTCTTGATTACTGTACGTATAATAATCTTTCGGTCACGCGTGTTATCAATCAAACTTCACTTTGTTGTCGGATTAAACTGATGATATATACCCTTGAAACCTAATTTAGCTGCTGCTAAGAATATTGATTAAGTGATCGTGTGGTCTCTATTTTAGTCAAACTCTCATATTTGTTCTTCTCCTGTGAGTAAGTTTTGGAATTTTTTGTAAAAAAAAAAAAATAGAAGTAATAATATGTATATGGTTGTGGTGACAATTTTTTTTTCCTTTTTTTGGTTTTGTTTTTGTGTGATAATTATAGTGATAAATTGAAGCCGCTAGGGTGTGGGACAAGCTGAAATGAAAGCGACCTTACATTATGGGCCGAAGTCTTCCAAAACGTCCTTTCATGTGGGCCTCAGCCTTTTTGTGGTAGCATCTTTCAGTCTACGTTACCCAAGAATGGATTAAAAGTTTGGGATGAAATACGATACAGTACTCTAGAAAAGGACGTGCACTAGAAGGCTTTGACCAATTTGGTACTCTCAAGTTTAAATTATTAATAATTGCCTCAAAAGTATGTATTAATTAACGTCACAATTTGTATAATTCTTCGTTAATCCCAATGCAAGAAAATACTACCAACAAGAGGGAATATGTTCTCGGTAGGAGACATGATGGTATTGACAGAAAAAGATACTAATCACTAGACAAAATTAAGTAATTAGGAGACATAGGACTCATATTCAAACTTTGTGCAAGAATATTGCAACCTCATGAAGAAGACTTAGCTAGTGTATGCAACTCCTACTCTTCGCATAAATATTAATTAATTTTACATCTCTCTTTAGGAAAATAGATAAGTTCTGTTTCTCAGTTCTGATCGAGATTTAATACGTAAAGTATTTATTGTATTACAGTAAAGGGGAATTCTCGCTCTTACAGTAAAGGGAATTTGCTACTTTGAACTTTTAAAATAAAAATCACATCTTGGAACTGAAAATATAACATATAATGATTGTTCATTCTTGAAGTATATTGGTTTGTTTATTTATTTATACTGGGAGCAAATTTTGAGTACTGTAACTCTTGGACTACCCACTATTAAATGGACCACAGTACTGCAGCATTGTGGGCACTTATTGGTTCATTCGTAGGGAAGACAGACCGAAAATGGAGAACTAGCCCAAATTAGTGGATGTCCAAATTGTGGCACCCGAAAGCCCAATTTGTTCTTCCAAACAAAGTACTCAGTATCAGCCCTAAAACAAGACTAGTTGGTTTATCCTACCTGATTGGGAATTCTTGGATGTCTATACGATATATAAAGTGAGAGGGGATATTGGTTGTAAACAAGAATCTATTACTTGATAAAAGTTTTAAACTACCTTTGATAATTACCCATTATCAATATGGTTTTCTACCAACATTTATTTTTTCTTATTAGAGTTTTAACTTATTTAATAAATCTTAATTTTCATTGACAACTACGTATTATCTATACCATACTACCAAATAACCATTTTTTTTACACATTTTATTTGGTAAATTTTCTACATATGTTTTGTCAAGATATAAAACCGATTTTCTTAAAAATAATTTCAATAAAACTCAAAAAATTTTACAAATATTTTTCCTATTAATTCCATACATATTATTGTGTGCTTTAAACACTAGTTCATTCTAATATTGCCATCCCACTTAAGGTTAGTCATTTGTGTTTGGATATAATATTATGTGAAATTTTTAAAAAATAATATTATATTAATCATTTTAGAAGTAACACTTGTGATACACGTCAAGTATAAAAAGATGGTTAGAAAAAAAAAAAAGTGATAGAACAACGTGTGTTTTTTTGGCCATTCAAACCAACATGAATGTATGGAAGGAAAATTAATTAATGCCTAGTGATCAGAGAAGTGCTTTTAAGGTCTTTTTCACTATTAAAAAAAAAAACATCTAGTCACTGAAATACGCCCCCGTGTAAAGCAATTTCTTTTGAAAACGATGTCGTTTGGAATTAGTAAAAGGCGCGAATAATCACCGAAATCGCCGGCGATCAAGCAGTTGTTCATATCCGCCTCTTTTGTTATATCAATTGGAGGCGTGATACTTGTACGAGGCTACGAGAACTATCAAATATCAATCAATCTATACTAATGAGAGGCTTGAAAATGGTCGAGCCCTCGGCTACACGCCTTAAGGGGCATAGGAAGTCGTGCTATGAGTAAACTGATAGAATCGCGCTTCCACTGAAGAAGCTAGAGCAGCATAGAAGTACGTGTACACGAATTAAATGATGGGATGAGTTCCTTTCTTTCTTTCCCTGAACGAGGACAAGAACGATCTAAGATGATATTGAATTGGCCCTCCATATTTGTCCAACCCAAGCTTCCCATGGTAAGGACAGCTTGCTTTGCATCTGGTGTCAACACAGACCAGTTAAGAGAACAACTTGATAATCTTCACAAGGAAGCAGAAACCACCAGAGCAAAAGGTAAATTTTTTGTTCTCATATTGTTTTCTTGCTTATTTACCATGGACCCATTAGAATTTTCATCTTAAAGTTATGTTTTCTACACTTATTTTAATGTAATTTTGGTGTTTTTCTTCGATTTCATGAACTGGGATATATCCATAGTTGCAGAAAATTTACAATCTTTATATGTGCTGTGCTTCAATTTGATAAATATTCTTTTAGCTATCATGAAATTATGTGCGGTTTTATCAAACGGCTTTTGCGTAATCTGAAAATTTGTGTAGAATTCAGTTTGTGGTTGAGGTTTTAATACCTGGATGTGGTGGTGATGTATGGAAATTGAGGGGAATTCCTATCTTGCAATTTTTTTTTTGTTTGGTTACATACATGTTGTACTCTGAAAGAACATAAAAGAAATATATCAGTCCATAGGTATCTTCGTTGGAGCACTGAAATAGTGTGACTGAATAAAAATCGAGATTACAACCATCTTAAGTGGATTTGGGGTGAATTTCATGTGTTTTTCGAGTGCCTGAGTAACCATTCTTTCTCACTTGACATCTGTGTTGGACAGTTGATAGTATGTAAGTGGTTATTATTTCAGCCAACAGCGCAAGATTGAGGTTCCTGAGGTTGTCTGAGGCTGCAGAGAAGCTTCGGAAACAGGCTGCTCTCAGTGTTCAAACAGCGAAGGAAAATGATGCTAGGGAGCTACTTCTTCAAAAAAGGAAGGTTATGCAGGCAATGGAGAAGTCAAAGAATCGCATTGAGTTGCTTGATGAGCTCACAGCAAAGCTAACTGAGGTATCGACTTGCTCACTTTTGCTTACATAGCCTGTCTGAAGAATGCCTTACAGTTTGCAGGACATAAAAACCTGGCCTTTTATTGAGGGGTTAATTTCTTTCCAATAAAAACTAGTTCTCACTTTAAGGCCCTTTAGGGTTTCCATTTTTCTTATTCCAATGGTGCCTTAAGCATAATTACGTGGGTAGTTTTATGCCACTGTCTTAATAAACGAGCATAAGTTTTGAATAAAGAGGAAGCATAAGTCAGCTATTGGTTGGTTGAATACAATCATCCCAATTCTGTTTGCCAAAATGATTATGTTGAAGACTTCCTCCTTTCCCTCGATCATCTTCCTAAGCTTCATCTATATCAGCTGCAAAAATAAAAGTTTTTTTCCATGTTTAAAGTGTTTCTTTGTGTTCATATTGGTGATCTGTGATGTTAGTTTGGAAAGCCATCCCTCCTTATGTGTTTATTCTTACTTTCATATGAAATAAGCTAAAAGAAACTAAATTTTAGTTTTAAAGTTGGATTTAAAATGAAGTATTTTAATTAACAGATTGTAATTTCTTGTAATGGGTTATGCTGAGTTCATATATATTGCGCTCCTATATATCAGCATTTTGTTTGGCCTGAAAAGGCTACTTTCCACAGGCTGCTGCATTAGAAATGGCACTTTTACTGGCTAATTTTCTTCACTTTTGCTGCCTTTAGTGCCATGTACTTTGTCTCATGGACAGAGGTGACCACTAAAATTTTTCTGTCTCTTTTACTTCATGGTGAGCACTTTTGGTTTAGGTGATATCAGTCAAGGAAACCGAGCTGATTGGGAATGTCGCTTTGGATCTTGAGGTTGGTGGGGATGCTGCTCTGACCCCTGTCAGATTCGTATCTCCAAAAGAGGAAGTTCTGAAGACTTCCACTGATGTTAATTACTTTGACCAAAATGAAAAGCTTGGTCAGAATGAGGAATTGGAGGGTGCTGCTTTGAATCTGCCAGAACTGCATTCCAGCGATGAGCTGAATAATAGGGAGCAACCAGTGGATGGAGATGTTTGTAAAGAAGATGATGCAGTCCATGGTGTGAAGGAAATATCCTCCTATGAGGACTTTTTGGAGTGTATTGATTTTCATCTCCACAAAGTTGAAGTTGAAATTCTTTCATTACTAAAATTTTCACGACTAATACTGGAAATCAAGGAAAATGAAGAAAACTTGAAGGTGCAGCATGTGGTGGAAATTCTTAAGGATGTTCTACATATTAGAGAGAGGTAGCGCTTCCAACCTTTAATCAGTTAATTAACTAGAGTCGCTTGTTGTTGAAATTTATGCCATCTTATTTCCTCTCCATTCTTTGACCATTTTATGATTGGTAAATTCACAGGATAGGGAGCATCAAGAAAAACTGAAGTGGGAATCAGATAGTTTTTAACTCTAACAAAGTGGATCTCCTCCAGCAGCTGCAATATGTCTGAAAGGATAACTGCATGTCTTTGTTGTTTGAACGATAGTTCATTAAAATGGCAATCTCAGTGGGAGAGTTTTGATGATAACAAAGAAAACAAGCATGCCGTAGAGAAAATGGAAGTTCTTGATACTTTTTTTTTTTTTTCATTTAATGCAATGTTGGTATTAATGTGGTTTTTTGACATCTTATGGAACCTAAGTGATGTAAATAAATATCCAAGTTTATCTGTGTCTAACTGCCATTATATGTTTTCTCCATTTAGTTCCATTTCCGATTTTTAAATTCACTTCCAAACATTACAAGTATTTGCTGATTAAACAGATTCATGAAGCATCACAGTTCTTTCTTCTTAGCACTTTCCCATGCGTTGCTAGCCCAAGAGGCCTCTTGAAGGGCCTTTTTTTCTAATCTGAGGTTTTTCAAGAATGATGAAGTGCTATTCCTCCTAAAGATTGGGTTGTTTTCAGTTTTAAGTTATGATTGCAGAGGTCAAAAAGCTTTAGTGCAGCAAATATAGTTTCTGAGCAATTGAATTGTTCATTCAGGAACTTGCTTTTTGCTGTTCTACTTAATACTTTATAGAGATTGTGAAAAGGGAAAGTCTGATAACCTTGAGATTGCAAGATTGTTTCTGTTTGTATGATGCATCTTAAAACATGAATTTGTTTAATGTCTTCATTTATACCCATTAATTATCCCAGTCAAGAATGGTGATAGCTATTAGCTTGAAGTCCTTATTTCGGTTAGCATGTCGATATCAGATAAAATTAGTGATCCCATGGGAAATTTCTGAAGCTAGGGGTAGAAATGAATTGCATCTTGGGACAAGAATCTTTTGATGTGCTTTTCGGATGAATAGTCACAAACGTCAGTGTTCAAATGTACATTCCTCCATTAGCAAGTGGAGGTAATCATGCTTCAGCTTGTAGATAGAATTTCCAGCTGAAGTAACCTTGGAACTATATTTGACTTGAAAGCTTCCAGTAGGAATCATCTAGGTACTTATCTACATCTTGAGTAAAATGTTCAAAGGTTTATGTTTTACCGCCTCTTATGCCCATTTGCCTTCGTACGGTTGGATTATAGGTCCCAGCTTTAAGGTTAAAGATGGGGATGGTACCACTGTCTGCTGCTCGCATAGATCCTGCTAGAGGGGTATCAATCACTGTCACTTCCCATGATATCGGTAATGGTAAGTTTGCCGCACTGGTTGCTGTCTAACATGTCAAATTGGTTGCATATTTGCTGGATGTCTTTCTCTGCTATTTTACCCATTTCCTTCAGCTTGTAGATGACATATTCAGATTTACTGCACTCAACAAATCTTGTAAAAAATAAATTTCCTGCACTCAGCAAAATCTTTAGAATGTAGTTCTGCTCTGATGAAAATAATCTTAATGAAGTATAAGTCCTTCAGATTTTTTTTTTTTTTTGTGTTTTCTTATTAAAATTGGCTTTTTTAAGATAAGAAATATTAACTGACATTCTATTAGCTGAAGCTTTGCTCTTGAAATTGTTAGCTTGCAAGCATGCCTACTTTTACTCTACTAGTGGATAACACCTTTTCCTTACACAATGAAAGGTAAAAGGAATTCTGGTTCTAGTTTAATGCTTGAGGCATAAGTAAATGTTGAAACTCATAGCCATTATTAGCTTGCTATAAGCCTGTCATGTATTTTTAGGCTTGTTCAGATTCAAGTTTCTATATTACCGATTAACTGTATTGAGCCATATCCTCTAATTCAAACAAGTATAGGGACAGGCATCAAGAAGAAGGAACCTATCTGCATGACTTAATACAGTAACGGATCAATTAATTACTGGGAATATCACAAGATACCTGGATAGAACCATTGTGATCAAGATCTGCAGCAACTAGATCCCCTGGAGTCATCTTCTTTTGAAGAACCCATTTAGCTATCTTGCGATTTCTTCTGTCAATCCTGAGCTCAGTCAGATACAGAAAGGCCCTTGCAACAGCCAGAGTGCTCACCAATAGCCAGATTATGGCAAAGCACCTTCCCTGAAGCGTTGAGAAGGCATAATCCCCATATCCTACTGTAGTCACAGATGTTACAGATAAATAAAAGCTGTCAATCCAATTTTGTTCTTCTAATTTATGCACCATAACTGTTCCCAATGGCTATACAACCAACTACAACTGCCAAAGCCAATCCCACTTTGATACGTATCCTCATTCTGCCCTTTGCGGTATCTATCATGTATGCTCTAAACACTGCATTTAATCGGCTCTCATCAACGGTGCTTAAACAGTACTTCCTCCTGCCTATCAAGAACATAGGTAACTAGTCCATGCAGCAATATGTCTATGAATCCAAAACCAACTAAAATAAGGGCACAAGTGTAGAGTTTGGTAAATGTTGTGTCTGGAACTATGTCACCAATCCAATGGTACATAGTGTGACCACGTTGAAGTATAAAAGCATCTATTGGCTTCCAGGTTTGTTACCCTTGAAACTTCCCCATCTCAGCAGGTACATTGTGATGCCAATTATTATATACACAACTAATCCACAAGAGGCTTGCTTGACAATTGAAGGTACTGATTTTATGGCAGGTCTTGGGTCTAAAGAATCGTGGATTCCTTCCCTTCACATCTGTTAAAATGGAAGGCGCAGAATTTGACCTCCTGGTGATTTTTTCTTCTCGTTCAGATTAGCTAAAAGGTTTGCCAATGAAGATTTGGTTCTTGGTGCTGGGAAATTAAGGAGTCGGTGTTGACAAGGTGGTGGTTAGATTGTTGTGATGGTGGCCTGATGTCAGTATAACTGGGGGACGCTCTACTTTCTGGTAATGGCTGCTTGGGTTCTTCTGCTACTGTATTCTTGGAGAGAAGCGGCTCATCCATTGAAATGAATCTGCATTTCCCTCGAAACTGGGGAATTGTATTCCAAGTATATTCTGTTTTGTAATGCATCATATAGCAGCTAATGATCAATGCCAAAAAAGTTTTGAGCCGCAACTACTAGTCAAAGCAGCGAAAGAATGATAGCTTTAGCTTTGAATGCAAGGCTATGACTCAAGTGTTGGGATTGCTTGGGCCATAATCTTTTGCTAATTATACTGGTAGTTGTGGAGTTTCTTAAAGAAATAACGGTGGATTTTTTGGGCTGCCGATTGTCCCCCATCCGAGTAGACTAGCCATTGACCTTATGTTTGCCTCTTTACACACATCTGTCCATAAAGAACTGCATATTTTTCTTCTGGAATCAATGCATATAAGTATAAAAAGTACCTACCTTTTGATGGCCAGAATTGCGATGGAAGATTTGTTTTTGACATCTTCTTTATGAGAAAATTTGGCGTGTTTATTAAGAGAATCTTGCAATGACCTTCCCTCTTGAAGTGCCATTTAAGGTATAGCTGGGAATCATTTATGAGTTGATAATTGGTTTCTTCTTTGATGCAGAAATGAAAATTTCGGTTTCTTGATACGTAAGGGGAGTTTTGGACCTGTAAATATTTAGAACAAAAATAAAAGGAAAGAGGGAATGGGCCACTGAAGAAAGTACAATGGGTAGATTCAGGAATGTAGCATCTAGAAAATGGTGAAACTTTTCAGAAATAGTAAACGTATACAGTATAAATTGGATATTTACGAGTGGAGATATGGCCTGTTTCCAAGTTAAATTCTCATTAACTCATCTTTCTCTCTGCAGCCAATGAATAGAGTATTTTTTTTTTTCCCTTCTGGCAAAGGAACTGCATGGTGAGGTGAATTTACTGAGATTCCTCAAGAATCTTACGACGTGAGAAACTCACAAAACTTGGTTTGAACCAAAGATATCTGATATAATTATTTGATAATAGAAATACTTATTAATATGCTTATTTACAGGCTACAAAGACCTAAACTTAGGGTCCGTTTGGTTGGAAGTAAAATGTTTCCTTGGGAAAATATTTTCCATGGAAGTAATTTTCCAGGAAAATCATTTCCCTTTCATCATTTTCAGGTGGTTTGGTTAGCTTATTGAAAATATTTTCTTACTTCATTTCCGGTGTTTGTTTAATTTTTGAAATATTTTCACTTTTACCTCTATTTTTGCTTTCGACACATAGAAACCACATACTTCTTCCCATGCAAAATAAAAAAAATTTATCTGATTGTTTAACTTTAAAAAAAATCTTGGAGAAATGTATATATGAATAAAAAAATTTTCCCTTAAGCAATAAACAAATTGCTGGCTATTTATTGTCAAATATCAATCACACGTAATGCTTATTGTGATATATATCTTGCACTCTCACTGCTGAAAGTTTCTCTAGAAAAGAATGTCGCTATTATACATAATTAATTACTAGAATAAGGTGAACAGGGTGAGGTCTTTTTTTTTTTTTTAATTTTGAACATACTACAAGTTTTGAAAGTTTTGACAGATACCTTTATTAGGCGAGATGCATGCATTTCGGAAAACAACTTCAGTAAGTTTGGAAGGGAAGTTGTTTTCCATAAGATGAATGAAAATCTTTTACACCGTAAAATATTTTCAGTAACTTTGTGCAACCAAACATAGGAAATTAGGAAAATATTTTCCTGGAAAAGATTTTCATCCGAAACAAATGGACCCTTAAAGGAAACAAAAACACATGACAAGAAAAATAAAACATCGGAATTGTTGCCACTGAGGATCCGTAGATGGATCTGTTATAGTAGGTAGACCTGTCAACGGTTCGGGTCTAGACCCGGATCCGGTCCGGATCCGTGAAATTATTGCGGGTATGGGTAGGGATTTAATTCCGTTACCCGGACCCGGATCCGGATCCCGTTTTGTCAAACAAAAAAAATGGGTCGGGATATGGAATATAGTATTCCGGCCCGTATTAGACCCGGATCCGGATATAAATGGATTAATAATTTAAAATATGTATATTTATCAAGATAATTTGATTAGGGTGATGTATTTGAGTAAAGTCAATTTAATTTCTTTTCTTATTTGATTTTTTTTTGTATTAGTTAGAAATTAGTGTATAAATATATTTTTTTCATTTTTACTAGAAATTGTAAAATTTGATAAATTTTCCGGGTAGACCCGGATCCGGATCCGAGACCCGTCGGATCCGGATCCGGAACATAGAGTAGAGACCCGTCGGGGTAAACGGGTCGAACTCGGGTCCAATTTTGGTATGTCGGGTCCGGGTCCGGAATAATGAATTCCGGCCCGGACCCGGCCCGTTGACAGGCCTAATAGTAGGCCACAAATCCGGCTCATGAATCCAGGCTCTGCCTCGAATTCAGCTCGATAATCCATGGTTAGATTCTATTCAAAATTGCAATCCGCTTTTTTTTAGCCGTTTTTCGCGCACCATCTTTAATTGACACAAACACAACTAAAATAATAGATAAACAACTAAAAACAATAAATATTGCCTTAGGCTAGGCTCCCTAAATGAAATATTATGATACAAACGAGGGAAAGTTCGAACCCTAGGATCCTCGTTTTGTACATTAATGCGTAATATATTTTGTAGTGAAGGACTTCCACACTTTTCTAACCTCTATAGATTGCTAAAATGAAGGGCATTAGCTTATGCTCTAGTAAACTAAATCTATTCCATTTTTTTTTTTTTTGGTTTCAAGTGAAACTCTAAATCTTACAAGGGGTTCATGAAAATAATTTAAACAAATATAAGCTGGTTGAGTTGTATATGGTTTTAAATCTTTTTTTCCCTTCACAAGGGCGTCTTAACTTGGAATTTGAAAAGGTTGAAGTTGGACGACAAAAGAAAGAGGAAAAGATTTAAAGGGAAAGTTGTGTACGCCAATCCATTTAATTTACATGTGCTATTTAGGCAAGAAAATATGGACGGAGAATTAAAAAGCGACAATTACTCACAAGATAATGGGAGAGAGAATTGTGGGCTGATAAAATGAAATGATGAGCTTAAAAATGGCAAGTCTTAAAAATGCAAGAACAACAAAAGGCATGTGTTTATATGTATACATTGTATGAATGAGAAAAGAGTTATACTATATGACAACATGTTATTGTTTGTATGTCCCAAGAATAAAAGAGCACACGCACTTGACTCAAAATATAGAAGAAAATGGCTTCAATCTCTGCTTTTAAAATTGTTTTACTTCTCATCTTCCTTTTTATCACTGCTGATGCTTCAACCATCTTACCACCTAAAATCTTTAATGTGGATAATTATGGAGCAAGAGCTGATGGAAGTACAGATGACAGTCAGGTTAGTTTAAAGCAAGATTCAAGAATGATGACACTAATCCCAAGTGATTCATTTAGCAAACTCGCAGTCCAAAAAAATTTATCTTCAAGTTCTTGTTTATTTGGCCAGTCATTTTAATCTTTCCCCATCTGGGAAATTTTTTTTTTTTTTGGTCCCTTCAAATTCTGTTAAACGAAAAAGTTGTCGCATCATTTGATATGTTTGATGCAGAATTTTTGACCCTGTCCTATTCATTATTTTGGGTACTTTTGCCAAAGGCATTTCTGAGAGCTTGGAATGATGCATGCCAATGGAGAGGAAGAAGCAAAGTTTTGATTCCACTGGGGAACTACATGTTGAAATTCTGTCACATTTGTAGGGCCATGCAATGGTGAAATGATATTTGTGATTAAAGGGACTCTAAGGGCTCCTACTAACCCTGCATTATTTTTCACTAATACTTGGATTGGATTTCGTTATGTGGAATAATTTGACTCTGGAGGGTGGTGGATATTTAGATGGTCAAGGTGCTGCTGCTTGGCCTCATAATGATTGTAGCAAAAATATTGGATGTTTGCCCCTTCCTATTGTAAGTTTTAATTCCTATAAGCTGCTTTTTTCAAGTTCTTTGCCCTCTTGGGGAAAGGAAGGATTCATTCAATCACTTATTCTTCTTTTCTTTCACTGTTTTTTATAAAATTCTTTGAGATATTTGGATGGATTATCCAATATACTTTATTTTTTCCTGAATAACGAGGCCGACCAACAGTCAGTTACTAATCAAGATTTTCTTCTTTTGAGGCTCATTACAGCCTATTCTTTTTCTGCAACTCGGGCTAATATCATTGTTCTTGCCCCTGCTGTGTTCTATCAGAGGCTTGAGGTTGGACTTTATTACAAATTCCAGGATACAGAAGCTAAGGTCGATTAATAGCAAAAACGCCCATATCAACCTTTTTGCATGCAACAACATAAACATCAGTCATGTCAGGCTGTCTGCTCCAGGGAACAGTCCCAATACAGATGGAATCCATATTGGTTTCTCAAACAACATCAAGATATCAAGTGTCAACATTGGAACCGGTGATGATTGTATATCCATGGTTTCAGGCAGCCAAAACATTGTCATTTCTGACGTCTTCTGTGGTCCTGGCCATGGAATTAGCATTGGAAGCCTCGGAAGAGCCTTTGCAAAAGAATATGTGATGCACATTAATGTTGTCAACACAACTTTCAGGAACACTCAAAATGGTGTGAGGATCAAAACTTGGTCACCTTCTTCACCTAGTTTGGCTTCAGATATTAATTTTCAGGACATTATCATGGCTAATGTTAAACAACCCTATCATCATTGATCAAGACTACTGCCCCTTTTGCTCCCCAACGGTATGGTTTTTTTCTCCCCCTTGATTTGTGTTTTCAAATAATCCCTTTCATTTTGGGATAGAACAAATTAATTGTCACATCTCTTAATAATCTTGTTGTTTTTAGGGTGGTGAATCCATCTCACAAGTTCAGATCAGAGATGTAACATTCAGGAACATTCGGGCACATCTAGTTCAAGAGTTTGCTATATACTTGCAATGCAGTAGAGTGGTGCCATGTCATAAAGTGAAGCTTGTGGATATAGACTTAGCTTACAGAGAAGCAGGAGGACCTGCAATTGCATCTTGTTCTAACGTTTATGGTGCTTCGTATGGCAAACAGGTGCCTTCTGGTTGCCTATAGTCTCAAGTCACATATTTCTCAGACTAGGACACATTCCTAACATAGAATAGATTTGATGGACATGAGTGTCCATCCGGTTAAAAATTTGACAACGTTCTGCTGTACTCCAGACAATTCAAAAACCTATGGGCTGCTCTGCATGAAGAAAGATACTTTAATTTCTCCAATTATTTCAAAGGGATTTACATATATGTAGCTGAAATTGTGCTGCAAAGCTAAGGATAATGTATCAAAATTATTTAGGTTGCCTAATCTAGGCTTAGGTCATAATAAGATAATTTTTTCCACCGGAGAATAGAGCTTTAGCATTGGAAGAAACCTCTTCTGGTGAAGTAGATTTTCTGACCTGCGCATGGGACTCTGCATCCTGCTGAAACATACGGACTATCTCTTGGAGCTCTAATCTTCGAACCTCAACCTGCTCTTCAAATTCTGGTTTTTGCAATCCAAGATACATCAAGCCAATGGCGATGAGCACAGCTCCAAGCAGGACGAGGGCACCAGAAAATAAGGCAAATGCAAATGGTGATTTTTCTGCTCCAGGAATTCCATCCACATTTATTCCAAAGAGTCCAGTGATAATAGAAAGAATAAGGCCACAGCCACCAAAACCCCTAGATTATGCTGCACGCGGAGGCTCTTTATCCTGAAACAATGTTTGCGGAAATAGTAAGAAAGACATCCACTATAGATACGCCTCATAGCACAGAGGAAACGTTTTTCTCACAAAACAGGGGTCCAATCTACCTTTCTCAAAAAGATTCTCAGGACAAGGGGGAAGAAAAGGAAAGGTAGAAAGGAATGATATCATCAAGGGAAGAGAAATCTGAATGAGAACAAAATATCCCCTTCATACATAAGGAATAGACCTACATATAATTAATGACAGCAATCGATAACAACCTCTTTGTGTTGCAAATAGCAGAGTATATAGGACAATCCAGAAAATACTGAACAAACAGAACTTTTATTTGGGGAATAATTGAATATTTAGACAGTTTGGACACAGGGATATATAAACAGAAATGTAGTAGCAGATAAATAGTTCAATTCTCCTTTCCGGTAGGGGACATTTTTGAACTAGTTAAACTCAACTCATACACCAAATCAAAATTGCAATTCTAATTCAGATATTTATACTTATAATATCTCTGACATCTAAAAAACTTGGTTTAAGTTCTTGCGTCTCAGCTCGCAAATGGTAATGAGGAACCATTAATTTGAGAGAATACTTTTAGGCAAACAGAGGTAGTATGAATGACAAACTATGTAAGCATCTCATTTCATCTACCCTCATAACATCAGTGCTCTTTTTCATGAGAAAAATCTAAATAATAGGTTTTTAATGAAGCATAAGGCACCTGTAACCATGCTCTTACTGTGCTCTGCATGACATCTTGTATCGTAAACAATCGACCGCGAACTGCTTCTTGCTCCTGAATCATGTCCCTAGTACTCTTTCTTATACCTTGAAGCAGACTCCTTACAGTGTTACCCCTCAAATGCTGGAGAAGCTCAAGACAATCTCCTCTCTTGCATGTAAGGACCATTTCACTCTTATAACCTGTACAAGAAACATCAAGAAAAGTACTTTTTGAAATTTGAGACAGAAGCAGAGCTAAAGAATATAAATATAGCCTCTTCTAACTTCTACCACTCCTCCCCTGAGCAGCAAAACTATTTGAACGGTAAGGTACCTGTGGTTGAGAGTCTTCTGATCTCTTGATTCAAAATTATGCTGAACAGGTTGCATATCCTCATGAGTTCTCCTATTCAAGAACCAAACCATCACATTCCCTTGTAATGAAGTTCTTTGTATCATTAAATTTGAAATCCTTCACTATATTGTAGCACACAAGAAAGAACCTATTCATGAACTTCAATTCAACTTCATCAGCTGCTCCAAATATGTATTTTCCGAAATAACCTGATCAAAAGTGAGAAAAGATGTCAGAAGGTGAAGAAATTCTTAAAACAGTCTACAGTTCATACATTAAATCACTAATTATCAAGTTCAAACATGAAGACACTGCATTGAGTATTAGTACACAATAATCCTGATTGTGCAAACTGATTTCAAAGAATGGCTACTCATGAACTTATCAGGTTCAAGTCAAGTTCAGGTTTAAGTCCAGAAAGAAAAATGCTTATGTACATAACAAGATATTTCACCTGTCATCCCAGCGAGCAAGGCGACAAGCTAGGAGTGCTATGACCTCATGAATTGTTCGTGGCACATTACAACCTCCAGCAGCAAGCAATTCCTGATCAGACTACGTTTTCAGATACTAGATACAAAACATATCTAAGACTGAATTTAACAAGGCCAAAACACCCACCAGTAACTAGAAGAAAATAAAGAAGCAAATAACAATGCTATTTTCCAGAACCTGGACTGACCTGTACTTCAGCGATACCTAACACATTGATGCTTGATGAAGACCCTTTTACATGCAATGAAGTCAACAAGAAGTTTTGCGCTTGCCACGATCGCATAACAACAGGGATATCATCTTCTTCAGCAAGTGGATCGCCCACTGACTGTCCTAAGAGCTCAAACAGCAGTCCACCAGCAACTCTAACTGGAACCTTGTATTAAAAATTTTGCAGGATGTGGAAAAAAGCTTGAATCAGATCATATTGCCAGTTGCCCGCTAAAGAGAAGGAACAATACTAGCACAAAACAAATTTCACACAAATGGGGTGTTCATACAAAGTTAACAAGATTGTCACAAACACAATAACTAGGTAAATAATACAAATAATTATGTCAGAAAAATATAATGAGATACACTTTACAACATGCATGTAAAGACAAAGTAAATAACCAAATTATACAGTGATCCTGCGCATAAGCCTAGTTGAGATCCCTTGACACTCTTGTTTGCTTTCTTATCTACTTGTAACGTGTACTTGCCGCCTAAGGTAAGAGCAAAATCAAAGTCAAACTGACCACAATATTCTCAACATTTTGTACCTTAAAATTCAACTAAAAGTGAAAAATTACAAATTGAACAACATTTAGCAATATCCAATATACGGCTATACATCTCACTCTGATGTACTCTTCTTTATTCTTTGCATCAAACTCCAGTATTAGAAGTGATACTGTCACTAAGAGTAGAAAAGAGAAAACAAAAAACCCAAGAAAGATAACTGCAAGATTAAAAAAAAATGAAGCGCGAGTGATTTTAAGGCCGGATTGGTACTAACGCTGGAGTTAAAGTAGTGAAGAATAGGTGGACATTTTTGAAAAAAACAAAGAGATAAAAATATGAGACTAAACCTAAGATATGAAGCTTAGAAGAAAGACCAATACCAAGACAAGTGCAAGTACTGCAGAAACATAAGATCCTTAATTGTTGCTTGCACTACCAGAGAATAAGATCATTTCTCTGCATCCTCATGTATCCAACTGCAGAAACATAATATCCTTAATTGTTGAATATAGAGTCACAAAGAGTAGTACCTCATAAAGCAGGTGTTTCATGCGTTCACTTATAAGCTTGCTTTCATCCCGTAAGCCAATACTGATAGCAGGATGCAACCACTGAGCATTGCTCAACCATGCATCGATAAATGGATGACCTGCATCTACATGACACCACCAGGTTGGCCCCACAGGGCGTTCCCAATAGGGAGCTGCAACATCTGCAACCGTGACTTCTTCTTCCTCATCAGTGAACTCATTAGGTTGAGAGGCCCAATCAACATCAACTTGGACTGTCTGAAGCAGCTCTGAAATTCTGGCCCAGCCAATTGGTATCCAGTAATTACCAGTAAATCTTTCTCGTGGATGCAAGTGACCTGAGTGATAATTCTGATTATGGTTCTGCCCATCAAAAGAATCACTATCAGATTCTACAAAAGGTGCAGCTTGTTGGGCACTCTTATCAATCTCTTCCATCAAGTTCTTTGCCAATGCAAAATTAGGTGGATGCTTTGTTGCTCGAACAGAATTTTGTTGTAAAAAGCGCCTTGTACCAGCTGCCTTCCTACAACCTCGAACAAACTCAAAAGCACAAATGAGTCCATCAGTCCATAACTTGCCACCCAGCATCACATCTCTTGATAAATGCTGTTTCTGAATCTCTTGCTTCTTCATGTCATTGTTCTTTGGAGCTGAATTGTCATCAGCTACACCATCCATTGTTCTCTTTCAAATTTTCAGCTCTGCCTAGAAATAAGAAGCCAGCAACTTTACTAGAGTAACCTTCAGCATTAGATAGACACGAGTTTTAAATCTGCAGAAGAGAATGAGAAAAAGCAGACACAGAATTGAGTCATTAACTCATGAAGAGCTCCATTTTACCAAATTTATTACCACTTCCTGAAGGAGGACAAACAAGACAATACACAGGCAACTAGCTTCATTAAACGTATGAACTGATGCTACTTATTAGTTTGTTCAAATGATGCTTTTTTATCCATTTAGATTCTTTCTGCGTGAAAGATGGAATTAAATTGGTAGAACCGTATTCAAGTCAGAGGAAAACAGATACACAGAACAGAAAAATAACTGCACTGACCAACCAAAAGAAAGATTATGCGTTGTTAATGCAAAAACTTCCTCATCAAACTGACTAAAAGAAAAAGGAAAAGCTAAAAGCTAATAAATTATGAGAAATTGATTAATCTCCAGTCAAGATACCACCTTTTCCAATATAGCATGAAAAAGATGGTATAATTTATTTGGAGTACAACCAAAAATAACAAAGAAATCAACTATTTTCAGAACTCAACTTCAGAATGGTCGAATATGTATGTGTGTGTGTGCGTTTTATACAAGGGATAGCTTTAAAAATAAAAAATTTGAACTGAAAATAATCAAAAGCTGTACAGAATTAGCACAGTAATTCAGGACATTGCTCATATGGAACAGAAGATTCAGGACAAAGAAAAGGAGACAACAAAAGTGGACCTTTAAAGCATGCAGCCAATACAGACACCGCGAATAATTACTTAAATTATGATAAATTAGCCAAAATCAAGAATTCAATCCACATACTCAAGAAAAGCAACATGTGGGACTAAAATGATGAGAGTCATATTTTAAGGTTCATACTTGAGGCACAAAAATGATTACATAATAACACAAACTGGTATGAAAAAACGTACAAAAATGGGATTTTTTCTAGCAAATTTAAGAAGGGGCAGATAAACCCAAAACACGCTACCAGAAATTAAGTGAAGCTTTGTTGTCCAGATGAAGCTCTGGCAGCTTATAGTAGACCTCCAAGAATGGAAAAATAGCTTCATAAAAATGGGTTTTTTATTTCCAGTTTCTTTTGAATCAAAATAGTATGTTCGAAAGGTCAGATTGCATTCACAAATTGCACCGAAAGAGTTTTTTTTTTTTTTGTGGGTTTTGTAACAAGTGTGCAAGTAATAAGGAGAGTCCGGGGAAAAGATTGAAATATAACTACTAAGATAGCGGCTAGTTGAATTTGCAGAGGAATCGTGTGTTTGTATGCACGAGGATGATGACAAGTGGAGTACTAGGAAAATCCATTTCTTTCCCGCCTTGGCCTCAACTGCCGCTTCACAGCAATGGTTATGATATGACTCATGTGGGTGCCTGCAAAATTGTCGTAGTGAATGGTGATTCAGTTTCTTGAGTTAACTGAATTTGAATCAGAAGCTTTTGTGCACAAGATCAGGAAATCTGTTTAGCTTTTAATGAGCGGATAATTTCAGAAACCTCCCTTGAGCTTTCTACAATTTTACTCAGCTCCCCAAGATTTCAATAATTACATAGATTTCCCTTGGTCCAATCAAATGACTAAAATGTCCCTCACTTAATAGTTAATTCATAAAGGGACATTTAAAATCGAAAAATACTTCTTATTATTATATTTGACATTTTCTAATCTCAAAGAACAATCTCCATCAATTTTTTAATTTTCATCTCTTCCTCTTACCTTTTATCTCTCTTTCATGCTCTTTTCTCTTTTTTTCCTACAATCGTTTCTCCCTTTCACTAAGTATCGCACTCCATTGTTACTAACCACACCACTATCAATTTTTTACCATCTCCAAAATTTATCTGTATTTTTTTGTTTTCTTGTCTCTTTCTTACTATAAAAATTTTAGACCCTTTCTTTTTTTTTTTCAATAGTTTTACTCTTTACAATGTTAGCCAATTGAAGTTACCAAATTAACAAGGTGCAGGCTATGGATTTTATTGTCAAACTCGAGGAAGATGAGAAAAAATGACAGTGATATAAGGAAGAAAATGAAATTGAGAGTTGGAAGATAAAAAAATGATTATTATGTTTGTTAAGCAAAAAAGTCTAGCAATCAAAAAACTCATTGATTCTCTCTTTTATTTTCCTAATGATTGTGGTTTTAGTATAAAGGTAAAATTTTGTCTTTATTTCTAAGAGTGCTAGAACAATAATGAATTATATTCTTAAGGACATGGGGGCATTTTTTTATTTAGTATTGGTAGTGGTGGTAGTGAATTGTATTAGGCAAGAATTAGCAAGTAATGAATTTTGAGATGAGTTGGAGTCGCTGGACTCTGTTTGCTTTAGTGAGTATGCCACGTACAAGAAGTTAAAGATTAAAACATTGTTTTATTTTGTCTTGTTCTATAGAAAAAGGGAATTTTAGGATATTTGTAAAAAATTATAGGCTATTGGGCCTATATTGTTACGTAAACCTTAAAATGGAGGAAGATAGGTGTAATTTTTGAAACTTGAGAGCAGCTCCCTGCAATTAGCTAAAACCTCAAGGGAGGTTTCTGAAATTATCCCTTTAATGAGAGTAATTGTTTTCTATAGTGACAAATTTATTCTTTTCAGTGTAGAGCATTCTTGTCATTTCAAGAGAAAATTGTACTTGTACCATCATACCATGGAAATTGAAATATTATTTGCCTGTCATTTTAGAAGAAAATTGGCAAATTGCTATAGTACTAACACACCAACTATGGCAATATTATTTGCGTTATTATGAAATTTGGTTTTGCAGCAGAATGGTGTAGTGTAATGGAATGGAAACTAAAGTGGCATCGCGATCTAGAAACTGCAAAACAGTCGTAGTCAAGAAAATGCTAAAGCAAAAGGAGTAAATTGTCTGCCAACTTTGGGTTTGAAGTCACATTCTTGAACAAAGATGTACAGGCAGTGGAAGAGATTTGGGTTTGAATTCCACAAGCTTCCTCTGTTCTTCGATCCAGTTGATCTTCAAGATTAAACTTCAGGCAATTTGGAATACGAAAATCCATCCACTATTCTCATAAGTGGTAAGCTTTTCTAGTATGAATTCAGAATAAAATAGTGAAAGGATTACATAATGCTGAAAAGAAAAAAGTTACATTCAAGTAGTACATATTTAATGCCTTTTTTTTTCTGGAGAAACTTCTTAGCTTGGCTTCAATCTAGGACTTTGATAGAGTGCGCCCTGGTGCCCAAGAATAAAATTCAGTAGGCAAAGTACCATTAGTAAGCAAATTCTGTGGAAGTCCATAGATATCTGAACAATCAACATGGTGGCGCTGCCTACTGTTATGGTACTGCGGGGTCTGAACTGCAGCAGCAGGAACCACTTCATCATCATCTAGTGGCAAGCGATCAAAAGTAGCATTCATGAATGTTGCAGCCATGATCACCACAGGGCCTGATGCAATCAGTGCACCAACCACTCCCCCTCCCACAACCTGCCCTTGAGGCCCTGCGAGATAGATTGTAAGGCCAGCCACCCCTTGTGGTGCTGGTGGAGGCAGAACTGATCCAAGCAATGACAGAATCTCAAACCTGCCATGTAGTGTAACAATTGCACCTGATGAAGTTGGTTGGCGTAACGTGACATTGGTTACACAACCTGTTGCATTGAGTACAGAAATGCCACGTTGCTTCCTCCTCGCAAAGCCTAACAAGCTCTCACTTACATCACAGCCAGAGTTCACTTCCATTGCGTGTGCCCGGAGTGCATTTGCGCTATCCCTTGTGATGATAATGGGGGGTTTAGGCTTGTTCTTGGATCCAGCCGGCCTTCCACGAGGTCTTCGATTTGCTTCTCCGTCACCTGTTGAGGATAGTGATTTTACTGCTTTTGGCCGTGTTGGAGTCACAAGCAATCCCTTGCCTCCACTCCTGGCCTGTGGTTACTGCCTCCATCTAGTTCTGGACTGCGTTCCATGTTGCCATTAGATGCTGCAACAGAAGGTGTAATGTCTGCACCGCCAGCCATCACTTCACAGCTTACCTTGTTTATGACAGCTTGGTGGAATGGCTGCCTGCATTTCCTGTGTGGGTTTAAGTAGGGGACTTTTCCAGATAAATCAATAATAGAAACCAAAGGAATGATTGGTGATTAGGAGATAGTTAAGTAGCATCAATAATAAGATTAATATTCTTATATTGTAACTTTCTCCTCTGCCTACTTTCCAACAAATTTTTCCCTCATGTCAATTGCCTTCCACAACAAATATGCGCTCAACTCCCTTAATCTATTCCAGTACTTGAGCTACCATGTCATTTGCAAGCCTTTAAAATGACAAAGTTTAACATTCAACTATTGCTTGCAATGCAGCCAGAATAAATACAATGAAACTATACATACAGACAACTAATTTCCTTCTTTCTGTTACTATGCACTAGAACTCCTAAGCATTGAGGAAAGGAGCACAGGCCATCCATTTTTCTGGATCTTTAAAATTTTCTAAATCTTTCTCCAATTGAATTAAGTGGAGAGAAACTTTAAATTGCAGCTGATTTATCGAAGAAAAAGCTTCCTTTCAGTTGGACTACCAAGGAAATTAGAATTGAAAAACCTGTCCTCTGACATGATGGAAAATTAATTAGCATTTGGTCAGGACCCTGAATAATCTCAGCCCTCATAAAGTTTTACAGCCTTAAACCAATAGTAAGGTGCTGTTGTCGAATAAAGAGACTTGACTTATTGCAAAATAATCAAGAAATTTTGCGTATCAGTATATGTTTGATCAGGCCTACAGACTTGTGCAGCAATTAGTCCATTAAAGAGCACATCTCATTGACTCATGAACCTCCCCAACCACTTAATTCATTTTCATTATGCCATATTCTGATGGAAAATTGGTTATTCTATCCTCCGGATGGTGCAATTATTCTTTGTTCTATCGCAATCATATTAATATGAAAGAAAACTATACCATATTTATTTGTTTTAGATTCACTTGTTAAGCACATTTGTTTTTTGAAAATGCTTTTGCATGTTTTTAAATGGAACAAAAGCAAGCAAATAATTACAGTCTGTGTTTGTAAATTCTTTTGCATGTATGTATTTTCTCTTAATAGGAACCACTCAATTCAAACAATAGCAGGACAGCTATCGACTAAACGACCCACCCTTCATTTTCTCCTCTTGTTGTAACGGATTGTCTCCCCCTTCATTTTCTCGTACAGGGAAAATTGCCATTCTTGCCATTCAATAGAAGTCCAACGCACATAGAGAATCAGAAGAGGAAAAATAGGACAGGTCTGCATGGTAGCATCCTATAACAAAATAATTCTTCGGTGGGGGAGAACTCAAAAGAAGGAAGAAGCAAGGGGTTCCAACTTCCAACCAAAGGGCGCAAATACGAAAAGGAGGCACCATGAGAGCTAGTCCTTCAATCATTCGTTTCATATCCATTCTTTCAGCATTGCTTATTCCCACATTTGCTGAAAAGAAGGTAAACATATTGTTGCATGCCTACCTTGAATTAGCATGTTATGATTTTGTTGTATATTGACAAACAAAATAAATGCTAATCTGGATAATGTGTCTGTTTATGTCGACTAGTCTTATGTAGTGTACCTGGGATCTCATTCACGTGATCCAGAAATAGAAGTCTCAGCTGTTGAATATGAGAGAGTAAGAAATTCCCATTTTACGCTCCTCGGATCATTCTTAGGGAGGTAAGTAGTTGAATGTCTGTGTTTCTGCAGAAATCCAAATCCCATGCATTTTATCCATGTTCAGAGTTGATGTCTAACGTACATTTCATGCTTTGATTTCTACCAACAGTGAGGAAAAGGCCCAAGAGTCGATTTTCTACTCTTATACAAGACATATCAACGGCTTTGCTGCAGTACTTGATGAGGCAGAAGTTGATCAGTTATCTAGTAAGCAATTTGGATTGCTTCTTCTTGAGTTATTTTTGGGCTGCTTCTCTTTGCATTGTTATATCTAATGGGGTGTAACTGTTGATTAATATTTTCATCTTAACTCAGAACATCCGGATGTCATATCTGTGTTCTTGAACCGACCAAAGAAATTACACACGACCAGGTCATGGGAGTTTATGGGGCTAGAGCACGATGGCCAAATCCAGCCATCATGGACCGAGGCAAGATTTGGTGAAGACGCCATTATTGCCAACCTTGACACTGGTGAGTTTGCTGCTTAGGTCCCTACAATAACATCTACTTTTATGTATGTATCTATAGCGAATTGGCTGCAGTAAAAATGCATGGAAGCCAAGGATGATTTAGATATTGATAGAGTCAATTACCCAGAATAATGCATTAGTCTACTTACTTTCTTTAGCCCCATTTTCTTTTGGCAATTGCTAGCTTTTCTGTCCTTCTCCATCCTTAAAATTTGCTTTGTGAGATTGAATCAGGTGTCTGGCCAGAATCGAAAAGCTTCAGCGATGAAGGGTTTGGGCCAATTCCACCCAGGTGGAAAGGAATTTGTCAAAATGGTCAAGACCCAACCTTCAAATGCAACAGGTAACGTTTCTTTATATGTGTTCATTTCATCTATTACAGTTTTCACAAGATTCTTTTTTCTATACGCATATGCAGATGTTTTTCAAATATATGAAGTAGCTTGACAAATTTGGCTAACAAGTTATAGGAAGCTTAGGAGAGCGAGATTTTCCTCTATCCTTGACAGATTAAAAGTTCTTAAATTTTCAACAAAACTTTTCATACAAGATTATTAGAACAAAATTTTCGATGTCTGATTTTAGCCGTATAGAGATCTCCACATGAGATTTTAAGAACCAATGACTTTTGCAGTTACAATAAAATGAATTGCATCTCTGGTTTCAGCTATATATGACAGACAGAATGCGAGTCTTGAAGGTCTCAACCTGCTTGAACATAAGATAATTAAACTTCTGAACATTTTAAAGAAACTCATCTGTATATTCACTAACATGGTTATCAATTATACACACAAATAGGAAACTCATTGGAGCAAGATTCTTCAACAAAGGATATTTTGCTGCTGTTGGAGGTACCGTAAGTTCAAGTATTTTTGACTCACCGAGGGACACTGAAGGCCACGGATCCCATACATTATCAACAGCCGGTGGTAATTTTGTACCTGGAGCAAGTTTATTTGGATTAGGAAATGGAACAGCAAAAGGCGGATCACCAAAAGCACGAGTCGCAGCTTACAAGGTTTGCGGGCCAATGACATTCGTGGGCTCATGCTACGACGCAGATATTTTGGCGGGTTTTGATATGGCTATCTCCGATGGTGTTGATGTGATTTCAGTATCACTTGGAGGACGACCTCAACCCTATGAAGAAGATAGTATTGCAATTGGCTCATTTCATGCTGTTAAGCATGGCATTGTAGTGGTCTGCTCAGCTGGTAACGCGGGACCTGATCTTGCTACTGTTTCCAATGTTGCACCCTGGCTGATAACAGTTGGGGCAAGCACCATGGATCGAAAGCTTGCTACTTTTCTAAATCTCGGCAACAACATGAGCCTCGTTGTCAGTATTTTATCTCTCCACTTTTCTTTTCTAATTTCAGCAGTCTAGTTTGTTTGCATATTTAAGTTACAAGATTCATTTCTTGATTAGATGTTTCTTCCCTACAGGGAGCGAGCTATTCAGATAAAAGATTGCCAAACAACACCTTCTTTCCCATTGTTACTGCTGCATCTGTTAAAGCTACTAATGCATCAGATTCTAATGCGTAAGGATGAAATGTACCCCTAAGGTGATTCCATACCCTTATAGGCAGAAATCATCCCATACTTATTATTTCCTTCTTCTTGCAGTACCTTTTGTATGGCAGGATGCCTGGATCCCATTAAAGCAAAGGGCAAGATCGTGGTCTGCCTGACAGGGGAAAACGCTATAGTGGAGAAGGGAATAAATGCTGCTTCGGCTGGTGCTGTAGGAATGGTTCTTGCCAATGATGTATCTGATGGGAACGAGATATCTAGTGATGCTCATGTGCTTCCTGCTGTACAAATTCGTTACACTGACGGAGCTGCTGTTTTTGCCTATATCAATTCTACAGTGTAAGAAGAGCTAAAATAACAATATCATAGCATGCAATAGATCTTATTCCATGATAATCATGAGCATCCACAGGTAACAACTAACCAGCAAAATTACTCATGGCCCTGCCAGTGCTCATGGGTGACATTTTTTTCATTAAAACAACTCATTCATAGAGCACGCACTCCCCTCTCCATTTTTGTATCTGACTATTCAATGCTTTAGCAGGAATCCTACGGCTTATATTTCACCTCCATCGACTCTACTGGGCATAAAGCCAGCTCCAGTCATGGCACCATTTTCATCAAGGGGACCTAACACTGTGACACCAGAGATTCTCAAGGTTATTATAACAAAGCTAGGTTGCTTTTTTTTTTTTTTTTTTTTTTATCTAGTATACTACTTTTTTGGCTCCCTGATATCGCTATCCTATATGACCTATTTTCAGCCTGATATCACTGCGCCGGGAGTCGATGTGATAGCTGCTTACTCTGAAGCACAGGGGCCAACAGGTGAAAGTTTTGATAAACGCCGAACCCCCTACTTCGTTGAATCAGGCACTTCAATGTCCTGCCCTCATGTTTCTGGCATTGCCGGCCTTCTCAAGACCCTCCATCCGGACTGGAGCCCTGCAGCAATCAGATCTGCAATCATGACCAGTGGTAAGTCCTCACAATCTTTGATTTCATAAACATTTTACACTAGATAATCAATGACACCAACTCTGAAATGTTTATCCAATCATTTCATGCATGCCATATATAATAATCGGCAATTTGACACATGGACTCGATTCTATTGTGCAGCAAGAACTAGGGATAATGCTGTAGAGCGAATTACAGATGGAGGTCATATAAAAGCAACACCATTTGCCTACGGAGCAGGACATGTTCATCCATCCCAGGCTATGGATCCTGGACTGATTTATGATCTAACAAACCAAGATTACCTGACCTTTTTATGTTCACTAGGCTATAATGAAACCAACATTTTGTTGTTTACAGATGAACCTTTTACGTGCCCCAAGCCAATTAGTCTCGTCAACTTGAATTACCCCTCAATAGCAGTTCCAAAACTGAAGGGTTCAATCACAGTGACTAGAACTGTAAAAAATGTTGGCTCCTCCCCTGCTACCTACACTGCCCGCGTTGTCAACCCTCCAGGGTTATCTGTGGATGCACAACCAAAAACACTTGCTTTTGCAACGATTGGTGATCAGAAAAGGTTCAATGTCACAATTACAGCTACAGAAGCTGGTGCAAATAGAGATTATGTGTTTGGGACGCTGACATGGTCAGATGGGAAGCACTATGTGAGAAGTCAAATTGCTGTTAAGGCATCAGACTAACCAGATTTTGCCTCTGATCTATTTATCCAGCACCATTCAGTCAATCTGTTCATCTTGATTCTGTGATTATTCAATATACGACCAGTACCACAACAGTACTAGAAAATTGAAATTCAAGACAAGACAGACCCGTAACTTTCATTTTGCTTTTTCATGTTTTACCCCTCTATTTAGAGTCAAGCATATGTTCTCCATGATTGACTTGTAATATCTTGATATAAAAATTGTCTGTAAATTGTAAGACGTGAAGAAATTGCAGTTCCCAGTTAAGTTGCATTTTCTTACTAGTATCCTCACTTACAGTTCAAATCAGGAAAAAATTGTCGATTTCTCTCCACAATGAAACGAAGATCACTAATAATAAAAGTTACAATATTGTTAGCTCATTGACAGTGGAAGCTAACCACTAAAACCACCATGCTAAGCCAGAGAATCTGCGTAGCAAGTGAATGTGGGTATATCTCATACTATCTACTATTACTGTTTACCGTCCAAAAATCACAAACTTGAGGTCAATTTGAAGAGTCATGACAAGGTTTACTGGCAACGCATGGGGACACTGGAAAAAGAAATTCAGAATAATGTTGGTACCAGAAAAAAAAAAAAAAAAAAGCAGGCGTTTGCACAAAGTTCAGTCATTACTGAAAAGATTCTTTGAATGAAAAGTCAGTCACTTGAAGAGTAAAGGAGAGGAACTCAAACATTCAACGTTGCCAACAAACCTAAAGTGAATGAGCATAGACCAACTTAAGTTTGGAAAGTAAATCACAGAACAATTCAGGAGGATGTGCAATAGGACATGTAGAAGGAATTTGCAATGGTTCAGGATCTTGCATAATATCATCCTCTCATTAAATTCAAGCTCTAAACCGACACTAGGTACCTTTTCTCGAATACAAGAGGAGACTTGACTAATTGCAAATCTTGCAGAACAACTCTTGAATTGTAACTTTGATCAACCTCACAAACTTGTTCTGCAATTAGTCCATCAAAGAGTATATTTCATTGACTCGGGAATGCAACATTCCACCAGCTACAAATTCATGAACTTCCCCATCCACTTCAATTGAACTACAACCTGGTCGTTTCTCTATTTGCTTCTCCTTCATTGAAATCCTCTCATGTATTGCTTCCTCAAAATAGCCTGAGGCTGCATAGGCATTGAGCATTGATAGATAAGCACAGCTGTCATCTGGATCCAACTGAATCAAATTCTTCGCTGCCCATTTAGCCATCTCAATATTTCCATGGCTCTGAGCAGCTGATAGTAGAGCCCCCCATATGGTAGCATCAGGGCTCATTGGCATACTTCTGATGAGCTCTTCTGCTTCTCCAAGGTGTCCTGCTCGGCCTAGTGCGTCAACCAGGCAACCATAATGCTGAATCAATGGTTCGATCTCATACTTGTCCTTCATTAATCTGAAATAGTTTCTTGCTTCATTGACTAAACCAGAGTGATTGCAGGCAGTTAAAACACTAAGAAAACTAACAGAATCTGGTGCAAGGCTTGAGGATTCGAGCCTCGAGAATACCTGAATTGCTTCAGTTTCAAATCCATTGATTCCTAAGCCAAAAATCATCGAGTTCCAGCATGATAATCCTTTTTCTGGAGCAGTCTCGAATACCTGACGTGCCATTTCAATGTCCCCACACTTGTGGTACATGTTAATCAGTGCTGTTATCACGATAGCATTCTTCTTGATACTGGTTTTCTTCATCATATACTCATGTATCCACTTTCCTTGGTCTAATGCCCCTAAAAATGCTGATGCATTCAATAAGCTCACCAATGTATACTCACTTGGTTCAATCCTTTGCTCTTGCATTTTACCAAAAAGATCCAGTGCCTCCATCCATTTCCCATTCTTCACGAATCCACTTATCATACTATTCCAAGAAACGTCATTTCTGAAAGGCATTTTATTGAACAACCTCCATGAATCGTTGATTTCCCCATATTTAGCTAGCCCTGAAATCATTGAATTCCAGGCCACAACATCCACAATCTCATCCTCATCAAACAGTTTTCTAGCTTCATTCAAACACCCACAATTGGCGTACATGTTTAACATTGTATTTCGTATAAAGGGATCAAATACTAGCCCTAGTTTCACAATCCTTCCATGAAGTTGAGCTCCCTCAGCAGCTAATCCAAGTTGAGTATATGCCTTGAAAACTGAAGGATAAGTAAGCCTCTCAGGTTGAACAAGCGAACTTTCCATCATTT